>JBAIAA010000174.1:1492594-2985188 GCA_037893245.1 Crossaster papposus
AAGAACCCAAACTGTGAGACGCATGCGTCAGGACACTGGCGGCGAAGGCCTATGCGGCAATACACGTGTACATACATAAACATAGGTAAACATGGCTGCGAGTGAGGATAATTTTCTCGACTTATATCTGAGCTGCGAACTTCAACGTTGATCGAGAATGAAGCGACACTCACCAGCTCGGCATCTGAGCCAAAATATTGCCAAATTTCTCACTGGAAAAAACCCAAACTGTGAGACTCATGCGTCAGAACACTGGCGGCGTAGGCCTATGCGGCAATACACGTGTACATACATAAACATAGAAAAACATGGCTGCGAGTGAGGATAATTTTCTCGACTTATATTTAAGCTGCGAACTTCAACGCTGATCGAGAATGAAGAGACACTCACCAGCTCTGCATGTGAGCCAAAATATTGCCAAATTTCTCATTGGAAAGAACCCAACTGTGAGACTCGTGCGTCAGGACACTGGCGGCGTAGGCCTATGCGGCAATACACGTGTAAATACATAAACGTAAGTAAACATGGCTGCGAGTGAGGATAATTTTCTCGACTTATATCTGATCTGCGAACTTCAACGTTGTTCGAGAATGAAGAGACACTCACCAGCTCGGCATCTGAGCCAAAATATTTCCAAACTTCTCACTGGAAAGAACCCAAATTGTAAGACTCATGCGTCAGGACACTGGCGGCGTAGGCCTATGCGGCAATACACGTGTACATACATAAACATAGGTAAACATGGCTGCGAGTGAGGAAGATTTTCTCGACTTATATTTGAGCTGCGAACTTCAACGTTGATCGAGAATGAAAAGACACTCACCAGCTCGGCATCTGAGCCAAAATATTGCCAAATTTCTCACTGGAAAGAACCCAAACTGTGAGACTCGTGCGTCAGGACACTGGCGGTATAGGCCTGTGCGGCAATACACGTGTAAATACATAAACATAGGTAAACATGGCTGCGAGTGAGGATACTTTTCTCGACTTATATTTGAGCTGTGAACTTCAACGTTGATCGAGAATGAAGAGACACTCACCAGCTCGGCATCTGAGCCAAAATATTGCCAAATTTCTCAATGAAAAGAACCCAAACTGTGAGACGCATGCGTCAGGACACTTGCGGCGAAGGCCTATGCGGCAATACACGTGTACATACATAAACATAGGTAAACATGGCTGCGAGTGAGGATAATTTTCTCGACTTATATCTGAGCTGCGAACGTCAACGTTGATCGAGAATGAAGCGACACTCACCAGCTCGGCATCTGAACCAAAATATTGCCAAATTTCTCACTGGAAAGAACCCAAACCTTGAGACGCATGCGTCAGGACACTGGCGGCGAAGGCCTATGCGGCAATACACGTGTACATACATAAACATAGGTAAACATGGCTGCGAGTGAGGATAATTGTCTCGACTTATATCTGAGCTGCGAACTTCAACGTTGTTCGAGAATGAAGAGACACTCACCAGCTCGGCATCTGAGCCAAAATATTGCCAAATTTCTCACTGGAAAGAACCCAAATTGTAAGACTCATGCGTCAGGACACTGGCGGCGAAGGCCTATGCGGCAATACACGTGTACATACATAAACATAGGTAAACATGGCTACGAGTGAGGAAGATTTTCTCGACTTATATTTGAGCTGCGAACTTCAACGTTGATCGAGAATGAAGAGACACTCACCAGCTCGGCATCTGAGCCAAAATATTGCCAAATTTCTCACGGGAAAAAAACCCAAACTGTGAGACTCATGCGTCAGAACACTGGCGGCATAGGCCTATGCGGCAATACACGTGTACATACATAAACATAGAAAAACATGGCTGCGAGTGAGGATAATTTTCTCGACTTATATCTGAGCTGCGAACTTTAACGTTGATCGAGAATGAAGAGACACTCAACAGCTCGGCATCTGAGCCAAAATATTGCCAAATTTCTCACTGGAAAGAACCCAAACTGTGAGACTCATGCGTCATGACACTGGCGAAATAGGCCTATGAGGCAATACACGTGTAAATACATAAACATAGGTAACATGGCTGCGAGTGAGGATAATTTTCTCGACTTATATTTGAGCTGCGAACTTCAACGTTGATCGAGAATGAAGAGACACTCACCAGCTCGGCATCTGAGCCAAAATATTGCCAAATTTCTCACTGGAAAGAACCCAAACTGTGAGACTCGTGCGTCAGGACACTGGCGGTATAGGCCTATGCGGCAATACACGTGTAAATACATAAACATAGGTAAACATGGCTGCGAGTGAGGATAATTTACTCGACTTATATCTGATCTGCGAAACTTAACGTTGTTCGAGAAAGAAGAGACACTCACCAGCTCGGCATCTGAGTCAAATTATTGCCAAATTTTTCACTCGAAAGAACCCAAACTGTGAGACTCATGCGTCAGGACACTGGCGGCATAGGCCTATGCGGCAATACACGTGTACATACATAAACAGAAGTAAACATGACTGCGAGTGAGGATAATGTTCTCGACTTATAGCTGAGCTGCGAACTTCAATGTTGATCGAGAATGAAGAGACACTCACCAGCTCGGCATCTGAGCTAAAATATTGCAAAATTTCTCACTGGAAAGAACCCAAACTGTGAGACTCATGCGTCAGGACACTGGCGGTATAGGCCTATGTGGCAATACACGTGTAAATACTTAAACATAGGTAAACATGGCTGCGAGTGAGGATAATTTTCTCGACTTATATCTGATCTGCGAAACTTAACGTTGTTCGAGAATGAAGAGACACTCACCAGCTCGGCATCTGAGCCAAAATATTGCCAAATTTTTCACTCGAAAGAATCAAAACTGTGAGACTCATGCGTCAGGACACTGGCGGTTTAGGCCTATGCGGCAATACACGTGTAAATACATAAACATAGGTAAACATGGCTGCGAGTGAGGATAATTTTCTCGACTTATATCTGAGCTGCGAAACTTAACGTTGTTCGAGAATGAAGAGACACTCACCAGCTCGGCATCTGAGCCAAATTATTGCCAAATTTTTCACTGGAAAGAACCCAAACTGTGAGACTCATGCGTCAGGACACTGGCGGCATAGGCCTATGCGGCAATACACGTGTACAGTACATACATAAACATAAGTACATTGGCTGCGAGTGAGGATAATGTTCTCGACTTGTAGCTGAGCTGCGAACTTCAATGTTGATCGGGAATGAAGAGACACTCACCAGCTCGGCATCTGAGCCAAAATATTGCAAAACGTCTCACTGGAAAGAACCCAAACTGTGAGACTCATGCGTCAGGACACTGGCGGCATAGGCCTATGCGGCAATACACGTGTAAATACATAAACAGAAGTAAACATGACTGCGAGTGAGGATAATTTTCTCGACTTATATCTGAGCTGCGAACTTTAACGTTGATCGAGAATGAAGACACACTCAACAGCTCGACATCTGAGCCAAAATATTGCCAAATTTCTCACTGGAAAGAACCCAAACTGTGAGACTCATGCGTCAGGACACTGGCGGTATAGCCTATGTGGCAATACACGTGTAAATACATAAACATAGGTAAACATGGCTGCGAGTGAGGATAATTTTCTCGACTTATATTTGAGCTGCGAAACTTAACGTTGTTCGAGAATGATGAGACACTCACCAGCTCGGCATCTGAGCCAAAATATTGCCAAATTTCTCACTGGAAAGAACCCAAACTGTGAGACGCATGCGTCAGGACACTGGCGGCGAAGGCCTATGCGGCAATACACGTGTACATACATAAACATAGGTAAACATGGCTGCGAGTGAGGATAATTTTCTCAACTTATATCTGAGCTGCGAACTTCAACGTTGATCGAGAATGAAGCGACACTCACCAGCTCGGCATCTGAGCCAAAATATTGCCAAATTTCTCACTGGAAAAAACCCAAACTGTGAGACTCATGCGTCAGAACACTGGCGGCGTAGGCCTATGCGGCAATACACGTGTACATACATAAACATAGAAAAACATGGCTGCGAGTGAGGATAATTTTCTCGACTTATATTTGAGCTGCGAACTTCAACGCTGATCGAGAATGAAGAGACACTCACCAGCTCTGCATGTGAGCCAAAATATTGCCAAATTTCTCATTGGAAAGAACCCAAACTGTGAGACTCGTGCGTCAGGACACTGGCGGCGTAGGCCTATGCGGCAATACACGTGTAAATACATAAACGTAAGTAAACATGGCTGCGAGTGAGGATAATTTTCTCGACTTATATCTGAGCTGCGAACTTCAACGTTGTTCGAGAATGAAGAGACACTCACCAGCTCGGCATCTGAGCCAAAATATTTCCAAACTTCTCACTGGAAAGAACCCAAATTGTAAGACTCATGCGTCAGGACACTGGCGGCGTAGGCCTATGCGGCAATACACGTGTACATACATAAACATAGGTAAACATGGCTGCGAGTGAGGAAGATTTTCTCGACTTATATTTGAGCTGCGAACTTCAACGTTGATCGAGAATGAAAAGACACTCACCAGCTCGGCATCTGAGCCAAAATATTGCCAAATTTCTCACTGGAAAGAACCCAAACTGTGAGACTCGTGCGTCAGGACACTGGCGGTATAGGCCTGTGCGGCAATACACGTGTAAATACATAAACATAGGTAAACATGGCTGCGAGTGAGGATACTTTTCTCAACTTATATTTGAGCTGTGAACTTCAACGTTGATCGAGAATAAAGAGACACTCACCAGCTCGGCATCTGAGCCAAAATATTGCCAAATTTCTCAATGAAAAGAACCCAAACTGTGAGACGCATGCGTCAGGACACTTGCGGCGAAGGCCTATGCGGCAATACACGTGTACATACATAAACATAGGTAAACATGGCTGCGAGTGAGGATAATTTTCTCGACTTATATCTGAGCTGCGAACGTCAACGTTGATCGAGAATGAAGCGACACTCACCAGCTCGGCATCTGAACCAAAATATTGTCAAATTTCCTACTGGAAAGAACCCAAACCTTGAGACGCATGCGTCAGGACACTTGCGGCGAAGGCCTATGCGGCAATACACGTGTACATACATAAACATAGGTAAACATGGCTGCGAGTGAGGATAATTGTCTCGACTTATATCTGAGCTGCGAACTTCAACGTTGTTCGAGAATGAAGAGACACTCACCAGCTCGGCATCTGAGCCAAAATATTGCCAAATTTCTCACTGGAAAGAACCCAAATTGTAAGACTCATGCGTCAGGACACTGGCGGCGTAGGCCTATGCGGCAATACACGTGTACATACATAAACATAGGTAAACATGGCTACGAGTGAGGAAGATTTTCTCGACTTATATTTGAGCTGCGAACTTCAACGTTGATCGAGAATGAAGAGACACTCACCAGCTCGGCATCTGAGCCAAAATATTGCCAAATTTCTCACGGGAAAAAAACCCAAACTGTGAGACTCATGCGTCAGAACACCGGCGGCATAGGCCTATGCGGCAATACACGTGTACATACATAAACATAGAAAAACATGGCTGCGAGTGAGGATAATTTTCTCGACTTATATCTGAGCTGCGAACTTTAACGTTGATCGAGAATGAAGAGACACTCAACAGCTCGGCATCTGAGCCAAAATATTGCCAAATTTCTCACTGGAAAGAACCCAAACTGTGAGACTCATGCGTCATGACACTGGCGAAATAGGCCTATGAGGCAATACACGTGTAAATACATAAACATAGGTAACATGGCTGCGAGTGAGGATAATTTTCTCGACTTATATTTGAGCTGCGAACTTCAACGTTGATCGAGAATGAAGAGACACTCACCAGCTCGGCATCTGAGCCAAAATATTGCCAAATTTCTCACTGGAAAGAACCCAAACTGTGAGACTCGTGCGTCAGGACACTGGCGGTATAGGCCTATGCGGCAATACACGTGTAAATACATAAACATAGGTAAACATGGCTGCGAGTGAGGATAATTTACTCGACTTATATCTGATCTGCGAAACTTAACGTTGTTCGAGAATGAAGAGACACTCACCAGCTCGGCATCTGAGTCAAATTATTGCCAAATTTTTCACTCGAAAGAACCCAAACTGTGAGACTCATGCGTCAGGACACTGGCGGCATAGGCCTATGCGGCAATACACGTGTACATACATAAACAGAAGTAAACATGACTGCGAGTGAGGATAATGTTCTCGACTTATAGCTGAGCTGCGAACTTCAATGTTGATCGAGAATGAAGAGACACTCACCAGCTCGGCATCTGAGCCAAAATATTGCAAAATTTTTCACTCGAAAGAATCCAAACTGTGAGACTCATGCGTCAGGACACTGGCGGTTTAGGCCTATGCGGCAATACACGTGTAAATACATAAACATAGGTAAACATGGCTGCGAGTGAGGATAATTTTCTCGACTTATATCTGAGCTGCGAAACTTAACGTTGTTCGAGAATGAAGAGACACTCACCAGCTCGGCATCTGAGCCAAATTATTGCCAAATTTTTCACTGGAAAGAACCCAAACTGTGAGACTCATGCGTCAGGACACTGGCGGCATAGGCCTATGCGGCAATACACGTGTACAGTACATACATAAACATAAGTACATTGGCTGCGAGTGAGGATAATGTTCTCGACTTGTAGCTGAGCTGCGAACTTCAATGTTGATCGAGAATGAAGAGACACTCACCAGCTCGGCATCTGAGCCAAAATATTGCAAAACGTCTCACTGGAAAGAACCCAAACTGTGAGACTCATGCGTCAGGACACTGGCGGCATAGGCCTATGCGGCAATACACGTGTAAATACATAAACAGAAGTAAACATGACTGCGAGTGAGGATAATTTTCTCGACTTATATCTGAGCTGCGAACTTTAACGTTGATCGAGAATGAAGACACACTCAACAGCTCGACATCTGAGCCAAAATATTGCCAAATTTCTCACTGGAAAGAACCCAAACTGTGAGACTCATGCGTCAGGACACTGGCGGTATAGCCTATGTGGCAATACACGTGTAAATACATAAACATAGGTAAACATGGCTGCGAGTGAGGATAATTTTCTCGACTTATATTTGAGCTGCGAAACTTAACGTTGTTCGAGAATGATGAGACACTCACCAGCTCGGCATCTGAGCCAAAATATTGCCAAATTTCTCACTGGAAAGAACCCAAATTGTAAGACTCATGCGTCAGGACACTGGTGGCGTAGGTCTAAGCGGCAATACACGTGTAAATACATAAACATAGGTAAACATGGCTGCGAGTGAGGATAATTTTCTCGACTTATATCTGAGCTGCGAACTTCAACGTTGTTCGAGAATGAAGAGACACTCACCAACTCGGCATCTGAGCCAAAATATTGCCAAATTTCTCACTGGAAATAACCCAAACTGTAAGACTCGTGCGTCAGGACACTGGCGGCGTAGGCCTATGCGGCAATACACGTGTAAATACATAAACATAAGTAAACATGGCTGCGAGTGAGGATAATTTTCTCGACTTATATCCGAGCTGCGAACTTCAACGTTGTTCGAGAATGAAGAGACACTCACCAGCTCGGCATCTGAGCCAAAATATTGCCAAATTTCTCACTGGAAAGAACCCAAACTGTGAGACTCATGCGTCAGGACACTGGCGAAATAGGCCTATGCGGCAATACACGTGTAAATACATAAACATAGGTAACATGGCTGCGAGTGAGGATAATTTTCTCGACTTATATCTGAGCTGCGAACTTCAACGTTGTTCGAGAATGAAGAGACACTCACCAACTCGGCATCTGAGCCAAAATATTGCCAAATTTCTCACTGGAAATAACCCAAACTGTGAGACTCGTGCGTCAGGACACTGGCGGCGTAGGCCTATGCGGCAATACACGTGTAAATACATAAACATAAGTAAACATGGCTGCGAGTGAGGATAATTTTCTCGACTTATATCCGAGCTGCGAACTTCAACGTTGTTCGAGAATGAAGAGACACTCACCAGCTCGGCATCTGAGCCAAAATATTGCCAAATTTCTCACTGGAAAGAACCCAAACTGTGAGACTCATGCGTCATGACACTGGCGAAATAGGCCTATGAGGCAATACACGTGTAAATACATAAACATAGGTAACATGGCTGCGAGTGAGGATAATTTTCTCGACTTATATCTGAGCTGCGAACTTCAACGTTGTTCGAGAATGAAGAGACACTCACCAGCTCGGCATCTGAGCCAAAATATTGCCAAATTTCTCACTGGAAATAACCCAAACTGTGAGACTCGTGCGTCAGGACACTGGCGGCGTAGGCCTATGCGGCAATACACGTGTACATACATAAACATAGGTAAACATGGCTGCGAGTGAGGAAGATTTTCGCGACTTATATTTGAGCTGCGAACTTCAACGTTGATCGAGAATGAAGAGACACTCACCAGCTCGGCATCTGAGCCAAAATATTGCCAAATTTCTCACTGGAAAGAACCCAAACTGTGAGACTCGTGCGTCAGGACACTGGCGGTATAGGCCTATGCGGCAATACACGTGTAAATACATAAACATAGGTAAACATGGCTGCGAGTGAGGATAATTTACTCGACTTATATCTGATCTGCGAAACTTAACGTTGTTCGAGAATGAAGAGACACTCACCAGCTCGGCATCTGAGCCAAAATATTGCCAAATTTTTCACTCGAAAGAATCCAAACTGTGAGACTCATGCGTCAGGACACTGGCGGTTTAGGCCTATGCGGCAATACACGTGTAAATACATAAACATAAGTAAACATGGCTGCGAGTGAGGATAATTTTCTCGACTTATATCTGAGCTGCGAACTTCAACGTCGTTCGAGAATGAAGAGACACTCACCAGCTCGGCATCTGAGCCAAAATATTGCCAAATTTCTCACTGGAAAGAACCCAAATTGTAAGACTCATGCGTCAGGACACTGGCGGCGTAGGCCTATGCGGCAATACACGTGTACATACATAAACATAGGTAAACATAGCTGCGAGTGAGGAAGATTTTCTCGACTTATATTTGAGCTGCGAACTTCAACGTTGATCGAGAATGAAGAGACACTCACCAGCTCGGCATCTGAGCCAAAATATTGCCAAATTTCTTACTGGAAAGAACCCAAACTGTGAGACTCGTGCGTCAGGACACTGGCGGTATAGGCCTATGCGGCAATACACGTGTAAATACATAAACATAGGTAAACATGGCTGCGAGTGAGGATAATTTACTCGATTTATATCTGATCTGCGAAACTTAACGTTGTTCGAGAATGAAGAGACACTCACCAGCTCGGCATCTGAGTCAAATTGTTGCCAAATTTTTCACTCGAAAGAACCCAAACTGTGAGACTCATGCGTCAGGACACTGGCGGCATAGGCCTATGCGGCAATACACGTGTACAGTACATACATAAACATAAGTACATTGGCTGCGAGTGAGGATAATGTTCTCGACTTGTAGCTGAGCTGCGAACTTCAATGTTGATCGAGAATGAAGAGACACTCACCAGCTCGGCATCTGAGCCAAAATATTGCAAAACGTCTCACTGGAAAGAACCCAAACTGTGAGACTCATGCGTCAGGACACTGGCGGCATAGGCCTATGCGGCAATACACGTGTAAATACATAAACAGAAGTAAACATGACTGCGAGTGAGGATAATTTTCTCGACTTATATCTGAGCTGCGAACTTTAACGTTGATCGAGAATGAAGACACACTCAACAGCTCGACATCTGAGCCAAAATATTGCCAAATTTCTCACTGGAAAGAACCCAAACTGTGAGACTCATGCGTCAGGACACTGGCGGTATAGGCCTATGTGGCAATACACGTGTAAATACATAAACATAGGTAAACATGGCTGCGAGTGAGGATAATTTTCTCGACTTATATTTGAGCTGCGAAACTTAACGTTGTTCGAGAATGATGAGACACTCACCAGCTCGGCATCTGAGCCAAAATATTGCCAAATTTCTCACTGGAAAGAACCCAAATTGTAAGACTCATGCGTCAGGACACTGGCGGCGTAGGTCTAAGCGGCAATACACGTGTAAATACATAAACATAGGTAAACATGGCTGCGAGTGAGGATAATTTTCTCGACTTATATCTGATCTGCGAAACTTAACGTTGTTCGAGAATGAAGAGACACTCACCAGCTCGGCATCTGGGCCAAAATATTGCCAAATTTCTCACTGGAAAGAACCCAAATTGTAAGACTCATGCGTCAGGACATTGGCGGCGTAGGCTATGCGGCAATACACGTGTACATACATAAACATAGGTAAACATGGCTGCGAGTGAGGATAATTTTCTCGACTTATATCTGAGCTGCGAACTTTAACGTTGATCGAGAATGAAAAGACACTCAACAGCTCGGCATCTGAGCCAAAATATTGCCAAATTTCTCACTGGAAAGAACCCAAACTGTGAGACTCATGCGTCAGGACACTGGCGAAATAGGCCTATGCGGCAATACACGTGTAAATACATAAACATAGGTAACATGGCTGCGAGTGAGGATAATTTTCTCGACTTATATCTGAGCTGCGAACTTCAACGTTGTTCGAGAATGAAGAGACACTCACCAACTCGGCATCTGAGCCAAAATATTGCCAAATTTCTCACTGGAAATAACCCAAACTGTGAGACTCGTGCGTCAGGACACTGGCGGCGTAGGCCTATGCGGCAATACACGTGTAAATACATAAACATAAGTAAACATGGCTGCGAGTGAGGATAATTTTCTCGACTTATATCCGAGCTGCGAACTTCAACGTTGTTCGAGAATGAAGAGACACTCACCAGCTCGGCATCTGAGCCAAAATATTGCCAAATTTCTCACTGGAAAGAACCCAAACTGTGAGACTCATGCGTCATGACACTGGCGAAATAGGCCTATGAGGCAATACACGTGTAAATACATAAACATAGGTAACATGGCTGCGAGTGAGGATAATTTTGTCGACTTATATCTGAGCTGCGAACTTCAACGTTGTTCGAGAATGAAGAGACACTCACCAGCTCGGCATCTGAGCCAAAATATTGCCAAATTTCTCACTGGAAAGAACCCAAACTGTGAGACTCATGCGTCAGGACACTGGCGAAATAGGCCTATGCGGCAATACACGTGTAAATACATAAACATAGGTAACATGGCTGCGAGTGAGGATAATTTTCTCGACTTATATCTGAGCTGCGAACTTCAACGTTGTTCGAGAATGAAGATACACTCACCAACTCGGCATCTGAGCCAAAATATTGCCAAATTTCTCACTGGAAATAACCCAAACTGTGAGACTCGTGCGTCAGGACACTGGCGGCGTAGGCCTATGCGGCAATACACGTGTAAATACATAAACATAAGTAAACATGGCTGCGAGTGAGGATAATTTTCTCGACTTATATCCGAGCTGCGAACTTCAACGTTGTTCGAGAATGAAGAGACACTCACCAGCTCGGCATCTGAGCCAAAATATTGCCAAATTTCTCACTGGAAAGAACCCAAACTGTGAGACTCATGCGTCATGACACTGGCGAAATAGGCCTATGAGGCAATACACGTGTAAATACATAAACATAGGTAACATGGCTGCGAGTGAGGATAATTTTCTCGACTTATATCTGAGCTGCGAACTTCAACGTTGTTCGAGAATGAAGAGACACTCACCAGCTCGGCATCTGAGCCAAAATATTGCCAAATTTCTCACTGGAAATAACCCAAACTGTGAGACTCGTGCGTCAGGACACTGGCGGCGTAGGCCTATGCGGCAATACACGTGTACATACATAAACATAGGTAAACATGGCTGCGAGTGAGGAAGATTTTCGCGACTTATATTTGAGCTGCGAACTTCAACGTTGATCGAGAATGAAGAGACACTCACCAGCTCGGCATCTGAGCCAAAATATTGCCAAATTTCTCACTGGAAAGAACCCAAACTGTGAGACTCGTGCGTCAGGACACTGGCGGTATAGGCCTATGCGGCAATACACGTGTAAATACATAAACATAGGTAAACATGGCTGCGAGTGAGGATAATTTACTCGACTTATATCTGATCTGCGAAACTTAACGTTGTTCGAGAATGAAGAGACACTCACCAGCTCGGCATCTGAGCCAAAATATTGCCAAATTTTTCACTCGAAAGAATCCAAACTGTGAGACTCATGCGTCAGGACACTGGCGGTTTAGGCCTATGCGGCAATACACGTGTAAATACATAAACATAAGTAAACATGGCTGCGAGTGAGGATAATTTTCTCGACTTATATCTGAGCTGCGAACTTCAACGTCGTTCGAGAATGAAGAGACACTCACCAGCTCGGCATCTGAGCCAAAATATTGCCAAATTTCTCACTGGAAAGAACCCAAATTGTAAGACTCATGCGTCAGGACACTGGCGGCGTAGGCCTATGCGGCAATACACGTGTACATACATAAACATAGGTAAACATAGCTGCGAGTGAGGAAGATTTTCTCGACTTATATTTGAGCTGCGAACTTCAACGTTGATCGAGAATGAAGAGACACTCACCAGCTCGGCATCTGAGCCAAAATATTGCCAAATTTCTTACTGGAAAGAACCCAAACTGTGAGACTCGTGCGTCAGGACACTGGCGGTATAGGCCTATGCGGCAATACACGTGTAAATACATAAACATAGGTAAACATGGCTGCGAGTGAGGATAATTTACTCGATTTATATCTGATCTGCGAAACTTAACGTTGTTCGAGAATGAAGAGACACTCACCAGCTCGGCATCTGAGTCAAATTGTTGCCAAATTTTTCACTCGAAAGAACCCAAACTGTGAGACTCATGCGTCAGGACACTGGCGGCATAGGCCTATGCGGCAATACACGTGTACAGTACATACATAAACATAAGTACATTGGCTGCGAGTGAGGATAATGTTCTCGACTTGTAGCTGAGCTGCGAACTTCAATGTTGATCGAGAATGAAGAGACACTCACCAGCTCGGCATCTGAGCCAAAATATTGCAAAACGTCTCACTGGAAAGAACCCAAACTGTGAGACTCATGCGTCAGGACACTGGCGGCATAGGCCTATGCGGCAATACACGTGTAAATACATAAACAGAAGTAAACATGACTGCGAGTGAGGATAATTTTCTCGACTTATATCTGAGCTGCGAACTTTAACGTTGATCGAGAATGAAGACACACTCAACAGCTCGACATCTGAGCCAAAATATTGCCAAATTTCTCACTGGAAAGAACCCAAACTGTGAGACTCATGCGTCAGGACACTGGCGGTATAGGCCTATGTGGCAATACACGTGTAAATACATAAACATAGGTAAACATGGCTGCGAGTGAGGATAATTTTCTCGACTTATATTTGAGCTGCGAAACTTAACGTTGTTCGAGAATGATGAGACACTCACCAGCTCGGCATCTGAGCCAAAATATTGCCAAATTTCTCACTGGAAAGAACCCAAATTGTAAGACTCATGCGTCAGGACACTGGCGGCGTAGGTCTAAGCGGCAATACACGTGTAAATACATAAACATAGGTAAACATGGCTGCGAGTGAGGATAATTTTCTCGACTTATATCTGATCTGCGAAACTTAAGGTTGTTCGAGAATGAAGAGACACTCACCAGCTCGGCATCTGGGCCAAAATATTGCCAAATTTCTCACTGGAAAGAACCCAAATTGTAAGACTCATGCGTCAGGACATTGGCGGCGTAGGCTATGCGGCAATACACGTGTACATACATAAACATAGGTAAACATGGCTGCGAGTGAGGATAATTTTCTCGACTTATATCTGAGCTGCGAACTTTAACGTTGATCGAGAATGAAAAGACACTCAACAGCTCGGCATCTGAGCCAAAATATTGCCAAATTTCTCACTGGAAAGAACCCAAACTGTGAGACTCATGCGTCAGGACACTGGCGAAATAGGCCTATGCGGCAATACACGTGTAAATACATAAACATAGGTAACATGGCTGCGAGTGAGGATAATTTTCTCGACTTATATCTGAGCTGCGAACTTCAACGTTGTTCGAGAATGAAGAGACACTCACCAACTCGGCATCTGAGCCAAAATATTGCCAAATTTCTCACTGGAAATAACCCAAACTGTGAGACTCGTGCGTCAGGACACTGGCGGCGTAGGCCTATGCGGCAATACACGTGTAAATACATAAACATAAGTAAACATGGCTGCGAGTGAGGATAATTTTCTCGACTTATATCCGAGCTGCGAACTTCAACGTTGTTCGAGAATGAAGAGACACTCACCAGCTCGGCATCTGAGCCAAAATATTGCCAAATTTCTCACTGGAAAGAACCCAAACTGTGAGACTCATGCGTCATGACACTGGCGAAATAGGCCTATGAGGCAATACACGTGTAAATACATAAACATAGGTAACATGGCTGCGAGTGAGGATAATTTTGTCGACTTATATCTGAGCTGCGAACTTCAACGTTGTTCGAGAATGAAGAGACACTCACCAGCTCGGCATCTGAGCCAAAATATTGCCAAATTTCTCACTGGAAAGAACCCAAATTGTAAGACTCATGCGTCAGGACACTGGCGGCGTAGGCCTATGCGGCAATACACGTGTACATACATAAACATAGGTAAACATGGCTGCGAGTGAGGAAGATTTTCTCGACTTATATTTGAGCTGCGAACTTCAACGTTGATCGAGAATGAAGAGACACTCACCAGCTCGGCATCTGAGCCAAAATATTGCCAAATTTCTCACTGGAAAGAACCCAAACTGTGAGACTCGTGCGTCAGGACACTGGCGGTATAGGCCTATGCGGCAATACACGTGTACATACATAAACAGAAGTAAACATGACTGCGAGTGAGGATAATGTTCTCGACTTATAGCTGAGCTGCGAACTTCAATGTTGATCGAGAATGAAGACACACACAACAGCTCGGCATCTGAGCCAAAATATTGCAAAATTTCTCACTGGAAAAAACCCAAACTGTGAGACTCATGCGTCAGGACACTGGCGGTATAGGCCTATGTGGCAATACACGTGTAAATACATAAACATAGGTAAACATGGCTGCGAGTGAGGATAATTTTCTCGACTTATATTTGAGTTGCGAAACTTAACGTTGTTCGAGAATGATGGGACACTCACCAGCTCGGCATCTGAGCCAAAATATTGCCAAATTTCTCACTGGAAAGAACCCAAATTGTAAGACTCATGCGTCAGGACACTGGCGGCGTAGGTCTAAGCGGCAATACACGTGTACATACATAAACATAGGTAAACATGGCTGCGAGTGAGGATAATTTTCTCGACTTATATCTGAGCTGCGAACTTCAACGTTGTTCGAGAATGAAGAGACACTCACCAACTCGGCATCTGAGCCAAAATATTGCCAAATTTTCACTGGAAATAACCCAAACTGTGAGACTCGTGCGTCAGGACACTGGCGGCGTAGGCCTATGCGGCAATACACGTGTAAATACATAAACATAAGTAAACATGGCTGCGAGTGAGGATAATTTTCTCGACTTATATCCGAGCTGCGAACTTCAACGTTGTTCGAGAATGAAGAGACACTCACCAGCTCGGCATCTGAGCCAAAATATTGCCAAATTTCTCACTGGAAAGAACCCAAACTGTGAGACTCATGCGTCATGACACTGGCGAAATAGGCCTATGAGGCAATACACGTGTAAATACATAAACATAGGTAACATGGCTGCGAGTGAGGATAATTTTCTCGACTTATAGCTGAGCTGCGAACTTCAATGTTGATCGAGAATGAAAAGACACTCAACAGCTCGGCATCTGAGCCAAAATATTGCCAAATTTCTCACTGGAAAGAACCCAAACTGTGAGACTCGTGCGTCAGGACACTGGCGAAATAGGCCTATGCGGCAATACACGTGTAAATACATAAACATAGGTAACATGGCTGCGAGTGAGGATAATTTTCTCGACTTATAGCTGAGCTGCGAACTTCAATGTTGATCGAGAATGAAAAGACACTCACCAGCTCGGCATCTGAGCCAAAATATTGCAAAATTTCTCACTGGAAAGAACCCAAACTGTGAGACTCGTGCGTCAGGACACTGGCGGTATAGGCCTATGCGGCAATACACGTGTAAATACATAAACATAGGTAAACATGGCTGCGAGTGAGGATAATTTACTCGACTTATATCTGATCTGCGAAACTTAACGTTGTTCGAGAATGAAGAGACACTCACCAGCTCGGCATCTGAGTCAAATTATTGCCAAATCTTTCACTCGAAAGAACCCAAACTGTGAGACTCATGCGTCAGGACACTGACGGCATAGGCCTATGCGGCAATACACGTGTACATACATAAACAGAAGTAAACATGACTGCGAGTGAGGATAATGTTCTCGACTTATAGCTGAGCTGCGAACTTCAATGTTGATCGAGAAGGAAGAGACACTCACCAGCTCGGCATCTGAGCCAAAATATTGCAAAATTTCTCACTGGAAAGAACCCAAACTGTGAGACTCATGCGTCAGGACACTGGCGGTATAGGCCTATGTGGCAATACACGTGTAAATACTTAAACATAGGTAAACATGGCTGCGAGTGAGGATAATTTTCTCGACTTATATCTGATCTGCGAAACTTAACGTTGTTCGAGAATGAAGAGACACTCACCAGCTCGGCATCTGAGCCAAAATATTGCCAAATTTTTCACTGGAAAGAACCCAAATTGTAAGACTCATGCGTCAGGACACTGGCGGTTTAGGCCTATGCGCCAATACACGTGTAAATACATAAACATAGGTAAACATGGCTGCGAGTGAGGATAATTTTCTCGACTTATATCTGAGCTGCGAAACTTAACGTTGTTCGAGAATGAAGAGACACTCACCAGCTCGGCATCTGAGCCAAATTATTGCCAAATTTTTCACTGGAAAGAACCCAAACTGTGAGACTCATGCGTCAGGACACTGGCGACATAGGCCTATGCGGCAATACACGTGTACAGTACATACATAAACATAAGTACATTGGCTGCGAGTGAGGATAATGTTCTCGACTTGTAGCTGAGCTGCGAACTTCAATGTTGATCGAGAATGAAGAGACACTCACCAGCTCGGCATCTGAGCCAAAATATTGCAAAACGTCTCACTGGAAAGAACCCAAACTGTGAGACTCATGCGTCAGGACACTGGCGGCATAGGCCTATGCGGCAATACACGTGTAAATACATAAACAGAAGTAAACATGACTGCGAGTGAGGATAATTTTCTCGACTTATATCTGAGCTGCGAACTTTAACGTTGATCGAGAATGAAGACACACTCAACAGCTCGACATCTGAGCCAAAATATTGCCAAATTTCTCACTGGAAAGAACCCAAACTGTGAGACTCGTGCGTCAGGACACTGGCGGTATAGGCCTATGTGGCAATACACGTGTAAATACATAAACATAGGTAAACATGGCTGCGAGTGAGGATAATTTTCTCGACTTATATTTGAGCTGCGAAACTTAACGTTGTTCGAGAATGATGAGACACTCACCAGCTCGGCATCTGAGCCAAAATATTGCCAAATTTCTCACTGGAAAGAACCCAAATTGTAAGACTCATGCGTCAGGACACTGGCGGCGTAGGTCTAAGCGGCAATACACGTGTAAATACATAAACATAGGTAAACATGGCTGCGAGTGAGGATAATTTTCTCGACTTATATCTGATCTGCGAAACTTAACGTTGTTCGAGAATGAAGAGACACTCAACAGCTCGGCATCTGAGCCAAAATATTGCCAAATTTCTCACTGGAAAGAACCCAAACTGTGAGACTCATGCGTCAGGACACTGGCGAAATAGGCCTATGCGGCAATACACGTGTAAATACATAAACATAGGTAACATGGCTGCGAGTGAGGATAATTTTCTCGACTTATATCTGAGCTGCGAACTTCAACGTTGTTCGAGAATGAAGAGACACTCACCAACTCGGCATCTGAGCCAAAATATTGCCAAATTTCTCACTGGAAATAACCCAAACTGTGAGACTCGTGCGTCAGGACACTGGCGGCGTAGGCCTTTGCGCCAATACACGTGTAAATACATAAACATAGGTAAACATGGCTGCGAGTGAGGATAATTTTCTCGACTTATATCTGAGCTGCGAAACTTAACGTTGTTCGAGAATGAAGAGACACTCACCAGCTCGGCATCTGAGCCAAATTATTGCCAAATTTTTCACTGGAAAGAACCCAAACTGTGAGACTCATGCGTCAGGACACTGGCGACATAGGCCTATGCGGCAATACACGTGTACAGTACATACATAAACATAAGTACATTGGCTGCGAGTGAGGATAATGTTCTCGACTTGTAGCTGAGCTGCGAACTTCAATGTTGATCGAGAATGAAGAGACACTCACCAGCTCGGCATCTGAGCCAAAATATTGCAAAACGTCTCACTGGAAAGAACCCAAACTGTGAGACTCATGCGTCAGGACACTGGCGGCATAGGCCTATGCGGCAATACACGTGTAAATACATAAACAGAAGTAAACATGACTGCGAGTGAGGATAATTTTCTCGACTTATATCTGAGCTGCGAACTTTAACGTTGATCGAGAATGAAGAGACACTCACCAGCTCGGCATCTGAGCCAAAATATTGCCAAATTTCTCACTGGAAAGAACCCAAACTGTGAGACTCATGCGTCATGACACTGGCGAAATAGGCCTATGAGGCAATACACGTGTAAATACATAAACATAGGTAACATGGCTGCGAGTGAGGATAATTTTCTCGACTTATAGCTGAGCTGCGAACTTCAATGTTGATCGAGAATGAAAAGACACTCACCAGCTCGGCATCTGAGCCAAAATATTGCAAAATTTCTCACTGGAAAGAACCCAAACGGTGAGACTCGTGCGTCAGGACACTGGCGGTATAGGCCTATGCGGCAATACACGTGTAAATACATAAACATAGGTAAACATGGCTGCGAGTGAGGATAATTTACTCGACTTATATCTGATCTGCGAAACTTAACGTTGTTCGAGAATGAAGAGACACTCACCAGCTCGGCATCTGAGTCAAATTATTGCCAAATTTTTCACTCGAAAGAACCCAAACTGTGAGACTCATGCGTCAGGACACTGACGGCATAGGCCTATGCGGCAATACACGTGTACATACATAAACAGAAGTAAACATGACTGCGAGTGAGGATAATGTTCTCGACTTATAGCTGAGCTGCGAACTTCAATGTTGATCGAGAAGGAAGAGACACTCACCAGCTCGGCATCTGAGCCAAAATATTGCAAAATTTCTCACTGGAAAGAACCCAAACTGTGAGACTCATGCGTCAGGACACTGGCGGTATAGGCCTATGTGGCAATACACGTGTAAATACTTAAACATAGGTAAACATGGCTGCGAGTGAGGATAATTTTCTCGACTTATATCTGATCTGCGAAACTTAACGTTGTTCGAGAATGAAGAGACACTCACCAGCTCGGCATCTGATCCAAAATATTGCCAAATTTTTCACTGGAAAGAACCCAAATTGTAAGACTCATGCGTCAGGACACTGGCGGTTTAGGCCTATGCGCCAATACACGTGTAAATACATAAACATAGGTAAACATGGCTGCGAGTGAGGATAATTTTCTCGACTTATATCTGAGCTGCGAAACTTAACGTTGTTCGAGAATGAAGAGACACTCACCAGCTCGGCATCTGAGCCAAATTATTGCCAAATTTTTCACTGGAAAGAACCCAAACTGTGAGACTCATGCGTCAGGACACTGGCGACATAGGCCTATGCGGCAATACACGTGTACAGTACATACATAAACATAAGTACATTGGCTGCGAGTGAGGATAATGTTCTCGACTTGTAGCTGAGCTGCGAACTTCAATGTTGATCGAGAATGAAGAGAAACTCACCAGCTCGGCATCTGAGCCAAAATATTGCAAAACGTCTCACTGGAAAGAACCCAAACTGTGAGACTCATGCGTCAGGACACTGGCGGCATAGGCCTATGCGGCAATACACGTGTAAATACATAAACAGAAGTAAACATGACTGCGAGTGAGGATAATTTTCTCGACTTATATCTGAGCTGCGAACTTTAACGTTGATCGAGAATGAAGACACACTCAACAGCTCGACATCTGAGCCAAAATATTGCCAAATTTCTCACTGGAAAGAACCCAAACTGTGAGACTCGTGCGTCAGGACACTGGCGGTATAGGCCTATGTGGCAATACACGTGTAAATACATAAACATAGGTAAACATGGCTGCGAGTGAGGATAATTTTCTCGACTTATATTTGAGCTGCGAAACTTAACGTTGTTCGAGAATGATGAGACACTCACCAGCTCGGCATCTGAGCCAAAATATTGCCAAATTTCTCACTGGAAAGAACCCAAATTGTAAGACTCATGCGTCAGGACACTGGCGGCGTAGGTCTAAGCGGCAATACACGTGTAAATACATAAACATAGGTAAACATGGCTGCGAGTGAGGATAATTTTCTCGACTTATATCTGATCTGCGAAACTTAACGTTGTTCGAGAATGAAGAGACACTCAACAGCTCGGCATCTGAGCCAAAATATTGCCAAATTTCTCACTGGAAAGAACCCAAACTGTGAGACTCATGCGTCAGGACACTGGCGAAATAGGCCTATGCGGCAATACACGTGTAAATACATAAACATAGGTAACATGGCTGCGAGTGAGGATAATTTTCTCGACTTATATCTGAGCTGCGAACTTCAACGTTGTTCGAGAATGAAGAGACACTCACCAACTCGGCATCTGAGCCAAAATATTGCCAAATTTCTCACTGGAAATAACCCAAACTGTGAGACTCGTGCGTCAGGACACTGGCGGCGTAGGCCTATGCGCCAATACACGTGTAAATACATAAACATAGGTAAACATGGCTGCGAGTGAGGATAATTTTCTCGACTTATATCTGAGCTGCGAAACTTAACGTTGTTCGAGAATGAAGAGACACTCACCAGCTCGGCATCTGAGCCAAATTATTGCCAAATTTTTCACTGGAAAGAACCCAAACTGTGAGACTCATGCGTCAGGACACTGGCGACATAGGCCTATGCGGCAATACACGTGTACAGTACATACATAAACATAAGTACATTGGCTGCGAGTGAGGATAATGTTCTCGACTTGTAGCTGAGCTGCGAACTTCAATGTTGATCGAGAATGAAGAGACACTCACCAGCTCGGCATCTGAGCCAAAATATTGCAAAACGTCTCACTGGAAAGAACCCAAACTGTGAGACTCATGCGTCAGGACACTGGCGGCATAGGCCTATGCGGCAATACACGTGTAAATACATAAACAGAAGTAAACATGACTGCGAGTGAGGATAATTTTCTCGACTTATATCTGAGCTGCGAACTTTAACGTTGATCGAGAATGAAGACACACTCAACAGCTCGACATCTGAGCCAAAATATTGCCAAATTTTTCACTCGAAAGAATCCAAACTGTGAGACTCATGCGTCAGGACACTGGCGGTTTAGGCCTATGCGGCAATACACGTGTAAATACATAAACATAGGTAAACATGGCTGCGAGTGAGGATAATTTTCTCGACTTATATCTGATCTGCGAAACTTAACGTTGTTCGAGAATGAAGAGACACTCAACAGCTCGGCATCTGAGCCAAAATATTGCCAAATTTCTCACTGGAAAGAACCCAAACTGTGAGACTCATGCGTCAGGACACTGGCGAAATAGGCCTATGCGGCAATACACGTGTAAATACATAAACATAGGTAACATGGCTGCGAGTGAGGATAATTTTCTCGACTTATATCTGAGCTGCGAACTTCAACGTTGTTCGAGAATGAAGAGACACTCACCAACTCGGCATCTGAGCCAAAATATTGCCAAATTTCTCACTGGAAATAACCCAAACTGTGAGACTCGTGCGTCAGGACACTGGCGGCGTAGGCCTATGCGCCAATACACGTGTAAATACATAAACATAGGTAAACATGGCTGCGAGTGAGGATAATTTTCTCGACTTATATCTGAGCTGCGAAACTTAACGTTGTTCGAGAATGAAGAGACACTCACCAGCTCGGCATCTGAGCCAAATTATTGCCAAATTTTTCACTGGAAAGAACCCAAACTGTGAGACTCATGCGTCAGGACACTGGCGACATAGGCCTATGCGGCAATACACGTGTACAGTACATACATAAACATAAGTACATTGGCTGCGAGTGAGGATAATGTTCTCGACTTGTAGCTGAGCTGCGAACTTCAATGTTGATCGAGAATGAAGAGACACTCACCAGCTCGGCATCTGAGCCAAAATATTGCAAAACGTCTCACTGGAAAGAACCCAAACTGTGAGACTCATGCGTCAGGACACTGGCGGCATAGGCCTATGCGGCAATACACGTGTAAATACATAAACAGAAGTAAACATGACTGCGAGTGAGGATAATTTTCTCGACTTATATCTGAGCTGCGAACTTTAACGTTGATCGAGAATGAAGACACACTCAACAGCTCGACATCTGAGCCAAAATATTGCCAAATTTCTCACTGGAAAGAACCCAAACTGTGAGACTCGTGCGTCAGGACACTGGCGGTATAGGCCTATGTGGCAATACACGTGTAAATACATAAACATAGGTAAACATGGCTGCGAGTGAGGATAATTTTCTCGACTTATATTTGAGCTGCGAAACTTAACGCTGTTCGAGAATGATGAGACACTCACCAGCTCGGCATCTGAGCCAAAATATTGCCAAATTTCTCACTGGAAAGAACCCAAATTGTAAGACTCATGCGTCAGGACACTGGCGGCGTAGGTCTAAGCGGCAATACACGTGTAAATACATAAACATAGGTAAACATGGCTGCGAGTGAGGATAATTTTCTCGACTTATATCTGATCTGCGAAACTTAACGTTGTTCGAGAATGAAGAGACACTCAACAGCTCGGCATCTGAGCCAAAATATTGCCAAATTTCTCACTGGAAAGAACCCAAACTGTGAGACTCATGCGTCAGGACACTGGCGAAATAGGCCTATGCGGCAATACACGTGTAAATACATAAACATAGGTAACATGGCTGCGAGTGAGGATAATTTTCTCGACTTATATCTGAGCTGCGAACTTCAACGTTGTTCGAGAATGAAGAGACACTCACCAACTCGGCATCTGAGCCAAAATATTGCCAAATTTCTCACTGGAAATAACCCAAACTGTGAGACTCGTGCGTCAGGACACTGGCGGCGTAGGCCTATGCGGCAATACACGTGTAAATACATAAACATAAGTAAACATGGCTGCGAGTGAGGATAATTTTCTCGACTTATATCTGAGCTGCGAACTTCAACGTTGTTCGAGAATGAAGAGACACTCACCAGCTCGGCATCTGAGCCAAAATATTGCCAAATTTCTCACTGGAAAGAACCCAAACTGTGAGACTCATGCGTCATGACACTGGCGAAATAGGCCTATGAGGCAATACACGTGTAAATACATAAACATAGGTAACATGGCTGCGAGTGAGGATAATTTTCTCGACTTATATCTGAGCTGCGAACTTCAACGTTGTTCGAGAATGAAGAGACACTCACCAGCTCGGCATCTGAGCCAAAATATTGCCAAATTTCTCACTGGAAATAACCCAAACTGTGAGACTCGTGCGTCAGGACACTGGCGGCGTAGGCCTATGCGGCAATACACGTGCAAATACATAAACATAAGTAAACATGGCTGCGAGTGAGGATAATTTTCTCGACTTATATCTGAGCTGCGAACTTCAACGTTGTTCGAGAATGAAGAGACACTCACCAGCTCGGCATCTGAGCCAAAATATTGCCAAATTTCTCACTGGAAAGAACCCAAATTGTAAGACTCATGCGTCAGGACACTGGCGGCGTAGGCCTATGCGGCAATACACGTGTACATACATAAACATAGGTAAACATGGCTGCGAGTGAGGAAGATTTTCTCGACTTATATTTGAGCTGCGAACTTCAACGTTGATCGAGAATGAAGAGACACTCACCAGCTCGGCATCTGAGCCAAAATATTGCCAAATTTCTCACTGGAAAGAACCCAAACTGTGAGACTCGTGCGTCAGGACACTGGCGGTATAGGCCTATGTGGCAATACACGTGTAAATACATAAACATAGGTAAACATGGCTGCGAGTGAGGATAATTTTCTCGACTTATATTTGAGCTGCGAAACTTAACGTTGTTCGAGAATGATGAGACACTCACCAGCTCGGCATCTGAGCCAAAATATTGCCAAATTTCTCACTGGAAAGAACCCAAATTGTAAGACTCATGCGTCAGGACACTGGCGGCGTAGGTCTAAGCGGCAATACACGTGTAAATACATAAACATAGGTAAACATGGCTGCGAGTGAGGATAATTTTCTCGACTTATATCTGATCTGCGAAACTTAACGTTGTTCGAGAATGAAGAGACACTCAACAGCTCGGCATCTGAGCCAAAATATTGCCAAATTTCTCACTGGAAAGAACCCAAACTGTGAGACTCATGCGTCAGGACACTGGCGAAATAGGCCTATGCGGCAATACACGTGTAAATACATAAACATAGGTAACATGGCTGCGAGTGAGGATAATTTTCTCGACTTATATCTGAGCTGCGAACTTCAACGTTGTTCGAGAATGAAGAGACACTCACCAACTCGGCATCTGAGCCAAAATATTGCCAAATTTCTCACTGGAAATAACCCAAACTGTGAGACTCGTGCGTCAGGACACTGGCGGCGTAGGCCTATGCGGCAATACACGTGTAAATACATAAACATAAGTAAACATGGCTGCGAGTGAGGATAATTTTCTCGACTTATATCCGAGCTGCGAACTTCAACGTTGTTCGAGAATGAAGAGACACTCACCAGCTCGGCATCTGAGCCAAAATATTGCCAAATTTCTCACTGGAAAGAACCCAAACTGTGAGACTCATGCGTCATGACACTGGCGAAATAGGCCTATGAGGCAATACACGTGTACATACATAAACATAGAAAAACATGGCTGCGAGTAAGGATAATTTTCTCGACTTATATCTGAGCTGCGAACTTCAACGTTGTTCGAGAATGAAGAGACACTCACCAGCTCGGCATCTGAGCCAAAATATTGCCAAATTTCTCACTGGAAAGAACCCAAACTGTGAGACTCGTGCGTCAGGACACTGGCGGTATAGGCCTATGCGGCAATACACGTGTAAATACATAAACATAGGTAAACATGGCTGCGAGTGAGGATAATTTACTCGACTTATATCTGATCTGCGAAACTTAACGTTGTTCGAGAATGAAGAGACACTCACCAGCTCGGCATCTGAGCCAAATTATTGCCAAATTGTTCACTCGAAAGAACCCAAACTGTGAGACTCATGCGTCAGGACACTGGCGGCATAGGCCTATGCAGCAATACACGTGTACATACATAAACAGAAGTAAACATGACTGCGAGTGAGGATAATGTTCTCGACTTATAGCTGAGCTGCGAACTTCAATGTTGATCGAGAATGAAGAGACACTCACCAGCTCGGCATCTGAGCCAAAATATTGCAAAATTTCTCACTGGAAAGAACCCAAACTGTGAGACTCATGCGTCAGGACACTGGCGGTATAGGCATATGTGGCAATACACGTGTAAATACTTAAACATAGGTAAACATGGCTGCGAGTGAGGATAATTTTCTCGACTTATATCTGATCTGCGAAACTTAACGTTGTTCGAGAATGAAGAGACACTCACCAGCTCAGCATCTGAGCCAAAATATTGCCAAATTTTTCACTCGAAAGAATCCAAACTGTGAGACTCATGCGTCAGGACACTGGCGGTTTAGGCCTATGCGGCAATACACGTGTAAATACATAAACATAGGTAAACATGGCTGCGAGTGAGGATAATTTTCTCGACTTATATCTGAGCTGCGAAACTTAACGTTGTTCAAGAATGAAGAGACACTCACCAGCTCGGCATCTGAGCCAAATTATTGCCAAATTTGTCACTGGAAAGAACCCAAACTGTGAGTCTCATGCGTCAGGACACTGGCGGCATAGGCCTATGCGGCAATACACGTGTACAGTACATACATAAACATAAGTACATTGGCTGCGAGTGAGGATAATGTTCTCGACTTATAGCTGAGCTGCGAACTTCAATGTTGATCGAGAATAAAGAGACACTCACCAGCTCGGCATCTGAGCCAAAATATTGCAAAATTTCTCACTAGAAATAACCCAAACTGTGAGACTCATGCGTCAGGACACTGGCGGCATAGGCCTAGGCGTCAATACACGTGTACATACATAAACAGAAGTAAACATGACTGCGAGTGAGGATAATGTTCTCGACTTATAGCTGAGCTGCGAACTTTAACGTTGATCGAGAATGAAGACACACACAACAGCTCGGCATCTGAGCCAAAATATTGCAAAATTTCTCACTGGAAAGAACCCAAACTGTGAGACTCATGCGTCAGGACACTGGCGGTATAGGCCTATGTGGCAATACACGTGTAAATACATAAACATAGGTAAACATGGCTGCGAGTGAGGATAATTTTCTCGACTTATATTTGAGTTGCGAAACTTAACGTTGTTCGAGAATGATGGGACACTCACCAGCTCGGCATCCGAGCCAAAATATTGCCAAATTTCTCACTGGAAAGAACCCAAATTGTAAGACTCATGCGTCAGGACACTGGCGGCGTAGGTCTAAGCGGCAATACACGTGTACATACATAAACATAGGTAAACATGGCTGCGAGTGAGGATAATTTTCTCGACTTATATCTGAGCTGCGAACTTCAACGTTGTTCGAGAATGAAGAGACACTCACCAACTCGGCATCTGAGCCAAAATATTGCCAAATTTTCACTGGAAATAACCCAAACTGTGAGACTCGTGCGTCAGGACACTGGCGGCGTAGGCCTATGCGGCAATACACGTGTAAATACATAAACATAAGTAAACATGGCTGCGAGTGAGGATAATTTTCTCGACTTATATCCGAGCTGCGAACTTCAACGTTGTTCGAGAATGAAGAGACACTCACCAGCTCGGCATCTGAGCCAAAATATTGCCAAATTTCTCACTGGAAAGAACCCAAACTGTGAGACTCATGCGTCATGACACTGGCGAAATAGGCCTATGAGGCAATACACGTGTAACTACATAAACATAGGTAACATGGCTGCGAGTGAGGATAATTTTCTCGACTTATATCTGAGCTGCGAACTTCAACGTTGTTCGAGAATGAAGAGACACTCACCAGCTCGGCATCTGAGCCAAAATATTGCCAAATTTCACACTGGAAATAACCCAAACTGTGAGACTCGTGCGTCAGGACACTGGCGGCGTAGGCCTATGCGGCAATACACGTGTAAATACATAAACATAAGTAAACATGGCTGCGAGTGAGGATAATTTTCTCGACTTATATCTGAGCTGCGAACTTCAACGTTGTTCGAGAATGAAGAGACACTCACCAGCTCGGCATCTGAGCCAAAATATTGCCAAATTTCTCACTGGAAAGAACCCAAATTGTAAGACTCATGCGTCAGGACACTGGCGGCGTAGGCCTATGCGGCAATACACGTGTACATACATAAACATAGGTAAACATGGCTGCGAGTGAGGAAGATTTTCTCGACTTATATTTGAGCTGCGAACTTCAACGTTGATCGAGAATGAAGAGACACTCACCAGCTCGGCATCTGAGCCAAAATATTGCCAAATTTCTCACTGGAAAGAACCCAAACTGTGAGACTCGTGCGTCAGGACACTGGCGGTATAGGCCTATGCGGCAATACACGTGTAAATACATAAACATAGGTAAACATGGCTGCGAGTGAGAATAATTTACTCGACTTATATCTGATCTGCGAAACTTAACGTTGTTCGAGAATGAAGAGACACTCACCAGCTCGGCATCTGAGCCAAATTATTGCCAAATTTTTCACTCGAAAGAACCCAAACTGTGAGACTCATGCGTCAGGACACTGGCGGCATAGGCCTATGCGGCAATACACGTGTACATACATAAACAGAAGTAAACATGACTGCGAGTGAGGATAATGTTCTCGACTTATATCTGATCTGCGAAACTTAACGTTGTTCGAGAATGAAGAGACACTCACCAGCTCGGCATCTGAGCCAAAATATTGCCAAATTTTTCACTCGAAAGAATCCAAACTGTGAGACTCATGCGTCAGGACACTGGCGGTTTAGGCCTATGCGGCAATACACGTGTAAATACATAAACATAAGTAAACATGGCTGCGAGTGAGGATAATTTTCTCGACTTATATCTGAGCTGCGAAACTTAACGTTGTTCGAGAATGAAGAGACACTCACCAGCTCGCCATCTGAGCCAAATTATTGCCAATTTTTTCACTGGAAAGAACCCAAACTGTGAGACTCGTGCGTCAGGACACTGGCGGCGTAGGCCTATGCGGCAATACACGTGTAAATACATAAACATAAGTAAACATGGCTGCGAGTGAGGATAATTTTCTCGACTTATATCCGAGCTGCGAACTTCAACGTTGTTCGAGAATGAAGAGACACTCACCAGCTCGGCATCTGAGCCAAAATATTGCCAAATTTCTCACTGGAAAGAACCCAAACTGTGAGACTCATGCGTCATGACACTGGCGAAATAGGCCTATGAGGCAATACACGTGTAACTACATAAACATAGGTAACATGGCTGCGAGTGAGGATAATTTTCTCGACTTATATCTGAGCTGCGAACTTCAACGTTGTTCGAAAATGAAGAGACACTCACCAGCTCGGCATCTGAGCCAAAATATTGCCAAATTTCACACTGGAAATAACCCAAACTGTGAGACTCGTGCGTCAGGACACTGGCGGCGTAGGCCTATGCGGCAATACACGTGTAAATACATAAACATAAGTAAACATGGCTGCGAGTGAGGATAATTTTCTCGACTTATATCTGAGCTGCGAACTTCAACGTTGTTCGAGAATGAAGAGACACTCACCAGCTCGGCATCTGAGCCAAAATATTGCCAAATTTCTCACTGGAAAGAACCCAAATTGTAAGACTCATGCGTCAGGACACTGGCGGCGTAGGCCTATGCGGCAATACACGTGTACATACATAAACATAGGTAAACATGGCTGCGAGTGAGGAAGATTTTCTCGACTTATATTTGAGCTGCGAACTTCAACGTTGATCGAGAATGAAGAGACACTCACCAGCTCGGCATCTGAGCCAAAATATTGCCAAATTTCTCACTGGAAAGAACCCAAACTGTGAGACTCGTGCGTCAGGACACTGGCGGTATAGGCCTATGCGGCAATACACGTGTAAATACATAAACATAGGTAAACATGGCTGCGAGTGAGAATAATTTACTCGACTTATATCTGATCTGCGAAACTTAACGTTGTTCGAGAATGAAGAGACACTCACCAGCTCGGCATCTGAGCCAAATTATTGCCAAATTTTTCACTCGAAAGAACCCAAACTGTGAGACTCATGCGTCAGGACACTGGCGGCATAGGCCTATGCGGCAATACACGTGTACATACATAAACAGAAGTAAACATGACTGCGAGTGAGGATAATGTTCTCGACTTATATCTGATCTGCGAAACTTAACGTTGTTCGAGAATGAAGAGACACTCACCAGCTCGGCATCTGAGCCAAAATATTGCCAAATTTTTCACTCGAAAGAATCCAAACTGTGAGACTCATGCGTCAGGACACTGGCGGTTTAGGCCTATGCGGCAATACACGTGTAAATACATAAACATAAGTAAACATGGCTGCGAGTGAGGATAATTTTCTCGACTTATATCTGAGCTGCGAAACTTAACGTTGTTCGAGAATGAAGAGACACTCACCAGCTCGCCATCTGAGCCAAATTATTGCCAAATTTTTCACTGGAAAGAACCCAAACTGTGAGACTCATGCGTCAGGACACTGGCGGCATAGGCCTATGCGGCAATACACGTGTACAGTACATACATAAACATAAGTACATTGGCTGCGAGTGAGGATAATGTTCTCGACTTATAGCTGAGCTGCGAACTTCAATGTTGATCGAGAATAAAGAGACACTCACCAGCTCGGCATCTGAGCCAAAATATTGCAAAATTTCTCACTAGAAATAACCCAAACTGTGAGACTCATGCGTCAGGACACTGGCGGCATAGGCCTAGGCGGCAATACACGTGTACATACATAAACAGAAGTAAACATGACTGCGAGTGAGGATAATGTTCTCGACTTATAGCTGAGCTGCGAACTTTAACGTTGATCGAGAATGAAGACACACACAACAGCTCGGCATCTGAGCCAAAATATTGCAAAATTTTTCACTGGAAAGAACACAAACTGTGAGACTCATGCGTCAGGACACTGGCGGTATAGGCCTATGTGGCAATACACGTGTAAATACATAAACATAGGTAAACATGGCTGCGAGTGAGGATAATTTTCTCGACTTATATTTGAGTTGCGAAACTTAACGTTGTTCGAGAATGATGGGACACTCACCAGCTCGGCATCTGAGCCAAAATATTGCCAAATTTCTCACTGGAAAGAACCCAAATTGTAAGACTCATGCGTCAGGACACTGGCGGCGTAGGTCTAAGCGGCAATACACGTGTACATACATAAACATAGGTAAACATGGCTGCGAGTGAGGATAATTTTCTCGACTTATATCTGATCTGCGAAACTTAACGTTGTTCGAGAATGAAGAGACACTCACCAGCTCGGCATCTGAGCTAAAATATGGCCAAATTTTTCACTCGAAAGAATCCAAACTGTGAGACTCATGCGTCAGGACACTGGCGGTTTAGGCCTATGCGGCAATACACGTGTAAATACATAAACATAGGTAAACATGGCTGCGAGTGAGGATAATTTTCTCGACTTATATCTGAGCTGCGAAACTTAACGTTGTCCGAGAATGAAGAGACACTCACCAGCTCGGCATCTGAGCCAAATTATTGCCAATTTTTTCACTGGAAAAAAACCAAACTGTGAGACTCATGCGTCAGGACACTGGCGGCAGAGGCCTATGCGGCAATACACGTGTACAGTACATAAACAGAAGTAAACATGACTGCGAGTGAGGATAATGTTCTCGACTTGTAGCTGAGCTGCGAACTTCAATGTTGATCGAGAATGAAGAGACACTCCCCAGCTCGGCATCTGAGCCAAAATATTGCAAAACGTCTCACTGGAAAGAACCCAAACTGTGAGACTCATGCGTCAGGACACTGGCGGCATAGGCCTATGCGGCAATACACGTGTAAATACATAAACAGAAGTAAACATGACTGCGAGTGAGGATAATTTTCTCGACTTATATCTGAGCTGCGAACTTTAACGTTGATCGAGAATGAAGACACACTCAACAGCTCGACATCTGAGCCAAAATATTGCCAAATTTCTCACTGGAAAGAACCCAAACTGTGAGACTCATGCGTCAGGACACTGGCGGTATAGGCCTATGTGGCAATACACGTGTAAATACATAAACATAGGTAAACATGGCTGCGAGTGAGGATAATTTTCTCGACTTATATTTGAGCTGCGAAACTTAACGTTGTTCGAGAATGATGAGACACTCACCAGCTCGGCATCTGAGCAAAAATATTGCCAAATTTCTCACTGGAAAGAACCCAAATTGTAAGACTCATGCGTCAGGACACTGGCGGCGTAGGTCTAAGCGGCAATACACGTGTAAATACATAAACATAGGTAAACATGGCTGCGAGTGAGGATAATTTTCTCGACTTATATCTGATCTGCGAAACTTAACGTTGTTCGAGAATGAAGAGACACTCACCAGCTCGGCATCTGGGCCAAAATATTGCCAAATTTCTCACTGGAAAGAACCCAAATTGTAAGACTCATGCGTCAGGACACTGGCGGCGTAGGCCTATGCGGCAATACACGTGTACATACATAAACATAGGTAAACATGGCTGCGAGTGAGGATAATTTTCTCGACTTATATCTGAGCTGCGAACTTTAACGTTGATCGAGAATGAAAAGACACTCAACAGCTCGGCATCTGAGCCAAAATATTGCCAAATTTTTCACTCGAAAGAATCCAAACTGTGAGACTCATGCGTCAGGACACTGGCGGTTTAGGCCTATGCGGCAATACACGTGTAAATACATAAACATAGGTAAACATGGCTGCGAGTGAGGATAATTTTCTCGACTTATATCTGAGCTGCGAAACTTAACGTTGTCCGAGAATGAAGAGACACTCACCAGCTCGGCATCTGAGCCAAATTATTGCCAATTTTTTCACTGGAAAAAAACCAAACTGTGAGACTCATGCGTCAGGACACTGGCGGCAGAGGCCTATGCGGCAATACACGTGTACAGTACATAAACAGAAGTAAACATGACTGCGAGTGAGGATAATGTTCTCGACTTGTAGCTGAGCTGCGAACTTCAATGTTGATCGAGAATGAAGAGACACTCCCCAGCTCGGCATCTGAGCCAAAATATTGCAAAACGTCTCACTGGAAAGAACCCAAACTGTGAGACTCATGCGTCAGGACACTGGCGGCATAGGCCTATGCGGCAATACACGTGTAAATACATAAACAGAAGTAAACATGACTGCGAGTGAGGATAATTTTCTCGACTTATATCTGAGCTGCGAACTTTAACGTTGATCGAGAATGAAGACACACTCAACAGCTCGACATCTGAGCCAAAATATTGCCAAATTTCTCACTGGAAAGAACCCAAACTGTGAGACTCATGCGTCAGGACACTGGCGGTATAGGCCTATGTGGCAATACACGTGTAAATACATAAACATAGGTAAACATGGCTGCGAGTGAGGATAATTTTCTCGACTTATATTTGAGCTGCGAAACTTAACGTTGTTCGAGAATGATGAGACACTCACCAGCTCGGCATCTGAGCAAAAATATTGCCAAATTTCTCACTGGAAAGAACCCAAATTGTAAGACTCATGCGTCAGGACACTGGCGGCGTAGGTCTAAGCGGCAATACACGTGTAAATACATAAACATAGGTAAACATGGCTGCGAGTGAGGATAATTTTCTCGACTTATATCTGATCTGCGAAACTTAACGTTGTTCGAGAATGAAGAGACACTCACCAGCTCGGCATCTGGGCCAAAATATTGCCAAATTTCTCACTGGAAAGAACCCAAATTGTAAGACTCATGCGTCAGGACACTGGCGGCGTAGGCCTATGCGGCAATACACGTGTACATACATAAACATAGGTAAACATGGCTGCGAGTGAGGATAATTTTCTCGACTTATATCTGAGCTGCGAACTTTAACGTTGATCGAGAATGAAAAGACACTCAACAGCTCGGCATCTGAGCCAAAATATTGCCAAATTTCTCACTGGAAAGAACCCAAACTGTGAGACTCGTGCGTCAGGACACTGGCGAAATAGGCCTATGCGGCAATACACGTGTAAATACATAAACATAGGTAACATGGCTGCGAGTGAGGATAATTTTCTCGACTTATATCTGAGCTGCGAACTTCAACGTTGTTCGAGAATGAAGAGACACTCACCAACTCGGCATCTGAGCCAAAATATTGACAAATTTCTCACTGGAAATAACCCAAACTGTGAGACTCGTGCGTCAGGACACTGGCGGCGTAGGCCTATGCGGCAATACACGTGTAAATACATAAACATAAGTAAACATGGCTGCGAGTGAGGATAATTTTCTCGACTTATATCCGAGCTGCGAACTTCAACGTTGTTCGAGAATGAAGAGACACTCACCAGCTCGGCATCTGAGCCAAAATATTGCCAAATTTCTCACTGGAAAAAACCCAAATTGTAAGACTCATGCGTCAGGACACTGGCGGCGTAGGCCTATGCGGCAATACACGTGTACATACATAAACATAGGTAAACATGGCTGCGAGTGAGGAAGATTTTCTCGACTTATATTTGAGCTGCGAACTTCAACGTTGATCGAGAATGAAGAGACACTCACCAGCTCGGCATCTGAGCCAAAATATTGCCAAATTTCTCACTGGAAAGAACCCAAACTGTGAGACTCGTGCGTCAGGACACTGGCGGTATAGGCCTATGCGGCAATACACGTGTAAATACATAAACATAGGTAAACATGGCTGCGAGTGAGGATAATTTTCTCGACTTATATCTGATCTCCGAAACTTAACGTTGTTCGAGAATGAAGGGACACTCACCAGCTCGGCATCTGAGCCAAAATATTGCCAAATTTCTCTCTCGAAAGAATCCAAACTGTGAGACTCATGCGTCAGGACACTGGCGGTTTAGGCCTATGCGGCAATACACGTGTAAATACATAAACATAGGTAAACATGGCTGCGAGTGAGGATAATTTTCTCGACTTATATCTGATCTGCGAAACTTAACGTTGTTCGAGAATGAAGAGACACTCACCAGCTCGGCATCTGAGCCAAAATATTGCCAAATTTTTCACTCGAAAGAATCCAAACTGTGAGACTCATGCGTCAGGACACTGGCGGTTTAGGCCTATGCGGCAATACACGTGTAAATACATAAACATAGGTAAACATGGCTGCGAGTGAGGATAATTTTCTCGACTTATATCTGAGCTGCGAAACTTAACGTTGTCCGAGAATGAAGAGACACTAACCAGCTCGGCATCTGAGCCAAATTATTGCCAAATTGTTCACTGGAAAGAACCCAAACTGTGAGACTCATGCGTCAGGACACTGGCGGCATAGGCCTATGCGGCAATACACGTGTACAGTACATAAACAGAAGTAAACATGACTGCGAGTGAGGATAATGTTCTCGACTTGTAGCTGAGCTGCGAACTTCAATGTTGATCGAGAATGAAGAGACACTCACCAGCTCGGCATCTGAGCCAAAATATTGCCAAATTTCTCACTGGAAATAACCCAAACTGTGAGACTCGTGCGTCAGGACACTGGCGGCGTAGGCCTATGCGGCAATACACGTGTACATACATAAACATAGGTAAACATGGCTTCGAGTGAGGAAGATTTTCTCGACTTGTAGCTGAGCTGCGAACTTCAATGTTGATCGAGAATGAAGAGACACTCACCAGCTCGGCATCTGAGCCAAAATATTGCAAAATTTCTCACTGGAAAGAACCCAAACTGTGAGACTCATGCGTCAGGACACTGGCGGCATAGGCCTATGCGGCAATACACGTGTAAATACATAAACAGAAGTAATCATGACTGCGAGTGAGGATAATTTTCTCGACTTATATCTGAGCTGCAAACTTTAACGTTGATCGAGAATGAAGACACACTCAACAGCTCGACATCTGAGCCAAAATATTGCCAAATTTCTCACTGGAAAGAACCCAAACTGTGAGACTCATGCGTCAGGACACTGGCGGTATAGGCCTATGTGGCAATACACGTGTAAATACATAAACATAGGTAAACATGGCTGCGAGTGAGGATAATTTTCTCGACTTATATTTGAGCTGCGAAACTTAACGTTGTTCGAGAATGATGAGACACTCACCAGCTCGGCATCTGAGCCAAAATATTGCCAAATTTCTCACTGGAAAGAACCCAAATTGTAAGACTCATGCGTCAGGACACTGGCGGCGTAGGTCTAAGCGGCAATACACGTGTAAATACATAAACATAGGTAAACATGGCTGCGAGTGAGGATAATTTTCTCGACTTATATCTGATCTGCGAAACTTAACGTTGTTCGAGAATGAAGAGACACTCACCAGCTCGGCATCTGAGCCAAAATATTGCCAAATGTTTCACTCTAAAGAATCCAAACTGTGAGACTCATGCGTCAGGACACTGGCGGTTTAGGCCTATGCGGCAATACACGTGTAAATACATAAACATAGGTAAACATGGCTGCGAGTGAGAATAATTTTCTCGACTTATATCTGAGCTGCGAAACTTAACGTTGTTCGAGAATGAAGAGACACTCACCAGCTCGGCATCTGAGCCAAAATATTGCAAAATTTCTCACTGGAAAGAACCCAAACTGTGAGACTCATGCGTCAGGACACTGGCGGCATAGGCCTATGCGGCAATACACGTGTAAATACATAAACAGAAGTAATCATGACTGCGAGTGAGGATAATTTTCTCGACTTATATCTGAGCTGCGAACTTTAACGTTGATCGAGAATGAAGACACACTCAACAGCTCGACATCTGAGCCAAAATATTGCCAAATTTCTCACTGGAAAGAACCCAAACTGTGAGACTCATGCGTCAGGACACTGGCGGTATAGGCCTATGTGGCAATACACGTGTAAATACATAAACATAGGTAAACATGGCTGCGAGTGAGGATAATTTTCTCGACTTATATTTGAGCTGCGAAACTTAACGTTGTTCGAGAATGATGAGACACTCACCAGCTCGGCATCTGAGCCAAAATATTGCAACATTTCTCACTGGAAAGAACCCAAACTGTGAGACTCATGCGTCAGGACACTGGCGGCATAGGCCTATGCGGCAATACACGTGTACAGTACATACATAAACATAAGTACATTGGCTGCGAGTGAGGATAATGTTCTCGACTTATAACTGAGCTGCGAACTTCAACGTTGATCGAGAATGAAGAGACACTCACCAGCTCGGCATCTGAGCCAAAATATTGCCAATTTTTTCACTCGAAAGAACCCAAACTATGAGACTCGTGCGTCAGGACACTGGCGGCGTAGGCCTATGCGGCAATACACGTGTAAATACATAAACATAGGTAAACATGGCTGCGAGTGACGATAATTTTCTCGACTTATATCTGATCTGCGAAACTTAACGTTGTTCGAGAATGAAGAGACACTCACCAGCTCGGCATCTGAGCCAAAATATTGCCAAATTTTTCACTCTAAAGAATCCAAACTGTGAGACTCATGCGTCAGGACACTGGCGGTTTAGGCCTATGCGGCAATACACGTGTAAATACATAAACATAGGTAAACATGGCTGCGAGTGAGGATAATTTTCTCGACTTATATCTGAGCTGCGAAACTTAACGTTGTTCGAGAATGAAGAGACACTCACCAGCTCGGCATCTGAGCCAAATTATTGCCAAATTTTTCACTGGAAAGAACCCAAACAGTGAGACTCATGCGTCAGGACACTGGCGGCATAGGCCTATGCGGCAATACACGTGTACAGTACATACATAAACATAAGTACATTGGCTGCGAGTGAGGATAATGTTCTCGACTTATAGCTGAGCTGCGAACTTCAATGTTGATCGAGAATGAAGAGACACTCACCAGCTCGGCATCTGAGCCAAAATATTGCAAAATTTCTCACTGGAAAGAACCCAAACTGTGAGACTCATGCGTCAGGACACTGGCGGCATAGGCCTATGCGGCAATACACGTGTACATACATAAACAGAAGTAAACATGACTGCGAGTGAGGATAATGTTCTCGACTTATATCTGAGCTGCGAACTTTAACGTTGATCGAGAATGAAGAGACACTCACCAGCTCGGCATCTGAGCCAAAATATTGCCAAATTTCTCACTGGAAAGAACCCAAACTATGAGACTCGTGCGTCAGGACACTGGCGGTGTAGGCCTATGCGGCAACACACGTGTAAATACATAAACATAGGTAAACATGGCTGCGAGTGAGGATAATTTTCTCGACTTATATCTGAGCTGCGAACTTTAACGTTGATCGAGAATGAAGAAACATTCACCAGCTCGGCATCTGAGCCAAAATATTGCCAAATTTCTCACTGGAAAGAACCCAAATTGTAAGACTCATGCGTCAGGACACTGGCGGCGTAGGCCTATGCGGCAATACACGTGCACATACATAAACATAGGTAAACATGGCTGCGAGTGAGGATAATTTTCTCGACTTATACCTGAGCTGCGAACTTCAACGTTGATCGAGAATGAAGAGACACTCACCAGCTCTGCATGTGAGACAAAATATTGCCAAATTTCTCACTGGAAAGAACCCAAACTGTGAGACGCATGCGTCAGGACACTGGCGGCGTAGGCCTATGCGGAAATACATGTGTACATACATAAACATAGGTAAACATGGCTGCGAGTGAGGATAATTTTTTCGACTTATATCTGAGCTGCGAAACTTAACGTTGTTGGAGAATGAAGAGACACTCACCAGCTCGGCATCTGAGCCAAATTATTGCCAATTTTTTCACTGGAAAGAACCCAAACTGCGAGACTCATGCGTCAGGACACTGGCGGCATAGGCCTATGCGGCAATACACGTGTAAATACATAAACATAGGTAAACATGGCTGCGAGTGAGGATAATTTTCTCGACTTATATCTGATCTGCGAAACTTAACGTTGTTCGAGAATGAAGAGACACTCACTAGCTCGGCATCTGAGCCAAAATATTGCCAAATTTTTCACTCGAAAGAACCCAAACTGTGAGACTCATGCGTCAGGACACTGGCGGTATAGGCCTATGCGGCAATACACGTGTACAGTACATACATAAACATAAGTACATTGGCTGCGAGTGAGGATAATGTTCTCGACTTATAACTGAGCTGCGAACTTCAACGTTGATCGAGAATGAAGAGACACTCACCAGCTCGGCATCTGAGCCAAAATATTGCCAAATTTTTCACTCGAAAGAACCCAAACTATGAGACTCGTGCGTCAGGACACTGGCGGCGTAGGCCTATGCGGCAATACACGTGTAAATACATAAACATAGGTAAACATGGCTGCGAGTGACGATAATTTTCTCGACTTATATCTGATCTTCGAAACTTAACGTTGTTCGAGAATGAAGAGACACTCACCAGCTCGGCATCTGAGCCAAAATATTGCCAAATTTTTCACTCTAAAGAATCCAAACTGTGAGACTCATGCGTCAGGACACTGGCGGTTTAGGCCTATGCGGCAATACACGTGTAAATACATAAACAGAAGTAATCATGACTGCGAGTGAGGATAATTTTCTCGACTTATATCTGAGCTGCGAACTTTAACGTTGATCGAGAATGAAGACACACTCAACAGCTCGACATCTGAGCCAAAATATTGCCAAATTTCTCACTGGAAAGAACCCAAACTGTGAGACTCATGCGTCAGGACACTGGCGGTATAGGCCTATGTGGCAATACACGTGTAAATACATAAACATAGGTAAACATGGCTGCGAGTGAGGATAATTTTCTCGACTTATATTTGAGCTGCGAAACTTAACGTTGTTCGAGAATGATGAGACACTCACCAGCTCGGCATCTGAGCCAAAATATTGCAACATTTCTCACTGGAAAAAACCCAAACTGTGAGACTCATGCGTCAGGACACTGGCGGCATAGGCCTATGCGGCAATACACGTGTACATACATAAACAGAAGTAAACATGACTGCGAGTGAGGATAATGTTCTCGACTTGTAGCTGAGCTGCGAACTTCAATGTTGATCGAGAATGAAGAGACACTCACTAGCTCGGCATCTGAGCCAAAATATTGCAAAATTTCTCACTGGAAAGAACCCAAACTGTGAGACTCATGCGTCAGGACACTGGCGGCATAGGCCTATGCGGCAATACACGTGTAAATACATAAACAGAAGTAATCATGACTGCGAGTGAGGATAATTTTCTCGACTTATATCTGAGCTGCAAACTTTAACGTTGATCGAGAATGAAGACACACTCAACAGCTCGACATCTGAGCCAAAATATTGCCAAATTTCTCACTGGAAAGAACCCAAACTGTGAGACTCATGCGTCAGGACACTGGCGGTATAGGCCTATGTGGCAATACACGTGTAAATACATAAACATAGGTAAACATGGCTGCGAGTGAGGATAATTTTCTCGACTTATATTTGAGCTGCGAAACTTAACGTTGTTCGAGAATGATGAGACACTCACCAGCTCGGCATCTGAGCCAAAATATTGCCAAATTTCTCACTGGAAAGAACCCAAATTGTAAGACTCATGCGTCAGGACACTGGCGGCGTAGGTCTAAGCGGCAATACACGTGTAAATACATAAACATAGGTAAACATGGCTGCAAGTGAGGATAATTTTCTCGACTTATATCTGATCTGCGAAACTTAACGTTGTTCGAGAATGAAGAGACACTCACCAGCTCGGCATCTGAGCCAAAATATTGCCAAATTTTTCACTCGAAAGAATCCAAACTGTGAGACTCATGCGTCAGGACACTGGCGGTTTAGGCCTATGCGGCAATACACGTGTAAATACATAAACATAGGTAACAATAATAACAATAACATATAACATTTATATAGCGCTTAATACAAGTGTTTCTAAGCGCTAAGATTTCCCCGGTCATTGGGCTCATGAAACATTCCAAATACTATGTCAGCTCCCTGGGGAGTATACAGCTCGATGCTGCCACTTTCGGCGCAAACCAGCTAGACCAACCACAATATAACCATCTCTGCCCTCACAGGTACCCATTTACTCCTGGGTGGAGAGAAGCAATGAGTGAAAAAGTGCCTTGCCCAAGGGCACACGAACCGTAGTCCCAGGCCGGACTCGAACCCACAACCTGTAGCTTTATCTACAGATTACAAATTCAATGCTCCAGACCATGAGGCCACGGCACTTCACAAAACATGGTAAACATGGTAAACATGGCTGCGAGTGAGGATAATTTTCTCGACTTATATCTGAGCTGCGAAACTTAACGTTGTTCGAGAATGAAGAGACACTCACCAGCTCGGCATCTGAGCCAAATTATTGCCAAATTGTTCACTGGAAAGTACCCAAACTGTGAGACTCATGCGTCAGGACACTGGCGGCATAGGCCTATGCGGCAATACACGTGTACAGTACATACATAAACATAAGTACATTGGCTGCGAGTGAGGATAATGTTCTCGACTTATAGCTGAGCTGCGAACTTCAATGTTGATCGAGAATGAAGAGACACTCACCAGCTGGGCATCTGAGCCAAAATATTGCAAAATTTCTCACTGGAAAGAACCCAAACTGTGAGACTCATGCGTCAGGACACTGGCGGCATAGGCCTATGCGGCAATACACGTGTACATACATAAACAGAAGTAAACATGACTGCGAGTGAGGATAATGTTCTCGACTTGTAGCTGAGCTGCGAACTTCAATGTTGATCGAGAATGAAGAGACACTCACCAGCTCGGCATCTGAGCCAAAATATTGCAAAATTTCTCACTGGAAAGAACCCAAACTGTGAGACTCATGCTTCAGGACACTGGCGGCATAGGCCTGTGCGGCAATACACGTGTAAATACATAAACAGAAGTAATCATGACTGCGAGTGAGGATAATTTTCTCGACTTATATCTGAGCTGCGAAACTTAACGTTGTTCGAGAATGAAGAGACACTCACCAGCTCGGCATCTGAGCCAAATTATTGCCAAATTGTTCACTGGAAAGTACCCAAACTGTGAGACTCATGCGTCAGGACACTGGCGGCATAGGCCTATGCGGCAATACACGTGTACAGTACATACATAAACATAAGTACATTGGCTGCGAGTGAGGATAATGTTCTCGACTTATAGCTGAGCTGCGAACTTCAATGTTGATCGAGAATGAAGAGACACTCACCAGCTGGGCATCTGAGCCAAAATATTGCAAAATTTCTCACTGGAAAGAACCCAAACTGTGAGACTCATGCGTCAGGACACTGGCGGCATAGGCCTATGCGGCAATACACGTGTACATACATAAACAGAAGTAAACATGACTGCGAGTGAGGATAATGTTCTCGACTTGTAGCTGAGCTGCGAACTTCAATGTTGATCGAGAATGAAGAGACACTCACCAGCTCGGCATCTGAGCCAAAATATTGCAAAATTTCTCACTGGAAAGAACCCAAACTGTGAGACTCATGCTTCAGGACACTGGCGGCATAGGCCTGTGCGGCAATACACGTGTAAATACATAAACAGAAGTAATCATGACTGCGAGTGAGGATAATTTTCTCGACTTATATCTGAGCTGCGAACTTTAACGTTGATCGAGAATGAAGACACACTCAACAGCTCGACATCTGAGCCAAAATATTGCCAAATTTCTCACTGGAAAGAACCCAAACTGTGAGACTCATGCGTCAGGACACTGGCGGTATAGGCCTATGTGGCAATACACGTGTAAATACATAAACATAGGTAAACATGGCTGCGAGTGAGGATAATTTTCTCGACTTATATTTGAGCTGCGAAACTTAACGTTGTTCGAGAATGATGAGACACTCACCAGCTCGGCATCTGAGCCAAAATATTGCCAAATTTCTCACTGGAAAGAATCCAAATTGTAAGACTCATGCGTCAGGACACTGGCGGCGTAGGTCTAAGCGGCAATACACGTGTAAATACATAAACATAGGTAAACATGGCTGCGAGTGAGGATAATTTTCTCGACTTATATCTGAGCTGCGAAACTTAACGTTGTTCGAAAATGAAGAGACACTCACCAGCTCGGCATCTGAGCCAAAATATTGCCAAATGTTTCACGGGAAAGAACCCAAACAGTGAGACTCATGCGTCAGGACACTGGCGGCATAGGCCTATGCGGCAATACACGTGTACAGTACATACATAAACATAAGTACATTGGCTGCGAGTGAGGATAATGTTCTCGACTTATAGCTGAGCTGCGAACTTCAATGTTGATCGAGAATGAAGAGACACTCACCAGCTCGGCATCTGAGCCAAAATATTGCAAAATTTCTCACTGGAAAGAACCCAAACTGTGAGACTCATGCGCCAGGACACTGGCGGCATAGGCCTATGCGGCAATACACGTGCACATACATAAACATAGGTAAACATGGCTGCGAGTGAGGATAATTTTCTCGACTTATATCTGAGCTGCGAACTTTAACGTTGATCGAGAATGAAGAGACACTCACCAGCTCGGCATCTGAGCCAAAATATTGCCAAATTTCTCACTGGAAAAACCCAAACTATGAGACTCGTGCGTCAGGACACTGGCGGTATAGGCCTATGTGGCAATACACGTGTAAATACATAAACATAGGTAAACATGGCTGCGAGTGAGGATAATTTTCTCGACTTATATTTGAGCTGCGAAACTTAACGTTGTTCGAGAATGATGAGACACTCACCAGCTCGGCATCTGAGCCAAAATATTGCCAAATTTCTCACTGGAAAGAACCCAAATTGTAAGACTCATGCGTCAGGACACTGGCGGCGTAGGTCTAAGCGGCAATACACGTGTAAATACATAAACATAGGTAAACATGGCTGCGAGTGAGGATAATTTTCTCGACTTATATCTGAGCTGCGAAACTTAACGTTGTTCGAAAATGAAGAGACATTCACCAGCTCGGCATCTGAGCCAAAATATTGCCAAATGTTTCACGGGAAAGAACCCAAACAGTGAGACTCATGCGTCAGGACACTGGCGGCATAGGCCTATGCGGCAATACACGTGTACAGTACATACATAAACATAAGTACATTGGCTGCGAGTGAGGATAATGTTCTCGACTTATAGCTGAGCTGCGAACTTCAATGTTGATCGAGAATGAAGAGACACTCACCAGCTCGGCATCTGAGCCAAAATATTGCAAAATTTCTCACTGGAAAGAACCCAAACTGTGAGACTCATGCGTCAGGACACTGGCGGCATAGGCCTATGCGGCAATACACGTGCACATACATAAACATATGTAAACATGGCTGCGAGTGAGGATAATTTTCTCGACTTATATCTGAGCTGCGAACTTTAACGTTGATCGAGAATGAAGAGACACTCACCAGCTCGGCATCTGAGCCAAAATATTGCCAAATTTCTCACTGGAAAAACCCAAACTATGAGACTCGTGCGTCAGGACACTGGCGGCGTAGGCCTATGCGGCAATACACGTGTAAATACATAAACATAGGTAAACATGGCTGCGAGTGAGGATAATTTTATCGACTTATATCTGATCTGCGAAACTTAACGTTGTTCGAGAATGAAGAGACACTCACCAGCTCGGCATCTGAGCCAAAATATTGCCAATTTTTTCACTCGAAAGAACCCAAACTGTGAGACTCATGCGTCAGGACACTGGCGGTATAGGCCTATGCGGCAATACACGTGTAAATACATAAACATAGGTAAACATGGCTGCGAGTGAGGATAATTTTCTCGACTTATATCTGAGCTGCAAAACTTAACGTTGTTCGAGAATGAAGAGACACTCACCAGCTCGGCATCTGAGCCAAAATATTGCCAAATTTCTCACTGGAAAGAACCCAAATTGTAAGACTCATGCGTCAGGACACTGGCGGCGTAGGCCTATGCGGCAATACACGTGCACATACATAAACATAGGTAAACATGGCTGCGAGTGAGGATAATTTTCTCGACTTATATCTGAGCTGCGAACTTTAACGTTGATCGAGAATGAAGAGACACTCACCAGCTCGGCATCTGAGCCAAAATATTGCCAAATTTCTCACTGGAAAGAACCCAAACTGTGAGACGCATGCGTCAGGACACTGTCGGCGTAGGCCTATGCGGAAATACATGTGTACATACATAAACATAGGTAAACATGGCTGCGAGTGAGGATAATTTTTTCGACTTATATCTGAGCTGCGAAACTTAACGTTGTTGGAGAATGAAGAGACACTCACCAGCTCGGCATCTGAGCCAAATTATTGCCAATTTTTTCACTGGAAAGAACCCAAACTGCGAGACTCATGCGTCAGGACACTGGCGGCATAGGCCTATGCGGCAATACACGTGTAAATACATAAACATAGGTAAACATGGCTGCGAGTGAGGATAATTTTCTCGACTTATATCTGATCTGCGAAACTTAACGTTGTTCGAGAATGAAGAGACACTCACCAGCTCGGCATCTGAGCCAAAATATTGCCAAATGTTTCACTCGAAAGAACCCAAACTGTGAGACTCATGCGTCAGGACACTGGCGGTATAGGCCTATGCGGCAATACACGTGTACAGTACATACATAAACATAAGTACATTGGCTGCGAGTGAGGATAATGTTCTCGACTTATAACTGAGCTGCGAACTTCAACGTTGATCGAGAATGAAGAGACACTCACCAGCTCGGCATCTGAGCCAAAATATTGCCAATTTTTTCACTCGAAAGAACCCAAACTATGAGACTCGTGCGTCAGGACACTGGCGGCGTAGGCCTATGCGGCAATACACGTGTAAATACATAAACATAGGTAAACATGGCTGCGAGTGACGATAATTTTCTCGACTTATATCTGATCTGCGAAACTTAACGTTGTTCGAGAATGAAGAGACACTCACCAGCTCGGCATCTGAGCCAAAATATTGCCAAATTTTTCACTCTAAAGAATCCAAACTGTGAGACTCATGCGTCAGGACACTGGCGGTTTAGGCCTATGCGGCAATACACGTGTAAATACATAAACATAGGTAAACATGGCTGCGAGTGAGGATAATTTTCTCGACTTATATCTGAGCTGCGAAACTTAACGTTGTTCGAGAATGAAGAGACACTCACCAGCTCGGCATCTGAGCCAAATTATTGCCAAATGTTTCACTGGAAAGAACCCAAACAGTGAGACTCATGCGTCAGGACACTGGCGGCATAGGCCTATGCGGCAATACACGTGTACAGTACATACATAAACATAAGTACATTGGCTGCGAGTGAGGATAATGTTCTCGACTTATAGCTGAGCTGCGAACTTCAATGTTGATCGAGAATGAAGAGACACTCACCAGCTCGGCATCTGAGCCAAAATATTGCAAAATTTCTCACTGGAAAGAACCCAAACTGTGAGACTCATGCGTCAGGACACTGGCGGCATAGGCCTATGCGGCAATACACGTGTACATACATAAACAGAAGTAAACATGACTGCGAGTGAGGATAATGTTCTCGACTTATATCTGAGCTGCGAACTTTAACGTTGATCGAGAATGAAGAGACACTCACCAGCTCGGCATCTGAGCCAAAATATTGCCAAATTTCTCACTGGAAAGAACCCAAACTATGAGACTCGTGCGTCAGGACACTGGCGGTGTAGGCCTATGCGGCAACACACGTGTAAATACATAAACATAGGTAAACATGGCTGCGAGTGAGGATAATTTTATCGACTTATATCTGAGCTGCGAACTTTAACGTTGATCGAGAATGAAGAGACACTCACCAGCTCGACATCTGAGCCAAAATATTGCCAAATTTCTCACTGGAAAGAACCCAAACTATGAGACTCGTGCGTCAGGACACTGGCGGCGTAGGCCTATGCGGCAATACACGTGTAAATACATAAACATAGGTAAACATGGCTGCGAGTGAGGATAATTTTCTCGACTTATATCTGATCTGCGAAACTTAACGTTGTTCGAGAATGAAGAGACACTCCCCAGCTCGGCATCTGAGCCAAAATATTGCCAAATTTTTCACTCTAAAGAATCCAAACTGTGAGACTCATGCGTCAGGACACTGGCGGTTTAGGCCTATGCGGCAATACACGTGTAAATACATAAACATAGGTAAACATGGCTGCGAGTGAGGATAATTTTCTCGACTTATATCTGAGCTGCGAAACTTAACGTTGTTCGAGAATGAAGAGACACTCACCAGCTCGGCATCTGAGCCAAATTATTGCCAAATTTTTCACTGGAAAGAACCCAAACAGTGAGACTCATGCGTCAGGACACTGGCGGCATAGGCCTATGCGGCAATACACGTGTACAGTACATACATAAACATAAGTACATTGGCTGCGAGTGAGGATAATGTTCTCGACTTATAGCTGAGCTGCGAACTTCAATGTTGATCGAGAATGAAGAGACACTCACCAGCTCGGCATCTGAGCCAAAATATTGCAAAATTTCTCACTGGAAAGAACCCAAACTGTGAGACTCATGCGTCAGGACACTGGCGGCATAGGCCTATGCGGCAATACACGTGTACATACATAAACAGAAGTAAACATGACTGCGAGTGAGGATAATGTTCTCGACTTATATCTGAGCTGCGAACTTTAACGTTGATCGAGAATGAAGAGACACTCACCAGCTCGGCATCTGAGCCAAAATATTGCCAAATTTCTCACTGGAAAGAACCCAAACTATGAGACTCGTGCGTCAGGACACTGGCGGTGTAGGCCTATGCGGCAACACACGTGTAAATACATAAACATAGGTAAACATGGCTGCGAGTGAGGATAATTTTCTCGACTTATATCTGAGCTGCGAACTTTAACGTTGATCGAGAATGAAGAAACATTCACCAGCTCGGCATCTGAGCCAAAATATTGCCAAATTTCTCACTGGAAAGAACCCAAATTGTAAGACTCATGCGTCAGGACACTGGCGGCGTAGGCCTATGCGGCAATACACGTGCACATACATAAACATAGGTAAACATGGCTGCGAGTGAGGATAATTTTCTCGACTTATACCTGAGCTGCGAACTTCAACGTTGATCGAGAATGAAGAGACACTCACCAGCTCTGCATGTGAGACAAAATATTGCCAAATTTCTCACTGGAAAGAACCCAAACTGTGAGACGCATGCGTCAGGACACTGGCGGCGTAGGCCTATGCGGAAATACATGTGTACATACATAAACATAGGTAAACATGGCTGCGAGTGAGGATAATTTTTTCGACTTATATCTGAGCTGCGAAACTTAACGTTGTTGGAGAATGAAGAGACACTCACCAGCTCGGCATCTGAGCCAAATTATTGCCAATTTTTTCACTGGAAAGAACCCAAACTGCGAGACTCATGCGTCAGGACACTGGCGGCATAGGCCTATGCGGCAATACACGTGTAAATACATAAACATAGGTAAACATGGCTGCGAGTGAGGATAATTTTCTCGACTTATATCTGATCTGCGAAACTTAACGTTGTTCGAGAATGAAGAGACACTCACTAGCTCGGCATCTGAGCCAAAATATTGCCAAATTTTTCACTCGAAAGAACCCAAACTGTGAGACTCATGCGTCAGGACACTGGCGGTATAGGCCTATGCGGCAATACACGTGTACAGTACATACATAAACATAAGTACATTGGCTGCGAGTGAGGATAATGTTCTCGACTTATAACTGAGCTGCGAACTTCAACGTTGATCGAGAATGAAGAGACACTCACCAGCTCGGCATCTGAGCCAAAATATTGCCAAATTTTTCACTCGAAAGAACCCAAACTATGAGACTCGTGCGTCAGGACACTGGCGGCGTAGGCCTATGCGGCAATACACGTGTAAATACATAAACATAGGTAAACATGGCTGCGAGTGACGATAATTTTCTCGACTTATATCTGATCTGCGAAACTTAACGTTGTTCGAGAATGAAGAGACACTCACCAGCTCGGCATCTGAGCCAAAATATTGCCAATTTTTTCACTCTAAAGAATCCAAACTGTGAGACTCATGCGTCAGGACACTGGCGGTTTAGGCCTATGCGGCAATACACGTGTAAATACATAAACATAGGTAAACATGGCTGCGAGTGAGGATAATTTTCTCGACTTATATCTGAGCTGCGAAACTTAACGTTGTTCGAGAATGAAGAGACACTCACCAGCTCGGCATCTGAGCCAAATTATTGCCAAATTTTTCACTGGAAAGAACCCAAACAGTGAGACTCATGCGTCAGGACACTGGCGGCATAGGCCTATGCGGCAATACACGTGTACAGTACATACATAAACATAAGTACATTGGCTGCGAGTGAGGATAATGTTCTCGACTTATAGCTGAGCTGCGAATTTCAATGTTGATCGAGAATGAAGAGACACTCACCAGCTCGGCATCTGAGCCAAAATATTGCAAAATTTCTCACTGGAAAGAACCCAAACTGTGAGACTCATGCGTCAGGACACTGGCGGCATAGGCCTATGCGGCAATACACGTGTACATACATAAACAGAAGTAAACATGACTGCGAGTAAGGATAATGTTCTCGACTTATATCTGAGCTGCGAACTTTAACGTTGATCGAGAATGAAGAGACACTCACCAGCTCGGCATCTGAGCCAAAATATTGCCAAATTTCTCACTGGAAAGAACCCAAACTATGAGACTCGTGCGTCAGGACACTGGCGGTGTAGGCCTATGCGGCAACACACGTGTAAATACATAAACATAGGTAAACATGGCTGCGAGTGAGGATAATTTTATCGACTTATATCTGAGCTGCGAACTTTAACGTTGATCGAGAATGAAGAGACACTCACCAGCTCGACATCTGAGCCAAAATATTGCCAAATTTCTCACTGGAAAGAACCCAAACTATGAGACTCGTGCGTCAGGACACTGGCGGCGTAGGCCTATGCGGCAATACACGTGTAAATACATAAACATAGGTAAACATGGCTGCGAGTGAGGATAATTTTCTCGACTTAAATCTGAGCTGCAAAACTTAACGTTGTTCGAGAATGAAGAGACACTCACCAGCTCGGCATCTGAGTCAAAATATTGCCAAATTTCTCACTGGAAAGAACCCAAATTGTAAGACTCATGCGTCAGGACACTGGCGGCGTAGGCCTATGCGGCAATACACGTGTACATACATAAACAGAAGTAAACATGACTGCGAGTGAGGATAATGTTCTCGACTTGTATCTGAGCTGCGAACTTCAATGTTGATCGAGAATGAAGAGACACTCACCAGCTCGGCATCTGAGCCAAAATATTGCAAAATTTCTCACTGGAAAGAACCCAAACTGTGAGACTCATGCTTCAGGACACTGGCGGCATAGGCCTGTGCGGCAATACACGTGTAAATACATAAACAGAAGTAATCATGACTGCGAGTGAGGATAATTTTCTCGACTTATATCTGAGCTGCGAACTTTAACGTTGATCAAGAATGAAGACACACTCAACAGCTCGACATCTGAGCCAAAATATTGCCAAATTTCTCACTGGAAAGAACCCAAACTGTGAGACTCATGCGTCAGGACACTGGCGGTATAGGCCCATGTGGCAATACACGTGTAAATACATAAACATAGGTAAACATGGCTGCGAGTGAGGATAATTTTCTCGACTTATATTTGAGCTGCGAAACTTAACGTTGTTCGAGAATGATGAGACACTCACCAGCTCGGCATCTGAGCCAAAATATTGCCAAATTTCTCACTGGAAAGAACCCAAATTGTAAGACTCATGCGTCAGGACACTGGCGGCGTAGGTCTAAGCGGCAATACACGTGTAAATACATAAACATAGGTAAACATGGCTGCGAGTGAGGATAATTTTCTCAACTTATATCTGAGCTGCGAAACTTAACGTTGTTCGAAAATGAAGAGACACTCACCAGCTCGGCATCTGAGCCAAAATATTGCCAAATGTTTCACTGGAAAGAACCCAAACAGTGAGACTCATGCGTCAGGACACTGGCGGCATAGGCCTATGCGGCAATACACGTGTACAGTACATACATAAACATAAGTACATTGGCTGCGAGTGAGGATAATGTTCTCGACTTATAGCTGATCTGCGAACTTCAATGTTGATCGAGAATGAAGAGACACTCACCAGCTCGGCATCTGAGCCAAAATATTGCAAAATTTCTCACTGGAAAGAACCCAAACTGTGAGACTCATGCGTCAGGACACTGGCGGCATAGGCCTATGCGGCAATACACGTGCACATACATAAACATAGGTAAACATGGCTGCGAGTGAGGATAATTTTCTCGACTTATATCTGAGCTGCGAACTTTAACGTTGATCGAGAATGAAGAGACACTCACCAGCTCGGCATCTGAGCCAAAATATTGCCAAATTTCTCACTGGAAAAACACAAACTATGAGACTCGTGCGTCAGGACACTGGCGGCGTAGGCCTATGCGGCAATACACGTGTAAATACATAAACATAGGTAAACATGGCTGCGAGTGAGGATAATTTTCTCGACTTATATCTGATCTGCGAAACTTAACGTTGTTCGAGAATGAAGAGACACTCACCAGCTCGGCATCTGAGCCAAAATATTGCCAAATTTTTCACTCGAAAGAACCCAAACTGTGAGACTCATGCGTCAGGACACTGGCGGTATAGGCCTATGCGGCAATACACGTGTAAATACATAAACATAGGTAAACATGGCTGCGAGTGAGGATACTTTTCTCGACTTATATCTGAGCTGCAAAACTTAACGTTGTTCGAGAATGAAGAGACACTCACCAGCTCGGCATCTGAGCCAAAATATTGCCAAATTTCTCACTGGAAAGAACCCAAATTGTAAGACTCATGCGTCAGGACACTGGCGGCGTAGGCCTATGCGGCAATACACGTGCACATACATAAACATAGGTAAACATGGCTGCGAGTGAGGATAATTTTCTCGACTTATATCTGAGCTGCGAACTTTAACGTTGATCGAGAATGAAGAGACACTCACCAGCTCGGCATCTGAGCCAAAATATTGCCAAATTTCTCACTGGAAAGAACCCAAACTGTGAGACGCATGCGTCAGGACACTGGCGGCGTAGGCCTATGCGGAAATACATGTGTACATACATAAACATAGGTAAACATGGCTGCGAGTGAGGATAATTTTTTCGACTTATATCTGAGCTGCGAAACTTAACGTTGTTCGAGAATGAAGAGACACTCACCAGCTCGGCATCTGAGCCAAAATATTGCCAAATTTGTCACTCGAAAGAACCCAAACTGTGAGACTCATGCGTCAGGACACTGGCGGTATAGGCCTATGCGGCAATACACGTGTACAGTACATAAACATAGGTAAACATGGCTGCGAGTGACGATAATTTTCTCGACTTATATCTGATCTGCGAAACTTAACGTTGTTCGAGAATGAAGAGACACTCACCAGCTCGGCATCTGAGCCAAAATATTGCCAAATTTTTCACTCTAAAGAATCCAAACTGTGAGACTCATGCGTCAGGACACTGGCGGTTTAGGCCTATGCGGCAATACACGTGCACATACATAAACATAGGTAAACATGGCTGCGAGTGAGGATAATTTTCTCGACTTATATCTGAGCTGCGAACTTTAACGTTGATCGAGAATGAAGAGACACTCACCAGCTCGGCATCTGAGCCAAAATATTGCCAAATTTCTCACTGGAAAAACACAAACTATGAGACTCGTGCGTCAGGACACTGGCGGCGTAGGCCTATGCGGCAATACACGTGTAAATACATAAACATAGGTAAACATGGCTGCGAGTGAGGATAATTTTCTCGACTTATATCTGATCTGCGAAACTTAACGTTGTTCGAGAATGAAGAGACACTCACCAGCTCGGCATCTGAGCCAAAATATTGCCAAATTTTTCACTCGAAAGAACCCAAACTGTGAGACTCATGCGTCAGGACACTGGCGGTATAGGCCTATGCGGCAATACACGTGTAAATACATAAACATAGGTAAACATGGCTGCGAGTGAGGATAATTTTCTCGACTTATATCTGAGCTGCAAAACTTAACGTTGTTCGAGAATGAAGAGACACTCACCAGCTCGGCATCTGAGCCAAAATATTGCCAATTTTTTCACTCGAAAGAACCCAAACTATGAGACTCGTGCGTCAGGACACTGGCGGCGTAGGCCTATGCGGCAATACACGTGTAAATACATAAACATAGGTAAACATGGCTGCGAGTGACGATAATTTTCTCGACTTATATCTGATCTGCGAAACTTAACGTTGTTCGAGAATGAAGAGACACTCACCAGCTCGGCATCTGAGCCAAAATATTGCCAAATTTTTCACTCTAAAGAATCCAAACTGTGAGACTCATGCGTCAGGACACTGGCGGTTTAGGCCTATGCGGCAATACACGTGTAAATACATAAACATAGGTAAACATGGCTGCGAGTGACGATAATTTTCTCGACTTATATCTGATCTGCGAAACTTAACGTTGTTCGAGAATGAAGAGACACTCACCAGCTCGGCATCTGAGCCAAAATATTGCCAAATTTTTCACTCTAAAGAATCCAAACTGTGAGACTCATGCGTCAGGACACTGGCGGTTTAGGCCTATGCGGCAATACACGTGCACATACATAAACATAGGTAAACATGGCTGCGAGTGAGGATAATTTTCTCGACTTATATCTGAGCTGCGAACTTTAACGTTGATCGAGAATGAAGAGACACTCACCAGCTCGGCATCTGAGCCAAAATATTGCCAAATTTCTCACTGGAAAAACACAAACTATGAGACTCGTGCGTCAGGACACTGGCGGCGTAGGCCTATGCGGCAATACACGTGTAAATACATAAACATAGGTAAACATGGCTGCGAGTGAGGATAATTTTCTCGACTTATATCTGATCTGCGAAACTTAACGTTGTTCGAGAATGAAGAGACACTCACCAGCTCGGCATCTGAGCCAAAATATTGCCAAATTTTTCACTCGAAAGAACCCAAACTGTGAGACTCATGCGTCAGGACACTGGCGGTATAGGCCTATGCGGCAATACACGTGTAAATACATAAACATAGGTAAACATGGCTGCGAGTGAGGATAATTTTCTCGACTTATATCTGAGCTGCAAAACTTAACGTTGTTCGAGAATGAAGAGACACTCACCAGCTCGGCATCTGAGCCAAAATATTGCCAAATTTCTCACTGGAAAGAACCCAAATTGTAAGACTCATGCGTCAGGACACTGGCGGCGTAGGCCTATGCGGCAATACACGTGCACATACATAAACATAGGTAAACATGGCTGCGAGTGAGGATAATTTTCTCGACTTATATCTGAGCTGCGAACTTTAACGTTGATCGAGAATGAAGAGACACTCACCAGCTCGGCATCTTAGCCAAAATATTGCCAAATTTCTCACTGGAAAGAACCCAAACTGTGAGACGCATGCGTCAGGACACTGGCGGCGTAGGCCTATGCGGAAATACATGTGTACATACATAAACATAGGTAAACATGGCTGCGAGTGAGGATAATTTTTTCGACTTATATCTGAGCTGCGAAACTTAACGTTGTTCGAGAATGAAGAGACACTCACCAGCTCGGCATCTGAGCCAAAATATTGCCAAATTTTTCACTCGAAAGAACCCAAACTGTGAGACTCATGCGTCAGGACACTGGCGGTATAGGCCTATGCGGCAATACACGTGTACAGTACATACATAAACATAAGTACATTGGCTGCGAGTGAGGATAATGTTCTCGACTTATAACTGAGCTGCGAACTTCAACGTTGATCGAGAATGAAGAGACACTCACCAGCTCGGCATCTGAGCCAAAATATTGCCAATTTTTTCACTCGAAAGAACCCAAACTATGAGACTCGTGCGTCAGGACACTGGCGGCGTAGGCCTATGCGGCAATACACGTGTAAATACATAAACATAGGTAAACATGGCTGCGAGTGACGATAATTTTCTCGACTTATATCTGATCTGCGAAACTTAACGTTGTTCGAGAATGAAGAGACACTCACCAGCTCGGCATCTGAGCCAAAATATTGCCAAATTTTTCACTCTAAAGAATCCAAACTGTGAGACTCATGCGTCAGGACACTGGCGGTTTAGGCCTTTGCGGCAATACACGTGTAAATACATAAACATAGGTAAACATGGCTGCGAGTGAGGATAATTTTCTCGACTTATATCTGAGCTGCGAAACTTAACGTTGTTCGAGAATGAAGAGACACTCACCAGCTCGGCATCTGAGCCAAATTATTGCCAAATTTTTCACAGGAAAGAACCCAAACAGTGAGACTCATGCGTCAGGACACTGGCGGCATAGGCCTATGCGGCAATACACGTGTACAGTACATACATAAACATAAGTACATTGGCTGCGAGTGAGGATAATGTTCTCGACTTATAGCTGAGCTGCGAACTTCAATGTTGATCGAGAATGAAGAGACACTCACCAGCTCGGCATCTGAGCCAAAATATTGCAAAATTTCTCACTGGAAAGAACCCAAACTGTGAGACTCATGCGTCAGGACACTGGCGGCATAGGCCTATGCGGCAATACACGTGTACATACATAAACAGAAGTAAACATGACTGCGAGTGAGGATAATGTTCTCGACTTATATCTGAGCTGCGAACTTTAACGTTGATCGAGAATGAAGAGACACTCACCAGCTCGGCATCTGAGCCAAAATATTGCCAAATTTCTCACTGGAAAGAACCCAAACTATGAGACTCGTGCGTCAGGACACTGGCGGTGTAGGCCTATGCGGCAACACACGTGTAAATACATAAACATAGGTAAACATGGCTGCGAGTGAGGATAATTTTCTCGACTTATATCTGAGCTGCGAACTTTAACTTTGATCGAGAATGAAGAAACATTCACCAGCTCGGCATCTGAGCCAAAATATTGCCAAATTTCTCACTGGAAAGAACCCAAATTGTAAGACTCATGCGTCAGGACACTGGCGGCGTAGGCCTATGCGGCAATACACGTGCACATACATAAACATAGGTAAACATGGCTGCGAGTGACGATAATTTTCTCGACTTATATCTGATCTGCGAAACTTAACGTTGTTCGAGAATGAAGAGACACTCACCAGCTCGGCATCTGAGCCAAAATATTGCCAAATTTTTCACTCTAAAGAATCCAAACTGTGAGACTCATGCGTCAGGACACTGGCGGTTTAGGCCTTTGCGGCAATACACGTGTAAATACATAAACATAGGTAAACATGGCTGCGAGTGAGGATAATTTTCTCGACTTATATCTGAGCTGCGAAACTTAACGTTGTTCGAGAATGAAGAGACACTCACCAGCTCGGCATCTGAGCCAAATTATTGCCAAATTTTTCACAGGAAAGAACCCAAACAGTGAGACTCATGCGTCAGGACACTGGCGGCATAGGCCTATGCGGCAATACACGTGTACAGTACATACATAAACATAAGTACATTGGCTGCGAGTGAGGATAATGTTCTCGACTTATAGCTGAGCTGCGAACTTCAATGTTGATCGAGAATGAAGAGACACTCACCAGCTCGGCATCTGAGCCAAAATATTGCAAAATTTCTCACTGGAAAGAACCCAAACTGTGAGACTCATGCGTCAGGACACTGGCGGCATAGGCCTATGCGGCAATACACGGGTACATACATAAACAGAAGTAAACATGACTGCGAGTGAGGATAATGTTCTCGACTTATATCTGAGCTGCGAACTTTAACGTTGATCGAGAATGAAGAGACACTCACCAGCTCGGCATCTGAGCCAAAATATTGCCAAATTTCTCACTGGAAAGAACCCAAACTATGAGACTCGTGCGTCAGGACACTGGCGGTGTAGGCCTAGGCGGCAACACACGTGTAAATACATAAACATAGGTAAACATGGCTGCGAGTGAGGATAATTTTCTCGACTTATATCTGAGCTGCGAACTTTAACGTTGATCGAGAATGAAGAAACATTCACCAGCTCGGCATCTGAGCCAAAATATTGCCAAATTTCTCACTGGAAAGAACCCAAATTGTAAGACTCATGCGTCAGGACACTGGCGGCGTAGGCCTATGCGGCAATACACGTGCACATACATAAACATAGGTAAACATGGCTGCGAGTGAGGATAATTTTCTCGACTTATACCTGAGCTGCGAACTTCAACGTTGATCGAGAATGAAGAGACACTCACCAGCTCTGCATGTGAGACAAAATATTGCCAAATTTCTCACTGGAAAGAACCCAAACTGTGAGACGCATGCGTCAGGACACTGGCGGCGTAGGCCTATGCGGAAATACATGTGTACATACATAAACATAGGTAAACATGGCTGCGAGTGAGGATAATTTTTTCGACTTATATCTCAGCTGCGAAACTTAACGTTGTTGGAGAATGAAGAGACACTCACCAGCTCGGCATCTGAGCCAAATTATTGCCAATTTTTTCACTGGAAAGAACCCAAACTGCGAGACTCATGCGTCAGGACACTGGCAGCATAGGCCTATGCGGCAATACACGTGTAAATACATAAACATAGGTAAACATGGCTGCGAGTGAGGATAATTTTCTCGACTTATATCTGATCTGCGAAACTTAACGTTGTTCGAGAATGAAGAGACACTCACTAGCTCGGCATCTGAGCCAAAATATTGCCAAATTTTTCACTCGAAAGAACCCAAACTGTGAGACTCATGCGTCAGGACACTGGCGGTATAGGCCTATGCGGCAATACACGTGTACAGTACATACATAAACATAAGTACATTGGCTGCGAGTGAGGATAATGTTCTCGACTTATAACTGAGCTGCGAACTTCAACGTTGATCGAGAATAAAGAGACACTCACCAGCTCGGCATCTGAGCCAAAATATTGCCAAATTTTTCACTCGAAAGAACCCAAACTATGAGACTCGTGCGTCAGGACACTGGCGGCGTAGGCCTATGCGGCAATACACGTGTAAATACATAAACATAGGTAAACATGGCTGCGAGTGACGATAATTTTCTCGACTTATATCTGATCTGCGAAACTTAACGTTGTTCGAGAATGAAGAGACACTCACCAGCTCGGCATCTGAGCCAAAATATTGCCAAATTTTTCACTCTAAAGAATCCAAACTGTGAGACTCATGCGTCAGGACACTGGCGGTTTAGGCCTATGCGGCAATACACGTGTAAATACATAAACATAGGTAAACATGGCTGCGAGTGAGGATAATTTTCTCGACTTATATCTGAGCTGCGAAACTTAACGTTGTTCGAGAATGAAGAGACACTCACCAGCTCGGCATCTGAGCCAAATTATTGCCAAATTTTTCACTGGAAAGAACCCAAACAGTGAGACTCATGCGTCAGGACACTGGCGGCATAGGCCTATGCGGCAATACACGTGTACAGTACATACATAAACATAAGTACATTGGCTGCGAGTGAGGATAATGTTCTCGACTTATAGCTGAGCTGCGAACTTCAATGTTGATCGAGAATGAAGAGACACTCACGCTCGGCATCTGAGCCAAAATATTGCCAAATTTCTCACTGGAAAGAACCCAAACTATGAGACTCGTGCGTCAGGACACTGGCGGTGTAGGCCTATGCGGCAATACACGTGTAAATACATAAACATAGGTAAACATGGCTGCGAGTGAGGATAATTGTCTCGACTTATATCTGATCTGCGAAACTTAACGTTGTTCGAGAATGAAGAGACACTCACCAGCTCGGCATCTGAGCCAAAATATTGCCAAATTTCTCACTGGAAAGAACCCAAACTGTGAGACTCATGCGTCAGAACACTGGCGGCATAGGCCTATGCGGCAATACACGTGTACATACATAAACAGAAGTAAACATGACTGCGAGTGAGGATAATGTTCTCGACTTATATCTGAGCTGCGAACTTTAACGTTGATCGAGAATGAAGAGACACTCACCAGCTCGGCATCTGAGCCAAAATATTGCCAAATTTCTCACTGGGAAGAACCCAAATTGTAAGACTCATGCGTCAGGACACTGGCGGCGTAGGCCTATGCGGCAATACACGTGCACATACATAAACATAGTTAAACATGGCTGCGAGTGAGAATAATTTTCTCGACTTATATATGAGCTGCGACCTTTAACGTTGATCGAGAATGAAGAGACACTCACCAGCTCGGCATCTGAGCCAAAATATTGCCAAAATTCTCACTGGAAAAACCCAAACTATGAGACTCGTGCGTCAGGACACTGGCGGCGTAGGCCTATGCGGCAATACACGTGTAAATACATAAACATAGGTAAACATGGCTGCGAGTGAGGATAATTTTCTCGACTTATATCTGATCTGCGAAACTTAACGTTGTTCGAGAATGAAGAGACACTCACCAGCTCGGCATCTGAGCCAAAATATTGCCAAATTTTTCACTCGAAAGAACCCAAACTGTGAGACTCATGCGTCAGGACACTGGCGGTATAGGCCTATGCGGCAATACACGTGTAAATACATAAACATAGCTAAACATGGCTGCGAGTGAGTATAATTTTCTCGACTTATATCTGAGCTGCAAAACTTAACGTTGTTCGAGAATGAAGAGACACTCACCAGCTCGGCATCTGAGCCAAAATATTGCCAAATTTCTCACTGGAAAGAACCCAAATTGTAAGACTCATGCGTCAGGACACTGGCGGCGTAGGCCTATGCGGCAATACACGTGCACATACATAAACATAGGTAAACATGGCTGCAAGTGAGGATAATTTTCTCGACTTATATCTGAGCTGCGAACTTTAACGTTGATCGAGAATGAAGAGACACTCACCAGCTCGGCATCTGAGCCAAAATATTGCCAAATTTCTCACTGGAAAGAACCCAAACTATGAGACTCGTGCGTCAGGACACTGGCGGCGTAGGCCTATGCGGCAATACACGTGTAAATACATAAACATAGGTAAACATGGCTGCGAGTGAGGATAATTGTCTCGACTTATATCTGATCTGCGAAACTTAACGTTGTTCGAGAATGAAGAGACACTCACCAGCTCGGCATCTGAGCCAAAATATTGCCAAATTTCTCACTGGACAGAACCCAAACTGTGAGACTCATGCGTCAGAACACTGGCGGCATAGGCCTATGCGGCAATACACGTGTACATACATAAACAGAAGTAAACATGACTGCGAGTGAGGATAATGTTCTCGACTTATATCTGAGCTGCGAACTTTAACGTTGATCGAGAATGAAGAGACACTCACCAGCTCGGCATCTGAGCCAAAATATTGCCAAATTTCTCACTGGAAAGAACCCAAATTGTAAGACTCATGCGTCAGGACACTGGCGGCGTAGGCCTATGCGGCAATACACGTGCACATACATAAACATAGGTAAACATGGCTGCGAGTGAGAATAATTTTCTCGACTTATATCTGAGCTGCGACCTTTAACGTTGATCGAGAATGAAGAGACACTCACCAGCTCGGCATCTGAGCCAAAATATTGCCAAAATTCTCACTGGAAAAACCCAAACTATGAGACTCGTGCGTCAGGACACTGGCGGCGTAGGCCTATGCGGCAATACACGTGTAAATACATAAACATAGGTAAACATGGCTGCGAGTGAGGATAATTTTCTCGACTTATATCTGATCTGCGAAACTTAACGTTGTTCGAGAATGAAGAGACACTCACTAGCTCGGCATCTGAGCCAAAATATTGCCAAATTTTTCACTCGAAAGAACCCAAACTGTGAGACTCATGCGTCAGGACACTGGCGGTATAGGCCTATGCGGCAATACACGTGTAAATACATAAACATAGCTAAACATGGCTGCGAGTGAGTATAATTTTCTCGACTTATATCTGAGCTGCAAAACTTAACGTTGTTCGAGAATGAAGAGACACTCACCAGCTCGGCATCTGAGCAAAAATATTGCCAAATTTCTCACTGGAAAGAACCCAAATTGTAAGACTCATGCGTCAGGACACTGGCGGCGTAGGCCTATGCGGCAATACACGTGCACATACATAAACATAGGTAAACATGGCTGCGAGTGAGGATAATTTTCTCGACTTATACCTGAGCTGCGAACTTCAACGTTGATCGAGAATGAAGAGACACTCACCAGCTCTGCATGTGAGACAAAATATTGCCAAATTTTTCACTGGAAAGAACCAAAACTGTGAGACGCATGCGTCAGGACACTGGCGGCGTAGGCCTATGCGGCAATACATGTGTACATACATAAACATAGGTAAACATGGCTGCGAGTGAGGATAATTTTCTCGACTTATATTTGAGCTGCGAAACTTAACGTTGTTCGAGAATGAAGAGACACTCACCAGCTCGGCATCTGAGCCAAATTATTGCCAAATTTTTCACTGGAAAGAACCCAAACAGTGAGACTCATGTGTCAGGACACTGGCGGCATAGGCCTATGCGGCAATACACGTGTACAGTACATACATAAACATAAGTACATTGGCTGCGAGTGAGGATAATGTTCTCGACTTATAGCTGTGCTGCGTACTTCAATGTTGATCGAGAATGAAGAGACACTCACCAGCTCGGCATCTGAGCCAAAATATTGCCAAATTTCTCACTGGAAAGAACCCAAACTATGAGACTCGTGCGTCAGGACACTGGCGGTGTAGGCCTATGCGGCAACACACGTGTAAATACATAAACATAGGTAAACATGGCTGCGAGTGAGGATAATTTTCTCGACTTATATCTGAGCTGCGAACTTTAACGTTGATCGAGAATGAAGAGACACTCACCAGCTCGGCATCTGAGCCAAAATATTGCCAAATTTCTCACTGGAAAGAACCCAAACTATGAGACTCGTGCGTCAGGACACTGGCGGCGTAGGCCTATGCGGCAATACACGTGTAAATACATAAACATAGGTAAACATGGCTGCGAGTGAGGATAATTTTCTCGACTTATATCTGATCTGCGAAACTTAACGTTGTTCGAGAATGAAGAGACACTCCCCAGCTCGGCATCTGAGCCAAAATATTGCCAAATTTTTCACTCGAAAGAACCCAAACTGTGAGACTCATGCGTCAGGACACTGGCGGTATAGGCCTATGCGGCAATACACGTGTAAATACATAAACATAGCTAAACATGGCTGCGAGTGAGTATAATTTTCTCGACTTATATCTGAGCTGCAAAACTTAACGTTGTTCGAGAATGAAGAGACACTCACCAGCTCGGCATCTGAGCCAAAATATTGCCAAATTTCTCACTGGAAAGAACCCAAATTGTAAGACTCATGCGTCAGGACACTGGCGGCGTAGGCCTATGCGGCAATACACGTGTACATACATAAACAGAAGTAAACATGACTGCGAGTGAGGATAATGTTCTCGACTTATATCTGAGCTGCGAACTTTAACGTTGATCGAGAATGAAGAGACACTCACCAGCTCGGCATCTGAGCCAAAATATTGCCAAATTTCTCACTGGAAAGAACCCAAATTGTAAGACTCATGCGTCAGGACACTGGCGGCGTAGGCCTATGCGGCAATACACGTGCACATACATAAACATAGGTAAACATGGCTGCGAGTGAGAATAATTTTCTCGACTTATATCTGAGCTGCGACCTTTAACGTTGATCGAGAATGAAGAGACACTCACCAGCTCGGCATCTGAGCCAAAATATTGCCAAAATTCTCACTGGAAAAACCCAAACTATGAGACTCGTGCGTCAGGACACTGGCGGCGTAGGCCTATGCGGCAATACACGTGTAAATACATAAACATAGGTAAACATGGCTGCGAGTGAGGATAATTTTCTCGACTTATATCTGATCTGCGAAACTTAACGTTGTTCGAGAATGAAGAGACACTCACTAGCTCGGCATCTGAGCCAAAATATTGCCAAATTTTTCACTCGAAAGAACCCAAACTGTGAGACTCATGCGTCAGGACACTGGCGGTATAGGCCTATGCGGCAATACACGTGTAAATACATAAACATAGCTAAACATGGCTGCGAGTGAGTATAATTTTCTCGACTTATATCTGAGCTGCAAAACTTAACGTTGTTCGAGAATGAAGAGACACTCACCAGCTCGGCATCTGAGCAAAAATATTGCCAAATTTCTCACTGGAAAGAACCCAAATTGTAAGACTCATGCGTCAGGACACTGGCGGCGTAGGCCTATGCGGCAATACACGTGCACATACATAAACATAGGTAAACATGGCTGCGAGTGAGGATAATTTTCTCGACTTATACCTGAGCTGCGAACTTCAACGTTGATCGAGAATGAAGAGACACTCACCAGCTCTGCATGTGAGACAAAATATTGCCAAATTTTTCACTGGAAAGAACCAAAACTGTGAGACGCATGCGTCAGGACACTGGCGGCGTAGGCCTATGCGGCAATACATGTGTACATACATAAACATAGGTAAACATGGCTGCGAGTGAGGATAATTTTCTCGACTTATATTTGAGCTGCGAAACTTAACGTTGTTCGAGAATGAAGAGACACTCACCAGCTCGGCATCTGAGCCAAATTATTGCCAAATTTTTCACTGGAAAGAACCCAAACAGTGAGACTCATGTGTCAGGACACTGGCGGCATAGGCCTATGCGGCAATACACGTGTACAGTACATACATAAACATAAGTACATTGGCTGCGAGTGAGGATAATGTTCTCGACTTATAGCTGTGCTGCGTACTTCAATGTTGATCGAGAATGAAGAGACACTCACCAGCTCGGCATCTGAGCCAAAATATTGCCAAATTTCTCACTGGAAAGAACCCAAACTATGAGACTCGTGCGTCAGGACACTGGCGGTGTAGGCCTATGCGGCAACACACGTGTAAATACATAAACATAGGTAAACATGGCTGCGAGTGAGGATAATTTTCTCGACTTATATCTGAGCTGCGAACTTTAACGTTGATCGAGAATGAAGAGACACTCACCAGCTCGGCATCTGAGCCAAAATATTGCCAAATTTCTCACTGGAAAGAACCCAAACTATGAGACTCGTGCGTCAGGACACTGGCGGCGTAGGCCTATGCGGCAATACACGTGTAAATACATAAACATAGGTAAACATGGCTGCGAGTGAGGATAATTTTCTCGACTTATATCTGATCTGCGAAACTTAACGTTGTTCGAGAATGAAGAGACACTCCCCAGCTCGGCATCTGAGCCAAAATATTGCCAAATTTTTCACTCGAAAGAACCCAAACTGTGAGACTCATGCGTCAGGACACAGGCGGTATAGGCGTATGCGGCAATACACGTGTAAATACATAAACATAGGTAAACATGGCTGCGAGTGAGGATAATTTTCTCGACTTAAATCTGAGCTGCAAAACTTAACGTTGTTCGAGAATGAAGAGACACTCACCAGCTCGGCATCTGAGCCAAAATATTGCCAAATTTCTCACTGGAAAGAACCCAAATTGTAAGACTCATGCGTCAGGACACTGGCGGCGTAGGCCTATGCGGCAATACACGTGCACATACATAAACATAGGTAAACATGGCTGCGAGTGAGGATAATTTTCTCGACTTATATTTGAGCTGCGAACTTTAACGTTGATCGAGAATGAAGAGACACTCACCAGCTCGGCATCTGAGCCAAAATATTGCCAAATTTCTCACTGGAAAGAACCCAAACTATGAGACTCGTGCGTCAGGACACTGGCGGCGTAGGCCTATGCGGCAATACACGTGTAAATACATAAACATAGGTAAACATTGCTGCGAGTGAGGATAATTGTCTCGACTTATATCTGATCTGCGAAACTTAACGTTGTTCGAGAATGAAGAGACACTCACCAGCTCGGCATCTGAGCCAAAATATTGCAAAATTTCTCACTGGAAAGAACCCAAACTGTGAGACTCATGCGTCAGGACACTGGCGGCATAGGCCTATGCGGCAATACACGTGTACATACATAAACAGAAGTAAACATGACTGCGAGTGAGGATAATGTTCTCGACTTATATCTGAGCTGCGAACTTTAACGTTGATCGAGAATGAAGAGACACTCACCAGCTCGGCATCTGAGCCAAAATATTGCCAAATTTCTCACTGGAAAGAACCCAAACTATGAGACTCATGCGTCAGGACACTGGCGGCATAGGCCTATGCGGCAATACACGTGTACATACATAAACAGAAGTAAACATGACTGCGAGTGAGGATAATGTTCTCGACTTATATCTGAGCTGCGAACTTTAACGTTGATCGAGAATGAAGAGACACTCACCAGCTCGGCATCTGAGCCAAAATATTGCCAAATTTCTCACTGGAAAGAACCCAAACTATGAGCCTCGTGCGTCAGGGCACTGGCGGTGTAGGCCTATGCGGCAACACACGTGTAAATACATAAACATAGGTAAACATGGCTGCGAGTGAGGATAATTTTCTCGACTTATATCTGAGCTGCGAACTTTAACGTTGATCGAGAATGAAGAGACACTCACCAGCTCGGCATCTGAGCCAAAATATTGCCAAATTTCTCACTGGAAAGAACCCAAACTATGAGACTCGTGCGTCAGGACACTGGCGGCGTAGGCCTATGCGGCAATACACGTGTAAATACATAAACATAGGTAAACATGGCTGCGAGTGAGGATAATTTTCTCGACTTATATCTGATCTGCGAAACTTAACGTTGTTCGAGAATGAAGAGACACTCACCAGCTCGGCATCTGAGCCAAAATATTGCCAAATTTTTCACTCGAAAGAACCCAAACTGTGAGACTCATGCGTCAGGACACAGGCGGTATAGGCCTATGCGGCAATACACGTGTAAATACATAAACATAGGTAAACATGGCTGCGAGTGAGGATAATTTTCTCGACTTATATCTGAGCTGCGAACTTTAACGTTGATCGAGAATGAAGAGACACTCACCAGCTCGGCATCTGAGCTAAAATATTGCCAAATTTCTCACTGGAAAGAACCCAAACTATGAGACTCGTGCGTCAGGACACTGGTGGTGTAGGCCTATGCGGCAACACACGTGTAAATACATAAACATAGGTAAACATGGCTGCGAGTGAGGATAATTTTCTCGACTTATATCTGAGCTGCGAACTTTAACGTTGATCGAGAATGAAGAGACACTCACCAGCTCGGCATCTGAGCCAAAATATTGCCAAATTTCTCACTGGAAAGAACCCAAACTATGAGACTCGTGCGTCAGGACACTGGCGGCGTAGGCCTATGCGGCAATACACGTGTAAATACATAAACATAGGTAAACATGGCTGCGAGTGAGGATAATTTTCTCGACTTATATCTGATCTGCGAAACTTAACGTTGTTCGAGAATGAAGAGACACTCACCAGCTCGGCATCTGAGCCAAAATATTGCCAAATTTCTCACTGGAAAGAACCCAAACTGTGAGACGCCTGCGTCAGGACACTGGCGGCGTAGGCCTATGCGGCAATACATGTGTACATACATAAACATAGGTAAACATGGCTGCGAGTGAGGATAATTTTTTCGACTTATATCTGAGCTGCGAAACTTAACGTTGTTCGAGAATGAAGAGACACTCACCAGCTCGGCATCTGAGCAAAATTATTGCCATTTTTTTCACTGGAAAGAACCCAAACTATGAGACTCGTGCGTCAGGACACTGGCGGCGTAGGCCTATGCGGCAATACACGTGTAAATACATAAACATAGGTAAACATGGCTGCGAGTGAGGATAATTTTCTCGACTTATATCTGATCTGCGAAACTTAACGTTGTTCGAGAATGAAGAGACACTCACCAGCTCGGCATCTGAGCCAAAATATTGCCAAATTTTTCACTCGAAAGAACCCAAACTGTGAGACTCATGCGTCAGGACACAGGCGGTATAGGCCTATGCGGCAATACACGTGTAAATACATAAACATAGGTAAACATGGCTGCGAGTGAGGATCATTTTCTCGACTTATATCTGAGCTGCGAACTTTAACGTTGATCGAGAATGAAGAGACACTCACCAGCTCGGCATCTGAGCCAAAATATTGCCAAATTTCTCACTGGAAAGAACCCAAACTATGAGACTCGTGCGTCAGGACACTGGCGGTGTAGGCCTATGCGGCAACACACGTGTAAATACATAAACATAGGTAAACATGGCTGCGAGTGAGGATAATTTTCTCGACTTATATCTGAGCTGCGAACTTTAACGTTGATCGAGAATGAAGAGACACTCCCCAGCTCGGCATCTGAGCCAAAATATTGCCAAATTTTTCACTCGAAAGAACCCAAACTGTGAGACTCATGCGTCAGGACACAGGCGGTATAGGCCTATGCGGCAATACACGTGTAAATACATAAACATAGGTAAACATGGCTGCGAGTGAGGATAATTTTCTCGACTTAAATCTGAGCTGCAAAACTTAACGTTGTTCGAGAATGAAGAGACACTCACCAGCTCGGCATCTGAGCCAAAATATTGCCAAATTTCTCACTGGAAAGAACCCAAATTGTAAGACTCATGCGTCAGGACACTGGCGGCGTAGGCCTATGCGGCAATACACGTGCACATACATAAACATAGGTAAACATGGCTGCGAGTGAGGATAATTTTCTCGACTTATATCTGAGCTGCGAACTTTAACGTTGATCGAGAATGAAGAGACACTCACCAGCTCGGCATCTGAGCCAAAATATTGCCAAATTTCTCACTGGAAAGAACCCAAACTATGAGACTCGTGCGTCAGGACACTGGCGGCGTAGGCCTATGCGGCAATACACGTGTAAATACATAAACATAGGTAAACATGGCTGCGAGTGAGGATAATTGTCTCGACTTATATCTGATCTGCGAAACTTAACGTTGTTCGAGAATGAAGAGACACTCACCAGCTCGGCATCTGAGCCAAAATATTGCCAAATTTCTCACTGGAAAGAACCCAAACTGTGAGACTCATGCGTCAGAACACTGGCGGCATAGGCCTATGCGGCAATACACGTGTACATACATAAACAGAAGTAAACATGACTGCGAGTGAGGATAATGTTCTCGACTTATATCTGAGCTGCGAACTTTAACGTTGATCGAGAATGAAGAGACACTCACCAGCTCGGCATCTGAGCCAAAATATTGCCAAATTTCTCACTGGGAAGAACCCAAATTGTAAGACTCATGCGTCAGGACACTGGCGGCGTAGGCCTATGCGGCAATACACGTGCACATACATAAACATAGGTAAACATGGCTGCGAGTGAGGATAATTTTCTCGACTTATATCTGAGCTGCGAACTTTAACGTTGATCGAGAATGAAGAGACACTCACCAGCTCGGCATCTGAGCCAAAATATTGCCAAATTTCTCACTGGAAAGAACCCAAACTATGAGACTCGTGCGTCAGGACACTGGCGGCGTAGGCCTATGCGGCAATACACGTGTAAATACATAAACATAGGTAAACATGGCTGCGAGTGAGGATAATTGTCTCGACTTATATCTGATCTGCGAAACTTAACGTTGTTCGAGAATGAAGAGACACTCACCAGCTCGGCATCTGAGCCAAAATATTGCCAAATTTCTCACTGGAAAGAACCCAAACTGTGAGACTCATGCGTCAGAACACTGGCGGCATAGGCCTATGCGGCAATACACGTGTACATACATAAACAGAAGTAAACATGACTGCGAGTGAGGATAATGTTCTCGACTTATATCTGAGCTGCGAACTTTAACGTTGATCGAGAATGAAGAGACACTCACCAGCTCGGCATCTGAGCCAAAATATTGCCAAATTTTTCACTCGAAAGAACCCAAACTATGAGACTCGTGCGTCAGGACACTGGCGGCGTAGGCCTATGCGGCAATACACGTGTAAATACATAAACATAGGTAAACATGGCTGCGAGTGAGGATAATTTTCTCGACTTATATCTGATCTGCGAAACTTAACGTTGTTCGAGAATGAAGAGACACTCACCAGCTCGGCATCTGAGCCAAAATATTGCCAAATTGTTCACTCTAAAGAATCCAAACTGTGAGACTCATGCGTCAGGACACTGGCGGTTTAGGCCTATGCGGCAATACACGTGTAAATACATAAACATAGGTAAACATGGCTACGAGTGAGGATAATTTTCTCGACTTATAGCTGAGCTGCGAACTTCAATGTTGATCGAGAATGAAGAGACACTCACCAGCTCGGCATCTGAGCCAAAATATTGCAAAATTTCTCACTGGAAAGAACCCAAACTATGAGACTCATGCGTCAGGACACTGGCGGCATAGGCCTATGCGGCAATACACGTGTACATACATAAACAGAAGTAAACATGACTGCGAGTGAGGATAATGTTCTCGACTTATATCTGAGCTGCGAACTTTAACGTTGATCGAGAATGAAGAGACACTCACCAGCTCGGCATCTGAGCCAAAATATTGCCAAATTTCTCACTGGAAAGAACCCAAACTATGAGACTCGTGCGTCAGGACACTGGCGGTGTAGGCCTATGCGGCAACACACGTGTAAATACATAAACATAGGTAAACATGGCTGCGAGTGAGGATAATTTTCTCGACTTATATCTGAGCTGCGAACTTTAACGTTGATCGAGAATGAAGAGACACTCACCAGCTCGGCATCTGAGCCAAAATATTGCCAAATTTTTCACTCGAAAGAACCCAAACTATGAGACTCGTGCGTCAGGACACTGGCGGCGTAGGCCTATGCTGCAATACACGTGTAAATACATAAACATAGGTAAACATGGCTGCGAGTGAGGATAATTTTCTCGACTTATATCTGATCTGCGAAACTTAACGTTGTTCGAGAATGAAGAGACACTCACCAGCTCGGCATCTGAGCCAAAATATTGCCAAATTGTTCACTCTAAAGAATCCAAACTGTGAGACTCATGCGTCAGGACACTGGCGGTTTAGGCCTATGCGGCAATACACGTGTAAATACATAAACATAGGTAAACATGGCTACGAGTGAGGATAATTTTCTCGACTTATAGCTGAGCTGCGAACTTCAATGTTGATCGAGAATGAAGAGACACTCACCAGCTCGGCATCTGAGCCAAAATATTGCAAAATTTCTCACTGGAAAGAACCCAAACTATGAGACTCATGCGTCAGGACACTGGCGGCATAGGCCTATGCGGCAATACACGTGTACATACATAAACAGAAGTAAACATGACTGCGAGTGAGGATAATGTTCTCGACTTATATCTGAGCTGCGAACTTTAACGTTGATCGAGAATGAAGAGACACTCACCAGCTCGGCATCTGAGCCAAAATATTGCCAAATTTCTCACTGGAAAGAACTCAAACTATGAGACTCGTGCGTCAGGACACTGGCGGTGTAGGCCTATGCGGCAATACACGTGTAAATACATAAACATAGGTAAACATGGCTGCGAGTGAGGATAATTTTCTCGACTTATATCTGATCTGCGAAACTTAACGTTGTTCGAGAATGAAGAGACACTCACCAGCTCGGCATCTGAGCCAAAATATTGCCAAATTTTTCACTCGAAAGAACCCAAACTGTGAGACTCATGCGTCAGGACACTGGCGGTATAGGCCTATGCGGCAATACACGTGTAAATACATAAACATAGCTAAACATGGCTGCGAGTGAGTATAATTTTCTCGACTTATATCTGAGCTGCAAAACTTAACGTTGTTCGAGAATGAAGAGACACTCACCAGCTCGGCATCTGAGCCAAAATATTGCCAAATTTCTCACTGGAAAGAACCCAAATTGTAAGACTCATGCGTCAGGACACTGGCGGCGTAGGCCTATGCGGCAATACACGTGCACATACATAAACATAGGTAAACATGGCTGCGAGTGAGGATAATTTTCTCGACTTATACCTGAGCTGCGAACTTCAACGTTGATCGAGAATGAAGAGACACTCACCAGCTCTGCATGTGAGACAAAATATTGCCAAATTTTTCACTGGAAAGAACCCAAACTGTGAGACGCATGCGTCAGGACACTGGCGGCGTAGGCCTATGCGGCAATACATGTGTACATACATAAACATAGGTAAACATGGCTGCGAGTGAGGATAATTTTCTCGACTTATATCTGAGCTGCGAACTTTAACGTTGATCGAGAATGAAGAGACACTCACCAGCTCGGCATCTGAGCCAAAATATTGCCAAATTTCTCACTGGAAAGAACCCAAACTATGAGACTCGTGCGTCAGGACACTGGCGGTGTAGGCCTATGCGGCAACACACGTGTAAATACATAAACATAGGTAAACATGGCTGCGAGTGAGGATAATTTTCTCGACTTATATCTGAGCTGCGAACTTTAACGTTGATCGAGAATGAAGAGACACTCACCAGCTCGGCATCTGAGCCAAAATATTGCCAAATTTTTCACTGGAAAGAACCCAAACTATGAGACTCGTGCGTCAGGACACTGGCGGCGTAGGCCTATGCGGCAATACACGTGTAAATACATAAACATAGGTAAACATGGCTGCGAGTGAGGATAATTTTCTCGACTTATATCTGATCTGCGAAACTTAACGTTGTTCGAGAATGAAGAGACACTCACCAGCTCGGCATCTGAGCCAAAATATTGCCAAATTTTTCACTCGAAAGAACCCAAACTGTGAGACTCATGCGTCAGGACACTGGCGGTATAGGCCTATGCGGCAATACACGTGTAAATACATAAACATAGGTAAACATGGCTGCGAGTGAGGATAATTTTCTCGACTTATATCTGAGCTGCAAAACTTAACGTTGTTCGAGAATGAAGAGACACTCACCAGCTCGGCATCTGAGCCAAAATATTGCCAAATTTCTCACTGGAAAGAACCCAAATTGTAAGACTCATGCGTCAGGACACTGGCGGCGTAGGCCTATGCGGCAATACACGTGCACATACATAAACATAGGTAAACATGGCTGCGAGTGAGGATAATTTTCTCGACTTATACCTGAGCTGCGAACTTCAACGTTGATCGAGAATGAAGAGACACTCACCAGCTCTGCATGTGAGACAAAATATTGCCAAATTTCTCACTGGAAAGAACCCAAACTGTGAGACGCATGCGTCAGGACACTGGCGGCGTAGGCCTATGCGGCAATACATGTGTACATACATAAACATAGGTAAACATGGCTGCGAGTGAGGATAATTTTTTCGACTTATATCTGAGCTGCGAAACTTAACGTTGTTCGAGAATGAAGAGACACTCACCAGCTCGGCATCTGAGCCAAATTATTGCAATTGTTTTCACTGGAAAGAACCCAAACTGCGAGACTCATGTGTCAGGACACTGGCGGTTTAGGCCTATGCGGCAATACACGTGTAAATACATAAACATAGGTAAACATGGCTGCGAGTGAGGATAATTTTCTCGACTTATATCTGAGCTGCGAAACTTAACGTTGTTCGAGAATGAAGAGACACTCACCAGCTCGGCATCTGAGCCAAATTATTGCCAAATTGTTCACTCTAAAGAATCCAAACTGTGCGACTCATGCGTCAGGACACTGGCGGTTTAGGCCTATGCGGCAATACACGTGTAAATACATAAACATAGGTAAACATGGCTGCGAGTGAGGATAATTTTCTCGACTTATAGCTGAGCTGCGAACTTCAATGTTGATCGAGAATGAAGAGACACTCACCAGCTCGGCATCTGAGCCAAAATATTGCAAAATTTCTCACTGGAAAAAACCCAAACTATGAGACTCATGCGTCAGGACACTGGCGGCATAGGCCTATGCGGCAATACACGTGTACATACATAAACAGAAGTAAACATGACTGCGAGTGAGGATAATGTTCTCGACTTATATCTGAGCTGCGAACTTTAACGTTGATCGAGAATGAAGAGACACTCACCAGCTCGGCATCTGAGCCAAAATATTGCCAAATTTCTCACTGGAAAGAACCCAAACTATGAGACTCGTGCGTCAGGACACTGGCGGCGTAGGCCTATGCGGCAATACACGTGTAAATACATAAACATAGGTAAACATGGCTGCGAGTGAGGATAATTTTCTCGACTTATATCTGATCTGCGAAACTTAACGTTGTTCGAGAATGAAGAGACACTCACCAGCTCGGCATCTGAGCCAAAATATTGCCAAATTTTTCACTCGAAAGAACCCAAACTGTGAGACTCATGCGTCAGGACACTGGCGGTATAGGCCTATGCGGCAATACACGTGTAAATACATAAACATAGGTAAACATGGCTGCGAGTGAGGATAATTTTCTCGACTTATATCTGAGCTGCAAAACTTAACGTTGTTCGAGAATGAAGAGACACTCACCAGCTCGGCATCTGAGCCAAAATATTGCCAAATTTCTCACTGGAAAGAACCCAAACTATGAGACTCGTGCGTCAGGACACTGGCGGCGTAGGCCTATGCGGCAATACACGTGTAAATACATAAACATAGGTAAACATGGCTGCGAGTGAGGATAATTTTCTCGACTTATATCTGATCTGCGAAACTTAACGTTGTTCGAGAATGAAGAGACACTCACCAGCTCGGCATCTGAGCCAAAATATTGCCAAATTTTTCACTCGAAAGAACCCAAACTGTGAGACTCATGCGTCAGGACACTGGCGGTATAGGCCTATGCGGCAATACACGTGTAAATACATAAACATAGGTAAACATGGCTGCGAGTGAGGATAATTTTCTCGACTTATATCTGAGCTGCAAAACTTAACGTTGTTCGAGAATGAAGAGACACTCACCAGCTCGGCATCTGAGCCAAAATATTGCCAAATTTCTCACTGGAAAGAACCCAAATTGTAAGACTCATGCGTCAGGACACTGGCGGCGTAGGCCTATGCGGCAATACACGTGCACATACATAAACATAGGTAAACATGGCTGCGAGTGAGGATAATTTTCTCGACTTATACCTAAGCTGCGAACTTCAACGTTGATCGAGAATGAAGAGACACTCACCAGCTCTGCATGTGAGACAAAATATTGCCAAATTTTTCACTGGAAAGAACCCAAACTATGAGACTCGTGCGTCAGGACACTGGCGGCGTAGGCCTATGCGGCAATACACGTGTAAATACATAAACATAGGTAAACATGGCTGCGAGTGAGGATAATTTTCTCGACTTATATCTGATCTGCGAAACTTAACGTTGTTCGAGAATGAAGAGACACTCACCAGCTCGGCATCTGAGCCAAAATATTGCCAAATTTTTCACTCGAAAGAACCCAAACTGTGAGACTCATGCGTCAGGACACTGGCGGTATAGGCCTATGCGGCAATACACGTGTAAATACATAAACATAGGTAAACATGGCTGCGAGTGAGGATAATTTTCTCGACTTATATCTGAGCTGCAAAACTTAACGTTGTTCGAGAATGAAGAGACACTCACCAGCTCGGCATCTGAGCCAAAATATTGCCAAATTTCTCACTGGAAAGAACCCAAATTGTAAGACTCATGCGTCAGGACACTGGCGGCGTAGGCCTATGCGGCAATACACGTGCACATACATAAACATAGGTAAACATGGCTGCGAGTGAGGATAATTTTCTCGACTTATACCTGAGCTGCGAACTTCAACGTTGATCGAGAATGAAGAGACACTCACCAGCTCTGCATGTGAGACAAAATATTGCCAAATTTCTCACTGGAAAGAACCCAAACTGTGAGACGCATGCGTCAGGACACTGGCGGCGTAGGCCTATGCGGCAATACATGTGTACATACATAAACATAGGTAAACATGGCTGCGAGTGAGGATAATTTTTTCGACTTATATCTGAGCTGCGAAACTTAACGTTGTTCGAGAATGAAGAGACACTCACCAGCTCGGCATCTGAGCCAAATTATTGCAATTGTTTTCACTGGAAAGAACCCAAACTGCGAGACTCATGTGTCAGGACACTGGCGGTTTAGGCCTATGCGGCAATACACGTGTAAATACATAAACATAGGTAAACATGGCTGCGAGTGAGGATAATTTTCTCGACTTATATCTGAGCTGCGAAACTTAACGTTGTTCGAGAATGAAGAGACACTCACCAGCTCGGCATCTGAGCCAAATTATTGCCAAATTGTTCACTCTAAAGAATCCAAACTGTGCGACTCATGCGTCAGGACACTGGCGGTTTAGGCCTATGCGGCAATACACGTGTAAATACATAAACATAGGTAAACATGGCTGCGAGTGAGGATAATTTTCTCGACTTATAGCTGAGCTGCGAACTTCAATGTTGATCGAGAATGAAGAGACACTCACCAGCTCGGCATCTGAGCCAAAATATTGCAAAATTTCTCACTGGAAAAAACCCAAACTATGAGACTCATGCGTCAGGACACTGGCGGCATAGGCCTATGCGGCAATACACGTGTACATACATAAACAGAAGTAAACATGACTGCGAGTGAGGATAATGTTCTCGACTTATATCTGAGCTGCGAACTTTAACGTTGATCGAGAATGAAGAGACACTCACCAGCTCGGCATCTGAGCCAAAATATTGCCAAATTTCTCACTGGAAAGAACCCAAACTATGAGACTCGTGCGTCAGGACACTGGCGGCGTAGGCCTATGCGGCAATACACGTGTAAATACATAAACATAGGTAAACATGGCTGCGAGTGAGGATAATTTTCTCGACTTATATCTGATCTGCGAAACTTAACGTTGTTCGAGAATGAAGAGACACTCACCAGCTCGGCATCTGAGCCAAAATATTGCCAAATTTTTCACTCGAAAGAACCCAAACTGTGAGACTCATGCGTCAGGACACTGGCGGTATAGGCCTATGCGGCAATACACGTGTAAATACATAAACATAGGTAAACATGGCTGCGAGTGAGGATAATTTTCTCGACTTATATCTGAGCTGCAAAACTTAACGTTGTTCGAGAATGAAGAGACACTCACCAGCTCGGCATCTGAGCCAAAATATTGCCAAATTTCTCACTGGAAAGAACCCAAACTATGAGACTCGTGCGTCAGGACACTGGCGGCGTAGGCCTATGCGGCAATACACGTGTAAATACATAAACATAGGTAAACATGGCTGCGAGTGAGGATAATTTTCTCGACTTATATCTGATCTGCGAAACTTAACGTTGTTCGAGAATGAAGAGACACTCACCAGCTCGGCATCTGAGCCAAAATATTGCCAAATTTTTCACTCGAAAGAACCCAAACTGTGAGACTCATGCGTCAGGACACTGGCGGTATAGGCCTATGCGGCAATACACGTGTAAATACATAAACATAGGTAAACATGGCTGCGAGTGAGGATAATTTTCTCGACTTATATCTGAGCTGCAAAACTTAACGTTGTTCGAGAATGAAGAGACACTCACCAGCTCGGCATCTGAGCCAAAATATTGCCAAATTTCTCACTGGAAAGAACCCAAATTGTAAGACTCATGCGTCAGGACACTGGCGGCGTAGGCCTATGCGGCAATACACGTGCACATACATAAACATAGGTAAACATGGCTGCGAGTGAGGATAATTTTCTCGACTTATACCTAAGCTGCGAACTTCAACGTTGATCGAGAATGAAGAGACACTCACCAGCTCTGCATGTGAGACAAAATATTGCCAAATTTCTCACTGGAAAGAACCCAAACTGTGAGACGCATGCGTCAGGACACTGGCGGCGTAGGCCTATGCGGCAATACATGTGTACATACATAAACATAGGTAAACATGGCTGCGAGTGAGGATAATTTTTTCGACTTATATCTGAGCTGCGAAACTTAACGTTGTTCGAGAATGAAGAGACACCCACCAGCTCGGCATCTGAGCCAAATTATTGCAATTGTTTTCACTGGAAAGAACCCAAACTGCGAGACTCATGTGTCATGACACTGGCGGTTTAGGCCTATGCGGCAATACACGTGTAAATACATAAACATAGGTAAACATGGCTGCGAGTGAGGATAATTTTCTCGACTTATATCTGAGCTGCGAAACTTAACGTTGTTCGAGAATGAAGAGACACTCACCAGCTCGGCATCTGAGCCAAATTATTGCCAAATTGTTCACTCTAAAGAATCCAAACTGTGCGACTCATGCGTCAGGACACTGGCGGTTTAGGCCTATGCGGCAATACACGTGTAAATACATAAACATAGGTAAACATGGCTGCGAGTGAGGATAATTTTCTCGACTTATAGCTGAGCTGCGAACTTCAATGTTGATCGAGAATGAAGAGACACTCACCAGCTCGGCATCTGAGCCAAAATATTGCAAAATTTCTCACTGGAAAAAACCCAAACTATGAGACTCATGCGTCAGGACACTGGCGGCATAGGCCTATGCGGCAATACACGTGTACATACATAAACAGAAGTAAACATGACTGCGAGTGAGGATAATGTTCTCGACTTATATCTGAGCTGCGAACTTTAACGTTGATCGAGAATGAAGAGACACTCACCAGCTCGGCATCTGAGCCAAAATATTGCCAAATTTCTCACTGGAAAGAACCCAAACTATGAGACTCGTGCGTCAGGACACTGGCGGCGTAGGCCTATGCGGCAATACACGTGTAAATACATAAACATAGGTAAACATGGCTGCGAGTGAGGATAATTTTCTCGACTTATATCTGATCTGCGAAACTTAACGTTGTTCGAGAATGAAGAGACACTCACCAGCTCGGCATCTGAGCCAAAATATTGCCAAATTTTTCACTCGAAAGAACCCAAACTGTGAGACTCATGCGTCAGGACACTGGCGGTATAGGCCTATGCGGCAATACACGTGTAAATACATAAACATAGGTAAACATGGCTGCGAGTGAGGATAATTTTCTCGACTTATATCTGAGCTGCAAAACTTAACGTTGTTCGAGAATGAAGAGACACTCACCAGCTCGGCATCTGAGCCAAAATATTGCCAAATTTCTCACTGGAAAAAACCCAAATTGTAAGACTCATGCGTCAGGACACTGGCGGCGTAGGCCTATGCGGCAATACACGTGCACATACATAAACATAGGTAAACATGGCTGCGAGTGAGGATAATTTTTTCGACTTATATCTGAGCTGCGAAACTTAACGTTGTTCGAGAATGAAGAGACACTCACCAGCTCGGCATCTGAGCCAAATTATTGCCATTTTTTTCACTGGAAAGAACCCAAACTGCGAGACTCATGCGTCAGGACACTGGCGGCATAGGCCTATGCGGCAATACATGTGTAAATACATAAACATAGGTAAACATGGCTGCGAGTGAGGATAATTTTCTCGACTTATATCTGAGCTGCAAAACTTAACGTTGTTCGAGAATGAAGAGACACTCACCAGCTCGGCATCTGAGCCAAAATATTGCCAAATTTCTCACTGGAAAGAACCCAAATTGTAAGACTCATGCGTCAGGACACTGGCGGCGTAGGCCTATGCGGCAATACACGTGCACATACATAAACATAGGTAAACATGGCTGCGAGTGAGGATAATTTTCTCGACTTATACCTGAGCTGCGAACTTCAACGTTGATCGAGAATGAAGAGACACTCACCAGCTCTGCATGTGAGACAAAATATTGCCAAATTTCTCACTGGAAAGAACCCAAACTGTGAGACGCATGCGTCAGGACACTGGCGGCGTAGGCCTATGCGGCAATACATGTGTACATACATAAACATAGGTAAACATGGCTGCGAGTGAGGATAATTTTTTCGACTTATATCTGAGCTGCGAAACTTAACGTTGTTCGAGAATGAAGAGACACTCACCAGCTCGGCATCTGAGCCAAATTATTGCAATTGTTTTCACTGGAAAGAACCCAAACTGCGAGACTCATGTGTCAGGACACTGGCGGTTTAGGCCTATGCGGCAATACACGTGTAAATACATAAACATAGGTAAACATGGCTGCGAGTGAGGATAATTTTCTCGACTTATATCTGAGCTGCGAAACTTAACGTTGTTCGAGAATGAAGAGACACTCACCAGCTCGGCATCTGAGCCAAATTATTGCCAAATTGTTCACTCTAAAGAATCCAAACTGTGCGACTCATGCGTCAAGACACTGGCGGTTTAGGCCTATGCGGCAATACACGTGTAAATACATAAACATAGGTAAACATGGCTGCGAGTGAGGATAATTTTCTCGACTTATAGCTGAGCTGCGAACTTCAATGTTGATCGAGAATGAAGAGACACTCACCAGCTCGGCATCTGAGCCAAAATATTGCAAAATTTCTCACTGGAAAAAACCCAAACTATGAGACTCATGCGTCAGGACACTGGCGGCATAGGCCTATGCGGCAATACACGTGTACATACATAAACAGAAGTAAACATGACTGCGAGTGAGGATAATGTTCTCGACTTATATCTGAGCTGCGAACTTTAACGTTGATCGAGAATGAAGAGACACTCACCAGCTCGGCATCTGAGCCAAAATATTGCCAAATTTCTCACTGGAAAGAACCCAAACTATGAGACTCGTGCGTCAGGACACTGGCGGCGTAGGCCTATGCGGCAATACACGTGTAAATACATAAACATAGGTAAACAAGGCTGCGAGTGAGGAAAATTTTCTCGACTTATATCTGATCTGCGAAACTTAACGTTGTTCGAGAATGAAGAGACACTCACCAGCTCGGCATCTGAGCCAAAATATTGCCAAATTTTTCACTCGAAAGAACCCAAACTGTGAGACTCATGCGTCAGGACACTGGCGGTATAGGCCTATGCGGCAATACACGTGTAAATACATAAACATAGGTAAACATGGCTGCGAGTGAGGATAATTTTCTCGACTTATATCTGAGCTGCAAAACTTAACGTTGTTCGAGAATGAAGAGACACTCACCAGCTCGGCATCTGAGCCAAAATATTGCCAAATTTCTCACTGGAAAGAACCCAAATTGTAAGACTCATGCGTCAGGACACTGGCGGCGTAGGCCTATGCGGCAATACACGTGCACATACATAAACATAGGTAAACATGGCTGCGAGTGAGGATAATTTTTTCGACTTATATCTGAGCTGCGAAACTTAACGTTGTTCGAGAATGAAGAGACACTCACCAGCTCGGCATCTGAGCCAAATTATTGCCATTTTTTTCACTGGAAAGAACCCAAACTGCGAGACTCATGCGTCAGGACACTGGCGGCATAGGCCTATGCGGCAATACACGTGTAAATACATAAACATAGGTAAACATGGCTGCGAGTGAGGATAATTTTCTCGACTTATATCTGATCTGCGAAACTTAACGTTGTTCGAGAATGAAGAGACACTCACCAGCTCGGCATCTAAGCCAAAATATTGCCAAATTTTTCACTCGAAAGAACCCAAACTGTGAGACTCATGCGTCAGGACACTGGCGGTATAGGCCTATGCGGCAATACACGTGTACAGTACATACATAAACATAACTACATTGGCTGCGAGTGAGGATAATTTTTTCGACTTATATCTGAGCTGCGAAACTTAACGTTGTTCGAGAATGAAGAGACACTCACCAGCTCGGCATCTGAGCCAAAATATTGCCAAATTTCTCACTGGAAAGAACCCAAATTGTAAGACTCATGCGTCAGGACACTGGCGGCGTAGGCCTATGCGGCAATACACGTGTAAATACATAAACATAGGTAAACATGGCTGCAAGTGAGGATAATTTTCTCGACTTATATCTGATCTGCGAAACTTAACGTTGTTCGAGAATGAAGAGACACTCACCAGCTCGGCATCTGAGCCAAAATATTGCCAAATTGTTCACTCTAAAGAATCCAAACTGTGAGACTCATGCGTCAGGACACTGGCGGTTTAGGCCTATGCGGCAATACACGTGTAAATACATAAACATAGGTAAACATGGCTACGAGTGAGGATAATTTTCTCGACTTATAGCTGAGCTGCGAACTTCAATGTTGATCGAGAATGAAGAGACACTCACCAGCTCGGCATCTGAGCCAAAATATTGCAAAATTTCTCACTGGAAAGAACCCAAACTATGAGACTCATGCGTCAGGACACTGGCGGCATAGGCCTATGCGGCAATACACGTGTACATACATAAACAGAAGTAAACATGACTGCGAGTGAGGATAATGTTCTCGACTTATATCTGAGCTGCAAACTTTAACGTTGATCGAGAATGAAGAGACACTCACCAGCTCGGCATCTGAGCCAAAATATTGCCAAATTTCTCACTGGAAAGAACTCAAACTATGAGACTCGTGCGTCAGGACACTGGCGGTGTAGGCCTATGCGGCAACACACGTGTAAATACATAAACATAGGTAAACATGGCTGCGAGTGAGGATAATTTTCTCGACTTATATCTGAGCTGCGAACTTTAACGTTGATCGAGAATGAAGAGACACTCACCAGCTCGGCATCTGAGCCAAAATATTGCCAAATTTCTCACTGGAAAGAACCCAAACTATGAGACTCGTGCGTCAGGACACTGGCGGCGTAGGCCTATGCGGCAATACACGTGTAAATACATAAACATAGGTAAACATGGCTGCGAGTGAGGATAATTTTCTAGACTTATATCTGATCTGCGAAACTTAACGTTGTTCGAGAATGAAGAGACACTCACCAGCTCGGCATCTGAGCCAAAATATTGCCAAATTTTTCACTCGAAAAAACCCAAACTGTGAGACTCATGCGTCAGGACACAGGCGGTATAGGCCTATGCGGCAATACACGTGTAAATACATAAACATAGGTAAACATGGCTGCGAGTGAGGATAATTTTCTCGACTTATATCTGATCTGCGAAACTTAACGTTGTTCGAGAATGAAGAGACACTCACCAGCTCGGCATCTGAGCCAAAATATTGCCAAATTTTTCACTCGAAAGAACCCAAACTGTGAGACTCATGCGTCAGGACACTGGCGGTATAGGCCTATGCGGCAATACACGTGTAAATACATAAACATAGCTAAACATGGCTGCGAGTGAGTATAATTTTCTCGACTTATATCTGAGCTGCAAAACTTAACGTTGTTCGAGAATGAAGAGACACTCACCAGCTCGGCATCTGAGCCAAAATATTGCCAAATTTCTCACTGGAAAGAACCCAAATTGTAAGACTCATGCGTCAGGACACTGGCGGCGTAGGCCTATGCGGCAATACACGTGCACATACATAAACATAGGTAAACATGGCTGCGAGTGAGGATAATTTTCTCGACTTATACCTGAGCTGCGAACTTCAACGTTGATCGAGAATGAAGAGACACTCACCAGCTCTGCATGTGAGACAAAATATTGCCAAATTTTTCACTGGAAAGAACCCAAACTGTGAGACGCATGCGTCAGGACACTGGCGGCGTAGGCCTATGCGGCAATACATGTGTACATACATAAACATAGGTAAACATGGCTGCGAGTGAGGATAATTTTCTCGACTTATATCTGAGCTGCGAACTTTAACGTTGATCGAGAATGAAGAGACACTCACCAGCTCGGCATCTGAGCCAAAATATTGCCAAATTTCTCACTGGAAAGAACCCAAACTATGAGACTCGTGCGTCAGGACACTGGCGGTGTAGGCCTATGCGGCAACACACGTGTAAATACATAAACATAGGTAAACATGGCTGCGAGTGAGGATAATTTTCTCGACTTATATCTGAGCTGCGAACTTTAACGTTGATCGAGAATGAAGAGACACTCACCAGCTCGGCATCTGAGCCAAAATATTGCCAAATTTTTCACTCGAAAGAACCCAAACTGTGAGACTCATGCGTCAGGACACTGGCGGTATAGGCCTATGCGGCAATACACGTGTAAATACATAAACATAGGTAAACATGGCTGCGAGTGAGGATAATTTTCTCGACTTATATCTGAGCTGCAAAACTTAACGTTGTTCGAGAATGAAGAGACACTCACCAGCTCGGCATCTGAGCCAAAATATTGCCAAATTTCTCACTGGAAAGAACCCAAATTGTAAGACTCATGCGTCAGGACACTGGCGGCGTAGGCCTATGCGGCAATACACGTGCACATACATAAACATAGGTAAACATGGCTGCGAGTGAGGATAATTTTCTCGACTTATACCTGAGCTGCGAACTTCAACGTTGATCGAGAATGAAGAGACACTCACCAGCTCTGCATGTGAAACAAAATATTGCCAAATTTCTCACTGGAAAGAACCCAAACTGTGAGACGCATGCGTCAGGACACTGGCGGCGTAGGCCTATGCGGCAATACATGTGTACATACATAAACATAGGTAAACATGGCTGCGAGTGAGGATAATTTTTTCGACTTATATCTGAGCTGCAAAACTTAACGTTGTTCGAGAATGAAGAGACACTCACCAGCTCGGCATCTGAGCCAAATTATTGCAATTTTGTTCACTGGAAAGAACCCAAACTGCGAGACTCATGCGTCAGGACACTGGCGGTTTAGGCCTATGCGGCAATACACGTGTAAATACATAAACATAGGTAAACATGGCTGCGAGTGAGGATAATTTTCTCGACTTATATCTGAGCTGCGAAACTTAACGTTGTTCGAGAATGAAGAGACACTCACCAGCTCGGCATCTGAGCCAAATTATTGCCAAATTGTTCACTCTAAAGAATCCAAACTGTGAGACTCATGCGTCAGGACACTGGCGGTTTAGGCCTATGCGGCAATACACGTGTAAATACATAAACATAGGTAAACATGGCTGCGAGTGAGGATAATTTTCTCGACTTATAGCTGAGCTGCGAACTTCAATGTTGATCGAGAATGAAGAGACACTCACCAGCTCGGCATCTGAGCCAAAATATTGCAAAATTTCTCACTGGAAAAAACCCAAACTATGAGACTCATGCGTCAGGACACTGGCGGCATAGGCCTATGCGGCAATACACGTGTACATACATAAACAGAAGTAAACATGACTGCGAGTGAGGATAATGTTCTCGACTTATATCTGAGCTGCGAACTTTAACGTTGATCGAGAATGAAGAGACACTCACCAGCTCGGCATCTGAGCCAAAATATTGCCAAATTTCTCACTGGAAAGAACCCAAACTATGAGACTCGTGCGTCAGGACACTGGCGGCGTAGGCCTATGCGGCAATACACGTGTAAATACATAAACATAGGTAAACATGGCTGCGAGTGAGGATAATTTTCTCGACTTATATCTGATCTGCGAAACTTAACGTTGTTCGAGAATGAAGAGACACTCACCAGCTCGGCATCTGAGCCAAAATATTTACAAATTTTTCACTCGAAAGAACCCAAACTGTGAGACTCATGCGTCAGGACACTGGCGGTATAGGCCTATGTGGCAATACACGTGTAAATACATAAACATAGGTAAACATGGCTGCGAGTGAGGATAATTTTCTCGACTTATATCTGAGCTGCAAAACTTAACGTTGTTCGAGAATGAAGAGACACTCACCAGCTCGGCATCTGAGCCAAAATATTGCCAAATTTCTCACTGGAAAGAACCCAAATTGTAAGACTCATGCGTCAGGACACTGGCGGCGTAGGCCTATGCGGCAATACACGTGCACATACATAAACATAGGTAAACATGGCTGCGAGTGAGGATAATTTTTTCGACTTATATCTGAGCTGCGAAACTTAACGTTGTTCGAGAATGAAGAGACACTCACCAGCTCGGCATCTGAGCCAAATTATTGCCATTTTTTTCACTCGAAAGAACCCAAACTATGAGACTCGTGCGTCAGGACACTGGCGGCGTAGGCCTATGCGGCAATACACGTGTAAATACATAAACATAGGTAAACATGGCTGCGAGTGAGGATAATTTTCTCGACTTATAGCTGAGCTGCGAACTTCAATGTTGTTCGAGAAAGAAGAGACACTCACCAGCTCGGCATCTGAGCCAAAATATTGCAAAATTTCTCACTGGAAAGAACCCAAACTATGAGACTCATACGTCAGGACACTGGCGGCATAGGCCTATGCGGCAATACACGTGTACATACATAAACAGAAGTAAACATGACTGCGAGTGAGGATAATGTTCTCGACTTATATCTGAGCTGCGAACTTTAACGTTGATCGAGAATGAAGAGACACTCACCAGCTCGGCATCTGAGCCAAAATATTGCCAAATTTTTCACTCGAAAGAACCCAAACTATGAGACTCGTGCGTCAGGACACTGGCGGCGTAGGCCTATGCGGCAATACACGTGTAAATACATAAACATAGGTAAACATGGCTGCGAGTGAGGATAATTTTCTCGACTTATATCTGATCTGCGAAACTTAACGTTGTTCGAGAATGAAGAGACACTCACCAGCTCGGCATCTGAGCCAAAATATTGCCAAATTGTTCACTCTAAAGAATCCAAACTGTGAGACTCATGCGTCAGGACACTGGCGGTTTAGGCCTATGCGGCAATACACGTGTAAATACATAAACATAGGTAAACATGGCTACGAGTGAGGATAATTTTCTCGACTTATAGCTGAGCTGCGAACTTCAATGTTGATCGAGAATGAAGAGACACTCACCAGCTCGGCATCTGAGCCAAAATATTGCAAAATTTCTCACTGGAAAGAACCCAAACTATGAGACTTATGCGTCAGGACACTGGCGGCATAGGCCTATGCGGCAATACACGTGTACATACATAAACAGAAGTAAACATGACTGCGAGTGAGGATAATGTTCTCGACTTATATCTGAGCTGCGAACTTTAACGTTGATCGAGAATGAAGAGACACTCACCAGCTCGGCATCTGAGCCAAAATATTGCCAAATTTCTCACTGGAAAGAACCCAAACTATGAGACTCGTGCGTCAGGACACTGGCGGCGTAGGCCTATGCGGCAACACACGTGTAAATACATAAACATAGGTAAACATGGCTGCGAGTGAGGATAATTTTCTCGACTTATATCTGAGCTGCGAACTTTAACGTTGATCGAGAATGAAGAGACACTCACCAGCTCGGCATCTGAGCCAAAATATTGCCAAATTTTTCACTCGAAAGAACCCAAACTATGAGACTCGTGCGTCAGGACACTGGCGGCGTAGGCCTATGCGGCAATACACGTGTAAATACATAAACATAGGTAAACATGGCTGCGAGTGAGGATAATTTTCTCGACTTATATCTGATCTGCGAAACTTAACGTTGTTCGAGAATGAAGAGACACTCACCAGCTCGGCATCTGAGCCAAAATATTGCCAAATTGTTCACTCTAAAGAATCCAAACTGTGAGACTCATGCGTCAGGACACTGGCGGTTTAGGCCTATGCGGCAATACACGTGTAAATACATAAACATAGGTAAACATGGCTACGAGTGAGGATAATTTTCTCGACTTATAGCTGAGCTGCGAACTTCAATGTTGATCGAGAATGAAGAGACACTCACCAGCTCGGCATCTGAGCCAAAATATTGCAAAATTTCTCACTGGAAAGAACCCAAACTATGAGACTCATGCGTCAGGACACTGGCGGCATAGGCCTATGCGGCAATACACGTGTACATACATAAACAGAAGTAAACATGACTGCGAGTGAGGATAATGTTCTCGACTTATATCTGAGCTGCGAACTTTAACGTTGATCGAGAATGAAGAGACACTCACCAGCTCGGCATCTGAGCCAAAATATTGCCAAATTTCTCACTGGAAAGAACCCAAACTATGAGACTCGTGCGTCAGGACACTGGCGGTGTAGGCCTATGCGGCAACACACGTGTAAATACATAAACATAGGTAAACATGGCTGCGAGTGAGGATAATTTTCTCGACTTATATCTGAGCTGCGAACTTTAACGTTGATCGAGAATGAAGAGACACTCACCAGCTCGGCATCTGAGCCAAAATATTGCCAAATTTCTCACTGGAAAGAACCCAAACTATGAGACTCGTGCGTCAGGACACTGGCGGCGTAGGCCTATGCGGCAATACACGTGTAAATACATAAACATAGGTAAACATGGCTGCGAGTGAGGATAATTTTCTCGACTTATATCTGATCTGCGAAACTTAACGTTGTTCGAGAATGAAGAGACACTCACCAGCTCGGCATCTGAGCCAAAATATTGCCAAATTTTTCACTCGAAAGAACCCAAACTGTGAGACTCATGCGTCAGGACACTGGCGGTATAGGCCTATGCGGCAATACACGTGTAAATACATAAACATAGGTAAACATGGCTGCGAGTGAGGATAATTTTCTCGACTTATATCTGAGCTGCAAAACTTAACGTTGTTCGAGAATGAAGAGACACTCACCAGCTCGGCATCTGAGCCAAAATATTGCCAAATTTCTCACTGGAAAGAACCCAAACTATGAGACTCGTGCGTCAGGACACTGGCGGTGTAGGCCTATGCGGCAACACACGTGTAAATACATAAACATAGGTAAACATGGCTGCGAGTGAGGATAATTTTCTCGACTTATATCTGAGCTGCAAACTTTAACGTTGATCGAGAATGAAGAGACACTCACCAGCTCGGCATCTGAGCCAAAATATTGCCAAATTTCTCACTGGAAAGAACCCAAACTATGAGACTCGTGCGTCAGGACACTGGCGGCGTAGGCCTATGCGGCAATACACGTGTAAATACATAAACATAGGTAAACATGGCTGCGAGTGAGGATAATTTTCTCGACTTATATCTGATCTGCGAAACTTAACGTTGTTCGAGAATGAAGAGACACTCACCAGCTCGGCATCTGAGCCAAAATATTGCCAAATTTTTCACTCGAAAGAACCCAAACTGTGAGACTCATGCGTCAGGACACTGGCGGTATAGGCCTATGCGGCAATACACGTGTAAATACATAAACATAGGTAAACATGGCTGCGAGTGAGGATAATGTTCTCGACTTATAACTGAGCTGCGAACTTCAACGTTGATCGAGAATGAAGAGACACTCACCAGCTCGGCATCTGAGCCAAAATATTGCCAAATTTTTCACTCGAAAGAACCCAAACTATGAGACTCGTGCGTCAGGACACTGGCGGCGTAGGCCTATGCGGCAATACACGTGTAAATACATAAACATAGGTAAACATGGCTGCGAGTGAGGATAATTTTCTCGACTTATATCTGATCTGCGAAACTTAACGTTGTTCGAGAATGAAGAGACACTCACCAGCTCGGCATCTGAGCCAAAATATTGCCAAATTGTTCACTCTAAAGAATCCAAACTGTGAGACTCATGCGTCAGGACACTGGCGGTTTAGGCCTATGCGGCAATACACGTGTAAATACATAAACATAGGTAAACATGGCTACGAGTGAGGATAATTTTCTCGACTTATAGCTGAGCTGCGAACTTCAATGTTGATCGAGAATGAAGAGACACTCACCAGCTCGGCATCTGAGCCAAAATATTGCAAAATTTCTCACTGGAAAGAACCCAAACTATGAGACTTATGCGTCAGGACACTGGCGGCATAGGCCTATGCGGCAATACACGTGTACATACATAAACAGAAGTAAACATGACTGCGAGTGAGGATAATGTTCTCGACTTATATCTGAGCTGCGAACTTTAACGTTGATCGAGAATGAAGAGACACTCACCAGCTCGGCATCTGAGCCAAAATATTGCCAAATTTCTCACTGGAAAGAACCCAAACTATGAGACTCGTGCGTCAGGACACTGGCGGCGTAGGCCTATGCGGCAACACACGTGTAAATACATAAACATAGGTAAACATGGCTGCGAGTGAGGATAATTTTCTCGACTTATATCTGAGCTGCGAACTTTAACGTTGATCGAGAATGAAGAGACACTCACCAGCTCGGCATCTGAGCCAAAATATTGCCAAATTTTTCACTCGAAAGAACCCAAACTATGAGACTCGTGCGTCAGGACACTGGCGGCGTAGGCCTATGCGGCAATACACGTGTAAATACATAAACATAGGTAAACATGGCTGCGAGTGAGGATAATTTTCTCGACTTATATCTGATCTGCGAAACTTAACGTTGTTCGAGAATGAAGAGACACTCACCAGCTCGGCATCTGAGCCAAAATATTGCCAAATTGTTCACTCTAAAGAATCCAAACTGTGAGACTCATGCGTCAGGACACTGGCGGTTTAGGCCTATGCGGCAATACACGTGTAAATACATAAACATAGGTAAACATGGCTACGAGTGAGGATAATTTTCTCGACTTATAGCTGAGCTGCGAACTTCAATGTTGATCGAGAATGAAGAGACACTCACCAGCTCGGCATCTGAGCCAAAATATTGCAAAATTTCTCACTGGAAAGAACCCAAACTATGAGACTCATGCGTCAGGACACTGGCGGCATAGGCCTATGCGGCAATACACGTGTACATACATAAACAGAAGTAAACATGACTGCGAGTGAGGATAATGTTCTCGACTTATATCTGAGCTGCGAACTTTAACGTTGATCGAGAATGAAGAGACACTCACCAGCTCGGCATCTGAGCCAAAATATTGCCAAATTTCTCACTGGAAAGAACTAAAACTATGAGACTCGTGCGTCAGGACACTGGCGGTGTAGGCCTATGCGGCAACACACGTGTAAATACATAAACATAGGTAAACATGGCTGCGAGTGAGGATAATTTTCTCGACTTATATCTGAGCTGCGAACTTTAACGTTGATCGAGAATGAAGAGACACTCACCAGCTCGGCATCTGAGCCAAAATATTGCCAAACTTTTCACTCGAAAGAACCCAAACTGTGAGACTCATGCGTCAGGACACAGGCGGTATAGGCCTATGCGGCAATACACGTGTAAATACATAAACATAGGTAAACATGGCTGCGAGTGAGGATAATTTTCTCGACTTATATCTGATCTGCGAAACTTAACGTTGTTCGAGAATGAAGAGACACTCACCAGCTCGGCATCTGAGCCAAAATATTGCCAAATTTTTCACTCGAAAGAACCCAAATTGTAAGACTCATGCGTCAGGACACTGGCGGCGTAGGCCTATGCGGCAATACACGTGCACATACATAAACATAGGTAAACATGGCTGCGAGTGAGGATAATTTTCTCGACTTATACCTGAGCTGCGAACTTCAACGTTGATCGAGAATGAAGAGACACTCACCAGCTCTGCATGTGAGACAAAATATTGCCAAATTTTTCACTGGAAAGAACCCAAACTGTGAGACGCATGCGTCAGGACACTGGCGGCGTAGGCCTATGCGGCAATACATGTGTACATACATAAACATAGGTAAACATGGCTGCGAGTGAGGATAATTTTCTCGACTTATATCTGAGCTGCGAACTTTAACGTTGATCGAGAATGAAGAGACACTCACCAGCTCGGCATCTGAGCCAAAATATTGCCAAATTTCTCACTGGAAAGAACCCAAACTATGAGACTCGTGCGTCAGGACACTGGCGGTGTAGGCCTATGCGGCAACACACGTGTAAATACATAAACATAGGTAAACATGGCTGCGAGTGAGGATAATTTTCTCGACTTATATCTGAGCTGCGAACTTTAACGTTGATCGAGAATGAAGAGACACTCACCAGCTCGGCATCTGAGCCAAAATATTGCCAAATTTCTCACTGGAAAGAACCCAAACTATGAGACTCGTGCGTCAGGACACTGGCGGCGTAGGCCTATGCGGCAATACACGTGTAAATACATAAACATAGGTAAACATGGCTGCGAGTGAGGATAATTTTCTCGACTTATATCTGATCTGCGAAACTTAACGTTGTTCGAGAATGAAGAGACACTCACCAGCTCGGCATCTGAGCCAAAATATTGCCAAATTTTTCACTCGAAAGAACCCAAACTGTGAGACTCATGCGTCAGGACACTGGCGGTATAGGCCTATGCGGCAATACACGTGTAAATACATAAACATAGGTAAACATGGCTGCGAGTGAGGATAATTTTCTCGACTTATATCTGAGCTGCAAAACTTAACGTTGTTCGAGAATGAAGAGACACTCACCAGCTCGGCATCTGAGCCAAAATATTGCCAAATTTCTCACTGGAAAGAACCCAAATTGTAAGACTCATGCGTCAGGACACTGGCGGCGTAGGCCTATGCGGCAATACACGTGCACATACATAAACATAGGTAAACATGGCTGCGAGTGAGGATAATTTTCTCGACTTATACCTGAGCTGCGAACTTCAACGTTGATCGAGAATGAAGAGACACTCACCAGCTCTGCATGTGAGACAAAATATTGCCAAATTTCTCACTGGAAAGAACCCAAACTGTGAGACGCATGCGTCAGGACACTGGCGGCGTAGGCCTATGCGGCAATACATGTGTACATACATAAACATAGGTAAACATGGCTGCGAGTGAGGATAATTTTTTCGACTTATATCTGAGCTGCGAAACTTAACGTTGTTCGAGAATGAAGAGACACTCACCAGCTCGGCATCTGAGCCAAATTATTGCCATTTTTTTCACTGGAAAGAACCCAAACTGCGAGACTCATGCGTCAGGACACTGGCGGTTTAGGCCTATGCGGCAATACACGTGTAAATACATAAACATAGGTAAACATGGCTGCGAGTGAGGATAATTTTCTCGACTTATATCTGAGCTGCGAAACTTAACGTTGTTCGAGAATGAAGAGACACTCACCAGCTCGGCATCTGAGCCAAATTATTGCCAAATTTTTCACTGGAAAGAACCCAAACAGTGAGACTCATGCGTCAGGACACTGGCGGCATAGGCCTATGCGGCAATACACGTGTACAGTACATACATAAACATAAGTACATTGGCTGCGAGTGAGGATAATGTTCTCGACTTATAGCTGAGCTGCGAACTTCAATGTTGATCGAGAATGAAGAGACACTCACCAGCTCGGCATCTGAGCCAAAATATTGCAAAATTTCTCACTGGAAAAACCCAAACTATGAGACTCGTGCGTCAGGACACTGGCGGCGAAGGCCTATGCGGCAATACACGTGTAAATACATAAACATAGGTAAACATGGCTGCGTGTGAGGATAATTTTCTCGACTTATATCTGAGCTGCGAACTTTAACGTTGATCGAGAATGAAGAGACACTCACCAGCTCGGCATCTGAGTCAAAATATTGCCAAATTTCTCACTGGAAAAACCCAAACTATGAGACTCGTGCGTCAGGACACTGGCGGCGTAGGCCTATGCGGCAATACACGTGTAAATACATAAACATAGGTAAACATGGCTGCGAGTGAGGATAATTTTCTCGACTTATATCTGATCTGCGAAACTTAACGTTGTTCGAGAATGAAGAGACACTCACCAGCTCGGCATCTGAGACAAAATATTGCCAAATTTCTCACTGGAAAGAACCCAAATTGTAAGACTCATGCGTCAGGACACTGGCGGCGTAGGCCTATGCGGCAATACATGTGTAAATACATAAACATAGGTAAACATGGCTGCGAGTGAGAATAATTTTCTCGACTTATATCTGAGCTGCAAAACTTAACGTTGTTCGAGAATGAAGAGACACTCACCAGCTCGGCATCTGAGCCAAAATATTGCCAAATTTCTCACTGGAAAGAACCCAAATTGTAAGACTCATGCGTCAGGACACTGGCGGCGTAGGCCTATGCGGCAATACACGTGCACATACATAAACATAGGTAAACATGGCTGCGAGTGAGGATAATTTTCTCGACTTATACCTGAGCTGCGAACTTCAACGTTGATCGAGAATGAAGAGACACTCACCAGCTCTGCATGTGAGACAAAATATTGCCAAATTTCTCACTGGAAAGAACCCAAACTGTGAGACGCATGCGTCAGGACACTGGCGGCGTAGGCCTATGCGGCAATACATGTGTACATACATAAACATAGGTAAACATGGCTGCGAGTGAGGATAATTTTTTCGACTTATATCTGAGCTGCGAAACTTAACGTTGTTCGAGAATGAAGAGACACTCACCAGCTCGGCATCTGAGCCAAATTATTGCCAATTTTTTTACTTGAAAGAACCCAAACTGCGAGACTCATGCGTCAGGACACTGGCGGCATAGGCCTATGCGGCAATACACGTGTAAATACATAAACATAGGTAAACATGGCTGCGAGTGAGGATAATTTTTGTCGACTTATATCTGAGCTGCAAAACTTAACGTTGTTCGAGAATGAAGAGACACTCACCAGCTCGGCATCTGAGCCAAATTATTGCCAAATTTTTCACTGGAAAGAACCCAAACAGTGAGACTCATGCGTCAGGACACTGGCGGCATAGGCCTATGCGGCAATACACGTGTACAGTACATACATAAACATAAGTACATTGGCTGCGAGTGAGGATAATGTTCTCGACTTATAGCTGAGCTGCGAACTTCAATGTTGATCGAGAATGAAGAGACACTCACCAGCTCGGCATCTGAGCCAAAATATTGCAAAATTTCTCACTGGAAAGAACCCAAACTGTGAGACGCATGCGTCAGGACACTGGCGGCGTAGGCCTATGCGGCAATACATGTGTACATACATAAACATAGGTAAACATGGCTGCGAGTGAGGATAATTTTTTCGACTTATATCTGAGCTGCGAAACTTAACGTTGTTCGAGAATGAAGAGACACTCACCAGCTCGGCATCTGAGCCAAATTATTGCCAATTTTTTCACTGGAAAGAACCCAAACTGCGAGACTCATGCGTCAGGACACTGGCGGCATAGGCCTATGCGGCAATACACGTGTAAATACATAAACATAGGTAAACATGGCTGCGAGTGAGGATAATTTTCTCGACTTATATCTGATCTGCGAAACTTAACGTTGTTCGAGAATGAAGAGACACTCACCAGCTCGGCATCTGAGCCAAAATATTGCCAAATTTTTCACTCGAAAGAACCCAAACTGTGAGACTCGTGCGTCAGGACACTGGCGGTGTAGGCCTATGCGGCAACACACGTGTAAATACATAAACATAGGTAAACATGGCTGCGAGTGAGGATAATTTTCTCGACTTATATCTGAGCTGCGAACTTTAACGTTGATCGAGAATGAAGAGACACTCACCAGCTCGGCATCTGAGACAAAATATTGCCAAATTTCTCACTGGAAAGAACCCAAACTATGAGACTCGTGCGTCAGGACACTGGCGGCGTAGGCCTATGCGGCAATACACGTGTAAATACATAAACATAGGTAAACATGGCTGCGAGTGAGGATAATTTTCTCGACTTATATCTGATCTGCGAAACTTAACGTTGTTCGAGAATGAAGAGACACTCACCAGCTCGGCATCTGAGCCAAAATAATGCCAAATTTTTCACTCGAAAGAACCCAAACTGTGAGACTCATGCGTCAGGACACTGGCGGTATAGGCCTATGCGGCAATACACGTGTAAATACATAAACATAGGTAAACATGGCTGCGAGTGAGGATAAATTTCTCGACTTATATCTGAGCTGCAAAACTTAACGTTGTTCGAGAATGAAGAGACACTCACCAGCTCGGCATCTGAGCCAAAATATTGCCAAATTTCTCACTGGAAAGAACCCAAATTGTAAGACTCATGCGTCAGGACACTGGCGGCGTAGGCCTATGCGGCTATACACGTGCACATACATAAACATAGGTAAACATGGCTGCGAGTGAGGATAATTTTCTCGACTTATACCTGAGCTGCGAACTTCAACGTTGATCGATAATGAAGAGACACTCACCAGCTCTGCATGTGAGACAAAATATTGCCAAATTTCTCACTGGAAAGAACCCAAACTGTGAGACGCATGCGTCAGGACACTGGCGGTGTAGGCCTATGCGGCAATACATGTGTACATACATAAACATAGGTAAACATGGCTGCGAGTGAGGATAATTTTTTCGACTTATATCTGAGCTGCGAAACTTAACGTTGTTCGAGAATGAAGAGACACTCACCAGCTCGGCATCTGAGCCAAATTATTGCCATTTTTTTCACTGGAAAGAACCCAAACTGCGAGACTCATGCGTCAGGACACTGGCGGTTTAGGCCTATGCGGCAATACACGTGTAAATACATAAACATAGGTAAACATGGCTGCGAGTGAGGATAATTTTCTCGACTTATATCTGAGCTGCGAAACTTAACGTTGTTCGAGAATGAAGAGACACTCACCAGCTCGGCATCTGAGCCAAATTATTGCCAAATTTTTCACTGGAAAGAACCCAAACAGTGAGACTCATGCGTCAGGACACTGGCGGCATAGGCCTATGCGGCAATACACGTGTACAGTACATACATAAACATAAGTACATTGGCTGCGAGTGAGAATAATGTTCTCGACTTATAGCTGAGCTGCGAACTTCAATGTTGATCGAGAATGAAGAGACACTCACCAGCTCGGCATCTGAGCCAAAATATTGCAAAATTTCTCACTGGAAAAACCCAAACTATGAGACTCGTGCGTCAGGACACTGGCGGCGTAGGCCTATGCGGCAATACACGTGTAAATACATAAACATAGGTAAACATGGCTGCGAGTGAGGATAATTTTCTCGACTTATATTTGAGCTGCGAACTTTAACGTTGATCGAGAATGAAGAGACACTCACCAGCTCGGCATCTGAGCCAAATTATTGCCAAATTTTTTACTGGAAAGAACCCAAACAGTGAGACTCATGCGTCAGGACACTGGCGGCATAGGCCTATGCGGCAATACACGTGTACAGTACATACATAAACATAAGTACATTGGCTGCAAGTGAGGATAATGTTCTCGACTTATAGCTGAGCTGCGAACTTCAATGTTGATCGAGAATGAAGAGACACTCACCAGCTCGGCATCTGAGCCAAAATATTGCCAAATGTCTCACTGGAAAGAACCCAAATTGTAAGACTCATGCGTCAGGACACTGGCGGCGTAGGCCTATGCGGCAATACACGTGCACATACATAAACATAGGTAAACATGGCTGCGAGTGAGGATAATTTTCTCGACTTATACCTGAGCTGCGAACTTCAACGTTGATCGAGAATGAAGAGACACTCACCAGCTCTGCATGTGAGACAAAATATTGCCAAATTTCTCACTGGAAAGAACCCAAACTGTGAGACGCATGCGTCAGGACACTGGCGGCGTAGGCCTATGCGGCAATACATGTGTACATACATAAACATAGGTAAACATGGCTGCGAGTGAGGATAATTTTTTCGACTCATATCTGAGCTGCGAAACTTAACGTTGTTCGAGAATGAAGAGACACTCACCAGCTCGGCATCTGAGCCAAATTATTGCCAATTTTTTCACTGGAAAAAACCCAAACTGCGAGACTCATGCGTCAGGACACTGGCGGCATAGGCCTATGCGGCAATACACGTGTAAATACATAAACATAGGTAAACATGGCTGCGAGTGAGGATAATTTTCTCGACTTATATCTGATCTGCGAAACTTAACGTTGTTCGAGAATGAAGAGACACTCAACAGCTCGGCATCTGAGCCAAAATATTGCCAAATTTTTCACTCGAAAGAACCCAAACTGCGAGACTCGTGCGTCAGGACACTGGCGGTGTAGGCCTATGCGGCAACACACGTGTAAATACATAAACATAGGTAAACATGGCTGCGAGTGAGGATAATTTTCTCGACTTATATCTGAGCTGCGAACTTTAACGTTGATCGAGAATGAAGAGACACTCACCAGCTCGGCATCTGAGCCAAAATATTGCCAAATTTCTCACTGGAAAGAACCCAAACTATGAGACTCGTGCGTCAGGACACTGGCGGCGTAGGCCTATGCGGCAATACACGTGTAAATACATAAACATAGGTAAACATGGCTTCGAGTGAGGATAATTTTCTCGACTTATATCTGATCTGCGAAACTTAACGTTGTTCGAGAATGAAGAGACACTCACCAGCTCGGCATCTGAGCCAAAATAATGCCAAATTTTTCACTCGAAAGAACCCAAACTGTGAGACTCATGCGTCAGGACACTGGCGGTATAGGCCTATGCGGCAATACACGTGTAAATACATAAACATAGGTAAACATGGCTGCGAGTGAGGATAATTTTCTCGACTTATATCTGAGCTGCAAAACTTAACGTTGTTCGAGAATGAAGAGACACTCACCAGCTCGGCATCTGAGCCAAAATATTGCCAAATTTCTCACTGGAAAGAACCCAAATTGTAAGACTCATGCGTCAGGACACTGGCGGCGTAGGCCTATGCGGCTATACACGTGCACATACATAAACATAGGTAAACATGGCTGCGAGTGAGAATAATTTTCTCGACTTATACCTGAGCTGCGAACTTCAACGTTGATCGAGAATGAAGAGACACTCACCAGCTCTGCATGTGAGACAAAATATTGCCAAATTTCTCACTGGAAAGAACCCAAACTGTGAGACGCATGCGTCAGGACACTGGCGGTGTAGGCCTATGCGGCAATACATGTGTACATACATAAACATAGGTAAACATGGCTGCGAGTGAGGATAATTGTTTCGACTTATATCTGAGCTGCGAAACTTAACGTTGTTCGAGAATGAAGAGACACTCACCAGCTCGGCATCTGAGCCAAATTATTGCCATTTTTTTCACTGGAAAGAACCCAAACTGCGAGACTCATGCGTCAGGACACTGGCGGTTTAGGCCTATGCGGCAATACACGTGTAAATACATAAACATAGGTAAACATGGCTGCGAGTGAGGATAATTTTCTCGACTTATATCTGAGCTGCGAAACTTAACGTTGTTCGAGAATAAAGAGACACTCACCAGCTCGGCATCTGAGCCAAATTATTGCCAAATTTTTCACTGGAAAGAACCCAAACAGTGAGACTCATGCGTCAGGACACTGGCGGCATAGGCCTATGCGGCAATACACGTGTACAGTACATACATAAACATAAGTACATTGGCTGCGAGTGAGAATAATGTTCTCGACTTATAGCTGAGCTGCGAACTTCAATGTTGATCGAGAATGAAGAGACACTCACCAGCTCGGCATCTGAGCCAAAATATTGCAAAATTTTTCACTCGAAAGAACCCAAACTGTGAGACTCATGCGTCAGGACACTGGCGGTATAGGCCTTTGCGGCAATACACGTGTACAGTACATACATAAACATAAGTACATTGGCTGCGAGTGAGGATAATTTTCTCGACTTATACCTGAGCTGCGAACTTCAACGTTGATCGAGAATGAAGAGACACTCACCAGCTCTGCATGTGAGACAAAATATTGCCAAATTTTTCACTGGAAAGAACCCAAACTGTGAGACGCATGCGTCAGGACACTGGCGGCGTAGGCCTATGCGGCAATACATGTGTACATACATAAACATAGGTAAACATGGCTGCGAGTGAGAATAATTTTCTCGACTTATATCTGAGCTGCGAACTTCAACGTTGATCGAGAATGAAGAGACACTCACCAGCTCTGCATGTGAGACAAAATATTGCCAAATTTTTCACTGGAAAGAACCCAAACTGTGAGACGCATGCGTCAGGACACTGGCGGCGTAGGCCTATGCGGCAATACATGTGTACATACATAAACATAGGTAAACATGGCTGCGAGTGAGAATAATTTTCTCGACTTATATCTGAGCTGCGAACTTTAACGTTGATCGAGAATGAAGAGACACTCACCAGCTCGGCATCTGAGCCAAAATATTGCCAAATTTCTCACTGGAAAGAACCCAAACTATGAGACTCGTGCGTCAGGACACTGGCGGTGTAGGCCTATGCGGCAACACACGTGTAAATACATAAACATAGGTAAACATGGCTGCGAGTGAGGATAATTTTCTCGACTTATATCTGAGCTGCGAACTTTAACGTTGATCGAGAATGAAGAGACACTCACCAGCTCGGCATCTGAGCCAAAATATTGCCAAATTTCTCACTGGAAAGAACCCAAACTATGAGACTCGTGCGTCAGGACACTGGCGGCGTAGGCCTATGCGGAAATACACGTGTAAATACATAAACATAGGTAAACATGGCTGCGAGTGAGGATAATTTTCTCGACTTATATCTGATCTGCGAAACTTAACGTTGTTCGAGAATGAAGAGACACTCACCAGCTCGGCATCTGAGCCAAAATATTGCCAAATTTTTCACTCGAAAGAACCCAAACTGTGAGACTCATGCGTCAGGACACTGGCGGTATAGGCCTATGCGGCAATACACGTGTAAATACATAAACATAGGTAAACATGGCTGCGAGTGAGGATAATTTTCTCGACTTATATCTGAGCTGCAAAACTTAACGTTGTTCGAGAATGAAGAGACACTCACCAGCTCGGCATCTGAGCCAAAATATTGCCAAATTTCTCACTGGAAAGAACCCAAATTGTAAGACTCATGCGTCAGGACACTGGCGGCGTAGGCCTATGCGGCAATACACGTGCACATACATAAACATAGGTAAACATGGCTGCGAGTGAGGATAATTTTCTCGACTTATATCTGAGCTGCGAAACTTAACGTTGTTCGAGAATGAAGAGACACTCACCAGCTCGGCATCTGAGCCAAATTATTGCCAAATTTTTCACTGGAAAGAACCCAAACAGTGAGACTCATGCGTCAGGACACTGGCGGCATAGGCCTATGCGGCAATACACGTGTACAGTACATACATAAACATAAGTACATTGGCTGCGAGTGAGAATAATGTTCTCGACTTATAGCTGAGCTGCGAACTTCAATGTTGATCGAGAATGAAGAGACACTCACCAGCTCGGCATCTGAGCCAAAATATTGCAAAATTTCTCACTGGAAAAACCCAAACTATGAGACTCGTGCGTCAGGACACTGGCGGCGTAGGCCTATGCGGCAATACACGTGTAAATACATAAACATAGGTAAACATGGCTGCGAGTGAGGATAATTTTCTCGACTTATATTTGAGCTGCGAACTTTAACGTTGATCGAGAATGAAGAGACACTCACCAGCTCGGCATCTGAGCCAAATTATTGCCAAATTTTTTACTGGAAAGAACCCAAACAGTGAGACTCATGCGTCAGGACACTGGCGGCATAGGCCTATGCGGCAATACACGTGTACAGTACATACATAAACATAAGTACATTGGCTGCAAGTGAGGATAATGTTCTCGACTTATAGCTGAGCTGCGAACTTCAATGTTGATCGAGAATGAAGAGACACTCACCAGCTCGGCATCTGAGCCAAAATATTGCCAAATGTCTCACTGGAAAGAACCCAAATTGTAAGACTCATGCGTCAGGACACTGGCGGCGTAGGCCTATGCGGCAATACACGTGCACATACATAAACATAGGTAAACATGGCTGCGAGTGAGGATAATTTTCTCGACTTATACCTGAGCTGCGAACTTCATCGTTGATCGAGAATGAAGAGACACTCACCAGCTCTGCATGTGAGACAAAATATTGCCAAATTTCTCACTGGAAAGAACCCAAACTGTGAGACGCATGCGTCAGGACACTGGCGGCGTAGGCCTATGCGGCAATACATGTGTACATACATAAACATAGGTAAACATGGCTGCGAGTGAGGATAATTTTTTCGACTCATATCTGAGCTGCGAAACTTAACGTTGTTCGAGAATGAAGAGACACTCACCAGCTCGGCATCTGAGCCAAATTATTGCCACTTTTTTCACTGGAAAAAACCCAAACTGCGAGACTCATGCGTCAGGACACTGGCGGCATAGGCCTATGCGGCAATACACGTGTAAATACATAAACATAGGTAAACATGGCTGCGAGTGAGGATAATTTTCTCGACTTATATCTGATCTGCGAAACTTAACGTTGTTCGAGAATGAAGAGACACTCAACAGCTCGGCATCTGAGCCAAAATATTGCCAAATTTTTCACTCGAAAGAACCCAAACTGCGAGACTCGTGCGTCAGGACACTGGCGGTGTAGGCCTATGCGGCAACACACGTGTAAATACATAAACATAGGTAAACATGGCTGCGAGTGAGGATAATTTTCTCGACTTATATCTGAGCTGCGAACTTTAACGTTGATCGAGAATGAAGAGACACTCACCAGCTCGGCATCTGAGCCAAAATATTGCCAAATTTCTCACTGGAAAGAACCCAAACTATGAGACTCGTGCGTCAGGACACTGGCGGCGTAGGCCTATGCGGCAATACACGTGTAAATACATAAACATAGGTAAACATGGCTGCGAGTGAGGATAATTTTCTCGACTTATATCTGATCTGCGAAACTTAACGTTGTTCGAGAATGAAGAGACACTCACCAGCTCGGCATCTGAGCCAAAATAATGCCAAATTTTTCACTCGAAAGAACCCAAACTGTGAGACTCATGCGTCAGGACACTGGCGGTATAGGCCTATGCGGCAATACACGTGTAAATACATAAACATAGGTAAACATGGCTGCGAGTGAGGATAATTTTCTCGACTTATATCTGAGCTGCAAAACTTAACGTTGTTCGAGAATGAAGAGACACTCACCAGCTCGGCATCTGAGCCAAAATATTGCCAAATTTCTCACTGGAAAGAACCCAAATTGTAAGACTCATGCGTCAGGACACTGGCGGCGTAGGCCTATGCGGCTATACACGTGCACATACATAAACATAGGTAAACATGGCTGCGAGTGAGAATAATTTTCTCGACTTATACCTGAGCTGCGAACTTCAACGTTGATCGAGAATGAAGAGACACTCACCAGCTCTGCATGTGAGACAAAATATTGCCAAATTTCTCACTGGAAAGAACCCAAACTGTGAGACGCATGCGTCAGGACACTGGCGGTGTAGGCCTATGCGGCAATACATGTGTACATACATAAACATAGGTAAACATGGCTGCGAGTGAGGATAATTGTTTCGACTTATATCTGAGCTGCGAAACTTAACGTTGTTCGAGAATGAAGAGACACTCACCAGCTCGGCATCTGAGCCAAATTATTGCCATTTTTTTCACTGGAAAGAACCCAAACTGCGAGACTCATGCGTCAGGACACTGGCGGTTTAGGCCTATGCGGCAATACACGTGTAAATACATAAACATAGGTAAACATGGCTGCGAGTGAGGATAATTTTCTCGACTTATATCTGAGCTGCGAAACTTAACGTTGTTCGAGAATAAAGAGACACTCACCAGCTCGGCATCTGAGCCAAATTATTGCCAAATTTTTCACTGGAAAGAACCCAAACAGTGAGACTCATGCGTCAGGACACTGGCGGCATAGGCCTATGCGGCAATACACGTGTACAGTACATACATAAACATAAGTACATTGGCTGCGAGTGAGAATAATGTTCTCGACTTATAGCTGAGCTGCGAACTTCAATGTTGATCGAGAATGAAGAGACACTCACCAGCTCGGCATCTGAGCCAAAATATTGCAAAATTTTTCACTCGAAAGAACCCAAACTGTGAGACTCATGCGTCAGGACACTGGCGGTATAGGCCTTTGCGGCAATACACGTGTACAGTACATACATAAACATAAGTACATTGGCTGCGAGTGAGGATAATTTTCTCGACTTATACCTGAGCTGCGAACTTCAACGTTGATCGAGAATGAAGAGACACTCACCAGCTCTGCATGTGAGACAAAATATTGCCAAATTTTTCACTGGAAAGAACCCAAACTGTGAGACGCATGCGTCAGGACACTGGCGGCGTAGGCCTATGCGGCAATACATGTGTACATACATAAACATAGGTAAACATGGCTGCGAGTGAGAATAATTTTCTCGACTTATATCTGAGCTGCGAACTTTAACGTTGATCGAGAATGAAGAGACACTCACCAGCTCGGCATCTGAGCCAAAATATTGCCAAATTTCTCACTGGAAAGAACCCAAACTATGAGACTCGTGCGTCAGGACACTGGCGGTGTAGGCCTATTCGGCAACACACGTGTAAATACATAAACATAGGTAAACATGGCTGCGAGTGAGGATAATTTTCTCGACTTATATCTGAGCTGCGAACTTTAACGTTGATCGAGAATGAAGAGACACTCACCAGCTCGGCATCTGAGCCAAAATATTGCCAAATTTCTCACTGGAAAGAACCCAAACTATGAGACTCGTGCGTCAGGACACTGGCGGCGTAGGCCTATGCGGCAATACACGTGTAAATACATAAACATAGGTAAACATGGCTGCGAGTGAGGATAATTTTCTCGACTTATATCTGATCTGCGAAACTTAACGTTGTTCGAGAATGAAGAGACACTCACCAGCTCGGCATCTGAGCCAAAATATTGCCAAATTTTTCACTCGAAAGAACCCAAACTGTGAGACTCATGCGTCAGGACACTGGCGGTATAGGCCTATGCGGCAATACACGTGTAAATACATAAACATAGGTAAACATGGCTGCGAGTGAGGATAATTTTCTCGACTTATATCTGAGCTGCAAAACTTAACGTTGTTCGAGAATGAAGAGACACTCACCAGCTCGGCATCTGAGCCAAAATATTGCCAAATTTCTCACTGGAAAGAACCCAAATTGTAAGACTCATGCGTCAGGACACTGGCGGCGTAGGCCTATGCGGCAATACACGTGCACATACATAAACATAGGTAAACATGGCTGCGAGTGAGGATAATTTTCTCGACTTATACCTGAGCTGCGAACTTCAACGTTGATCGAGAATGAAGAGACACTCACCAGCTCTGCATGTGAGACAAAATATTGCCAAATTTTTCACTGGAAAGAACCCAAACTGTGAGACGCATGCGTCAGGACACTGGCGGCGTAGGCCTATGCGGCAATACATGTGTACATACATAAACATAGGTAAACATGGCTGCGAGTGAGGATAATTTTTTCGACTTATATCTGAGATGCGAAACTTAACGTTGTTCGAGAATGAAGAGACACTCACCAGCTCGGCATCTGAGCCAAATTATTGCCATTTTTTTCACTGGAAAGAACCCAAACTGCGAGACTCATGCGTCAGGACACTGGCGGTTTAGGCCTATGCGGCAATACACGTGTAAATACATAAACATAGGTAAACATGGCTGCGAGTGAGGATAATTTTCTCGACTTATATCTGAGCTGCGAAACTTAACGTTGTTCGAGAATGAAGAGACACTCACCAGCTCGGCATCTGAGCCAAATTATTGCCAAATTTTTCACTGGAAAGAACCCAAACAGTGAGACTCATGCGTCAGGACACTGGCGGCATAGGCCTATGCGGCAATACACGTGTACAGTACATACATAAACATAAGTACATTGGCTGCGAGTGAGGATAATGTTCTCGACTTATAGCTGAGCTGCGAACTTCAATGTTGATCGAGAATGAATAGACACTCACCAGCTCGGCATCTGAGCCAAAATATTGCAACATTTCTCACTGGAAAAACCCAAACTATGAGACTCGTGCGTCAGGACACTGGCGGCGAAGGCCTATGCGGCAATACACGTGTAAATACATAAACATAGGTAAACATGGCTGCGTGTGAGGATAATTTTCTCGACTTATATCTGAGCTGCGAACTTTAACGTTGATCGAGAATGAAGAGACACTCACCAGCTCGGCATCTGAGTCAAAATATTGCCAAATTTCTCACTGGAAAAACCCAAACTATGAGACTCGTGCGTCAGGACACTGGCGGCGTAGGCCTATGCGGCAATACACGTGTAAATACATAAACATAGGTAAACATGGCTGCGAGTGAGGATAATTTTCTCGACTTATATCTGATCTGCGAAACTTAACGTTGTTCGAGAATGAAGAGACACTCACCAGCTCGGCATCTGAGCCAAAATATTGCCAAATTTTTCACTCGAAAGAACCCAAACTGTGAGACTCATGCGTCAGGACACTGGCGGTATAGGCCTATGCGGCAATACACGTGTAAATACATAAACATAGGTAAACATGGCTGCGAGTGAGGATAATTTTCTCGACTTATATCTGAGCTGCAAAACTTAACGTTGTTCGAGAATGAAGAGACACTCACCAGCTCGGCATCTGAGCCAAAATATTGCCAAATTTCTCACTGGAAAGAACCCAAACAGTGAGACTCATGCGTCAGGACACTGGCGGCATAGGCCTATGCGGCAATACACGTGTACAGTACATACATAAACATAAGTACATTGGCTGCGAGTGAGGATAATGTTCTCGACTTATAGCTGAGCTGCGAACTTCAATGTTGATCGAGAATGAAGAGACACTCACCAGCTCGGCATCTGAGCCAAAATATTGCAACATTTCTCACTGGAAAAACCCAAACTATGAGACTCGTGCGTCAGGACACTGGCGGCGAAGGCCTATGCGGCAATACACGTGTAAATACATAAACATAGGTAAACATGGCTGCGTGTGAGGATAATTTTCTCGACTTATATCTGAGCTGCGAACTTTAACGTTGATCGAGAATGAAGAGACACTCACCAGCTCGGCATCTGAGTCAAAATATTGCCAAATTTCTCACTGGAAAAACCCAAACTATGAGACTCGTGCGTCAGGACACTGGCGGCGTGGGCCTATGCGGCAATACACGTGTAAATACATCAACATAGGTAAACATGGCTGCGAGTGAGGATAATTTTCTCGACTTATATCTGATCTGCGAAACTTAACGTTGTTCGAGAATGAAGAGACACTCACCAGCTCGGCATCTGAGCCAAAATATTGCCAAATTTTTCACTCGAAAGAACCCAAACTGTGAGACTCATGCGTCAGGACACTGGCGGTATAGGCCTATGCGGCAATACACGTGTAAATACATAAACATAGGTAAACATGGCTGCGAGTGAGGATAATTTTCTCGACTTATATCTGAGCTGCAAAACTTAACGTTGTTCGAGAATGAAGAGACACTCACCAGCTCGGCATCTGAGCCAAAATATTGCCAAATTTCTCACTGGAAAGAACCCAAATTGTAAGACTCATGCGTCAGGACACTGGCGGCGTAGGCCTATGCGGCAATACACGTGCACATACATAAACATAGGTAAACATGGCTGCGAGTGAGGATAATTTTCTCGACTTATACCTGAGCTGCGAACTTCAACGTTGATCGAGAATGAAGAGACACTCACCAGCTCTGCATGTGAGACAAAATATTGCCAAATTTCTCACTGGAAAGAACCCAAACTGTGAGACGCATGCGTCAGGACACTGGCGGCGTAGGCCTATGCGGCAATACATGTGTACATACATAAACATAGGTAAACATGGCTGCGAGTGAGGATAATTTTTTCGACTTATATCTGAGCTGCGAAACTTAACGTTGTTCGAGAATGAAGAGACACTCACCAGCTCGGCATCTGAGCCAAATTATTGCCAATTTTTTCACTGGAAAGAACCCAAACTGCGAGACTCATGCGTCAGGACACTGGTGGCATAGGCCTATGCGGCAATACACGTGTAAATACATAAACATAGGTAAACATGGCTGCGAGTGAGGATAATTTTCTCGACTTATATCTGAGCTGCGAAACTTAACGTTGTTCGAGAATGAAGAGACACTCACCAGCTCGGCATCTGAGCCAAATTATTGCCAAATTTTTCACTGGAAAAAACCCAAACAGTGAGACTCATGCGTCAGGACACTGGCGGCATAGGCCTATGCGGCAATACACGTGTACAGTACATACATAAACATAAGTACATTGGCTGCGAGTGAGGATAATGTTCTCGACTTATAGCTGAGCTGCGAACTTCAATGTTGATCGAGAATGAAGAGACACTCACCAGCTCGGCATCTGAGCCAAAGTATTGCAAAATTTCTCACTGGAAAAACCCAAACTATGAGACTCGTGCGTCAGGACACTGGCGGCGAAGGCCTATGCGGTAATACACGTGTAAATACATAAACATAGGTAAACATGGCTGCGTGTGAGGATAATTTTCTCGACTTATATCTGAGCTGCGAACTTTAACGTTGATCGAGAATGAAGAGACACTCACCAGCTCGGCATCTGAGTCAAAATATTGCCAAATTTCTCACTGGAAAAACCCAAACTATGAGACTCGTGCGTCAGGACACTGGCGGCGTAGGCCTATGCGGCAATACACGTGTAAATACATAAACATAGGTAAACATGGCTGCGAGTGAGGATAATTTTCTCGACTTATATCTGAGCTGCGAAACTTAACGTTGTTCGAGAATGAAGAGACACTCACCAGCTCGGCATCTGAGCCAAATTATTGCCAAATTTTTCACTGGAAAAAACCCAAACAGTGAGACTCATGCGTCAGGACACTGGCGGCATAGGCCTATGCGGCAATACACGTGTACAGTACATACATAAACATAAGTACATTGGCTGCGAGTGAGGATAATGTTCTCGACTTATAGCTGAGCTGCGAACTTCAATTTTGATCGAGAATGAAGAGACACTCACCAGCTCGGCATCTGAGCCAAAGTATTGCAAAATTTTTCACTGGAAAAACCCAAACTATGAGACTCGTGCGTCAGGACACTGGCGGCGAAGGCCTATGCGGTAATACACGTGTAAATACATAAACATAGGTAAACATGGCTGCGTGTGAGGATAATTTTCTCGACTTATATCTGAGCTGCGAACTTTAACGTTGATCGAGAATGAAGAGACACTCACCAGCTCGGCATCTGAGTCAAAATATTGCCAAATTTCTCACTGGAAAAACCCAAACTATGAGACTCGTGCGTCAGGACACTGGCGGCGTAGGCCTATGCGGCAATACACGTGTAAATACATAAACATAGGTAAACATGGCTGCGAGTGAGGATAATTTTCTCGACTTATATCTGATCTGCGAAACTTAACGTTGTTCGAGAATGAAGAGACACTCACCAGCTCGGCATCTGAGCCAAAATATTGCCAAATTTTTCACTCGAAAGAACCCAAACTGTGAGACTCATGCGTCAGGACACTGGCGGTATAGGCCTATGCGGCAATACACGTGTAAATACATAAACATAGGTAAACATGGCTGCGAGTGAGGATAATTTTCTCGACTTATATCTGATCTGCGAAACTTAACGTTGTTCGAGAATGAAGAGACACTCACCAGTTCGGCATCTGAGCCAAAATATTGCCAAATTTTTCACTCGAAAGAACCCAAACTGTGAGACTCATGCGTCAGGACACTGGCGGTATAGGCCTATGCGGCAATACACGTGTAAATACATAAACATAGCTAAACATGGCTGCGAGTGAGTATAATTTTCTCGACTTATATCTGAGCTGCAAAACTTAACGTTGTTCGAGAATGAAGAGACACTCACCAGCTCGGCATCTGAGCCAAAATATGGCCAAATTTCTCACTGGAAAGAACCCAAATTGTAAGACTCATGCGTCAGGACACTGGCGGCGTAGGCCTATGCGGCAATACACGTGCACATACATAAACATAGGTAAACATGGCTGCGAGTGAGGATAATTTTCTCGACTTATACCTGAGCTGCGAACTTCAACGTTGATCGAGAATGAAGAGACACTCACCAGCTCTGCATGTGAGACAAAATATTGCCAAATTTCTCACTGGAAAGAACCCAAACTGTGAGACGCATGCGTCAGGACACTGGCGGCGTAGGCCTATGCGGCAATACATGTGTACATACATAAACATAGGTAAACATGGCTGCGAGTGAGGATAATTTTTTCGACTTATATCTGAGCTGCGAAACTTAACGTTGTTCGAGAATGAAGAGACACTCACCAGCTCGGCATCTGAGCCAAATTATTGCCAATTTTTTCACTGGAAAGAACCCAAACTGCGAGACTCATGCGTCAGGACACTGGCGGCATAGGCCTATGCGGCAATACACGTGTAAATACATAAACATAGGTAAACATGGCTGCGAGTGAGGATAATTTTCTCGACTTATATCTGAGCTGCGAACTTTAACGTTTATCGAGAATGAAGAAACACTCACCAGCTCGGCATCTGAGCCAAAATATTGCCAAATTTCTCACTGGAAAGAACCCAAACTATGAGACTCGTGCGTCAGGACACTGGCGGCGTAGGCCTATGCGGCAATACACGTGTAAATACATAAACATAGGTAAACATGGCTGCGAGTGAGGATAATTTTCTCGACTTATATCTGATCTGCGAAACCATAACGTTGTTCGAGAATGAAGAGACACTCACCAGCTCGGCATCTGAGCCAAAATAATGCCAAATTTTTCACTGGAAAAAACCCAAACAGTGAGACTCATGCGTCAGGACACTGGCGGCATAGGCCTATGCGGCAATACACGTGTACAGTACATACATAAACATAAGTACATTGGCTGCGAGTGAGGATAATTTTCTCGACTTATATCTGAGCTGCAAAACTTAACGTTGTTCGAGAATGAAGAGACACTCATCAGCTCGGCATCTGAGCCAAAATATTGCCAAATTTCTCACTGGAAAGAACCCAAATTGTAAGACTCATGCGTCAGGACACTGGCGGCGTAGGCCTATGCGGCAATACACGTGCACATACATAAACATAGGTAAACATGGCTGCGAGTGAGGATAATTTTCTCGACTTATACCTGAGCTGCGAACTTCAACGTTGATCGAGAATGAAGAGACACTCACCAGCTCTGCATGTGAGACAAAATATTGCCAAATTTCTCACTGGAAAGAACCCAAACTGTGAGACGCATGCGTAAGGACACTGGCGGCGTAGGCCTATGCGGCAATACATGTGTACATACATAAACATAGGTAAACATGGCTGCGAGTGAGGATAATTTTTTTGACTTATATCTGAGCTGCGAAACTTAACGTTGTTCGAGAATGAAGAGACACTCACCAGCTTGGCATCTGAGCCAAATTATTGCCAATTTGTTCACTGGAAAGAACCCAAACTGCGAGACTCATGCGTCAGGACACTGGCGGCATAGGCCTATGCGGCAATACACGTGTAAATACATAAACATAGGTAAACATGGCTGCGAGTGAGGATAATTTTCTCGACTTATATCTGATCTGCGAAACTTAACGTTGTTCGAGAATGAAGAGACACTCACCAGCTCGGCATCTGAGCCAAAATATTGCCAAATTTTTCACTCGAAAGAACCCAAACTGTGAGACTCATGCGTCAGGACACTGGCGGTATAGGCCTATGCGGCAATACACGTGTACAGTACATACATAAACATAAGTACATTGGCTGCGAGTGAGAATAATGTTCTCGACTTATAACTGAGCTGCGAACTTCAACGTTGATCGAGAATGAAGAGACACTCACCAGCTCGGCATCTGAGCCAAATTATTGCCAAATGTTTCACTGGAAAGAACCCAAACAGTGAGACTCGTGCGTCAGGACACTGGCGGCGTAGGCCTATGCGGCAACACACGTGTAAATACATAAACATAGGTAAACATGGCTGCGAGTGAGGATAATTTTCTCGACTTATATCTGAGCTGCGAACTTTAACGTTGATCGAGAATGAAGAGACACTCACCAGCTCGGCATCTGAGCCAAAATATTGCCAAATTTCTCACTGGAAAGAACCCAAACTATGAGACTCGTGCGTCAGGACACTGGCGGCGTAGGCCTATGCGGCAATACACGTGTAAATACATAAACATAGGTAAAAATGGCTGCGAGTGAGGATAATTTTCTCGACTTATATCTGATCTGCGAAACTTAACGTTGTTCGAGAATGAAGAGACACTCACCAGCTCGGCGTCTGAGCCAAAATATTGCCAAATTTTTCACTCGAAAGAACCCAAACTGTGAGACTCATGCGTCAGGACACAGGCGGTATAGGCCTATGCGGCAATACACGTGTAAATACATAAACATAGGTAAACATGGCTGCGAGTGAGGATAATTTTCTCGACTTAAATCTGAGCTGCAAAACTTAACGTTGTTCGAGAATGAAGAGACACTCACCAGCTCGGCATCTGAGCCAAATTATTGCCAATTTTTTCACTGGAAAGAACCCAAACTGCGAGACTCATGCGTCAGGACACTGGCGGCATAGGCCTATGCGGCAATACACGTGTAAATACATAAACATAGGTAAACATGGCTGCGAGTGAGGATAATTTTCTCGACTTATATCTGATCTGCGAAACTTAACGTTGTTCGAGAATGAAGAGACACTCACCAGCTCGGCATCTGAGCCAAAATATTGCCAAATTTTTCACTCGAAAGAACCCAAACTGTGAGACTCATGCGTCAGGACACAGGCGGTATAGGCCTATGCGGCAATACACGTGTAAATACATAAACATAGGTAAACATGGCTGCGAGTGAGGATAATTTTCTCGACTTAAATCTGAGCTGCAAAACTTAACTTTGTTCGAGAATGAAGAGACACTCACCAGCTCGGCATCTGAGCCAAAATATTGCCAAATTTCTCACTGGAAAGAACCCAAATTGTAAGACTCATGCGTCAGGACACTGGCGGCGTAGGCCTATGCGGCAATACACGTGTACATACATAAACATAGGTAAACATGGCTGCGAGTGAGGATAATTTTTTCGACTTATATCTGAGCTGCGAAACTTAACGTTGTTCGAGAATGAAGAGACACTCACCAGCTCGGCATCTGAGCCAAATTATTGCCAATTTTTTTCACTGGAAAGAACCCAAACTGCGAGACTCATGCGTCAGGACACTGGCGGCATAGGCCTATGCGGCAATACACGTGTAAATACATAAACATAGGTAAACATGGCTGCGAGTGAGGATAATTTTCTCGACTTATATCTGATCTGCGAAACTTAACGTTGTTCGAGAATGAAGAGACACTCACCAGCTCGGCATCTGAGCCAAAATATTGCCAAATTTTTCACTCGAAAGAACCCAAACTGTGAGACTCATGCGTCAGGACACTGGCGGTATAGGCCTATGCGGCAATACACGTGTACAGTACATACATAAACATAAGTACATTGGCTGCGAGTGAGGATAATGTTCTCGACTTATAACTGAGCTGCGAACTTCAACGTTGATCGAGAATGAAGAGACACTCACCAGCTCGGCATCTGAGCCAAAATATTGCCAAATTTTTCACTCGAAGGAACCCAAACTATGAGACTCGTGCGTCAGGACACTGGCGGCGTAGGCCTATGCGGCAATACACGTGTAAATACATAAACATAGGTAAACATGGCTGCGAGTGAGGATAATTTTCTCGACTTATATCTGATCTGCGAAACTTAACGTTGTTCGAGAATGAAGAGACACTCACCAGCTCGGCATCTGAGCCAAAATATTGCCAAATTTTTCACTCTAAAGAATCCAAACTGTGAGACTCATGCGTCAGGACACTGGCGGTTTAGGCCTATGCGGCAATACACGTGTAAATACATAAACATAGGTAAACATGGCTGCGAGTGAGGATAATTTTCTCGACTTATATCTGAGCTGCGAAACTTAACGTTGTTCGAGAATGAAGAGACACTCACCAGCTCGGCATCTGAGCCAAATTATTGCCAAATTTTTCACTGGAAAGAACCCAAACAGTGAGACTCGTGCGTCAGGACACTGGCGGCGTAGGCCTATGCGGCAACACACGTGTAAATACATAAACATAGGTAAACATGGCTGCGAGTGAGGATAATTTTCTCGACTTATATCTGATCTGCGAAACTTAACGTTGTTCGAGAATGAAGAGACACTCACCAGCTCGGCATCTGAGCCAAAATATTGCCAAATTTTTCACTCGAAAGAACCCAAACTGTGAGACTCATGCGTCAGGACACTGGCGGTATAGGCCTATGCGGCAATACACGTGTACAGTACATACATAAACATAAGTACATTGGCTGCCAGTGAGAATAATGTTCTCGACTTATAACTGAGCTGCGAACTTCAACGTTGATCGAGAATGAAGAGACACTCACCAGCTCGGCATCTGAGCCAAATTATTGCCAAATTTTTCACTGGAAAGAACCCAAACAGTGAGACTCGTGCGTCAGGACACTGGCGGCGTAGGCCTATGCGGCAACACACGTGTAAATACATAAACATAGGTAAACATGGCTGCGAGTGAGGATAATTTTCTCGACTTATATCTGATCTGCGAAACTTAACGTTGTTCGAGAATGAAGAGACACTCACCAGCTCGGCATCTGAGCCAAAATATTGCCAAATTTTTCACTCTAAAGAATCCAAACTGTGAGACTCATGCGTCAGGACACTGGCGGTTTAGGCCTATGCGGCAATACACGTGTAAATACATAAACATAGGTAAACATGGCTGCGAGTGAGGATAATTTTCTCGACTTATATCTGAGCTGCGAAACTTAACGTTGTTCGAGAATGAAGAGACACTCACCAGCTCGGCATCTGAGCCAAATTATTGCCAAATTTTTCACTGGAAAGAACCCAAACAGTGAGACTCGTGCGTCAGGACACTGGCGGCGTAGGCCTATGCGGCAACACACGTGTAAATACATAAACATAGGTAAACATGGCTGCGAGTGAGGATAATTTTCTCGACTTATATCTGAGCTGCAAAACTTAACGTTGATCGAGAATGAAGAGACACTCACCAGCTCGGCATCTGAGACAAAATATTGCCAAATTTCTCACTGGAAAGAACCCAAACTATGAGACTCGTGCGTCAGGACACTGGCGGCGTAGGCCTATGCGGCAATACACGTGTAAATACATAAACATAGGTAAACATGGCTGCGAGTGAGGATAATTTTCTCGAATTATATCTGATCTGCGAAACTTAACGTTGTTCGTGAATGAAGAGACACTCACCAGCTCGGCATCTGAGCCAAAATATTGCCAAATGTTTCACTCCAAAGAACCCAAACTGTGAGACTCATGCGTCAGGACACTGGCGGCATAGGCCTATGCGGCAATACACGTGTAAATACATAAACATAGGTAAACATGGCTGCGAGTGAGGATAATTTTCTCGACTTATATCTGATCTGCGAAACTTAACGTTGTTCGAGAATGAAGAGACACTCACCAGCTCGGCATCTGAGCCAAAATATTGCCAAATTTTTCACTCGAAAGAACCCAAACTGTGAGACTCATGCGTCAGGACACTGGCGGTATAGGCCAATGCGGCAATACACGTGTACAGTACATACATAAACATAAGTACATTGGCTGCGAGTGAGGATAATGTTCTCGACTTATAACTGAGCTGCGAACTTCAACGTTGATCGAGAATGAAGAGACACTCACCAGCTCGGCATCTGAGCCAAAATATTGCCAAATTTTTCACTCGAAAAAACCCAAACTATGAGACTCGTGCGTCAGGACACTGGCGGCGTAGGCCTATGCGGCAATACACGTGTAAATACATAAACATAGGTAAACATGGCTGCGAGTGAGGATAATTTTCTCGACTTATATCTGATCTGCGAAACTTAACGTTGTTCGAGAATGAAGAGACACTCACCAGCTCGGCATCTGAGCCAAATTATTGCCAAATTTTTCACTGGAAAAAACCCAAACAGTGAGACTCGTGCGTCAGGACACTGGCGGCGTAGGCCTATGCGGCAACACACGTGTAAATACATAAACATAGGTAAACATGGCTGCGAGTGAGGATAATTTTCTCGACTTATATCTGAGCTGCGAACTTTAACGTTGATCGAGAATGAAGAGACACTCACCAGCTCGGCATCTGAGCCAAAATATTGCCAAATTTCTCACTGGAAAGAACCCAAACTATGAGACTCGTGCGTCAGGACACTGGCGGCGTAGGCCTATGCGGCAATACACGTGTAAATACATAAACATAGGTAAACATGGCTGCGAGTGAGGATAATTTTCTCGAATTATATCTGATCTGCGAAACTTAACGTTGTTCGTGAATGAAGAGACACTCACCAGCTCGGCATCTGAGCCAAAATATTGCCAAATGTTTCACTCGAAAGAACCCAAACTGTGAGACTCATGCGTCAGGACACTGGCGGCATAGGCCTATGCGGCAATACACGTGTAAATACATAAACATAGGTAAACATGGCTGCGAGTGAGGATAATTTTCTCGACTTATATCTGATCTGCGAAACTTAACGTTGTTCGAGAATGAAGAGACACTCACCAGCTCGGCATCTGAGCCAAAATATTGCCAAATTTTTCAATCGAAAGAACCCAAACTGTGAGACTCATGCGTCAGGACACTGGCGGTATAGGCCAATGCGGCAATACACGTGTACAGTACATACATAAACATAAGTACATTGGCTGCGAGTGAGGATAATGTTCTCGACTTATAACTGAGCTGCGAACTTCAACGTTGATCGAGAATGAAGAGACACTCACCAGCTCGGCATCTGAGCCAAAATATTGCCAAATTTTTCACTCGAAAGAACCCAAACTATGAGACTCGTGCGTCAGGAAACTGGCGGCGTAGGCCTATGCGGCAATACACGTGTAAATACATAAACATAGGTAAACATGACTGCGAGTGAGGATAATGTTCTCGACTTATATCTGATCTGCGAAACTTAACGTTGTTCGAGAATGAAGAGACACTCACCAGCTCGGCATCTGAGCCAAAATATTGCCAAATGTTTCACTCGAAAGAACCCAAACTGTGAGACTCATGCGTCAGGACACTGGCGGCATAGGCCTATGCGGCAATACACGTGTAAATACATAAACATAGGTAAACATGGCTGCGAGTGAGGATAATTTTCTCGACTTATATCTGATCTGCGAAACTTAACGTTGTTCGAGAATGAAGAGACACTCACCAGCTCGGCATCTGAGCCAAAATATTGCCAAATTTTTCACTCGAAAGAACCCAAACTGTGAGACTCATGCGTCAGGACACTGGCGGTATAGGCCAATGCGGCAATACACGTGTACAGTACATACATAAACATAAGTACATTGGCTGCGAGTGATGATAATGTTCTCGACTTATAACTGAGCTGCGAACTTCAACGTTGATCGAGAATGAAGAGACACTCACCAGCTCGGCATCTGAGCCAAAATATTGCCAAATTTTTCACTCGAAAAAACCCAAACTATGAGACTCGTGCGTCAGGACACTGGCGGCGTAGGCCTATGCGGCAATACACGTGTAAATACATAAACATAGGTAAACATGGCTGCGAGTGAGGATAATTTTCTCGACTTATATCTGATCTGCGAAACTTAACGTTGTTCGAGAATGAAGAGACACTCACCAGCTCGGCATCTGAGCCAAAATATTGCCAAATTTTTCACTCTAAAGAATCCAAACTGTGAGACTCATGCGTCAGGACACTGGCGGTTTAGGCCTATGCGGCAATACACGTGTAAATACATAAACATAGGTAAACATGGCTGCGAGTGAGGATAATTTTCTCGACTTATATCTGAGCTGCGAACTTTAACGTTGATCGAGAATGAAGAGACACTCACCAGCTCGGCATCTGAGCCAAAATATTGCCAAATTTCTCACTGGAAAGAACCCAAACTATGAGACTCGTGCGTCAGGACACTGGCGGCGTAGGCCTATGCGGCACTACACTTGTAAATACATAAACATAGGTAAACATGGCTGCGAGTGAGGATAATTTTCTCGAATTATATCTGATGTGCGAAACTTAACGTTGTTCGAGAATGAAGAGACACTCACCAGCTCGGCATCTGAGCGAAAATATTGCCAAATGTTTCCCTCGAAAGAACCCAAACTGTGAGACTCATGCGTCAGGACACAGGCGGTATAGGCCTATGCGGCAATACACGTGTAAATACATAAACATAGGTAAACATGGCTGCGAGTGAGGATAATTTTCTCGACTTAAATCTGAGCTGCAAAACTTAACGTTGTTCGAGAATGAAGAGACACTCACCAGCTCGGCATCTGAGCCAAAATATTGCCAAATTTCTCACCAGCTCGGCATCTGAGCCAAATTATTGCCAAATTTTTCACTGGAAAGAACCCAAACAGTGAGACTCATGCGTCAGGACACTGGCGGCATAGGCCTATGCGGCAATACACGTGTACAGTACATACATAAACATAAGTACATTGGCTGCGAGTGAGGATAATGTTCTCGACTTATAGCTGAGCTGCGAACTTCAATGTTGATCGAGAATGAAGAGACACTCACCAGCTCGGCATCTGAGCCAAAATATTGCAAAATTTCTCACTGGAAAGAACCCAAACTATGAGACTCGTGCATCAGGACACTGGCGGCGTAGGCCTATGCGGCAACACACGTGTAAATACATAAACATAGGTAAACATGGCTGCGAGTGAGGATAATTTTCTCGACTTATATCTGAGCTGCGAACTTTAACGTTGATCGAGAATGAAGAGACACTCACCAGCTCAGCATCTGAGCAAAAATATTGCCAAGTTTCTCACTGGAAAGAACCCAAACTATGAGACTCGTGCGTCAGGACACTGGCGGCGTAGGCCTATGCGGCAATACACGTGTAAATACATAAACATAGGTAAACATGGCTGCGAGTGAGGATAATTTTTTCGACTTATATCTGATCTGCGAAACTTAACGTTGTTCGAGAATGAAGAGACACTCACCAGCTCGGCATCTGAGCCAAAATATTGCCAAATTTCTCACTGGAAAGAACCCAAATTGTAAGACTCATGCGTCAGGACACTGGCGGCGTAGGCCTATGCGGCAATACACGTGCACATACATAAACATAGGTAAACATGGCTGCGAGTGAGGATAATTTTCTCGACTTATACCTGAGCTGCGAACTTCAACGTTGATCGAGAATGAAGAGACACTCACCAGCTCGGCATCTGAGCATAATTATTGCCAAATTTTTCACTGGAAAGAACCCAAACAGTGGGACTCATGCGTCAGGACACTGGCGGCATAGGCCTATGCGGCAATACACGTGTACAGTACATACATAAACATAAGTATATTGGCTGCGAGTGAGGATAATGTTCTCGACTTATATCTGAGCTGCGAAACTTAACGTTGTTCGAGAATGAAGAGACACTCACCAGCTCGGCATCTGAGCCAAAATATTGCCAAATTTTTCACTCTAAAGAATCCAAACTGTGAGACTCATGCGTCAGGACACTGGCGGTTTAGGCCTATGCGGCAATACACGTGTAAATACATAAACATAGGTAAACATGGCTGCGAGTGAGGATAATTTTCTCGACTTATATCTGAGCTGCGAAACTTAACGTTGTTCGAGAATGAAGAGACACTCACCAGCTCGGCATCTGAGTCAAATTATTGCCAAATTTTTCACTGGAAAGAACCCAAACAGTGAGACTCGTGCGTCAGGACACTGGCGGCGTAGGCCTATGCGGCAACACACGTGTAAATACATAAACATAGGTAAACATGGCTGCGAGTGAGGATAATTTTCTCGACTTATATCTGAGCTGCGAACTTTAACGTTGATCGAGAATAAAGAGACACTCACCAGCTCGGCATCTGAGCCAAAATATTGCCAAATTTCTCACTGGAATGAACCCAAACTATGAGACTCGTGCGTCAGGACACTGGCGGCGTAGGCCTATGCGGCAATACACGTGTAAATACATAAACATAGGTAAACATAGCTGCGAGTGAGGATAGTTTTCTCGACTTATATCTGAGCTGCGAACTTTAACGTTGATCGAGAATGAAGAGACACTCACCAGCTCGGCATCTGAGCCAAAATATTGCCAAATTTCTCACTGGAAAAAACCCAAACTGCGAGACTCGTGCGTCAGGACACTGGCGGCGTAGGCCTATGCGGCAACACACGTGTAAATACATAAACATAGGTAAACATGGCTGCGAGTGAGGATAATTTTCTCGACTTATATCTGAGCTGCGAACTTTAACGTTGATCGAGAATGAAGAGATACTCACCAGCTCGGCATCTGAGCCAAAATATTGCCAAATTTCTCACTGGAAAGAACCCAAACAGTGAGACTCATGCGTCAGGACACTGGCGGCATAGGCCTATGCGGCAATACACGTGTACAGTACATACATAAACATAAGTATATTGGCTGCGAGTGAGGATAATGTTCTCGACTTATATCTGATCTGCGAACTTTAACGTTGTTCGAGAATGAAGAGACACTCACCAGCTCGGCATGTGAGCCAAAATATTGCCAAATTTTTCACTCTAAAGAATCCAAACTGTGAGACTCATGCGTCAGGACACTGGCGGTTTAGGCCTATGCGGCAATACACGTGTAAATACATAAACATAGGTAAACATGGCTGCGAGTGAGGATAATTTTCTCGACTTATATCTGAGCTGCGAAACTTAACGTTGTTCGAGAATGAAGAGACACTCACCAGCTCGGCATCTGAGCCAAATTATTGCCAAATTTTTCACTGGAAAAAACCCAAACAGTGAGACTCGTGCGTCAGGACACTGGCGGCGTAGGCCTATGCGGCAACACACGTGTAAATACATAAACATAGGTAAACATGGCTGCGAGTGAGGATAATTTTCTCGACTTATATCTGAGCTGCGAACTTTAACGTTGATCGAGAATGAAGAGACACTCACCAGCTCGGCATCTGAGCCAAAATATTGCCAAATTTCTCACTGGAAAGAACCCAAACTATGAGACTCGTGCGTCAGGACACTGGCGGCGTAGGCCTATGCGGCAATACACGTGTAAATACATAAACATAGGTAAACATGGCTGCGAGTGAGGATAATTTTCTCGAATTATATCTGATCTGCGAAACTTAACGTTGTTTGTGAATGAAGAGACACTCACCAGCTCGGCATCTGAGCCAAAATATTGCCAAATGTTTCACTCGAAAGAACCCAAACTGTGAGACTCATGCGTCAGGACACTGGCGGCATAGGCCTATGCGGCAATACACGTGTAAATACATAAACATAGGTAAACATGGCTGCGAGTGAGGATAATTTTCTCGACTTATATCTGATCTGCGAAACTTAACGTTGTTCGAGAATGAAGAGACACTCACCAGCTCGGCATCTGAGCCAAAATATTGCCAAATTTCTCACTGGAAAGAACCCAAATTGTAAGACTCATGCGTCAGGACACTGGCGGCGTAGGCCTATGCGGCAATACACGTGCACATACATAAACATAGGTAAACATGGCTGCGAGTGAGGATAATTTTCTCGACTTATACCTGAGCTGCGAACTTCAACGTTGATCGAGAATGAAGAGACACTCACCAGCTCGGCATCTGAGCCAAAATATTGCCAAATTTTTCAATCGAAAGAACCCAAACTGTGAGACTCATGCGTCAGGACACTGGCGGTATAGGCCAATGCGGCAATACACGTGTACAGTACATACATAAACATAAGTACATTGGCTGCGAGTGAGGATAATGTTCTCGACTTATAACTGAGCTGCGAACTTCAACGTTGATCGAGAATGAAGAGACACTCACCAGCTCGGCATCTGAGCCAAAATATTGCCAAATTTTTCACTCGAAAGAACCCAAACTATGAGACTCGTGCGTCAGGACACTGGCGGCGTAGGCCTATGCGGCAATACACGTGTAAATACATAAACATAGGTAAACATGACTGCGAGTGAGGATAATGTTCTCGACTTATATCTGATCTGCGAAACTTAACGTTGTTCGAGAATGAAGAGACACTCACCAGCTCGGCATCTGAGCCAAAATATTGCCAAATGTTTCACTCGAAAGAACCCAAACTGTGAGACTCATGCGTCAGGACACTGGCGGCATAGGCCTATGCGGCAATACACGTGTAAATACATAAACATAGGTAAACATGGCTGCGAGTGAGGATAATTTTCTCGACTTATATCTGATCTGCGAAACTTAACGTTGTTCGAGAATGAAGAGACACTCACCAGCTCGGCATCTGAGCCAAAATATTGCCAAATTTTTCACTCGAAAGAACCCAAACTGTGAGACTCATGCGTCAGGACACTGGCGGTATAGGCCAATGCGGCAATACACGTGTACAGTACATACATAAACATAAGTACATTGGCTGCGAGTGAGGATAATGTTCTCGACTTATAACTGAGCTGCGAACTTCAACGTTGATCGAGAATGAAGAGACACTCACCAGCTCGGCATCTGAGCCAAAATATTGCCAAATTTTTCACTCGAAAAAACCCAAACTATGAGACTCGTGCGTCAGGACACTGGCGGCGTAGGCCTATGCGGCAATACACGTGTAAATACATAAACATAGGTAAACATGGCTGCGAGTGAGGATAATTTTCTCGACTTATATCTGATCTGCGAAACTTAACGTTGTTCGAGAATGAAGAGACACTCACCAGCTCGGCATCTGAGCCAAAATATTGCCAAATTTTTCACTCTAAAGAATCCAAACTGTGAGACTCATGCGTCAGGACACTGGCGGTTTAGGCCTATGCGGCAATACACGTGTAAATACATAAACATAGGTAAACATGGCTGCGAGTGAGGATAATTTTCTCGACTTATATCTGAGCTGCGAACTTTAACGTTGATCGAGAATGAAGAGACACTCACCAGCTCGGCATCTGAGCCAAAATATTGCCAAATTTCTCACTGGAAAGAACCCAAACTATGAGACTCGTGCGTCAGGACACTGGCGGCGTAGGCCTATGCGGCACTACACTTGTAAATACATAAACATAGGTAAACATGGCTGCGAGTGAGGATAATTTTCTCGAATTATATCTGATGTGCGAAACTTAACGTTGTTCGAGAATGAAGAGACACTCACCAGCTCGGCATCTGAGCCAAAATATTGCCAAATGTTTCCCTCGAAAGAACCCAAACTGTGAGACTCATGCGTCAGGACACAGGCGGTATAGGCCTATGCGGCAATACACGTGTAAATACATAAACATAGGTAAACATGGCTGCGAGTGAGGATAATTTTCTCGACTTAAATCTGAGCTGCAAAACTTAACGTTGTTCGAGAATGAAGAGACACTCACCAGCTCGGCATCTGAGCCAAAATATTGCCAAATTTCTCACCAGCTCGGCATCTGAGCCAAATTATTGCCAAATTTTTCACTGGAAAGAACCCAAACAGTGAGACTCATGCGTCAGGACACTGGCGGCATAGGCCTATGCGGCAATACACGTGTACAGTACATACATAAACATAAGTACATTGGCTGCGAGTGAGGATAATGTTCTCGACTTATAGCTGAGCTGCGAACTTCAATGTTGATCGAGAATGAAGAGACACTCACCAGCTCGGCATCTGAGCCAAAATATTGCAAAATTTCTCACTGGAAAGAACCCAAACTATGAGACTCGTGCATCAGGACACTGGCGGCGTAGGCCTATGCGGCAACACACGTGTAAATACATAAACATAGGTAAACATGTCTGCGAGTGAGGATAATTTTCTCGACTTATATCTGAGCTGCGAACTTTAACGTTGATCGAGAATGAAGAGACACTCACCAGCTCAGCATCTGAGCAAAAATATTGCCAAGTTTCTCACTGGAAAGAACCCAAACTATGAGACTCGTGCGTCAGGACACTGGCGGCGTAGGCCTATGCGGCAATACACGTGTAAATACATAAACATAGGTAAACATGGCTGCGAGTGAGGATAATTTTTTCGACTTATATCTGATCTGCGAAACTTAACGTTGTTCGAGAATGAAGAGACACTCACCAGCTCGGCATCTGAGCCAAAATATTGCCAAATTTCTCACTGGAAAGAACCCAAATTGTAAGACTCATGCGTCAGGACACTGGCGGCGTAGGCCTATGCGGCAATACACGTGCACATACATAAACATAGGTAAACATGGCTGCGAGTGAGGATAATTTTCTCGACTTATACCTGAGCTGCGAACTTCAACGTTGATCGAGAATGAAGAGACACTCACCAGCTCGGCATCTGAGCATAATTATTGCCAAATTTTTCACTGGAAAGAACCCAAACAGTGGGACTCATGCGTCAGGACACTGGCGGCATAGGCCTATGCGGCAATACACGTGTACAGTACATACATAAACATAAGTATATTGGCTGCGAGTGAGGATAATGTTCTCGACTTATATCTGAGCTGCGAAACTTAACGTTGTTCGAGAATGAAGAGACACTCACCAGCTCGGCATCTGAGCCAAAATATTGCCAAATTTTTCACTCTAAAGAATCCAAACTGTGAGACTCATGCGTCAGGACACTGGCGGTTTAGGCCTATGCGGCAATACACGTGTAAATACATAAACATAGGTAAACATGGCTGCGAGTGAGGATAATTTTCTCGACTTATATCTGAGCTGCGAAACTTAACGTTGTTCGAGAATGAAGAGACACTCACCAGCTCGGCATCTGAGTCAAATTATTGCCAAATTTTTCACTGGAAAGAACCCAAACAGTGAGACTCGTGCGTCAGGACACTGGCGGCGTAGGCCTATGCGGCAACACACGTGTAAATACATAAACATAGGTAAACATGGCTGCGAGTGAGGATAATTTTCTCGACTTATATCTGAGCTGCGAACTTTAACGTTGATCGAGAATAAAGAGACACTCACCAGCTCGGCATCTGAGCCAAAATATTGCCAAATTTCTCACTGGAATGAACCCAAACTATGAGACTCGTGCGTCAGGACACTGGCGGCGTAGGCCTATGCGGCAATACACGTGTAAATACATAAACATAGGTAAACATAGCTGCGAGTGAGGATAGTTTTCTCGACTTATATCTGAGCTGCGAACTTTAACGTTGATCGAGAATGAAGAGACACTCACCAGCTCGGCATCTGAGCCAAAATATTGCCAAATTTCTCACTGGAAAAAACCCAAACTGCGAGACTCGTGCGTCAGGACACTGGCGGCGTAGGCCTATGCGGCAACACACGTGTAAATACATAAACATAGGTAAACATGGCTGCGAGTGAGGATAATTTTCTCGACTTATATCTGAGCTGCGAACCTTAACGTTGATCGAGAATGAAGAGATACTCACCAGCTCGGCATCTGAGCCAAAATATTGCCAAATTTCTCACTGGAAAGAACCCAAACAGTGAGACTCATGCGTCAGGACACTGGCGGCATAGGCCTATGCGGCAATACACGTGTACAGTACATACATAAACATAAGTATATTGGCTGCGAGTGAGGATAATGTTCTCGACTTATATCTGATCTGCGAACTTTAACGTTGTTCGAGAATGAAGAGACACTCACCAGCTCGGCATGTGAGCCAAAATATTGCCAAATTTTTCACTCTAAAGAATCCAAACTGTGAGACTCATGCGTCAGGACACTGGCGGTTTAGGCCTATGCGGCAATACACGTGTAAATACATAAACATAGGTAAACATGGCTGCGAGTGAGGATAATTTTCTCGACTTATATCTGAGCTGCGAAACTTAACGTTGTTCGAGAATGAAGAGACACTCACCAGCTCGGCATCTGAGCCAAATTATTGCCAAATTTTTCACTGGAAAAAACCCAAACAGTGAGACTCGTGCGTCAGGACACTGGCGGCGTAGGCCTATGCGGCAACACACGTGTAAATACATAAACATAGGTAAACATGGCTGCGAGTGAGGATAATTTTCTCGACTTATATCTGAGCTGCGAACTTTAACGTTGATCGAGAATGAAGAGACACTCACCAGCTCGGCATCTGAGCCAAAATATTGCCAAATTTCTCACTGGAAAGAACCCAAACTATGAGACTCGTGCGTCAGGACACTGGCGGCGTAGGCCTATGCGGCAATACACGTGTAAATACATAAACATAGGTAAACATGGCTGCGAGTGAGGATAATTTTCTCGAATTATATCTGATCTGCGAAACTTAACGTTGTTTGTGAATGAAGAGACACTCACCAGCTCGGCATCTGAGCCAAAATATTGCCAAATGTTTCACTCGAAAGAACCCAAACTGTGAGACTCATGCGTCAGGACACTGGCGGCATAGGCCTATGCGGCAATACACGTGTAAATACATAAACATAGGTAAACATGGCTGCGAGTGAGGATAATATTCTCGACTTATATCTGATCTGCGAAACTTAACGTTGTTCGAGAATGAAGAGACACTCACCAGCTCGGCATCTGAGCCAAAATATTGCCAAATTTCTCACTGGAAAGAACCCAAATTGTAAGACTCATGCGTCAGGACACTGGCGGCGTAGGCCTATGCGGCAATACACGTGCACATACATAAACATAGGTAAACATGGCTGCGAGTGAGGATAATTTTCTCGACTTATACCTGAGCTGCGAACTTCAACGTTGATCGAGAATGAAGAGACACTCACCAGCTCGGCATCTGAGCATAATTATTGCCAAATTTTTCACTGGAAAGAACCCAAACAGTGGGACTCATGCGTCAGGACACTGGCGGCATAGGCCTATGCGGCAATACACGTGTACAGTACATACATAAACATAAGTATATTGGCTGCGAGTGAGGATAATGTTCTCGACTTATATCTGAGCTGCGAAACTTAACGTTGTTCGAGAATGAAGAGACACTCACCAGCTCGGCATCTGAGCCAAAATATTGCCAAATTTTTCACTCTAAAGAATCCAAACTGTGAGACTCATGCGTCAGGACACTGGCGGTTTAGGCCTATGCGGCAATACACGTGTAAATACATAAACATAGGTAAACATGGCTGCGAGTGAGGATAATTTTCTCGACTTATATCTGAGCTGCGAAACTTAACGTTGTTCGAGAATGAAGAGACACTCACCAGCTCGGCATCTGAGCCAAATTATTGCCAAATTTTTCACTGGAAAGAACCCAAACAGTGAGACTCGTGCGTCAGGACACTGGCGGCGTAGGCCTATGCGGCAACACACGTGTAAATACATAAACATAGGTAAACATGGCTGCGAGTGAGGATAATTTTCTCGACTTATATCTGAGCTGCGAACTTTAACGTTGATCGAGAATAAAGAGACACTCACCAGCTCGGCATCTGAGCCAAAATATTGCCAAATTTCTCACTGGAATGAACCCAAACTATGAGACTCGTGCGTCAGGACACTGGCGGCGTAGGCCTATGCGGCAATACACGTGTAAATACATAAACATAGGTAAACATAGCTGCGAGTGAGGATAGTTTTCTCGACTTATATCTGAGCTGCGAACTTTAACGTTGATCGAGAATGAAGAGACACTCACCAGCTCGGCATCTGAGCCAAAATATTGCCAAATTTCTCACTGGAAAAAACCCAAACTGCGAGACTCGTGCGTCAGGACACTGGCGGCGTAGGCCTATGCGGCAACACACGTGTAAATACATAAACATAGGTAAACATGGCTGCGAGTGAGGATAATTTTCTCGACTTATATCTGAGCTGCGAACTTTAACGTTGATCGAGAATGAAGAGATACTCACCAGCTCGACATCTGAGCCAAAATATTGCCAAATTTCTCACTGGAAAGAACCCAAACAGTGAGACTCATGCGTCAGGACACTGGCGGCATAGGCCTATGCGGCAATACACGTGTACAGTACATACATAAACATAAGTATATTGGCTGCGAGTGAGGATAATGTTCTCGACTTATATCTGATCTGCGAACTTTAACGTTGTTCGAGAATGAAGAGACACTCACCAGCTCGGCATGTGAGCCAAAATATTGCCAAATTTTTCACTCTAAAGAATCCAAACTGTGAGACTCATGCGTCAGGACACTGGCGGTTTAGGCCTATGCGGCAATACACGTGTAAATACATAAACATAGGTAAACATGGCTGCGAGTGAGGATAATTTTCTCGACTTATATCTGAGCTGCGAAACTTAACGTTGTTCGAGAATGAAGAGACACTCACCAGCTCGGCATCTGAGCCAAATTATTGCCAAATTTTTCACTGGAAAAAACCCAAACAGTGAGACTCGTGCGTCAGGACACTGGCGGCGTAGGCCTATGCGGCAACACACGTGTAAATACATAAACATAGGTAAACATGGCTGCGAGTGAGGATAATTTTCTCGACTTATATCTGAGCTGCGAACTTTAACGTTGATCGAGAATGAAGAGACACTCACCAGCTCAGGATCTGAGCCAAAATATTGCCAAATTTCTCACTGGAAAGAACCCAAACTATGAGACTCGTGCGTCAGGACACTGGCGGCGTAGGCCTATGCGGCAATACACGTGTAAATACATAAACATAGGTAAACATGGCTGCGAGTGAGGATAATTTTCTCGAATTATATCTGATCTGCGAAACTTAACGTTGTTTGTGAATGAAGAGACACTCACCAGCTCGGCATCTGAGCCAAAATATTGCGAAAGGGTTCACTCGAAAGAACCCAAACTGTGAGACTCATGCGTCAGGACACTGGCGGCATAGGCCTATGCGGCAATACACGTGTAAATACATAAACATAGGTAAACATGGCTGCGAGTGAGGATAATTTTCTCGACTTATATCTGATCTGCGAAACTTAACGTTGTTCGAGAATGAAGAGACACTCACCAGCTCGGCATCTGAGCCAAAATATTGCCAAATTTCTCACTGGAAAGAACCCAAATTGTAAGACTCATGCGTCAGGACACTGGCGGCGTAGGCCTATGCGGCAATACACGTGCACATACATAAACATAGGTAAACATGGCTGCGAGTGAGGATAATTTTCTCGACTTATACCTGAGCTGCGAACTTCAACGTTGATCGAGAATGAAGAGACACTCACCAGCTCGGCATCTGAGCATAATTATTGCCAAATTTTTCACTGGAAAGAACCCAAACAGTGGGACTCATGCGTCAGGACACTGGCGGCATAGGCCTATGCGGCAATACACGTGTACAGTACATACATAAACATAAGTATATTGGCTGCGAGTGAGGATAATGTTCTCGACTTATATCTGAGCTGCGAAACTTAACGTTGTTCGAGAATGAAGAGACACTCACCAGCTCGGCATCTGAGCCAAAATATTGCCAAATTTTTCACTCTAAAGAATCCAAACTGTGAGACTCATGCGTCAGGACACTGGCGGTTTAGGCCTATGCGGCAATACACGTGTAAATACATAAACATAGGTAAACATGGCTGCGAGTGAGGATAATTTTCTCGACTTATATCTGAGCTGCGAAACTTAACGTTGTTCGAGAATGAAGAGACACTCACCAGCTCGGCATCTGAGCCAAATTATTGCCAAATTTTTCACTGGAAAGAACCCAAACAGTGAGACTCGTGCGTCAGGACACTGGCGGCGTAGGCCTATGCGGCAACACACTTGTAAATACATAAACATAGGTAAACATGGCTGCGAGTGAGGATAATTTTCTCGACTTATATCTGAGCTGCGAACTTTAACGTTGATCGAGAATAAAGAGACACTCACCAGCTCGGCATCTGAGCCAAAATATTGCCAAATTTCTCACTGGAATGAACCCAAACTATGAGACTCGTGCGTCAGGACACTGGCGGCGTAGGCCTATGCGGCAATACACGTGTAAATACATAAACATAGGTAAACATAGCTGCGAGTGAGGATAGTTTTCTCGACTTATATCTGAGCTGCGAACTTTAACGTTGATCGAGAATGAAGAGACACTCACCAGCTCGGCATCTGAGCCAAAATATTGCCAAATTTCTCACTGGAAAGAACCCAAACTGCGAGACTCGTGCGTCAGGACACTGGCGGCGTAGGCCTATGCGGCAACACACGTGTAAATACATAAACATAGGTAAACATGGCTGCGAGTGAGGATAATTTTCTCGACTTATATCTGAGCTGCGAACTTTAACGTTGATCGAGAATGAAGAGATACTCACCAGCTCGGCATCTGAGCCAAAATATTGCCAAATTTCTCACTGGAAAGAACCCAAACAGTGAGACTCATGCGTCAGGACACTGGCGGCATAGGCCTATGCGGCAATACACGTGTACAGTACATACATAAACATAAGTATATTGGCTGCGAGTGAGGATAATGTTCTCGACTTATATCTGATCTGCGAACTTTAACGTTGTTCGAGAATGAAGAGACACTCACCAGCTCGGCATCTGAGCCAAAATATTGCCAAATTTTTCACTCTAAAGAATCCAAACTGTGAGACTCATGCGTCAGGACACTGGCGGTTTAGGCCTATGCGGCAATACACGTGTAAATACATAAACATAGGTAAACATGGCTGCGAGTGAGGATAATTTTCTCGACTTATATCTGAGCTGCGAAACTTAACGTTGTTCGAGAATGAAGAGACACTCACCAGCTCGGCATCTGAGCCAAATTATTGCCAAATTTTTCACTGGAAAAAACCCAAACAGTGAGACTCGTGCGTCAGGACACTGGCGGCGTAGGCCTATGCGGCAACACACGTGTAAATACATAAACATAGGTAAACATGGCTGCGAGTGAGGATAATTTTCTCGACTTATATCTGAGCTGCGAACTTTAACGTTGATCGAGAATGAAGAGACACTCACCAGCTCGGCATCTGAGCCAAAATATTGCCAAATTTCTCACTGGAAAGAACCCAAACTATGAGACTCGTGCGTCAGGACACTGGCGGCGTAGGCCTATGCGGCAATACACGTGTAAATACATAAACATAGGTAAACATGGCTGCGAGTGAGGATAATTTTCTCGAATTATATCTGATCTGCGAAACTTAACGTTGTTTGTGAATGAAGAGACACTCACCAGCTCGGCATCTGAGCCAAAATATTGCCAAATGTTTCACTCGAAAGAACCCAAACTGTGAGACTCATGCGTCAGGACACTGGCGGCATAGGCCTATGCGGCAATACACGTGTAAATACATAAACATAGGTAAACATGGCTGCGAGTGAGGATAATTTTCTCGACTTATATCTGATCTGCGAAACTTAACGTTGTTCGAGAATGAAGAGACACTCACCAGCTCGGCATCTGAGCCAAAATATTGCCAAATTTTTCACTCGAAAGAACCCAAACTGTGAGACTCATGCGTCAGGACACTGGCGGTATAGGCCAATGCGGCAATACACGTGTACAGTACATACATAAACATAAGTACATTGGCTGCGAGTGAGGATAATGTTCTTGACTTATAACTGAGCTGCGAACTTCAACGTTGATCGAGAATGAAGAGACACTCACCAGCTCGGCATCTGAGCCAAAATATTGCCAAATTTTTCACTCGAAAGAACCCAAACTATGAGACTCGTGCGTCAGGACACTGGCGGCGTAGGCCTATGCGGCAATACACGTGTAAATACATAAACATAGGTAAACATGGCTGCGAGTGAGGATAATTTTCTCGACTTATATCTGATCTGCGAAACTTAACGTTGTTCGAGAATGAAGAGACACTCACCAGCTCGGCATCTGAGCCAAAATATTGCCAAATGTTTCCCTCGAAAGAACCCAAACTGTGAGACTCATGCGTCAGGACACAGGCGGTATAGGCCTATGCGGCAATACACGTGTAAATACATAAACATAGGTAAACATGGCTGCGAGTGAGGATAATTTTCTCGACTTAAATCTGAGCTGCAAAACTTAACGTTGTTCGAGAATGAAGAGACACTCACCAGCTCGGCATCTGAGCCAAAATATTGCCAAATTTCTCACCAGCTCGGCATCTGAGCCAAATTATTGCCAAATTTTTCACTGGAAAGAACCCAAACAGTGAGACTCATGCGTCAGGACACTGGCGGCATAGGCCTATGCGGCAATACACGTGTACAGTACATACATAAACATAAGTACATTGGCTGCGAGTGAGGATAATGTTCTAATCTTATATCTGAGCTGCGAACTTTAACGTTGATCGAGAATGAAGAGACACTCACCAGCTCGGCATCTGAGCCAAAATATTGCCAAATTTCTCACTGGAAAGAACCCAAACTATGAGACTCGTGCATCAGGACACTGGCGGCGTAGGCCTATGCGGCAACACACGTGTAAATACATAAACATAGGTAAACATGACTGCGAGTGAGGATAATTTTCTCGACTTATATCTGAGCTGCGAACTTTAACGTTGATCGAGAATGAAGAGACACTCACCAGCTCAGCATCTGAGCCAAAATATTGCCAAGTTTCTCACTGGAAAGAACCCAAACTATGAGACTCGTGCGTCAGGACACTGGCGGCGTAGGCCTATGCGGCAATACACGTGTAAATACATAAACATAGGTAAACATGGCTGCGAGTGAGGATAATTTTCTCGACTTATATCTGATCTGCGAAACTTAACGTTGTTCGAGAATGAAGAGACACTCACCAGCTCGGCATCTGAGCCAAAATATTGCCAAATTTTTCACTCGAAAGAACCCAAACTGTGAGACTCATGCGTCAGGACACTGGCGGTATAGGCCAATGCGGCAATACACGTGTACAGTACATACATAAACATAAGTACATTGGCTGCGAGTGAGGATAATGTTCTTGACTTATAACTGAGCTGCGAACTTCAACGTTGATCGAGAATGAAGAGACACTCACCAGCTCGGCATCTGAGCCAAAATATTGCCAAATGTTTCACTCGAAAGAACCCAAACTATGAGACTCGTGCGTCAGGACACTGGCGGCGTAGGCCTATGCGGCAATACACGTGTAAATACATAAACATAGGTAAACATGGCTGCGAGTGAGGATAATTTTCTCGACTTATATCTGATCTGCGAAACTTAACGTTGTTCGAGAATGAAGAGACACTCACCAGCTCGGCATCTGAGCCAAAATATTGCCAAATTTTTCACTCTAAAGAATCCAAACTGTGAGACTCATGCGTCAGGACACTGGCGGTTTAGGCCTATGCGGCAATACACGTGTAAATACATAAACATAGGTAAACATGGCTGCGAGTGAGGATAATTTTCTCGACTTATATCTGAGCTGCGAAACTTAACGTTGTTCGAGAATGAAGAGACACTCACCAGCTCGGCATCTGAGCCAAATTATTGCCAAATTTTTCACTGGAAAGAACCCAAACAGTGAGACTCGTGCGTCAGGACACTGGCGGCGTAGGCCTATGCGGCAACACACGTGTAAATACATAAACATAGGTAAACATGGCTGCGAGTGAGGATAATTTTCTCGACTTATATCTGAGCTGCGAACTTTAACGTTGATCGAGAATAAAGAGACACTCACCAGCTCGGCATCTGAGCCAAAATATTGCCAAATTTCTCACTGGAATGAACCCAAACTATGAGACTCGTGCGTCAGGACACTGGCGGCGTAGGCCTATGCGGCAATACACGTGTAAATACATAAACATAGGTAAACATAGCTGCGAGTGAGGATAGTTTTCTCGACTTATATCTGAGCTGCGAACTTTAACGTTGATCGAGAATGAAGAGACACTCACCAGCTCGGCATCTGAGCCAAAATATTGCCAAATTTCTCACTGGAAAGAACCCAAACTGCGAGACTCGTGCGTCAGGACACTGGCGGCGTAGGCCTATGCGGCAACACACGTGTAAATACATAAACATAGGTAAACATGGCTGCGAGTGAGGATAATTTTCTCGACTTATATCTGAGCTGCGAACTTTAACGTTGATCGAGAATGAAGAGATACTCACCAGCTCGGCATCTGAGCCAAAATATTGCCAAATTTCTCACTGGAAAGAACCCAAACAGTGAGACTCATGCGTCAGGACACTGGCGGCATAGGCCTATGCGGCAATACACGTGTACAGTACATACATAAACATAAGTATATTGGCTGCGAGTGAGGATAATGTTCTCGACTTATATCTGATCTGCGAACTTTAACGTTGTTCGAGAATGAAGAGACACTCACCAGCTCGGCATCTGAGCCAAAATATTGCCAAATTTTTCACTCTAAAGAATCCAAACTGTGAGACTCATGCGTCAGGACACTGGCGGTTTAGGCCTATGCGGCAATACACGTGTAAATACATAAACATAGGTAAACATGGCTGCGAGTGAGGATAATTTTCTCGACTTATATCTGAGCTGCGAAACTTAACGTTGTTCGAGAATGAAGAGACACTCACCAGCTCGGCATCTGAGCCAAATTATTGCCAAATTTTTCACTGGAAAAAACCCAAACAGTGAGACTCGTGCGTCAGGACACTGGCGGCGTAGGCCTATGCGGCAACACACGTGTAAATACATAAACATAGGTAAACATGGCTGCGAGTGAGGATAATTTTCTCGACTTATATCTGAGCTGCGAACTTTAACGTTGATCGAGAATGAAGAGACACTCACCAGCTCGGCATCTGAGCCAAAATATTGCCAAATTTCTCACTGGAAAGAACCCAAACTATGAGACTCGTGCGTCAGGACACTGGCGGCGTAGGCCTATGCGGCAATACACGTGTAAATACATAAACATAGGTAAACATGGCTGCGAGTGAGGATAATTTTCTCGAATTATATCTGATCTGCGAAACTTAACGTTGTTTGTGAATGAAGAGACACTCACCAGCTCGGCATCTGAGCCAAAATATTGCCAAATGTTTCACTCGAAAGAACCCAAACTGTGAGACTCATGCGTCAGGACACTGGCGGCATAGGCCTATGCGGCAATACACGTGTAAATACATAAACATAGGTAAACATGGCTGCGAGTGAGGATAATTTTCTCGACTTATATCTGATCTGCGAAACTTAACGTTGTTCGAGAATGAAGAGACACTCACCAGCTCGGCATCTGAGCCAAAATATTGCCAAATTTTTCACTCTAAAGAATCCAAACTGTGAGACTCATGCGTCAGGACACTGGCGGTTTAGGCCTATGCGGCAATACACGTGTAAATACATAAACATAGGTAAACATGGCTGCGAGTGAGGATAATTTTCTCGACTTATATCTGAGCTGCGAACTTTAACGTTGATCGAGAATGAAGAGACACTCCTCACCAGCTCGGCATCTGAGCCAAAATATTGCCAAATTTCTCACTGGAAAGAACCCAAACTATGAGACTCGTGCGTCAGGACACTGGCGGCGTAGGCCTATGCGGCACTACACGTGTAAATACATAAACATAGGTAAATATGGCTGCGAGTGAGAATAATTTTCTCGAATTATATCTGATCTGCGAAACTTAACGTTGTTCGAGAATGAAGAGACACTCACCAGCTCGGCATCTGAGCCAAAATATTGCCAAATGTTTCCCTCGAAAGAACCCAAACTGTGAGACTCATGCGTCAGGACACAGGCGGTATAGGCCTATGCGGCAATACACGTGTAAATACATAAACATAGGTAAACATGGCTGCGAGTGAGGATAATTTTCTCGACTTAAATCTGAGCTGCAAAACTTAACGTTGTTCGAGAATGAAGAGACACTCACCAGCTCGGCATCTGAGCCAAAATATTGCCAAATTTCTCACCAGCTCGGCATCTGAGCCAAATTATTGCCAAATTTTTCACTGGAAAGAACCCAAACAGTGAGACTCATGCGTCAGGACACTGGCGGCATAGGCCTATGCGGCAATACACGTGTACAGTACATACATAAACATAAGTACATTGGCTGCGAGTGAGGATAATGTTCTCGACTTATATCTGAGCTGCGAACTTTAACGTTGATCGAGAATGAAGAGACACTCACCAGCTCGGCATCTGAGCCAAAATATTGCCAAATTTCTCACTGGAAAGAACCCAAACTATGAGACTCGTGCATCAGGACACTGGCGGCGTAGGCCTATGCGGCAACACACGTGTAAATACATAAACATAGGTAAACATGACTGCGAGTGAGGATAATTTTCTCGACTTATATCTGAGCTGCGAACTTTAACGTTGATCGAGAATGAAGAGACACTCACCAGCTCAGCATCTGAGCCAAAATATTGCCAAGTTTCTCACTGGAAAGAACCCAAACTATGAGACTCGTGCGTCAGGACACTGGCGGCGTAGGCCTATGCGGCAATACACGTGTAAATACATAAACATAGGTAAACATGGCTGCGAGTGAGGATAATTTTCTCGACTTATATCTGATCTGCGAAACTTAACGTTGTTCGAGAATGAAGAGACACTCACCAGCTCGGCATCTGAGCCAAAATATTGCCAAATTTTTCACTCGAAAGAACCCAAACTGTGAGACTCATGCGTCAGGACACTGGCGGTATAGGCCAATGCGGCAATACACGTGTACAGTACATACATAAACATAAGTACATTGGCTGCGAGTGAGGATAATGTTCTTGACTTATAACTGAGCTGCGAACTTCAACGTTGATCGAGAATGAAGAGACACTCACCAGCTCGGCATCTGAGCCAAAATATTGCCAAATTTTTCACTCGAAAGAACCCAAACTATGAGACTCGTGCGTCAGGACACTGGCGGCGTAGGCCTATGCGGCAATACACGTGTAAATACATAAACATAGGTAAACATGGCTGCGAGTGAGGATAATTTTCTCGACTTATATCTGATCTGCGAAACTTAACGTTGTTCGAGAATGAAGAGACACTCACCAGCTCGGCATCTGAGCCAAAATATTGCCAAATTTTTCACTCTAAAGAATCCAAACTGTGAGACTCATGCGTCAGGACACTGGCGGTTTAGGCCTATGCGGCAATACACGTGTAAATACATAAACATAGGTAAACATGGCTGCGAGTGAGGATAATTTTCTCGACTTATATCTGAGCTGCGAACTTTAACGTTGATCGAGAATGAAGGGACACTCACCAGCTCGGCATCTGAGCCAAAATATTGCCAAATTTCTCACTGGAAAGAACCCAAACTATGAGACTCGTGCATCAGGACACTGGCGGCGTAGGCCTATGCGGCAACACACGTGTAAATACATAAACATAGGTAAACATGACTGCGAGTGAGGATAATTTTCTCGACTTATATCTGAGCTGCGAACTTTAACGTTGATCGAGAATGAAGAGACACTCACCAGCTCAGCATCTGAGCCAAAATATTGCCAAGTTTCTCACTGGAAAGAACCCAAACTATGAGACTCGTGCGTCAGGACACTGGCGGCGTAGGCCTATGCGGCAATACACGTGTAAATACATAAACATAGGTAAACATGGCTGCGAGTGAGGATAATTTTTTCGACTTATATCTGATCTGCGAAACTTAACGTTGTTCGAGAATGAAGAGACACTCACCAGCTCGGCATCTGAGCCAAAATATTGCCAAATTTCTCACTGGAAAGAACCCAAATTGTAAGACTCATGCGTCAGGACACTGGCGGCGTAGGCCTATGCGGCAATACACGTGCACATACATAAACATAGGTAAACATGGCTGCGAGTGAGGATAATTTTCTCGACTTATACCTGAGCTGCGAACTTCAACGTTGATCGAGAATGAAGAGACACTCACCAGCTCGGCATCTGAGCATAATTATTGCCAAATTTTTCACTGGAAAGAACCCAAACAGTGAGACTCATGCGTCAGGACACTGGCGGCATAGGCCTATGCGGCAATATACGTGTACATACATAAACATAAGTAAACATGGCTGCGAGTGAGGATAATTTTCTCGACTTATATCTGAGCTGCGAAATTAAACGTTGTTCGAGAATGAAGAGACACTCACCAGCTCGGCATCTGAGCCAAAATATTGCCAAATTTCTCACTGGAAAGAACCCAAATTGTAAGACTCATGCGTCAGGACAATGGCGGCGTAGGTCTATGCGGCAATACACGTGTACATACATAAACATAGGTAAACATGGCTGCGAGTGAGGAAGATTTTCTCGACTTATATTTGAGCTGCGAACTTCAACGTTGTTCGAGAATGAAGAGACACTCACCAGCTCGGCATCTGAGCCAATATATTGCCAAATGTCCCACTGGAAAGAACCCAAACTGTGAGACTCGTGCGTCAGGACACTGGCGGCGTAGGCCTATGCGGCAATACACGTGTACATACATAAACAGAAGTAAACATGGCTGCGAGTGAGAATAATTTTCTCGACTTATATCTGAGCTGCGAACTTCAACGTTGTTCGAGAATGAAGAGACACTCACCAGCTCGGCATCTGAGCCAAAATATTGCCAAATTTCTCACTGGAAAGAACCCAAATTGTAAGACTCATGCGTCAGGACACTGGCGGCGTAGGCCTATGCGGAAATACACGTGTACAGTACATACATAAACATAAGTACATTGGCTGCGAGTGAGGATAAATTTCTCGACTTATATCTGAGCTGCGAACTTCAACGTTGATCGAGAATGAAGAGACACACACCAGCTCGGCATTTGAGCCAAAATATTGCCACATTTCTCACTGGAAAGAACCCAAACTGTAAGACTCATGCGTCAGGACACTGGCGGCGTAGGCCTATGCGGCAATACACGTGTACATACATAAACATAGAAAACATGGCTGCGAGTGAGGATAATTTTCTCGACTTATATCTGATCTGCGAAACTTAACGTTGTTCGAGAATGAAGAGACACTCACCAGCTCGGCATCTGAGCCAAAATATTGCCACATTTCTCACTGGAAAGAACCCAAACTGTAAGACTCATGCGTCAGGACACTGGCGGCGTAGGCCTATGCGGCAATACACGTGTACATACATAAACATAGAAAACATGGCTGCGAGTGAGGATAATTTTCTCGACTTATATCTGATCTGCGAAACTTAACGTTGTTCGAGAATGAAGAGACACTCACCAGCTCGGCATCTGAGCCAAAATATTGCCAAATTTCTCACTGGAAAGAACCCAAATTGTAAGACTCATGCGTCAGGACACTGGCGGCGTAGGCCTATGCGGCAATACACGTGCACATACATAAACATAGGTAAACATGGCTGCGAGTGAGGATAATTTTCTCGACTTATACCTGAGCTGCGAACTTCAACGTTGATCGAGAATGAAGAGACACTCACCAGCTCGGCATCTGAGCATAATTATTGCCAAATTTTTCACTGGAAAGAACCCAAACAGTGAGACTCATGCGTCAGGACACTGGCGGCATAGGCCTATGCGGCAATATACGTGTACATACATAAACATAAGTAAACATGGCTGCGAGTGAGGATAATTTTCTCGACTTATATCTGAGCTGCGAAATTAAACGTTGTTCGAGAATGAAGAGACACTCACCAGCTCGGCATCTGAGCCAAAATATTGCCAAATTTCTCACTGGAAAGAACCCAAATTGTAAGACTCATGCGTCAGGACAATGGCGGCGTAGGTCTATGCGGCAATACACGTGTACATACATAAACATAGGTAAACATGGCTGCGAGTGAGGAAGATTTTCTCGACTTATATTTGAGCTGCGAACTTCAACGTTGTTCGAGAATGAAGAGACACTCACCAGCTCGGCATCTGAGCCAATATATTGCCAAATGTCCCACTGGAAAGAACCCAAACTGTGAGACTCGTGCGTCAGGACACTGGCGGCGTAGGCCTATGCGGCAATACACGTGTACATACATAAACAGAAGTAAACATGGCTGCGAGTGAGGATAATTTTCTCGACTTATATCTGAGCTGCGAACTTCAACGTTGTTCGAGAATGAAGAGACACTCACCAGCTCGGCATCTGAGCCAAAATATTGCCAAATTTCTCACTGGAAAGAACCCAAATTGTAAGACTCATGCGTCAGGACACTGGCGGCGTAGGCCTATGCGGAAATACACGTGTACAGTACATACATAAACATAAGTACATTGGCTGCGAGTGAGGATAAATTTCTCGACTTATATCTGAGCTGCGAACTTCAACGTTGATCGAGAATGAAGAGACACACACCAGCTCGGCATCTGAGCCAAAATATTGCCACATTTCTCACTGGAAAGAACCCAAACTGTAAGACTCATGCGTCAGGACACTGGTGGCGTAGGCCTATGCGGCAATACACGTGTACATACATAAACAGAAGTACATTGGCTGCGAGTGAGGATAAATTTCTCGACTTATATCTGATCTGCGAAACTTAACGTTGTTCGAGAATGAAGAGACACTCACCAGCTCGGCATCTGAGCCAAAATATTGCCAAATTTTTCACTCGAAAGAACCCAAACTGTGAGACTCATGCGTCAGGACACTGGCGGTATAGGCCAATGCGGCAATACACGTGTACAGTACATACATAAACATAAGTACATTGGCTGCGAGTGAGGATAATGTTCTTGACTTATAACTGAGCTGCGAACTTCAACGTTGATCGAGAATGAAGAGACACTCACCAGCTCGGCATCTGAGCCAAAATATTGCCAAATTTTTCACTCGAAAGAACCCAAACTATGAGACTCGTGCGTCAGGACACTGGCGGCGTAGGCCTATGCGGCAATACACGTGTAAATACATAAACATAGGTAAACATGGCTGCGAGTGAGGATAATTTTCTCGACTTATATCTGATCTGCGAAACTTAACGTTGTTCGAGAATGAAGAGACACTCACCAGCTCGGCATCTGAGCCAAAATATTGCCAAATTTTTCACTCTAAAGAATCCAAACTGTGAGACTCATGCGTCAGGACACTGGCGGTTTAGGCCTATGCGGCAATACACGTGTAAATACATAAACATAGGTAAACATGGCTGCGAGTGAGGATAATTTTCTCGACTTATATCTGAGCTGCGAACTTTAACGTTGATCGAGAATGAAGAGACACTCACCAGCTCGGCATCTGAGCCAAAATATTGCCAAATTTCTCACTGGAAAGAACCCAAACTATGAGACTCGTGCGTCAGGACACTGGCGGCGTAGGCCTATGCGGCACTACACGTGTAAATACATAAACATAGGTAAACATGGCTGCGAGTGAGAATAATTTTCTCGAATTATATCTGATCTGCGAAACTTAACGTTGTTCGAGAATGAAGAGACACTCACCAGCTCGGCATCTGAGCCAAAATATTGCCAAATGTTTCCCTCGAAAGAACCCAAACTGTGAGACTCATGCGTCAGGACACAGGCGGTATAGGCCTATGCGGCAATACACGTGTAAATACATAAACATAGGTAAACATGGCTGCGAGTGAGGATAATTTTCTCGACTTAAATCTGAGCTGCAAAACTTAACGTTGTTCGAGAATGAAGAGACACTCACCAGCTCGGCATCTGAGCCAAAATATTGCCAAATTTCTCACCAGCTCGGCATCTGAGCCAAATTATTGCCAAATTTTTCACTGGAAAGAACCCAAACAGTGAGACTCATGCGTCAGGACACTGGCGGCATAGGCCTATGCGGCAATACACGTGTACAGTACATACATAAACATAAGTACATTGGCTGCGAGTGAGGATAATGTTCTCGACTTATATCTGAGCTGCGAACTTTAACGTTGATCGAGAATGAAGAGACACTCACCAGCTCGGCATCTGAGCCAAAATATTGCCAAATTTCTCACTGGAAAGAACCCAAACTATGAGACTCGTGCATCAGGACACTGGCGGCGTAGGCCTATGCGGCAACACACGTGTAAATACATAAACATAGGTAAACATGACTGCGAGTGAGGATAATTTTCTCGACTTATTTCTGAGCTGCGAACTTTAACGTTGATCGAGAATGAAGAGACACTCACCAGCTCAGCATCTGAGCCAAAATATTGCCAAGTTTCTCACTGGAAAGAACCCAAACTATGAGACTCGTGCGTCAGGACACTGGCGGCGTAGGCCTATGCGGCAATACACGTGTAAATACATAAACATAGGTAAACATGGCTGCGAGTGAGGATAATTTTTTCGACTTATATCTGATCTGCGAAACTTAACGTTGTTCGAGAATGAAGAGACACTCACCAGCTCGGCATCTGAGCCAAAATATTGCCAAATTTCTCACTGGAAAGAACCCAAATTGTAAGACTCATGCGTCAGGACACTGGCGGCATAGGCCTATGCGGCAATATACGTGTACATACATAAACATAAGTAAACATGGCTGCGAGTGAGGATAATTTTCTCGACTTATATCTGAGCTGCGAAATTAAACGTTGTTCGAGAATGAAGAGACACTCACCAGCTCGGCATCTGAGCCAAAATATTGCCAAATTTCTCACTGGAAAGAACCCAAATTGTAAGACTCATGCGTCAGGACAATGGCGGCGTAGGTCTATGCGGCAATACACGTGTACATACATAAACATAGGTAAACATGGCTGCGAGTGAGGAAGATTTTCTCGACTTATATTTGAGCTGCGAACTTCAACGTTGTTCGAGAATGAAGAGACACTCACCAGCTCGGCATCTGAGCCAATATATTGCCAAATGTCCCACTGGAAAGAACCCAAACTGTGAGACTCGTGCGTCAGGACACTGGCGGCGTAGGCCTATGCGGCAATACACGTGTACATACATAAACAGAAGTAAACATGGCTGCGAGTGAGGATAATTTTCTCGACTTATATCTGAGCTGCGAACTTCAACGTTGTTCGAGAATGAAGAGACACTCACCAGCTCGGCATCTGAGCCAATATATTGCCAAATTTCTCACTGGAAAGAACCCAAATTGTAAGACTCATGCGTCAGGACACTGGCGGCGTAGGCCTATGCGGAAATACACGTGTACAGTACATACATAAACATAAGTACATTGGCTGCGAGTGAGGATAAATTTCTCGACTTATATCTGAGCTGCGAACTTCAACGTTGATCGAGAATGAAGAGACACACACCAGCTCGGCATCTGAGCCAAAATATTGCCACATTTCTCACTGGAAAGAACCCAAACTGTAAGACTCATGCGTCAGGACACTGGTGGCGTAGGCCTATGCGGCAATACACGTGTACATACATAAACAGAAGTACATTGGCTGCGAGTGAGGATAATGTTCTCGACTTATATCTGAGCTGCGAACTTCAACGTTGATCGAGAATGAAGAGACACTCACCATCTCGGCATCTGAGCCAAATTATTGCCAAATTTTTCACTGGAAAGAACCCAAACTGTGAGACTCGTGCGTCACGACACTGGCGGCGTAGGCCTATGCGGCAATACACGTGTACATACATAAACAGAAGTAAACATGGCTGCGAGTGAGGATAATTTTCTCGACTTATATCTGAGCTGCGAACTTCAACGTTGTTCGAGAATGAAGAGACACTCACCAGCTCGGCATCTGAGCCAAAATATTGCCAAATTTCTCACTGGAAAGAACCCAAACTGTGAGACTCGTGCGTCAGAACACTGGCGGCGTAGGCCTATGCGGCAATACACGTGTACATACATAAACAGAAGTAAACATGGCTGCGAGTGAGGATAATTTTCTCGACTTATATCTGAGCTGCGAACTTTAACGTTGATCGAGAATGAAGAGACACTCACCAGCTCAGCATCTGAGCCAAAATATTGCCAAGTTTCTCACTGGAAAGAACCCAAACTATGAGACTCGTGCGTCAGGACACTGGCGGCGTAGGCCTATGCGGCAATACACGTGTAAATACATAAACATAGGTAAACATGGCTGCGAGTGAGGATAATTTTTTCGACTTATATCTGATCTGCGAAACTTAACGTTGTTCGAGAATGAAGAGACACTCACCAGCTCGGCATCTGAGCCAAAATATTGCCAAATTTCTCACTGGAAAGAACCCAAATTGTAAGACTCATGCGTCAGGACACTGGCGGCATAGGCCTATGCGGCAATATACGTGTACATACATAAACATAAGTAAACATGGCTGCGAGTGAGGATAATTTTCTCGACTTATATCTGAGCTGCGAAATTAAACGTTGTTCGAGAATGAAGAGACACTCACCAGCTCGGCATCTGTGCCAAAATATTGCCAAATTTCTCACTGGAAAGAACCCAAATTGTAAGACTCATGCGTCAGGACAATGGCGGCGTAGGTCTATGCGGCAATACACGTGTACATACATAAACATAGGTAAACATGGCTGCGAGTGAGGAAGATTTTCTCGACTTATATTTGAGCTGCGAACTTCAACGTTGTTCGAGAATGAAGAGACACTCACCAGCTCGGCATCTGAGCCAATATATTGCCAAATGTCCCACTGGAAAGAACCCAAACTGTGAGACTCGTGCGTCAGGACACTGGCGGCGTAGGCCTATGCGGCAATACACGTGTACATACATAAACAGAAGTAAACATGGCTGCGAGTGAGGATAATTTTCTCGACTTATATCTGAGCTGCGAACTTCAACGTTGTTCGAGAATGAAGAGACACTCACCAGCTCGGCATCTGAGCCAAAATATTGCCAAATTTCTCACTGGAAAGAACCCAAATTGTAAGACTCATGCGTCAGGACACTGGCGGCGTAGGCCTATGCGGAAATACACGTGTACAGTACATACATAAACATAAGTACATTGGCTGCGAGTGAGGATAAATTTCTCGACTTATATCTGAGCTGCGAACTTCAACGTTGATCGAGAATGAAGAGACACACACCAGCTCGGCATCTGAGCCAAAATATTGCCACATTTCTCACTGGAAAGAACCCAAACTGTAAGACTCATGCGTCAGGACACTGGTGGCGTAGGCCTATGCGGCAATACACGTGTACATACATAAACAGAAGTACATTGGCTGCGAGTGAGGATAATGTTCTCGACTTATATCTGAGCTGCGAACTTCAACGTTGATCGAGAATGAAGAGACACTCACCATCTCGGCTTCTGAGCCAAATTATTGCCAAATTTTTCACTGGAAAGAACCCAAACTGTGAGACTCGTGCGTCACGACACTGGCGGCGTAGGCCTATGCGGCAATACACGTGTACATACATAAACAGAAGTAAACATGGCTGCGAGTGAGGATAATTTTCTCGACTTATATCTGAGCTGCGAACTTCAACGTTGTTCGAGAATGAAGAGACACTCACCAGCTCGGCATCTGAGCCAAAATATTGCCAAATTTCTCACTGGAAAGAACCCAAACTGTGAGACTCGTGCGTCAGAACACTGGCGGCGTAGGCCTATGCGGCAATACACGTGTACATACATAAACAGAAGTAAACATGGCTGCGAGTGAGGATAATTTTCTCGACTTATATCTGAGCTGCGAACTTCAACGTTGTTCGAGAATGAAGAGACACTCACCAGCTCGGCATCTGAGCAAAAATATTGCCAAATTTCTCACTGGAAAGAACCCAAACTGTGAGACTCGTGCGTCAGGACACTGGCGGCATAGGCCTATGCGGAAATACACGTGTACAGTACATACATAAACATAAGTACATTGGCTGCGAGTGAGGATAAATTTCTCGACTTATATCTGAGCTGCGAACTTCAACGTTGATCGAGAATGAAGAGACACACACCAGCTCGGCATCTGAGCCAAAATATTGCCATATTTCTCACTGGAAAGAACCCAAACTGTAAGACTCATGCGTCAGGACACTGGTGGCGTAGGCCTATGCGGCAATACACGTGTACATACATAAACAGAAGTACATTGGCTGCGAGTGAGGATAATGTTCTCGACTTATATCTGAGCTGCGAACTTCAACGTTGATCGAGAATGAAGAGACACTCACCATCTCGGCATCTGAGCCAAATTATTGCCAAATTTTTCACTGGAAAGAACCCAAACTGTGAGACTCGTGCGTCAGGACACTGGCGGCGTAGGCCTATGCGGCAATACACGTGTACATACATAAACAGAAGTAAACATGGCTGCGAGTGAGGATAATTTTCTCGACTTATATCTGAGCTGCGAACTTCAACGTTGTTCGAGAATGAAGAGACACTCACCAGCTCGGCATCTGAGCCAAAATATTGCCAAATTTCTCACTGGAAAGAACCCAAACTGTGAGACTCGTGCGTCAGGACACTGGCGGCGTAGGCATATGCGGTAATACACATGTACATACATAAACAGAAGTAAACATGGCTGCGAGTGAGGATAATTTTCTCGACTTATATCTGAGCTGCGAAACTTAACGTTGTTCGAGAATGAAGAGACTCTCACCAGCTCGGCATCTGAGCCAAAATATTGCCAAATTTCTCACTGGAAAGAACCCAAACTGTGAGACGCATGCGTCAGGACACTGGCGGCGTAGGCCTATGCGGCAATACACGTGTACATACATAAACATAGGTAAACATGGCTGCGAGTGAGGATAATTTTCTCGACTTATATCTGAGCTGCGAAACTTAACGTTGTTCGAGAATAAAGAGACACTCACCAGCTCGGCATCTGAGCCACATTATTGCCAAATCTTTCACTGGAAAGAACCCAAACTGTGAGACTCATGCGTCAGGACACTGGCGGCATAGGCCTATGCGGCAATACACGTGTACAGTACATACATAAACATAAGTACATTGGCTGCTAGTGAGGATAATGTTCTCGACTTATAGCTGAGCTGCGAACTTCAATGTTGATCAAGAATGAAGAGACACTTACCAGCTCGGCATCTGAGCCAAAATATTGCAAAATCTCTCACTGGAAAGAACCCAAACTGTGAGACTCCTGCGTCAGGACACTGGCGGCATAGGCCTTTGCGGCAATACACGTGTACATACATAAACAGAAGTAAACATGACTGCGAGTGAGGATCACTGGAAAGAACCCAAACTGTGAGACTCATGCGTCAGAACACTGGCGGCGTAGGCCTATGCGGCAATACACGTGTACAAACATAGCATAGGTAAACATGGCTGCGAGTGAGGATACTTTTCTCGACTTATATTTGAGCTGCGAACTTCAACGTTGATCGAGAATGAAGAGACACTCACCAGCTCGGCATCTGAGCCAAATTATTCACTGGAAAGAACCCAAACTGTGAGACTCATGCGTCAGGACACTGGCGGCATAGGCCTATGCGGCACTACACGTGTACATACATAAACATAAGTACATTGGCTGCGAGTGAGGATAATTTTCTCGACTTATATTTGAGCTGCGAACTTCAACGTTGATCGAGAATGAAGAGACACTCACCAGCTCGGCATTTGAGACAAATTATTTCCAAATTTTTCACTGGAAAGAACCCAAACTGTGAGACTCATGCGTCAGGACACTGGCGGCATAGGCCTATGCGGCAATACACGTGTACATACATAAACATAAGTACATTGGCTGCGAGTGAGGATAATGTTCTCGACTTATATCTGACCTGCGAACTTCAACGTTGATCGAGAATGAAGAGACACTCACCAGCTTGGCATCTGAGCCAAAATATTGCCAAATTTCTCACTGGAAAGAACCCAAACTGTGAGACTCATGTGTCAGGACACTGGCGGCATAGGCCTATGCGGCAATACACGTGTACATACATAAACAGAAGTAAACATGGCTGCGAGTGAGGATAATTTTCTCGACTTATATCTGAGGTGCGAACTTCAACGTTGTTCGAGAATGAAGAGACACTCACCCGCTCGGCATCTGAGCCAAAATATTGCCAAATTTCTCACTTGAAAAAACCCAAACTGTGAGACTCATGCGTCAGGACACTGGCGGCGTAGGCCTATGCGGCAATACACGTGTACATACATACACATAGAAAACTGGCTGCGAGTGAGGATAATTGTCTCGACTTATATCTGATCCGCGAAACTTAACGTTGTTCGAGAATGAAGAGACACTCACCAGCTCGGCATCTGAGCCAAAATATTGCCAAATTGTTGCACTCGAAAGAACCCAAACTGTGAGACTCATGCGTCAGGACACTGGCGGTATAGGCCTATGCGGCAATACACGTGTAAATACATAAACATAGGTAAACATGGCTGCGAGTGAGGATAATTTTCTCGACTTATATCTGAGCTGCGAAACTTAACGTTGTTCGAGAATGAAGAGACACTCACCAGCTCGGCATCTGAGCCAAAATATTGCCAAATTTCTCACTGGAAAGAACCCAAATTGTAAGACTCATGCGTCAGGACACTGGCGGCGTAGGCCTATGCGGCAATACACGTGTACATACATAAACATAAGTAAATATGGCTGCGAGTGAGGAAAATTTTCTCGACTTATATTTGAGCTGCGAACTTCAACGTTGATCGAGAATGAAGAGACACTCACCAGCTCGGCATCTGAGCCAAATTATTGCCAAATTTTTCACTGGAAAGAACCCAAACTGTGAGACTCATGCGTCAGGACACTGGCGGCATAGGCCTATGCGGCAATACACGTGTACAGTACATACATAAACATAAGTACATTGGCTGCTAGTGAGGATAATGTTCTCGACTTATAGCTGAGCTGCGAACTTCAATGTTGATCGAGAATGAAGAGACACTCACCAGCTCGGCATCTGAGCCAAAATATTGCAAAATTTCTCACTGGAAAGAACCTAAACTGTGAGACTCCTGCGTCAGGACACTGGCGGCGTAGGCCTATGCGGCAATACACGTGTACATACATAAACATAGAAAACATGGCTGCGAGTGAGGATAATTTTCTCGACTTATATCTGATCCGCGAAACTTAACGTTGTTCGAGAATGAAGAGACACTCACCAGCTCGGCATCTTAGCCAAAATATTGCCAAATTGTTGCACTCGAAAGAACCCAAACTGTGAGACTCATGCGTCAGGACACCTAAGATCTGCGAAACTTAACGTTGTTCGAGAATGAAGAGACACTCACCAGCTCGGCATCTGAGCCAAAATATTGCAAATTTTTGCTCTCGAAAGAACCCAAACTGTGAGACACATGCGTCAGGACACTGGCGGTATAGGCCTATGCGGCAATACACGTGTACATACATACATAAACATAGGTAAACATGGCAGCGAGTGAGGATAATTTTCTCGACTTATATCTGAGCTGCGAACTTCAACGTTGGTCGAGAATGAAGAGACACTCACCCGCTCGGCATCTGAGCCAAAATATTGCCAAATTTCTCACTTGAAAAAACCCAAACTGTGAGACTCATGCGTCAGGACACTGGCGGCGTAGGCCTATGCGGCAATACACGTGTACATACATAAACATAGAAAACATGGCTGCGAGTGAGGATAATTTTCTCGACTTATATCTGATCCGCGAAACTTAACGTTGTTCGAGAATGAAGAGACACTCACCAGCTCGGCATCTGAGCCAAAATATTGCCAAATTGTTGCACACGAAAGAACCCAAACTGTGAGACTCATGCGTCAGGACACTGGCGGTTTAGGCCTATGCGGCAATACACGTGTAAATACATAAACATAGGTAAACATGGCTGCGAGTGAAGATAATTTTCTCGACTTATATCTGAGCTGCGAAACTTAACGTTGTTCGAGAATGAAGAGACACTCACCAGCTCGGCATCTGAGCCAAAATATTGCCAAATTTATCACTGGAAAGAACCCAAATTGTAAGACTCATGCGTCAGGACACTGGCGGCGTAGGCCTATGCGGCAATACACGTGTACATACATAAACATAGGTAAATATGGCTGCGAGTGAGGAAAATTTTCTCGACTTATATTTCAGCTGCGAACTTCAACGTTGATCGAGAATGAAGAGACACTCACCAGCTCGGCATCTGAGCCAAATTATTGCCAAATTTTTCACTGGAAAGAACCCAAACTGTGAGACTCATGCGTCAGGACACTGGCGGCATAGACCTATGCGGCAATATACGTGTACAGTACATACATAAACATAAGTACATTGGCTGCTAGTGAGGATAATGTTCTTGACTTATAGCTGAGCTGCGAACTTCAATGTTGATCGAGAATGAAGAGACACTCACCAGCTCGGCATCTGAGCCAAAATATTGCAAAATTTCTCACTGGAAAGAACCTAAACTGTGAGACTCCTGCGTCAGGACACTGGCGGCATAGGCCTATGCGGCAATACACGTGTACATACATAAACAGAAGTAAACATGACTGCGAGTGAGGATAATTTTCTCGACTTATATCTGAGCTGCGAACTTTAACGTTGATCGAGAATGAAGAGACACTCACCAGCTCGGCATCTGAGCCAAAATATTGCCAAATTTCTCACTGGAAATAACCCAAACTGTGAGACTCGTGCGTCAGGACACTGGCGGCGTAGGCCTATGCGGCAATACAAGTGTAAATACATAAACATAGGTAAACATGGCTGCAAGTGAGGATAATTTTCTCGACTTATATCTGAGCTGCGAAACTTAACGTTGTTCGAGAATGAAGAGACATTCATCAGCTCGACATCTGAGCCAAAATATTGCCAAATGTCTCACTGGAAAAAACCCAAACTGTGAGACTCATGCGTCAGAACACTCGCGGCGTAGGCCTATGCGGCAATACACGTGTACAAACATAGCATAAGTAAACATGGCTGCGAGTGATGATACTTTTCTCGACTTATATTTGAGCTGCGAACTTCAACGTTGATCGAGAATGAAGAGACACTCACCAGCTCGGCATCTGAGCCAAATTATTCACTGGAAAGAACCCAAACTGTGAGACTCATGCGTCAGGACTCTGGCGGCATAGGCCTATGCGGCACTACACGTGTACATACATAAACATAAGTACATTGGCTGCGAGTGAGGATAATGTTCTCGACTTATACCTGAGCTGCGAACTTCAACGTTGTTTGAGAATGAAGAGACACTCACCAGCTCGGCATCCGAGCCAAAATATTGCCAAATTTCTCACTGGAAAGAACCCAAATTGTAAGACTCATGCGTCAGGACACTGGCGGCGTAGGCCTATGCGGCAATACACGTGTACATACATCAACATAGGTAAACATGGCTGCGAGTGAGGAATATTTTCTCGACTTATATTTGAGCTGCGAACTTCAACGTTGATCGAGAATGAAGAGACACTCACCAGCTCGGCATCTGAGCCAAAATATTGCCAAATGTCCCACTGGAAAGAACCCAAACTGTGAGACTCGTGCGTCAGGACACTGGCGGCGTAGGCCTATGCGGCAATACACGTGTACATACATAAACAGAAGTAAACATGGCTGTGAGTGAGGATAATTTTCTCGACTTATATCTGAGCTGCGAACTTCAACGTTGTTCGAGAATGAAGAGACACTCACCAGCTCGACATCTTAGCTAAAATTTTGCCAAATTTCTCACTGGAAAGTACCCAAACTGTGTGACTCATGCGTCAGGACACTGGCGGCATAGGCCTATGCGGCAATACACGTGCACATACGTACACAGAAGTAAACATGGCTCCAAATGAGAATAATGTTCTCGACTTATATCTGATCTGCAAAACTTAACGTTGTTCGAGAATGAAGAGACACTCACCAGCTCGGCATCTGAGCCAAAATATTGCCAATTTTTGCTCTCGAAAGAACCCAAACTGTGAGACACATGCGTCAGGACACTGGCGGTATAGGCCTATGCGGCAATACACGTGTACAAACATAACATAGGTAAACATGGCTGCGAGTGAGGATACTTTTCTCGACTTATATTTGAGCTGCGAACTTCAACGTTGATTGAGAATGAAGAGACACTCACCAGCTTGGCATCTGAGCCAAAATACTGCCAAATTTCTCACTGGAAAGAACCCAAAGAATGAGACGCATGCGTCAGGACACTGGCGGCGTAGGGCTATGCGGCAATACACGTGTACATACATAAACAGAAGTAAACATGGCTGCGAGTGAGGATAATTTTCTCGACTTATATCTGAGCTGCGAACTTCAACGTTGTTCGAGAATGAAGAGACACTCACCAGCTCGGCATCTGAGCCAAGATATTGCCAAATTTTTCACTGGAAAGAACCCAAACTGTGAGACTCATGCGTCAGGACACTGGCGGCATAGACCTATGCGGCAATACACGTGTACAGTACATACATAAACATAAGTACATTGGCTGCTAGTGAGGATAATGTTCTCGACTTATAGCTGAGCTGCGAACTTCAATGTTGATCGAGAATGAAGAGACACTCACCAGCTCGGCATCTGAGCCAAAATATTGCCAATTTTTGCTCTCGAAGAAACCCAAACTGTGAGACACATGCGTCAGGACACTGGCGGTATAGGCCTATGCGGCAATACACGTGTACAAACATAACATAGGTAAACATGGCTGCGAGTGAGGATACTTTTCTCGACTTATATTTGAGCTGCGAACTTCAACGTTGATTGAGAATGAAGAGACACTCACCAGCTTGGCATCTGAGCCAAAATACTGCCAAATGTCTCACTGGAAAGAACCCAAAGAATGAGACGCATGCGTCAGGACACTGGCGGCGTAGGCCTATGCGGCAATACACGTGTACATACATAAACAGAAGTAAACATGGCTGCGAGTGAGGATAATTTTCTCGACTTATATCTGAGCTGCGAACTTCAACGTTGTTCGAGAATGAAGAGACACTCACCAGCTCGGCATCTGAGCCAAAATATTGCCAAATTTCTCACTGGAAATAACCCAAACTGTGAGACTCGTGCGTCAGGACACTGGCGGCGTAGGCCTATGCGGCAATACAAGTGTAAATACATAAACATAGGTAAACATGGCTGCGAGTGAGGATAATTTTCTCGACTTATATCTGAGCTGCGAAACTTAACGTTGTTCGAGAATGAAGAGACACTCATCAGCTCGACATCTGAGCCAAAATATTGCCAAATGTCTCACTGGAAAGAACCCAAACTGTGAGCCTCATGCGTCAGAACACTCGCGGCGTAGGCCTATGCGGCAATACACGTGTACATACATAAACATAGGTAAACATGGCAGCGAGTGAGGATAATTTTCTCGACTTATATCTGAGCTGCGAAACTTAACGTTGTTCGAGAATGAAGAAACACTCACCAGCTCGGCATCTGAGCCAAATTATTGCCAAATTTGTCACTGGAAATAACCCAAACTGTGAGACTCGTGCGTCAGGACACTGGCGGCGTAGGCCTATGCGGCAATACAAGTGTAAATACATAAACATAGGTAAACATGGCTGCAAGTGAGGATAATTTTCTCGACTTATATCTGAGCTGTGAAACTTAACGTTGTTCGAGAATGAAGAGACATTCATCAGCTCGACATCTGAGCTAAAATATTGCCAAATGTCTCACTGGAAAGAACCCAAACTGTGAGACTCATGCGTCAGAACACTCGCGGCGTAGGCCTATGCGGCAATACACGTGTACAAACATAGCATAAGTAAACATGGCTGCGAGTGATGATACTTTTCTCGACTTATATCTGAGCTGCGAACTTCAACGTTGTTCGAGAATGAAGAGACACTCACCAGCTCGGCATCTGAGCCAAATTATTCACTGGAAAGAACCCAAACTGTGAGACTCATGCGTCAGGACTCTGGCGGCATAGGCCTATGCGGCACTACACGTGTACATACATAAACATAAGTACATTGGCTGCGAGTGAGGATAATGTTCTCGACTTATACCTGAGCTGCGAACTTCAACGTTGTTTGAGAATGAAGAGACACTCACCAGCTCGGCATCCGAGCCAAAATATTGCCAAATTTCTCACTGGAAAGAACCCAAATTGTAAGACTCATGCGTCAGGACACTGGCGGCGTAGGCCTATGCGGCAATACACGTGTACATACATCAACATAGGTAAACATGGCTGCGAGTGAGGAAGATTTTCTCGACTTATATTTGAGCTGCGAACTTCAACGTTGATCGAGAATGAAGAGACACTCACCAGCTCGGCATCTGAGCCAAAATATTGCCAAATGTCCCACTGGAAAGAACCCAAACTGTGAGACTCGTGCGTCAGGACACTGGCGGCGTAGGCCTATGCGGCAATACACGTGTACATACATAAACAGAAGTAAACATGGCTGTGAGTGAGGATAATTTTCTCGACTTATATCTGAGCTGCGAACTTCAACGTTGTTCGAGAATGAAGAGACACTCACCAGCTCGGCATCTGAGCCAAAATATTGCCAAATGTCCCACTGGAAAGAATCCAAACTGTGAGACTCGTGCGTCAGGACACTGGCGGCGTAGGCCTATGCGGCAATACACGTGTACATACATAAACATAAGTACATTGGCTGCGAGTGAGGATAATGTTCTCGACTTATACCTGAGCTGCGAACTTCAACGTTGTTCGAGAATGAAGAGACACTCACCAGCTCGGCATCCGAGCAAAAATATTGCCAAATTTCTCACTGGAAAGAACCCAAATTGTAAGACTCATGCGTCAGGACACTGGCGGCGTAGGCCTATGCGGCAATACACGTGTACATACATCAACATAGGTAAACATGGCTGCGAGTGAGGAAGATTTTCTCGACTTATATTTGAGCTGCGAACTTCAACGTTGATCGAGAATGAAGAGACACTCACCAGCTCGGCATCTGAGCCAAAATATTGCCAAATGTCCCACTGGAAAGAACCCAAACTGTGAGACTCGTGCGTCAGGACACTGGCGGCGTAGGCCTATGCGGCAATACACGTGTACATACATAAACAGAAGTAAACATGGCTGTGAGTGAGGATAATTTTCTCGACTTATATCTGAGCTGCGAAACTTAACGTTGTTCGAGAATGAAGAAACACTCACCAGCTCGGCATCTGAGCCAAATTATTGCCAAATTTGTCACTGGAAGGAACCCAAACTGTGAGACTCATGCGTCAGGACACTGTCGGCATAGGCCTATGCGGCAATACACGTGTACAGTACATACATAAACACAAGTACATTGGCTGCTAGTGAGGATAATGTTCTCGACTTATAGCTGAGCTGCGAACTTCAATGTTGATCGAGAATGAAGAGACACTCACCAGCTCGACATCTGAGCCAAAATATTGCCAAATTTCTCACTGGAAAGAACCCAAACTGTGAGACTCATGCGTCAGGACACTTGCGGCATAGGCCTATGCAGCAATACACGTGTACAAACATAAACATAAGTAAACATCGCTGCGAGTGAGGATAATTTTCTCGACTTATATCTGAGCTGCGAACCTCAACGTTGTTCGAGTTGGAAGAGACACTCACCAGCTCGACATCTTAGCTAAAATTTTGCCAAATTTCTCACTGGAAAGAACCCAAACTGTGTGACTCATGCGTCAGGACACTGGCGGCATAGGCCTATGCGGCAATACACGTGCACATACGTACACAGAAGTAAACATGGCTCCAAATGAGAATAATGTTCTCGACTTATATCTGATCTGCGAAACTTAAAGTTGTTCGAGAATGAAGAGACACTCACCAGCTCGGCATCTGAGCCAAAATATTGCCAATTTTTGCTCTCGAAAGAACCCAAACTGTGAGACACATGCGTCAGGACACTGGCGGTATAGGCCTATGCGGCAATACACGTGTACAAACATAACATAGGTAAACATGGCTGCGAGTGAGGATACTTTTCTCGACTTATATTTGAGCTGCGAACTTCAACGTTGATTGAGAATGAAGAGACACTCACCAGCTTGGCATCTGAGCCAAAATACTGCCAAATTTCTCACTGGAAAGGACCCAAAGAATGAGACGCATGCGTCAGGACACTGGCGGCGTAGGCCTATGCGGCAATACACGTGTACATACATAAACAGAAGTAAACATGGCTGCGAGTGAGGATAATTTTCTCGACTTATATCTGAGCAGCGAACTTCAACGTTGTTCGAGAATGAAGAGACACTCACCAGCTCGGCATCTGAGCCAAGATATTGCCAAATTTTTCACTGGAAAGAACCCAAACTGTGAGACTCATGCGTCAGGACACTGGCGGCATAGACCTATGCGGCAATACACGTGTACAGTACATACATAAACATAAGTACATTGGCTGCTAGTGAGGATAATGTTCTCGACTTATAGCTGAGCTGCGAACTTCAATGTTGATCGAGAATGAAGAGACACTCACCAGCTCGGCATCTGAGCCAAAATATTGCCAATTTTTGCTCTTGAAAGAACCCAAACTGTGAGACACATGCGTCAGGACACTGGCGGTATAGGCCTATGCGGCAATACACGTGTACAAACATAACATAGGTAAACATGGCTGCGAGTGAGGATACTTTTCTCGACTTATATTTGAGCTGCGAACTTCAACGTTGATTGAGAATGAAGAGACACTCACCAGCTTGGCATCTGAGCCAAAATACTGCCAAATGTCTCACTAGAAAGGACCCAAAGAATGAGACGCATGCGTCAGGACACTGGCGGCGTAGGCCTATGCGGCAATACACGTGTACATACATAAACAGAAGTAAACATGGCTGCGAGTGAGGATAATTTTCTCGACTTATATCTGAGCTGCAAACTTCAACGTTGTTCGAAAATGAAGAGACACTCACCAGCTCGACATCTGAGCCAAAATATTGCCAAATTTCTCACTGGAAATAACCCAAACTGTGAGACTCGTGCGTCAGGACACTGGCGGCGTAGGCCTATGCGGCAATACAAGTGTAAATACATAAACATAGGTAAACATGGCTGCGAGTGAGGATAATTTTCTCGACTTATATCTGAGCTGCGAAACTTAACGTTGTTCGAGAATGAAGAGACACTCATCAGCTCGACATCTGAGCCAAAATATTGCCAAATGTCTCACTGGAAAGAACCCAAACTGTGAGCCTCATGCGTCAGAACACTCGCGGCGTAGGCCTATGCGGCAATACACGTGTACATACATAAACATAGGTAAACATGGCAGCGAGTGAGGATAATTTTCTCGACTTATATCTGAGCTGCGAAACTTAACGTTGTTCGAGAATGAAGAAACACTCACCAGCTCGGCATCTGAGCCAAATTATTGCCAAATTTTTCACTGGTAGGAACCCAAACTGTGAGACTCATGCGTCAGGGCACTGGCGGCATAGGCCTATGCGGCAATACACGTGTACAGTACATACATAAACACAAGTACATTGGCTGCTAGTGAGGATAATGTTCTCGACTTATAGCTGAGCTGCGAACTTCAATGTTGATCGAGAATGAAGAGACACTCACCAGCTCGACATCTGAGCCAAAATATTGCCAAATTTCTCACTGGAAAGAACCCAAACTGTGAGACTCATGCGTCAGGACACTTGCGGCATAGGCCTATGCAGCAATACACGTGTACAAACATAAACATAAGTAAACATCGCTGCGAGTGAGGATAATTTTCTCGACTTATATCTGAGCTGCGAACCTCAACGTTGTTCGAGTTGGAAGAGACACTCACCAGCTCGACATCTTAGCTAAAATTTTGCCAAATTTCTCACTGGAAAGAACCCAAACTGTGTGACTCATGCGTCAGGACACTGGCGGCATAGGCCTATGCGGCAATACACGTGCACATACGTACACAGAAGTAAACATGGCTCCAAATGAGAATAATGTTCTCGACTTATATCTGATCTGCGAAACTTAACGTTGTTCGAGAATGAAGAGACACTCACCAGCTCGGCATCTGAGCCAAAATATTGCCAATTTTTGCTCTCGAAAGAACCTAAACTGTGAGACACATGCGTCAGGACACTGGCGGTATAGGCCTATGCGGCAATACACGTGTACAAACATAACATAGGTAAACATGGCTGCGAGTGAGGATACTTTTCTCGACTTATATTTGAGCTGCGAACTTCAACGTTGATTGAGAATGAAGAGACACTCACCAGCTTGGCATCTGAGCCAAAATACTGCCAAATTTCTCACTGGAAAGAACCCAAAGAATGAGACGCATGCGTCAGGACACTGGCGGCGTAGGCCTATGCGGCAATACACGTGTACATACATAAACAGAAGTAAACATGGCTGCGAGTGAGGATAATTTTCTCGACTTATATCTGAGCTGCGAACTTCAACGTTGTTCGAGAATGAAGAGACACTCACCAGCTTGGCATCTGAGCCAAAATACTGCCAAATTTCTCACTGGAAAGAACCCAAAGAATGAGACGCATGCGTCAGGACACTGGCGGCGTAGGCCTATGCGGCAATACACGTGTACATACACCGAGCTTTACCTTACATACGCACTGTGGACATTCCTTTGTATTCGTGTAGTTAACAAACTTTGACTAAATACTCATTTTTCTCGCTTCCCCAAAACAAATTTACCCTCAAATTAGGATTATGGGCCTCTCAGCTGTCCCTTCTATCTTTTCTATATATAACCCTAACCCGTTTTTCCTCTAGCGCTCTTTTTCGGAAACTGAAAAACGGATTGTGGACGTGTGCAAGTCCACACACCGTAACCTCTTCCCGCATCGTGTGGACCTATATTGTTCGGAGGTCCACAGTGCGTATGCAAGACTAACTCATAAACAGAAGTAAACATGGCTGCGAGTGAGGATAATTTTCTCGACTTATATCTGAGCTGCGAACTTCAACGTTGTTCGAGAATGAAGAGACACTCACCAGCTCGGCATCTGAGCCAAAATATTGCCAAATTTCTCACTGGAAAAAAACCCAAATTGTAAGACTCATGCGTCAGGACACTGGCGGCGTAGGCCTATGCGGCAATACACGTGTACATACATAAACATAGGTAAACATGGCAGCGAGTGAGGATAATTTTCTCGACTTATATCTGAGCTGCGAAACTTAACGTTGTTCGAGAATGAAGAAACACTCACCAGCTCGGCATCTGAGCCAAATTATTACCAAATTTGTCACTGGAAGGAACCCAAACTGTGAGACTCATGCGTCAGGACACTGGCGGCATAGGCCTATGCGGCAATACACGTGTACAGTACATACATAAACACAAGTACATTGGCTGCTAGTGAGGATAATGTTCTCGACTTATATCTGAGCTGCGAAACTTAACGTTGTTCGAGAATGAAGAAACACTCACCAGCTCGGCATCTGAGCCAAATTATTGCCAAATTTCTCACTGGAAAGAACCCAAACTGTGTGACTCATGCGTCAGGACACTGGCGGCATAGGCCTATGCGGCAATACACGTGCACATACGTACACAGAAGTAAACATGGCTCTAAATGAGAATAATGTTCTCGACTTATATCTGATCTGCGAAACTTAACGTTGTTCGAGAATGAAGAGACACTCACCAGCTCGGCATCTGAGCCAAAATATTGCCAATTTTTGCTCTCGAAAGAACCCAAACTGTGAGACACATGCGTCAGGACACTGGCGGTATAGGCCTATGCGGCAATACACGTGTACAAACATAACATAGGTAAACATGGCTGCGAGTGAGGATACTTTTCTCGACTTATATTTGAGCTGCGAACTTCAACGTTGATCGAGAATGAAGAGACACTCACCAGCTTGGCATCAGAGCCAAAATATTGCCAAATTTCCCACTGGAAAGAACCCAAACTGTGAGACTCATGCGTCAGGACACTTGCGGCATAGGCCTATGCAGCAATACACGTGTACAAACATAAACATAAGTAAACATCGCTGCGAGTGAGGATAATTTTCTCGACTTTTATCTGAGCTGCGAACCTCAACGTTGTTCGAGTTGGAAGAGACACTCACCAGCTCGACATCTTAGCTAAAATTTTGCCAAATTTCTCACTGGAAAGAACCCAAACTGTGTGACTCATGCGTCAGGACACTGGCGGCATAGGCCTATGCGGCAATACACGTGCACATACGTACACAGAAGTAAACTTGGCTCCAAATGAGAATAATGTTCTCGACTTATATCTGATCTGCGAAACTTAACGTTGTTCGAGAATGAAGAGACACTCACCAGCTCGGCATCTGAGCCAAAATATTGCCAATTTTTGCTCTCGAAAGAACCCAAACTGTGAGACACATGCGTCAGGACACTGGCGGTATAGGCCTATGCGGCAATACACGTGTACAAACATAACATAGGTAAACATGGCTGCGAGTGAGGATACTTTTTTCGACTTATATTTGAGCTGCGAACTTCAACGTTGATCGAGAATGAAGAGACACTCACCAGCTTGGCATCTGAGCCAAAATATTGCAAAATTTCTCACTGGAAAGAACCCAAACTATGAGACTCATGCGTCAGGACACTGGCGGCATAGGCCTATGCGGCAATACACGTGTACAGTACATACATAAACACAAGTACATTGGCTGCTAGTGAGGATAATGTTCTCGACTTATAGCTGAGCTGCGAACTTCAATGTTGATCGAGAATGAAGAGACACTCACCAGCTCGACATCTGAGCCAAAATATTGCCAAATTTCTCACTGGAAAGAACCCAAACTGTGAGACTCATGCGTCAGGACACTTGCGGCATAGGCCTATGCAGCAATACACGTGTACAAACATAAACATAAGTAAACATCGCTGCGAGTGAGGATAATTTTCTCGACTTATATCTGAGCTGCGAACCTCAACGTTGTTCGAGTTGGAAGAGACACTCACCAGCTCGACATCGTAGCAAAAACTTTGCCAAATTTCTCACTGGAAAGAACCCAAACTGTGTGACTCATGCGTCAGGACAGTGGCGGCATAGGCCTATGCGGCAATACACGTGCACATACGTACACAGAAGAAAACATGGCTCCAAATGAGAATAATGTTCTCGACTTATATCTGATCTGCGAAACTTAACGTTGTTCGAGAATGAAGAGACACTCACCAGCTCGGCATCTGAGCCAAAATATTGCCAATTTTTGCTCTCGAAAGAACCCAAACTGTGAGACACATGCGTCAGGACACTGGCGGTATAGGCCTATGCGGCAATACACGTGTACAAACATAACATAGGTAAACATGGCTGCGAGTGAGGATACTTTTCTCGACTTATATTTGAGCTGCGAACTTCAACGTTGATCGAGAATGAAGAGACACTCACCAGCTTGGCATCAGAGCCAAAATATTGCCAAATTTCTCACTGGAAAGAACCCAAACTGTGAGACTCATGCGTCAGGACACTTGCGGCATAGGCCTATGCAGCAATACACGTGTACAAACATAAACATAAGTAAACATCGCTGCGAGTGAGGATAATTTTCTCGACTTATATCTGAGCTGCGAACCTCAACGTTGTTCGAGTTGGAAGAGACACTCACCAGCTCGACATCTTAGCTAAAATTTTGCCAAATTTCTCACTGGAAAAAACCCAAACTGTGTGACTCATGCGTCAGGACACTGGCGGCATAGGCCTATGCGGCAATACACGTGCACATACGTACACAGAAGTAAACATGGCTCCAAATGAGAATAATGTTCTCGACTTATATCTGATCTGCGAAACTTAACGTTGTTCGAGAATGAAGAGACACTCACCAGCTCGGCATCTGAGCCAAAATATTGCCAATTTTTGCTCTCGAAAGAACCCAAACTGTGAGACACATGCGTCAGGACACTGGCGGTATAGGCCTATGCGGCAATACACGTGTACAAACATAACATAGGTAAACATGGCTGTGAGTGAGGAAAATTTTCTCGACTTATATTTGAGCTGCGAACTTCAACGTTGATCGAGAATGAAGAGACACTCACCAGCTCGGCATCTGAGCCAAAATATTGCCAAATTTCTCACTGGAAAGAACCCAAACTGTGAGACTCATGCGTCAGGACACTGGCGGCATAGGCCTATGCGGAAATACACGTGTACAGTACATACATAAACAGAAGTACATTGGCTGCGAGTGAGGATAATGTTCTCGACTTATATCTGAGCTGCCAACTTCAACGTTGATCGAGAATGAAGAGACACTCACCAGCTCGGCATCTGAGCCAAATTATTGCCAAATTTCTCACTGGAAAGAACCCAAACTGTGAGACGCATGCGTCAGGACACTGGCGGCATAGGACTATTCGGCAATACACGTGTACATACATAAACATAGGTAAACATGGCTGCGAGTGAGGATAATTTTCTCGACTTATATCTGAGCTGCGAAACTTAACGTTGTTCGAGAATGAAGAAACACTCACCAGCTCGGCATCTGAGCCAAATTATTGCCAAATTTGTCACTGGAAGGAACCCAAACTGTGAGACTCATGCGTCAGGACACTGGCGGCATAGGCCTATGCGGCAATACACGTGTACAGTACATATATAAACATAAGTACATTGGCTGCTAGTGAGGATAATGTTCTCGACTTATATCTGAGCTGCGAAACTTAACGTTGTTCGAGAATGAAGAGACACTCACCAGCTCGGCATTTGAGCCAAAATATTGCAAAATTTCTCACTGGAAAGAACCCAAACTGTGAGACTCATGCGTCAGGACAGTGGCGGCATAGGCCTATGCGGCAATACACGTGCACATACGTACACAGAAGAAAACATGGCTCCAAATGAGAATAATGTTCTCGACTTATATCTGATCTGCGAAACTTAACGTTGTTCGAGAATGAAGAGACACTCACCAGCTCGGCATCTGAGCCAAAATATTGCCAATTTTTGCTCTCGAAAGAACCCAAACTGTGAGACACATGCGTCAGGACACTGGCGGTATAGGCCTATGCGGCAATACACGTGTACAAACATAACATAGGTAAACATGGCTGCGAGTGAGGATACTTTTCTCGACTTATATTTGAGCTGCGAACTTCAACGTTGATCGAGAATGAAGAGACACTCACCAGCTTGGCATCAGAGCCAAAATATTGCCAAATTTCTCACTGGAAAGAACCCAAACTGTGAGACTCATGCGTCAGGACACTTGCGGCATAGGCCTATGCAGCAATACACGTGTACAAACATAAACATAAGTAAACATCGCTGCGAGTGAGGATAATTTTCTCGACTTATATCTGAGCTGCGAACCTCAACGTTGTTCGAGTTGGAAGAGACACTCACCAGCTCGACATCTTAGCTAAAATTTTGCCAAATTTCTCACTGGAAAAAACCCAAACTGTGTGACTCATGCGTCAGGACACTGGCGGCATAGGCCTATGCGGCAATACACGTGCACATACGTACACAGAAGAAAACATGGCTCCAAATGAGAATAATGTTCTCGACTTATATCTGATCTGCGAAACTTAACGTTGTTCGAGAATGAAGAGACACTGACCAGCTCGGCATCTGAGCCAAAATATTGCCAATTTTTGCTCTCGAAAGAACCCAAACTGTGAGACACATGCGTCAGGACACTGGCGGTATAGGCCTATGCGGCAATACACGTGTACAAACATAACATAGGTAAACATGGCTGCGAGTGAGGATACTTTTCTCGACTTATATTTGAGCTGCGAACTTCAACGTTGATCGAGAATGAAGAGACACTCACCAGCTTGGCATCAGAGCCAAAATATTGCCAAATTTCTCACTGGAAAGAACCCAAACTGTGAGACTCATGCGTCAGGACACTTGCGCGTAGGCCTATGCAGCAATACACGTGTACAAACATAAACATAAGTAAACATCGCTGCGAGTGAGGATAATTTTCTCGACTTATATCTGAGCTGCGAACCTCAACGTTGTTCGAGTTGGAAGAGACACTCACCAGCTCGACATCTTAGCTAAAATTTTGCCAAATTTCTCACTGGAAAAAACCCAAACTGTGTGACTCATGCGTCAGGACACTGGCGGCATAGGCCTATGCGGCAATACACGTGCACATACGTACACAGAAGTAAACATGGCTCCAAATGAGAATAATGTTCTCGACTTATATCTGATCTGCGAAACTTAACGTTGTTCGAGAATGAAGAGACACTCACCAGCTCGGCATCTGAGCCAAATTATTGCCAAATTTGTCACTGGAAGGAACCCAAACTGTGAGACTCATGCGTCAGGACACTGGCGGCATAGGCCTATGCGGCAATACACGTGTACAGTACATACATAAACATAGAAAACATGGCTGCGAGTGAGGATAATTTTCTCGACTTATATCTGATCCGCGAAACTTAACGTTGTTCGAGAATGAAGAGACACTCACCAGCTCGGCATCTGAGCCAAAATATTGCCAATTTTTGCTCTCGAAAGAACCCAAACTGTGAGACACATGCGTCAGGACACTGGCGGTATAGGCCTATGCGGCAATACACGTGTACATACATAAACAGAAGTAAACATGACTGCGAGTGAGGAAGATTTTCTCGACTTATATTTGAGCTGCGAACTTCAACGTTGTTCGAGAATGAAGAGACACTCACCAGCTCGGCATCTGAGCCAAAATATTGCCAAATTTCTCACTGGAAAAAAACCCAAATTGTAAGACTCATGCGTCAGGACACTGGCGGCGTAGGCCTATGCGGCAATACACGTGTACATACATAAACATAGGTAAACATGGCAGCGAGTGAGGATAATGTTCTCAACTTATAGCTGAACTGCGAACTTCAATGTTGATCGAGAATGAAGAGACACTCACCAGCTCGGCATCTGAGCCAAAATATTGCAAAATTTCTCACTGGAAAGAACCTAAACTGTGAGACTCCTGCGTCAGGACACTGGCGGCATAGGCCTATGCAGCAATACACGTGTAAATACATAAACATAGGTAAACATGGCTGCGAGTGAGGATAATTTTCTCGACTTATATCTGAGCTGCGAAACTTAACGTTGTTCGAGAATGAAGAGACACTCACCAGCTCGGCATCTGAGTCAAAATATTGCCAAATTTATCACTGGAAAGAACCCAAATTGTAAGACTCATGCGTCAGGACACTGGCGGCGTAGGCCTATGCGGCAATACACGTGTACATACATAAACATAAGTACATTGGCTGCGAGTGAGGATAATGTTCTCGACTTATACCTGAGCTGCGAACTTCAACGTTGATCGAGAATGAAGAGACACTCACCAGCTCGGCATCTGAGCCAAATTATTGCCAATTTTTTCACAGGAAAGAACCCAAACTGTGAGACTCATGCGTCAGAACACTCGCGGCGTAGGCCTATGCGGCAATACACGTGTACAAACATAGCATAGGTAAACATGGCTGCGAGTGATGATACTTTTCTCGACTTATATTTGAGCTGCGAACTTCAACGTTGATCGAGAATGAAGAGACACTCACCAGCTCGGCATCTGAGCCAAATTATTCACTGGAAAGAACCCAAACTGTGAGACTCATGCGTCAGGACTCTGGCGGCATAGGCCTATGCGGCACTACACGTGTACATACATAAACATAAGTACATTGGCTGCGAGTGAGGATAATGTTCTCGACTTATACCTGAGCTGCGAACTTCAACGTTGATCGAGAATGAAGAGACACTCACCAGCTCGGCATCTGAGCCAAAATATTGCCAAATTTCTCACTGGAAAGAACCCAAACTGTGAAACTCATGCGTCAGGACACTGGCGGAATAGGCCTATGTGGCAATACACGTGTACATACATAAACAGAAGTAAACATGGCTGCGAGTGAGGATAATTTTCTCGACTTATATCTGAGGTGCGAACTTCAACGTTGTTTGAGAATGAAGAGACACTCACCAGCTCGGCATCCGAGCCAAAATATTGCCAAATGTCTCACTGGAAAGAACCTAAACTGTGAGACTCCTGCGTCAGGACACTGGTGGCATAGGCCTATGCGGCAATACACGTGTACAGTACATACATAAACATAAGTACATTGGCTGCTAGTGAGGATAATGTTCTCGACTTATAGCTGAGCTGCGAACTTCAATGTTGATCGAGAATGAAGAGACACTCACCAGCTCGGCATCTGAGCCAAAATATTGCAAAATTTCTCACTGGAATGAACCTAAACTGTGAGACTCCTGCGTCAGGACACTGGCGGCATAGGCCTATGCGGCAATACACGTGTACATACATAAACAGAAGTAAACATGACTGCGAGTGAGGATAATTTTCTCGACTTATATCTGAGCTGCGAACTTTAACGTTGATCGAGAATGAAGAGACACTCACCAGCTCGGCATCTGAGCCAAAATATTGCCAAATTTCTCACTGGAAATAACCCAAACTGTGAGACTCGTGCGTCAGGACACTGGCGGCGTAGGCCTATGCGGCAATACAAGTGTAAATACATAAACATAGGTAAACATGGCTGCGAGTGAGGATAATTTTCTCGACTTATATCTGAGCTGCGAAACTTAACGTTGTTCGAGAATGAAAAGACACTCATCAGCTCGACATCTGAGCAAAAATATTGCCAAATGTCTCACTGGAAAGAACCCAAACTGTGAGCCTCATGCGTCAGAACACTCGCGGCGTAGGCCTATGCGGCAATACACGTGTACAAACATAGCATAGGTAAACATGGCTGCGAGTGATGATACTTTTCTCGACTTATATTTGAGCTGCGAACTTCAACGTTGATCGAGAATGAAGAGACACTCACCAGCTCGGCATCTGAGCCAAATTATTCACTGGAAAGAACCCAAACTGTGAGACTCATGCGTCAGGACACTGGCGGCATAGGCCTATGCGGCACTACACGTGTACATACATAAACATAAGTACATTGGCTGCGAGTGGGGATAATGTTCTCGACTTATAGCTGAGCTGCGAACTTCAACGTTGATCGAGAATGAAGAGACACTCACCAGCTCGGCATCTGAGCCAAAATATTGCCAAATTTCTCACTGGAAAGAACCCAAACTGTGAGACTCGTGCGTCAGGACACTGGCGGCTTAGGCCTATGCGGCAATACACGTGTAAATACATAAACATAGGTAAACATGGCTGCGAGTGAGGATAATTTTCTCGACTTATATCTGAGCTGCGAAACTTAACGTTGTTCGAGAATGAAGAGACACTCACCAGCTCGGCATCTGAGCCAAAATATTGCCAAATTTCTCACTGGAAGGAACCCAAATTGTAAGACTCATGCGTCAGGACACTGGCGGCGTAGGCCTATGCGGCAATACACGTGTACATACATAAACATAGGTAAACATGGCTGCGAGTGAGGAAAATTTTCTCGACTTATATTTGAGCTGCGAACTTCAACGTTGATCGAGAATGAAGAGACACTCACCAGCTCGGCATCTGAGCCAAAATATTGCCAAATTTCTCACTGGAAAGAACCCAAACTGTGAGACTCATGCGTCAGGACACTGGCGGCATAGGCCTATGCGGAAATACACGTGTACAGTACATACATAAACAGAAGTACATTGGCTGCGAGTGAGGATAATGTTCTCGACTTATATCTGAGCTGCCAACTTCAATGTTGATCGAGAATGAAGAGACACTCACCAGCTCGGCATCTGAGCCAAATTATTGCCAAATTTCTCACTGGAAAGAACCCAAACTGTGAGACGCATGCGTCAGGACACTGGCGGCGTAGGCCTATGCGGCAATACACGTGTACATACATAAACATAGGTAAACATGGCTGCGAGTGAGGATAATTTTCTCGACTTATATCTGAGCTGCGATACTTAACGTTGTTCGAGAATGAAGAAACACTCACCAGCTCGGCATCTGAGCCAAATTATTGCCAAATTTGTCACTGGAAGGAACCCAAACTGTGAGACTCATGCGTCAGGACACTGGCGGCATAGGCCTATGCGGCAATACACGTGTACAGTACATACATAAACATAAGTACATTGGCTGCTAGTGAGGATAATGTTCTCGACTTATAGCTGAGCTGCGAACTTCAATGTTGATCGAGAATGAAGAGACACTCACCAGCTCGGCATCTGAGCCAAAATATTGCCAAATTTCTCACTGGAAAGAACCCAAACTGTGAGACTCGTGCGTCAGGACACTGGCGGCGTAGGCCTATGCGGCAATACACGTGTACATACATAAACAGAAGTAAACATCGCTGCGAGTGAGGATAATTTTCTCGACTTATATCTGAGTTGCGAACTTCAACGTTGTTCGAGAATGAAGAGACACTCACCAGCTCGGCATCTGAGCCAAAATATTGCCAAATTTCTCACTGGCAAAAAACCCAAATTGTAAGACTCATGCGTCAGGACACTGGCGGCGTAGGCCTATGCGGCAATACACGTGTACATACATAAACAGAAGTAAACATGACTGCGAGTGAGGATAATTTTCTCGACTTATATCTGAGCTGCGAACTTTAACGTTGATCGAGAATGAAGAGACACTCACCAGCTCGGCATCTGAGCCAAAATATTGCCAAATTTCTCACTGGAAATAACCCAAACTGTGAGACTCGTGCGTCAGGACACTGGCGGCGTAGGCCTATGCGGCAATACAAGTGTAAATACATAAACATAGGTAAACATGGCTGCGAGTGAGGATAATTTTCTCGACTTATATCTGAGCTGCGAAACTTAACGTTGTTCGAGAATGAAGAGACACTCATCAGCTCGACATCTGAGCCAAAATATTGCCAAATGTCTCACTGGAAATAACCCAAACTGTGAGCCTCATGCGTCAGAACACTCGCGGCGTAGGCCTATGCGGCAATACACGTGTACAAACATAGCATAGGTAAACATGGCTGCGAGTGATGATACTTTTCTCGACTTATATTTGAGCTGCGAACTTCAACGTTGATCGAGAATGAAGAGACACTCACCAGCTCGGCATCTGAGCCAAATTATTCACTGGAAAGAACCCAAACTGTGAGACTCATGCGTCAGGACACTGGCGGCTTAGGCCTATGCGGCAATACACGTGTAAATACATAAACATAGGTAAACATGGCTGCGAGTGAGGATAATTTTCTCGACTTATATCTGAGCTGCGAAACTTAACGTTGTTCGAGAATGAAGAGACACTCACCAGCTCGGCATCTGAGCCAAAATATTGCCAAATTTCTCACTGGAAAGAACCCAAATTGTAAGACTCATGCGTCAGGACACTGGCGGCGTAGGCCTATGCGGCAATACACGTGTACATACATAAACATAGGTAAACATGGCTGCGAGTGAGGAAAATTTTCTCGACTTATATTTGAGCTGCGAACTTCAACGTTGATCGAGAATGAAGAGACACTCACCAGCTCGGCATCTGAGCCAAAATATTGCCAAATTTCTCACTGGAAAGAACCCAAACTGTGAGACTCATGCGTCAGGACACTGGCGGCATAGGCCTATGCGGAAATACACGTGTACAGTACATACATAAACAGAAGTACATTGGCTGCGAGTGAGGATAATGTTCTCGACTTATATCTGAGCTGCCAACTTCAACGTTGATCGAGAATGAAGAGACACTCACCAGCTCGGCATCTGAGCCAAATTATTGCCAAATTTCTCACTGGAAAGAACCCAAACTGTGAGACGCATGCGTCAGGACACTGGCGGCATAGGACTATTCGGCAATACACGTGTACATACATAAACATAGGTAAACATGGCTGCGAGTGAGGATAATTTTCTCGACTTATATCTGAGCTGCGAAACTTAACGTTGTTCGAGAATGAAGAAACACTCACCAGCTCGGCATCTGAGCCAAATTATTGCCAAATTTGTCACTGGAAGGAACCCAAACTGTGAGACTCATGCGTCAGGACACTGGCGGCATAGGCCTATGCGGCAATACACGTGTACAGTACATATATAAACATAAGTACATTGGCTGCTAGTGAGGATAATGTTCTCGACTTATATCTGAGCTGCAAAACTTAACGTTGTTCGAGAATGAAGAGACACTCACCAGCTCGGCATTTGAGCCAACATATTGCAAAATTTCTCACTGGAAAGAACCCAAACTGTGAGACTCCTGCGTCAGGACACTGGCGGCATAGGCCTTTGCGGCAATACACGTGTACATACATAAACAGAAGTAAACATGACTGCGAGTGAGGATAATTTTCTCGACTTATATCTGAGCTGCAAACTTTAACGTTGATCGAGAATGAAGAGACACTCACCAGCTCGGCATCTGAGCCAAAATATTGCCAAATTTCTCACTGGAAAGAACCCAAACTGTGAGACTCGTGCGTCAGGACACTGGCGGCGTAGGCCTATGCGGCAATACACGTGTACATACATAAACAGAAGTAAACATGGCTGCGATTGAGGATAATTTTCTCGACTTATATCTGAGCTGCGAACTTCAACGTTGTTCGAGAATGAAGAGACACTCACCAGCTCGGCATCTGAGCCAAAATATTGCCAAATTTCTCACTGGAAAGAACCCAAACTGTGAGACTCGTGCGTCAGGACACTGGCGGCGTAGGCCTATGCGGCAATACACGTTTACATACATAAACAGAAGTAAACATGGCTGCGAGTGAGGATAATTTTCTTGACTTATATCTGAGTTGCAAACTTCAACGTTGTTCGAGAATGAAGAGACACTCACCAGCTCGGCATCTGAGCCAAAATATTGCCAAATTTCCCACTAGAAAGAACCCAAACTGTGAGACTCATGCGTCAGGACACTGGCGGCTTAGGCCTATGCGGCAATACGCGTGTAAATACATAAACATAGGTAAACATGGCTGCGAGTGAGGATAATTTCCTCGACTTATATCTGAGCTGCGAAACTTACCGTTGTTCGAGAATGAAGAGACACTCACCAGCTCGGCATCTGAGCCAAAATATTGCCAAATTTCTCACTGGAAAGAACCCAAACTGTGAGACGCATGCGTCAGGACACTGGCGGCGTAGGCCTATGCGGCAATACACGTGTACATACATAAACATAGGTAAACATGGCTGCGAGTGAGGATAATTTTCTCGACTTATATCTGAGCTGCGAAACTTAACGTTGTTCGAGAATGAAGAGACACTCACCAGCTCGGCATCTGAGCCAAATTATTGCCAAATTTTTCATTGGAAAGAACCCAAACTGTGAGACTCATGCGTCAGGACACTGGCGGCATAGGCCTATGCGGAAATACACGTGTACAGTACATACATAAACATAAGTACATTGGCTGCGAGTGAGGATAAATTTCTCGACTTATATCTGTGCTGCGAACTTCAACGTTGATCGAGAATGAAGAGACACACACCAGCTCGGCATCTGAGCCAAAATATTGCCACATTTCTCACTGGAAAGAACCCAAACTGTAAGACTCATGCGTCAGGACACTGGTGGCGTAGGCCTATGCGGCAATACACGTGTACATACATAAACAGAAGTACATTGGCTGCGAGTGAGGATAATGTTCTCGACTTATATCTGACCTGCGAACTTTAACGTTGATCGAGAATGAAAAGACACTCATCAGCTCGACATCTGAGCCAAAATATTGCCAAATGTTTCACTGGAAAGAACCCAAACTGTGAGACGCATGCGTCAGGACACTGGCGGCGTAGGCCTATGCGGCAATACACGTGTACATACATAAACATAGGTAAACATGGCTGCGAGTGAGGATAATTTTCTCGACTTATATCTGAGCTGCGAAACTTAACGTTGTTCGAGAATGAAGAGACACTAACCAGCTCGGCATCTGAGCCAAATTATTCACTAGAAAGAACCCAAACTGTGAGACTCATGCGTCAGGACACTGGCGGCATAGGCCTATGCGGCACTACACGTGTACATACATAAACATAAGTACATTGGCTGCGAGTGAGGATAATTTTCTCGACTTATATCTGAGCTGCGAAACTTAACGTTGTTCGAGAATGAAGAGACACTCACCAGCTCGGCATCTGAGCCAAATTATTGCCAAATTTTTCACTGGAAAGAACCCAAACTGTGAGACTCATGCGTCAGGACACTGGCGGCATAGGCCTATGCGGCAATACACGTGTACATACATAAACAGAAGTAAACATGGCTGCGAGTGAGGATAATTTTCTCGACTTATATCTGAGGTGCGAACTTCAACGTTGTTCGAGAATGAAGAGACACTCACCAGCTCGGCATCTGAGCCAAAATATTGCCAAATTTCTCACTGGAACGAACCCAAATTGTAAGACTCATGCGTCAGGACACTGGCGGCGTAGGCCTATGCGGCAATACACGTGTACATACATAAACATAGTTAAACATGGCTGCGAGTGAGGAAAATTTCCTCGACTTATATTTGAGCTGCAAACGTCAACGTTGATCGAGAATGAAGAGACACTCACCAGCTCGGCATCTGAGCCAAAATATTGCTAAATTTCTCACTGGAAATAACCCAAACTGTGAGACTCGTGCGTCAGGACACTGGCGGCGTAGGCATATGCGGCAATACACGTGTAAATACATAAACATAGGTAAACATGACTGCGAGTGAGGATAATTTTCTCCACTTATATCCGAGCTGCGAACTTTAACGTTGATCGAGAATTAAGAGACACTCACCAGCTCGGCATCTGAGCCAAAATATTGCCAAATTTCTCACTGGAAATAACCCAAACTGTGAGACTCGTGCGTCAGAACACTGGCGGCGTAGGCCTATGCGGCAATACAAGTGTAAATACATAAACATAGGTAAACATGGCTGCGAGTGAGGATAATTTTCTCGACTTATATCTGAGCTGCGAAACTTAACGTTGTTCGAGAATGAAGAGACACTCACCAGCTCGGCATCTGAGCCAAATTATTGCCAAATTTTTCATTGGAAAGAACCCAAACTGTGAGACTCATGCGTCAGGACACTGGCGGCATAGGCCTATGCGGAAATACACGTGTACAGTACATACATAAACATAAGTACATTGGCTGCGAGTGAGGATAATGTTCTCGACTTATATCTGAGCTGCGAACTTTAACGTTGATCGAGAATGAAAAGACACTCATCAGCTCGACATCTGAGCCAAAATATTGCCAAATGTTTCACTGGAAAGAACCCAAACTGTGAGACGCATGCGTCAGGACACTGGCGGCGTAGGCCTATGCGGCAATACACGTGTACATACATAAACATAGGTAAACATGGCTGCGAGTGAGGATAATTTTCTCGACTTATATCTGAGCTGCAAAACTTAACGTTGTTCGAGAATGAAGAGACACTAACCAGCTCGGCATCTGAGCCAAATTATTCACTAGAAAGAACCCAAACTGTGAGACTCATGCGTCAGGACACTGGCGGCATAGGCCTATGCGGCAATACACGTGTACATACATAAACAGAAGTAAACATGGCTGCGAGTGAGGATAATTTTCTCGACTTATATCTGAGGTGCGAACTTCAACGTTGTTCGAGAATGAAGAGACACTCACCAGCTCGGCATCTGAGCCAAAATATTGCCAAATTTCTCACTGGAACGAACCCAAATTGTAAGACTCATGCGTCAGGACACTGGCGGCGTAGGCCTATGCGGCAATACACGTGTACATACATAAACATAGTTAAACATGGCTGCGAGTGAGGAAAATTTCCTCGACTTATATTTGAGCTGCAAACGTCAACGTTGATCGAGAATGAAGAGACACTCACCAGCTCGGCATCTGAGCCAAAATATTGCTAAATTTCTCACTGGAAATAACCCAAACTGTGAGACTCGTGCGTCAGGACACTGGCGGCGTAGGCATATGCGGCAATACACGTGTAAATACATAAACATAGGTAAACATGACTGCGAGTGAGGATAATTTTCTCCACTTATATCCGAGCTGCGAACTTCAACGTTGTTCGAGAATGAAAAGACACTCACCAGCTCGGCATCTGAGCCAAAATATTGCCAAATTTCTCACTGGAACGAACCCAAATTGTAAGACTCATGCGTCAGGACACTGGCGGCGTAGGCCTATGCGGCAATACACGTGTACATACATAAACATAGTTAAACATGGCTGCGAGTGAGGAAAATTTCCTCGACTTATATTTGAGCTGCAAACGTCAACGTTGATCGAGAATGAAGAGACACTCACCAGCTCGGCATCTGAGCCAAAATATTGCTAAATTTCTCACTGGAAATAACCCAAACTGTGAGACTCGTGCGTCAGGACACTGGCGGCGTAGGCATATGCGGCAATACACGTGTAAATACATAAACATAGGTAAACATGACTGCGAGTGAGGATAATTTTCTCCACTTATATCCGAGCTGCGAACTTTAACGTTGATCGAGAATTAAGAGACACTCACCAGCTCGGCATCTGAGCCAAAATATTGCCAAATTTCTCACTGGAAATAACCCAAACTGTGAGACTCGTGCGTCAGAACACTGGCGGCGTAGGCCTATGCGGCAATACAAGTGTAAATACATAAACATAGGTAAACATGGCTGCGAGTGAGGATAATTTTCTCGACTTATATCTGAGCTGCGAAACTTAACGTTGTTCGAGAATGAAGAGACACTCACCAGCTCGGCATCTGAGCCAAATTATTGCCAAATTTTTCATTGGAAAGAACCCAAACTGTGAGACTCATGCGTCAGGACACTGGCGGCATAGGCCTATGCGGAAATACACTTGTACAGTACATACATAAACATAAGTACATTGGCTGCGAGTGAGGATAAATTTCTCGACTTATATCTGTGCTGCGAACTTCAACGTTGATCGAGAATGAAGAGACACACACCAGCTCGGCATCTGAGCCAAAATATTGCCACATTTCTCACTGGAAAGAACCCAAACTGTAAGACTCATGCGTCAGGACACTGGTGGCGTAGGCCTATGCGGCAATACACGTGTACATACATAAACAGAAGTACATTGGCTGCGAGTGAGGATAATGTTCTCGACTTATATCTGAGCTGCGAACTTTAACGTTGATCGAGAATGAAAAGACACTCATCAGCTCGACATCTGAGCCAAAATATTGCCAAATGTTTCACTGGAAAGAACCCAAACTGTGAGACGCATGCGTCAGGACACTGGCGGCGTAGGCCTATGCGGCAATACACGTGTACATACATAAACATAGGTAAACATGGCTGCGAGTGAGGATAATTTTCTCGACTTATATCTGAGCTGCGAAACTTAACGTTGTTCGAGAATGAAGAGACACTAACCAGCTCGGCATCTGAGCCAAATTATTCACTAGAAAGAACCCAAACTGTGAGACTCATGCGTCAGGACACTGGCGGCATAGGCCTATGCGGCACTACACGTGTACATACATAAACATAAGTACATTGGCTGCGAGTGAGGATAATTTTCTCGACTTATATCTGAGCTGCGAAACTTAACGTTGTTCGAGAATGAAGAGACACTCACCAGCTCGGCATCTGAGCCAAATTATTGCCAAATTTTTCACTGGAAAGAACCCAAACTGTGAGACTCATGCGTCAGGACACTGGCGGCATAGGCCTATGCGGCAATACACGTGTACATACATAAACAGAAGTAAACATGGCTGCGAGTGAGGATAATTTTCTCGACTTATATCTGAGGTGCGAACTTCAACGTTGTTCGAGAATGAAGAGACACTCACCAGCTCGGCATCTGAGCCAAAATATTGCCAAATTTCTCACTGGAACGAACCCAAATTGTAAGACTCATGCGTCAGGACACTGGCGGCGTAGGCCTATGCGGCAATACACGTGTACATACATAAACATAGTTAAACATGGCTGCGAGTGAGGAAAATTTCCTCGACTTATATTTGAGCTGCAAACGTCAACGTTGATCGAGAATGAAGAGACACTCACCAGCTCGGCATCTGAGCCAAAATATTGCTAAATTTCTCACTGGAAATAACCCAAACTGTGAGACTCGTGCGTCAGGACACTGGCGGCGTAGGCATATGCGGCAATACACGTGTAAATACATAAACATAGGTAAACATGACTGCGAGTGAGGATAATTTTCTCCACTTATATCCGAGCTGCGAACTTTAACGTTGATCGAGAATTAAGAGACACTCACCAGCTCGGCATCTGAGCCAAAATATTGCCAAATTTCTCACTGGAAATAACCCAAACTGTGAGACTCGTGCGTCAGAACACTGGCGGCGTAGGCCTATGCGGCAATACAAGTGTAAATACATAAACATAGGTAAACATGGCTGCGAGTAAGGATAATTTTCTCGACTTATATCTGAGCTGCGAAACTTAACGTTGTTCGAGAATGAAAAGACACTCATCAGCTCGACATCTGAGCCAAAATATTGCCAAATGTCTCACTGGAAAGAACCCAAACTGTGAGACTCATGCGTCAGAACACTGGCGGCGTAGGCCTATGCGGCAATACACGTGTACAAACATAGCATAGGTAAACATCGCTGCGAGTGAGGATACTTTTCTCGACTTATATTTGAGCTGCGAACTTCAACGTTGATCGAGAATGAAGAGACACTCACCAGCTCGGCATCTGAGCCAAATTATTCACTGGAAAGAACCCAAACTGTGAGACTCATGCGTCAGGACACTGGCGGCATAGGCCTATGCGGCACTACACGTGTACATACATAAACATAAGTACATTGGCTGCGAGTGAGGATGATTTTATCGACTTATATCTGAGCTGCGAAACTTAACGTTGTTCGAGAATGAAGAGACACTCACCAGCTCGGCATCTGAGCCAAATTATTGCCAATTTTTTCACTGGAAAGAACCCAAACTGTGAGACTCATGCGTCAGGACACTGGCGGCATAGGCCTATGCGGCAATACACGTGTACATACATAAACAGAAGTAAACATGGCTGCGAGTGAGGATAATTTTCTCGACTTATATCTGAGGTGCGAACTTCAACGTTGTTCGAGAATGAAGAGACACTCACCAGCTCGGCATCTGAGCCAAAATATTGCCAAATTTCTCACTGGAACGAACCCAAATTGTAAGACTCATGCGTCAGGACACTGGCGGCGTAGGCCTATGCGGCAATACACGTGTACATACATAAACAGAAGTACATTGGCTGCGAGTGAGGATAATGTTCTCGACTTATATCTGAGCTGCGAACTTTAACGTTGATCGAGAATGAAAAGACACTCATCAGCTCGACATCTGAGCCAAAATATTGCCAAATGTTTCACTGGAAAGAACCCAAACTGTGAGACGCATGCGTCAGGACACTGGCGGCGTAGGCCTATGCGGCAATACACGTGTAAATACATAAACATAGGTAAACATGGCTGCGAGTGAGGATAATTTTCTCGACTTATATCTGAGCTGCGAAACTTAACGTTGTTCGAGAATGAAGAGACACTCACCAGCTCGGCATCTGAGCCAAATTATTCACTGGAAAGAACCCAAACTGTGAGACTCATGCGTCAGGACACTGGCGGCATAGGCCTATGCGGCAATACACGTGTACATACATAAACAGAAGTAAACATGGCTGCGAGTGAGGATAATTTCCTCGACTTATATCTGAGGTGCGAACTTCAACGTTGTTCGAGAATGAAGAGACACTCACCAGCTCGGCATCTGAGCCAAAATATTGCCAAATTTCTCACTGGAACGAACCCAAATTGTAAGACTCATGCGTCAGGACACTGGCGGCGTAGGCCTATGCGGCAATACACGTTTAAATACATAAACATAGGTAAACATGGCTGCGAGTGAGGATAATTTTCTCGACTTATATCTGACCTGCGAACTTCAACGTTGATCGAGAATGAAGAGACACTCACCAGCTTGGCATCTGAGCCAAAATATTGCCAAATTTTTCACAGGAAAGAACCCAAACTGTGAGACTCGTGCGTCAGGACAATGGCGGCGTAGGCCTATGCGGCAATACACGTGTACATACATAAACAGAAGTAAACATGGCTGCGAGTGAGGATAATTTTCTCGACTTATATCTGAGCTGCGAACTTCAACGTTGTTCGAGAATGAAGAGACACTCACCAGCTCGGCATCTGAGCCAAAATATTGCCAAATTTCTCACTGGAAAAAACCCAAATTGTAAGACTCATGCGTCAGGACACTGGCGGCGTAGGCCTATGCGGCAATACACGTGTAAATACATAAACATAGGTAAACATGGCTGCGAGTGAGGATAATTTTCTCGACTTATATCTGAGCTGCGAAACTTAACGTTGTTCGAGAATGAAGAGACACTCACCAGCTCGGCATCTGAGCCAAATTATTCACTGGAAAGAACCCAAACTGTGAGACTCATGCGTCAGGACACTGGCGGCATAGGCCTATGCGGCACTACACGTGTACATACATAAACATAAGTACATTGGCTGCGAGTGAGGATAATGTTCTCGACTTATATCTGTGCTGCGAACTTCAACGTTGATCGAGAATGAAGAGACACTCACCAGCTCGGCATCTGAGCCAAAATATTGCCAAATTTCTCACTGGAAAGAACCCAAACTGTGAGACTCATGCGTCAGGACACTGGCGGCATAGGCCTATGCGGCAATACACGTGTACATACATAAACAGAAGTAAACATGGCTGTGAGTGAGGATAATTTTCTCGACTTATATCTGAGGTGCGAACTTCAACGTTGTTCGAGAATGAAGAGACACTCACCAGCTCGGCATCTGAGCCAAAATATATCCAAATTTCTCACTGGAAAGAACCCAAATTGTAAGACTCATGCGTCAGGACACTGGCGGCGTAGGTCTTTGCGGCAATACACGTGTACATACATAAACATAGGTAAACATGGCTGCGAGTGAGGAAGATTTTCTCGACTTATATTTGAGCTGCGAACTTCAACCTTGATCGAGAATGAAGAGACACTCACCAGCTCGGCATCTGAGCCAAAATATTGCCAAATTTCTCACTGGAAAGAACCCAAACTGTGAGATTCGTGCGTCAGAACACTGGCGGTGTAGGCCTATGCGGCAATACACGTGTACATACATAAACAGAAGTAAACATGGCTGCGAGTGAGGATAATTTTCTCGACTTATATCTGAGCTGCGAACTTCAACGTTGTTCGAGAATGAAGAGACACTCACCAGCTCGGCATCTGAGCCAAAATATTGCTAAATTTCTCACTGGAAATAACCCAAACTGTGAGACTCGTGCGTCAGGACACTGGCGGCGTAGGCATATGCGGCAATACACGTGTACATACATAAACATAGGTAAACATGACTGCGAGTGAGGATAATTTTCTCCACTTATATCCGAGCTGCGAACTTTAACGTTGATCGAGAATGAAGAGACACTCACCAGCTCGGCATCTGAGCCAAAATATTGCCAAATTTCTCACTGGAAATAACCCAAACTGTGAGACTCGTGCGTCAGAACACTGGCGGCGTAGGCCTATGCGGCAATACAAGTGTAAATACATAAACATAGGTAAACATGGCTGCGAGTAAGGATAATTTTCTCGACTTATATCTGAGCTGCGAAACTTAACGTTGTTCGAGAATGAAAAGACACTCATCAGCTCGACATCTGAGCCAAAATATTGCCAAATGTCTCACTGGAAAGAACCCAAACTGTGAGACTCATGCGTCAGAACACTGGCGGCGTAGGCCTATGCGGCAATACACGTGTACAAACATAGCATAGGTAAACATCGCTGCGAGTGAGGATACTTTTCTCGACTTATATTTGAGCTGCGAACTTCAACGTTGATCGAGAATGAAGAGACACTCACCAGCTCGGCATCTGAGCCAAATTATTCACTGGAAAGAACCCAAACTGTGAGACTCATGCGTCAGGACACTGGCGACATAGGCCTATGCGGCACTACACGTGTACATACATAAACATAAGTACATTGGCTGCGAGTGAGGATAATTTTATCGACTTATATCTGAGCTGCGAAACTTAACGTTGTTCGAGAATGAAGAGACACTCACCAGCTCGGCATCTGAGCCAAATTATTGCCAAATTTTTCACTGGAAAGAACCCAAACTGTGAGACTCATGCGTCAGGACACTGGCGGCGTAGGCCTATGCGGCAATACACGTGTAAATACATAAACATAGGTAAACATGGCTGCGAGTGAGGATAATTTTCTCGACTTATATCTGAGCTGCAAAACTTAACGTTGTTCGAGAATGAAGAGACACTCACCAGCTCGGCATCTGAGCCAAAATATTGCCAAATTTTTCACTGGAAAGAACCCAAACTGTGAGACTCATGCGTCAGGACACTGGCGGCATAGGCCTATGCGGCAATACACGTGTACATACATAAACATAAGTACATTGGCTGCGAGTGAGGATAATGTTCTCGACTTATATCTGACCTGCGAACTTCAACGTTGATCGAGAATGAAGAGACACTCACCAGCTTGGCATCTGAGCCAAAATATTGCCAATTTTTTCACAGGAAAGAACCCAAACTGTGAGACTCGTGCGTCAGGACAATGGCGGCGTAGGCCTATGCGGCAATACACGTGTACATACATAAACAGAAGTAAACATGGCTGCGAGTGAGGATAATTTTCTCGACTTATATCTGAGCTGCGAACTTCAACGTTGTTCGAGAATGAAGAGACACTCACCAGCTCGGCATCTGAGCCAAAATATTGCCAAATTTCTCACTGGAAAAAACCCAAATTGTAAGACTCATGCGTCAGGACACTGGCGGCGTAGGCCTATGCGGCAATACACGTGTAAATACATAAACATAGGTAAACATGGCTGCGAGTGAGGATAATTTTCTCGACTTATATCTGAGCTGCGAAACTTAACGTTGTTCGAGAATGAAGAGACACTCACCAGCTCGGCATCTGAGCCAAATTATTCACTGGAAAGAACCCAAACTGTGAGACTCATGCGTCAGGACACTGGCGGCATAGGCCTATGCGGCACTACACGTGTACATACATAAACATAAGTACATTGGCTGCGAGTGAGGATAATGTTCTCGACTTATATCTGAGCTGCGAACTTCAACGTTGATCGAGAATGAAGAGACACTCACCAGCTCGGCATCTGAGCCAAAATATTGCCAAATTTCTCACTGGAAATAACCCAAACTGTGAGACTCGTGCGTCAGGACACTGGCGGCGTAGGCATATGCGGCAATACACGTGTAAATACATAAACATAGGTAAACATGACTGCGAGTGAGGATAATTTTCTCCACTTATATCCGAGCTGCGAACTTTAACGTTGATCGAGAATGAAGAGACACTCACCAGCTCGGCATCTGAGCCAAAATATTGCCAAATTTCTCACTGGAACGAACCCAAATTGTAAGACTCATGCGTCAGGACACTGGCGGCGTAGGCCTATGCGGCAATACACGTGTACATACATAAACAGAAGTACATTGGCTGCGAGTGAGGATAATGTTCTCGACTTATATCTGAGCTGCGAACTTTAACGTTGATCGAGAATGAAAAGACACTCATCAGCTCGACATCTGAGCCAAAATATTGCCAAATGTTTCACTGGAAAGAACCCAAACTGTGAGACGCATGCGTCAGGACACTGGCGGCGTAGGCCTATGCGGCAATACACGTGTAAATACATAAACATAGGTAAACATGGCTGCGAGTGAGGATAATTTTCTCGACTTATATCTGAGCTGCGAAACTTAACGTTGTTCGAGAATGAAGAGACACTCACCAGCTCGGCATCTGAGCCAAATTATTCACTGGAAAGAACCCAAACTGTGAGACTCATGCGTCAGGACACTGGCGGCATAGGCCTATGCGGCAATACACGTGTACATACATAAACAGAAGTAAACATGGCTGCGAGTGAGGATAATTTCCTCGACTTATATCTGAGGTGCGAACTTCAACGTTGTTCGAGAATGAAGAGACACTCACCAGCTCGGCATCTGAGCCAAAATATTGCCAAATTTCTCACTGGAACGAACCCAAATTGTAAGACTCATGCGTCAGGACACTGGCGGCGTAGGCCTATGCGGCAATACACGTGTAAATACATAAACATAGGTAAACATGGCTGCGAGTGAGGATAATTTTCTCGACTTATATCTGACCTGCGAACTTCAACGTTGATCGAGAATGAAGAGACACTCACCAGCTTGGCATCTGAGCCAAAATATTGCCAAATTTTTCACAGGAAAGAACCCAAACTGTGAGACTCGTGCGTCAGGACAATGGCGGCGTAGGCCTATGCGGCAATACACGTGTACATACATAAACAGAAGTAAACATGGCTGCGAGTGAGGATAATTTTCTCGACTTATATCTGAGCTGCGAACTTCAACGTTGTTCGAGAATGAAGAGACACTCACCAGCTCGGCATCTGAGCCAAAATATTGCCAAATTTCTCACTGGAAAAAACCCAAATTGTAAGACTCATGCGTCAGGACACTGGCGGCGTAGGCCTATGCGGCAATACACGTGTAAATACATAAACATAGGTAAACATGGCTGCGAGTGAGGATAATTTTCTCGACTTATATCTGAGCTGCGAAACTTAACGTTGTTCGAGAATGAAGAGACACTCACCAGCTCGGCATCTGAGCCAAATTATTCACTGGAAAGAACCCAAACTGTGAGACTCATGCGTCAGGACACTGGCGGCATAGGCCTATGCGGCACTACACGTGTACATACATAAACATAAGTACATTGGCTGCGAGTGAGGATAATGTTCTCGACTTATATCTGTGCTGCGAACTTCAACGTTGATCGAGAATGAAGAGACACTCACCAGCTCGGCATCTGAGCCAAAATATTGCCAAATTTCTCACTGGAAAGAACCCAAACTGTGAGACTCATGCGTCAGGACACTGGCGGCATAGGCCTATGCGGCAATACACGTGTACATACATAAACAGAAGTAAACATGGCTGTGAGTGAGGATAATTTTCTCGACTTATATCTGAGGTGCGAACTTCAACGTTGTTCGAGAATGAAGAGACACTCACCAGCTCGGCATCTGAGCCAAAATATATCCAAATTTCTCACTGGAAAGAACCCAAATTGTAAGACTCATGCGTCAGGACACTGGCGGCGTAGGTCTTTGCGGCAATACACGTGTACATACATAAACATAGGTAAACATGGCTGCGAGTGAGGAAGATTTTCTCGACTTATATTTGAGCTGCGAACTTCAACCTTGATCGAGAATGAAGAGACACTCACCAGCTCGGCATCTGAGCCAAAATATTGCCAAATTTCTCACTGGAAAGAACCCAAACTGTGAGATTCGTGCGTCAGAACACTGGCGGTGTAGGCCTATGCGGCAATACACGTGTACATACATAAACAGAAGTAAACATGGCTGCGAGTGAGGATAATTTTCTCGACTTATATCTGAGCTGCGAACTTCAACGTTGTTCGAGAATGAAGAGACACTCACCAGCTCGGCATCTGAGCCAAAATATTGCTAAATTTCTCACTGGAAATAACCCAAACTGTGAGACTCGTGCGTCAGGACACTGGCGGCGTAGGCATATGCGGCAATACACGTGTACATACATAAACATAGGTAAACATGACTGCGAGTGAGGATAATTTTCTCCACTTATATCCGAGCTGCGAACTTTAACGTTGATCGAGAATGAAGAGACACTCACCAGCTCGGCATCTGAGCCAAAATATTGCCAAATTTCTCACTGGAAATAACCCAAACTGTGAGACTCGTGCGTCAGAACACTGGCGGCGTAGGCCTATGCGGCAATACAAGTGTAAATACATAAACATAGGTAAACATGGCTGCGAGTAAGGATAATTTTCTCGACTTATATCTGAGCTGCGAAACTTAACGTTGTTCGAGAATGAAAAGACACTCATCAGCTCGACATCTGAGCCAAAATATTGCCAAATGTCTCACTGGAAAGAACCCAAACTGTGAGACTCATGCGTCAGAACACTGGCGGCGTAGGCCTATGCGGCAATACACGTGTACAAACATAGCATAGGTAAACATCGCTGCGAGTGAGGATACTTTTCTCGACTTATATTTGAGCTGCGAACTTCAACGTTGATCGAGAATGAAGAGACACTCACCAGCTCGGCATCTGAGCCAAATTATTCACTGGAAAGAACCCAAACTGTGAGACTCATGCGTCAGGACACTGGCGACATAGGCCTATGCGGCACTACACGTGTACATACATAAACATAAGTACATTGGCTGCGAGTGAGGATAATTTTATCGACTTATATCTGAGCTGCGAAACTTAACGTTGTTCGAGAATGAAGAGACACTCACCAGCTCGGCATCTGAGCCAAATTATTGCCAAATTTTTCACTGGAAAGAACCCAAACTGTGAGACTCATGCGTCAGGACACTGGCGGCGTAGGCCTATGCGGCAATACACGTGTAAATACATAAACATAGGTAAACATGGCTGCGAGTGAGGATAATTTTCTCGACTTATATCTGAGCTGCAAAACTTAACGTTGTTCGAGAATGAAGAGACACTCACCAGCTCGGCATCTGAGCCAAAATATTGCCAAATTTTTCACTGGAAAGAACCCAAACTGTGAGACTCATGCGTCAGGACACTGGCGGCATAGGCCTATGCGGCAATACACGTGTACATACATAAACATAAGTACATTGGCTGCGAGTGAGGATAATGTTCTCGACTTATATCTGACCTGCGAACTTCAACGTTGATCGAGAATGAAGAGACACTCACCAGCTTGGCATCTGAGCCAAAATATTGCCAATTTTTTCACAGGAAAGAACCCAAACTGTGAGACTCGTGCGTCAGGACAATGGCGGCGTAGGCCTATGCGGCAATACACGTGTACATACATAAACAGAAGTAAACATGGCTGCGAGTGAGGATAATTTTCTCGACTTATATCTGAGCTGCGAACTTCAACGTTGTTCGAGAATGAAGAGACACTCACCAGCTCGGCATCTGAGCCAAAATATTGCCAAATTTCTCACTGGAAAAAAACCAAATTGTAAGACTCATGCGTCAGGACACTGGCGGCGTAGGCCTATGCGGCAATACACGTGTAAATACATAAACATAGGTAAACATGGCTGCGAGTGAGGATAATTTTCTCGACTTATATCTGAGCTGCGAAACTTAACGTTGTTCGAGAATGAAGAGACACTCACCAGCTCGGCATCTGAGCCAAATTATTCACTGGAAAGAACCCAAACTGTGAGACTCATGCGTCAGGACACTGGCGGCATAGGCCTATGCGGCACTACACGTGTACATACATAAACATAAGTACATTGGCTGCGAGTGAGGATAATGTTCTCGACTTATATCTGAGCTGCGAACTTCAACGTTGATCGAGAATGAAGAGACACTCACCAGCTCGGCATCTGAGCCAAAATATTGCCAAATTTCTCACTGGAAATAACCCAAACTGTGAGACTCGTGCGTCAGAACACTGGCGGCGTAGGCCTATGCGGCAATACAAGTGTAAATACATAAACATAGGTAAACATGGCTGCGAGTAAGGATAATTTTCTCGACTTATATCTGAGCTGCGAAACTTAACGTTGTTCGAGAATGAAAAGACACTCATCAGCTCGACATCTGAGCCAAAATATTGCCAAATGTCTCACTGGAAAGAACCCAAACTGTGAGACTCATGCGTCAGAACACTGGCGGCGTAGGCCTATGCGGCAATACACGTGTACAAACATAGCATAGGTAAACATCGCTGCGAGTGAGGATACTTTTCTCGACTTATATTTGAGCTGCGAACTTCAACGTTGATCGAGAATGAAGAGACACTCACCAGCTCGGCATCTGAGCCAAATTATTCACTGGAAAGAACCCAAACTGTGAGACTCATGCGTCAGGACACTGGCGGCATAGGCCTATGCGGCACTACACGTGTACATACATAAACATAAGTACATTGGCTGCGAGTGAGGATGATTTTATCGACTTATATCTGAGCTGCGAAACTTAACGTTGTTCGAGAATGAAGAGACACTCACCAGCTCGGCATCTGAGCCAAATTATTGCCAATTTTTTCACTGGAAAGAACCCAAACTGTGAGACTCATGCGTCAGGACACTGGCGGCATAGGCCTATGCGGCAATACACGTGTACATACATAAACAGAAGTAAACATGGCTGCGAGTGAGGATAATTTTCTCGACTTATATCTGAGGTGCGAACTTCAACGTTGTTCGAGAATGAAGAGACACTCACCAGCTCGGCATCTGAGCCAAAATATTGCCAAATTTCTCACTGGAACGAACCAAAATTGTAAGACTCATGCGTCAGGACACTGGCGGCGTAGGCCTATGCGGCAATACACGTGTACATACATAAACAGAAGTACATTGGCTGCGAGTGAGGATAATGTTCTCGACTTATATCTGAGCTGCGAACTTTAACGTTGATCGAGAATGAAAAGACACTCATCAGCTCGACATCTGAGCCAAAATATTGCCAAATGTTTCACTGGAAAGAACCCAAACTGTGAGACGCATGCGTCAGGACACTGGCGGCGTAGGCCTATGCGGCAATACACGTGTAAATACATAAACATAGGTAAACATGGCTGCGAGTGAGGATAATTTTCTCGACTTATATCTGAGCTGCGAAACCTAACGTTGTTCGAGAATGAAGAGACACTCACCAGCTCGGCATCTGAGCCAAATTATTCACTGGAAAGAACCCAAACTGTGAGACTCATGCGTCAGGACACTGGCGGCATAGGCCTATGCGGCAATACACGTGTACATACATAAACAGAAGTAAACATGGCTGCGAGTGAGGATAATTTCCTCGACTTATATCTGAGGTGCGAACTTCAACGTTGTTCGAGAATGAAGAGACACTCACCAGCTCGGCATCTGAGCCAAAATATTGCCAAATTTCTCACTGGAACGAACCCAAATTGTAAGACTCATGCGTCAGGACACTGGCGGCGTAGGCCTATGCGGCAATACACGTGTAAATACATAAACATAGGTAAACATGGCTGCGAGTGAGGATAATTTTCTCGACTTATATCTGACCTGCGAACTTCAACGTTGATCGAGAATGAAGAGACACTCACCAGCTTGGCATCTGAGCCAAAATATTGCCAAATTTTTCACAGGAAAGAACCCAAACTGTGAGACTCGTGCGTCAGGACAATGGCGGCGTAGGCCTATGCGGCAATACACGTGTACATACATAAACAGAAGTAAACATGGCTGCGAGTGAGGATAATTTTCTCGACTTATATCTGAGCTGCGAACTTCAACGTTGTTCGAGAATGAAGAGACACTCACCAGCTCGGCATCTGAGCCAAAATATTGCCAAATTTCTCACTGGAAAAAACCCAAATTGTAAGACTCATGCGTCAGGACACTGGCGGCGTAGGCCTATGCGGCAATACACGTGTAAATACATAAACATAGGTAAACATGGCTGCGAGTGAGGATAATTTTCTCGACTTATATCTGAGCTGCGAAACTTAACGTTGTTCGAGAATGAAGAGACACTCACCAGCTCGGCATCTGAGCCAAATTATTCACTGGAAAGAACCCAAACTGTGAGACTCATGCGTCAGGACACTGGCGGCATAGGCCTATGCGGCACTACACGTGTACATACATAAACATAAGTACATTGGCTGCGAGTGAGGATAATGTTCTCGACTTATATCTGTGCTGCGAACTTCAACGTTGATCGAGAATGAAGAGACACTCACCAGCTCGGCATCTGAGCCAAAATATTGCCAAATTTCTCACTGGAAAGAACCCAAACTGTGAGACTCATGCGTCAGGACACTGGCGGCATAGGCCTATGCGGCAATACACGTGTACATACATAAACAGAAGTAAACATGGCTGTGAGTGAGGATAATTTTCTCGACTTATATCTGAGGTGCAAACTTCAACGTTGTTCGAGAATGAAGAGACACTCACCAGCTCGGCATGTGAGCCAAAATATATCCAAATTTCTCACTGGAAAGAACCCAAATTGTAAGACTCATGCGTCAGGACACTGGCGGCGTAGGTCTTTGCGGCAATACACGTGTACATACATAAACATAGGTAAACATGGCTGCGAGTGAGGAAGATTTTCTCGACTTATATTTGAGCTGCGAACTTCAACCTTGATCGAGAATGAAGAGACACTCACCAGCTCGGCATCTGAGCCAAAATATTGCCAAATTTCTCACTGGAAAGAACCCAAACTGTGAGATTCGTGCGTCAGAACACTGGCGGTGTAGGCCTATGCGGCAATACACGTGTACATACATAAACAGAAGTAAACATGGCTGCGAGTGAGGATAATTTTCTCGACTTATATCTGAGCTGCGAACTTCAACGTTGTTCGAGAATGAAGAGACACTCACCAGCTCGGCATCTGAGCCAAAATATTGCTAAATTTCTCACTGGAAATAACCCAAACTGTGAGACTCGTGCGTCAGGACACTGGCGGCGTAGGCATATGCGGCAATACACGTGTACATACATAAACATAGGTAAACATGACTGCGAGTGAGGATAATTTTCTCCACTTATATCCGAGCTGCGAACTTTAACGTTGATCGAGAATGAAGAGACACTCACCAGCTCGGCATCTGAGCCAAAATATTGCCAAATTTCTCACTGGAAATAACCCAAACTGTGAGACTCGTGCGTCAGAACACTGGCGGCGTAGGCCTATGCGGCAATACAAGTGTAAATACATAAACATAGGTAAACATGGCTGCGAGTAAGGATAATTGTCTCGACTTATATCTGAGCTGCGAAACTTAACGTTGTTCGAGAATGAAAAGACACTCATCAGCTCGACATCTGAGCCAAAATATTGCCAAATGTCTCACTGGAAAGAACCCAAACTGTGAGACTCATGCGTCAGAACACTGGCGGCGTAGGCCTATGCGGCAATACACGTGTACAAACATAGCATAGGTAAACATCGCTGCGAGTGAGGATACTTTTCTCGACTTATATTTGAGCTGCGAACTTCAACGTTGATCGAGAATGAAGAGACACTCACCAGCTCGGCATCTGAGCCAAATTATTCACTGGAAAGAACCCAAACTGTGAGACTCATGCGTCAGGACACTGGCGACATAGGCCTATGCGGCACTACACGTGTACATACATAAACATAAGTACATTGGCTGCGAGTGAGGATAATTTTATCGACTTATATCTGAGCTGCGAAACTTAACGTTGTTCGAGAATGAAGAGACACTCACCAGCTCGGCATCTGAGCCAAATTATTGCCAAATTTTTCACTGGAAAGAACCCAAACTGTGAGACTCATGCGTCAGGACACTGGCGGCGTAGGCCTATGCGGCAATACACGTGTAAATACATAAACATAGGTAAACATGGCTGCGAGTGAGGATAATTTTCTCGACTTATATCTGAGCTGCAAAACTTAACGTTGTTCGAGAATGAAGAGACACTCACCAGCTCGGCATCTGAGCCAAAATATTGCCAAATTTTTCACTGGAAAGAACCCAAACTGTGAGACTCATGCGTCAGGACACTGGCGGCATAGGCCTATGCGGCAATACACGTGTACATACATAAACATAAGTACATTGGCTGCGAGTGAGGATAATGTTCTCGACTTATATCTGACCTGCGAACTTCAACGTTGATCGAGAATGAAGAGACACTCACCAGCTTGGCATCTGAGCCAAAATATTGCCAATTTTTTCACAGGAAAGAACCCAAACTGTGAGACTCGTGCGTCAGGACAATGGCGGCGTAGGCCTATGCGGCAATACACGTGTACATACATAAACAGAAGTAAACATGGCTGCGAGTGAGGATAATTTTCTCGACTTATATCTGAGCTGCGAACTTCAACGTTGTTCGAGAATGAAGAGACACTCACCAGCTCGGCATCTGAGCCAAAATATTGCCAAATTTCTCACTGGAAAAAACCCAAATTGTAAGACTCATGCGTCAGGACACTGGCGGCGTAGGCCTATGCGGCAATACACGTGTAAATACATAAACATAGGTAAACATGGCTGCGAGTGAGGATAATTTTCTCGACTTATATCTGAGCTGCGAAACTTAACGTTGTTCGAGAATGAAGAGACACTCACCAGCTCGGCATCTGAGCCAAATTATTCACTGGAAAGAACCCAAACTGTGAGACTCATGCGTCAGGACACTGGCGGCATAGGCCTATGCGGCACTACACGTGTACATACATAAACATAAGTACATTGGCTGCGAGTGAGGATAATGTTCTCGACTTATATCTGAGCTGCGAACTTCAACGTTGATCGAGAATGAAGAGACACTCACCAGCTCAGCATCTGAGCCAAAATATTGCCAAATTTCTCACTGGAAAGAACCCAAACTGTGAGACTCATGCGTCAGGACACTGGCGGCATAGGCCTATGCGGCAATACACGTGTACATACATAAACAGAAGTAAACATGGCTGCGAGTGAGGATAATTTTCTCGACTTATATCTGAGGTGCGAACTTCAACGTTGTTCGAGAATGAAGAGACACTCACCAGCTCGGCATCTGAGCCAAAATATATCCAAATTTCTCACTGGAAAGAACCCAAATTGTAAGACTCATGCGTCAGGACACTGGCGGCGTAGGTCTTTGCGACAATACACGTGTACATACATAAACATAGGTAAACATGACTGCGAGTGAGGATAATTTTCTCCACTTATATCCGAGCTGCGAACTTTAACGTTGATCGAGAATGAAGAGACACTCACCAGCTCGGCATCTGAGCCAAAATATTGCCAAATTTCTCACTGGAAATAACCCAAACTGTGAGACTCGTGCGTCAGAACACTGGCGGCGTAGGCCTATGCGGCAATACAAGTGTAAATACATAAACATAGGTAAACATGGCTGCGAGTAAGGATAATTTTCTCGACTTATATCTGAGCTGCGAAACTTAACGTTGTTCGAGAATGAAAAGACACTCATCAGCTCGACATCTGAGCCAAAATATTGCCAAATGTCTCACTGGAAAGAACCCAAACTGTGAGACTCATGCGTCAGAACCCTGGCGGCGTAGGCCTATGCGGCAATACACGTGTACAAACATAGCATAGGTAAACATCGCTGCGAGTGAGGATACTTTTCTCGACTTATATTTGAGCTGCGAACTTCAACGTTGATCGAGAATGAAGAGACACTCACCAGCTCGGCATCTGAGCCAAATTTCTCACTGGAAAGAACCCAAACTGTGAGACTCGTGCGTCAGAACACTGGCGGTGTAGGCCTATGCGGCAATACACGTGTACATACATAAACAGAAGTAAACATGGCTGCGAGTGAGGATAATTTTCTCGACTTATATCTGAGCTGCGAACTTCAACGTTGTTCGAGAATGAAGAGACACTCACCAGCTCGGCATCTGAGCCAAAATATTGCCAAATTTCTCACTGGAAAGAACCCAAACTGTGAGACTCGTGCGTCAGGACACTGGCGGCGTAGGCCTATGAGGCAATACACGTGTACATACATAAACATAGGTAAACATGGCTGCGAGTGAGGATAATTTTCTCGACTTATATCTGAGCTGCGAAACTTAACGTTGTTCGAGAATGAAGAGACACTCACCAGCTCGGCATCTGAGCCAAATTATTGCCAAATTTTTCATTGGAAAGAACCCAAACTGTGAGACTCATGCGTCAGGACACTGGCGGCATAGGCCTATGCGGAAATACACGTGTACAGTACATACATAAACATAAGTACATTGGCTGCGAGTGAGGATAAATTTCTCGACTTATATCTGTGCTGCGAACTTCAACGTTGATCGAGAATGAAGAGACACACACCAGCTCGGCATCTGAGCCAAAATATTGCCACATTTCTCACTGGAAAGAACCCAAACTGTAAGACTCATGCGTCAGGACAATGGCGGCGTAGGCCTATGCGGCAATACACGTGTACATACATAAACAGAAGTACATTGGCTGCGAGTGAGGATAATTTTCTCGACTTATATCTGAGCTGCGAACTTCAACGTTGTTCGAGAATGAAGAGACACTCACCAGCTCGGCATCTGAGCCAAAATATTGCCAAATTTCTCACTGGAAAAAACCCAAATTGTAAGACTCATGCGTCAGGACACTGGCGGCGTAGGCCTATGCGGCAATACACGTGTAAATACATAAACATAGGTAAACATGGCTGCGAGTGAGGATAATTTTCTCGACTTATATCTGAGCTGCGAAACTTAACGTTGTTCGAGAATGAAGAGACACTCACCAGCTCGGCATCTGAGCCAAATTATTCACTGGAAAGAACCCAAACTGTGAGACTCATGCGTCAGGACACTGGCGGCATAGGCCTATGCGGCACTACACGTGTACATACATAAACATAAGTACATTGGCTGCGAGTGAGGATAATGTTCTCGACTTATATCTGAGCTGCGAACTTCAACGTTGATCGAGAATGAAGAGACACTCACCAGCTCGGCATCTGAGCCAAAATATTGCCAAATTTCTCACTGGAAAGAACCCAAACTGTGAGACTCATGCGTCAGGACACTGGCGGCATAGGCCTGTGCGGCAATACACGTGTACATACATAAACAGAAGTAAACATGGCTGCGAGTGAGGATAATTTTCTCGACTTATATCTGAGGTGCGAACTTCAACGTTGTTCGAGAATGAAGAGACACTCACCAGCTCGGCATCTGAGCCAAAATATATCCAAATTTCTCACTGGAAAGAACCCAAATTGTAAGACTCATGCGTCAGGACACTGGCGGCGTAGGTCTTTGCGGCAATACACGTGTACATACATAAACATAGGTAAACATGACTGCGAGTGAGGATAATTTTCTCCACTTATATCCGAGCTGCGAACTTTAACGTTGATCGAGAATGAAGAGACACTCACCAGCTCGGCATCTGAGCCAAAATATTGCCAAATTTCTCACTGGAAATAACCCAAACTGTGAGACTCGTGCGTCAGAACACTGGCGGCGTAGGCCTATGCGGCAATACAAGTGTAAATACATAAACATAGGTAAACATGGCTGCGAGTAAGGATAATTTTCTCGACTTATATCTGAGCTGCGAAACTTAACGTTGTTCGAGAATGAAAAGACACTCATCAGCTCGACATCTGAGCCAAAATATTGCCAAATGTCTCACTGGAAAGAACCCAAACTGTGAGACTCATGCGTCAGAACCCTGGCGGCGTAGGCCTATGCGGCAATACACGTGTACAAACATAGCATAGGTAAACATCGCTGCGAGTGAGGATACTTTTCTCGACTTATATTTGAGCTGCGAACTTCAACGTTGATCGAGAATGAAGAGACACTCACCAGCTCGGCATCTGAGCCAAATTTCTCACTGGAAAGAACCCAAACTGTGAGACTCGTGCGTCAGAACACTGGCGGTGTAGGCCTATGCGGCAATACACGTGTACATACATAAACAGAAGTAAACATGGCTGCGAGTGAGGATAATTTTCTCGACTTATATCTGAGCTGCGAACTTCAACGTTGTTCGAGAATGAAGAGACACTCACCAGCTCGGCATCTGAGCCAAAATATTGCCAAATTTCTCACTGGAAAGAACCCAAACTATGAGACTCGTGCGTCAGGACACGGGCGGCGTAGGCCTATGCGGCAATACACGTGTACATACATAAACATAGGTAAACATGGCTGCGAGTGAGGATAATTTTCTCGACTTATATCTGAGCTGCGAAACTTAACGTTGTTCGAGAATGAAGAGACACTCACCAGCTCGGCATCTGAGCCAAATTATTGCCAAATTTTTCATTGGAAAGAACCCAAACTGTGAGACTCATGCGTCAGGACACTGGCGGCATAGGCCTATGCGGAAATACACGTGTACAGTACATACATAAACATAAGTACATTGGCTGCGAGTGAGGATAAATTTCTCGACTTATATCTGTGCTGCGAACTTCAACGTTGATCGAGAATGAAGAGACACACACCAGCTCGGCATCTGAGCCAAAATATTGCCACATTTCTCACTGGAAAGAACCCAAACTGTAAGACTCATGCGTCAGGACACTGGTGGCGTAGGCCTATGCGGCAATACACGTGTACATACATAAACAGAAGTACATTGGCTGCGAGTGAGGATAATGTTCTCGACTTATATCTGAGCTGCGAACTTTAACGTTGATCGAGAATGAAAAGACACTCATCAGCTCGACATCCGAGCCAAAATATTGCCAAATGTTTCACTGGAAAGAACCCGAACTGTGAGACGCATGCGTCAGGACACTGGCGGCGTAGGCCTATGCGGCAATACACGTGTACATACATAAACATAGGTAAACATGGCTGCGAGTGAGGATAATTTTCTCGACTTATATCTGAGCTGCGAAACTTAACGATGTTCGAGAATGAAGAGACACTCACCAGCTCGGCATCTGAGCCAAATTATTCACTAGAAAGAACCCAAACTGTGAGACTCATGCGTCAGGACACTGGCGGCATAGGCCTATGCGGCACTACACGTGTACATACATAAACATAAGTACATTGGCTGCGAGTGAGGATAATTTTCTCGACTTATATCCGAGCTGCGAAACTTAACGTTGTTCGAGAATGAAGAGAAACTCACCAGCTCGGCATCTGAGCCAAATTATTGCCAAATTGTTCACTGGAAAGAACCCAAACTGTGAGACTCATGCGTCAGGACACTGGCGGCATAGGCCTATGCGGCAATACACGTGTACATACATAAACAGAAGTAAACATGGCTGCGAGTGAGGATAATTTTCTCGACTTATATCTGAGGTGCGAACTTCAACGTTGTTCGAGAATGAAGAGACACTCACCAGCTCGGCATCTGAGCCAAAATATTGCCAAATTTCTCACTGGAACGAACCCAAATTGTAAGACTCATGCGTCAGGACACTGGCGGCGTAGGCCTATGCGGCAATACACGTGTACATACATAAACATAGTTAAACATGGCTGCGAGTGAGGAAAATTTCCTCGACTTATATTTGAGCTGCAAACGTCAACGTTGATCGAGAATGAAGAGACACTCACCAGCTCGGCATCTGAGCCAAAATATTGCTAAATTTCTCACTGGAAATAACCCAAACTGTGAGACTCGTGCGTCAGGACACTGGCGGCGTAGGCCTATGCGGCACTACACGTGTACATACATAAACATAAGTACATTGGCTGCGAGTGAGGATAATTTTCTCGACTTATATCCGAGCTGCGAAACTTAACGTTGTTCGAGAATGAAGAGAAACTCACCAGCTCGGCATCTGAGCCAAATTATTGCCAAATTGTTCACTGGAAAGAACCCAAACTGTGAGACTCATGCGTCAGGACACTGGCGGCATAGGCCTATGCGGCAATACACGTGTACATACATAAACAGAAGTAAACATGGCTGCGAGTGAGGATAATTTTCTCGACTTATATCTGAGGTGCGAACTTCAACGTTGTTCGAGAATGAAGAGACACTCACCAGCTCGGCATCTGAGCCAAAATATTGCCAAATTTCTCACTGGAACGAACCCAAATTGTAAGACTCATGCGTCAGGACACTGGCGGCGTAGGCCTATGCGGCAATACACGTGTACATACATAAACATAGTTAAACATGGCTGCGAGTGAGGAAAATTTCCTCGACTTATATTTGAGCTGCAAACGTCAACGTTGATCGAGAATGAAGAGACACTCACCAGCTCGGCATCTGAGCCAAAATATTGCTAAATTTCTCACTGGAAATAACCCAAACTGTGAGACTCGTGCGTCAGGACACTGGCGGCGTAGGCATATGCGGCAATACACGTGTAAATACATAAACATAGGTAAACATGACTGCGAGTGAGGATAATTTTCTCCACTTATATCCGAGCTGCGAACTTTAACGTTGATCGAGAATGAAGAGACACTCACCAGCTCGGCATCTGAGCCAAAATATTGCCAAATTTCTCACTGGAAATAACCCAAACTGTGAGACTCGTGCGTCAGAACACTGGCGGCGTAGGCCTATGCGGCAATACAAGTGTAAATACATAAACATAGGTAAACATGGCTGCGAGTAAGGATAATTTTCTCGACTTATATCTGAGCTGCGAAACTTAACGTTGTTCGAGAATGAAAAGACACTCATCAGCTCGACATCTGAGCCAAAATATTGCCAAATGTCTCACTGGAAAGAACCCAAACTGTGAGACTCATGCGTCAGAACCCTGGCGGCGTAGGCCTATGCGGCAATACACGTGTACAAACATAGCATAGGTAAACATCGCTGAGAGTGAGGATAATGTTCTCGACTTATATCTGAGCTGCGAACTTCAACGTTGATCGAGAATGAAGAGACACTCACCAGCTCGGCATCTGAGCCAAAATATTGCCAAATTTCTCACTGGAAAGAACCCAAACTGTGAGACTCATGCGTCAGGACACTGGCGGCATAGGCCTATGCGGCAATACACGTGTACATACATAAACAGAAGTAAACATGGCTGCGAGTGAGGAAAATTTCCTCGACTTATATTTGAGCTGCAAACGTCAACGTTGATCGAGAATGAAGAGACACTCACCAGCTCGGCATCTGAGCCAAAATATTGCTAAATTTCTCACTGGAAATAACCCAAACTGTGAGACTCGTGCGTCAGGACACTGGCGGCGTAGGCATATGCGGCAATACACGTGTAAATACATAAACATAGGTAAACATGACTGCGAGTGAGGATAATTTTCTCCACTTATATCCGAGCTGCGAACTTTAACGTTGATCGAGAATGAAGAGACACTCACCAGCTCGGCATCTGAGCCAAAATATTGCCAAATTTCTCACTGGAAATAACCCAAACTGTGAGACTCGTGCGTCAGAACACTGGCGGCGTAGGCCTATGCGGCAATACAAGTGTAAATACATAAACATAGGTAAACATGGCTGCGAGTAAGGATAATTTTCTCGACTTATATCTGAGCTGCGAAACTTAACGTTGTTCGAGAATGAAAAGACACTCATCAGCTCGACATCTGAGCCAAAATATTGCCAAATGTCTCACTGGAAAGAACCCAAACTGTGAGACTCATGCGTCAGAACACTGGCGGCGTAGGCCTATGCGGCAATACACGTGTACAAACATAGCATAGGTAAACATCGCTGCGAGTGAGGATAATGTTCTCGACTTATATCTGAGCTGCGAACTTCAACGTTGATCGAGAATGAAGAGACACTCACCAGCTCGGCATCTGAGCCAAAATATTGCCAAATTTCTCACTGGAAAGAACCCAAACTGTGAGACTCATGCGTCAGGACACTGGCGGCATAGGCCTATGCGGCAATACACGTGTACATACATAAACAGAAGTAAACATGGCTGCGAGTGAGGAAAATTTCCTCGACTTATATTTGAGCTGCAAACGTCAACGTTGATCGAGAATGAAGAGACACTCACCAGCTCGGCATCTGAGCCAAAATATTGCTAAATTTCTCACTGGAAATAACCCAAACTGTGAGACTCGTGCGTCAGGACACTGGCGGCGTAGGCATATGCGGCAATACACGTGTAAATACATAAACATAGGTAAACATGGCTGCGAGTGAGGATAATTTTCTCCACTTATATCCGAGCTGCGAACTTTAACGTTGATCGAGAATGAAGAGACACTCACCAGCTCGGCATCTGAGCCAAAATATTGCCAAATTTCTCACTGGAAATAACCCAAACTGTGAGACTCGTGCGTCAGAACACTGGCGGCGTAGGCCTATGCGGCAATACAAGTGTAAATACATAAACATAGTTAAACATGGCTGCGAGTAAGGATAATTTTCTCGACTTATATCTGAGCTGCGAAACTTAACGTTGTTCGAGAATGAAAAGACACTCATCAGCTCGACATCTGAGCCAAAATATTGCCAAATGTCTCACTGGAAAGAACCCAAACTGTGAGACTCATGCGTCAGAACACTGGCGGCGTAGGCCTATGCGGCAATACACGTGTACAAACATAGCATAGGTAAACATCGCTGCGAGTGAGGATAATGTTCTCGACTTATATCTGAGCTGCGAACTTCAACGTTGATCGAGAATGAAGAGACACTCACCAGCTCGGCATCTGAGCCAAAATATTGCCAAATTTCTCACTGGAAAGAACCCAAACTGTGAGACTCATGCGTCAGGACACTGGCGGCATAGGCCTATGCGGCAATACACGTGTACATACATAAACAGAAGTAAACATGGCTGCGAGTGAGGATAATTTTCTCGACTTATATCTGAGGTGCGAACTTCAACGTTGTTCGAGAATGAAGAGACACTCACCAGCTCGGCATCTGAGCCAAAATATATCCAAATTTCTCACTGGAAAGAACCCAAATTGTAAGACTCATGCGTCAGGACACTGGCGGCGTAGGTCTTTGCGGCAATACACGTGTACATACATAAACATAGGTAAACATGGCTGCGAGTGAGGAAGATTTTCTCGACTTATATTTGAGCTGCGAACTTCAACCTTGATCGAGAATGAAGAGACACTCACCAGCACGGCATCTGAGCCAAAATATTGCCAAATTTCTCACTGGAAAGAACCCAAACTGTGAGATTCGTGCGTCAGAACACTGGCGGTGTAGGCCTATGCGGCAATACACGTGTACATACATAAACAGAAGTAAACATGGCTGCGAGTGAGGATAATTTTCTCGACTTATATCTGAGCTGCGAACTTCAACGTTGTTCGAGAATGAAGAGACACTCACCAGCTCGGCATCTGAGCCAAAATATTGCTAAATTTCTCACTGGAAATAACCCAAACTGTGAGACTCGTGCGTCAGGACACTGGCGGCGTAGGCATATGCGGCAATACACGTGTACATACATAAACATAGGTAAACATGACTGCGAGTGAGGATAATTTTCTCCACTTATATCCGAGCTGCGAACTTTAACGTTGATCGAGAATGAAGAGACACTCACCAGCTCGGCATCTGAGCCAAAATATTGCCAAATTTCTCACTGGAAATAACCCAAACTGTGAGACTCGTGCGTCAGAACACTGGCGGCGTAGGCCTATGCGGCAATACAAGTGTAAATACATAAACATAGGTAAACATGGCTGCGAGTAAGGATAATTTTCTCGACTTATATCTGAGCTGCGAAACTTAACGTTGTTCGAGAATGAAAAGACACTCATCAGCTCGACATCTGAGCCAAAATATTGCCAAATGTCTCACTGGAAAGAACCCAAACTGTGAGACTCATGCGTCAGAACACTGGCGGCGTAGGCCTATGCGGCAATACACGTGTACAAACATAGCATAGGTAAACATCGCTGCGAGTGAGGATAATGTTCTCGACTTATATCTGAGCTGCGAACTTCAACGTTGATCGAGAATGAAGAGACACTCACCAGCTCGGCATCTGAGCCAAAATATTGCCAAATTTCTCACTGGAAAGAACCCAAACTGTGAGACTCATGCGTCAGGACACTGGCGGCATAGGCCTATGCGGCAATACACGTGTACATACATAAACAGAAGTAAACATGGCTGCGAGTGAGGAAAATTTCCTCGACTTATATTTGAGCTGCAAACGTCAACGTTGATCGAGAATGAAGAGACACTCACCAGCTCGGCATCTGAGCCAAAATATTGCTAAATTTCTCACTGGAAATAACCCAAACTGTGAGACTCGTGCGTCAGGACACTGGCGGCGTAGGCATATGCGGCAATACACGTGTAAATACATAAACATAGGTAAACATGACTGCGAGTGAGGATAATTTTCTCCACTTATATCCGAGCTGCGAACTTTAACGTTGATCGAGAATGAAGAGACACTCACCAGCTCGGCATCTGAGCCAAAATATTGCCAAATTTCTCACTGGAAATAACCCAAACTGTGAGACTCGTGCGTCAGAACACTGGCGGCGTAGGCCTATGCGGCAATACAAGTGTAAATACATAAACATAGTTAAACATGGCTGCGAGTAAGGATAATTTTCTCGACTTATATCTGAGCTGCGAAACTTAACGTTGTTCGAGAATGAAAAGACACTCATCAGCTCGACATCTGAGCCAAAATATTGCCAAATGTCTCACTGGAAAGAACCCAAACTGTGAGACTCATGCGTCAGAACACTGGCGGCGTAGGCCTATGCGGCAATACACGTGTACAAACATAGCATAGGTAAACATCGCTGCGAGTGAGGATAATGTTCTCGACTTATATCTGAGCTGCGAACTTCAACGTTGATCGAGAATGAAGAGACACTCACCAGCTCGGCATCTGAGCCAAAATATTGCCAAATTTCTCACTGGAAAGAACCCAAACTGTGAGACTCATGCGTCAGGACACTGGCGGCATAGGCCTATGCGGCAATACACGTGTACATACATAAACAGAAGTAAACATGGCTGCGAGTGAGGATAATTTTCTCGACTTATATCTGAGGTGCGAACTTCAACGTTGTTCGAGAATGAAGAGACACTCACCAGCTCGGCATCTGAGCCAAAATATATCCAAATTTCTCACTGGAAAGAACCCAAATTGTAAGACTCATGCGTCAGGACACTGGCGGCGTAGGTCTTTGCGGCAATACACGTGTACATACATAAACATAGGTAAACATGGCTGCGAGTGAGGAAGATTTTCTCGACTTATATTTGAGCTGCGAACTTCAACCTTGATCGAGAATGAAGAGACACTCACCAGCACGGCATCTGAGCCAAAATATTGCCAAATTTCTCACTGGAAAGAACCCAAACTGTGAGATTCGTGCGTCAGAACACTGGCGGTGTAGGCCTATGCGGCAATACACGTGTACATACATAAACAGAAGTAAACATGGCTGCGAGTGAGGATAATTTTCTCGACTTATATCTGAGCTGCGAACTTCAACGTTGTTCGAGAATGAAGAGACACTCACCAGCTCGGCATCTGAGCCAAAATATTGCTAAATTTCTCACTGGAAATAACCCAAACTGTGAGACTCGTGCGTCAGGACACTGGCGGCGTAGGCATATGCGGCAATACACGTGTACATACATAAACATAGGTAAACATGACTGCGAGTGAGGATAATTTTCTCCACTTATATCCGAGCTGCGAACTTTAACGTTGATCGAGAATGAAGAGACACTCACCAGCTCGGCATCTGAGCCAAAATATTGCCAAATTTCTCACTGGAAATAACCCAAACTGTGAGACTCGTGCGTCAGAACACTGGCGGCGTAGGCCTATGCGGCAATACAAGTGTAAATACATAAACATAGGTAAACATGGCTGCGAGTAAGGATAATTTTCTCGACTTATATCTGAGCTGCGAAACTTAACGTTGTTCGAGAATGAAAAGACACTCATCAGCTCGACATCTGAGCCAAAATATTGCCAAATGTCTCACTGGAAAGAACCCAAACTGTGAGACTCATGCGTCAGAACACTGGCGGCGTAGGCCTATGCGGCAATACACGTGTACAAACATAGCATAGGTAAACATCGCTGCGAGTGAGGATAATGTTCTCGACTTATATCTGAGCTGCGAACTTCAACGTTGATCGAGAATGAAGAGACACTCACCAGCTCGGCATCTGAGCCAAAATATTGCCAAATTTCTCACTGGAAAGAACCCAAACTGTGAGACTCATGCGTCAGGACACTGGCGGCATAGGCCTATGCGGCAATACACGTGTACATACATAAACAGAAGTAAACATGGCTGCGAGTGAGGAAAATTTCCTCGACTTATATTTGAGCTGCAAACGTCAACGTTGATCGAGAATGAAGAGACACTCACCAGCTCGGCATCTGAGCCAAAATATTGCTAAATTTCTCACTGGAAATAACCCAAACTGTGAGACTCGTGCGTCAGGACACTGGCGGCGTAGGCATATGCGGCAATACACGTGTAAATACATAAACATAGGTAAACATGACTGCGAGTGAGGATAATTTTCTCCACTTATATCCGAGCTGCGAACTTTAACGTTGATCGAGAATGAAGAGACACTCACCAGCTCGGCATCTGAGCCAAAATATTGCCAAATTTCTCACTGGAAAAAACCCAAACTGTGAGACTCGTGCGTCAGAACACTGGCGGCGTAGGCCTATGCGGCAATACAAGTGTAAATACATAAACATAGTTAAACATGGCTGCGAGTAAGGATAATTTTCTCGACTTATATCTGAGCTGCGAAACTTAACGTTGTTCGAGAATGAAAAGACACTCATCAGCTCGACATCTGAGCCAAAATATTGCCAAATGTCTCACTGGAAAGAACCCAAACTGTGAGACTCATGCGTCAGAACACTGGCGGCGTAGGCCTATGCGGCAATACACGTGTACAAACATAGCATAGGTAAACATCGCTGCGAGTGAGGATAATGTTCTCGACTTATATCTGAGCTGCGAACTTCAACGTTGATCGAGAATGAAGAGACACTCACCAGCTCGGCATCTGAGCCAAAATATTGCCAAATTTCTCACTGGAAAGAACCCAAACTGTGAGACTCATGCGTCAGGACACTGGCGGCATAGGCCTATGCGGCAATACACGTGTACATACATAAACAGAAGTAAACATGGCTGCGAGTGAGGATAATTTTCTCGACTTATATCTGAGGTGCGAACTTCAACGTTGTTCGAGAATGAAGAGACACTCACCAGCTCGGCATCTGAGCCAAAATATATCCAAATTTCTCACTGGAAAGAACCCAAATTGTAAGACTCATGCGTCAGGACACTGGCGGCGTAGGTCTTTGCGGCAATACACGTGTACATACATAAACATAGGTAAACATGGCTGCGAGTGAGGAAGATTTTCTCGACTTATATTTGAGCTGCGAACTTCAACCTTGATCGAGAATGAAGAGACACTCACCAGCACGGCATCTGAGCCAAAATATTGCCAAATTTCTCACTGGAAAGAACCCAAACTGTGAGATTCGTGCGTCAGAACACTGGCGGTGTAGGCCTATGCGGCAATACACGTGTACATACATAAACAGAAGTAAACATGGCTGCGAGTGAGGATAATTTTCTCGACTTATATCTGAGCTGCGAACTTCAACGTTGTTCGAGAATGAAGAGACACTCACCAGCTCGGCATCTGAGCCAAAATATTGCTAAATTTCTCACTGGAAATAACCCAAACTGTGAGACTCGTGCGTCAGGACACTGGCGGCGTAGGCATATGCGGCAATACACGTGTACATACATAAACATAGGTAAACATGACTGCGAGTGAGGATAATTTTCTCCACTTATATCCGAGCTGCGAACTTTAACGTTGATCGAGAATGAAGAGACACTCACCAGCTCGGCATCTGAGCCAAAATATTGCCAAATTTCTCACTGGAAATAACCCAAACTGTGAGACTCGTGCGTCAGAACACTGGCGGCGTAGGCCTATGCGGCAATACAAGTGTAAATACATAAACATAGGTAAACATGGCTGCGAGTAAGGATAATTTTCTCGACTTATATCTGAGCTGCGAAACTTAACGTTGTTCGAGAATGAAAAGACACTCATCAGCTCGACATCTGAGCCAAAATATTGCCAAATGTCTCACTGGAAAGAACCCAAACTGTGAGACTCATGCGTCAGAACACTGGCGGCGTAGGCCTATGCGGCAATACACGTGTACAAACATAGCATAGGTAAACATCGCTGCGAGTGAGGATACTTTTCTCGACTTATATTTGAGCTGCGAACTTCAACGTTGATCGAGAATGAAGAGACACTCACCAGCTCGGCATCTGAGCCAAATTATTCACTGGAAAGAACCCAAACTGTGAGACTCATGCGTCAGGACACTGGCGGCATAGGCCTATGCGGCACTACACGTGTACATACATAAACATAAGTACATTGGCTGCGAGTGAGGATAATTTTATCGACTTATATCTGAGCTGCGAAACTTAACGTTGTTCGAGAATGAAGAGACACTCACCAGCTCGGCATCTGAGCCAAATTATTGCCAAATTTTTCACTGGAAAGAACCCAAACTGTGAGACTCATGCGTCAGGACACTGGCGGCATAGGCCTATGCGGCAATACACGTGTACATACATAAACAGAAGTAAACATGGCTGCGAGTGAGGATAATTTTCTCGACTTATATCTGAGGTGCGAACTTCAACGTTGTTCGAGAATGAAGAGACACTCACCAACTCGGCATCTGAGCCAAAATATTGCCAAATTTCTCACTGGAACGAACCCAAATTGTAAGACTCATGCGTCAGGACACTGGCGGCGTAGGCCTATGCGGCAATACACGTGTAAATACATAAACATAGGTAAACATGGCTGCGAGTGAGGATAATTTTCTCGACTTATATCTGAGCTGCGAAACTTAACGTTGTTCGAGAATGAAGAGACACTCACCAGCTCGGCATCTGAGCCAAAATATTGCCAAATTTTTCACTGGAAAGAACCCAAACTGTGAGACTCATGCGTCAGGACACTGGCGGCATAGGCCTATGCGGCAATACACGTGTACATACATAAACATAAGTACATTGGCTGCGAGTGAGGATAATGTTCTCGACTTATATCTGACCTGCGAACTTCAACGTTGATCGAGAATGAAGAGACACTCACCAGCTTGGCATCTGAGCCAAAATATTGCCAATTTTTTCACAGGAAAGAACCCAAACTGTGAGACTCGTGCGTCAGGACAATGGCGGCGTAGGCCTATGCGGCAATACACGTGTACATACATAAACAGAAGTAAACATGGCTGCGAGTGAGGATAATTTTCTCGACTTATATCTGAGCTGCGAACTTCAACGTTGTTCGAGAATGAAGAGACACTCACCAGCTCGGCATCTGAGCCAAAATATTGCCAAATTTCTCACTGGAAAAAACCCAAATTGTAAGACTCATGCGTCAGGACACTGGCGGCGTAGGCCTATGCGGCAATACACGTGTAAATACATAAACATAGGTAAACATGGCTGCGAGTGAGGATAATTTTCTCGACTTATATCTGAGCTGCGAAACTTAACGTTGTTCGAGAATGAAGAAACACTCACCAGCTCGGCATCTGAGCCAAATTATTCACTGGAAAGAACCCAAACTGTGAGACTCATGCGTCAGGACACTGGCGGCATAGGCCTATGCGGCACTACACGTGTACATACATAAACATAAGTACATTGGCTGCGAGTGAGGATAATGTTCTCGACTTATATCTGAGCTGCGAACTTCAACGTTGATCGAGAATGAAGAGACACTCACCAGCTTGGCATCTGAGCCAAAATATTGCCAAATTTCTCACTGGAAAGAACCCAAACTGTGAGACTCATGCGTCAGGACACTGGCGGCATAGGCCTATGCGGCAATACACGTGTACATACATAAACAGAAGTAAACATGGCTGCGAGTGAGGATAATTTTCTCGACTTATATCTGAGGTGCGAACTTCAACGTTGTTCGAGAATGAAGAGACACTCACCAGCTCGGCATCTGAGCCAAAATATATCCAAATTTCTCACTGGAAAGAACCCAAATTGTAAGACTCATGCGTCAGGACACTGGCGGCGTAGGTCTTTGCGGCAATACACGTGTACATACATAAACATAGGTAAACATGGCTGCGAGTGAGGAAGATTTTCTCGACTTATATTTGAGCTGCGAACTTCAACCTTGATCGAGAATGAAGAGACACTCACCAGCTCGGCATCTGAGCCAAAATATTGCCAAATTTCTCACTGGAAAGAACCCAAACTGTGAGATTCGTGCGTCAGAACACTGGCGGTGTAGGCCTATGCGGCAATACACGTGAACATACATAAACAGAAGTAAACATGGCTGCGAGTGAGGATAATTTTCTCGACTTATATCTGAGCTGCGAACTTCAACGTTGTTCGAGAATGAAGAGACACTCACCAGCTCGGCATCTGAGCCAAAATATTGCTAAATTTCTCACTGGAAATAACCCAAACTGTGAGACTCGTGCGTCAGGACACTGGCGGCGTAGGCATATGCGGCAATACACGTGTACATACATAAACATAGGTAAACATGACTGCGAGTGAGGATAATTTTCTCCACTTATATCCGAGCTGCGAACTTTAACGTTGATCGAGAATGAAGAGACACTCACCAGCTCGGCATCTGAGCCAAAATATTGCCAAATTTCTCACTGGAAATAACCCAAACTGTGAGACTCGTGCGTCAGAACACTGGCGGCGTAGGCCTATGCGGCAATACAAGTGTAAATACATAAACATAGGTAAACATGGCTGCGAGTAAGGATAATTTTCTCGACTTATATCTGAGCTGCGAAACTTAACGTTGTTCGAGAATGAAAAGACACTCATCAGCTCGACATCTGAGCCAAAATATTGCCAAATGTCTCACTGGAAAGAACCCAAACTGTGAGACTCGTGCGTCAGGACACTGGCGGCGTAGGCCTATGCGGCAATACACGTGTACAAACATAGCATAGGTAAACATCGCTGCGAGTGAGGATACTTTTCTCGACTTATATTTGAACTGCGAACTTCAACGTTGATCGAGAATGAAGAGACACTCACCAGCTCGGCATCTGAGCCAAATTTCTCACTGGAAAGAACCCAAACTGTGAGACTCGTGCGTCAGAACACTGGCGGTGTAGGCCTATGCGGCAATACACGTGTACATACATAAACAGAAGTAAACATGGCTGCGAGTGAGGATAATTTTCTCGACTTATATCTGAGCTGCGAACTTCAACGTTGTTCGAGAATGAAGAGACACTCACCAGCTCGGCATCTGAGCCAAAATATTGCCAAATTTCTCACTGGAAAGAACCCAAACTGTGAGACTCGTGCGTCAGGACACTGGCGGCGTAGGCCTATGCGGCAATACACGTGTACATACATAAACATAGGTAAACATGGCTGCGAGTGAGGATAATTTTCTCGACTTATATCTGAGCTGCGAAACTTAACGTTGTTCGAGAATGAAGAGACACTCACCAGCTCGGCATCTGAGCCAAATTATTGCCAAATTTTTCATTGGAAAGAACCCAAACTGTGAGACTCATGCGTCAGGACACTGGCGGCATAGGCCTATGCGGAAATACACGTGTACAGTACATACATAAACATAAGTACATTGGCTGCGAGTGAGGATAAATTTCTCGACTTATATCTGTGCTGCGAACTTCAACGTTGATCGAGAATGAAGAGACACACACCAGCTCGGCATCTGAGCCAAAATATTGCCACATTTCTCACTGGAAAGAACCCAAACTGTAAGACTCATGCGTCAGGACACTGGTGGCGTAGGCCTATGCGGCAATACACGTGTACATACATAAACAGAAGTACATTGGCTGCGAGTGAGGATAATGTTCTCGACTTATATCTGAGCTGCGAACTTTAACGTTGATCGAGAATGAAAAGACACTCATCAGCTCGACATCCGAGCCAAAATATTGCCAAATGTTTCACTGGAAAGAACCCAAACTGTGAGACGCATGCGTCAGGACACTGGCGGCGTAGGCCTATGCGGCAATACACGTGTACATACATAAACATAGGTAAACATGGCTGCGAGTGAGGATAATTTTCTCGACTTATATCTGAGCTGCGAAACTTAACAATGTTCGAGAATGAAGAGACACTCACCAGCTCGGCATCTGAGCCAAATTATTCACTAGAAAGAACCCAAACTGTGAGACTCATGCGTCAGGACACTGGCGGCATAGGCCTATGCGGCACTACACGTGTACATACATAAACATAAGTACATTGGCTGCGAGTGAGGATAATTTTCTCGACTTATATCTGAGCTGCGAAACTTAACGTTGTTCGAGAATGAAGAGACACTCACCAGCTCGGCATCTGAGCCAAATTATTGCCAAATTTTTCACTGGAAAGAACCCAAACTGTGAGACTCATGCGTCAGGACACTGGCGGCATAGGCCTATGCGGCAATACACGTGTACATACATAAACAGAAGTAAACATGGCTGCGAGTGAGGATAATTTTCTCGACTTATATCTGAGGTGCGAACTTCAACGTTGTTCGAGAATGAAGAGACACTCACCAGCTCGGCATCTGAGCCAAAATATTGCCAAATTTCTCACTGGAACGAACCCAAATTGTAAGACTCATGCGTCAGGACACTGGCGGCGTAGGCCTATGCGGCAATACACGTGTACATACATAAACATAGTTAAACATGGCTGCGAGTGAGGAAAATTTCCTCGACTTATATTTGAGCTGCAAACGTCAACGTTGATCGAGAATGAAGAGACACTCACCAGCTCGGCATCTGAGCCAAAATATTGCTAAATTTCTCACTGGAAATAACCCAAACTGTGAGACTCGTGCGTCAGGACACTGGCGGCGTAGGCATATGCGGCAATACACGTGTAAATACATAAACATAGGTAAACATGACTGCGAGTGAGGATAATTTTCTCCACTTATATCCGAGCTGCGAACTTTAACGTTGATCGAGAATGAAGAGACACTCACCAGCTTGGCATCTGAGCCAAAATATTGCCAAATTTCTCACTGGAAATAACCCAAACTGTGAGACTCGTGCGTCAGAACACTGGCGGCGTAGGCCTATGCGGCAATACAAGTGTAAATACATAAACATAGGTAAACATGGCTGCGAGTAAGGATAATTTTCTCGACTTATATCTGAGCTGCGAAACTTAACGTTGTTCGAGAATGAAAAGACACTCATCAGCTCGACATCTGAGCCAAAATATTGCCAAATGTCTCACTGGAAAGAACCCAAACTGTGAGACTCATGCGTCAGAACACTGGCGGCGTAGGCCTATGCGGCAATACACGTGTACAAACATAGCATAGGTAAACATCGCTGCGAGTGAGGATACTTTTCTCGACTTATATTTGAGCTGCGAACTTCAACGTTGATCGAGAATGAAGAGACACTCACCAGCTCGGCATCTGAGCCAAATTATTCACTGGAAAGAACCCAAACTGTGAGACTCATGCGTCAGGACACTGGCGGCATAGGCCTATGCGGCACTACACGTGTACATACATAAACATAAGTACATTGGCTGCGAGTGAGGATGATTTTATCGACTTATATCTGAGCTGCGAAACTTAACGTTGTTTGAGAATGAAGAGACACTCACCAGCTCGGCATCTGAGCCAAATTATTGCCAATTTTTTCACTGGAAAGAACCCAAACTGTGAGACTCATGCGTCAGGACACTGGCGGCATAGGCCTATGCGGCAATACACGTGTACATACATAAACAGAAGTAAACATGGCTGCGAGTGAGGATAATTTTCTCGACTTATATCTGAGGTGCGAACTTCAACGTTGTTCGAGAATGAAGAGACACTCACCAGCTCGGCATCTGAGCCAAAATATTGCCAAATTTCTCACTGGAACGAACCCAAATTGTGAGACTCGTGCGTCAGGACAATGGCGGCGTAGGCCTATGCGGCAATACACGTGTACATACATAAACAGAAGTAAACATGGCTGCGAGTGAGGATAATTTTCTCGACTTATATCTGAGCTGCGAACTTCAACGTTGTTCGAGAATGAAGAGACACTCACCAGCTCGGCATCTGAGCCAAAATATTGCCAAATTTCTCACTGGAAAAAACCCAAATTGTAAGACTCATGCGTCAGGACACTGGCGGCGTAGGCCTATGCGGCAATACACGTGTAAATACATAAACATAGGTAAACATGGCTGCGAGTGAGGATAATTTTCTCGACTTATATCTGAGCTGCGAAACTTAACGTTGTTCGAGAATGAAGAGACACTCACCAGCTCGGCATCTGAGCCAAATTATTCACTGGAAAGAACCCAAACTGTGAGACTCATGCGTCAGGACACTGGCGGCATAGGTCTTTGCGGCAATACACGTGTACATACACAAACATAGGTAAACATGGCTGCGAGTGAGGAAGATTTTCTCGACTTATATTTGAGCTGCGAACTTCAACCTTGATCGAGAATGAAGAGACACTCACCAGCTCGGCATCTGAGCCAAAATATTGCCAAATTTCTCACTGGAAAGAACCCAAACTGTGAGATTCGTGCGTCAGAACACTGGCGGTGTAGGCCTATGCGGCAATACACGTGTACATACATAAACAGAAGTAAACATGGCTGCGAGTGAGGATAATTTTCTCGACTTATATCTGAGCTGCGAACTTCAACGTTGTTCGAGAATGAAGAGACACTCACCAGCTCGGCATCTGAGCCAAAATATTGCCACATTTCTCACTGGAAAGAACCCAAACTGTAAGACTCATGCGTCAGGACACTGGTGGCGTAGGCCTATGCGGCAATACACGTGTACATACATAAACAGAAGTACATTGGCTGCGAGTGAGGATAATGTTCTCGACTTATATCTGAGCTGCGAAACTTAACGTTGTTCGAGAATGAAGAGACACTCACCAGCTCGGCATCTGAGCCAAATTATTCACTAGAAAGAACCCAAACTGTGAGACTCATGCGTCAGGACACTGGCGGCATAGGCCTATGCGGCACTACACGTGTACATACATAAACATAAGTACATTGGCTGCGAGTGAGGATAATTTTCTCGACTTATATCTGAGGTGCGAACTTCAACGTTGTTCGAGAATGAAGAGACACTCACCAGCTCGGCATCTGAGCCAAAATATATCCAAATTTTTCACTGGAAAGAACCCAAACTGTGAGACTCATGCGTCAGGACACTGGCGGCATAGGCCTATGCGGCAATACACGTGTACATACATAAACAGAAGTAAACATGGCTGCGAGTGAGGATAATTTTCTCGACTTATATCTGAGGTGCGAACTTCAACGTTGTTCGAGAATGAAGAGACACTCACCAGCTCGGCATCTGAGCCAAAATATTGCCAAATTTCTCACTGGAACGAACCCAAATTGTAAGACTCATGCGTCAGGACACTGGCGGCGTAGGCCTATGCGGCAATACACGTGTACATACATAAACATAGTTAAACATGGCTGCGAGTGAGGAAAATTTCCTCGACTTATATTTGAGCTGCAAACGTCAACGTTGATCGAGAATGAAGAGACACTCACCAGCTCGGCATCTGAGCCAAAATATTGCTAAATTTCTCACTGGAAATAACCCAAACTGTGAGACTCGTGCGTCAGGACACTGGCGGCGTAGGCATATGCGGCAATACACGTGTAAATACATAAACATAGGTAAACATGACTGCGAGTGAGGATAATTTTCTCCACTTATATCCGAGCTGCGAACTTTAACGTTGATCGAGAATGAAGAGACACTCACCAGCTCGGCATCTGAGCCAAAATATTGCCAAATTTCTCACTGGAAATAACCCAAACTGTGAGACTCGTGCGTCAGAACACTGGCGGCGTAGGCCTATGCGGCAATACAAGTGTAAATACATAAACATAGGTAAACATGGCTGCGAGTGAGGATACTTTTCTCGACTTATATTTGAGCTGCGAACTTCAACGTTGATCGAGAATGAAGAGACACTCACCAGCTCGGCATCTGAGCCAAATTATTCACTGGAAAGAACCCAAACTGTGAGACTCATGCGTCAGGACACTGGCGGCATAGGCCTATGCGGCACTACACGTGTACATACATAAACATAAGTACATTGGCTGCGAGTGAGGATGATTTTATCGACTTATATCTGAGCTGCGAAACTTAACGTTGTTCGAGAATGAAGAGACACTCACCAGCTCGGCATCTGAGCCAAATTATTGCGATTTTTTTCACTGGAAAGAACCCAAACTGTGAGACTCATGCGTCAGGACACTGGCGGCATAGGCCTATGCGGCAATACACGTGTACATACATAAACAGAAGTAAACATGGCTGCGAGTGAGGATAATTTTCTCGACTTATATCTAAGGTGCGAACTTCAACGTTGTTCGAGAATGAAGAGACACTCACCAGCTCGGCATCTGAGCCAAAATATTGCCAAATTTCTCACTGGAACGAACCCAAATTATGAGACTCGTGCGTCAGGACAATGGCGGCGTAGGCCTATGCGGCAATACACGTGTACATACATAAACAGAAGTAAACATGGCTGCGAGTGAGGATAATTTTCTCGACTTATATCTGAGCTGCGAACTTCAACGTTGTTCGAGAATGAAGAGACACTCACCAGCTCGGCATCTGAGCCAAAATATTGCCAAATTTCTCACTGGAAAAAACCCAAATTGTAAGACTCATGCGTCAGGACACTGGCGGCGTAGGCCTATGCGGCAATACACGTGTAAATACATAAACATAGGTAAACATGGCTGCGAGTGAGGATAATTTTCTCGACTTATATCTGAGCTGCGAAACTTAACGTTGTTCGAGAATGAAGAGACACTCACCAGCTCGGCATCTGAGCCAAATTATTCACTAGAAAGAACCCAAACTGTGAGACTCATGCGTCAGGACACTGGCGGCATAGGCCTATGCGGCACTACACGTGTACATACATAAACATAAGTACATTGGCTGCGAGTGAGGATAATTTTCTCGACTTATATCTGAGCTGCGAAACTTAACGTTGTTCGAGAATGAAGAGACACTCACCAGCTCGGCATCTGAGCCAAATTATTCACTGGAAAGAACCCAAACTGTGAGACTCATGCGTCAGGACACTGGCGGCATAGGCCTATGCGGCACTACACGTGTACATACATAAACATAAGTACATTGGCTGCGAGTGAGGATAATGTTCTCGACTTATATCTGAGCTGCGAACTTCAACGTTGATTGAGAATGAAGAGACACTCACCAGCTCGGCATCTGAGCCAAAATATTGCCAAATTTCTCACTGGAAAGAACCCAAACTGTGAGACTCATGCGTCAGGACACTGGCGGCATAGGCCTATGCGGCAATACACGTGTACATACATAAACAGAAGTAAACATGGCTGCGAGTGAGGATAATTTTCTCGACTTATATCTGAGGTGCGAACTTCAACGTTGTTCGAGAATGAAGAGACACTCACAAGCTCGGCATCTGAGCCAAAATATTGCCAAATTTCTCACTGGAACGAACCCAAACTGTGAGACTCATGCGTCAGGACACTGGCGGCATAGGCCTATGCGGCAATACACGTGTACATACATAAACATAAGTACATTGGCTGCGAGTGAGGATAATGTTCTCGACTTATATCTGAGCTGCGAACTTCAACGTTGATCGAGAATGAAGAGACACTCACCAGCTCGGCATCTGAGCCAAAATATTGCCAAATTTCTCACTGGAAAGAACCCAAACTGTGAGACTCATGCGTCAGGACACTGGCGGCATAGGCCTATGCGGCAATACACGTGTACATACATAAACAGAAGTAAACATGGCTGCGAGTGAGGATAATTTTCTCGACTTATATCTGAGGTGCGAACTTCAACGTTGTTCGAGAATGAAGAGACACTCACCAGCTCGGCATCTGAGCCAAAATATATCCAAATTTCTCACTGGAAAGAACCCAAATTGTAAGACTCATGCGTCAGGACACTGGCGGCGTAGGTCTTTGCGGCAATACACGTGTACATACATAAACATAGGTAAACATGGCTGCGAGTGAGGAAGATTTTCTCGACTTATATTTGAGCTGCGAACTTCAAACTTGATCGAGAATGAAGAGACACTCACCAGCTCGGCATCTGAGCCAAAATATTGCCAAATTTCTCACTGGAAAGAACCCAAACTGTGAGATTCGTGCGTCAGAACACTGGCGGTGTAGGCCTATGCGGCAATACACGTGTACATACATAAACAGAAGTAAACATGGCTGCGAGTGAGGATAATTTTCTCGACTTATATCTGAGCTGCGAACTTCAACGTTGTTCGAGAATGAAGAGACACTCACCAGCTCGGCATCTGAGCCAAAATATTGCTAAATTTCTCACTGGAAATAACCCAAACTGTGAGACTCGTGCGTCAGGACACTGGCGGCGTAGGCATATGCGGCAATACACGTGTACATACATAAACATAGGTAAACATGACTGCGAGTGAGGATAATTTTCTCCACTTATATCCGAGCTGCGAACTTTAACGTTGATCGAGAATGAAGAGACACTCACCAGCTCGGCATCTGAGCCAAAATATTGCCAAATTTCTCACTGGAAATAACCCAAACTGTGAGACTCGTGCGTCAGAACACTGGCGGCGTAGGCCTATGCGGCAATACAAGTGTAAATACATAAACATAGGTAAACATGGCTGCGAGTAAGGATAATTTTCTCGACTTATATCTGAGCTGCGAAACTTAACGTTGTTCGAGAATGAAAAGACACTCATCAGCTCGACATCTGAGCCAAAATATTGCCAAATGTCTCACTGGAAAGAACCCAAACTGTGAGACTCATGCGTCAGAACACTGGCGGCGTAGGCCTATGCGGCAATACACGTGTACAAACATAGCATAGGTAAACATCGCTGCGAGTGAGGATACTTTTCTCGACTTATATTTGAGCTGCGAACTTCAACGTTGATCGAGAATGAAGAGACACTCACCAGCTCGGCATCTGAGCCAAATTATTCACTGGAAAGAACCCAAACTGTGAGACTCATGCGTCAGGACACTGGCGGCATAGGCCTATGCGGCACTACACGTGTACATACATAAACATAAGTACATTGGCTGCGAGTGAGGATAATTTTATCGACTTATATCTGAGCTGCGAAACTTAACGTTGTTCGAGAATGAAGAGACACTCACCAGCTCGGCATCTGAGCCAAATTATTGCCAATTTTTTCACTGGAAAGAACCCAAACTGTGAGACTCATGCGTCAGGACACTGGCGGCATAGGCCTATGCGGCAATACACGTGTACATACATAAACAGAAGAAAACATGGCTGCGAGTGAGGATAATTTTCTCGACTTATATCTGAGGTGCGAACTTCAACGTTGTTCGAGAATGAAGAGACACTCACCAGCTCGGCATCTGAGCCAAAATATTGCCAAATTTCTCACTGGAACGAACCCAAATTGTGAGACTCGTGCGTCAGGACAATGGCGGCGTAGGCCTATGCGGCAATACACGTGTACATACATAAACAGAAGTAAACATGGCTGCGAGTGAGGATAATTTTCTCGACTTATATCTGAGCTGCGAACTTCAACGTTGATCGAGAATGAAGAGACACTCACCAGCTCGGCATCTGAGCCAAAATATTGCCAAATTTCTCACTGGAAAGAACCCAAACTGTGAGACTCATGCGTCAGGACACTGGCGGCATAGGCCTATGCGGCAATACACGTGTACATACATAAACAGAAGTAAACATGGCTGCGAGTGAGGATAATTTTCTCGACTTATATCTGAGGTGCGAACTTCAACGTTGTTCGAGAATGAAGAGACACTCACCAGCTCGGCATCTGAGCCAAAATATATCCAAATTTCTCACTGGAAAGAACCCAAATTGTAAGACTCATGCGTCAGGACACTGGCGGCGTAGGTCTTTGCGGCAATACACGTGTACATACATAAACATAGGTAAACATGGCTGCGAGTGAGGAAGATTTTCTCGACTTATATTTGAGCTGCGAACTTCAAACTTGATCGAGAATGAAGAGACACTCACCAGCTCGGCATCTGAGCCAAAATATTGCCAAATTTCTCACTGGAAAGAACCCAAACTGTGAGATTCGTGCGTCAGAACACTGGCGGTGTAGGCCTATGCGGCAATACACGTGTACATACATAAACAGAAGTAAACATGGCTGCGAGTGAGGATAATTTTCTCGACTTATATCTGAGCTGCGAACTTCAACGTTGTTCGAGAATGAAGAGACACTCACCAGCTCGGCATCTGAGCCAAAATATTGCTAAATTTCTCACTGGAAATAACCCAAACTGTGAGACTCGTGCGTCAGGACACTGGCGGCGTAGGCATATGCGGCAATACACGTGTACATACATAAACATAGGTAAACATGACTGCGAGTGAGGATAATTTTCTCCACTTATATCCGAGCTGCGAACTTTAACGTTGATCGAGAATGAAGAGACACTCACCAGCTCGGCATCTGAGCCAAAATATTGCCAAATTTCTCACTGGAAATAACCCAAACTGTGAGACTCGTGCGTCAGAACACTGGCGGCGTAGGCCTATGCGGCAATACAAGTGTAAATACATAAACATAGGTAAACATGGCTGCGAGTAAGGATAATTTTCTCGACTTATATCTGAGCTGCGAAACTTAACGTTGTTCGAGAATGAAAAGACACTCATCAGCTCGACATCTGAGCCAAAATATTGCCAAATGTCTCACTGGAAAGAACCCAAACTGTGAGACTCATGCGTCAGAACACTGGCGGCGTAGGCCTATGCGGCAATACACGTGTACAAACATAGCATAGGTAAACATCGCTGCGAGTGAGGATACTTTTCTCGACTTATATTTGAGCTGCGAACTTCAACGTTGATCGAGAATGAAGAGACACTCACCAGCTCGGCATCTGAGCCAAATTATTCACTGGAAAGAACCCAAACTGTGAGACTCATGCGTCAGGACACTGGCGGCATAGGCCTATGCGGCACTACACGTGTACATACATAAACATAAGTACATTGGCTGCGAGTGAGGATAATTTTATCGACTTATATCTGAGCTGCGAAACTTAACGTTGTTCGAGAATGAAGAGACACTCACCAGCTCGGCATCTGAGCCAAATTATTGCCAATTTTTTCACTGGAAAGAACCCAAACTGTGAGACTCATGCGTCAGGACACTGGCGGCATAGGCCTATGCGGCAATACACGTGTACATACATAAACAGAAGAAAACATGGCTGCGAGTGAGGATAATTTTCTCGACTTATATCTGAGGTGCGAACTTCAACGTTGTTCGAGAATGAAGAGACACTCACCAGCTCGGCATCTGAGCCAAAATATTGCCAAATTTCTCACTGGAACGAACCCAAATTGTGAGACTCGTGCGTCAGGACAATGGCGGCGTAGGCCTATGCGGCAATACACGTGTACATACATAAACAGAAGTAAACATGGCTGCGAGTGAGGATAATTTTCTCGACTTATATCTGAGCTGCGAACTTCAACGTTGTTCGAGAATGAAGAGACACTCACCAGCTCGGCATCTGAGCCAAAATATTGCCAAATTTCTCACTGGAAAAAACCCAAATTGTAAGACTCATGCGTCAGGACACTGGCGGCGTAGGCCTATGCGGCAATACACGTGTAAATACATAAACATAGGTAAACATGGCTGCGAGTGAGGATAATTTTCTCGACTTATATCTGAGCTGCGAAACTTAACGTTGTTCGAGAATGAAGAGACACTCACCAGCTCGGCATCTGAGCCAAATTATTCACTGGAAAGAACCCAAACTGTGAGACTCATGCGTCAGGACACTGGCGGCATAGGTCTTTGCGGCAATACACGTGTACATACATAAACATAGGTAAACATGGCTGCGAGTGAGGAAGATTTTCTCGACTTATATTTGAGCTGCGAACTTCAACCTTGATCGAGAATGAAGAGACACTCACCAGCTCGGCATCTGAGCCAAAATATTGCCAAATTTCTCACTGGAAAGAACCCAAACTGTGAGATTCGTGCGTCAGAACACTGGCGGTGTAGGCCTATGCGGCAATACACGTGTACATACATAAACAGAAGTAAACATGGCTGCGAGTGAGGATAATTTTCTCGACTTATATCTGAGCTGCGAACTTCAACGTTGTTCGAGAATGAAGAGACACTCACCAGCTCGGCATCTGAGCCAAAATATTGCCTCATTTCTCACTGGAAAGAACCCAAACTGTGAGATTCGTGCGTCAGAACACTGGCGGTGTAGGCCTATGCGGCAATACACGTGTACATACATAAACAGAAGTAAACATGGCTGCGAGTGAGGATAATTTTCTCGACTTATATCTGAGCTGCGAACTTCAACGTTGTTCGAGAATGAAGAGACACTCACCAGCTCGGCATCTGAGCCAAAATATTGCCTCATTTCTCACTGGAAAGAACCCAAACTGTAAGACTCATGCGTCAGGACACTGGTGGCGTAGGCCTATGCGGCAATACACGTGTACATACATAAACAGAAGTACATTGGCTGCGAGTGAGGATAATGTTCTCGACTTATATCTGAGCTGCGAACTTTAACGTTGATCGAGAATGAAAAGACACTCATCAGCTCGACATCCGAGCCAAAATATTGCCAAATGTTTCACTGGAAAGAACCCAAACTGTGAGACGCATGCGTCAGGACACTGGCGGCGTAGGCCTATGCGGCAATACACGTGTACATACATAAACATAGGTAAACATGGCTGCGAGTGAGGATAATTTTCTCGACTTATATCTGAGCTGCGAAACTTAACGTTGTTCGAGAATGAAGAGACACTCACCAGCTCGGCATCTGAGCCAAATTATTCACTAGAAAGAACCCAAACTGTGAGACTCATGCGTCAGGACACTGGCGGCATAGGCCTATACGGCACTACACGTGTACATACATAAACATAAGTACATTGGCTGCGAGTGAGGATAATTTTCTCGACTTATATCTGAGCTGCGAAACTTAACGTTGTTCGAGAATGAAGAGACACTCACCAGCTCGGCATCTGAGCCAAATTAATGCCAAATTTTTCACTGGAAAGAGCCCAAACTGTGAGACTCATGCGTCAGGACACTGGCGGCATAGGCCTATGCGGCAATACACGTGTACATACATAAACAGAAGTAAACATGGCTGCGAGTGAGGATAATTTTCTCGACTTATATCTGAGGTGCGAACTTCAACGTTGTTCGAGAATGAAGAGACACTCACCAGCTCGGCATCTGAGCCAAAATATTGCCAAATTTCTCACTGGAACGAACCCAAATTGTAAGACTCATGCGTCAGGACACTGGCGGCGTAGGCCTATGCGGCAATACACGTGTACATACATCAACATAGTTAAACATGGCTGCGAGTGAGGAAAATTTCCTCGACTTATATTTGAGCTGCAAACGTCAACGTTGATCGAGAATGAAGAGACACTCACCAGCTCGGCATCTGAGCCAAAATATTGCTAAATTTCTCACTGGAAATAACCCAAACTGTGAGACTCGTGCGTCAGGACACTGGCGGCGTAGGCATATGCGGCAATACACGTGTAAATACATAAACATAGGTAAACATGACTGCGAGTGAGGATAATTTTCTCCACTTATATCCGAGCTGCGAACTTTAACGTTGATCGAGAATGAAGAGACACTCACCAGCTCGGCATCTGAGCCAAAATATTGCCAAATTTCTCACTGGAAATAACCCAAACTGTGAGACTCGTGCGTCAGAACACTGGCGGCGTAGGCCTATGCGGCAATACAAGTGTAAATACATAAACATAGGTAAACATGGCTGCGAGTGAGGATACTTTTCTCGACTTATATTTGAGCTGCGAACTTCAACGTTGATCGAGAATGAAGAGACACTCACCAGCTCGGCATCTGAGCCAAATTATTCACTGGAAAGAACCCAAACTGTGAGACTCATGCGTCAGGACACTGGCGGCATAGGCCTATGCGGCACTACACGTGTACATACATAAACATAAGTACATTGGCTGCGAGTGAGGATGATTTTATCGACTTATATCTGAGCTGCGAAACTTAACGTTGTTCGAGAATGAAGAGACACTCACCAGCTCGGCATCTGAGCCAAATTATTGCCAATTTTTTCACTGGAAAGAACCCAAACTGTGAGACTCATGCGTCAGGACACTGGCGGCATAGGCCTATGCGGCAATACACGTGTACATACATAAACAGAAGTAAACATGGCTGCGAGTGAGGATAATTTTCTCGACTTATATCTAAGGTGCGAACTTCAACGTTGTTCGAGAATGAAGAGACACTCACCAGCTCGGCATCTGAGCCAAAATATTGCCAAATTTCTCACTGGAACGAACCCAAATTATGAGACTCGTGCGTCAGGACAATGGCGGCGTAGGCCTATGCGGCAATACACGTGTACATACATAAACAGAAGTAAACATGGCTGCGAGTGAGGATAATTTTCTCGACTTATATCTGAGCTGCGAACTTCAACGTTGTTCGAGAATGAAGAGACACTCACCAGCTCGGCATCTGAGCCAAAATATTGCCAAATTTCTCACTGGAAAAAACCCAAATTGTAAGACTCATGCGTCAGGACACTGGCGGCGTAGGCCTATGCGGCAATACACGTGTAAATACATAAACATAGGTAAACATGGCTGCGAGTGAGGATAATTTTCTCGACTTATATCTGAGCTGCGAAACTTAACGTTGTTCGAGAATGAAGAGACACTCACCAGCTCGGCATCTGAGCCAAATTATTCACTGGAAAGAACCCAAACTGTGAGACTCATGCGTCAGGACACTGGCGGCATAGGCCTATGCGGCACTACACGTGTACATACATAAACATAAGTACATTGGCTGCGAGTGAGGATAATGTTCTCGACTTATATCTGAGCTGCGAACTTCAACGTTGATCGAAAATGAAGAGACACTCACCAGCTCGGCATCTGAGCCAAAATATTGCCAAATTTCTCACTGGAAAGAACCCAAACTGTGAGACTCATGCGTCAGGACACTGGCGGCATAGGCCTATGCGGCAATACACGTGTACATACATAAACAGAAGTAAACATGGCTGCGAGTGAGGATAATTTTCTCGACTTATATCTGAGGTGCGAACTTCAACGTTGTTCGAGAATGAAGAGACACTCACAAGCTCGGCATCTGAGCCAAAATATTGCCAAATTTCTCACTGGAACGAACCCAAACTGTGAGACTCATGCGTCAGGACACTGGCGGCATAGGCCTATGCGGCAATACACGTGTACATACATAAACATAAGTACATTGGCTGCGAGTGAGGATAATGTTCTCGACTTATATCTGAGCTGCGAACTTCAACGTTGATCGAGAATGAAGAGACACTCACCAGCTCGGCATCTGAGCCAAAATATTGCCAAATTTCTCACTGGAAAGAACCCAAACTGTGAGACTCATGCGTCAGGACACTGGCGGCATAGGCCTATGCGGCAATACACGTGTACATACATAAACATAGTTAAACATGGCTGCGAGTGAGGAAAATTTCCTCGACTTATATTTGAGCTGCAAACGTCAACGTTGATCGAGAATGAAGAGACACTCACCAGCTCGGCATCTGAGCCAAAATATTGCTAAATTTCTCACTGGAAATAACCCAAACTGTGAGACTCGTGCGTCAGGACACTGGCGGCGTAGGCATATGCGGCAATACACGTGTAAATACATAAACATAGGTAAACATGACTGCGAGTGAGGATAATTTTCTCCACTTATATCCGAGCTGCGAACTTTAACGTTGATCGAGAATGAAGAGACACTCACCAGCTCGGCATCTGAGCCAAAATATTGCCAAATTTCTCACTGGAAATAACCCAAACTGTGAGACTCGTGCGTCAGAACACTGGCGGCGTAGGCCTATGCGGCAATACAAGTGTAAATACATAAACATAGGTAAACATGGCTGCGAGTGAGGATACTTTTCTCGACTTATATTTGAGCTGCGAACTTCAACGTTGATCGAGAATGAAGAGACACTCACCAGCTCGGCATCTGAGCCAAATTATTCACTGGAAAGAACCCAAACTGTGAGACTCATGCGTCAGGACACTGGCGGCATAGGCCTATGCGGCACTACACGTGTACATACATAAACATAAGTACATTGGCTGCGAGTGAGGATGATTTTATCGACTTATATCTGAGCTGCAAAACTTAACGTTGTTCGAGAATGAAGAGACACTCACCAGCTCGGCATCTGAGCCAAATTATTGCCAATTTTTTCACTGGAAAGAACCCAAACTGTGAGACTCATGCGTCAGGACACTGGCGGCATAGGCCTATGCGGCAATACACGTGTACATACATAAACAGAAGTAAACATGGCTGCGAGTGAGAATAATTTTCTCGACTTATATCTAAGGTGCGAACTTCAACGTTGTTCGAGAATGAAGAGACACTCACCAGCTCGGCATCTGAGCCAAAATATTGCCAAATTTCTCACTGGAACGAACCCAAATTATGAGACTCGTGCGTCAGGACAATGGCGGCGTAGGCCTATGCGGCAATACACGTGTACATACATAAACAGAAGTAAACATGGCTGCGAGTGAGGATAATTTTCTCGACTTATATCTGAGCTGCGAAACTTAACGTTGTTCGAGAATGAAGAGACACTCACCAGCTCGGCATCTGAGCCAAATTATTGCCAAATTATTCACTGGAAAGAACCCAAACTGTGAGACTCATGCGTCAGGACACTGGCGGCATAGGCCTATGCGGCACTACACGTGTACATACATAAACATAAGTACATTGGCTGCGAGTGAGGATAATGTTCTCGACTTATATCTGAGCTGCGAACTTCAACGTTGATCGAGAATGAAGAGACACTCACCAGCTCGGCATCTGAGCCAAAATATTGCCAAATTTCTCACTGGAAAGAACCCAAACTGTGAGACTCATGCGTCAGGACACTGGCGGCATAGGCCTATGCGGCAATACACGTGTACATACATAAACAGAAGTAAACATGGCTGCGAGTGAGGATAATTTTCTCGACTTATATCTGAGGTGCGAACTTCAACGTTGTTCGAGAATGAAGAGACACTCACAAGCTCGGCATCTGAGCCAAAATATTGCCAAATTTCTCACTGGAACGAACCCAAACTGTGAGACTCATGCGTCAGGACACTGGCGGCATAGGCCTATGCGGCAATACACGTGTACATACATAAACATAAGTACATTGGCTGCGAGTGAGGATAATGTTCTCGACTTATATCTGAGCTGCGAACTTCAACGTTGATCGAGAATGAAGAGACACTCACCAGCTCGGCATCTGAGCCAAAATATTGCCAAATTTCTCACTGGAAAGAACCCAAACTGTGAGACTCATGCGTCAGGACACTGGCGGCATAGGCCTATGCGGCAATACACGTGTACATACATAAACATAGTTAAACATGGCTGCGAGTGAGGAAAATTTCCTCGACTTATATTTGAGCTGCAAACGTCAACGTTGATCGAGAATGAAGAGACACTCACCAGCTCGGCATCTGAGCCAAAATATTGCTAAATTTCTCACTGGAAATAACCCAAACTGTGAGACTCGTGCGTCAGGACACTGGCGGCGTAGGCATATGCGGCAATACACGTGTAAATACATAAACATAAGTAAACATGACTGCGAGTGAGGATAATTTTCTCCACTTATATCCGAGCTGCGAACTTTAACGTTGATCGAGAATGAAGAGACACTCACCAGCTCGGCATCTGAGCCAAAATATTGCCAAATTTCTCACTGGAAATAACCCAAACTGTGAGACTCGTGCGTCAGAACACTGGCGGCGTAGGCCTATGCGGCAATACAAGTGTAAATACATAAACATAGGTAAACATGGCTGCGAGTGAGGATACTTTTCTCGACTTATATTTGAGCTGCGAACTTCAACGTTGATCGAGAATGAAGAGACACTCACCAGCTCGGCATCTGAGCCAAATTATTCACTGGAAAGAACCCAAACTGTGAGACTCATGCGTCAGGACACTGGCGGCATAGGCCTATGCGGCACTACACGTGTACATACATAAACATAAGTACATTGGCTGCGAGTGAGGATGATTTTATCGACTTATATCTGAGCTGCGAAACTTAACGTTGTTCGAGAATGAAGAGACACTCACCAGCTCGGCATCTGAGCCAAATTATTGCCAATTTTTTCACTGGAAAGAACCCAAACTGTGAGACTCATGCGTCAGGACACTGGCGGCATAGGCCTATGCGGCAATACACGTGTACATACATAAACATAAGTAAACATGGCTGCGAGTGAGGATAATTTTCTCGACTTATATCTAAGGTGCGAACTTCAACGTTGTTCGAGAATGAAGAGACACTCACCAGCTCGGCATCTGAGCCAAAATATTGCCAAATTTCTCACTGGAACGAACCCAAATTATGAGACTCGTGCGTCAGGACAATGGCGGCGTAGGCCTATGCGGCAATACACGTGTACATACATAAACAGAAGTAAACATGGCTGCGAGTGAGGATAATTTTCTCGACTTATATCTGAGCTGCGAACTTCAACGTTGTTCGAGAATGAAGAGACACTCACCAGCTCGGCATCTGAGCCCAAATATTGCCAAATTTCTCACTGGAAAAAACCCAAATTGTAAGACTCATGCGTCAGGACACTGGCGGCGTAGGCCTATGCGGCAATACACGTGTAAATACATAAACATAGGTAAACATGGCTGCGAGTGAGGATAATTTTCTCGACTTATATCTGAGCTGCGAAACTTAACGTTGTTCGAGAATGAAGAGACACTCACCAGCTCGGCATCTGAGCCAAATTATTCACTGGAAAGAACCCAAACTGTGAGACTCATGCGTCAGGACACTGGCGGCATAGGCCTATGCGGCACTACACGTGTACATACATAAACATAAGTACATTGGCTGCGAGTGAGGATAATGTTCTCGACTTATATCTGAGCTGCGAACTTCAACGTTGATCGAGAATGAAGAGACACTCACCAGCTCGGCATCTGAGCCAAAATATTGCCAAATTTCTCACTGGAAAGAACCCAAACTGTGAGACTCATGCGTCAGGACACTGGCGGCATAGGCCTATGCGGCAATACACGTGTACATACATAAACAGAAGTAAACATGGCTGCGAGTGAGGATAATTTTCTCGACTTATATCTGAGGTGCGAACTTCAACGTTGTTCGAGAATGAAGAGACACTCACAAGCTCGGCATCTGAGCCAAAATATTGCCAAATTTCTCACTGGAACGAACCCAAACTGTGAGACTCATGCGTCAGGACACTGGCGGCATAGGCCTATGCGGCAATACACGTGTACATACATAAACATAAGTACATTGGCTGCGAGTGAGGATAATGTTCTCGACTTATATCTGAGCTGCGAACTTCAACGTTGATCGAGAATGAAGAGACACTCACCAGCTCGGCATCTGAGCCAAAATATTGCCAAATTTCTCACTGGAAAGAACCCAAACTGTGAGACTCATGCGTCAGGACACTGGCGGCATAGGCCTATGCGGCAATACACGTGTACATACATAAACAGAAGTAAACATGGCTGCGAGTGAGGATAATTTTCTCGACTTATATCTGAGGTGCGAACTTCAACGTTGTTCGAGAATGAAGAGACACTCACCAGCTCGGCATCTGAGCCAAAATATATCCAAATTTCTCACTGGAAAGAACCCAAATTGTAAGACTCATGCGTCAGGACACTGGCGGCGTAGGTCTTTGCGGCAATACACGTGTACATACATAAACATAGGTAAACATGGCTGCGAGTGAGGAAGATTTTCTCGACTTATATTTGAGCTGCGAACTTCAACCTTGATCGAGAATGAAGAGACACTCACCAGCTCGGCATCTGAGCCAAAATATTGCCAAATTTCTCACTGGAAAGAACCCAAACTGTGAGATTCGTGCGTCAGAACACTGGCGGTGTAGGCCTATGCGGCAATACACGTGTACATACATAAACAGAAGTAAACATGGCTGCGAGTGAGGATAATTTTCTCGACTTATATCTGAGCTGCGAACTTCAACGTTGTTCGAGAATGAAGAGACACTCACCAGCTCGGCATCTGAGCCAAAATATTGCTAAATTTCTCACTGGAAATAACCCAAACTGTGAGACTCGTGCGTCAGGACACTGGCGGCGTAGGCATATGCGGCAATACACGTGTACATACATAAACATAGGTAAACATGACTGCGAGTGAGGATAATTTTCTCCACTTATATCCGAGCTGCGAACTTTAACGTTGATCGAGAATGAAGAGACACTCACCAGCTCGGCATCTGAGCCAAAATATTGCCAAATTTCTCACTGGAAATAACCCAAACTGTGAGACTCGTGCGTCAGAACACTGGCGGCGTAGGCCTATGCGGCAATACAAGTGTAAATACATAAACATAGGTAAACATGGCTGCGAGTAAGGATAATTTTCTCGACTTATATCTGAGCTGCGAAACTTAACGTTGTTCGAGAATGAAAAGACACTCATCAGCTCGACATCTGAGCCAAAATATTGCCAAATGTCTCACTGGAAAGAACCCAAACTGTGAGACTCATGCGTCAGAACACTGGCGGCGTAGGCCTATGCGGCAATATACGTGTACAAACATAGCATAGGTAAACATCGCTGCGAGTGAGGATACTTTTCTCGACTTATATTTGAGCTGCGAACTTCAACGTTGATCGAGAATGAAGAGACACTCACCAGCTCGGCATCTGAGCCAAATTATTCACTGGAAAGAACCCAAATTGTGAGACTCATGCGTCAGGACACTGGCGGCATAGGCCTATGCGGCACTACACGTGTACATACATAAACATAAGTACATTGGCTGCGAGTGAGGATAATTTTATCGACTTATATCTGAGCTGCGAAACTTAACGTTGTTCGAGAATGAAGAGACACTCACCAGCTCGGCATCTGAGCCAAATTATTGCCAAATTTTTCACTGGAAAGAACCCAAAACTGTGAGACTCATGCGTCAGGACACTGGCGGCATAGGCCTATGCGGCAATACACGTGTACATACATAAACAGAAGTAAACATGGCTGCGAGTGAGGATAATTTTCTCGACTTATATCTGAGGTGCGAACTTCAACGTTGTTCGAGAATGAAGAGACACTCACCAGCTCGGCATCTGAGCCAAAATATTGCCAAATTTCTCACTGGAACGAACCCAAATTGTAAGACTCATGCGTCAGGACACTGGCGGCGTAGGTCTTTGCGGCAATACACGTGTACATACATAAACATAGGTAAACATGGCTGCGAGTGAGGATAATTTTCTCGACTTATATCTGAGCTGCGAAACTTAACGTTGTTCGAGAATGAAGAGACACTCACCAGCTCGGCATCTGAGCCAAATTATTCACTGGAAAGAACCCAAACTGTGAGACTCATGCGTCAGGACACTGGCGGCATAGGCTTATGCGGCAATACACGTGTAAATACATAAACATAGGTAAACATGGCTGCGAGTGAGGATAATTTTCTCGACTTATATCTGAGCTGCGAAACTTAACGTTGTTCGAGAATGAAGAGACACTCACCAGCTCGGCATCTGAGCCAAATTATTCACTGGAAAGAACCCAAACTGTGAGACTCATGCGTCAGGACACTGGCGGCATAGGCCTATGCGGCACTACACGTGTACATACATAAACATAAGTACATTGGCTGCGAGTGAGGATAATGTTCTCGACTTATATCTGAGCTGCGAACTTCAACGTTGATCGAGAATGAAGAGACACTCACCAGCTCGGCATCTGAGCCAAAATATTGCCAAATTTCTCACTGGAAAGAACCCAAACTGTAAGACTCATGCGTCAGGACACTGGCGGCATAGGCCTATGCGGCAATACACGTGTACATACATAAACAGAAGTAAACATGGCTGCGAGTGAGGAACATTTTTCTCGACTTATATCCGAGGTGCGAACTTCAACGTTGTTCGAGAATGAAGAGACACTCACCAGCTCGGCATCTGAGCCAAAATATATCCAAATTTCTCACTGGAAAGAACCCAAATTGTAAGACTCATGCGTCAGGACACTGGCGGCGTAGGTCTTTGCGGCAATACACGTGTACATACATAAACATAGGTAAACATGGCTGCGAGTGAGGAAGATTTTCTCGACTTATATTTGAGCTGCGAACTTCAACCTTGATCGAGAATGAAGAGACACTCACCAGCTCGGCATCTGAGCCAAAATATTGCCAAATTTCTCACTGGAAAAAACCCAAACTGTGAGATTCGTGCGTCAGAACACTGGCGGCGTAGGCCTATGAGGCAATACACGTGTACATACATAAACAGAAGTAAACATGGCTGCGAGTGAGAATAATTTTCTCGACTTATAACTGAGCTGCGAACTTCAACGTTGTTCGAGAATGAAGAGACACTCACCAGCTCGGCATCTGAGCCAAAATATTGCCAAATTTCTCACTGGAAATAACCCAAACTGTGAGACTCGTGCGTCAGAACACTGGCGGCGTAGGCCTATGCGACAATACAAGTGTAAATACATAAACATAGGTAAACATGGCTGCGAGTGAGGATAATTTTCTCGACTTATATCTGAGATGCGAAACTTAACGTTGTTCGAGAATGAAAAGACACTCACCAGCTCGGCATCTGAGCCAAATTATTCACTGGAAAGAACCCAAACTGTGAGACTCATGCGTCAGGACACTGGCGGCATAGGCCTATGCGGCACTACACGTGTTCATACATAAACATAAGTACATTGGCTGCGAGTGAGGATAATGTTCTCAACTTATATCTGAGCTGCGAACTTCAACGTTGATCGAGAATGAAGAGACACTCACCAGCTCGGCATCTGAGCCAAAATATTGCCAAATTTCTCACTGGAAAGAACCCAAACTGTGAGACTCATGCGTCAGGACACTGGCGGCGTAGGCCTATGCGGCAATACACGTGTAAATACATAAACATAGGTAAACATGGCTGCGAGTGAGGATAATTTTCTCGACTTATATCTGAGCTGCCAACTTCAACGTTGATCGAGAATGAAGAGACACTCACCAGCTCGGCATCTGAGCCAAATTATTCACTGGAAAGAACCCAAACTGTGAGACTCATGCGTCAGGACACTGGCGGCATAGGCCTATGCGGCACTACACGTGTACATACATAAACATAAGTACATTGGCTGCGAGTGAGGATAATTTTATCGACTTATATCTGAGCTGCGAAACTTAACGTTGTTCGAGAATGAAGAGACACTCACCAGCTCGGCATCTGAGCCAAATTATTCACTGGAAAGAACCCAAACTGTGAGACTCATGCGTCAGGACACTGGCGGCATAGGCCTATGCGGCACTACACGTGTTCATACATAAACATAAGTACATTGGCTGCGAGTGAGGATAATGTTCTCGACTTATATCTGAGCTGCGAACTTCAACGTTGATCGAGAATGAAGAGACACTCACCAGCTCGGCATCTGAGCCAAAATATTGCCAAATTTCTCACTGGAAAGAACCCAAACTGTGAGACTCATGCGTCAGGACACTGGCGGCATAGGCCTATGCGGCAATACACGTGTACATACATAAACAGAAGTAAACATGGCTGCGAGTGAGGATAATTTTCTCGACTTATATCCGAGGTGCGAACTTCAACGTTGTTCGAGAATGAAGAGACACTCACCAGCTCGGCATCTGAGCCAAAATATATCCAAATTTCTCACTGAAAAGAACCCAAATTGTAAGACTCATGCGTCAGGACACTGGCGGCGTAGGTCTTTGCGGCAATACACGTGTACATACATAAACATAGGTAAACATGGCTGCGAGTGAGGATAATTTTCTCGACTTATATCTGAGCTGCGAACTTCAACATTGTTCGAGAATGAAGAGACACTCACCAGCTCGGCATCTGAGCCAAAATATTGCCAAATTTCTCACTGGAAATAACCCAAACTGTGAGACTCGTGCGTCAGAACACTGGCGGCGTAGGCCTATGCGACAATACAAGTGTAAATACATAAACATAGGTAAACATGGCTGCGAGTGAGGATAATTTTCTCGACTTATATCTGAGATGCGAAACTTAACGTTGTTCGAGAATGAAAAGACACTCATCAGCTCAACATCTGAGCCAAAATATTGCCAAATGTCTCACTGGAAAGAACCCAAACTGTGAGACTCATGCGTCAGAACACTGGCGGCGTAGGCCTTCGCGGCAATACACGTGTACAAACATAGCATAGGTAAACATGGCTGCGAGTGAGGATACTTTTCTCGACTTATATTTGAGCTGCGAACTTCAACGTTGATCGAGAATGAAGAGACACTCACCAGCTCGGCATCTGAGCCAAATTATTCACTGGAAAGAACCCAAACTGTGAGACTCATGCGTCAGGACACTGGCGGCATAGGCCTATGCGGCACTACACGTGTACATACATAAACATAAGTACATTGGCTGCGAGTGAGGATAATTTTATCGACTTATATCTGAGCTGCGAAACTTAACGTTGTTCGAGAATGAAGAGACACTCACCAGCTCGGCATCTGAGCCAAATTATTGCCAAATTTTTCACTGGAAAGAACCCAAACTGTGAGACTCGTGCGTCAGGACACTGGCGGTGTAGGCCTATGCGGCAATACACGTGTACATACATAAACAGAAGTAAACATGGCTGCGAGTGAGCATAATTTGCTCGACTTATATCTGAGCTGCGAACTTCAACGTTGTTCGAGAATGAAGAGAAACTCACCAGCTCGGCATCTGAGCCAAAATATTGCCAAATTTCTCACTGGAAAAAACCCAAATTGTAAGACTCATGCGTCAGGACACTGGCGGCGTAGGCCTATGCTGCAATACACGTGTACATACATAAACATAAGTAAACATGGCTGCGAGTGAGGATAATTTTCTCGACTTATATCTGAGCTGCAAAATTAAACGTTGTTCGAGAATGAAGAGACACTCACCAGCTCGGCATCTGAGCCAAAATATTGCCAAATTTCTCACTGGAAAGAACCCAAATTGTAAGACTCATGCGTCAGGACACTGGCGGCATAGGCCTATGCGGCAATACACGTGTACATACATACACAGAAGTAAACATGGCTGCGAGTGAGGATAATTTTCTCGACTTATATCTGAGCTGCGAAACTTAACGTTGTTCGAGAATGAAGAGACACTCACCAGCTCGGCATCTGAGCCAAATTATTCACTGGAAAGAACCCAAACTGTGAGACTCATGCGTCAGGACACTGGCGGCATAGGCCTATGCGGCACTACACGTGTTCATACATAAACATAAGTACATTGGCTGCGAGTGAGGATAATGTTCTCGACTTATATCTGAGCTGCGAACTTCAACGTTGATCGAGAATGAAGAGACACTCACCAGCTCGGCATCTGAGCCAAAATATTGCCAAATTTCTCACTGGAAAGAACCCAAACTGTGAGATTCATGCGTCAGGACACTGGCGGCATAGGCCTATGCGGCAATACACGTGTACATACATAAACAGAAGTAAACATGGCTGCGAGTGAGGATAATTTTCTCGACTTATATCCGAGGTGCGAACTTCAACGTTGTTCGAGAATGAAGAGACACTCACCAGCTCGGCATCTGAGCCAAAATATATCCAACTTTCTCACTGAAAAGAACCCAAATTGTAAGACTCATGCGTCAGGACACTGGCGGCGTAGGTCTTTGCGGCAATACACGTGTACATACATAAACATAGGTAAACATGGCTGCGAGTGAGGATAATTTGCTCGACTTATATCTGAGCTGCGAACTTCAACATTGTTCGAGAATGAAGAGACACTCACCAGCTCGGCATCTGAGCCAAAATATTGCCAAATTTCTCTCTGGAAATAACCCAAACTGTGAGACTCGTGCGTCAGAACACTGGCGGCGTAGGCATATGCGACAATACAAGTGTAAATACATAAACATAGGTAAACATGGCTGCGAGTGAGGATAATTTTCTCGACTTATATCTGAGATGCGAAACTTAACGTTGTTCGAGAATGAAAAGACACTCATCAGCTCGACATCTGAGCCAAAATATTGCCAAATGTCTCACTGGAAAGAACCCAAACTGTGAGACTCATGCGTCAGAACACTGGCGGCGTAGGCCTTCGCGGCAATACACGTGTACAAACATAGCATAGGTAAACATGGCTGCGAGTGAGGATACTTTTCTCGACTTATATTTGAGCTGCGAACTTCAACGTTGATCGAGAATGAAGAGACACTCACCAGCTCGGCATCTGAGCCAAATTATTCACTGGAAAGAACCCAAACTGTGAGACTCATGCGTCAGGACACTGGCGGCATGGGCCTATGCGGCACTACACGTGTACATACATAAACATAAGTACATTGGCTGCGAGTGAGGATAATGTTCTCGACTTATATCTGAGCTGCGAACTTCAACGTTGATCGAGAATGAAGAGACACTCACCAGCTCGGCATCTGAGCCAAAATATTGCCAAATTTCTCACTGGAAAGAACCCAAACTGTGAGACTCATGCGTCAGGACACTGGCGGCATAGGCCTATGCGGCAATACACGTGTACATACATAAACAGAAGTAAACATGGCTGCGAGTGAGGATAATTTTCTCGACTTATATCCGAGGTGCGAACTTCAACGTTGTTCGAGAATGAAGAGACACTCACCAGCTCGGCATCTGAGCCAAAATATATCCAAATTTCTCACTGAAAAGAACCCAAATTGTAAGACTCATGCGTCAGGACACTGGCGGCGTAGGTCTTTGCGGCAATACACGTGTACATACATAAACATAGGTAAACATGGCTGCGAGTGAGGATAATTTTCTCGACTTATATCTGAGCTGCGAACTTCAACATTGTTCGAGAATGAAGAGACACTCACCAGCTCGGCATCTGAGCCAAAATATTGCCAAATTTCTCACTGGAAATAACCCAAACTGTGAGACTCGTGCGTCAGAACACTGGCGGCGTAGGCCTATGCGACAATACAAGTGTAAATACATAAACATAGGTAAACATGGCTGCGAGTGAGGATAATTTTCTCGACTTATATCTGAGATGCGAAACTTAACGTTGTTCGAGAATGAAAAGACACTCATCAGCTCAACATCTGAGCCAAAATATTGCCAAATGTCTCACTGGAAAGAACCCAAACTGTGAGACTCATGCGTCAGAACACTGGCGGCGTAGGCCTTCGCGGCAATACACGTGTACAAACATAGCATAGGTAAACATGGCTGCGAGTGAGGATACTTTTCTCGACTTATATTTGAGCTGCGAACTTCAACGTTGATCGAGAATGAAGAGACACTCACCAGCTCGGCATCTGAGCCAAATTATTCACTGGAAAGAACCCAAACTGTGAGACTCATGCGTCAGGACACTGGCGGCATAGGCCTATGCGGCACTACACGTGTACATACATAAACATAAGTACATTGGCTGCGAGTGAGGATAATTTTATCGACTTATATCTGAGCTGCGAAACTTAACGTTGTTCGAGAATGAAGAGACACTCACCAGCTCGGCATCTGAGCCAAATTATTGCCAAATTTTTCACTGGAAAGAACCCAAACTGTGAGACTCGTGCGTCAGGACACTGGCGGTGTAGGCCTATGCGGCAATACACGTGTACATACATAAACAGAAGTAAACATGGCTGCGAGTGAGCATAATTTGCTCGACTTATATCTGAGCTGCGAACTTCAACGTTGTTCGAGAATGAAGAGAAACTCACCAGCTCGGCATCTGAGCCAAAATATTGCCAAATTTCTCACTGGAAAAAACCCAAATTGTAAGACTCATGCGTCAGGACACTGGCGGCGTAGGCCTATGCTGCAATACACGTGTACATACATAAACATAAGTAAACATGGCTGCGAGTGAGGATAATTTTCTCGACTTATATCTGAGCTGCAAAATTAAACGTTGTTCGAGAATGAAGAGACACTCACCAGCTCGGCATCTGAGCCAAAATATTGCCAAATTTCTCACTGGAAAGAACCCAAATTGTAAGACTCATGCGTCAGGACACTGGCGGCATAGGCCTATGCGGCAATACACGTGTACATACATACACAGAAGTAAACATGGCTGCGAGTGAGGATAATTTTCTCGACTTATATCTGAGCTGCGAAACTTAACGTTGTTCGAGAATGAAGAGACACTCACCAGCTCGGCATCTGAGCCAAATTATTCACTGGAAAGAACCCAAACTGTGAGACTCATGCGTCAGGACACTGGCGGCATAGGCCTATGCGGCACTACACGTGTTCATACATAAACATAAGTACATTGGCTGCGAGTGAGGATAATGTTCTCGACTTATATCTGAGCTGCGAACTTCAACGTTGATCGAGAATGAAGAGACACTCACCAGCTCGGCATCTGAGCCAAAATATTGCCAAATTTCTCACTGGAAAGAACCCAAACTGTGAGACTCATGCGTCAGGACACTGGCGGCATAGGCCTATGCGGCAATACACGTGTACATACATAAACAGAAGTAAACATGGCTGCGAGTGAGGATAATTTTCTCGACTTATATCCGAGGTGCGAACTTCAACGTTGTTCGAGAATGAAGAGACACTCACCAGCTCGGCATCTGAGCCAAAATATATCCAACTTTCTCACTGAAAAGAACCCAAATTGTAAGACTCATGCGTCAGGACACTGGCGGCGTAGGTCTTTGCGGCAATACACGTGTACATACATAAACATAGGTAAACATGGCTGCGAGTGAGGATAATTTGCTCGACTTATATCTGAGCTGCGAACTTCAACATTGTTCGAGAATGAAGAGACACTCACCAGCTCGGCATCTGAGCCAAAATATTGCCAAATTTCTCTCTGGAAATAACCCAAACTGTGAGACTCGTGCGTCAGAACACTGGCGGCGTAGGCATATGCGACAATACAAGTGTAAATACATAAACATAGGTAAACATGGCTGCGAGTGAGGATAATTTTCTCGACTTATATCTGAGATGCGAAACTTAACGTTGTTCGAGAATGAAAAGACACTCATCAGCTCGACATCTGAGCCAAAATATTGCCAAATGTCTCACTGGAAAGAACCCAAACTGTGAGACTCATGCGTCAGAACACTGGCGGCGTAGGCCTTCGCGGCAATACACGTGTACAAACATAGCATAGGTAAACATGGCTGCGAGTGAGGATACTTTTCTCGACTTATATTTGAGCTGCGAACTTCAACGTTGATCGAGAATGAAGAGACACTCACCAGCTCGGCATCTGAGCCAAATTATTCACTGGAAAGAACCCAAACTGTGAGACTCATGCGTCAGGACACTGGCGGCATGGGCCTATGCGGCACTACACGTGTACATACATAAACATAAGTACATTGGCTGCGAGTGAGGATAATTTTATCGACTTATATCTGAGCTGCGAAACTTAACGTTGTTCGAGAATGAAGAGACACTCACCAGCTCGGCATCTGAGCCAAATTATTGCCAAATTTTTCACTGGAAAGAACCCAAACTGTGAGACTCGTGCGTCAGGACACTGGCGGTGTAGGCCTATGCGGCAATACACGTGTACATACATAAACAGAAGTAAACATGGCTGCGAGTGAGGATAATTTGCTCGACTTATATCTGAGCTGCGAACTTCAACGTTGTTCGAGAATGAAGAGAAACTCACCAGCTCGGCATCTGAGCCAAAATATTGCCAAATTTCTCACTGGAAAAAACCCAAATTGTAAGACTCATGCGTCAGGACACTGGCGGCGTAGGCCTATGCTGCAATACACGTGTACATACATAAACATAAGTAAACATGGCTGCGAGTGAGGATAATTTTCTCGACTTATATCTGAGCTGCGAACTTCAACGTTGATCGAGAATGAAGAGACACTCACCAGCTCGGCATCTGAGCCAAAATATTGCCAAATTTCTCACTGGAAAGAACCCAAACTGTGAGACTCATGCGTCAGGACACTGGCGGCATAGGCCTATGCGGCAATACACGTGTACATACATAAACAGAAGTAAACATGGCTGCGAGTGAGGATAATTTTCTCGACTTATATCCGAGGTGCGAACTTCAACGTTGTTCGAGAATGAAGAGACACTCACCAGCTCGGCATCTGAGCCAAAATATATCCAACTTTCTCACTGAAAAGAACCCAAATTGTAAGACTCATGCGTCAGGACACTGGCGGCGTAGGTCTTTGCGGCAATACACGTGTACATACATAAACATAGGTAAACATGGCTGCGAGTGAGGATAATTTTCTCGACTTATATCTGAGCTGCGAACTTCAACATTGTTCGAGAATGAAGAGACACTCACCAGCTCGGCATCTGAGCCAAAATATTGCCAAATTTCTCTCTGGAAATAACCCAAACTGTGAGACTCGTGCGTCAGAACACTGGCGGCGTAGGCATATGCGACAATACAAGTGTAAATACATAAACATAGGTAAACATGGCTGCGAGTGAGGATAATTTTCTCGACTTATATCTGAGATGCGAAACTTAACGTTGTTCGAGAATGAAAAGACACTCATCAGCTCGACATCTGAGCCAAAATATTGCCAAATGTCTCACTGGAAAGAACCCAAACTGTGAGACTCATGCGTCAGAACACTGGCGGCGTAGGCCTTCGCGGCAATACACGTGTACAAACATAGCATAGGTAAACATGGCTGCGAGTGAGGATACTTTTCTCGACTTATATTTGAGCTGCGAACTTCAACGTTGATCGAGAATGAAGAGACACTCACCAGCTCGGCATCTGAGCCAAATTATTCACTGGAAAGAACCCAAACTGTGAGACTCATGCGTCAGGACACTGGCGGCATGGGCCTATGCGGCACTACACGTGTACATACATAAACATAAGTACATTGGCTGCGAGTGAGGATAATTTTATCGACTTATATCTGAGCTGCGAAACTTAACGTTGTTCGAGAATGAAGAGACACTCACCAGCTCGGCATCTGAGCCAAATTATTGCCAAATTTTTCACTGGAAAGAACCCAAACTGTGAGACTCGTGCGTCAGGACACTGGCGGTGTAGGCCTATGCGGCAATACACGTGTACATACATAAACAGAAGTAAACATGGCTGCGAGTGAGGATAATTTGCTCGACTTATATCTGAGCTGCGAACTTCAACGTTGTTCGAGAATGAAGAGAAACTCACCAGCTCGGCATCTGAGCCAAAATATTGCCAAATTTCTCACTGGAAAAAACCCAAATTGTAAGACTCATGCGTCAGGACACTGGCGGCGTAGGCCTATGCTGCAATACACGTGTACATACATAAACATAAGTAAACATGGCTGCGAGTGAGGATAATTTTCTCGACTTATATCTGAGCTGCGAAATTAAACGTTGTTCGAGAATGAAGAGACACTCACCAGCTCGGCATCTGAGCCAAAATATTGCCAAATTTCTCACTGGAAAGAACCCAAATTGTAAGACTCATGCGTCAGGACACTGGCGGCGTAGGTCTATGCGGCAATACACGTGTACATACATAAACATAGGTAAACATGGCTGCGAGTGAGGACAATTTTCTCGACTTATATTTGAGCTGCGAACTTCAACGTTGATCGAGAATGAAGAGACACTCACCAGCTTGGCATCTGAGCCAAAATATTGCCAAATTTCTCACTGGAAAGAACCCAAACTGTGAGACTCATGCGTCAGGACACTGGCGGCATAGGCCTATGCGGCAATACACGTGTACATACATAAACAGAAGTAAACATGGCTGCGAGTGAGGATAATTTTCTCGACTTATATCTGAGGTGCGAACTTCAACGTTGTTCGAGAATGAAGAGACACTCACCAGCTCGGCATCTGAGCCAAAATATTGCCAAATTTCTCACTGGAAAGAACCCAAATTGTAAGACTCATGCGTCAGGACACTGGCGGCATAGGCCTATGCGGCACTACACGTGTACATACATAAACATAAGTACATTGGCTGCGAGTGAGGATAATTTTATCGACTTATATCTGAGCTGCGAAACTTAACGTTGTTCGAGAATGAAGAGACACTCACCAGCTCGGCATCTGAGCCAAATTATTCACTGGAAAGAACCCAAACTGTGAGACTCATGCGTCAGGACACTGGCGGCATAGGCCTATGCGGCACTACACGTGTTCATACATAAACATAAGTACATTGGCTGCGAGTGAGGATAATGTTCTCGACTTATATCTGAGCTGCGAACTTCAACGTTGATCGAGAATGAAGAGACACTCACCAGCTCGGCATCTGAGCCAAAATATTGCCAAATTTCTCACTGGAAAGAACCCAAACTGTGAGACTCATGCGTCAGGACACTGGCGGCATAGGCCTATGCGGCAATACACGTGTACATACATAAACAGAAGTAAACATGGCTGCGAGTGAGGATAATTTTCTCGAATTATATCCGAGGTGCGAACTTCAACGTTGTTCGAGAATGAAGAGACACTCACCAGCTCGGCATCTGAGCCAAAATATATCCAAATTTCTCACTGAAAAGAACCCAAATTGTAAGACTCATGCGTCAGGACACTGGCGGCGTAGGTCTTTGCGGCAATACACGTGTACATACATAAACATAGGTAAACATGGCTGCGAGTGAGGATAATTTTCTCGACTTATATCTGAGCTGCGAACTTCAACATTGTTCGAGAATGAAGAGACACTCACCAGCTCGGCATCTGAGCCAAAATATTGCCAAATTTCTCACTGGAAATAACCCAAACTGTGAGACTCGTGCGTCAGAACACTGGCGGCGTAGGCATATGCGACAATACAAGTGTAAATACATAAACATAGGTAAACATGGCTGCGAGTGAGGATAATTTTCTCGACTTATATCTGAGATGCGAAACTTAACGTTGTTCGAGAATGAAAAGACACTCATCAGCTCGACATCTGAGCCAAAATATTGCCAAATGTCTCACTGGAAAGAACCCAAACTGTGAGACTCATGCGTCAGAACACTGGCAGCGTAGGCCTTCGCGGCAATACACGTGTACAAACATAGCATAGGTAAACATGGCTGCGAGTGAGGATACTTTTCTCGACTTATATTTGAGCTGCGAACTTCAACGTTGATCGAGAATGAAGAGACACTCACCAGCTCGGCATCTGAGCCAAATTATTCACTGGAAAGAACCCAAACTGTGAGACTCATGCGTCAGGACACTGGCGGCATGGGCCTATGCGGCACTACACGTGTACATACATAAACATAAGTACATTGGCTGCGAGTGAGGATAATTTTATCGACTTATATCTGAGCTGCGAAACTTAACGTTGTTCGAGAATGAAGAGACACTCACCAGCTCGGCATCTGAGCCAAATTATTGCCAAATTTTTCACTGGAAAGAACCCAAACTGTGAGACTCGTGCGTCAGGACACTGGCGGTGTAGGCCTATGCGGCAATACACGTGTACATACATAAACAGAAGTAAACATGGCTGCGAGTGAGGATAATTTGCTCGACTTATATCTGAGCTGCGAACTTCAACGTTGTTCGAGAATGAAGAGAAACTCACCAGCTCGGCATCTGAGCCAAAATATTGCCAAATTTCTCACTGGAAAAAACCCAAATTGTAAGACTCATGCGTCAGGACACTGGCGGCGTAGGCCTATGCTGCAATACACGTGTACATACATAAACATAAGTAAACATGGCTGCGAGTGAGGATAATTTTCTCGACTTATATCTGAGCTGCGAAATTAAACGTTGTTCGAGAATGAAGAGACACTCACCAGCTCGGCATCTGAGCCAAAATATTGCCAAATTTCTCACTGGAAAGAACCCAAATTGTAAGACTCATGCGTCAGGACACTGGCGGCGGAGGTCTATGCGGCAATACACGTGTACATACATAAACATAGGTAAACATGGCTGCGAGTGAGGACAATTTTCTCGACTTATATTTGAGCTGCGAACTTCAACGTTGATCGAGAATGAAGAGACACTCACCAGCTTGGCATCTGAGCCAAAATATTGCCAAATTTCTCACTGGAAAGAACCCAAACTGTGAGACTCATGCGTCAGGACACTGGCGGCATAGGCCTATGCGGCAATACACGTGTACATACATAAACAGAAGTAAACATGGCTGCGAGTGAGGATAATTTTCTCGACTTATATCTGAGGTGCGAACTTCAACGTTGTTCGAGAATGAAGAGACACTCACCAGCTCGGCATCTGAGCCAAAATATTGCAAAATTTCTCACTGGAAAGAACCCAAATTGTAAGACTCATGCGTCAGGACACTGGCGGCGTAGGCCTATGCGGCAATACACGTGTACAAACATAGCATAGGTAAACATGGCTGCGAGTGAGGATACTTTTCTCGACTTATATTTGAGCTGCGAACTTCAACGTTGATCGAGAATGAAAAGACACTCACCAGCTCGGCATCTGAGCCAAATTATTCACTGGAAAGAACCCAAACTGTGAGATTCATGCGTCAGGACACTGGCGGCATAGGCCTATGCGGCACTACACGTGTACATACATAACATAAGTACATTGGCTGCGAGTGAGGATAATTTTATCGACTTATATCTGAGCTGCGAAACTTAACGTTGTTCGAGAATGAAGAGACACTCACCAGCTCGGCATCTGAGCCAAATTATTGCCAAATTTTTCACTGGAAAGAACCCAACCTGTGAGACTCATGCGTCAGGACACTGGCGGCATAGGCCTATGCGGCAATACACGTGTACATACATAAACAGAAGTAAACATGGCTGCGAGTGAGGATAATTTTCTTGACTTATATCTGAGGTGCGAACTTTAACGTTGTTCGAGAATGAAGAGACACTCACCAGCTCGGCATCTGAGCCAAAATATTGCCAAATTTCTCACTGGAAAAAAACCAAATTGTAAGACTCATGCGTCAGGACACTGGCGGCGTAGGCCTATGCGGCAATACACGTGTAAATACATAAACATAGGTAAACGTGGCTGCGAGTGAGGATAATTTTCTCGACTTATATCTGAGCTGCGAAACTTAACGTTGTTCGAGAATGAAGAGACACTCACCAGCTCGGCATCTGAGCCAAATTATTCACTGGAAAGAACCCAAACTGTGAGACTCGTGCGTCAGGACACTGGCGGCGTAGGCCTATGCGGCAATACACGTGTACATACATAAACAGAAGTAAACATGGCTGCGAGTGAGGATAATTTGCTCGACTTATATCTGAGCTGCGAACTTCAACGTTGTTCGAGAATGAAGAAAAACTCACCAGCTCGGCATCTGAGCCAAAATATTGCCAAATTTCTCACTGGAAAAAACCCAAATTGTAAGACTCATGCGTCAGGACACTGGCGGCGTAGGCCTATGCTGCAATACACGTGTACATACATAAACATAAGTAAACATGGCTGCGAGTGAGGATAATTTTCTCGACTTATATTTGAGCTGCGAACTTCAACGTTGATCGAGAATGAAGAGACACTCACCAGCTTGGCATCTGAGCCAAAATATTGCCAAATTTCTCACTGGAAAGAACCCAAACTGTGAGACTCATGCGTCAGGACACTGGCGGCATAGGCCTATGCGGCAATACACGTGTACATACATAAACAGAAGTAAACATGACTGCGAGTGAGGATAATTTTCTCGACTTATATCTGAGGTGCGAACTTCAACGTTGTTCGAGAATGAAGAGACACTCACCAGCTCGGCATCTGAGCCAAAATATTGCCAAATTTCTCACTGGAAAGAACCCAAATTGTAAGACTCATGCGTCAGGACACTGGCGGCGTAGGCCTATGCGGCAATACACGTGTACAAACATAGCATAGGTAAACATGGCTGCGAGTGAGGATACTTTTCTAGACTTATATTTGAGCTGCGAACTTCAACGTTGATCGAGAATGAAAAGACACTCACCAGCTCGGCATCTGAGCCAAATTATTCACTGGAAAGAACCCAAACTGTGAGATTCATGCGTCAGGACACTGGCGGCATAGGCCTATGCGGCACTACACGTGTACATACATAACATAAGTAAACATGGCTGCGAGTGAGGATAATTTGCTCGACTTATATCTGAGCTGCGAACTTCAACGTTGTTCGAGAATGAAGAGAAACTCACCAGCTCGGCATCTGAGCCAAAATATTGCCAAATTTCTCACTGGAAAAAACCCAAATTGTAAGACTCATGCGTCAGGACACTGGCGGCGTAGGCCTATGCTGCAATACACGTGTACATACATAAACATAAGTAAACATGGCTGCGAGTGAGGATAATTTTCTCGACTTATATCTCAGCTGCGAAATTAAACGTTGTTCGAGAATGAAGAGACACTCACCAGCTCGGCATCTGAGCCAAAATATTGCCAAATTTCTCACTGGAAAGAACCCAAATTGTAAGACTCATGCGTCAGGACACTGGCGGCGTAGGTCTATGCGGCAATACACGTGTACATACATAAACATAGGTAAACATGGCTGCAAGTGAGGACAATTTTCTCGACTTATATTTGAGCTGCGAACTTCAACGTTGATCGAGAATGAAGAGACACTCACCAGCTTGGCATCTGAGCCAAAATATTGCCAAATTTCTCACTGGAAAGAACCCAAACTGTGAGACTCATGCGTCAGGACACTGGCGGCATAGGCCTATGCGGCAATACACGTGTACATACATAAACAGAAGTAAACATGACTGCGAGTGAGGATAATTTTCTCGACTTATATCTGAGGTGCGAACTTCAACGTTGTTCGAGAATGAAGAGACACTCACCAGCTCGGCATCTGAGCCAAAATATTGCCAAATTTCTCACTGGAAAGAACCCAAATTGTAAGACTCATGCGTCAGGACACTGGCGGCGTAGGCCTATGCGGCAATACACGTGTACAAACATAGCATAGGTAAACATGGCTGCGAGTGAGGATACTTTTCTCGACTTATATTTGAGCTGCGAACTTCAACGTTGATCGAGAATGAAAAGACACTCACCAGCTCGGCATCTGAGCCAAATTATTCACTGGAAAGAACCCAAACTGTGAGATTCATGCGTCAGGACACTGGCGGCATAGGCCTATGCGGCACTACACGTGTACATACATAACATAAGTAAACATGGCTGCGAGTGAGGATAATTTGCTCGACTTATATCTGAGCTGCGAACTTCAACGTTGTTCGAGAATGAAGAGAAACTCACCAGCTCGGCATCTGAGCCAAAATATTGCCAAATTTCTCACTGGAAAAAACCCAAATTGTAAGACTCATGCGTCAGGACACTGGCGGCGTAGGCCTATGCTGCAATACACGTGTACATACATAAACATAAGTAAACATGGCTGCGAGTGAGGATAATTTTCTCGACTTATATCTCAGCTGCGAAATTAAACGTTGTTCGAGAATGAAGAGACACTCACCAGCTCGGCATCTGAGCCAAAATATTGCCAAATTTCTCACTGGAAAGAACCCAAATTGTAAGACTCATGCGTCAGGACACTGGCGGCGTAGGTCTATGCGGCAATACACGTGTACATACATAAACATAGGTAAACATGGCTGCAAGTGAGGACAATTTTCTCGACTTATATTTGAGCTGCGAACTTCAACGTTGTTCGAGAATGAAGAGACACTCACCAGCTCGGCATCTGAGCCAAAATATTGCCAAATTTCTCACTGGAAAGAACCCAAATTGTAAGACTCATGCGTCAGGACACTGGCGGCGTAGGCCTATGCGGCAATACACGTGTACAAACATAGCATAGGTAAACATGGCTGCGAGTGAGGATACTTTTCTCGACTTATATTTGAGCTGCGAACTTCAACGTTGATCGAGAATGAAAAGACACTCACCAGCTCGGCATCTGAGCCAAATTATTCACTGGAAAGAACCCAAACTGTGAGATTCATGCGTCAGGACACTGGCGGCATAGGCCTATGCGGCACTACACGTGTACATACATAACATAAGTACATTGGCTGCGAGTGAGGATAATTTTATCGACTTATATCTGAGCTGCGAAACTTAACGTTGTTCGAGAATGAAGAGACACTCACCAGCTCGGCATCTGAGCCAAATTATTGCCAAATTTTTCACTGGAAAGAACCCAACCTGTGAGACTCATGCGTCAGGACACTGGCGGCATAGGCCTATGCGGCAATACACGTGTACATACATAAACAGAAGTAAACATGGCTGCGAGTGAGGAAGATTTTCTCGACTTATATCTGAGGTGCGAACTTCAACGTTGTTCGAGAATGAAGAGACACTCACCAGCTCGGCATCTGAGCCAAAATATTGCCAAATTTCTCACTGGAAATAACCCAAACTGTGAGACTCGTGCGTCAGAACACTGGCGGCGTAGGCCTATGCGGCAATACACGTGTAAATACATAAACATAGGTAAACGTGGCTGCGAGTGAGGATAATTTTCTCGACTTATATCTGAGCTGCGAAACTTAACGTTGTTCGAGAATGAAGAGACACTCACCAGCTCGGCATCTGAGCCAAATTATTCACTGGAAAGAACCCAAACTGTGAGACTCATGCGTCAGGACACTGGCGGCATAGGCCTATGCGGCAATACACGTGTACATACATAAACAGAAGTAAACATGGCTGCGAGTGAGGATAATTTGCTCGACTTATATCTGAGCTGCGAACTTCAACGTTGTTCGAGAATGAAGAGAAACTCACCAGCTCGGCATCTGAGCCAAAATATTGCCAAATTTCTCACTGGAAAAAACCCAAATTGTAAGACTCATGCGTCAGGACACTGGCGGCGTAGGCCTATGCTGCAATACACGTGTACATACATAAACATAAGTAAACATGGCTGCGAGTGAGGATAATTTTCTCGACTTATATCTGAGCTGCGAACTTCAACGTTGATCGAGAATGAAGAGACACTCACCAGCTCGGCATCTGAGCCAAAATATTGCCAAATTTCTCACTGGAAAGAACCCAAACTGTGAGACTCATGCGTCAGGACACTGGCGGCATAGGCCTATGCGGCAATACACGTGTACATACATAAACAGAAGTAAACATGGCTGCGAGTGAGGATAATTTTCTCGACTTATATCCGAGGTGCGAACTTCAACGTTGTTCGAGAATGAAGAGACACTCACCAGCTCGGCATCTGAGCCAAAATATATCCAACTTTCTCACTGAAAAGAACCCAAATTGTAAGACTCATGCGTCAGGACACTGGCGGCGTAGGTCTTTGCGGCAATACACGTGTACATACATAAACATAGGTAAACATGGCTGCGAGTGAGGATAATTTTCTCGACTTATATCTGAGCTGCGAACTTCAACATTGTTCGAGAATGAAGAGACACTCACCAGCTCGGCATCTGAGCCAAAATATTGCCAAATTTCTCTCTGGAAATAACCCAAACTGTGAGACTCGTGCGTCAGAACACTGGCGGCGTAGGCATATGCGACAATACAAGTGTAAATACATAAACATAGGTAAACATGGCTGCGAGTGAGGATAATTTTCTCGACTTATATCTGAGATGCGAAACTTAACGTTGTTCGAGAATGAAAAGACACTCATCAGCTCGACATCTGAGCCAAAATATTGCCAAATGTCTCACTGGAAAGAACCCAAACTGTGAGACTCATGCGTCAGAACACTGGCGGCGTAGGCCTTCGCGGCAATACACGTGTACAAACATAGCATAGGTAAACATGGCTGCGAGTGAGGATACTTTTCTCGACTTATATTTGAGCTGCGAACTTCAACGTTGATCGAGAATGAAGAGACACTCACCAGCTCGGCATCTGAGCCAAATTATTCACTGGAAAGAACCCAAACTGTGAGACTCATGCGTCAGGACACTGGCGGCATGGGCCTATGCGGCACTACACGTGTACATACATAAACATAAGTACATTGGCTGCGAGTGAGGATAATTTTATCGACTTATATCTGAGCTGCGAAACTTAACGTTGTTCGAGAATGAAGAGACACTCACCAGCTCGGCATCTGAGCCAAATTATTGCCAAATTTTTCACTGGAAAGAACCCAAACTGTGAGACTCGTGCGTCAGGACACTGGCGGTGTAGGCCTATGCGGCAATACACGTGTACATACATAAACAGAAGTAAACATGGCTGCGAGTGAGGATAATTTGCTCGACTTATATCTGAGCTGCGAACTTCAACGTTGTTCGAGAATGAAGAGAAACTCACCAGCTCGGCATCTGAGCCAAAATATTGCCAAATTTCTCACTGGAAAAAACCCAAATTGTAAGACTCATGCGTCAGGACACTGGCGGCGTAGGCCTATGCTGCAATACACGTGTACATACATAAACATAAGTAAACATGGCTGCGAGTGAGGATAATTTTCTCGACTTATATCTGAGCTGCGAAATTAAACGTTGTTCGAGAATGAAGAGACACTCACCAGCTCGGCATCTGAGCCAAAATATTGCCAAATTTCTCACTGGAAAGAACCCAAATTGTAAGACTCATGCGTCAGGACACTGGCGGCGTAGGTCTATGCGGCAATACACGTGTACATACATAAACATAGGTAAACATGGCTGCGAGTGAGGACAATTTTCTCGACTTATATTTGAGCTGCGAACTTCAACGTTGATCGAGAATGAAGAGACACTCACCAGCTTGGCATCTGAGCCAAAATATTGCCAAATTTCTCACTGGAAAGAACCCAAACTGTGAGACTCATGCGTCAGGACACTGGCGGCATAGGCCTATGCGGCAATACACGTGTACATACATAAACAGAAGTAAACATGGCTGCGAGTGAGGATAATTTTCTCGACTTATATCTGAGGTGCGAACTTCAACGTTGTTCGAGAATGAAGAGACACTCACCAGCTCGGCATCTGAGCCAAAATATTGCCAAATTTCTCACTGGAAAGAACCCAAATTGTAAGACTCATGCGTCAGGACACTGGCGGCATAGGCCTATGCGGCACTACACGTGTACATACATAAACATAAGTACATTGGCTGCGAGTGAGGATAATTTTATCGACTTATATCTGAGCTGCGAAACTTAACGTTGTTCGAGAATGAAGAGACACTCACCAGCTCGGCATCTGAGCCAAATTATTCACTGGAAAGAACCCAAACTGTGAGACTCATGCGTCAGGACACTGGCGGCATAGGCCTATGCGGCACTACACGTGTTCATACATAAACATAAGTACATTGGCTGCGAGTGAGGATAATGTTCTCGACTTATATCTGAGCTGCGAACTTCAACGTTGATCGAGAATGAAGAGACACTCACCAGCTCGGCATCTGAGCCAAAATATTGCCAAATTTCTCACTGGAAAGAACCCAAACTGTGAGACTCATGCGTCAGGACACTGGCGGCATAGGCCTATGCGGCAATACACGTGTACATACATAAACAGAAGTAAACATGGCTGCGAGTGAGGATAATTTTCTCGAATTATATCCGAGGTGCAAACTTCAACGTTGTTCGAGAATGAAGAGACACTCACCAGCTCGGCATCTGAGCCAAAATATATCCAAATTTCTCACTGAAAAGAACCCAAATTGTAAGACTCATGCGTCAGGACACTGGCGGCGTAGGTCTTTGCGGCAATACACGTGTACATACATAAACATAGGTAAACATGGCTGCGAGTGAGGATAATTTTCTCGACTTATATCTGAGCTGCGAACTTCAACATTGTTCGAGAATGAAGAGACACTCACCAGCTCGGCATCTGAGCCAAAATATTGCCAAATTTCTCACTGGAAATAACCCAAACTGTGAGACTCGTGCGTCAGAACACTGGCGGCGTAGGCATATGCGACAATACAAGTGTAAATACATAAACATAGGTAAACATGGCTGCGAGTGAGGATAATTTTCTCGACTTATATCTGAGATGCGAAACTTAACGTTGTTCGAGAATGAAAAGACACTCATCAGCTCGACATCTGAGCCAAAATATTGCCAAATGTCTCACTGGAAAGAACCCAAACTGTGAGACTCATGCGTCAGAACACTGGCAGCGTAGGCCTTCGCGGCAATACACGTGTACAAACATAGCATAGGTAAACATGGCTGCGAGTGAGGATACTTTTCTCGACTTATATTTGAGCTGCGAACTTCAACGTTGATCGAGAATGAAGAGACACTCACCAGCTCGGCATCTGAGCCAAATTATTCACTGGAAAGAACCCAAACTGTGAGACTCATGCGTCAGGACACTGGCGGCATGGGCCTATGCGGCACTACACGTGTACATACATAAACATAAGTACATTGGCTGCGAGTGAGGATAATTTTATCGACTTATATCTGAGCTGCGAAACTTAACGTTGTTCGAGAATGAAGAGACACTCACCAGCTCGGCATCTGAGCCAAATTATTGCCAAATTTTTCACTGGAAAGAACCCAAACTGTGAGACTCGTGCGTCAGGACACTGGCGGTGTAGGCCTATGCGGCAATACACGTGTACATACATAAACAGAAGTAAACATGGCTGCGAGTGAGGATAATTTGCTCGACTTATATCTGAGCTGCGAACTTCAACGTTGTTCGAGAATGAAGAGAAACTCACCAGCTCGGCATCTGAGCCAAAATATTGCCAAATTTCTCACTGGAAAAAACCCAAATTGTAAGACTCATGCGTCAGGACACTGGCGGCGTAGGCCTATGCTGCAATACACGTGTACATACATAAACATAAGTAAACATGGCTGCGAGTGAGGATAATTTTCTCGACTTATATCTGAGCTGCGAAATTAAACGTTGTTCGAGAATGAAGAGACACTCACCAGCTCGGCATCTGAGCCAAAATATTGCCAAATTTCTCACTGGAAAGAACCCAAATTGTAAGACTCATGCGTCAGGACACTGGCGGCGGAGGTCTATGCGGCAATACACGTGTACATACATAAACATAGGTAAACATGGCTGCGAGTGAGGACAATTTTCTCGACTTATATTTGAGCTGCGAACTTCAACGTTGATCGAGAATGAAGAGACACTCACCAGCTTGGCATCTGAGCCAAAATATTGCCAAATTTCTCACTGGAAAGAACCCAAACTGTGAGACTCATGCGTCAGGACACTGGCGGCATAGGCCTATGCGGCAATACACGTGTACATACATAAACAGAAGTAAACATGGCTGCGAGTGAGGATAATTTTCTCGACTTATATCTGAGGTGCGAACTTCAACGTTGTTCGAGAATGAAGAGACACTCACCAGCTCGGCATCTGAGCCAAAATATTGCAAAATTTCTCACTGGAAAGAACCCAAATTGTAAGACTCATGCGTCAGGACACTGGCGGCGTAGGCCTATGCGGCAATACACGTGTACAAACATAGCATAGGTAAACATGGCTGCGAGTGAGGATACTTTTCTCGACTTATATTTGAGCTGCGAACTTCAACGTTGATCGAGAATGAAAAGACACTCACCAGCTCGGCATCTGAGCCAAATTATTCACTGGAAAGAACCCAAACTGTGAGATTCATGCGTCAGGACACTGGCGGCATAGGCCTATGCGGCACTACACGTGTACATACATAACATAAGTACATTGGCTGCGAGTGAGGATAATTTTATCGACTTATATCTGAGCTGCGAAACTTAACGTTGTTCGAGAATGAAGAGACACTCACCAGCTCGGCATCTGAGCCAAATTATTGCCAAATTTTTCACTGGAAAGAACCCAACCTGTGAGACTCATGCGTCAGGACACTGGCGGCATAGGCCTATGCGGCAATACACGTGTACATACATAAACAGAAGTAAACATGGCTGCGAGTGAGGATAATTTTCTTGACTTATATCTGAGGTGCGAACTTTAACGTTGTTCGAGAATGAAGAGACACTCACCAGCTCGGCATCTGAGCCAAAATATTGCCAAATTTCTCACTGGAAAAAAACCAAATTGTAAGACTCATGCGTCAGGACACTGGCGGCGTAGGCCTATGCGGCAATACACGTGTAAATACATAAACATAGGTAAACGTGGCTGCGAGTGAGGATAATTTTCTCGACTTATATCTGAGCTGCGAAACTTAACGTTGTTCGAGAATGAAGAGACACTCACCAGCTCGGCATCTGAGCCAAATTATTCACTGGAAAGAACCCAAACTGTGAGACTCGTGCGTCAGGACACTGGCGGCGTAGGCCTATGCGGCAATACACGTGTACATACATAAACAGAAGTAAACATGGCTGCGAGTGAGGATAATTTGCTCGACTTATATCTGAGCTGCGAACTTCAACGTTGTTCGAGAATGAAGAAAAACTCACCAGCTCGGCATCTGAGCCAAAATATTGCCAAATTTCTCACTGGAAAAAACCCAAATTGTAAGACTCATGCGTCAGGACACTGGCGGCGTAGGCCTATGCTGCAATACACGTGTACATACATAAACATAAGTAAACATGGCTGCGAGTGAGGATAATTTTCTCGACTTATATTTGAGCTGCGAACTTCAACGTTGATCGAGAATGAAGAGACACTCACCAGCTTGGCATCTGAGCCAAAATATTGCCAAATTTCTCACTGGAAAGAACCCAAACTGTGAGACTCATGCGTCAGGACACTGGCGGCATAGGCCTATGCGGCAATACACGTGTACATACATAAACAGAAGTAAACATGACTGCGAGTGAGGATAATTTTCTCGACTTATATCTGAGGTGCGAACTTCAACGTTGTTCGAGAATGAAGAGACACTCACCAGCTCGGCATCTGAGCCAAAATATTGCCAAATTTCTCACTGGAAAGAACCCAAATTGTAAGACTCATGCGTCAGGACACTGGCGGCGTAGGCCTATGCGGCAATACACGTGTACAAACATAGCATAGGTAAACATGGCTGCGAGTGAGGATACTTTTCTAGACTTATATTTGAGCTGCGAACTTCAACGTTGATCGAGAATGAAAAGACACTCACCAGCTCGGCATCTGAGCCAAATTATTCACTGGAAAGAACCCAAACTGTGAGATTCATGCGTCAGGACACTGGCGGCATAGGCCTATGCGGCACTACACGTGTACATACATAACATAAGTAAACATGGCTGCGAGTGAGGATAATTTGCTCGACTTATATCTGAGCTGCGAACTTCAACGTTGTTCGAGAATGAAGAGAAACTCACCAGCTCGGCATCTGAGCCAAAATATTGCCAAATTTCTCACTGGAAAAAACCCAAATTGTAAGACTCATGCGTCAGGACACTGGCGGCGTAGGCCTATGCTGCAATACACGTGTACATACATAAACATAAGTAAACATGGCTGCGAGTGAGGATAATTTTCTCGACTTATATCTCAGCTGCGAAATTAAACGTTGTTCGAGAATGAAGAGACACTCACCAGCTCGGCATCTGAGCCAAAATATTGCCAAATTTCTCACTGGAAAGAACCCAAATTGTAAGACTCATGCGTCAGGACACTGGCGGCGTAGGTCTATGCGGCAATACACGTGTACATACATAAACATAGGTAAACATGGCTGCAAGTGAGGACAATTTTCTCGACTTATATTTGAGCTGCGAACTTCAACGTTGATCGAGAATGAAGAGACACTCACCAGCTTGGCATCTGAGCCAAAATATTGCCAAATTTCTCACTGGAAAGAACCCAAACTGTGAGACTCATGCGTCAGGACACTGGCGGCATAGGCCTATGCGGCAATACACGTGTACATACATAAACAGAAGTAAACATGACTGCGAGTGAGGATAATTTTCTCGACTTATATCTGAGGTGCGAACTTCAACGTTGTTCGAGAATGAAGAGACACTCACCAGCTCGGCATCTGAGCCAAAATATTGCCAAATTTCTCACTGGAAAGAACCCAAATTGTAAGACTCATGCGTCAGGACACTGGCGGCGTAGGCCTATGCGGCAATACACGTGTACAAACATAGCATAGGTAAACATGGCTGCGAGTGAGGATACTTTTCTCGACTTATATTTGAGCTGCGAACTTCAACGTTGATCGAGAATGAAAAGACACTCACCAGCTCGGCATCTGAGCCAAATTATTCACTGGAAAGAACCCAAACTGTGAGATTCATGCGTCAGGACACTGGCGGCATAGGCCTATGCGGCACTACACGTGTACATACATAACATAAGTAAACATGGCTGCGAGTGAGGATAATTTGCTCGACTTATATCTGAGCTGCGAACTTCAACGTTGTTCGAGAATGAAGAGAAACTCACCAGCTCGGCATCTGAGCCAAAATATTGCCAAATTTCTCACTGGAAAAAACCCAAATTGTAAGACTCATGCGTCAGGACACTGGCGGCGTAGGCCTATGCTGCAATACACGTGTACATACATAAACATAAGTAAACATGGCTGCGAGTGAGGATAATTTTCTCGACTTATATCTCAGCTGCGAAATTAAACGTTGTTCGAGAATGAAGAGACACTCACCAGCTCGGCATCTGAGCCAAAATATTGCCAAATTTCTCACTGGAAAGAACCCAAATTGTAAGACTCATGCGTCAGGACACTGGCGGCGTAGGTCTATGCGGCAATACACGTGTACATACATAAACATAGGTAAACATGGCTGCAAGTGAGGACAATTTTCTCGACTTATATTTGAGCTGCGAACTTCAACGTTGTTCGAGAATGAAGAGACACTCACCAGCTCGGCATCTGAGCCAAAATATTGCCAAATTTCTCACTGGAAAGAACCCAAATTGTAAGACTCATGCGTCAGGACACTGGCGGCGTAGGCCTATGCGGCAATACACGTGTACAAACATAGCATAGGTAAACATGGCTGCGAGTGAGGATACTTTTCTCGACTTATATTTGAGCTGCGAACTTCAACGTTGATCGAGAATGAAAAGACACTCACCAGCTCGGCATCTGAGCCAAATTATTCACTGGAAAGAACCCAAACTGTGAGATTCATGCGTCAGGACACTGGCGGCATAGGCCTATGCGGCACTACACGTGTACATACATAACATAAGTACATTGGCTGCGAGTGAGGATAATTTTATCGACTTATATCTGAGCTGCGAAACTTAACGTTGTTCGAGAATGAAGAGACACTCACCAGCTCGGCATCTGAGCCAAATTATTGCCAAATTTTTCACTGGAAAGAACCCAACCTGTGAGACTCATGCGTCAGGACACTGGCGGCATAGGCCTATGCGGCAATACACGTGTACATACATAAACAGAAGTAAACATGGCTGCGAGTGAGGAAGATTTTCTCGACTTATATCTGAGGTGCGAACTTCAACGTTGTTCGAGAATGAAGAGACACTCACCAGCTCGGCATCTGAGCCAAAATATTGCCAAATTTCTCACTGGAAATAACCCAAACTGTGAGACTCGTGCGTCAGAACACTGGCGGCGTAGGCCTATGCGGCAATACACGTGTAAATACATAAACATAGGTAAACGTGGCTGCGAGTGAGGATAATTTTCTCGACTTATATCTGAGCTGCGAAACTTAACGTTGTTCGAGAATGAAGAGACACTCACCAGCTCGGCATCTGAGCCAAATTATTCACTGGAAAGAACCCAAACTGTGAGACTCATGCGTCAGGACACTGGCGGCATAGGCCTATGCGGCAATACACGTGTACATACATAAACAGAAGTAAACATGGCTGCGAGTGAGGATAATTTTCTCGACTTATATCTGAGGTGCGAACTTCAACGTTGTTCGAGAATGAAGAGACACTCACCAGCTCGACATCTGAGCCAAAATATTGCCAAATGTCTCACTGGAAAGAACCCAAACTGTGAGACTCATGCGTCAGAACACTGGCGGCGTAGGCCTATGCGGCAATACACGTGTACAAACATAGCATAGGTAAACATGGCTGCGAGTGAGGATACTTTTCTCGACTTATATTTGAGCTGCGAACTTCAACGTTGATCGAGAATGAAGAGACACTCACCAGCTCGGCATCTGAGCCAAATTATTCACTGGAAAGAACCCAAACTGTGAGACTCATGCGTCAGGACACTGGCGGCATAGGCCTATGCGGCACTACACGTGTACATACATAAACATAAGTACATTGGCTGCGAGTAAGGATAATTGTATCGACTTATATCTGAGCTGCGAAACTTAACGTTGTTCGAGAATGAAGAGACACTCACCAGCTCGGCATCTGAGCCAAATTATTGCCAATTTTTTTCACTGGAAAGAACCCAAACTGTGAGACTCGTGCGTCAGGACACTGGCGGCGTAGGCCTATGCGGCAATACACGTGTCGTGGTAACGCCGTCTAAAGGAGGACACAAACACCTACCAGGTGGGAAAGTGAGGACACTTTGGAAAAGTGAGGACACTTTGGAAAAGTGAGGACAGTAATATTCTCGTAAAGGGGGTCTAGAGGTAGTGTTGGGGTTAGGGTATAATGGAAGGAAATGGAGAGAAATACATATTAGGGTGAAGTTAAACAAATTTGGGTCGAAAACATTTTCATGGTGTGAGTATAGAGAGATTTTCGTTAAGTACACAAACCTATGGGCTGTCCTCACATTATATAGATTCGTCATGATACATGTACATACATAAACAGAAGTAAACATGGCTGCGAGTGAGGATAATTTTCTCGACTTATATCTGAGCTGCGAACTTCAACGTTGTTCGAGAATGAAGAGACACTCACCAGCTCGGCATCTGAGCCAAAATATTGCCAAATTTCTCACTGGAAAAAAACCAAATTGTAAGACTCATGCGTCAGGACACTGGCGGCGTAGGCCTATGCGGCAATACACGTGTAAATACATAAACATAGGTAAACATGGCTGCGAGTGAGGATAATTTTCTCGACTTATATCTGAGCTGCGAAACTTAACGTTGTTCGAGAATGAAGAGACACTCACCAGCTCGGCATCTGAGCCAAAATATTGCCAAATTTCTCACTGGAAATAACCCAAACTGTGAGACTCGTGCGTCAGAACACTGGTGGCGTAGGCCTATGCGGTAATACACGTGTACAAACATAACACAGGTAAACATGGCTGCGAGTGAGGATACCTTTCTCGACTTATATTTGAGCTGCAAACTTCAACGTTGATCGAGAATGAAGAGACACTCACCAGCTCGGCATCTGAGCCAAAATATTGCCAAATTTCTCACTGGAAAGAACCCAAACTGTGAGACTCGTGCGTCAGGACACTGGCGGCGTAGGCCTATGCGGCAATACACGTGTACATACATAAACAGAAGTAAACATGGCTGCGAGTGAGGATAATTTTCTCGACTTATATCTGAGCTGCGAACTTCAACGTTGTTCGAGAATGAAGAGACACTCACCAGCTCGGCATCTGAGCCAAAATATTGCCAAATTTCTCACTGGAAATAACCCAAACTGTGAGACTCGTGCGTCAGAACACTGGCGGCGTAGGCCTATGCGACAATACAAGTGTAAATACATAAACATAGGTAAACATGGCTGCGAGTGAGGATAATTTTCTCGACTTATATCTGAGCAGCGAAACTTAACGTTGTTCGAGAATGAAAAGACACTCATCAGCTCGACATCTGAGCCAAACTATTGCCAAATGTCTCACTGGAAAGAACCCAAACTGTGAGACTCATGCGTCAGAACACTGGCGGCGTAGGCCTATGCGGCAATACACGTGTACAAACATAGCATAGGTAAACATGGCTGCGAGTGAGGATACTTTTCTCTACTTATATTTGAGCTGCGAACTTCAACGTTGATCGAGAATGAAGAGACACTCACCAGCTCGGCATCTGAGCCAAATTATTCACTGGAAAAAACCCAAACTGTGAGACTCATGCGTCAGGACACTGGCGGCATAGGCCTATGCGGCACTACACGTGTACATACATAAACATAAGTACATTGGCTGCGAGTAAGGATAATTTTATCGACTTATATCGGAGCTGCGAAACTTAACGTTGTTCGAGAATGACACTCACCAGCTCGGCATCTGAGCCAAAATATTGCCAAATTTTTCACTGGAAAGAACCCAAACTGTGAGACTCGTGCGTCAGGACACTGGCGGCGTAGGCCTATGCGGCAATACACGTGTACATACATAAACAGAAGTAAACATGGCTGCGAGTGAGGATACTTTTCTCGACTTATATTTGAGCTGCGAACTTCAACGTTGATCGAGAATGAAGAGACACTCACCAGCTCGGCATCTGAGCCAAATTATTCACTGGAAAAAAACCAAACTGTGAGACTCATGCGTCAGGACACTGGCGGCATAGGCCTATGCGGCACTACACGTGTACATACATAAACATAAGTACATTGGCTGCGAGTGAGGATAATTTTATCGACTTATATCTGAGCTGCGAAACTTAACGTTGTTCGAGAATGAAGAGACACTCACCAGCTCGGCATCTGAGCCAAATTATTGCCAAATTTTTCACTGGAAAGAACCCAAACTGTGAGACTCGTGCGTCAGGACACTGGCGGCGTAGGCCTATGCGGCAATACACGTGTACATACATAAACAGAAGTAAACATGGCTGCGAGTGAGGATAATTTTCTCGACTTATATCTGAGCTGCGAACTTCAACGTTGTTCGAGAATGAAGAGACACTCACCAGCTCGGCATCTGAGCCAAAATATTGCCAAATTTCTCACTGGAAAGAACCCAAACTGTGAGACTCAAGTGTCAGAACACTGGCGGCGTAGGCCTATGCGGCAATACACGTGTACAAACATAACATAGGTAAACATGGCTGCGAGTGAGGATACTTTTCTCGACTTATATTTGAGCTGCAAACTTCAACGTTGATCGAGAATGAAGAGACACTCACCAGCTTGGCATCTGAGCCAAAATATTGCCAAATTTCTCACTGGAAAGAACCCAAACTGTGAGACTCGTGCGTCAGGACACTGGCGGCGTAGGCCTATGCTGCAATACACGTGTACATACATAAACACAGGTAAACATGGCTGCGAGTGAGGACAATTTTCTCGACTTATATTTGAGCTGCGAACTTCAACGTTGATCGAGAATGAAGAGACACTCACCAGCTCGGCATCTGAGCCAAATTATTCACTGGAAAGAACCCAAACTGTGAGACTCATGCGTCAGGACACTGGCGGCATAGGCCTATGCGGCACTACACGTGTACATACATAAACATAAGTACATTGGCTGCGAGTGAGGATAATTTTATCCACTTATATCTGAGCTGCGAAACTTAACGTTGTTCGAGAATGAAGAGACACTCACCAGCTCGGCATCTGAGCCAAAATATTGCCAAAGTTCTCACTGGAAAAAACCCAAACTGTGAGACTCGTGCGTCAGGACACTGGCGGCGTAGGTCTATGCGGCAATACACGTGTACATACATAAACACAGGTAAACATGGCTGCGAGTGAGGACAATTTTCTCGACTTATATTTAAGCTGCGAACTTCAACGTTGATCGAGAATGAAGAGACACTCACCAGCTCGGCATCTGAGCCAAATTATTCTCTGGAAAGAACCCAAACTTTGAGACTCATGCGTCAGGACACTGGCGGCATAGGCCTATGCGGCACTACACATGTACATACATAAACATAAGTACATTGGCTGCGAGTGAGGATAATTTTATCGACTTATATCTGAGCTGCGAAACTTAACGTTGTTTGAGAATGAAGAGACACTCACCAGCTCGGCATCTGAGCCAAATTATTGCCAAATTTTTCACTGGAAAGAACCCAAACTGTGAGACTCGTGCGTCAGGACACTGGCGGCGTAGGCCTATGCGGCAATACACGTGTACATACTTAAACAGAAGTAAACATGGCTGCGAGTGAGGATAATTTTCTCGACTTATATCTGAGCTGCGAACTTCAACGTTGTTCGAGAATGAAGAGACACTCACCAGCTCGGCATCTGAGCCAAAATATTGCCAAATTTCTCACTGGAAAAAAACCAAATTGTAAGACTTATGCGTCAGGACACTGGCGGCGTAGGCCTATGCGGCAATACACGTGTAAATACATAAACATAGGTAAACATGGCTGCGAGTGAGGATAATTTTCTCGACTTATATCTGAGCAGCGAAACTTAACGTTGTTCGAGAATGAAAAGACACTCATCAGCTCGACATCTGAGCCAAAATATTGCCAAATGTCTCACTGGAAAGAACCCAAACTGTGAGACTCATGCGTCAGAACACTGGCGGCGTAGGCCTATGCGGCAATACACGTGTACAAACATAGCATAGGTAAACATGGCTGCGAGTGAGGATACTTTTCTCGACTTATATTTGAGCTGCGAACTTCAACGTTGATCGAGAATGAAGAGACACTCAACAGCTCGGCATCTGAGCCAAATTATTCACTGGGAAAAACCCAAACTGTGAGACTCATGCGTCAGGACACTGGCGGCATAGGCCTATGCGGCACTACACGTGTACATACATAAACATAAGTACATTGGCTGCGAGTGAGGATAATTTTATCGACTTATATCTGAGCTGCGAAACTTAACGTTGTTCGAGAATGAAGAGACACTCACCAGCTCGGCATCTGAGCCAAATTATTGCCAAATTTTTCACTGGAAAGAACCCAAACTGTGAGACTCGTGCGTCAGGACACTGGCGGCGTAGGCCTATGCGGCAATACACGTGTACATACATAAACAGAAGTAAACATGGCTGCGAGTGAGGATAATTTTCTCGACTTATATCTGAGCTGCGAAATTCAACGTTGTTCGAGAATGAAGAGACACTCACCAGCTCGGCATCTGAGCCAAAATATTGCCAAATTTCTCACTGGAAAGAACCCAAACTGTAAGACTCAAGTGTCAGAACACTGGCGGCGTAGGCCTATGCGGCAATACACGTGTACAAACATAACATAGGTAAACATGGCTGCGAGTGAGGATACTTTTCTCGACTTATATCTGAGCTGCGAAACTTAACGTTGTTCGAGAATGAAGAGACACTCACCAGCTCGGCATCTGAGCCAAAATATTGCCAAATTTCTCACTGGAAATAACCCAAACTGTGAGACTCGTGCGTCAGGACACTGGCGGCGTAGGCCTATGCGGCAATACACGTGTAAATACATAAACATAGGTAAACATGGCTGCGAGTGAGGATAATTTTCTCGACTTATATCTGAGCTGCGAAACTTAACGTTGTTCGAGAATGAAGAGACACTCACCAGCTCGGCATCTGAGCCAAAATATTGCCAAATGTCTCACTGGAAAGAACCCAAACTGTGAGACTCGTGCGTCAGGACACTGGCGGCGTAGGCCTATGCTGCAATACACGTGTACATACATAAACATAAGTAAACATGGCTGCGAGTGAGGATAATTTTCTCGAATTATATCTGAGCTGCGAAATTAAACGTTGTTCGAGAATGAAGAGACACTCACCAGCTCGGCATCTGAGCCAAAATATTGCAAAATCTCGGCATCTGAGCCAAAATATTGCAAAATTTCTCACTGGAAAGAACCCAAATTGTAAGACTCATGCGTCAGGACACTGGCGGCGTAGGCCTATGCTGCAATACACGTGTAAATACATAAACATAGGTAAACATGGCTGCGAGTGAGGATAATTGTCTCGACTTATATCTGAGCTGCGAAACTTAACGTTGTTCGAGAATGAAGAGACACTCACCAGCTCGGCATCTGAGCCAAAATATTGCCAAATTTCTCACTGGAAAGAACCCAAACTGTGAGACTCATGCGTCGGAACACTGGCGGCGTAGGCCTATGCGGCACTACACGTGTACAAACATAACATAGGTAAACATGGCTGCGAGTGAGGATACTTTTCTCGACTTATATTTGAGCTGCAAACTTCAACGTTGATCGAGAATGAAGAGACACCTACTAGCTCGGCATCTGAGCCAAAATATTGCCAAATTTCTCACTGTAAAGAACCCAAACTGTGAGACTCGTGCGTCAGGACACTGGCGGTGTAGGCCTATGCTGCAATACACGTGTACATACATAAACATAAGTAAACATGGCTGCGAGTGAGGATAATTTTCTCGACTTATATCTGAGCTGCGAAATTAAACGTTGTTCGAGAATGAAGAGACACTCACCAGCTCGGCATCTGAGCCAAAATATTGCCAAATTTCTCACTGGAAAGAACCCAAATTGTAAGACTCATGCGTCAGGACACTGGCGGCGTAGGTCTATGCGGCAATACACGTGTACATACATAAACATAGGTAAACATGGCTGCGAGTGAGGACAATTTTCTCGACTTATATTTGAGCTGCGAACTTCAACGTTGATCGAGAATGAAGAGACACTCACCAGCTTGGCATCTGAGCCAAAATATGGACAAATTTCTCACTGGAAAGAACCCAAACTGTGAGACTCATGCGTCAGGACACTGGCGGCATAGGCCTATGCGGCAATACACGTGTACATACATAAACAGAAGTAAACATGGCTGCGAGTGAGGATAATTTTCTCGACTTATATCTGAGGTGCGAACTTCAACGTTGTTCGAGAATGAAGAGACACTCACCAGCTCGGCATCTGAGCCAAAATATTGCCAAATTTCTCACTGGAAAGAACCCAAACTGTGAGACTCAAGTGTCAGAACACTGGCGGCGTAGGCCTATGCGGCAATACACGTGTACAAACATAACATAGGTAAACATGGCTGCGAGTGAGGATACTTTTCTCGACTTATATTTGAGCTGCAAACTTCAACGTTGATCGAGAATGAAGAGACACTCACCAGCTTGGCATCTGAGCCAAAATATTGCCAAATTTCTCACTGGAAAGAACCCAAACTGTGAGACTCGTGCGTCAGGACACTGGCGGCGTAGGCCTATGCTGCAATACACGTGTACATACATAAACACAGGTAAACATGGCTGCGAGTGTGGACAATTTTCTCGACTTATATTTGAGCTGCGAACTTCAACGTTGATCGAGAATGAAGAGACACTCACCAGCTCGGCATCTGAGCCAAATTATTCACTGGAAAGAACCCAAACTGTGAGACTCATGCGTCAGGACACTGGCGGCATAGGCCTATGCGGCACTACACGTGTACATACATAAACATAAGTACATTGGCTGCGAGTGAGGATAATTTTATCCACTTATATCTGAGCTGCGAAACTTAACGTTGTTCGAGAATGAAGAGACACTCACCAGCTCGGCATCTGAGCCAAAATATTGCCAAATTTCTCACTGGAAAAAACCCAAACTGTGAGACTCGTGCGTCAGGACACTGGCGGCGTAGGTCTATGCGGCAATACACGTGTACATACATAAACACAGGTAAACATGGCTGCGAGTGAGGACAATTTTCTCGACTTATATTTAAGCTGCGAACTTCAACGTTGATCGAGAATGAAGAGACACTCACCAGCTCGGCATCTGAGCCAAATTATTCTCTGGAAAGAACCCAAACTTTGAGACTCATGCGTCAGGACACTGGCGGCATAGGCCTATGCGGCACTACACATGTACATACATAAACATAAGTACATTGGCTGCGAGTGAGGATAATTTTATCGACTTATATCTGAGCTGCGAAACTTAACGTTGTTTGAGAATGAAGAGACACTCACCAGCTCGGCATCTGAGCCAAATTATTGCCAAATTTTTCACTGGAAAGAACCCAAACTGTGAGACTCGTGCGTCAGGACACTGGCGGCGTAGGCCTATGCGGCAATACACGTGTACATACTTAAACAGAAGTAAACATGGCTGCGAGTGAGGATAATTTTCTCGACTTATATCTGAGCTGCGAACTTCAACGTTGTTCGAGAATGAAGAGACACTCACCAGCTCGGCATCTGAGCCAAAATATTGCCAAATTTCTCACTGGAAAAAAACCAAATTGTAAGACTCATGCGTCAGGACACTGGCGGCGTAGGCCTATGCGGCAATACACGTGTAAATACATAAACATAGGTAAACATGGCTGCGAGTGAGGATAATTTTCTCGACTTATATCTGAGCAGCGAAACTTAACGTTGTTCGAGAATGAAAAGACACTCATCAGCTCGACATCTGAGCCAAAATATTGCCAAATGTCTCACTGGAAAGAACCCAAACTGTGAGACTCATGCGTCAGAACACTGGCGGCGTAGGCCTATGCGGCAATACACGTGTACAAACATAGCATAGGTAAACATGGCTGCGAGTGAGGATACTTTTCTCGACTTATATTTGGCTGCGAACTTCAACGTTGATCGAGAATGAAGAGACACTCAACAGCTCGGCATCTGAGCCAAATTATTCACTGGAAAGAACCCAAACTGTGAGACTCATGCGTCAGGACACTGGCGGCATAGGCCTATGCGGCACTACACGTGTACATACATAAACATAAGTACATTGGCTGCGAGTGAGGATAATTTTATCCACTTATATCTGAGCTGCGAAACTTAACGTTGTTCGAGAATGAAGAGACACTCACCAGCTCGGCATCTGAGCCAAAATATTGCCAAATTTCTCACTGGAAAAAACCCAAACTGTGAGACTCGTGCGTCAGGACACTGGCGGCGTAGGTCTATGCGGCAATACACGTGTACATACATAAACACAGGTAAACATGGCTGCGAGTGAGGACAATTTTCTCGACTTATATTTAAGCTGCGAACTTCAACGTTGATCGAGAATGAAGAGACACTCACCAGCTCGGCATCTGAGCCAAATTATTCTCTGGAAAGAACCCAAACTTTGAGACTCATGCGTCAGGACACTGGCGGCATAGGCCTATGCGGCACTACACATGTACATACATAAACATAAGTACATTGGCTGCGAGTGAGGATAATTTTATCGACTTATATCTGAGCTGCGAAACTTAACGTTGTTTGAGAATGAAGAGACACTCACCAGCTCGGCATCTGAGCCAAATTATTGCCAAATTTTTCACTGGAAAGAACCCAAACTGTGAGACTCGTGCGTCAGGACACTGGCGGCGTAGGCCTATGCGGCAATACACGTGTACATACTTAAACAGAAGTAAACATGGCTGCGAGTGAGGATAATTTTCTCGACTTATATCTGAGCTGCGAACTTCAACGTTGTTCGAGAATGAAGAGACACTCACCAGCTCGGCATCTGAGCCAAAATATTGCCAAATTTCTCACTGGAAAAAAACCAAATTGTAAGACTCATGCGTCAGGACACTGGCGGCGTAGGCCTATGCGGCAATACACGTGTAAATACATAAACATAGGTAAACATGGCTGCGAGTGAGGATAATTTTCTCGACTTATATCTGAGCAGCGAAACTTAACGTTGTTCGAGAATGAAAAGACACTCATCAGCTCGACATCTGAGCCAAAATATTGCCAAATGTCTCACTGGAAAGAACCCAAACTGTGAGACTCATGCGTCAGAACACTGGCGGCGTAGGCCTATGCGGCAATACACGTGTACAAACATAGCATAGGTAAACATGGCTGCGAGTGAGGATACTTTTCTCGACTTATATTTGAGCTGCGAACTTCAACGTTGATCGAGAATGAAGAGACACTCAACAGCTCGGCATCTGAGCCAAATTATTCACTGGGAAAAACCCAAACTGTGAGACTCATGCGTCAGGACACTGGCGGCATAGGCCTATGCGGCACTACACGTGTACATACATAAACATAAGTACATTGGCTGCGAGTGAGGATAATTTTATCGACTTATATCTGAGCTGCGAAACTTAACGTTGTTCGAGAATGAAGAGACACTCACCAGCTCGGCATCTGAGCCAAATTATTGCCAAATTTTTCACTGGAAAGAACCCAAACTGTGAGACTCGTGCGTCAGGACACTGGCGGCGTAGACCTATGCGGCAATACACGTGTACATACATAAACAGAAGTAAACATGGCTGCGAGTGAGGATAATTTTCTCGACTTATATCTGAGCTGCGAACTTCAACGTTGTTCGAGAATGAAGAGACACTCACCAGCTCGGCATCTGAGCCAAAATATTGCCAAATTTCTCACTGGAAAGAACCCAAACTGTGAGACTCAAGTGTCAGAACACTGGCGGCGTAGGCCTATGCGGCAATACACGTGTACAAACATAACATAGGTAAACATGGCTGCGAGTGAGGATACTTTTCTCGACTTATATCTGAGCTGCGAAACTTAACGTTGTTCGAGAATGAAGAGACACTCACCAGCTCGGCATCTGAGCCAAAATATTGCCAAATTTCTCACTGGAAATAACCCAAACTGTGAGACTCGTGCGTCAGGACACTGGCGGCGTAGGCCTATGCGGCAATACACGTGTAAATACATAAACATAGGTAAACATGGCTGCGAGTGAGGATAATTTTCTCGACTTATATCTGAGCTGCGAAACTTAACGTTGTTCGAGAATGAAGAGACACTCACCAGCTCGGCATCTGAGCCAAAATATTGCCAAATGTCTCACTGGAAAGAACCCAAACTGTGAGACTCGTGCGTCAGGACACTGGCGGCGTAGGCCTATGCTGCAATACACGTGTACATACATAAACATAAGTAAACATGGCTGCGAGTGAGGATAATTTTCTCGAATTATATCTGAGCTGCGAAATTAAACGTTGTTCGAGAATGAAGAGACACTCACCAGCTCGGCATCTGAGCCAAAATATTGCAAAATCTCGGCATCTGAGCCAAAATATTGCAAAATTTCTCACTGGAAAGAACCCAAATTGTAAGACTCATGCGTCAGGACACTGGCGGCGTAGGCCTATGCTGCAATACACGTGTAAATACATAAACATAGGTAAACATGGCTGCGAGTGAGGATAATTGTCTCGACTTATATCTGAGCTGCGAAACTTAACGTTGTTCGAGAATGAAGAGACACTCACCAGCTCGGCATCTGAGCCAAAATATTGCCAAATTTCTCACTGGAAAGAACCCAAACTGTGAGACTCATGCGTCAGAACACTGGCGGCGTAGGCCTATGCGGCACTACACGTGTACAAACATAACATAGGTAAACATGGCTGCGAGTGAGGATACTTTTCTCGACTTATATTTGAGCTGCAAACTTCAACGTTGATCGAGAATGAAGAGACACCTACTAGCTCGGCATCTGAGCCAAAATATTGCCAAATTTCTCACTGTAAAGAACCCAAACTGTGAGACTCGTGCGTCAGGACACTGGCGGTGTAGGCCTATGCTGCAACACACGTGTACATACATAAACATAAGTAAACATGGCTGCGAGTGAGGATAATTTTCTCGACTTATATCTGAGCTGCGAAATTAAACGTTGTTCGAGAATGAAGAGACACTCACCAGCTCGGCATCTGAGCCAAAATATTGCCAAATTTCTCACTGGAAAGAACCCAAATTGTAAGACTCATGCGTCAGGACACTGGCGGCGTAGGTCTATGCGGCAATACACGTGTACATACATAAACATAGGTAAACATGGCTGCGAGTGAGGACAATTTTCTCGACTTATATTTGAGCTGCGAACTTCAACGTTGATCGAGAATGAAGAGACACTCACCAGCTTGGCATCTGAGCCAAAATATGGCCAAATTTCTCACTGGAAAGAACCCAAACTGTGAGACTCATGCGTCAGGACACTGGCGGCATAGGCCTATGCGGCAATACACGTGTACATACATAAACAGAAGTAAACATGGCTGCGAGTGAGGATAATTTTCTCGACTTATATCTGAGGTGCGAACTTCAACGTTGTTCGAGAATGAAGAGACACTCACCAGCTCGGCATCTGAGCCAAAATATTGCCAAATTTCTCACTGGAAAGAACCCAAACTGTGAGACTCAAGTGTCAGAACACTGGCGGCGTAGGCCTATGCGGCAATACACGTGTACAAACATAACATAGGTAAACATGGCTGCGAGTGAGGATACTTTTCTCGACTTATATTTGAGCTGCAAACTTCAACGTTGATCGAGAATGAAGAGACACTCACCAGCTTGGCATCTGAGCCAAAATATTGCCAAATTTCTCACTGGAAAGAACCCAAACTGTGAGACTCGTGCGTCAGGACACTGGCGGCGTAGGCCTATGCTGCAATACACGTGTACATACATAAACACAGGTAAACATGGCTGCGAGTGAGGACAATTTTCTCGACTTATATTTGAGCTGCGAACTTCAACGTTGATCGAGAATGAAGAGACACTCACCAGCTCGGCATCTGAGCCAAATTATTCACTGGAAAGAACCCAAACTGTGAGACTCATGCGTCAGGACACTGGCGGCATAGGCCTATGCGGCACTACACGTGTACATACATAAACATAAGTACATTGGCTGCGAGTGAGGATAATTTTATCCACTTATATCTGAGCTGCGAAACTTAACGTTGTTCGAGAATGAAGAGACACTCACCAGCTCGGCATCTGAGCCAAAATATTGCCAAATTTCTCACTGGAAAAAACCCAAACTGTGAGACTCGTGCGTCAGGACACTGGCGGCGTAGGTCTATGCGGCAATACACGTGTACATACATAAACACAGGTAAACATGGCTGCGAGTGAGGACAATTTTCTCGACTTATATTTAAGCTGCGAACTTCAACGTTGATCGAGAATGAAGAGACACTCACCAGCTCGGCATCTGAGCCAAATTATTCTCTGGAAAGAACCCAAACTTTGAGACTCATGCGTCAGGACACTGGCGGCATAGGCCTATGCGGCACTACACATGTACATACATAAACATAAGTACATTGGCTGCGAGTGAGGATAATTTTATCGACTTATATCTGAGCTGCGAAACTTAACGTTGTTTGAGAATGAAGAGACACTCAACAGCTCGGCATCTGAGCCAAATTATTGCCAAATTTTTCACTGGAAAGAACCCAAACTGTGAGACTCGTGCGTCAGGACACTGGCGGCGTAGGCCTATTCGGCAATACACGTGTACATACTTAAACAGAAGTAAACATGGCTGCGAGTGAGGATAATTTTCTCGACTTATATCTGAGCTGCGAACTTCAACGTTGTTCGAGAATGAAGAGACACTCACCAGCTCGGCATCTGAGCCAAAATATTGCCAAATTTCTCACTGGAAAAAAACCAAATTGTAAGACTCATGCGTCAGGACACTGGCGGCGTAGGCCTATGCGGCAATACACGTGTAAATACATAAACATAGGTAAACATGGCTGCGAGTGAGGATAATTTTCTCGACTTATATCTGAGCAGCGAAACTTAACGTTGTTCGAGAATGAAAAGACACTCATCAGCTCGACATCTGAGCCAAAATATTGCCAAATGTCTCACTGGAAAGAACCCAAACTGTGAGACTCATGCGTCAGAACACTGGCGGCGTAGGCCTATGCGGCAATACACGTGTACAAACATAGCATAGGTAAACATGGCTGCGAGTGAGGATACTTTTCTCGACTTATATTTGAGCTGCGAACTTCAACGTTGATCGAGAATGAAGAGACACTCAACAGCTCGGCATCTGAGCCAAATTATTCACTGGGAAAAACCCAAACTGTGAGACTCATGCGTCAGGACACTGGCGGCATAGGCCTATGCGGCACTACACGTGTACATACATAAACATAAGTACATTGGCTGCGAGTGAGGATAATTTTATCGACTTATATCTGAGCTGCGAAACTTAACGTTGTTCGAGAATGAAGAGACACTCACCAGCTCGGCATCTGAGCCAAATTATTGCCAAATTTTTCACTGGAAAGAACCCAAACTGTGAGACTCGTGCGTCAGGACACTGGCGGCGTAGGCCTATGCGGCAATACACGTGTACATACATAAACAGAAGTAAACATGGCTGCGAGTGAGGATAATTTTCTCGACTTATATCTGAGCTGCGAACTTCAACGTTGTTCGAGAATGAAGAGACACTCACCAGCTCGGCATCTGAGCCAAAATATTGCCAAATTTCTCACTGGAAAGAACCCAAACTGTGAGAGTCAAGTGTCAGAACACTGGCGGCGTAGGCCTATGCGGCAATACACGTGTACATACATGAACATAAGTAAACATGGCTGCGAGTGAGGATAATTTTCTCGAATTATATCTGAGCTGCGAAATTAAACGTTGTTCGAGAATGAAGAGACACTCACCAGCTCGGCATCTGAGCCAAAATATTGCAAAATCTCGGCATCTGAGCCAAAATATTGCAAAATTTCTCACTGGAAAGAACCCAAATTGTAAGACTCATGCGTCAGGACACTGGCGGCGTAGGCCTATGCTGCAATACACGTGTAAATACATAAACATAGGTAAACATGGCTGCGAGTGAGGATAATTGTCTCGACTTATATCTGAGCTGCGAAACTTAACGTTGTTCGAGAATGAAGAGACACTCACCAGCTCGGCATCTGAGCCAAAATATTGCCAAATTTCTCACTGGAAAGAACCCAAACTGTGAGACTCATGCGTCAGAACACTGGCGGCGTAGGCCTATGCGGCACTACACGTGTACAAACATAACATAGGTAAACATGGCTGCGAGTGAGGATACTTTTCTCGACTTATATTTGAGCTGCAAACTTCAACGTTGATCGAGAATGAAGAGACACTCACCAGCTTGGCATCTGAGCCAAAATATTGCCAAATTTCTCACTGGAAAGAACCCAAACTGTGAGACTCGTGCGTCAGGACACTGGCGGCGTAGGCCTATGCTGCAATACACGTGTACATACATAAACACAGGTAAACATGGCTGCGAGTGAGGACAATTTTCTCGACTTATATTTGAGCTGCGAACTTCAACGTTGATCGAGAATGAAGAGACACTCACCAGCTCGGCATCTGAGCCAAAATATGGCCAAATTTCTCACTGGAAAGAACCCAAACTGTGAGACTCATGCGTCAGGACACTGGCGGCATAGGCCTATGCGGCAATACACGTGTACATACATAAACAGAAGTAAACATGGCTGCGAGTGAGGATAATTTTCTCGACTTATATCTGAGGTGCGAACTTCAACGTTGTTCGAGAATGAAGAGACACTCACCAGCTCGGCATCTGAGCCAAAATATTGCCAAATTTCTCACTGGAAAGAACCCAAACTGTGAGACTCAAGTGTCAGAACACTGGCGGCGTAGGCCTATGCGGCAATACACGTGTACAAACATAACATAGGTAAACATGGCTGCGAGTGAGGATACTTTTCTCGACTTATATTTGAGCTGCAAACTTCAACGTTGATCGAGAATGAAGAGACACTCACCAGCTTGGCATCTGAGCCAAAATATTGCCAAATTTCTCACTGGAAAGAACCCAAACTGTGAGACTCGTGCGTCAGGACACTGGCGGCGTAGGCCTATGCTGCAATACACGTGTACATACATAAACACAGGTAAACATGGCTGCGAGTGAGGACAATTTTCTCGACTTATATTTGAGCTGCGAACTTCAACGTTGATCGAGAATGAAGAGACACTCACCAGCTCGGCATCTGAGCCAAATTATTCACTGGAAAGAACCCAAACTGTGAGACTCATGCGTCAGGACACTGGCGGCATAGGCCTATGCGGCACTACACGTGTACATACATAAACATAAGTACATTGGCTGCGAGTGAGGATAATTTTATCCACTTATATCTGAGCTGCGAAACTTAACGTTGTTCGAGAATGAAGAGACACTCACCAGCTCGGCATCTGAGCCAAAATATTGCCAAATTTCTCACTGGAAAAAACCCAAACTGTGAGACTCGTGCGTCAGGACACTGGCGGCGTAGGTCTATGCGGCAATACACGTGTACATACATAAACACAGGTAAACATGGCTGCGAGTGAGGACAATTTTCTCGACTTATATTTAAGCTGCGAACTTCAACGTTGATCGAGAATGAAGAGACACTCACCAGCTCGGCATCTGAGCCAAATTATTCTCTGGAAAGAACCCAAACTTTGAGACTCATGCGTCAGGACACTGGCGGCATAGGCCTATGCGGCACTACACATGTACATACATAAACATAAGTACATTGGCTGCGAGTGAGGATAATTTTATCGACTTATATCTGAGCTGCGAAACTTAACGTTGTTCGAGAATGAAGAGACACTCACCAGCTCGGCATCTGAGCCAAATTATTGCCAAATTTTTCACTGGAAAGAACCCAAACTGTGAGACTCGTGCGTCAGGACACTGGCGGCGTAGGCCTATGCGGCAATACACGTGTACATACATAAACAGAAGTAAACATGGCTGCGAGTGAGGATAATTTTCTCGACTTATATCTGAGCTGCGAACTTCAACGTTGTTCGAGAATGAAGAGACACTCACCAGCTCGGCATCTGAGCCAAAATATTGCCAAATTTCTCACTGGAAAGAACCCAAACTGTGAGACTCAAGTGTCAGAACACTGGCGGCGTAGGCCTATGCGGCAATACACGTGTACAAACATAACATAGGTAAACATGGCTGCGAGTGAGGATACTTTTCTCGACTTATATCTGAGCTGCGAAACTTAACGTTGTTCGAGAATGAAGAGACACTCACCAGCTCGGCATCTGAGCCAAAATATTGCCAAATTTCTCACTGGAAATAACCCAAACTGTGAGACTCGTGCGTCGGGACACTGGCGGCGTAGGCCTATGCGGCAATACACGTGTAAATACATAAACATAGGTAAACATGGCTGCGAGTGAGGATAATTTTCTCGACTTATATCTGAGCTGCGAAACTTAACGTTGTTCGAGAATGAAGAGACACTCACCAGCTCGGCATCTGAGCCAAAATATTGCCAAATGTCTCACTGGAAATAACCCAAACTGTGAGACTCGTGCGTCAGGACACTGGCGGCGTAGGCCTATGCGGCAATACACGTGTAAATACATAAACATAGGTAAACATGGCTGCGAGTGAGGATAATTTTCTCGAATTATATCTGAGCTGCGAAATTAAACGTTGTTCGAGAATGAAGAGACACTCACCAGCTCGGCATCTGAGCCAAAATATTGCAAAATCTCGGCATCTGAGCCAAAATATTGCAAAATTTCTCACTGGAAAGAACCCAAATTGTAAGACTCATGCGTCAGGACACTGGGGGCGTAGGCCTATGCTGCAATACACGTGTAAATACATAAACATAGGTAAACATGGCTGCGAGTGAGGATAATTGTCTCGACTTATATCTGAGCTGCGAAACTTAACGTTGTTCGAGAATGAAGAGACACTCACCAGCTCGGCATCTGAGCCAAAATATTGCCAAATTTCTCACTGGAAAGAACCCAAACTGTGAGACTCATGCGTCAGAACACTGGCGGCGTAGGCCTATGCGGCACTACACGTGTACAAACATAACATAGGTAAACATGGCTGCGAGTGAGGATACTTTTCTCGACTTATATTTGAGCTGCAAACTTCAACGTTGATCGAGAATGAAGAGACACCTACGAGCTCGGCATCTGAGCCAAAATATTGCCAAATTTCTCACTGTAAAGAACCCAAACTGTGAGACTCGTGCGTCAGGACACTGGCGGTGTAGGCCTACGCTGCAATACACGTGTACATACATAAACATAAGTAAACATGGCTGCGAGTGAGGATAATTTTCTCGACTTATATCTGAGCTGCGAAATTAAACGTTGTTCGAGAATGAAGAGACACTCACCAGCTCGGCATCTGAGCCAAAATATTGCCAAATTTCTCACTGGAAAGAACCCAAATTGTAAGACTCATGCGTCAGGACACTGGCGGCGTAGGTCTATGCGGCAATACACGTGTACATACATAAACATAGGTAAACATGGCTGCGAGTGAGGACAATTTTCTCGACTTATATTTGAGCTGCGAACTTCAACGTTGATCGAGAATGAAGAGACACTCACCAGCTTGGCATCTGAGCCAAAATATGGCCAAATTTCTCACTGGAAAGAACCCAAACTGTGAGACTCATGCGTCAGGACACTGGCGGCATAGGCCTATGCGGCAATACACGTGTACAACATAAACAGAAGTAAACATGGCTGCGAGTGAGGATAATTTTCTCGACTTATATCTGAGGTGCGAACTTCAACGTTGTTCGAGAATGAAGAGACACTCACCAGCTCGGCATCTGAGCCAAAATATTGCCAAATTTCTCACTGGAAAGAACCCAAATTGTAAGACTCATGCGTCAGGACACTGGCGGCGTAGGTCTTTGCGGCAATACAAGTGTACATACATAAACATAGGTAAACATGGCTGCGAGTGAGGAAGATTTGTTCGACTTATATTTGAGCTGCGAACTTCAACGTTGATCGAGAATGAAGAGACACTCACCAGCTCGGCATCTGAGCCAAAATATTGCCACATTTCTCACTAGAAATAACCCAAACTATGAGACTCGTGCGTCAGGACACTGGCGGCGTAGGCCTATGCGGCAATACACGTGTAAATACATAAACATAGGTAAACATGGCTGCGAGTGAGGATAATTTTATCGACTTATATCTGAGCTGCGAAACTTAACGTTGTTCGAGAATGAAGAGACACTCACCAGCTCGGCATCTGAGCCAAAATATTGCCAAATTTCTCACTGGAAAGAACCCAAACTGTGAGACTCAAGTGTCAGAACACTGGCGGCGTAGGCCTATGCGGCAATACACGTGTACAAACATAACATAGGTAAACATGGCTGCGAGTGAGGATAATTTTCTCGACTTATATCTGAGCTGCGAACTTCAACGTTGTTCGAGAATGAAGAGACACTCACCAGCTTGGCATCTGAGCCAAAATATTGCCAAATTTCTCACTGGAAAGAACCCAAACTGTGAGACTCATGCGTCAGGACACTGGCGGCATAGGCCTATGCGGGAATACACGTGAACATACATAAACAGAAGTAAACATGGCTGCGAGTGAGGATAATTTTCTCGACTTATATCTGAGGTGCGAACTTCAACGTTGTTCGAGAATGAAGAGACACTCACCAGCTCGGCATCTGAGCCAAAATATTGCCAAATTTCTCACTGGAAAGAACCCTAATTGTAAGACTCATGCGTCAGGACACTGGCGGCGTAGGTCTTTGCGGCAACACACGTGTACATACATAAACATAGGTAAACATGGCTGCGAGTGAGGAAGATTTGTTCGACTTATATTTGAGCTGCGAACTTCAACGTTGATCGAGAATGAAGAGACACTCACCAGCTCGGCATCTGAGCCAAAATATTGCCAAATTTCTCACTGGAAATAACCCAAACTGTGAGACTCGTGCGTCAGGACACTGGCGGCGTAGGCCTATGCGGCAATACACGTGTAAATACATAAACATAGGTAAACATGGCTGCGAGTGAGGATAATTTTCTCGACTTAAATCTGAGCTGCGAAACTTAACGTTGTTCGAGAATGAAGAGACACTCACCAGCTCGGCATCTGAGCCAAAATATTGCCAAATTTCTCACTGGAAAGAACCCAAACTGTGAGACTCAAGTGTCAGAACACTGGCGGCGTAGGCCTATGCGGCAATACACGTGTACAAACATAACATAGGTAAACATGGCTGCGAGTGAGGATACTTTTCTCGACTTATATTTGAGCTGCAAACTTCAACGTTGATCGAGAATGAAGAGACACTCACCAGCTCGGCATCTGAGCCAAAATATTGCCAAATGTCTCACTGGAAAGAACCCAAACTGTGAGACTCGTGCGTCAGGACACTGGCGGCGTAGGCCTATGCTGCAATACACGTGTACATACATAAACATAAGTAAACATGGCTGCGAGTGAGGATAATTTTCTCGAATTATATCTGAGCTGCGAAATTAAACGTTGTTCGAGAATGAAGAGACACTCACCAGCTCGGCATCTGAGCCAAAATATTGCCAAATTTCTCACTGGAAAGAACCCAAATTGTAAGACTCGTGCGTCAGGACACTGGCGGCGTAGGCCTATGCGGCAATATACGTGTACATACATAAACAGAAGTAAACATGGCTGCGAGTGAGGATAATTTTCTCGACTTATATCTGAGCTGCGAACTTCAACGTTGTTCGAGAATAAAGAGACACTTACTAGCTCGGCATCTGAGCCAAAATATTGCCAAATTTCTCACTGGAAAGAACCCAAACTGTGAGACTCGTGCGTCAGGACACTGGCGGCGTAGGCCTATGCGGCAATACACGTGTACATACATAAACAGAAGTAAACATGGCTGCGAGTGAGGATAATTTTCTCGACTTATATCTGAGCTGCGAACTTCAACGTTGTTCGAGAATGAAGAGACACTCACCAGCTCGGCATCTGAGCCAAAATATTGCCAAATTTCTCACTGGAAAGAACCCAAACTGTGAGACTCGTGCGTCAGGACACTGGCGGCGTAGGCCTATGCGGCAATACACAGGTACATACATAAACAGAAGTAAACATGGCTGCGAGTGAGGATAATTTTCTCGACTTATATCTGAGCTGCGAAACTTAATGTTGTTCGAGAATGAAGAAACACTCACCAGCTCGGCATCTGAGCCAAAATATTGCCAAATTTCTCACTGGAAAGAACCCAAATTGTAAGACTCATGCGTCAGGACACTGGCGGCGTAGGTCTATGCGGCAATACACGTGTACATACATAAACATAAGTAAACATGGCTGCGAGTGAGGATAATTTTCTCGACTTATATCTGAGCTGCGAAATTAAACGTTGTTCGAGAATGAAGAGACACTCACCAGCTCGGCATCTGAGCCAAAATATTGCCAAATTTCTCACTGGAAAGAACCCAAATTGTAAGACTCATGCGTCAGGACACTGGCGGCGTAGGTCTATGCGGCAATACACGTGTACATACATAAACATAGGTAAACATGGCTGCGAGTGAGGACAATTTTCTCGACTTATATTTGAGCTGCGAACTTCAACGTTGATCGAGAATGAAGAGACACTCACCAGCTTGGCATCTGAGCCAAAATATGGCCAAATTTCTCACTGGAAAGAACCCAAACTGTGAGACTCATGCGTCAGGACACTGGCGGCATAGGCCTATGCGGCAATACACGTGTACAACATAAACAGAAGTAAACATGGCTGCGAGTGAGGATAATTTTCTCGACTTATATCTGAGGTGCGAACTTCAACGTTGTTCGAGAATGAAGAGACACTCACCAGCTCGGCATCTGAGCCAAAATATTGCCAAATTTCTCACTGGAAAGAACCCAAATTGTAAGACTCATGCGTCAGGACACTGGCGGCGTAGGTCTTTGCGGCAATACAAGTGTACATACATAAACATAGGTAAACATGGCTGCGAGTGAGGAAGATTTGTTCGACTTATATTTGAGCTGCGAACTTCAACGTTGATCGAGAATGAAGAGACACTCACCAGCTCGGCATCTGAGCCAAAATATTGCCACATTTCTCACTGGAAATAACCCAAACTGTGAGACTCGTGCGTCAGGACACTGGCGGCGTAGGCCTATGCGGCAATACACGTGTAAATACATAAACATAGGTAAACATGGCTGCGAGTGAGGATAATTTTATCGACTTATATCTGAGCTGCGAAACTTAACGTTGTTCGAGAATGAAGAGACACTCACCAGCTCGGCATCTGAGCCAAAATATTGCCAAATTTCTCACTGGAAAGAACCCAAACTGTGAGACTCAAGTGTCAGAACACTGGCGGCGTAGGCCTATGCGGCAATACACGTGTACAAACATAACATAGGTAAACATGGCTGCGAGTGAGGATAATTTTCTCGACTTATATCTGAGCTGCGAACTTCAACGTTGTTCGAGAATGAAGAGACACTCACCAGCTTGGCATCTGAGCCAAAATATTGCCAAATTTCTCACTGGAAAGAACCCAAACTGTGAGACTCATGCGTCAGGACACTGGCGGCATAGGCCTATGCGGGAATACACGTGAACATACATAAACAGAAGTAAACATGGCTGCGAGTGAGGATAATTTTCTCGACTTATATCTGAGGTGCGAACTTCAACGTTGTTCGAGAATGAAGAGACACTCACCAGCTCGGCATCTGAGCCAAAATATTGCCAAATTTCTCACTGGAAAGAACCCTAATTGTAAGACTCATGCGTCAGGACACTGGCGGCGTAGGCCTATGCTGCAATACACGTGTACATACATAAACATAAGTAAACATGGCTGCGAGTGAGGATAATTTTCTCGAATTATATCTGAGCTGCGAAATTAAACGTTGTTCGAGAATGAAGAGACACTCACCAGCTCGGCATCTGAGCCAAAATATTGCAAAATCTCGGCATCTGAGCCAAAATATTGCAAAATTTCTCACTGGAAAGAACCCAAATTGTAAGACTCATGCGTCAGGACACTGGCGGCGTAGGCCTATGCTGCAATACACGTGTAAATACATAAACATAGGTAAACATGGCTGCGAGTGAGGATAATTGTCTCGACTTATATCTGAGCTGCGAAACTTAACGTTGTTCGAGAATGAAGAGACACTCACCAGCTCGGCATCTGAGCCAAAATATTGCCAAATTTCTCACTGGAAAGAACCCAAACTGTGAGACTCATGCGTCAGAACACTGGCGGCGTAGGCCTATGCGGCACTACACGTGTACAAACATAACATAGGTAAACATGGCTGCGAGTGAGGATACTTTTCTCGACTTATATTTGAGCTGCAAACTTCAACGTTGATCGAGAATGAAGAGACACCTACGAGCTCGGCATCTGAGCCAAAATATTGCCAAATTTCTCACTGTAAAGAACCCAAACTGTGAGACTCGTGCGTCAGGACACTGGCGGTGTAGGCCTACGCTGCAATACACGTGTACATACATAAACATAAGTAAACATGGCTGCGAGTGAGGATAATTTTCTCGACTTATATCTGAGCTGCGAAATTAAACGTTGTTCGAGAATGAAGAGACACTCACCAGCTCGGCATCTGAGCCAAAATATTGCCAAATTTCTCACTGGAAAGAACCCAAATTGTAAGACTCATGCGTCAGGACACTGGCGGCGTAGGTCTATGCGGCAATACACGTGTACATACATAAACATAGGTAAACATGGCTGCGAGTGAGGACAATTTTCTCGACTTATATTTGAGCTGCGAACTTCAACGTTGATCGAGAATGAAGAGACACTCACCAGCTTGGCATCTGAGCCAAAATATGGCCAAATTTCTCACTGGAAAGAACCCAAACTGTGAGACTCATGCGTCAGGACACTGGCGGCATAGGCCTATGCGGCAATACACGTGTACAACATAAACAGAAGTAAACATGGCTGCGAGTGAGGATAATTTTCTCGACTTATATCTGAGGTGCGAACTTCAACGTTGTTCGAGAATGAAGAGACACTCACCAGCTCGGCATCTGAGCCAAAATATTGCCAAATTTCTCACTGGAAAGAACCCAAATTGTAAGACTCATGCGTCAGGACACTGGCGGCGTAGGTCTTTGCGGCAATACAAGTGTACATACATAAACATAGGTAAACATGGCTGCGAGTGAGGAAGATTTGTTCGACTTATATTTGAGCTGCGAACTTCAACGTTGATCGAGAATGAAGAGACACTCACCAGCTCGGCATCTGAGCCAAAATATTGCCAAATTTCTCACTGGAAATAACCCAAACTGTGAGACTCGTGCGTCAGGACACTGGCGGCGTAGGCCTATGCGGCAATACACGTGTAAATACATAAACATAGGTAAACATGGCTGCGAGTGAGGATAATTTTATCGACTTATATCTGAGCTGCGAAACTTAACGTTGTTCGAGAATGAAGAGACACTCACCAGCTCGGCATCTGAGCCAAAATATTGCCAAATTTCTCACTGGAAAGAACCCAAACTGTGAGACTCAAGTGTCAGAACACTGGCGGCGTAGGCCTATGCGGCAATACACGTGTACAAACATAACATAGGTAAACATGGCTGCGAGTGAGGATAATTTTCTCGACTTATATCTGAGGTGCGAACTTCAACGTTGTTCGAGAATGAAGAGACACTCACCAGCTCGGCATCTGAGCCAAAATATTGCCAAATTTCTCACTGGAAAGAACCCTAATTGTAAGACTCATGCGTCAGGACACTGGCGGCGTAGGTCTTTGCGGCAACACACGTGTACATACATAAACATAGGTAAACATGGCTGCGAGTGAGGAAGATTTGTTCGACTTATATTTGAGCTGCGAACTTCAACGTTGATCGAGAATGAAGAGACACTCACCAGCTCGGCATCTGAGCCAAAGTATTGCCAAATTTCTCACTGGAAATAACCCAAACTGTGAGACTCGTGCGTCAGGACACTGGCGGCGTAGGCCTATGCGGCAATACACGTGTAAATACATAAACATAGGTAAACATGGCTGCGAGTGAGGATAATTTTCTCGACTTAAATCTGAGCTGCGAAACTTAACGTTGTTCGAGAATGAAGAGACACTCACCAGCTCGGCATCTGAGCCAAAATATTGCCAAATTTCTCACTGGAAAGAACCCAAACTGTGAGACTCAAGTGTCAGAACACTGGCGGCGTAGGCCTATGCGGCAATACACGTGTACAAACATAACATAGGTAAACATGGCTGCGAGTGAGGATACTTTTCTCGACTTATATTTGAGCTGCAAACTTCAACGTTGATCGAGAATGAAGAGACACTCACCAGCTCGGCATCTGAGCCAAAATATTGCCAAATGTCTCACTGGAAAGAACCCAAACTGTGAGACTCGTGCGTCAGGACACTGGCGGCGTAGGCCTATGCTGCAATACACGTGTACATACATAAACATAAGTAAACATGGCTGCGAGTGAGGATAATTTTCTCGAATTATATCTGAGCTGCGAAATTAAACGTTGTTCGAGAATGAAGAGACACTCACCAGCTCGGCATCTGAGCCAAAATATTGCCAAATTTCTCACTGGAAAGAACCCAAATTGTAAGACTCGTGCGTCAGGACACTGGCGGCGTAGGCCTATGCGGCAATATACGTGTACATACATAAACATAAGTAAACATGGCTGCGAGTGAGGATAATTTTCTCGACTTATATCTAAGCTGCGAACTTCAACGTTGTTCGAGAATGAAGAGACACTCACCAGCTCGGCATCTGAGCCAAAATATTGCCAAATTTCTCACTGGAAAGAACCCAAACTGTGAGACTCGTGCGTCAGGACACTGGCGCCGTAGGCCTATGCGGCAATACACGTGTACATACATAAACAGAAGTAAACATGGCTGCGAGTGAGGATAATTTTCTCGACTTATATCTGAGCTGCGAACTTCAACGTTGTTCGAGAATAAAGAGACACTTACTAGCTCGGCATCTGAGCCAAAATATTGCCAAATTTCTCACTGGAAAGAACCCAAACTGTGAGACTCGTGCGTCAGGACACTGGCGGCGTAGGCCTATGCGGCAATACACGTGTACATACATAAACAGAAGTAAACATGGCTGCGAGTGAGGATAATTTTCTCGACTTATATCTGAGCTGCGAACTTCAACGTTGTTCGAGAATGAAGAGACACTCACCAGCTCGGCATCTGAGCCAAAATATTGCCAAATTTCTCACTGGAAAGAACCCAAACTGTGAGACTCGTGCGTCAGGACACTGGCGGCGTAGGCCTATGCGGCAATACACAGGTACATACATAAACAGAAGTAAACATGGCTGCGAGTGAGGATAATTTTCTCGACTTATATCTGAGCTGCGAAACTTAATGTTGTTCGAGAATGAAGAAACACTCACCAGCTCGGCATCTGAGCCAAAATATTGCCAAATTTCTCACTGGAAAGAACCCAAATTGTAAGACTCATGCGTCAGGACACTGGCGGCGTAGGTCTATGCGGCAATACACGTGTACATACATAAACATAAGTAAACATGGCTGCGAGTGAGGATAATTTTCTCGACTTATATCTGAGCTGCGAAATTAAACGTTGTTCGAGAATGAAGAGACACTCACCAGCTCGGCATCTGAGCCAAAATATTGCCAAATTTCTCACTGGAAAGAACCCAAATTGTAAGACTCATGCGTCAGGACACTGGCGGCGTAGGTCTATGCGGCAATACACGTGTACATACATAAACATAGGTAAACATGGCTGCGAGTGAGGACAATTTTCTCGACTTATATTTGAGCTGCGAACTTCAACGTTGATCGAGAATGAAGAGACACTCACCAGCTTGGCATCTGAGCCAAAATATGGCCAAATTTCTCACTGGAAAGAACCCAAACTGTGAGACTCATGCGTCAGGACACTGGCGGCATAGGCCTATGCGGCAATACACGTGTACAACATAAACAGAAGTAAACATGGCTGCGAGTGAGGATAATTTTCTCGACTTATATCTGAGGTGCGAACTTCAACGTTGTTCGAGAATGAAGAGACACTCACCAGCTCGGCATCTGAGCCAAAATATTGCCAAATTTCTCACTGGAAAGAACCCAAATTGTAAGACTCATGCGTCAGGACACTGGCGGCGTAGGTCTTTGCGGCAATACAAGTGTACATACATAAACATAGGTAAACATGGCTGCGAGTGAGGAAGATTTGTTCGACTTATATTTGAGCTGCGAACTTCAACGTTGATCGAGAATGAAGAGACACTCACCAGCTCGGCATCTGAGCCAAAATATTGCCACATTTCTCACTGGAAATAACCCAAACTGTGAGACTCGTGCGTCAGGACACTGGCGGCGTAGGCCTATGCGGCAATACACGTGTAAATACATAAACATAGGTAAACATGGCTGCGAGTGAGGATAATTTTATCGACTTATATCTGAGCTGCGAAACTTAACGTTGTTCGAGAATGAAGAGACACTCACCAGCTCGGCATCTGAGCCAAAATATTGCCAAATTTCTCACTGGAAAGAACCCAAACTGTGAGACTCAAGTGTCAGAACACTGGCGGCGTAGGCCTATGCGGCAATACACGTGTACAAACATAACATAGGTAAACATGGCTGCGAGTGAGGATAATTTTCTCGACTTATATCTGAGCTGCGAACTTCAACGTTGTTCGAGAATGAAGAGACACTCACCAGCTTGGCATCTGAGCCAAAATATTGCCAAATTTCTCACTGGAAAAAACCCAAACTGTGAGACTCATGCGTCAGGACACTGGCGGCATAGGCCTATGCGGGAATACACGTGAACATACATAAACAGAAGTAAACATGGCTGCGAGTGAGGATAATTTTCTCGACTTATATCTGAGGTGCGAACTTCAACGTTGTTCGAGAATGAAGAGACACTCACCAGCTCGGCATCTGAGCCAAAATATTGCCAAATTTCTCACTGGAAAGAACCCTAATTGTAAGACTCATGCGTCAGGACACTGGCGGCGTAGGTCTTTGCGGCAACACACGTGTACATACATAAACATAGGTAAACATGGCTGCGAGTGAGGAAGATTTGTTCGACTTATATTTGAGCTGCGAACTTCAACGTTGATCGAGAATGAAGAGACACTCACCAGCTCGGCATCTGAGCCAAAATATTGCCAAATTTCTCACTGGAAATAACCCAAACTGTGAGACTCGTGCGTCAGGACACTGGCGGCGTAGGCCTATGCGGCAATACACGTGTAAATACATAAACATAGGTAAACATGGCTGCGAGTGAGGATAATTTTCTCGACTTAAATCTGAGCTGCGAAACTTAACGTTGTTCGAGAATGAAGAGACACTCACCAGCTCGGCATCTGAGCCAAAATATTGCCAAATTTCTCACTGGAAAGAACCCAAACTGTGAGACTCAAGTGTCAGAACACTGGCGGCGTAGGCCTATGCGGCAATACACGTGTACAAACATAACATAGGTAAACATGGCTGCGAGTGAGGATACTTTTCTCGACTTATATTTGAGCTGCAAACTTCAACGTTGATCGAGAATGAAGAGACACTCACCAGCTCGGCATCTGAGCCAAAATATTGCCAAATGTCTCACTGGAAAGAACCCAAACTGTGAGACTCGTGCGTCAGGACACTGGCGGCGTAGGCCTATGCTGCAATACACGTGTACATACATAAACATAAGTAAACATGGCTGCGAGTGAGGATAATTTTCTCGAATTATATCTGAGCTGCGAAATTAAACGTTGTTCGAGAATGAAGAGACACTCACCAGCTCGGCATCTGAGCCAAAATATTGCCAAATTTCTCACTGGAAAGAACCCAAATTGTAAGACTCGTGCGTCAGGACACTGGCGGCGTAGGCCTATGCGGCAATATACGTGTACATACATAAACATAAGTAAACATGGCTGCGAGTGAGGATAATTTTCTCGACTTATATCTAAGCTGCGAACTTCAACGTTGTTCGAGAATGAAGAGACACTCACCAGCTCGGCATCTGAGCCAAAATATTGCCAAATTTCTCACTGGAAAGAACCCAAACTGTGAGACTCGTGCGTCAGGACACTGGCGCCGTAGGCCTATGCGGCAATACACGTGTACATACATAAACAGAAGTAAACATGGCTGCGAGTGAGGATAATTTTCTCGACTTATATCTGAGCTGCGAACTTCAACGTTGTTCGAGAATAAAGAGACACTTACTAGCTCGGCATCTGAGCCAAAATATTGCCAAATTTCTCACTGGAAAGAACCCAAACTGTGAGACTCGTGCGTCAGGACACTGGCGGCGTAGGCCTATGCGGCAATACACGTGTACATACATAAACAGAAGTAAACATGGCTGCGAGTGAGGATAATTTTCTCGACTTATATCTGAGCTGCGAACTTCAACGTTGTTCGAGAATGAAGAGACACTCACCAGCTCGGCATCTGAGCCAAAATATTGCCAAATTTCTCACTGGAAAGAACCCAAACTGTGAGACTCGTGCGTCAGGACACTGGCGGCGTAGGCCTATGCGGCAATACACAGGTACATACATAAACAGAAGTAAACATGGCTGCGAGTGAGGATAATTTTCTCGACTTATATCTGAGCTGCGAAACTTAATGTTGTTCGAGAATGAAGAAACACTCACCAGCTCGGCATCTGAGCCAAAATATTGCCAAATTTCTCACTGGAAAGAACCCAAATTGTAAGAATCATGCGTCAGGACACTGGCGGCGTAGGTCTATGCGGCAATACACGTGTACATACATAAACATAGGTAAACATGGCTGCGAGTGAGGAAGATTTTCTCGACTTATATTTGAGCTGCGAACTTCAACGTTGATCGAGAATGAAGAGACACTCACCAGCTCGGCATCTGAGCCACAATATTGCCAAATTTCTCACTGGAAAGAACCCAAACTGTGAGACTCGTGCGTCAGGACACTGGCGGCGTAGGCCTATGCGGCAATATACGTGTACATACATAAACATAAGTAAACATGGCTGCGAGTGAGGATAATTTTCTCGACTTATATCTGAGCTGCGAACTTCAACGTTGTTCGAGAATGAAGAGACACTCACCAGCTCGGCATCTGAGCCAAAATATTGCCAAATTTCTCACTGGAAAGAAGCCAAACTGTGAGACTCGTGCGTCAGGACACTGGCGGCGTGGGCCTATGCTGCAATACACGTGTACATACATAAACATAAGTAAACATGGCTGCGAGTGAGGATAATTTTTCGACTTATATCTGAGCTGCGAAATTAAACGTTGTTCGAGAATGAAGAGACACTCACCAGCTTGGCATCTGAGCCAAAATATTGCCAAATTTCTCACTGGAAAGAACCCAAATTGTAAGACTCATGCGTCAGGACACTGGCGGCGTAGGTCTATGCGGCAATACACGTGTACATACATAAACATAGGTAAACATGGCTGCGAGTGAGGACAATTTTCTCGACTTATATTTGAGCTGCGAACTTCAACGTTGATCGAGAATGAAAAGACACTCACCAGCTTGGCATCTGAGCCAAAATATTGCCAAATTTCTCACTGGAAAGAACCCAAACTGTGAGACTCATGCGTCAGGACACTGGCGGCATAGGCCTATGCGGCAATACACGTGTACATACATAAACAGAAGTAAACATGGCTGCGAGTGAGGATAATTTTCTCGACTTATATCTGAGCTGCGAACTTCAACGTTGTTCGAGAATGAAGAGACACTCACCAGCTCGGCATCTGAGCCAAAATATTGCAAAATTTCTCACTGGAAAGAACCCAAACTGTGAGACTCGTGCGTCAGGACACTGGCGGCGTAGGCCTATGCGGCAATATACGTGTACATACATAAACATAAGTAAACATGGCTGCGAGTGAGGATAATTTTCTCGACTTATATCTAAGCTGCGAACTTCAACGTTGTTCGAGAATGAAGAGACACTCACCAGCTCGGCATCTGAGCCAAAATATTGCCAAATTTCTCACTGGAAAGAACCCAAACTGTGAGACTCGTGCGTCAGGACACTGGCGGCGTAGGCCTATGCGGCAATACACGTGTACATACATAAACAGAAGTAAACATGGCTGCGAGTGAGGATAATTTTCTCGACTTATATCTGAGCTGCGAACTTCAACGTTGTTCGAGAATGAAGAGACACTCACCAGCTCGGCATCTGAGCCAAAATATTGCCAAATTTCTCACTGGAAAGAACCCAAACTGTGAGACTCGTGCGTCAGGACACTGGCGGCGTAGGCCTATGCGGCAATATACGTGTACATACATAAACATAAGTAAACATGGCTGCGAGTGAGGATAATTTTCTCGACTTATATCTAAGCTGCGAACTTCAACGTTGTTCGAGAATGAAGAGACACTCACCAGCTCGGCATCTGAGCCAAAATATTGCCAAATTTCTCACTGGAAAGAACCCAAACTGTGAGACTCGTGCGTCAGGACACTGGCGGCGTAGGCCTATGCGGCAATACACGTGTACATACATAAACAGAAGTAAACATGGCTGCGAGTGAGGATAATTTTCTCGACTTATATCTGAGCTGCGAACTTCAACGTTGTTCGAGAATGAAGAGACACTTACTAGCTCGGCATCTGAGCCAAAATATTGCCAAATTTCTCACTGGAAAGAACCCAAACTGTGAGACTCGTGCGTCAGGACACTGGCGGCGTAGGCCTATGCGGCAATACACGTGTACATACATAAACAGAAGTAAACATGGCTGCGAGTGAGGATAATTTTCTCGACTTATATCTGAGCTGCGAACTTCAACGTTGTTCGAGAATGAAGAGACACTCACCAGCTCGGCATCTGAGCCAAAATATTGCCAAATTTCTCACTGGAAAGAACCCAAACTGTGAGACTCGTGCGTCAGGACACTGGCGGCGTAGGCCTATGCGGCAATACACATGTACATACATAAACAGAAGTAAACATGGCTGCGAGTGAGGATAATTTTCTCGACTTATATCTGAGCTGCGAAACTTAATGTTGTTCGAGAATGAAGAAACACTCACCAGCTCGGCATCTGAGCCAAAATATTGCCAAATTTCTCACTGGAAAGAACCCAAATTGTAAGACTCATGCGTCAGGACACTGGCGGCGTAGGTCTATGCGGCAATACACGTGTACATACATAAACATAGGTAAACATGGCTGCGAGTGAGGAAGATTTTCTCGACTTATATTTGAGCTGCGAACTTCAACGTTGATCGAGAATGAAGAGACACTCACCAGCTCGGCATCTGAGCCACAATATTGCCAAATTTCTCACTGGAAAAAACCCAAACTGTGAGACTCGTGCGTCAGGACACTGGCGGCGTAGGCCTATGCGGCAATATACGTGTACATACATAAACATAAGTAAACATGGCTGCGAGTGAGGATAATTTTCTCGACTTATATCTGAGCTGCGAACTTCAACGTTGTTCGAGAATGAAGAGACACTCACCAGCTCGGCATCTGAGCCAAAATATTGCCAAATTTCTCACTGGAAAGAAGCCAAACTGTGAGACTCGTGCGTCAGGACACTGGCGGCGTGGGCCTATGCTGCAATACACGTGTACATACATAAACATAAGTAAACATGGCTGCGAGTGAGGATAATTTTTCGACTTATATCTGAGCTGCGAAATTAAACGTTGTTCGAGAATGAAGAGACACTCACCAGCTTGGCATCTGAGCCAAAATATTGCCAAATTTCTCACTGGAAAGAACCCAAATTGTAAGACTCATGCGTCAGGACACTGGCGGCGTAGGTCTATGCGGCAATACACGTGTACATACATAAACATAGGTAAACATGGCTGCGAGTGAGGACAATTTTCTCGACTTATATTTGAGCTGCGAACTTCAACGTTGATCGAGAATGAAAAGACACTCACCAGCTTGGCATCTGAGCCAAAATATTGCCAAATTTCTCACTGGAAAGAACCCAAACTGTGAGACTCATGCGTCAGGACACTGGCGGCATAGGCCTATGCGGCAATACACGTGTACATACATAAACAGAAGTAAACATGGCTGCGAGTGAGGATAATTTTCTCGACTTATATCTGAGGTGCGAACTTCAACGTTGTTCGAGAATGAAGAGACACTCACCAGCTCGGCATCTGAGCCAAAATATTGCCAAATTTCTCACTGGAAAGAACCCAAACTGTGAGACTCGTGCGTCAGGACACTGGCGCCGTAGGCCTATGCGGCAATACACGTGTACATACATAAACAGAAGTAAACATGGCTGCGAGTGAGGATAATTTTCTCGACTTATATCTGAGCTGCGAACTTCAACGTTGTTCGAGAATGAAGAGACACTCACCAGCTTGGCATCTGAGCCAAAATATTGCCAAATTTCTCACTGGAAAGAACCCAAATTGTAAGACTCATGCGTCAGGACACTGGCGGCGTAGGTCTATGCGGCAATACACGTGTACATACATAAACATAGGTAAACATGGCTGCGAGTGAGGACAATTTTCTCGACTTATATTTGAGCTGCGAACTTCAACGTTGATCGAGAATGAAAAGACACTCACCAGCTTGGCATCTGAGCCAAAATATTGCCAAATTTCTCACTGGAAAGAACCCAAACTGTGAGACTCATGCGTCAGGACACTGGCGGCATAGGCCTATGCGGCAATACACGTGTACATACATAAACAGAAGTAAACATGGCTGCGAGTGAGGATAATTTTCTCGACTTATATCTGAGGTGCGAACTTCAACGTTGTTCGAGAATGAAGAGACACTCACCAGCTCGGCATCTGAGCCAAAATATTGCCAAATTTCTCACTGGAAAGAACCCAAACTGTGAGACTCGTGCGTCAGGACACTGGCGGCGTAGGCCTATGCGGCAATACACGTGTACATACATAAACAGAAGTAAACATGGCTGCGAGCGAGGATAATTTTCTCGACTTATATCTGAGCTGCGAACTTCAACGTTGTTCGAGAATGAAGAGACACTCACCAGCTCGGCATCTGAGCCAAAATATTGCAAAATTTCTCACTGGAAAGAACCCAAACTGTGAGACTCGTGCGTCAGGACACTGGCGGCGTAGGCCTATGCGGCAATATACGTGTACATACATAAACATAAGTAAACATGGCTGCGAGTGAGGATAATTTTCTCGACTTATATCTAAGCTGCGAACTTCAACGTTGTTCGAGAATGAAGAGACACTCACCAGCTCGGCATCTGAGCCAAAATATTGCCAAATTTCTCACTGGAAAGAACCCAAACTGTGAGACTCGTGCGTCAGGACACTGGCGCCGTAGGCCTATGCGGCAATACACGTGTACATACATAAACAGAAGTAAACATGGCTGCGAGTGGGGATAATTTTCTCGACTTATATCTGAGCTGCGAACTTCAACGTTGTTCGAGAATGAAGAGACACTTACCAGCTCGGCATCTGAGCCAAAATATTGCCAAATTTCTCACTGGAAAGAACCCAAACTGTGAGACTCGTGCGTCAGGACACTGGCGGCGTAGGCCTATGCGGCAATACACGTGTACATACATAAACAGAAGTAAACATGGCTGCGAGTGAGGATAATTTTCTCGACTTATATCTGAGCTGCGAACTTCAACGTTGTTCGAGAATGAAGAGACACTCACCAGCTCGGCATCTGAGCCAAAATATTGCCAAATTTCTCACTGGAAAGAACCCAAACTGTGAGACTCGTGCGTCAGGACACTGGCGGCGTAGGCCTATGCGGCAATACACATGTACATACATAAACAGAAGTAAACATGGCTGCGAGTGAGGATAATTTTCTCGACTTATATCTGAGCTGCGAAACTTAATGTTGTTCGAGAATGAAGAAACACTCACCAGCTCGGCATCTGAGCCAAAATATTGCCAAATTTCTCACTGGAAAGAACCCAAATTGTAAGACTCATGCGTCAGGACACTGGCGGCGTAGGTCTATGCGGCAATACACGTGTACATACATAAACATAGGTAAACATGTTTGCGAGTGAGGAAGATTTTCTCGACTTATATTTGAGCTGCGAACTTCAACGTTGATCGAGAATGAAGAGACACTCACCAGCTCGGCATCTGAGCCACAATATTGCCAAATTTCTCACTGGAAAGAACCCAAACTGTGAGACTCGTGCGTCAGGACACTGGCGGCGTAGGCCTATGCGGCAATATACGTGTACATACATAAACATAAGTAAACATGGCTGCGAGTGAGGATAATTTTCTCGACTTATATCTGAGCTGCGAACTTCAACGTTGTTCGAGAATGAAGAGACACTCACCAGCTCGGCATCTGAGCCAAAATATTGCCAAATTTCTCACTGGAAAGAAGCCAAACTGTGAGACTCGTGCGTCAGGACACTGGCGGCGTGGGCCTATGCTGCAATACACGTGTACATACATAAACATAAGTAAACATGGCTGCGAGTGAGGATATTTTTTCGACTTATATCTGAGCTGCGAAATTAAACGTTGTTCGAGAATGAAGAGACACTCACCAGCTTGGCATCTGAGCCAAAATATTGCCAAATTTCTCACTGGAAAGAACCCAAATTGTAAGACTCATGCGTCAGGACACTGGCGGCGTAGGTCTATGCGGCAATACACGTGTACATACATAAACATAGGTAAACATGTTTGCGAGTGAGGAAGATTTTCTCGACTTATATTTGAGCTGCGAACTTCAACGTTGATCGAGAATGAAGAGACACTCACCAGCTCGGCATCTGAGCCACAATATTGCCAAATTTCTCACTGGAAAGAACCCAAACTGTGAGACTCGTGCGTCAGGACACTGGCGGCGTAGGCCTATGCGGCAATATACGTGTACATACATAAACATAAGTAAACATGGCTGCGAGTGAGGATAATTTTCTCGACTTATATCTGAGCTGCGAACTTCAACGTTGTTCGAGAATGAAGAGACACTCACCAGCTCGGCATCTGAGCCAAAATATTGCAAAATTTCTCACTGGAAAGAACCCAAACTGTGAGACTCGTGCGTCAGGACACTGGCGGCGTAGGCCTATGCGGCAATATACGTGTACATACATAAACATAAGTAAACATGGCTGCGGGTGACGATAATTTTCTCGACTTATATCTAAGCTGCGAACTTCAACGTTGTTCGAGAATGAAGAGACACTCACCAGCTCGGCATCTGAGCCAAAATATTGCCAAATTTCTCACTGGAAAGAACCCAAACTGTGAGACTCGTGCGTCAGGACACTGGCGGCGTAGGTCTTTGCGGCAACACACGTGTACATACATAAACATAGGTAAACATGGCTGCGAGTGAGGAAGATTTGTTCGACTTATATTTGAGCTGCGAACTTCAACGTTGATCGAGAATGAAGAGACACTCACCAGCTCGGCATCTGAGCCAAAATATTGCCAAATTTCTCACTGGAAATAACCCAAACTGTGAGACTCGTGCGTCAGGACACTGGCGGCGTAGGCCTATGCGGCAATACACGTGTAAATACATAAACATAGGTAAACATGGCTGCGAGTGAGGATAATTTTCTCGACTTATATCTGAGCTGCGAAACTTAACGTTGTTCGAGAATGAAGAGACACTCACCAGCTCGGCATCTAAGCCAAAATATTGCCAAATTTCTCACTGGAAAGAACCCAAACTGTGAGACTCAATTGTCAGAACACTGGCGGCGTAGGCCTATGCGGCAATACACGTGTACAAACATAACATAGGTAAACATGGCTGCGAGTGAGGATACTTTTCTCGACTTATATTTGAGCTGCAAACTTCAACGTTGATCGAGAATGAAGAGACACTCACCAGCTCGGCATCTGAGCCAAAATATTGCCAAATGTCTCACTGGAAAGAACCCAAACTGTGAGACTCGTGCGTCAGGACACTGGCGGCGTAGGCCTATGCTGCAATACACGTGTACATACATAAACATAAGTAAACATGGCTGCGAGTGAGGATAATTTTCTCGAATTATATCTGAGCTGCGAAATTAAACGTTGTTCGAGAATGAAGAGACACTCACCAGCTCGGCATCTGAGCCAAAATATTGCCAAATTTCTCACTGGAAAGAACCCAAATTGTAAGACTCATGCGTCAGGACACTGGCGGCGTAGGTCTATGCGGCAATACACGTGTACAAACATAACATAGGTAAACATGGCTGCGAGTGAGGATACTTTTCTCGACTTATATTTGAGCTGCAAACTTCAACGTTGATCGAGAATGAAGAGACACTCACCAGCTCGGCATCTGAGCCAAAATATTGCCAAATGTCTCACTGGAAAGAACCCAAACTGTGAGACTCGTGCGTCAGGACACTGGCGGCGTAGGCCTATGCTGCAATACACGTGTACATACATAAACATAAGTAAACATGGCTGCGAGTGAGGATAATTTTCTCGAATTATATCTGAGCTGCGAAATTAAACGTTGTTCGAGAATGAAGAGACACTCACCAGCTCGGCATCTGAGCCAAAATATTGCCAAATTTCTCACTGGAAAGAACCCAAATTGTAAGACTCATGCGTCAGGACACTGGCGGCGTAGGTCTTTGCGGCAATACACGTGTACATACATAAGCATAGGTAAACATGGCTGCGAGTGAGGAAGATTTGTTCAACTTATATTTGAGCTGCGAACTTCAACGTTGATCGAGAATGAAGAGACACTCACCAGCTCGGCATCTGAGCCAAAATATTGCCAAATTTCTCACTGGAAATAACCCAAACTGTGAGACTCGTGCGTCAGGACACTGGCGGCGTAGGCCTATGCGGCAATACACGTGTAAATACATAAACATAGGTAAACATGGCTGCGAGTGAGGATAATTTTCTCGACTTATATCTGAGCTGCGAAACTTAACGTTGTTCGAGAATGAAGAGACACTCACCAGCTCGGCATCTGAGCCAAAATATTGCCAAATTTCTCACTGGAAAGAACCCAAACTGTGAGACTCAAGTGTCAGAACACTGGCGGCGTAGGCCTATGCGGCAATACACGTGTACAAACATTACATAGGTAAACATGGCTGCGAGTGAGGATACTTTTCTCGACTTATATTTGAGCTGCAAACTTCAACGTTGATCGAGAATGAAGAGACACTCACCAGCTCGGCATCTGAGCCAAAATATTGCCAAATGTCTCACTGGAAAGAACCCAAACTGTGAGACTCGTGCGTCAGGACACTGGCGACGTAGGCCTATGCTGCAATACACGTGTACATACATAAACATAAGTAAACATGGCTGCGAGTGAGGATAATTTTCTCGAATTATATCTGAGCTGCGAAATTAAACGTTGTTCGAGAATGAAGAGACACTCACCAGCTCGGCATCTGAGCCAAAATATTGCCAAATGTCTCACTGGAAAGAACCCAAATTGTAAGACTCATGCGTCAGGACACTGGCGGCGTAGGTCTATGCGGCAATACACGTGTACAAACATTACATAGGTAAACATGGCTGCGAGTGAGGATACTTTTCTCGACTTATATTTGAGCTGCAAACTTCAACGTTGATCGAGAATGAAGAGACACTCACCAGCTCGGCATCTGAGCCAAAATATTGCCAAATGTCTCACTGGAAAGAACCCAAACTGTGAGACTCGTTTGTCAGGACACTGGCGGCGTAGGCCTATGCTGCAATACACGTGTACATACATAAACATAAGTAAACATGGCTGCGAGTGAGGATAATTTTCTCGAATTATATCTGAGCTGCGAAATTAAACGTTGTTCGAGAATGAAGAGACACTCACCAGCTCGGCATCTGAGCCAAAATATTGCCAAATTTCTCACTGGAAAGAACCCAAATTGTAAGACTCATGCGTCAGGACACTGGCGGCGTAGGTCTATGCGGCAATACACGTGTACATACATAAACATAGGTAAACATGGCTGCGAGTGAGGAAGATTTTCTCGACTTATATTTGAGCTGCGAACTTCAAAGTTGATCGAGAATGAAGAGACACTCACCAGCTCGGCATCTGAGCCAAAATATTGCCAAATTTCTCACTGGAAAGAACCCAAATTGTAAGACTCATGCGTCAGGACACTGGCGGCGTAGGTCTATGCGGCAATACACGTGTACAAACATAACATAGGTAAACATGGCTGCGAGTGAGGATACTTTTCTCGACTTATATTTGAGCTGCAAACTTCAACGTTGATCGAGAATGAAGAGACACTCACCAGCTCGGCATCTGAGCCAAAATATTGCCAAATGTCTCACTGGAAAGAACCCAAACTGTGAGACTCGTGCGTCAGGATACTGGCGGCGTAGGCCTATGCTGCAATACACGTGTACATACATAAACATAAGTAAACATGGCTGCGAGTGAGGATAATTTTCTCGAATTATATCTGAGCTGCGAAATTAAACGTTGTTCGAGAATGAAGAGACACTCACCAGCTCGGCATCTGAGCCAAAATATTGCCAAATTTCTCACTGGAAAGAACCCAAATTGTAGGACTCATGCGTCAGGACACTGGCGGCGTAGGTCTTTGCGGCAATACACGTGTACATACATAAGCATAGGTAAACATGGCTGCGAGTGAGGAAGATTTGTTCGACTTATATTTGAGCTGCGAACTTCAACGTTGATCGAGAATGAAGAGACACTCACCAGCTCAGCATCTGAGCCAAAATATTGCCAAATTTCTCACTGGAAATAACCCAAACTGTGAGACTCGTGCGTCAGGACACTGGCGGCGTAGGCCTATGCGGCAATACACGTGTAAATACATACACATAGGTAAACATGGCTGCGAGTGAGGATAATTTTCTCGACTTATATCTGAGCTGCGAAACTTAACGTTGTTCGAGAATGAAGAGACACTCACCAGCTCGGCATCTGAGCCAAAATATTGCCAAATTTCTCACTGGAAAGAACCCAAACTGTGAGACTCAAGTGTCAGAACACTGGCGGCGTAGGCCTATGCGGCAATACACGTGTACAAACATTACATAGGTAAACATGGCTGCGAGTGAGGATACTTTTCTCGACTTATATTTGAGCTGCAAACTTCAACGTTGATCGAGAATGAAGAGACACTCACCAGCTCGGCATCTGAGCCAAAATATTGCCAAATGTCTCACTGGAAAGAACCCAAACTGTGAGACTCGTGCGTCAGGACACTGGCGACGTAGGCCTATGCTGCAATACACGTGTACATACATAAACATAAGTAAACATGGCTGCGAGTGAGGATAATTTTCTCGAATTATATCTGAGCTGCGAAATTAAACGTTGTTCGAGAATGAAGAGACACTCACCAGCTCGGCATCTGAGCCAAAATATTGCCAAATTTCTCACTGGAAAGAACCCAAATTGTAAGACTCATGCGTCAGGACACTGGCGGCGTAGGTCTATGCGGCAATACACGTGTACAAACATTACATAGGTAAACATGGCTGCGAGTGAGGATACTTTTCTCGACTTATATTTGAGCTGCAAACTTCAACGTTGATCGAGAATGAAGAGACACTCACCAGCTCGGCATCTGAGCCAAAATATTGCCAAATGTCTCACTGGAAAGAACCCAAACTGTGAGACTCAAGTGTCAGAACACTGGCGGCGTAGGCCTATGCGGCAATACACGTGTACAAACATTACATAGGTAAACATGGCTGCGAGTGAGGATACTTTTCTCGACTTATATTTGAGCTGCGAACTTCAACGTTGATCGAAAATGAAAAGGCAATCACCAGCTCGGCATCTGAGCCAAAATATTGCCAAATGTCTCACTGGAAAGAACCCAAACTGTGAGACTCGTGCGTCAGGACACTGGCGGCGTAGGCCTATGCTGCAATACACGTGTAAATACATAAACATAGGTAAACATGGCTGCGAGTGAGGATAATTTTCTCGACTTATATCTGAGCTGCGAAACTTAACGTTGTTCGAGAATAAAGAGACACTCACCAGCTCGGCATCTGAGCCAAAATATTTCCAAATTTCTCACTGGAAAGAACCCAAACTGTGAGACTCATGCGTCAGAACACTGGCGGCGTAGGCCTATGCGGCAATACAGGTGTACAAACATAGCATAGGTAAACATGGCTGCGAGTGAGGATACGTTTTTCGACTTATATTTGAGCTGCGAACTTCAACGTTGATCGAGAATGAAGAGACACTCACCAGCTCGGCATCTGAGCCAAAATATTGCCAAATTTCTCACTGGAAAGAACCCAAACTGTGAGACTCGTGCGTCAGGACACTGGCGGCGTAGGCCTATGCGGCAATACACGTGTACATACATAAACAGAAGTAAACATGGCTGCGAGTGAGGATAATTTTCTCGACTTATATCTGAGCTGCGAACTTCAACGTTGTTCGAGAATGAAGAGACACTCACCAGCTCGGCATCTGAGCCAAAATATTGCCAAATTTCTCACTGGAAAGAACCCAAACTGTGAGACTCGTGCGTCAGGACACTGGCGGCGTAGGCCTATGCGGCAATACACATGTACATACATAAACATAGGTAAACATGGCTGCGAGTGAGGATAATTTTCTCGACTTATATCTGAGCTGCGAAATTAAACGTTGTTCGAGAATGAAGAGACACTCACCAGCTCGGCATCTGAGCCAAAATATTGCCAAATTTCTCACTGGAAAGAACCCAAATTGTAAGACTCATGCGTCAGGACACTGGCGGCGTAGGTCTATGCGGCAATACACGTGTACATACATAAACATAGGTAAACATGGCTGCGAGTGAGGAAGATTTTCTCGGCTTATATTTGAGCTGCGAACTTCAACGTTGATCGAGAATAAAGAGACACTCACCAGCTCGGCATCTGAGCCACAATATTGCCAAATTTCTCACTGGAAAGAACCTAAACTGTGAGACTCGTGCGTCAGGACACTGGCGGCGTAGGCCTATGCGGCAATATACGTGTACATACATAAACATAAGTAAACATGGCTGCGAGTGAGGATAATTTTCTCGACTTATATCTGAGCTGCGAACTTCAACGTTGTTCGAGAATGAAGAGACACTCACCAGCTCGGCATCTGAGCCAAAATATTGCCAAATTTCTCACTGGAAAGAACCCAAACTGTGAGACTCGTGCGTCAGGACACTGGCGGCGTAGGCCTATGCGGCAATACACGTGTACATACATAAACAGAAGTAAACATGGCTGCGAGTGAGGATAATTTTCTCGACTTATATCTGAGCTGCGAAATTAAACGTTGTTCGAGAATGAAGAGACACTCACCAGCTCGGCATCTGAGCCAAAATATTGCCAAATTTCTCACTGGAAAGAACCCAAATTGTAAGACGCATGCGTCAGGACACTGGCGGCGTAGGCCTATGCGGCAATACACGTGTACATACATAAACATAGGTAAACATGGCTGCGAGTGAGGATAATTTTCTCGACTTATATCTGAGCTGCGAAACTTAACGTTGTTCGAGAATGAAGAGACACTCACCAGCTCGGCATCTGAGCCAAAATATTGCCAAATTTCTCACTGGAAAGAACTCAAATTGTGAGACTCGTGCGTCAGGACACTGGCGGCGTAGGCCTATGCGGCAATAAACGTGTAATTACATAAACAGAAGTAAACATGGCTGCGAGTGAGGATAATTGTCTCGACTTATATCTGAGCTGCGAAACTTAACGTTGTTCGAGAATGAAGAGACACTCACCAGCTCGGCATCTGAGCCAAATTATTGCCAAAGTTTTCACTGGAAAGAACCCAAACTGTGAGACTCATGCGTCAGGAAACTGGCGGCATAGGCCTATGCGGCAATACACGTGTACAGTACTTACATAAACATTAGTACATTGGCTGCGAGTGAGGATAATGTTCTCGACTTATAGCTGAGCTGCGAACTTCAATGTTGATCGAGAATGAAGAGACACTCACCAGCTCGGCATCTGAGCCAAAATATTGCAAAATGTCTCACTGGAAAGAACCCAAACTGTGAGACTCATGCGTCAGGACACTGGCGGCATAGGCCTATGCGGCAATACACGTGTACATACATAAACAGAAGTAAACATGACTGCGAGTGAGGATAATTTTCTCGACTTATATCTGAGCTGCGAACTTCAACGTTGTTCGAGAATGAAGAGACACTCACCAGCTCGGCATCTGAGCCAAAATATTGCCAAATTTCTCACTGGAAAAAACCCAAATTGTAAGACTCATGCGTCAGGACACTGGCGGCGTAGGCCTATGCGGCAATACACGTGTACATACATGGCTGCGAGTGAGGAAGATTTTCTCGACTTATATTTGAGCTGCGAACTTCAAAGTTGATCGAGAATGAAGAGACACTCACCAGCTCGGCATCTGAGCCAAAATATTGCCAAATTTCTCACTGGAACGAACTCAAATTGTGAGACTCGTGCGTCAGGACACTGGCGGCGTAGGCCTATGCGGCAATAAACGTGTAATTACATAAACAGAAGTAAACATGGCTGCGAGTGAGGATAATTGTCTCGACTTATATCTGAGCTGCGAAACTTAACGTTGTTCGAGAATGAAGAGACACTCACCAGCTCGGCATCTGAGCCAAAATATTGCCAAATTTCTCACTGGAAAGAACCCAAACTGTGAGACGCATGCGTCAGGACACTGGCGGTATAGGCCTATGCGGCAATACACGTGTAAATACATAAACATAGGTAAACATGGCTGCGAGTGAGGATAATTTTCTCGACTTATATTTGAGCTGCGAAACTTAACGTTGTTCGAGAATGAAGAGACACTCACCAGCTCGGCATCTGAGCCAAAATATTGCCAAATTTCTCACTGGAAAGAACCCAAACTGTGAGACGCATGCGTCAGGACACTGGCGGCGTAGGCCTATGCGGCAATACACGTGTACATACATAAACATAGGTAAACATGACTGCGAGTGAGGATAATTTTCTCGACTTATATCTGAGCTGCGAAACTTAACGTTGTTCGAGAATGAAGAGACACTCACCAGCTCGGCATCTGAGCCAAATTATTGCCAAAGTTTTCACTGGAAAGAACCCAAACTGTGAGACTCATGCGTCAGGAAACTGGCGGCATAGGCCTATGCGGCAATACACGTGTACAGTACTTACATAAACATTAGTACATTGGCTGCGAGTGAGGATAATGTTCTCGACTTATAGCTGAGCTGCGAACTTCAATGTTGATCGAGAATGAAGAGACACTCACCAGCTCGGCATCTGAGCCAAAATATTGCAAAATGTCTCACTGGAAAGAACCCAAACTGTGAGACTCATGCGTCAGGACACTGGCGGCATAGGCCTATGCGGCAATACACGTGTACATACATAAACAGAAGTAAACATGACTGCGAGTGAGGATAATTTTCTCGACTTATATCTGAGCTGCGAACTTCAACGTTGTTCGAGAATGAAGAGACACTCACCAGCTCGGCATCTGAGCCAAAATATTGCCAAATTTCTCACTGGAAAAAACCCAAATTGTAAGACTCATGCGTCAGGACACTGGCGGCGTAGGCCTATGCGGCAATACACGTGTACATACATGGCTGCGAGTGAGGAAGATTTTCTCGACTTATATTTGAGCTGCGAACTTCAACGTTGATCGAGAATGAAGAGACACTCACCAGCTCGGCATCTGAGCCAAAATATTGCCAAATTTCTCACTGGAAAGAACCCAAACTGTGAGACTCGTGCGTCAGGACACTGGCGGCGTAGGCCTATGCGGCAATACACGTGTACATACATAAACATAGGTAAACATGGCTGCGAGTGAGGATAATTTTCTCGACTTATATCTGAGCTGCGAAACTTAACGTTGTTCGAGAATGAAGAGACACTCACCAGCTCGGCATCTGAGCCAAAATATTGCCAAATTTCTCACTGGAAAGAACTCAAATTGTGAGACTCGTGCGTCAGGACACTGGCGGCGTAGGCCTATGCGGCAATAAACGTGTAATTACATAAACAGAAGTAAACATGGCTGCGAGTGAGGATAATTGTCTCGACTTATATCTGAGCTGCGAAACTTAACGTTGTTCGAAAATGAAGAGACACTCACCAGCTCGGCATCTGAGCCAAATTATTGCCAAAGTTTTCACTGGAAAGAACCCAAACTGTGAGACTCATGCGTCAGGAAACTGGCGGCATAGGCCTATGCGGCAATACACGTGTACAGTACTTACATAAACATTAGTACATTGGCTGCGAGTGAGGATAATGTTCTCGACTTATAGCTGAGCTGCGAACTTCAATGTTGATCGAGAATGAAGAGACACTCACCAGCTCGGCATCTGAGCCAAAATATTGCAAAATGTCTCACTGGAAAGAACCCAAACTGTGAGACTCATGCGTCAGGACACTGGCGGCATAGGCCTATGCGGCAATACACGTGTACATACATAAACAGAAGTAAACATGACTGCGAGTGAGGATAATTTTCTCGACTTATATCTGAGCTGCGAACTTCAACGTTGTTCGAGAATGAAGAGACACTCACCAGCTCGGCATCTGAGCCAAAATATTGCCAAATTTCTCACTGGAAAAAACCCAAATTGTAAGACTCATGCGTCAGGACACTGGCGGCGTAGGCCTATGCGGCAATACACGTGTACATACATGGCTGCGAGTGAGGAAGATTTTCTCGACTTATATTTGAGCTGCGAACTTCAAAGTTGATCGAGAATGAAGAGACACTCACCAGCTCGGCATCTGAGCCAAAATATTGCCAAATTTCTCACTGGAACGAACTCAAATTGTGAGACTCGTGCGTCAGGACACTGGCGGCGTAGGCCTATGCGGCAATAAACGTGTAATTACATAAACAGAAGTAAACATGGCTGCGAGTGAGGATAATTGTCTCGACTTATATCTGAGCTGCGAAACTTAACGTTGTTCGAGAATGAAGAGACACTCACCAGCTCGGCATCTGAGCCAAAATATTGCCAAATTTCTCACTGGAAAGAACCCAAACTGTGAGACGCATGCGTCAGGACACTGGCGGTATAGGCCTATGCGGCAATACACGTGTAAATACATAAACATAGGTAAACATGGCTGCGAGTGAGGATAATTTTCTCGACTTATATTTGAGCTGCGAAACTTAACGTTGTTCGAGAATGAAGAGACACTCACCAGCTCGGCATCTGAGCCAAAATATTGCCAAATTTCTCACTGGAAAGAACTCAAATTGTGAGACTCGTGCGTCAGGACACTGGCGGCGTAGGCCTATGCGGCAATAAACGTGTAATTACATAAACAGAAGTAAACATGGCTGCGAGTGAGGATAATTGTCTCGACTTATATCTGAGCTGCGAAACTTAACGTTGTTCGAGAATGAAGAGACACTCACCAGCTCGGCATCTGAGCCAAATTATTGCCAAAGTTTTCACTGGAAAGAACCCAAACTGTGAGACTCATGCGTCAGGAAACTGGCGGCATAGGCCTATGCGGCAATACACGTGTACAGTACTTACATAAACATTAGTACATTGGCTGCGAGTGAGGATAATGTTCTCGACTTATAGCTGAGCTGCGAACTTCAATGTTGATCGAGAATGAAGAGACACTCACCAGCTCGGCATCTGAGCCAAAATATTGCAAAATGTCTCACTGGAAAGAACCCAAACTGTGAGACTCATGCGTCAGGACACTGGCGGCATAGGCCTATGCGGCAATACACGTGTACATACATAAACAGAAGTAAACATGACTGCGAGTGAGGATAATTTTCTCGACTTATATCTGAGCTGCGAACTTCAACGTTGTTCGAGAATGAAGAGACACTCACCAGCTCGGCATCTGAGCCAAAATATTGCCAAATTTCTCACTGGAAAAAACCCAAATTGTAAGACTCATGCGTCAGGACACTGGCGGCGTAGGCCTATGCGGCAATACACGTGTACATACATGGCTGCGAGTGAGGAAGATTTTCTCGACTTATATTTGAGCTGCGAACTTCAAAGTTGATCGAGAATGAAGAGACACTCACCAGCTCGGCATCTGAGCCAAAATATTGCCAAATTTCTCACTGGAACGAACTCAAATTGTGAGACTCGTGCGTCAGGACACTGGCGGCGTAGGCCTATGCGGCAATAAACGTGTAATTACATAAACAGAAGTAAACATGGCTGCGAGTGAGGATAATTGTCTCGACTTATAGCTGAGCTGCGAAACTTAACGTTGTTCGAGAATGAAGAGACACTCACCAGCTCGGCATCTGAGCCAAAATATTGCCAAATTTCTCACTGGAAAGAACCCAAACTGTGAGACGCATGCGTCAGGACACTGGCGGTATAGGCCTATGCGGCAATACACGTGTAAATACATAAACATAGGTAAACATGGCTGCGAGTGAGGATAATTTTCTCGACTTATATTTGAGCTGCGAAACTTAACGTTGTTCGAGAATGAAGAGACACTCACCAGCTCGGCATCTGAGCCAAAATATTGCCAAATTTCTCACTGGAAAGAACCCAAACTGTGAGACGCATGCGTCAGGACACTGGCGGCGTAGGCCTATGCGGCAATACACGTGTACATACATAAACATAGGTAAACATGACTGCGAGTGAGGATAATTTTCTCGACTTATATCTGAGCTGCGAAACTTAACGTTGTTCGAGAATGAAGAGACACTCACCAGCTCGGCATCTGAGCCAAATTATTGCCAAAGTTTTCACTGGAAAGAACCCAAACTGTGAGACTCATGCGTCAGGACACTGGCGGCGTAGGCCTATGCGGCAATACACGTGTACATACATGGCTGCGAGTGAGGAAGATTTTCTCGACTTATATTTGAGCTGCGAACTTCAACGTTGATCGAGAATGAAGAGACACTCACCAGCTCGGCATCTGAGCCAAAATATTGCCAAATTTCTCACTGGAAAGAACCCAAACTGTGAGACTCGTGCGTCAGGACACTGGCGGCGTAGGCCTATGCTGCAATACACGTGTACATACATAAACAGAAGTAAACATGGCTGCGAGTGAGGATAATGTTCTCGACTTATAGCTGAGCTGCGAACTTCAATGTTGATCGAGAATGAAGAGACACTCACCAGCTCGGCATCTGAGCCAAAATATTGCAAAATGTCTCACTGGAAAGAACCCAAACTATGAGACTCATGCGTCAGGACACTGGCGGCATAGGCCTATGCGGCGATACACGTGTACATACATAAACATAGGTAAACATGGCTGCGAGTGAGGATAATTTTCTCGACTTATATCTGAGCTGCGAAACTTAACGTTGTTCGAGAATGAAGAGACACTCACCAGCTCGGCATCTGAGCCAAATTATTGCCAAAGTTTTCACTGGAAAGAACCCAAACTGTGAGACTCATGCGTCAGGAAACTGGCGGCATAGGCCTATGCGGCAATACACGTGTACAGTACTTACATAAACATTAGTACATTGGCTGCGAGTGAGGATAATGTTCTCGACTTATAGCTGAGCTGCGAACTTCAATGTTGATCGAGAATGAAGAGACACTCACCAGCTCGGCATCTGAGCCAAAATATTGCAAAATGTCTCACTGGAAAGAACCCAAACTGTGAGACTCATGCGTCAGGACACTGGCGGCATAGGCCTATGCGGCAATACACGTGTACATACATAAACAGAAGTAAACATGACTGCGAGTGAGGATAATTTTCTCGACTTATATCTGAGCTGCGAACTTCAACGTTGTTCGAGAATGAAGAGACACTCACCAGCTCGGCATCTGAGCCAAAATATTGCCAAATTTCTCACTGGAAAAAACCCAAATTGTAAGACTCATGCGTCAGGACACTGGCGGCGTAGGCCTATGCGGCAATACACGTGTACATACATGGCTGCGAGTGAGGAAGATTTTCTCGACTTATATTTGAGCTGCGAACTTCAACGTTGATCGAGAATGAAGAGACACTCACCAGCTCGGCATCTGAGCCAAAATATTGCCAAATTTCTCACTGGAAAGAACTCAAATTGTGAGACTCGTGCGTCAGGACACTGGCGGCGTAGGCCTATGCGGCAATAAACGTGTAATTACATAAACAGAAGTAAACATGGCTGCGAGTGAGGATAATTGTCTCGACTTATATCTGAGCTGCGAAACTTAACGTTGATCGAGAATGAAGAGACACTCACCAGCTCGGCATCTGAGCCAAAATATTGCCAAATTTCTCACTGGAAAGAACCCAAACTGTGAGACGCATGCGTCAGGACACTGGCGGTATAGGCCTATGCGGCAATACACGTGTAAATACATAAACATAGGTAAACATGGCTGCGAGTGAGGATAATTTTCTCGACTTATATTTGAGCTGCGAAACTTAACGTTGTTCGAGAATGAAGAGACACTCACCAGCTCGGCATCTGAGCCAAAATATTGCCAAATTTCTCACTGGAAAGAACCCAAACTGTGAGACGCATGCGTCAGGACACTGGCGGCGTAGGCCTATGCGGCAATACACGTGTACATACATAAACATAGGTAAACATGGCTGCGAGTGAGGATAATTTTCTCGACTTATATCTGAGCTGCGAAACTTAACGTTGTTCGAGAATGAAGAGACACTCACCAGCTCGGCATCTGAGCCAAATTATTGCCAAAGTTTTCACTGGAAAGAACCCAAACTGTGAGACTCATGCGTCAGGAAACTGGCGGCATAGGCCTATGCGGCAATACACGTGTACAGTACTTACATAAACATTAGTACATTGGCTGCGAGTGAGGATAATGTTCTCGACTTATAGCTGAGCTGCGAACTTCAATGTTGATCGAGAATGAAGAGACACTCACCAGCTCGGCATCTGAGCCAAAATATTGCAAAATGTCTCACTGGAAAGAACCCAAACTGTGAGACTCATGCGTCAGGACACTGGCGGCATAGGCCTATGCGGCAATACACGTGTACATACATAAACAGAAGTAAACATGACTGCGAGTGAGGATAATTTTCTCGACTTATATCTGAGCTGCGAACTTCAACGTTGTTCGAGAATGAAGAGACACTCACCAGCTCGGCATCTGAGCCAAAATATTGCCAAATTTCTCACTGGAAAAAACCCAAATTGTAAGACTCATGCGTCAGGACACTGGCGGCGTAGGCCTATGCGGCAATACACGTGTACATACATGGCTGCGAGTGAGGAAGATTTTCTCGACTTATATTTGAGCTGCGAACTTCAACGTTGATCGAGAATGAAGAGACACTCACCAGCTCGGCATCTGAACCAAAATATTGCCAAATTTCTCACTGGAAAGAACCCAAACTGTGAGACTCGTGCGTCAGGACACTGGCGGCGTAGGCCTATGCTGCAATACACGTGTACATACATAAACAGAAGTAAAAATGGCTGCGAGTGAGGATAATGTTCTCGACTTATAGCTGAGCTGCGAACTTCAATGTTGATCGAGAATGAAGAGACACTCACCAGCTCGGCATCTGAGCCAAAATATTGCAAAATGTCTCACTGGAAAGAACCCAAACTTTGAGACTCATGCGTCAGGACACTGGCGGCATAGGCCTATGCGGCAATACACGTGTACATACATAAACATAGGTAAACATGGCTGCGAGTGAGGAAAATTTTCTCGACTTATATTTGAGCTCCGAACTTCAACGTTGATCGAGAATGAAGAGACGCACACCAGCTCGGAATCTGAGCCAAAATATTGCCAAATTTCTCACTGGAAATAACCCAAACTGTGAGACTCGTGCGTCAGGACACTGGCGGCGTAGGCCTATGCGGCAATACACGTGTAAATACATAAACATAGGTAAACATGGCTGCGAGTGAGGATAATTTTCTCGACTTATATCTGATCTGCGAAACTTAACGTTGTTCGAGAATGAAGAGACACTCACCAGCTCGGCATCTGAGCCAAAATATTGCCAAATTTTTCACTCGAAAGAATCCAAACTGTGAGACTCATGCGTCAGGACACTGGCGGTTAGGCCTATGCGGCAATACACGTGTAAATACATAAACATATGTAAACATGGCTGCGAGTGAGGAACAATTTCTCGACTTATATTTGAGCTGCGAACTTCAACGTTGATCGAGAATGAAGAGACACTCACCAGCTCGGCATCTGAGCCAAAATATTGCCAAATTTCTCACTGGAAATAACCCAAACTGTGAGACTCGTGCGTCAGGACACTGGCGGCGTAGGCCTATGCGGCAATACACGTGTAAATACATAAACATAGGTAAACATGGCTGCGAGCGAGGATAATTTTCTCGACTTATATCTAAGCTGCGAAACTTAACGTTGTTCGAGAATGAAGAGACACTTACCAGCTCGGCATCTGAGCCAAATTATTGCCAATTTTTTCACTGGAAAGAACACAAACTGTGAGACTCATGCGTCAGGACACTGGCGGCGTAGGCCTATCCGGCAATACACGTGTAAATACATAAACATAGGTAAACATGGCTGCGAGCGAGGATAATTTTATCGACTTATATCTAAGCTGCGAAACTTAACCTTGTTCGAGAATGAATCGACACTTACCAGCTCGGCATCTGAGTCAAATTATTGCCAAATTTTTCACTGGAAAGAACCCAAACTGTGAGACTCATGCGTCAGGACACTGGCGCCATAGGACTATGCGGCAATACACGTGTACATACATAAACAGAAGTAAACATGGCTGCGAGTGAGGATAATTTTCTCGACTTATATCTGAGCTGCGAAACTTAACGTTGTTCGAGAATAAAGAGACACTCACCAGCTCGGCATCTGAGCCAAATTATTGCCAAATTTTTCACTGGAAAGAACACAAACTGTGAGACTCATGCGTCAGGACACTGGCGGCGTAGGCCTATCCGGCAATACACGTGTAAATACATAAACATAGGTAAACATGGCTGCGAGCGAGGATAATTTTATCGACTTATATCTAAGCTGCGAAACTTAACCTTGTTCGAGAATGAATCGACACTTACCAGCTCGGCATCTGAGTCAAATTATTGCCAATTTTTTCACTGGAAAGAACCCAAACTGTGAGACTCATGCGTCAGGACACTGGCGCCATAGGACTATGCGGCAATACACGTGTACATACATAAACATAAGTAAACATGGCTGCGAGTGAGGATAATTTTCTCGACTTATATCTGAGCTGCGAAACTTAACGTTGTTCGAGAATAAAGAGACACTCACCAGCTCTGCATCTGAGCCAAATTATTGCCAATTTTTTAACTGGAAAGAACCCAAACTGTGAGACTCATGCGTCAGGACACTGGCCGCGTGGGCCTATTCGGCAATACACGTGTAAATACATAAACATAGGTAAACATGGCTGCGAGTGAGGATAATTTTCTCGACTTATATTTGAGCTGCGAAACTTAACGTTGTTCGAGAATGAAGAGACACTTACCAGCTCGGCATCTGAGTCAAATTATTGCCAAATTTTTCACTGGAAAGAACCCAAACTGTGAGACTCATGCGTCAGGACACTGGCGCCATAGGACTATGCGGCAATACACGTGTACATACATAAACAGAAGTAAACATGGCTGCGAGTGAGGATAATTTTCTCGACTTATATCTGAGCTGCGAAACTTAACGTTGTTCGAGAATAAAGAGACACTCACCAGCTCGGCATCTGAGCCAAATTATTGCCAAATTTTTCACTGGAAAGAACACAAACTGTGAGACTCATGCGTGAGGACACTGGCGGCGTAGGCCTATCCGGCAATACACGTGTAAATACATAAACATAGGTAAACATGGCTGCGAGCGAGGATAATTTTATCGACTTATATCTAAGCTGCGAAACTTAACCTTGTTCGAGAATGAATCGACACTTACCAGCTCGGCATCTGAGTCAAATTATTGCCATTTTTTTCACTGGAAAGAACCCAAACTGTGAGACTCATGCGTCAGGACACTGGCGCCATAGGACTATGCGGCAATACACGTGTACATACATAAACATAAGTAAACATGGCTGCGAGTGAGGATAATTTTCTCGACTTATATCTGAGCTGCGAAACTTAACGTTGTTCGAGAATAAAGAGACACTCACCAGCTCTGCATCTGAGCCAAATTATTGCCAATTTTTTAACTGGAAAGAACCCAAACTGTGAGACTCATGCGTCAGGACACTGGCCGCGTAGGCCTATTCGGCAATACACGTGTAAATACATAAACATAGGTAAACATGGCTGCGAGCGAGGATAATTTTCTCGACTTATATCTAAGCTGCGAAACTTAACGTTGTTCGAGAATGAAGAGACACTCACCAGCTCGGCATCTGAGCCAAATTATTGCCAAATTTTTCACTGGAAAGAACCCAAACTGTGAAACTCATGCGTCAGGACACTGGCGGCATAGGACTATGCGGCAATACACGTGTACATACATAAACATAGGTAAACATGGCTGCGAGTGAGGATAATTTGCTCGACTTATATTTTAGCTGCGAAACTTAACGTTGTTCGAGAATGAAGAGACACTCACCAGCTCGGCATCTGAGCCAAAATATTGCCAAATTTCTCACTGGAAAGAACTCAAATTGTAAGACTCATGCGTCAGGACACTGGCGGCGTAGGTCTAAGCGGCAATACACATGTACATACATAAACATAGGTAAACATGGCTGCGAGTGAGGACAATTTTCTCGACTTATATTTGAGCTGCGAACTTCAATGTTGATCGAGAATGAAGAGACACACACCAGTTCGGCATCTGAGCCAAAATATTGCCAAATTTCTCACTAGAAAGAACCCAAACTGTGAGACTCATGCGTCAGGACACTGGCGCCATAGGACTATGCGGCAATACACGTGTACATACATAAACAGAAGTAAACATGGCTGCGAGTGAGGATAATTTTCTCGACTTATATCTGAGCTGCGAAACTTAACGTTGTTCGAGAATAAAGAGACACTCACCAGCTCTGCATCTGAGCCAAATTATTGCCAATTTTTTCACTGGAAAGAACTCAAACTGTGAGACCCATGCGTCAGGACACTGGCCGCGTAGGCCTATTCGGCAATACACGTGTAAATACATAAACATAGGTAAACATGGCTGCGAGCGAGGATAATTTTCTCGACTTATATCTAAGCTGCGAAACTTAACGTTGTTCGAGAATGAAGAGACACTCACCAGCTCGGCATCTGAGCCAAAATATTGCCAAATTTCTCACTGGAAAGAACTCAAATTGTAAGACTCATGCGTCAAGACACTGGCGGCGTAGGTCTAAGCGGCAATACACATGTACATACATAAACATAGGTAAACATGGCTGCGAGTGAGGACAATGTTCTCGACTTATATCTGAGCTGCGAACCTCAACGTTGTTCGAGAATGAAGAGACACTCACCAGCTCGGCATCTGAGCCAAAATATTGCCAAATGTCTCACTGGAAAGAACCCAAACTGTGAGACTCATGCGTCAGGACACTGGCGGCTTAGGCCTATGCGGCAATACACGTGTACATAAATAAACAGAAGTAAACATGGCTGCGAGTGAGGATAATTTTCTCGACCTATATTTGAGCTGCGAAACTTAACGTTGTTCCAGAATGAAGAGACACTCACCAGCTCGGCATCTGAGCCAAATTATTGCCAAATTTTTCACTGGAAAGAACCCAAACTGTGAGACTCATGCGTCAGGACACTGGCGGCATAGGACTATGCGGCAATACATGTGTACATACATAAACAGAAGTAAACATGGCTGCGAGTGAGGATAATTTTCTCGACTTATATCTGAGCTGCGAACCTCAACGTTGTTCGAGAATGAAGAGACACTCACCAGCTCGACATCTGAGCCAAAATATTGCCAAATGTCTCACTGGAAAGAACCCAAACTGAGAGACTCATGCGTCAGGACACCGGCGGCGTAGGCATATGCGGCAATACACGTGTACATACATAAACATAGGTAAACATGGCTGCGAGTGAGGATAATTTTCTCGACTTATATTTTAGCTGCGAAACCTAACGTTGTTCGAGAATGAAGAGACACTCACCAGCTCGGCATCTGAGCCAAAATATTGCCAAATTTCTCACTGGAAAGAACTCAAATTGTAAGACTCATGCGTCAGGACACTGGCGGCGTATGCCTATGCGGCAATACACGTGTACATACATAAACATAGGTAAACATGGCTGCGAGTGAGGACAATTTTCTCGACTTATATTTGAGCTGCGAACTTCAATGTTGATCGAGAATGAAGAGACACACACCAGTTCGGCATCTGAGCCAAAATATTGCCAAATTTCTCACTGGAAAGAAACCAAACTGTGAGACTCATGCGTCAGGACACTGGCGGCATAGGCCTATGCGGCAATACACGTGTACATACATAAACAGAAGTAAACATGGCTGCGAGTGAGGATAATTTTCTCGACTTATATCTGAAGTGCGAACTTCAACGTTGTTCGAGAATGAAGAGACACTCACCAGCTCGGCATCTGAGCCAAAATATTGCCAAATTTCTCACTGGAATAAACCCAAATTGTAAGACTCATGCGTCAGGACACTGGCGGCGTATGCCTATGCGGCAATACACGTGTACATACATAAACATAGGTAAACATGGCTGCGAGTGAGGACAATTTTCTCGACTTATATTTGAGCTGCAAACTTCAACGTTGATCGAGAATGAAGAGACACTCACCAGCTCGGCATCTGAGCCAACATATTGCCAAATTTCTCACTGGAAAGAACCCAAACTGTGAGACTCGTGCGTCCGGACACTGGCGGCGTAGGCCTATGCGGCAATAAACGTGTAATTACATAAACAGAAGTAAACATGGCTGCGAGTGAGGATAATTTTCTCGACTTATATCTGGGCTGCGAAACTTAACGTTGTTCGAGAATGAAGAGACACTCACCAGCTCGGCATCTGAGCCAAAATATTGCCAAATTTCTCACTGGAAAGAACCCAAACTGTGAGACGCATGCGTCAGGACACTGGCGGTATAGGCCTATGCGGCAATACACGTGTAAATACATAAACATAGGTAAACATGGCTGCGAGTGAGGATAATTTTCTCGACTTATATTTGAGCTGCGAAACTTAACGTTGTTCGAGAATGAAGAGACACTCACCAGCTCGGCATCTGAGCCAAAATATTGCCAAATTTCTCACTGGAAAGAACCCAAACTGTGAGACTCATGCGTCAGGACACTGGCGGCGTAGGCCTATGCGGCAATACACGTGTACATACATAAACATAGGTAAACATGGCTGCGAGTGAGGATAATTTTCTCGACTTATATCTGAGCTGCGAAACTTAACGTTGTTCGAGAATGAAGAGACACTCACCAGCTCGGCATCTGAGCCAAATTATTGCCAAAGTTTTCACTAGAAAGATCCCAAACTGTGAGACTCATGCGTCAGGAAACTGGCGGCATAGGCCTATGCGGCAATACACGTGTACAGTACTTACATAAACATTAGTACATTGGCTGCGAGTGAGGATAATGTTCTCGACTTATAGCTGAGCTGCGAACTTCAATGTTGATCGAGAATGAAGAGACACTCACCAGCTCGGCATCTGAGCCAAAATATTGCAAAATGTCTCACTGGAAAGAACCCAAACTGTGAGACTCATGCGTCAGGACACTGGCGGCATAGGCCTATGCGGCAATACACGTGTACATACATAAACAGAAGTAAACATGGCTGCGAGCGAGGATAATTTTCTCGACTTATATCTAAGCTGCGAAACTTAACGTTGTTCGAGAATGAAGAGACACTTACCAGCTCGGCATCTGAGCCAAATTATTGCCAAATTTTTCACTGGAAAGAACACAAACTGTGAGACTCATGCGTCAGGACACTGGCGGCGTAGGCCTATCCGGCAATACACGTGTAAATACATAAACATAGGTAAACATGGCTGCGAGCGAGGATAATTTTATCGACTTATATCTAAGCTGCGAAACTTAACCTTGTTCGAGAATGAATCGACACTTACCAGCTCGGCATCTGAGTAAAATTATTGCCAAATTTTTCACTGGAAAGAACCCAAACTGTGAGACTCATGCGTCAGGACACTGGCGCCATAGGACTATGCGGCAATACACGTGTACATACATAAACAGAAGTAAACATGGCTGCGAGTGAGGATAATTTTCTCGACTTATATCTGAGCTGCGAAACTTAACGTTGTTCGAGAATAAAGAGACACTCACCAGCTCTGCATCTGAGCCAAATTATTGCCAATTTTTTAACTGGAAAGAACCCAAACTGTGAGACTCATGCGTCAGGACACTGGCCGCGTAGGCCTATCCGGCAATACACGTGTAAATACATAAACATAGGTAAACATGGCTGCGAGCGAGGATAATTTTCTCGACTTATATCTAAGCTGCGAAACTTAACGTTGTTCGAGAATGAAGAGACACTTACCAGCTCGGCATCTGAGCCAAATTATTGCCAATTTTTTCACTGGAAAGAACACAAACTGTGAGACTCATGCGTCAGGACACTGGCGGCGTAGGCCTATCCGGCAATACACGTGTAAATACATAAACATAGGTAAACATGGCTGCGAGCGAGGATAATTTTATCGACTTATATCTAAGCTGCGAAACTTAACCTTGTTCGAGAATGAATCGACACTTACCAGCTCGGCATCTGAGTCAAATTATTGCCAATTTTTTCACTGGAAAGAACCCAAACTGTGAGACTCATGCGTCAGGACAGTGGCGCCATAGGACTATGCGGCAATACACGTGTACATACATAAACATAAGTAAACATGGCTGCGAGTGAGGATAATTTTCTCGACTTATATCTGAGCTGCGAAACTTAACGTTGTTCGAGAATAAAGAGACACTCACCAGCTCTGCATCTGAGCCAAATTATTGCCAATTTTTTAACTGGAAAGAACCCAAACTGTGAGACTCATGCGTCAGGACACTGGCCGCGTAGGCCTATTCGGCAATACACGTGTAAATACATAAACATAGGTAAACATGGCTGCGAGCGAGGATAATTTTCTCGACTTATATCTAAGCTGCGAAACTTAACGTTGTTCGAGAATGAAGAGACACTCACCAGCTCGGCATCTGAGCCAAATTATTGCTAATTTTTTCACTGGAAAGAACCCAAACTGTGAGACTCATGCGTCAGGACACTGGCGGCTTAGGCCTATGCGGCAATACACGTGTACATAAATAAACAGAAGTAAACATGGCTGCGAGTGAGGATAATTTTCTCGACCTATATCTGAGCTGCGAAACTTAACGTTGTTCGAGAATGAAGAGACACTCACCAGCTCGGCATCTGAGCCAAATTATTGCCAAATTTTTAACTGGAAAGAACCCAAACTGTGAAACTCATGCGTCAGGACACTGGCGGCATAGGACTATGCGGCAATACATGTGTACATACATAAACAGAAGTAAACATGGCTGCGAGTGAGGATAATTTTCTCGACTTATATCTGAGCTGCGAACCTCAACGTTGTTCGAGAATGAAGAGACACTCACCAGCTCGACATCTGAGCCAAAATATTGCCAAATGTCTCACTGGAAAGAACACAAACTGAGAGACTCATGCGTCAGGACACCGGCGGCGTAGGCATATGCGGCAATACACGTGTACATACATAAACATAGGTAAACATGGCTGCGAGTGAGGATAATTTGCTCGACTTATATTTTAGCTGCGAAACTTAACGTTGTTTGAGAATGAAGAGACACTCACCAGCTCGGCATCTGAGCCAAAATATTGCCAAATTTCTCACTGGAAAGAACTCAAATTGTAAGACTCATGCGTCAGGACACTGGCGGCGTAGGTCTAAGCGGCAATACACATGTACATACATAAACATAGGTAAACATGGCTGCGAGTGAGGACAATTTTCTCGACTTATATTTGAGCTGCGAACTTCAATGTTGATCGAGAATGAAGAGACACACACCAGTTCGGCATCTGAGCCAAAATATTGCCAAATTTCTCACTGGAAAGAACCCAAACTGTGAGACTCATGCGTCAGGACACTGGCGCCATAGGACTATGCGGCAATACACGTGTACATACATAAACAGAAGTAAACATGGCTGCGGGTGAGGATAATTTTCTCGACTTATATCTGAGCTGCGAAACTTAACGTTGTTCGAGAATAAAGAGACACTCACCAGCTCGGCATCTGAGCCAAATTATTGCCAATTTTTTCACTGGAAAGAACTCAAACTGTAAGACTCATGCGTCAAGACACTGGCGGCGTAGGTCTAAGCGGCAATACACATGTACATACATAAACATAGGTAAACATGGCTGCGAGTGAGGACAATTTTCTCGACTTATATCTGAGCTGCGAACCTCAACGTTGTTCGAGAATGAAGAGACACTCACCAGCTCGGCATCTGAGCCAAAATATTGCCAAATGTCTCACTGGAAAGAACCCAAACTGTGAGACTCATGCGTCAGGACACTGGCGGCTTAGGCCTATGCGGCAATACACGTGTACATAAATAAACAGAAGTAAACATGGCTGCGAGTGAGGATAATTTTCTCGACCTATATTTGAGCTGCGAAACTTAACGTTGTTCCAGAATGAAGAGACACTCACCAGCTCGGCATCTGAGCCAAATTATTGCCAAATTTGTCACTGGAAAGAACCCAAACTGTGAGACTCATGCGTCAGGACACTGGCGGCATAGGACTATGCGGCAATACATGTGTACATACATAAACAGAAGTAAACATGGCTGCGAGTGAGGATAATTTTCTCGACTTATATCTGAGCTGCGAACCTCAACGTTGTTCGAGAATGAAGAGACACTCACCAGCTCGACATCTGAGCCAAAATATTGCCAAATGTCTCACTGGAAAGAACCCAAACTGAGAGACTCATGCGTCAGGACACCGGCGGCGTAGGCATATGCGGCAATACACGTGTACATACATAAACATAGGTAAACATGGCTGCGAGTGAGGATAATTTTCTCGACTTATATTTTAGCTGCGAAACCTAACGTTGTTCGAGAATGAAGAGACACTCACCAGCTCGGCATCTGAGCCAAAATATTGCCAAATTTCTCACTGGAAAGAACTCAAATTGTAAGACTCATGCGTCAGGACACTGGCGGCGTATGCCTATGCGGCAATACACGTGTACATACATAAACATAGGTAAACATGGCTGCGAGTGAGGACAATTTTCTCGACTTATATTTGAGCTGCGAACTTCAATGTTGATCGAGAATGAAGAGACACACACCAGTTCGGCATCTGAGCCAAAATATTGCCAAATTTCTCACTGGAAAGAAACCAAACTGTGAGACTCATGCGTCAGGACACTGGCGGCATAGGCCTATGCGGCAATACACGTGTACATACATAAACAGAAGTAAACATGGCTGCGAGTGAGGATAATTTTCTCGACTTATATCTGAGGTGCGAACTTCAACGTTGTTTGAGAATGAAGAGACACTCACCAGCTCGGCATCTGAGCCAAAATATTGCCAAATTTCTCACTGGAATAAACCCAAATTGTAAGACTCATGCGTCAGGACACTGGCGGCGTATGCCTATGCGGCAATACACGTGTACATACATAAACATAGGTAAACATGGCTGCGAGTGAGGACAATTTTCTCGACTTATATTTGAGCTGCAAACTTCAACGTTGATCGAGAATGAAGAGACACTCACCAGCTCGGCATCTGAGCCAACATATTGCCAAATTTCTCACTGGAAAGAACCCAAACTGTGAGACTCGTGCGTCCGGACACTGGCGGCGTAGGCCTATGCGGCAATAAACGTGTAATTACATAAACAGAAGTAAACATGGCTGCGAGTGAGGATAATTTTCTCGACTTATATCTGAGCTGCGAAACTTAACGTTGTTCGAGAATGAAGAGACACTCACCAGCTCGGCATCTGAGCCAAAATATTGCCAAATTTCTCACTGGAAAGAACCCAAACTGTGAGACGCATGCGTCAGGACACTGGCGGTATAGGCCTATGCGGCAATACACGTGTAAATACATAAACATAGGTAAACATGGCTGCGAGTGAGGATAATTTTCTCGACTTATATTTGAGCTGCGAAACTTAACGTTGTTCGAGAATGAAGAGACACTCACCAGCTCGGCATCTGAGCCAAAATATTGCCAAATTTCTCACTGGAAAGAACCCAAACTGTGAGACTCATGCGTCAGGACACTGGCGGCGTAGGCCTATGCGGCAATACACGTGTACATACATAAACATAGGTAAACATGGCTGCGAGTGAGGATAATTTTCTCGACTTATATCTGAGCTGCGAAACTTAACGTTGTTCGAGAATGAAGAGACACTCACCAGCTCGGCATCTGAGCCAAATTATTGCCAAAGTTTTCACTGGAAAGATCCCAAACTGTGAGACTCATGCGTCAGGAAACTGGCGGCATAGGCCTATGCGGCAATACACGTGTACAGTACTTACATAAACATTAGTACATTGGCTGCGAGTGAGGATAATGTTCTCGACTTATAGCTGAGCTGCGAACTTCAATGTTGATCGAGAATGAAGAGACACTCACCAGCTCGGCATCTGAGCCAAAATATTGCAAAATGTCTCACTGGAAAGAACCCAAACTGTGAGACTCATGCGTCAGGACACTGGCGGCATAGGCCTATGCGGCAATACACGTGTACATACATAAACAGAAGTAAACATGACTGCGAGTGAGGATAATTTTCTCGACTTATATCTGAGCTGCGAACTTCAACGTTGTTCGAGAATGAAGAGACACTCACCAGCTCGGCATCTGAGCCAAAATATTGCCAAATTTCTCACTGGAAAAAACCCAAATTGTAAGACTCATGCGTCAGGACACTGGCGGCGTAGGCCTATGCGGCAATACACGTGTACATACATAAACATAGGTAAACATGGCTGCGAGTGAGGAAACTTTTCTCGACTTGTATTTGAGCTGCGAACTTCAACGTTGATCGAGAATGAAGAGACACTCACCAGCTCGGCATCTGAGCCAAAATATTGCCAAAGTTTTCACTGGAAAGAACCCAAACTGTGAGACTCATGCGTCAGGAAACTGGCGGCATAGGCCTATGCGGCAATACACGTGCACAGTACTTACATAAACATTAGTACATTGGCTGCGAGTGAGGATAATGTTCTCGACTTATAGCTGAGCTGCGAACTTCATTGTTGATCGAGAATGAAGAGACACTCACCAGCTCGGCATCTGAGCCAAAATATTGCAAAATGTCTCACTGGAAAGAACCCAAACTGTGAGACTCATGCGTCAGGACACTTGCGGCATAGGCCTATGCGGCAATACACGTGTACATACATAAACAGAAGTAAACATGACTGCGAGTGAGGATAATTTTCTCGACTTATATCTGAGCTGCGAACTTCAACGTTGTTCGAGAATGAAGAGACACTCACCAGCTCGGCATCTGAGCCAAAATATTGCCAAATTTCTCACTGGAAAAAACCCAAATTGTAAGACTCATGCGTCAGCACACTGGCGGCGTAGGCCTATGCGGCAATACACGTGTACATACATAAACATAGGTAAACATGGCTGCGAGTGAGGAAACTTTTCTCGACTTGTATTTGAGCTGCGAACTTCAACGTTGATCGAGAATGAAGAGACACTCACCAGCTCGGCATCTGAGCCAAAATATTGCCAAAGTTTTCACTGGAAAGAACCCAAACTGTGAGACTCATGCGTCAGGAAACTGGCGGCATAGGCCTATGCGGCAATACACGTGTACAGTACTTACATAAACATTAGTACATTGGCTGCGAGTGAGGATAATGTTCTCGACTTATAGCTGAGCTGCGAACTTCATTGTTGATCGAGAATGAAGAGACACTCACCAGCTCGGCATCTGAGCCAAAATATTGCAAAATGTCTCACTGGAAAGAACCCAAACTGTGAGACTCATGCGTCAGGACACTGGCGGCATAGGCCTATGCGGCAATACACGTGTACATACATAAACAGAAGTAAACATGACTGCGAGTGAGGATAATTTTCTCGACTTATATCTGAGCTGCGAACTTTAACGTTGATCGAAAATGAAGAGACACTCACCAGCTCGGCATCTGAGCCAAAATATTGCCAAATTTCTCACTGGAAAGAACCCAAATTGTAAGACTCATGCGTCAGGACACTGGCGGCGTAGGTCTAAGCGGCAATACACGTGTACATACATAAACATAGGTAAACATGGCTGCGAGTGAGGAAAATTTTCTCGACTTATATTTGAGCTGCGAACTTCAACGTTGATCGAGAATGAAGAGACACACACCAGCTCGGAATCTGAGCCAAAATATTGCCAAATTTCTCACTGGAAAGAACCCAAACTGTGAGACTCATGCGTCAGGACACTGGCGGCATAGGCCTATGCGGCAATACACGTGTACATACATAAACAGAAGTAAACATGACTGCGAGTGAGGATAATTTTCTCGACTTATATCTGAGCTGCGAACTTCAACGTTGTTCGAGAATGAAGAGACACTCACCAGCTCGGCATCTGAGCCAAAATATTGCCAAATTTCTCACTGGAAAAAACCCAAATTGTAAGACTCATGCGTCAGGACACTGGCGGCGTAGGCCTATGCGGCAATACACGTGTACATACATAAACATAGGTAAACATGGCTGCGAGTGAGGAAACTTTTCTCGACTTGTATTTGAGCTGCGAACTTCAACGTTGATCGAGAATGAAGAGACACTCACCAGCTCGGCATCTGAGCCAAAATATTGCCAAAGTTTTCACTGGAAAGAACCCAAACTGTGAGACTCATGCGTCAGGAAACTGGCGGCATAGGCCTATGCGGCAATACACGTGCACAGTACTTACATAAACATTAGTACATTGGCTGCGAGTGAGGATAATGTTCTCGACTTATAGCTGAGCTGCGAACTTCATTGTTGATCGAGAATGAAGAGACACTCACCAGCTCGGCATCTGAGCCAAAATATTGCAAAATGTCTCACTGGAAAGAACCCAAACTGTGAGACTCATGCGTCAGGACACTTGCGGCATAGGCCTATGCGGCAATACACGTGTACATACATAAACAGAAGTAAACATGACTGCGAGTGAGGATAATTTTCTCGACTTATATCTGAGCTGCGAACTTCAACGTTGTTCGAGAATGAAGAGACACTCACCAGCTCGGCATCTGAGCCAAAATATTGCCAAATTTCTCACTGGAAAAAACCCAAATTGTAAGACTCATGCGTCAGCACACTGGCGGCGTAGGCCTATGCGGCAATACACGTGTACATACATAAACATAGGTAAACATGGCTGCGAGTGAGGAAACTTTTCTCGACTTGTATTTGAGCTGCGAACTTCAACGTTGATCGAGAATGAAGAGACACTCACCAGCTCGGCATCTGAGCCAAAATATTGCCAAAGTTTTCACTGGAAAGAACCCAAACTGTGAGACTCATGCGTCAGGAAACTGGCGGCATAGGCCTATGCGGCAATACACGTGTACAGTACTTACATAAACATTAGTACATTGGCTGCGAGTGAGGATAATGTTCTCGACTTATAGCTGAGCTGCGAACTTCATTGTTGATCGAGAATGACGAGACACTCACCAGCTCGGCATCTGAGCCAAAATATTGCAAAATGTCTCACTGGAAAGAACCCAAACTGTGAGACTCATGCGTCAGGACACTGGCGGCATAGGCCTATGCGGCAATACACGTGTACATACATAAACAGAAGTAAACATGACTGCGAGTGAGGATAATTTTCTCGACTTATATCTGAGCTGCGAACTTTAACGTTGATCGAAAATGAAGAGACACTCACCAGCTCGGCATCTGAGCCAAAATATTGCCAAATTTCTCACTGGAAAGAACCCAAATTGTAAGACTCATGCGTCAGGACACTGGCGGCGTAGGTCTAAGCGGCATTACACGTGTACATACATAAACATAGGTAAACATGGCTGCGAGTGAGGAAAATTTTCTCGACTTATATTTGAGCTGCGAACTTCAACGTTGATCGAGAATGAAGAGACACACACCAGCTCGGAATCTGAGCCAAAATATTGCCAAATTTCTCACTAGAAATAACCCAAACTGTGAGACTCGTGCGTCAGGACACTGGCGGCGTAGGCCTATGCGGCAATACACGTGTAAATACAAAAACATAGGTAAACATGGCTGCGAGTGAGGATAATTTTCTCGACTTATATCTGATATGCGAAACTTAACGTTGTTCGAGAATGAAGAGACACTCACCAGCTCGGCATCTGAGCCAAAATATTGCCAATTTTTTCACTTGAAAGAATCCAAACTGTGAGACTCATGCGTCAGGACACTGGCGGTTAGGCCTATGCGGCAATACACGTGTAAATACATAAACATATGTTAACATGGCTGCGAGTGAGGAAAAATTTCTCGACTTATATTTGAGCTGCGAACTTCTACGTTGATCGAGAATGAAGAGACACTCACCAGCTCGGCATCTGAGCCGAAATATTGCCAAATTTCTCACTGGAAATAACCCAAACTGTGAGACTCGTGCGTCAGGACACTGGCGGCGTAGGCCTATGCGGCAATACACGTGTAAATACATAAACATAGGTAAACATGGCTGCGAGCGAGGATAATTTTCTCGACTTATATCTAAGCTGCGAAACTTAACGTTGTTCGACAATAAAGAGACACTCACCAGCTCGGCATCTGAGCCAAATTATTGCCAAATGTTTCACTGGAAAGACCCCAAACTGTGAGACTCATGCGTCAGGACACTGGCGGCATAGGCCTATGCGGCAATACAAGTGTACATACATAAACATAAGTAAACATGGCTGCGAGTGAGGATAATTTTCTCGACTTATATCTGAGCTGCGAAACTTAACCTTGTTCGAGAATAAAGAGACACTTACCAGCTCGGCATCTGAGCCAAATTATTGCCAAATTTCTCACTGGAAAGAACACAAACTGTGAGACTCATGCGTCAGGACACTGGCGGCATAGGCCTATGCGGCAATACACGTGTACATACATAAACAGAAGTAAACATGACTGCGAGTGAGGATAATTTTCTCGACTTATATCTGAGCTGCGAACTTCAACGTTGTTCGAGAATGAAGAGACACTCACCAGCTCGGCATCTGAGCCAAAATATTGCCAAATTTCTCACTGGAAAAAAACCAAATTGTAAGACTCATGCGTCAGGACACTGGCGGCGTAGGCCTATGCGGCAATACACGTGTACATACATAAACATAGGTAAACATGGCTGCGAGTGAGGAAACTTTTCTAGACTTGTATTTGAGCTGCGAACTTCAACGTTGATCGAGAATGAAGAGACACTCACCATCTCGGCATCTGAGCCAAAATATTGCCAAAGTTTTCACTGGAAAGAACCCAAACTGTGAGACTCATGCGTCAGGAAACTGGCGGCATAGGCCTATGCGGCAATACACGTGTACAGTACTTACATAAACATTAGTACATTGGCTGCGAGTGAGGATAATGTTCTCGACTTATAGCTGAGCTGCGAACTTCATTGTTGATCGAGAATGAAGAGACACTCACCAGCTCGGCATCTGAGCCAAAATATTGCAAAATGTCTCACTGGAAAGAACCCAAACTGTGAGACTCATGCGTCAGGACACTGGCGGCATAGGCCTATGCGGCAATACACGTGTACATACATAAACAGAAGTAAACATGACTGCGAGTGAGGATAATTTTCTCGACTTATATCTGAGCTGCGAACTTTAACGTTGATCGAAAATGAAGAGACACTCACCAGCTCGGCATCTGAGCCAAAATATTGCCAAATTTCTCACTGGAAATAACCCAAACTGTGAGACTCGTGCGTCAGGACACTGGCGGCGTAGGCCTATGCGGCAATACACGTGTAAATACATAAACATAGGTAAACATGGCTGCGAGTGAGGATAATTTTCTCGACTTATATCTGATATGCGAAACTTAACGTTGTTCGAGAATGAAGAGACACTCACCAGCTCGGCATCTGAGCCAAAATATTGCCAATTTTTTCACTTGAAAGAATCCAAACTGTGAGACTCATGCGTCAGGACACTGGCGGTTAGGCCTATGCGGCAATACACGTGTAAATACATAAACATATGTTAACATGGCTGCGAGTGAGGAAAAATTTCTCGACTTATATTTGAGCTGCGAACTTCAACGTTGATCGAGAATGAAGAGACACTCACCAGCTCGGCATCTGAGCCGAAATATTGCCAAATTTCTCACTGGAAATAACCCAAACTGTGAGACTCGTGCGTCAGGACACTGGCGGCGTAGGCCTATGCGGCAATACACGTGTAAATACATAAACATAGGTAAACATGGCTGCGAGCGAGGATAATTTTCTCGACTTATATCTAAGCTGCGAAACTTAACGTTGTTCGACAATAAAGAGACACTCACCAGCTCGGCATCTGAGCCAAATTATTGCCAAATGTTTCACTGGAAAGACCCCAAACTGTGAGACTCATGCGTCAGGACACTGGCGGCATAGGCCTATGCGGCAATACAAGTGTACATACATAAACATAAGTAAACATGGCTGCGAGTGAGGATAATTTTCTCGACTTATATCTGAGCTGCGAAACTTAACCTTGTTCGAGAATGAAGAGACACTTACCAGCTCGGCATCTGAGCCAAATTATTGCCAAATTTCTCACTGGAAAGAACACAAACTGTGAGACTCATGCGTCAGGACACTGGCGGCATAGGCCTATGCGGCAATACACGTGTACATACATAAACAGAAGTAAACATGACTGCGAGTGAGGATAATTTTCTCGACTTATATCTGAGCTGCGAACTTCAACGTTGTTCGAGAATGAAGAGACACTCACCAGCTCGGCATCTGAGCCAAAATATTGCCAAATTTCTCACTGGAAAAAAACCAAATTGTAAGACTCATGCGTCAGGACACTGGCGGCGTAGGCCTATGCGGCAATACACGTGTACATACATAAACATAGGTAAACATGGCTGCGAGTGAGGAAACTTTTCTAGACTTGTATTTGAGCTGCGAACTTCAACGTTGATCGAGAATGAAGAGACACTCACCAGCTCGGCATCTGAGCCAAAATATTGCCAAAGTTTTCACTGGAAAGAACCCAAACTGTGAGACTCATGCGTCAGGAAACTGGCGGCATAGGCCTATGCGGCAATACACGTGTACAGTACTTACATAAACATTAGTACATTGGCTGCGAGTGAGGATAATGTTCTCGACTTATAGCTGAGCTGCGAACTTCATTGTTGATCGAGAATGAAGAGACACTCACCAGCTCGGCATCTGAGCCAAAATATTGCCAAATTTCTCACTGGAAAGAACCCAAATTGTAAGACTCATGCGTCAGGACACTGGCGGCGTAGGTCTAAGCGGCAATACACGTGTACATACATAAACATAGGTAAACATGGCTGCGAGTGAGGAAAATTTTCTCGACTTATATTTGAGCTGCGAACTTCAACGTTGATCGAGAATGAAGAGACACACACCAGCTCGGAATCTGAGCCAAAATATTGCCAAATTTCTCACTGGAAATAACCCAAACTGTGAGACTCGTGCGTCAGGACACTGGCGGCGTAGGCCTATGCGGCAATACACGTGTAAATACATAAACATAGGTAAACATGGCTGCGAGTGAGGATAATTTTCTCGACTTATATCTGATATGCGAAACTTAACGTTGTTCGAGAATGAAGAGACACTCACCAGCTCGGCATCTGAGCCAAAATATTGCCAATTTTTTCACTTGAAAGAATCCAAACTGTGAGACTCATGCGTCAGGACACTGGCGGTTAGGCCTATGCGGCAATACACGTGTAAATACATAAACATATGTTAACATGGCTGCGAGTGAGGAAAAATTTCTCGACTTATATTTGAGCTGCGAACTTCAACGTTGATCGAGAATGAAGAGACACTCACCAGCTCGGCATCTGAGCCGAAATATTGCCAAATTTCTCACTGGAAATAACCCAAACTGTGAGACTCGTGCGTCAGGACACTGGCGGCGTAGGCCTATGCGGCAATACACGTGTAAATACATAAACATAGGTAAACATGGCTGCGAGCGAGGATAATTTTCTCGACTTATATCTAAGCTGCGAAACTTAACGTTGTTCGACAATAAAGAGACACTCACCAGCTCGGCATCTGAGCCAAATTATTGCCAAATGTTTCACTGGAAAGACCCCAAACTGTGAGACTCATGCGTCAGGACACTGGCGGCATAGGCCTATGCGGCAATACAAGTGTACATACATAAACATAAGTAAACATGGCTGCGAGTGAGGATAATTTTCTCGACTTATATCTGAGCTGCGAAACTTAACCTTGTTCGAGAATGAAGAGACACTTACCAGCTCGGCATCTGAGCCAAATTATTGCCAAATTTCTCACTGGAAAGAACACAAACTGTGAGACTCATGCGTCAGGACACTGGCGGCATAGGCCTATGCGGCAATACACGTGTACATACATAAACAGAAGTAAACATGACTGCGAGTGAGGATAATTTTCTCGACTTATATCTGAGCTGCGAACTTCAACGTTGTTCGAGAATGAAGAGACACTCACCAGCTCGGCATCTGAGCCAAAATATTGCCAAATTTCTCACTGGAAAAAACCCAAATTGTAAGACTCATGCGTCAGGACACTGGCGGCGTAGGCCTATGCGGCAATACACGTGTACATACATAAACATAGGTAAACATGGCTGCGAGTGAGGAAACTTTTCTCGACTTGTATTTGAGCTGCGAACTTCAACGTTGATCGAGAATGAAGAGACACTCACCAGCTCGGCATCTGAGCCAAAATATTGCCAAAGTTTTCACTGGAAAGAACCCAAACTGTGAGACTCATGCGTCAGGAAACTGGCGGCATAGGCCTATGCGGCAATACACGTGCACAGTACTTACATAAACATTAGTACATTGGCTGCGAGTGAGGATAATGTTCTCGACTTATAGCTGAGCTGCGAACTTCATTGTTGATCGAGAATGAAGAGACACTCACCAGCTCGGCATCTGAGCCAAAATATTGCAAAATGTCTCACTGGAAAGAACCCAAACTGTGAGACTCATGCGTCAGGACACTTGCGGCATAGGCCTATGCGGCAATACACGTGTACATACATAAACAGAAGTAAACATGACTGCGAGTGAGGATAATTTTCTCGACTTATATCTGAGCTGCGAACTTCAACGTTGTTCGAGAATGAAGAGACACTCACCAGCTCGGCATCTGAGCCAAAATATTGCCAAATTTCTCACTGGAAAAAACCCAAATTGTAAGACTCATGCGTCAGCACACTGGCGGCGTAGGCCTATGCGGCAATACACGTGTACATACATAAACATAGGTAAACATGGCTGCGAGTGAGGAAACTTTTCTCGACTTGTATTTGAGCTGCGAACTTCAACGTTGATCGAGAATGAAGAGACACTCACCAGCTCGGCATCTGAGCCAAAATATTGCCAAAGTTTTCACTGGAAAGAACCCAAACTGTGAGACTCATGCGTCAGGAAACTGGCGGCATAGGCCTATGCGGCAATACACGTGTACAGTACTTACATAAACATTAGTACATTGGCTGCGAGTGAGGATAATGTTCTCGACTTATAGCTGAGCTGCGAACTTCATTGTTGATCGAGAATGAAGAGACACTCACCAGCTCGGCATCTGAGCCAAAATATTGCAAAATGTCTCACTGGAAAGAACCCAAACTGTGAGACTCATGCGTCAGGACACTGGCGGCATAGGCCTATGCGGCAATACACGTGTACATACATAAACAGAAGTAAACATGACTGCGAGTGAGGATAATTTTCTCGACTTATATCTGAGCTGCGAACTTTAACGTTGATCGAAAATGAAGAGACACTCACCAGCTCGGCATCTGAGCCAAAATATTGCCAAATTTCTCACTGGAAAGAACCCAAATTGTAAGACTCATGCGTCAGGACACTGGCGGCGTAGGTCTAAGCGGCAATACACGTGTACATACATAAACATAGGTAAACATGGCTGCGAGTGAGGAAAATTTTCTCGACTTATATTTGAGCTGCGAACTTCAACGTTGATCGAGAATGAAGAGACACACACCAGCTCGGAATCTGAGCCAAAATATTGCCAAATTTCTCACTAGAAATAACCCAAACTGTGAGACTCGTGCGTCAGGACACTGGCGGCGTAGGCCTATGCGGCAATACACGTGTAAATACATAAACATAGGTAAACATGGCTGCGAGTGAGGATAATTTTCTCGACTTATATCTGATATGCAAAACTTAACGTTGTTCGAGAATGAAGAGACACTCACCAGCTCGGCATCTGAGCCAAAATATTGCCAATTTTTTCACTTGAAAGAATCCAAACTGTGAGACTCATGCGTCAGGACACTGGCGGTTAGGCCTATGCGGCAATACACGTGTAAATACATAAACATATGTTAACATGGCTGCGAGTGAGGAAAAATTTCTCGACTTATATTTGAGCTGCGAACTTCTACGTTGATCGAGAATGAAGAGACACTCACCAGCTCGGCATCTGAGCCGAAATATTGCCAAATTTCTCACTGGAAATAACCCAAACTGTGAGACTCGTGCGTCAGGACACTGGCGGCGTAGGCCTATGCGGCAATACACGTGTAAATACATAAACATAGGTAAACATGGCTGCGAGCGAGGATAATTTTCTCGACTTATATCTAAGCTGCGAAACTTAACGTTGTTCGACAATAAAGAGACACTCACCAGCTCGGCATCTGAGCCAAATTATTGCCAAATGTTTCACTGGAAAGACCCCAAACTGTGAGACTCATGCGTCAGGACACTGGCGGCATAGGCCTATGCGGCAATACAAGTGTACATACATAAACATAAGTAAACATGGCTGCGAGTGAGGATAATTTTCTCGACTTATATCTGAGCTGCGAAACTTAACCTTGTTCGAGAATAAAGAGACACTTACCAGCTCGGCATCTGAGCCAAATTATTGCCAAATTTCTCACTGGAAAGAACACAAACTGTGAGACTCATGCGTCAGGACACTGGCGGCATAGGCCTATGCGGCAATACACGTGTACATACATAAACAGAAGTAAACATGACTGCGAGTGAGGATAATTTTCTCGACTTATATCTGAGCTGCGAACTTCAACGTTGTTCGAGAATGAAGAGACACTCACCAGCTCGGCATCTGAGCCAAAATATTGCCAAATTTCTCACTGGAAAAAAACCAAATTGTAAGACTCATGCGTCAGGACACTGGCGGCGTAGGCCTATGCGGCAATACACGTGTACATACATAAACATAGGTAAACATGGCTGCGAGTGAGGAAACTTTTCTAGACTTGTATTTGAGCTGCGAACTTCAACGTTGATCGAGAATGAAGAGACACTCACCATCTCGGCATCTGAGCCAAAATATTGCCAAAGTTTTCACTGGAAAGAACCCAAACTGTGAGACTCATGCGTCAGGAAACTGGCGGCATAGGCCTATGCGGCAATACACGTGTACAGTACTTACATAAACATTAGTACATTGGCTGCGAGTGAGGATAATGTTCTCGACTTATAGCTGAGCTGCGAACTTCATTGTTGATCGAGAATGAAGAGACACTCACCAGCTCGGCATCTGAGCCAAAATATTGCAAAATGTCTCACTGGAAAGAACCCAAACTGTGAGACTCATGCGTCAGGACACTGGCGGCATAGGCCTATGCGGCAATACACGTGTACATACATAAACAGAAGTAAACATGACTGCGAGTGAGGATAATTTTCTCGACTTATATCTGAGCTGCGAACTTTAACGTTGATCGAAAATGAAGAGACACTCACCAGCTCGGCATCTGAGCCAAAATATTGCCAAATTTCTCACTGGAAATAACCCAAACTGTGAGACTCGTGCGTCAGGACACTGGCGGCGTAGGCCTATGCGGCAATACACGTGTAAATACATAAACATAGGTAAACATGGCTGCGAGTGAGGATAATTTTCTCGACTTATATCTGATATGCGAAACTTAACGTTGTTCGAGAATGAAGAGACACTCACCAGCTCGGCATCTGAGCCAAAATATTGCCAATTTTTTCACTTGAAAGAATCCAAACTGTGAGACTCATGCGTCAGGACACTGGCGGTTAGGCCTATGCGGCAATACACGTGTAAATACATAAACATATGTTAACATGGCTGCGAGTGAGGAAAAATTTCTCGACTTATATTTGAGCTGCGAACTTCAACGTTGATCGAGAATGAAGAGACACTCACCAGCTCGGCATCTGAGCCGAAATATTGCCAAATTTCTCACTGGAAATAACCCAAACTGTGAGACTCGTGCGTCAGGACACTGGCGGCGTAGGCCTATGCGGCAATACACGTGTAAATACATAAACATAGGTAAACATGGCTGCGAGCGAGGATAATTTTCTCGACTTATATCTAAGCTGCGAAACTTAACGTTGTTCGACAATAAAGAGACACTCACCAGCTCGGCATCTGAGCCAAATTATTGCCAAATGTTTCACTGGAAAGACCCCAAACTGTAAGACTCATGCGTCAGGACACTGGCGGCGTAGGCCTATGCGGCAATACACGTGTACATACATAAACATAGGTAAACATGGCTGCGAGTGAGGAAACTTTTCTAGACTTGTATTTGAGCTGCGAACTTCAACGTTGATCGAGAATGAAGAGACACTCACCAGCTCGGCATCTGAGCCAAAATATTGCCAAAGTTTTCACTGGAAAGAACCCAAACTGTGAGACTCATGCGTCAGGAAACTGGCGGCATAGGCCTATGCGGCAATACACGTGTACAGTACTTACATAAACATTAGTACATTGGCTGCGAGTGAGGATAATGTTCTCGACTTATAGCTGAGCTGCGAACTTCATTGTTGATCGAGAATGAAGAGACACTCACCAGCTCGGCATCTGAGCCAAAATATTGCCAAATTTCTCACTGGAAAGAACCCAAATTGTAAGACTCATGCGTCAGGACACTGGCGGCGTAGGTCTAAGCGGCAATACACGTGTACATACATAAACATAGGTAAACATGGCTGCGAGTGAGGAAAATTTTCTCGACTTATATTTGAGCTGCGAACTTCAACGTTGATCGAGAATGAAGAGACACACACCAGCTCGGAATCTGAGCCAAAATATTGCCAAATTTCTCACTGGAAATAACCCAAACTGTGAGACTCGTGCGTCAGGACACTGGCGGCGTAGGCCTATGCGGCAATACACGTGTAAATACATAAACATAGGTAAACATGGCTGCGAGTGAGGATAATTTTCTCGACTTATATCTGATATGCGAAACTTAACGTTGTTCGAGAATGAAGAGACACTCACCAGCTCGGCATCTGAGCCAAAATATTGCCAATTTTTTCACTTGAAAGAATCCAAACTGTGAGACTCATGCGTCAGGACACTGGCGGTTAGGCCTATGCGGCAATACACGTGTAAATACATAAACATATGTTAACATGGCTGCGAGTGAGGAAAAATTTCTCGACTTATATTTGAGCTGCGAACTTCAACGTTGATCGAGAATGAAGAGACACTCACCAGCTCGGCATCTGAGCCGAAATATTGCCAAATTTCTCACTGGAAATAACCCAAACTGTGAGACTCGTGCGTCAGGACACTGGCGGCGTAGGCCTATGCGGCAATACACGTGTAAATACATAAACATAGGTAAACATGGCTGCGAGCGAGGATAATTTTCTCGACTTATATCTAAGCTGCGAAACTTAACGTTGTTCGACAATAAAGAGACACTCACCAGCTCGGCATCTGAGCCAAATTATTGCCAAATGTTTCACTGGAAAGACCCCAAACTGTGAGACTCATGCGTCAGGACACTGGCGGCATAGGCCTATGCGGCAATACAAGTGTACATACATAAACATAAGTAAACATGGCTGCGAGTGAGGATAATTTTCTCGACTTATATCTGAGCTGCGAAACTTAACCTTGTTCGAGAATGAAGAGACACTTACCAGCTCGGCATCTGAGCCAAATTATTGCCAAATTTCTCACTGGAAAGAACACAAACTGTGAGACTCATGCGTCAGGACACTGGCGGCATAGGCCTATGCGGCAATACACGTGTACATACATAAACAGAAGTAAACATGACTGCGAGTGAGGATAATTTTCTCGACTTATATCTGAGCTGCGAACTTCAACGTTGTTCGAGAATGAAGAGACACTCACCAGCTCGGCATCTGAGCCAAAATATTGCCAAATTTCTCACTGGAAAAAAACCAAATTGTAAGACTCATGCGTCAGGACACTGGCGGCGTAGGCCTATGCGGCAATACACGTGTACATACATAAACATAGGTAAACATGGCTGCGAGTGAGGAAACTTTTCTAGACTTGTATTTGAGCTGCGAACTTCAACGTTGATCGAGAATGAAGAGACACTCACCAGCTCGGCATCTGAGCCAAAATATTGCCAAAGTTTTCACTGGAAAGAACCCAAACTGTGAGACTCATGCGTCAGGAAACTGGCGGCATAGGCCTATGCGGCAATACACGTGTACAGTACTTACATAAACATTAGTACATTGGCTGCGAGTGAGGATAATGTTCTCGACTTATAGCTGAGCTGCGAACTTCATTGTTGATCGAGAATGAAGAGACACTCACCAGCTCGGCATCTGAGCCAAAATATTGCCAAATTTCTCACTGGAAAGAACCCAAATTGTAAGACTCATGCGTCAGGACACTGGCGGCGTAGGTCTAAGCGGCAATACACGTGTACATACATAAACATAGGTAAACATGGCTGCGAGTGAGGAAAATTTTCTCGACTTATATTTGAGCTGCGAACTTCAACGTTGATCGAGAATGAAGAGACACACACCAGCTCGGAATCTGAGCCAAAATATTGCCAAATTTCTCACTGGAAATAACCCAAACTGTGAGACTCGTGCGTCAGGACACTGGCGGCGTAGGCCTATGCGGCAATACACGTGTAAATACATAAACATAGGTAAACATGGCTGCGAGTGAGGATAATTTTCTCGACTTATATCAGATATGCGAAACTTAACGTTGTTCGAGAATGAAGAGACACTCACCAGCTCGGCATCTGAGCCAAAATATTGCCAATTTTTTCACTTGAAAGAATCCAAACTGTGAGACTCATGCGTCAGGACACTGGCGGTTAGGCCTATGCGGCAATACACGTGTAAATACATAAACATATGTTAACATGGCTGCGAGTGAGGATAATTTTCTCGACTTATATCTAAGCTGCGAAACTTAACGTTGTTCGAGAATAAAGAGACACTCACCAGCTCGGCATCTGAGCCAAATTATTGCCAAATTTTTCACTGGAAAGACCCCAAACTGTGAGACTCATGCGTCAGGACACTGGCGGCATAGGCCTATGCGGCAATACAAGTGTACATACATAAACATAAGTAAACATGGCTGCGAGTGAGGATAATTTTCTCGACTTATATCTGAGCTGCGAAACTTAACCTTGTTCGAGAATGAAGAGACACTTACCAGCTCGGCATCTGAGCCAAATTATTGCCAAATTTCTCACTGGAAAGAACACAAACTGTGAGACTCATGCGTCAGGACACTGGCGGCATATGACTATGCGGCAATACACGTGTACATACATAAATAGAAGTAAACATGGCTGCGAGTGAGGATAATTTTCTCGACTTATATCTGAGCTGCGAAACTTAACGTTGTTCGAGAATAAAGAGACACTCACCAGCTCGGCATCTGAGCCAAATTATTGCCAAATGTTTCACTGGAAAGACCCCAAACTGTGAGACTCATGCGTCAGGACACTGGCGGCATAGGCCTATGCGGCAATACAAGTGTACATACATAAACAGAAGTAAACATGACTGCGAGTGAGGATAATTTTCTCGACTTATATCTGAGCTGCGAACTTCAACGTTGTTCGAGAATGAAGCGACACTCACCAGCTCGGCATCTGAGCCAAAATATTGCCAAATTTCTCACTGGAAAAAACCCAAATTGTAAGACTCATGCGTCAGGACACTGGCGGCGTAGGCCTATGCGGCAATACACGTGTACATACATAAACATAGGTAAACATGGCTGCGAGTGAGGATAATTTTCTCGACTTATATCTGAGCTGCGAAACTTAAAGTTGTTCCAGAATGAAGAGACACTCTCCAGTACGGCATCTGAGCCAAATTATTGCCAATTTTTTCACTGTAAAGAACACAAACTGTGAGACTCATGCGTCAGGACACTGGCGGCATAGGCCTATGCGGCAATACACGTGTACATACATAAACATAGGTAAACATGGCTGCGAGTGAGGATAATTTTCTCGACTTATATCTGAGCTGCAAAACTTAACGTTGTTCGAGAGTGAAGAGACACTCACCAGCTCGGCATCTGAGCCAAATTATTGCCAACTTTTTCACTTGAAATAACCCAAACTTTGAGACTCATGCGTCAGGACACTGGCGGCATAGGACTATGCGGCAATACACGTGTACATACATAAACAGAAGTAAACATGGCTGCAAGTGAGGATTATTTTCTCGACTTATATCTGAGTTGCGAAACTTAACGTTGTTCGAGAATGAAGAGACACTCACCAGCTCGGCATCTGAGCCAAATTATTGCCAATTTTTTTCACTGGAAAGAACCCAAACTGTGAGACTCATGCGTCAGGACACTGGCGGCATAGGACTATGCGGCAATACACGTGTACATACATAAACAGAAGTAAACATGGCTGCGAGTGAGGATAATTTTCTCGACTTATATCTGAGCTGCGAAACTTAACGTTGTTCGAGAATAAAGAGACACTCACCAGCTCGGCATCTGAGCCAAATTATTGTCAAATTTTTCACTGGAAAGAGCCCAAACTGTGAGACTCATGCGTCAGGACACTGGCGGCATAGGCCTATGCGGCAATACACGTGTACATACATAAACAGAAGTAAACATGGCTGCGAGTGAGGATAATTTTCTCGACTTATATCTGAGCTGCGAAACTTAACGTTGTTCGAGAATGAAGAGACACTCACCAGCTCGGCATCTGAGCCAAATTATTGCCAAATTTTTCACTGGAAAGAACCCAAACTGTGAGACTCATGCGTCAGGACACTGGCGGCATAGGACTATGCGGCAATACACGTGTACATACATAAATAGAAGTAAACATGGCTGCGAGTGAGGATAATTTTCTGGACTTATATCTGAGCTGCGAAACTTAACGTTGTTCGAGAATAAAGAGACACACACTAGCTCGGCATCTGAGCCAAATTATTGTCAAATTTTTCACTGGAAAGAACCCAAACTGTGAAACTTATGCGTCAGGACACTGGCGGCATAGGACTATGCGGTAATACACGTGTACATTCATAAACAGAAGTAAACATGGCTGCGAGTGAGGATAATTTTCTCGACTTATATCTGAGCTGCGAAACTTAACGTTGTTCGAGAATGAAGAGACACTCACCAGCTCGGCATCTGAGCCAAATTATTGACAAATTTGTCACTGGAAAGAACCCAAACTGTGAGACTCATGCGTCAGGACACTGGCGGCATAGGCCTATGCGGCAATACACGTGTACATACATAAACAGAAGTAAACATGGCTGCGAGTGAGGATAATTTTCTCGACTTATATCTGAGCTGCGAAACTTAACGTTGTTTGAAAATGAAGAGACACTCACCAGCTCGGCATCTGAGCCAAATTATTGCCAATTTTTTTACTGGAAAGAACCCAAACTGTGAGACTCATGCGTCAGGACACTGGAGGCATAGGACTATGCGGCAATACACATGTACATACATAAACAGAAGTAAACATGGCTGCGAGTGAGGATAATTTTCTCGACTTATATCTGAGCTGCGAACCTCAACGTTGTTCGAGAATGACGAGACACCCACCAGCTCGACATCTGAGCCAAAATATTGCCAAATTTCTTACTGGAAAAAACCCAAACTGAGAGACTCATGCGTCAGGACACTGGCGGCGTAGGCATATGCGGCAATACACGTGTACATACATAAACATAGGTAAACATGGCTGCGAGTGAGGATAATTTTCTCGACTTATATCTGAGCTGCGAAACTTAACGTTGTTTGAGAATAAAGAGACACTCACCAGCTCGGCATCTGAGCCAAATTATTGTCAAATTTTTCACTGGAAAGAACCCAAACTGTGAAACTTATGCGTCAGGACACTGGCGGCATAGGACTATGCGGCAATACACGTGTACATACATAAACAGAAGTAAACATGGCTGCAAGTGAGAATTATTTTCTCGACTTATATCTGAGTTGCGAAACTTAACGTTGTTCGAGAATGAAGAGACACTCACCAGCTCGGCATCTGAGCCAAATTATTGCCAATGTTTTCACTGGAAAGAACCCAAACTGTGAGACTCATGGGTCAGGACACTGGCGGCATAGGACTATGCGGCAATACACGTGTACATACATAAACAGAAGTAAACATGGCTGCGAGTGAGGATAATTTTCTCGACTTATATCTGAGCTGCAAAACTTAACGTTGTTCGAGAATAAAGAGACACTCACCAGCTCGGCATCTGAGCCAAATTATTGTCAAATTTTTCACTGGAAAGAGCCCAAACTGTGAGACTCATGCGTCAGGACACTGGCGGCATAGGCCTATGCGGCAATACACGTGTACATACATAAACAGAAGTAAACATGGCTGCGAGTGAGGATAATTTTCTCGACTTATATCTGAGCTGCGAAACTTAACGTTGTTCGAGAATGAAGAGACACTCACCAGCTCGGCATCTGAGCCAAATTATTGCCAAATTTGTCACTGGAAAGAACCCAAACTGTGAGACTAATGCGTCAGGACACTGGCGGCACAGGACTATGCGGCAATACACGTGTACATACATACATAGAAGTAAACATGGCTGCGAGTGAGGATAATTTTCTCGACTTATATCTGAGCTGCGAAACTTAACGTTGTTCGAGAATAAAGAGACACTCACCAGCTCGGCACCTGAGCCAAATTATTGTCAAATTTTTCACTGGAAAGAACCCAAACTGTGAAACTTATGCGTCAGGACACTGGCGGCATAGGCCTATGCGGCAATACACGTGTACATACATAAACAGAAGTGAACATGGCTGCGAGTGAGGATAATTTTCTCGACTTATATCTGAGCTGCGAAACTTAACGTTGTTCGAGAATGAAGAGACACTCACCAGCTCGACATCTGAGCCAAAATATTGCCAAATTTCTCACCGGAAAGAACCCAAACTGTGAGACTCATGCGTCAGGACACTGGCGGCATAGGACTATGCGGCAATACACGTGTACATACATAAACAGAAGTAAACATGGCTGCAAGTGAGGATAATTTCCTCGACTTATATCTGAGCTGCGAAACTTAACGTTTTACGAGAATAAAGAGACACTCACTAGCTCGACATCTGAGCCAAATTATTGTCAAATTTTTCACTGGAAAGAACCCAAACTGTGAGACTCATGCGTCAGGACACTGGCGGCATAGGCCTATGCGGCAATACACGTGTACATACATAAACAGAAGTAAACATGGCTGCGAGTGAGGATAATTTTCTCGACTTATATCTGAGCTGCGAAACTTAACGTTGTTCGAGAATGAAGAGACACTCACCAGCTCGGCATCTGAGCCAAATTATTGCCAAATTTTTCACAGGAAAAAACCCAAACTGTGAGACTCATGCATCAGGACACTGGCGGCATAGGACTATGTGGTAATACACGTGTACATACATAAACAGAAGTAAACATGGCTGCGAGTGAGGATAATTTTCTCGACTTATATCTGAGCTGCGAAACTTAACGTTGTTCGAGAATAAAGAGACACTCACCAGCTCGGCATCTGAGCCAAATTATTGACAAATTTGTAACTGGAAAGAACCCAAACTGTGAGACTCATGCGTCAGGACACTGGCGGCATAGGACTATGCGGCAATACACGTGTACATACATAAACAGAAGTAAACATGGCTGCAAGTGAGGATAATTTTCTCGACTTATATCTGAGCTGCGAAACTTAACGTTGTTCGAGAATAAAGAGACACTCACCAGCTCGGCATCTGAGCCAAATTATTGTCAATTTTTTCACTGGAAAGAACCCAAACTGTGAGACTTATGCGTCAGGACACTGGCGGCATAGGCCTATGCGGCAATACACGTGTACATACATAAACAGAAGTAAACATGGCTGCGAGTGAGGATAATTTTCTCGACTTATATCTGAGCTGCGAAACTTAACGTTGTTCGAGAATGGAGAGACACTCACCAGCTCGGCATCTGAGCCAAATTATTGCCAAATTTTTCACTGGAAAGAACCCAAACTGTGAGACTCATGCGTCAGGACACTGGCGGCATAGGACTATGCGGCAATACACATGTACATACATAAACAGAAGTAAACATGGCTGCGAGTGAGGATAATTTTCTCGACTTATATCTGAGCTGCAAACCTCAACGTTGTTCGAGAATGAAGAGACACCCACCAGCTCGACATCTGAGCCAAAATATTGCCAAATTTCTCACTGGAAAAAACCCAAACTAAGAGACTCATGCGTCAGGACACTGGCGGCGTAGGCATATGCGGCAATACACGTGTACATACATAAACATAGGTAAACATGACTGCGAGTGAGGATAATTTTCTCGACTTATATCTGAGCTGCGAAACTTAAAGTTGTTCCAGAATGAAGAGACACTCTCCAGCACGGCATCTGAGCCAAATTATTGCCAATTTTTTCACTGGAAAGAACACAAACTGTGAGACTCATGCGTCAGGACACTGGCGGCATAGGCCTATGCGGCAATACACGTGTACATACATAAACATAGGTAAACATGGCTGCGAGTGAGGATAATTTTCTCGACTTTTATCTGAGCTGCAAAACTTAACGTTGTTCGAGAGTGAAGAGACACTCACCAGCTCGGCATCTGAGCCAAATTATTGCCAACTTTTTCACTTGAAATAACCCAAACTTTGAGACTCATGCGTCAGGACACTGGCGGCATAGGACTATGCGGCAATACACGTGTACATACATAAACAGAAGTAAACATGGCTGCAAGTGAGGATTATTTTCTCGACTTATATCTGAGTTGCGAAACTTAACGTTGTTCGAGAATGAAGAGACACTCACCAGCTCGGCATCTGAGCCAAATTATTGCCAATTTTTTTCACTGGAAAGAACCCAAACTGTGAGACTCATGCGTCAGGACACTGGCGGCATAGGACTATGCGGCAATACACGTGTACATACATAAACAGAAGTAAACATGGCTGCTAGTGAGGATAATATTCTCGACTTATATCTGAGCTGCGAACCTTAACGTTGTTCGAGAATGGAGAGACACTCACCAGCTCGGCATCTGAGCCAAATTATTGCCAAATTTTTCACTGGAAAGAACCCAAACTGTGAGACTCATGCGTCAGGACACTGGCGGCATAGGACTATGCGGCAATACACATGTACATACATAAACAGAAGTAAACATGGCTGCGAGTGAGGATAATTTTCTCGACTTATATCTGAGCTGCAAACCTCAACGTTGTTCGAGAATGAAGAGACACCCACCAGCTCGACATCTGAGCCAAAATATTGCCAAATTTCTCACTGGAAAAAACCCAAACTAAGAGACTCATGCGTCAGGACACTGGCGGCGTAGGCATATGCGGCAATACACGTGTACATACATAAACATAGGTAAACATGACTGCGAGTGAGGATAATTTTCTCGACTTATATCTGAGCTGCGAAACTTAAAGTTGTTCCAGAATGAAGAGACACTCTCCAGCACGGCATCTGAGCCAAATTATTGCCAATTTTTTCACTGGAAAGAACACAAACTGTGAGACTCATGCGTCAGGACACTGGCGGCATAGGCCTATGCGGCAATACACGTGTACATACATAAACATAGGTAAACATGGCTGCGAGTGAGGATAATTTTCTCGACTTTTATCTGAGCTGCAAAACTTAACGTTGTTCGAGAGTGAAGAGACACTCACCAGCTCGGCATCTGAGCCAAATTATTGCCAACTTTTTCACTTGAAATAACCCAAACTTTGAGACTCATGCGTCAGGACACTGGCGGCATAGGACTATGCGGCAATACACGTGTACATACATAAACAGAAGTAAACATGGCTGCAAGTGAGGATTATTTTCTCGACTTATATCTGAGTTGCGAAACTTAACGTTGTTCGAGAATGAAGAGACACTCACCAGCTCGGCATCTGAGCCAAATTATTGCCAATTTTTTTCACTGGAAAGAACCCAAACTGTGAGACTCATGCGTCAGGACACTGGCGGCATAGGACTATGCGGCAATACACGTGTACATACATAAACAGAAGTAAACATGGCTACGAGTGAGGATAATTTTCTAGACTTATATCTGAGCTGCGAAACTTAACGTTGTTCGAGAATAAAGAGACACTCACCAGCTCGGCATCTGAGCCAAATTATTGTCAAATTTTCCACTGGAAAGAGCCCAAACTGTGAGACTCATGCGTCAGGACACTGGCGGCATAGGCCTATGCGGCAATACACGTGTACATACATAAACAGAAGTAAACATGGCTGCGAGTGAGGATAATTTTCTCGACTTATATCTGAGCTGCGAAACTTAACGTTGTTCGAGAATGAAGAGACACTCACCAGCTCGGCATCTGAGCCAAATTATTGCCAAATTTTTCACTGGAAAGAACCCAAACTGTGAGACTCATGCGTCAGGACACTGGCGGCATAGGACTATGCGGCAATACACGTGTACATACATAAATAGAAGTAAACATGGCTGCGAGTGAGGATAATTTTCTCGACTTATATCTGAGCTGCGAAACTTAACGTTGTTCGAGAATAAAGAGACACTCACCAGCTCGGCATCTGAGCCAAATTATTGTCAAATTTTTCACTGGAAAGAACCCAAACTGTGAAACTTATGCGTCAGGACACTGGCGGCATAGGACTATGCGGTAATACACGTGTACATTCATAAACAGAAGTAAACATGGCTGCGAGTGAGGATAATTTTCTCGACTTATATCTGAGCTGCGAAACTTAACGTTGTTCGAGAATGAAGAGACACTCACCAGCTCGGCATCTGAGCCAAATTATTGACAAATTTGTCACTGGAAAGAACCCAAACTGTGAGACTCATGCGTCAGGACACTGGCGGCATAGGACTATGCGGCAATACACGTGTACATACATAAACAGAAGTAAACATGGCTGCGAGTGAGGATAATTTTCTCGACTTATATCTGAGCTGCGAAACTTAACGTTGTTCGAGAATAAAGAGACACTCACCAGCTCGGCATCTGAGCCAAATTATTGTCAATTTTTTCACTGGAAAGAACCCAAACTGTGAGACTTATGCGTCAGGACACTGGCGGCATAGGCCTATGCGGCAATACACGTGTACATACATAAACAGAAGTAAACATGGCTGCGAGTGAGGATAATTTTCTCGACTTATATCTGAGCTGCGAAACTTAACGTTGTTCGAAAATGAAGAGACACTCACCAGCTCGGCATCTGAGCCAAATTATTGCCATTTTTTTTACTGGAAAGAACCCAAACTGTGAGACTCATGCGTCAGGACACTGGCGGCATAGGACTATGCGGCAATACACATGTACATACATAAACAGAAGTAAACATGGCTGCGAGTGAGGATAATTTTCTCGACTTATATCTGAGCTGCGAACCTCAACGTTGTTCGAGAATGACGAGACACCCACCAGCTCGACATCTGAGCCAAAATATTGCCAAATTTCTTACTGGAAAAAACCCAAACTGAGAGACTCATGCGTCAGGACACTGGCGGCGTAGGCATATGCGGCAATACACGTGTACATACATAAACATAGGTAAACATGGCTGCGAGTGAGGATAATTTTCTCGACTTATATCTGAGCTGCGAAACTTAAAGTTGTTCCAGAGTGAAGAGACACTCACCAGCTCGGCATCTGAGCCAAATTATTGCCAACCTTTTCACTTGAAATAACACAAACTTTGAGACTCATGCGTCAGGACACTGGCGGCATAGGACTATGCGGCAATACACGTGTACATACATAAACAGAAGTAAACATGGCTGCAAGTGAGGATTATTTTCTCGACTTATATCTGAGTTGCGAAACTTAACGTTGTTCGAGAATGAAGAGACACTCACCAGCTCGGCATCTGAGCCAAATTATTGCCAATTTTTTCACTGGAAAGAACCCAAACTGTGAGACTCATGCGTCAGGACACTGGCGGCATAGGCCTATGCGGCAATACACGTGTACATACATAAACAGAAGTAAACATGGCTGCGAGTGAGGATAATTTTCTCGACTTATATCTGAGCTGCGAAACTTAACGTTGTTCGAGAATGAAGAGACACTCACCAGCTCGGCATCTGAGCCAAATTATTGCCAAATTTGCCACTGGAAAGAACCCAAACTGTGAGACTAATGCGTCAGGACACTGGCGGCATAGGACTATGCGGCAATACACGTGTACATACATAAATAGAAGTAAACATGGCTGCGAGTGAGGATAATTTTCTCGACTTATATCTGAGCTGCGAAACTTAACGTTGTTCGAGAATAAAGAGACACTCACCAGCTCGGCATCTGAGCCAAATTATTGTCAAATTTTTCACTGGAAAGAACCCAAACTGTGAAACTTATGCGTCAGGACACTGGCGGCATAGGCCTATGCGGCAATACACGTGTACATACATAAACAGAAGTGAACATGGCTGCGAGTGAGGATAATTTTCTCGACTTATATCTGAGCTGCGAAACTTAACGTTGTTCGAGAATGAAGAGACACTCATCAGCTCGGCATCTGAGCCAAATTATTGCCAAATTTTTCACTGGAAAGAACCCAAACTGTGAGACTCATGCGTCAGGACACTGGCGGCATAGGACTATGCGGCAATACACGTGTACATACATAAACAGAAGTAAACATGGCTGCGAGTGAGGATAATTTTCTCGACTTATATCTGAGCTGCGAACCTCAACGTTGTTCGAGAATGAAGAGACACTCACCAGCTCGACATCTGAGCCAAAATATTGCCAAATTTCTCACCGGAAAGAACCCAAACTGTGAGACTCATGCGTCAGGACACTGGCGGCATAAGACTATGCGGCAATACACGTGTACATACATAAACAGAAGTAAACATGGCTGCGAGTGAGGATAATTTTCTCGACTTATATCTGAGCTGCGAAACTTAACGTTGTTCGAGAATGAAGAGACACTCACCAGCTCGGCATCTGAGCCAAATTATTGCCAAATTTGCCACTGGAAAGAACCCAAACTGTGAGACTAATGCGTCAGGACACTGGCGGCATAGGACTATGCGGCAATACACGTGTACATACATAAATAGAAGTAAACATGGCTGCGAGTGAGGATAATTTTCTCGACTTATATCTGAGCTGCGAAACTTAACGTTGTTCGAGAATAAAGAGACACTCACCAGCTCGGCATCTGAGCCAAATTATTGTCAAATTTTTCACTGGAAAGAACCCAAACTGTGAAACTTATGCGTCAGGACACTGGCGGCATAGGCCTATGCGGCAATACACGTGTACATACATAAACAGAAGTGAACATGGCTGCGAGTGAGGATAATTTTCTCGACTTATATCTGAGCTGCGAAACTTAACGTTGTTCGAGAATGAAGAGACACTCATCAGCTCGGCATCTGAGCCAAATTATTGCCAAATTTTTCACTGGAAAGAACCCAAACTGTGAGACTCATGCGTCAGGACACTGGCGGCATAGGACTATGCGGCAATACACGTGTACATACATAAACAGAAGTAAACATGGCTGCGAGTGAGGATAATTTTCTCGACTTATATCTGAGCTGCGAACCTCAACGTTGTTCGAGAATGAAGAGACACTCACCAGCTCGACATCTGAGCCAAAATATTGCCAAATTTCTCACCGGAAAGAACCCAAACTGTGAGACTCATGCGTCAGGACACTGGCGGCATAAGACTATGCGGCAATACACGTGTACATACATAAACAGAAGTAAACATGGCTGCGAGTGAGGATAATTTTCTCGACTTATATCTGAGCTGCGAAACTTAACGTTGTTCGAGAATGAAGAGACACTCACCAGCTCGGCATCTGAGCCAAATTATTGTCAAATTTTTCACTGGAAAGAGCCCAAACTGTGAGACTCATGCGTCGTTGTTCGAGAATGAAGAGACACTCACCAGCTCGGCATCTGAGCCAAATTATTGCCACTTTGTCACTGGAAAGAACCCAAACTGTGAGACTCATGCGTCAGGACACTGGCGGCATAGGACTATGCGGCAATACACGTGTACATACATAAATAGAAGTAAACATGGCTGCGAGTGAGGATAATTTTCTCGACTTATATCTGAGCTGCGAAACTTAACGTTGTTCGAGAATAAAGAGACACTCACCAGCTCGGCATCTGAGCCAAATTATTGTCAAATTTTTCACTGGAAAGAACCCAAACTGTGAAACTTATGCGTCAGGACACTGGCGGCATAGGCCTATGCGGCAATACACGTGTACATACATAAACAGAAGTGAACATGGCTGCGAGTGAGGATAATTTTCTTATATCTGAGCTGCGAAACTTAACGTTGTTCGAGAATGAAGAGACACTCACCAGCTCGGCATCTGAGCCAAATTATTGCCAAATTTTTCACTGGAAAGAACCCAAACTGTGAGACTCATGCGTCAGGACACTGGCGGCATAAGACTATGCGGCAATACACGTGTACATACATAAACAGAAGTAAACATGGCTGCGAGTGAGGATAATTTTCTCGACTTATATCTGAGCTGCGAACCTCAACGTTGTTCGAGAATGAAGAGACACCCACCAGCTCGACATCTGAGCCAAAATATTGTCAAATTTCTCACTGGAAAAAACCCAAACTGAGAGACTCATGCGTCAGGACACTGGCGGCGTAGGCATATGCGGCAATACACGTGTACATACATAAGCATAGGTAAACATGGCTGCGAGTGAGGATAATTTTCTCGACTTATATCTGAGCTGCGAACCTCAACGTTGTTCGAGAATGAAGAGACACTCACCAGCTCGACATCTGAGCCAAAATATTGCCAAATTTCTCACTGGAAAGAACCCAAAGTGAGAGACTTATGCGTCAGGACACTGGCGGCATAGGACTATGCAGCAATACACGTGTACATACATAAACATAACTAAACATGGCTGCGAGTGAGGATAATTTTCTCGACTTATATCTGAACTGCGAACCTCAACGTTGTTCGAGAATGAAGAGACACTCACCAGCTCGACATCTGAGCCAAAATATTGCCAAATTTCTCACCGGAAAGAACCCAAACTGTGATTCTCATGCGTCAGGACACTGGCGGCATAAGACTATGCGGCAATACACGTGTACATACATAAACAGAAGTAAACATGGCTGCGAGTGAGGATAATTTTCTCGACTTATATCTGAGCTGCGAAACTTAACGTTGTTCGAGAATGAAGAGACACTCACCAGCTCGGCATCTGAGCCAAATTATTGTCAAATTTTTCACTGGAAAGAACCCAAACTGTGAGACTTATGCGTCAGGACACTGGCGGCATAGGCCTATGCGGCAATACACGTGTACATACATAAACAGAAGTGAACATGGCTGCGAGTGAGGATAATTTTCTCGACTTATATCTGAGCTGCGAAACTTAACGTTGTTCGAGAATGAAGAGACACTCACCAGCTCGGCATCTGAGCCAAATTATTGCAAAATTTGTCACTGGAAAGAACCCAAACTGTGAGACTCATGCATCAGGACACTGGCGGCATAGGACTATGCGACAATACACGTGTACATACATAAACAGAAGTAAACATGGCTGCGAGTGAGGATAATTTTCTCGACTTATATCTGAGCTGCGAACCTCAACGTTGTTCGAGAATGAAGAGACACCCACCAGCTCGACATCTGAGCCAAAATATTGTCAAATTTCTCACTGGAAAAAACCCAAACTGAGAGACTCATGCGTCAGGACACTGGCGGCGTAGGCATATGCGGCAATACACGTGTACATACATAAGCATAGGTAAACATGGCTGCGAGTGAGGATAATTTTCTCGACTTATATCTGAGCTGCGAACCTCAACGTTGTTTGAGAATGAAGAGACACTCACCAGCTCGACATCTGAGCCAAAATATTGCCAAATTTCTCACCGGAAAGAACCCAAACTGTGAGACTCATGCGTCAGGACACTGGCGGCATAAGACTATGCGGCAATACACGTGTACATACATAAACAGAAGTAAACATGGCTGCGAGTGAGGATAATTTTCTCGACTTATATCTGAGCTGCGAACCTCAACGTTGTTCGAGAATGAAGAGACACCCACCAGCTCGACATCTGAGCCAAAATATTGTCAAATTTCTCACTGGAAAAAAACCAAACTGAGAGACTCATGCGTCAGGACACTGGCGGCGTAGGCATATGCGGCAATACACGTGTACATACATAAGCATAGGTAAACATGGCTGCGAGTGAGGATAATTTTCTCGACTTATATCTGAGCTGCGAACCTCAACGTTGTTCGAGAATGAAGAGACACTCACCAGCTCGACATCTGAGCCAAAATATTGCCAAATTTCTCACTGGAAAGAACCCAAAGTGAGAGACTTATGCGTCAGGACACTGGCGGCATAGGACTATGCAGCAATACACGTGTACATACATAAACATAACTAAACATGGCTGCGAGTGAGGATAATTTTCTCGACTTATATCTGAACTGCGAACCTTAACGTTGTTCGAGAATGAAGAGACACTCACCAGCTCGACATCTGAGCCAAAATATTGCCAAATTTCTCACCGGAAAGAACCCAAACTGTGATTCTCATGCGTCAGGACACTGGCGGCATAAGACTATGCGGCAATACACGTGTACATACATAAACAGAAGTAAACATGGCTGCGAGTGAGGATAATTTTCTCGACTTATATCTGAGCTGCGAAACTTAACGTTGTTCGAGAATGAAGAGACACTCACCAGCTCGGCATCTGAGCCAAATTATTGCAAAATTTGTTACTGGAAAGAACCCAAACTGTGAGACTCATGCATCAGGACACTGGCGGCATAGGACTATGCGACAATACACGTGTACATACATAAACAGAAGTAAACATGGCTGCGAGTGAGGATAATTTTCTCGACTTATATCTGAGCTGCGAACCTCAACGTTGTTCGAGAATGAAGAGACACCCACCAGCTCGATATCTGAGCCAAAATATTGTCAAATTTCTCACTGGAAAAAAACCAAACTGAGAGACTCATGCGTCAGGACACTGGCGGCGTAGGCATATGCGGCAATACACGTGTACATACATAAGCATAGGTAAACATGGCTGCGAGTGAGGATAATTTTCTCGACTTATATCTGAGCTGCGAACCTCAACGTTGTTCGAGAATGAAGAGACACTCACCAGCTCGACATCTGAGCCAAAATATTGCCAAATTTCTCACCGGAAAGAACCCAAACTGTGAGACTCATGCGTCAGGACACTGGCGGCATAAGACTATGCGGCAATACACGTGTACATACATAAACAGAAGTAAACATGGCTGCGAGTGAGGATAATTTTCTCGACTTATATCTGAGCTGCGAAACTTAACGTTGTTCGAGAATGAAGAGACACTCACCAGCTCGGCATCTGAGCCAAATTATTGTCAAATTTTTCACTGGAAAGAACCCAAACTGTGAGACTTATGCGTCAGGACACTGGCGGCATAGGACTATGCGGCAATACACGTGTACATACATAAACAGAAGTAAACATGGCTGCGAGTGAGGATAATTTTCTCGACTTATATCTGAGCTGCGAACCTCAACGTTGTTCGACAATGAAGAGACACCCACCAGCTCGACATCTGAGCCAAAATATTGCCAAATTTCTCACTGGAAAAAAACCAAACTAAGAGACTCATGCGTCAGGACACTGGCGGCGTAGGCATATGCGGCAATACACGTGTACATACATAAACATAGGTAAACATGGCTGCGAGTGAGGATAATTTTCTCGACTTATATCTGAGCTGCGAAACTTAAAGTTGTTCCAGAATGAAGAGACACTCTCCAGCACGGCATCTGAGCCAAATTATTGCCAACTTTTTCACTTGAAATAACCCAAACTTTGAGACTCATGCGTCAGGACACTGGCGGCATAGGACTATGCGGCAATACACGTGTACATACATAAACAGAAGTAAACATGGCTGCAAGTGAGGATTATTTTCTCGACTTATATCTGAGTTGCGAAACTTAACGTTGTTCGAGAATGAAGAGACACTCACCAGCTCGGCATCTGAGCCAAATTATTGCCAATTTTTTCACTGGAAAGAACCCAAACTGTGAGACTCATGCGTCAGGACACTGGCGGCATAGGACTATGCGGCAATACACGTGTACATACATAAACAGAAGTAAACATGGCTGCGAGTGAGGATAATTTTCTCGACTTATATCTGAGCTGCGAAACTTAACGTTGTTCGAGAATAAAGAGACACTCACCAGCTCGGCATCTGAGCCAAATTATTGTCAATTTTTTCACTGGAAAGAGCCCAAACTATGAGACTCATGCGTCAGGACACTGGCGGCATAGGCCTATGCGGCAATACACGTGTACATACATAAACAGAAGTAAACATGGCTGCGAGTGAGGATAATTTTCTCGACTTATATCTGAGCTGCAAAACTTAACGTTGTTCGAGAGTGAAGAGACACTCACCAGCTCGGCATCTGAGCCAAATTATTGCCAACTTTTTCACTTGAAATAACCCAAACTTTGAGACTCATGCGTCAGGACACTGGCGGCATAGGACTATGCGGCAATACACGTGTACATACATAAACAGAAGTAAACATGGCTGCAAGTGAGGATTATTTTCTCGACTTATATCTGAGTTGCGAAACTTAACGTTGTTCGAGAATGAAGAGACACTCACCAGCTCGGCATCTGAGCCAAATTATTGCCAATTGTTTCACTGGAAAGAACCCAAACTGTGAGACTCATGCGTCAGGACACTGGCGGCATAGGACTATGCGGCAATACACGTGTACATACATAAACAGAAGTAAACATGGCTGCGAGTGAGGATAATTTTCTCGACTTATATCTGAGCTGCGAAACTTAACGTTGTTCGAGAATAAAGAGACACTCACCAGCTCGGCATCTGAGCCAAATTATTGTCAAATTTTTCACTGGAAAGAGCCCAAACTATGAGACTCATGCGTCAGGACACTGGCGGCATAGGCCTATGCGGCAATACACGTGTACATACATAAACAGAAGTAAACATGGCTGCGAGTGAGGATAATTTTCTCGACTTATATCTGAGCTGCGAAACTTAACGTTGTTCGAGAATGAAGAGACACTCACCAGCTCGGCATCTGAGCCAAATTATTGCCAAATTTTTCACTGGAAAGAACCCAAACTGTGAGACTCATGCGTCAGGACACTGGCGGCATAGGACTATGCGGCAATACACGTGTACATACATAAATAGAAGTAAACATGGCTGCGAGTGAGGATAATTTTCTCGACTTATATCTGAGCTGCGAAACTTAACGTTGTTCGAGAATAAAGAGACACTCACCAGCTCGGCATCTGAGCCAAATTATTGTCAATTTTTTCACTGGAAAGAACCCAAACTGTGAGACTTATGCGTCAGGACACTGGCGGCATAGGCCTATGCGGCAATACACGTGTACATACATAAACAGAAGTAAACATGGCTGCGAGTGAGGATAATTTTCTCGACTTATATCTGAGCTGCGAAACTTAACGTTGTTCGAAAATGAAGAGACACTCACCAGCTCGGCATCTGAGCCAAATTATTGCCAATTTTTTTACTGGAAAGAACCCAAACTGTGAGACTCATGCGTCAGGACACTGGCGGCATAGGACTATGCGGCAATACACGTGTACATACATAAACAGAAGTAAACATGGCTGCGAGTGAGGATAATTTTCTCGACTTATATCTGAGCTGCGAACCTCAACGTTGTTCGAGAATGAAGAGACACCCACCAGCTCGACATCTGAGCCAAAATATTGCCAAATTTCTCACTGGAAAAAAACCAAACTAAGAGACTCATGCGTCAGGACACTGGCGGCGTAGGCATATGCGGCAATACACGTGTACATACATAAACATAGGTAAACATGGCTGCGAGTGAGGATAATTTTCTCGACTTATATCTGAGCTGCGAAACTTAAAATTGTTCCAGAATGAAGAGACACTCTCCAGCACGGCATCTGAGCCAAATTATTGCCAATTTTTTCACTGGAAGAACACAAACTGTGAGACTCATGCGTCAGGACACTGGCGGCATAGGCCTATGCGACAATACACGTGTACATACATAAACATAGGTAAACATGGCTGCGAGTGAGGATAATTTTCTCGACTTATATCTGAGCTGCAAAACTTAACGTTGTTCGAGAGTGAAGAGACACTCACCAGCTCGGCATCTGAGCCAAATTATTGCCAACTTTTTCACTTGAAATAACCCAAACTTTGAGACTCATGCGTCAGGACACTGGCGGCATAGGACTATGCGGCAATACACGTGTACATACATAAACAGAAGTAAACATGGCTGCGAGTGAGGATAATTTTCTCGACTTATATCTGAGCTGCGAAACTTAACGTTGTTCGAGAATAAAGAGACACTCACCAGCTCGGCATCTGAGCCAAATTATTGTCAAATTTTTCACTGGAAAGAGCCCAAACTATGAGACTCATGCGTCAGGACACTGGCGGCATAGGCCTATGCGGCAATACACGTGTACATACATAAACAGAAGTAAACATGGCTGCGAGTGAGGATAATTTTCTCGACTTATATCTGAGCTGCAAAACTTAACGTTGTTCGAGAGTGAAGAGACACTCACCAGCTCGGCATCTGAGCCAAATTATTGCCAACTTTTTCACTTGAAATAACCCAAACTTTGAGACTCATGCGTCAGGACACTGGCGGCATAGGACTATGCGGCAATACACGTGTACATACATAAACAGAAGTAAACATGGCTGCAAGTGAGGATTATTTTCTCGACTTATATCTGAGTTGCGAAACTTAACGTTGTTCGAGAATGAAGAGACACTCACCAGCTCGGCATCTGAGCCAAATTATTGCCAATTTTTTCACTGGAAAGAACCCAAACTGTGAGACTCATGCGTCAGGACACTGGCGGCATAGGACTATGCGGCAATACACGTGTACATACATAAACAGAAGTAAACATGGCTGCGAGTGAGGATAATTTTCTCGACTTATATCTGAGCTGCGAAACTTAACGTTGTTCGAGAATAAAGAGACACTCACCAGCTCGGCATCTGAGCCAAATTATTGTCAAATTTTTCACTGGAAAGAGCCCAAACTGTGAGACTCATGCGTCAGGACACTGGCGGCATAGGCCTATGCGGCAATACACGTGTACATACATAAACAGAAGTAAACATGGCTGCGAGTGAGGATAATTTTCTCGACTTATATCTGAGCTGCGAAACTTAACGTTGTTCGAGAATGAAGAGACACTCACCAGCTCGGCATCTGAGCCAAATTATTGCCAAATTTTTCACTGGAAAGAACCCAAACTGTGAGACTCATGCGTCAGGACACTGGCGGCATAGGACTATGCGGCAATACACGTGTACATACATAAATAGAAGTAAACATGGCTGCGAGTGAGGATAATTTTCTCGACTTATATCTGAGCTGCGAAACTTAACGTTGTTCGAGAATAAAGAGACACTCACCAGCTCGGCATCTGAGCCAAATTATTGTCAATTTTTTCACTGGAAAGAACCCAAACTGTGAGACTTATGCGTCAGGACACTGGCGGCATAGGCCTATGCGGCAATACACGTGTACATACATAAACAGAAGTAAACATGGCTGCGAGTGAGGATAATTTTCTCGACTTATATCTGAGCTGCGAAACTTAACGTTGTTCGAAAATGAAGAGACACTCACCAGCTCGGCATCTGAGCCAAATTATTGCCAATTTTTTTACTGGAAAGAACCCAAACTGTGAGACTCATGCGTCAGGACACTGGCGGCATAGGACTATGCGGCAATACACATGTACATACATAAACAGAAGTAAACATGGCTGCGAGTGAGGATAATTTTCTCGACTTATATCTGAGCTGCGAACCTCAACGTTGTTCGAGAATGACGAGACACTCACCAGCTCGACATCTGAGCCAAAATATTGCCAAATTTCTAACCGGAAAGAACCCAAACTGTGAGACTCATGCGTCAGGACACTGGCGGCATAGGACTATGCGGCAATACACGTGTACATACATAAACAGAAGTAAACATGGCTGCGAGTGAGGATAATTTTCTCGACTTATATCTGAGCTGCGAACCTCAACGTTGTTCGAGAATGAAGAGACACCCACCAGCTCGACATCTGAGCCAAAATATTGCCAAATTTCTCACTGGAAAAAAAACCAAACTAAGAGACTCATGCGTCAGGACACTGGCGGCGTAGGCATATGCGGCAATACACGTGTACATACATAAACATAGGTAAACATGGCTGCGAGTGAGGATAATTTTCTCGACTTATATCTGAGCTGCGAAACTTAAAGTTGTTCCAGAATGAAGAGACACTCTCCAGCACGGCATCTGAGCCAAATTATTGCCAATTTTTTCACTGGAAAGAACACAAACTGTGAGACTCATGCGTCAGGACACTGGCGGCATAGGCCTATGCGACAATACACGTGTACATACATAAACATAGGTAAACATGGCTGCGAGTGAGGATAATTTTCTCGACTTATATCTGAGCTGCAAAACTTAACCTTGTTCGAGAGTGAAGAGACACTCACCAGCTCGGCATCTGAGCCAAATTATTGCCAACTTTTTCACTTGAAATAACCCAAACTTTGAGACTCATGCGTCAGGACACTGGCGGCATAGGACTATGCGGCAATACACGTGTACATACATAAACAGAAGTAAACATGGCTGCGAGTGAGGATAATTTTCTCGACTTATATCTGAGCTGCGAAACTTAACGTTGTTCGAGAATAAAGAGACACTCACCAGCTCGGCATCTGAGCCAAATTATTGTCAAATTTTTCACTGGAAAGAGCCCAAACTATGAGACTCATGCGTCAGGACACTGGCGGCATAGGCCTATGCGGCAATACACGTGTACATACATAAACAGAAGTAAACATGGCTGCGAGTGAGGATAATTTTCTCGACTTATATCTGAGCTGCAAAACTTAACGTTGTTCGAGAGTGAAGAGACACTCACCAGCTCGGCATCTGAGCCAAATTATTGCCAACTTTTTCACTTGAAATAACCCAAACTTTGAGACTCATGCGTCAGGACACTGGCGGCATAGGACTATGCGGCAATACACGTGTACATACATAAACAGAAGTAAACATGGCTGCAAGTGAGGATTATTTTCTCGACTTATATCTGAGTTGCGAAACTTAACGTTGTTCGAGAATGAAGAGACACTCACCAGCTCGGCATCTGAGCCAAATTATTGCCAATTTTTTCACTGGAAAGAACCCAAACTGTGAGACTCATGCGTCAGGACACTGGCGGCATAGGACTATGCGGCAATACACGTGTACATACATAAACAGAAGTAAACATGGCTGCGAGTGAGGATAATTTTCTCGACTTATATCTGAGCTGCGAAACTTAACGTTGTTCGAGAATAAAGAGACACTCACCAGCTCGGCATCTGAGCCAAATTATTGTCAAATTTTTCACTGGAAAGAGCCCAAACTGTGAGACTCATGCGTCAGGACACTGGCGGCATAGGCCTATGCGGCAATACACGTGTACATACATAAACAGAAGTAAACATGGCTGCGAGTGAGGATAATTTTCTCGACTTATATCTGAGCTGCGAAACTTAACGTTGTTCGAGAATGAAGAGACACTCACCAGCTCGGCATCTGAGCCAAATTATTGCCAAATTTTTCACTGGAAAGAACCCAAACTGTGAGACTCATGCGTCAGGACACTGGCGGCATAGGACTATGCGGCAATACACGTGTACATACATAAATAGAAGTAAACATGGCTGCGAGTGAGGATAATTTTCTCGACTTATATCTGAGCTGCGAAACTTAACGTTGTTCGAGAATAAAGAGACACTCACCAGCTCGGCATCTGAGCCAAATTATTGTCAATTTTTTCACTGGAAAGAACCCAAACTGTGAGACTTATGCGTCAGGACACTGGCGGCATAGGCCTATGCGGCAATACACGTGTACATACATAAACAGAAGTAAACATGGCTGCGAGTGAGGATAATTTTCTCGACTTATATCTGAGCTGCGAAACTTAACGTTGTTCGAAAATGAAGAGACACTCACCAGCTCGGCATCTGAGCCAAATTATTGCCAATTTTTTTACTGGAAAGAACCCAAACTGTGAGACTCATGCGTCAGGACACTGGCGGCATAGGACTATGCGGCAATACACATGTACATACATAAACAGAAGTAAACATGGCTGCGAGTGAGGATAATTTTCTCGACTTATATCTGAGCTGCGAACCTCAACGTTGTTCGAGAATGACGAGACACTCACCAGCTCGACATCTGAGCCAAAATATTGCCAAATTTCTAACCGGAAAGAACCCAAACTGTGAGACTCATGCGTCAGGACACTGGCGGCATAAGACTATGCGGCAATACACGTGTACATACATAAACAGAAGTAAACATGGCTGCGAGTGAGGATAATTTTCTCGACTTATATCTGAGCTGCGAAACTTAACGTTGTTCGAGAATGAAGAGACACTCACCAGCTCGGCATCTGAGCCAAATTATTGTCAAATTTTTCACTGGAAAGAACTCAAACTGTGAGACTTATGCGTCAGGACACTGGCGGCATAGGACTATGCGGCAATACACATGTACATACATAAACAGAAGTAAACATGGCTGCGAGTGAGGATAATTTTCTCGACTTATATCTGAGCTGCGAACCTCAACGTTGTTCGAGAATGACGAGACACCCACCAGCTCGACATCTGAGCCAAAATATTGCCAAATTTCTTACTGGAAAAAACCCAAACTGAGAGACTCATGCGTCAGGACACTGGCGGCGTAGGCATATGCGGCAATACACGTGTACATACATAAACATAGGTAAACATGGCTGCGAGTGAGGATAATTTTCTCGACTTATATCTGAGCTGCGAAACTTAACGTTGTTCGAAAATGAAGAGACACTCACCAGCTCGGCATCTGAGCCAAATTATTGCCAATTTTTTTACTGGAAAGAACCCAAACTGTGAGACTCATGCGTCAGGACACTGGCGGCATAGGACTATGCGGCAATACACATGTACATACATAAACAGAAGTAAACATGGCTGCGAGTGAGGATAATTTTCTCGACTTATATCTGAGCTGCGAACCTCAACGTTGTTCGAGAATGACGAGACACTCACCAGCTCGACATCTGAGCCAAAATATTGCCAAATTTCTAACCGGAAAGAACCCAAACTGTGAGACTCATGCGTCAGGACACTGGCGGCATAAGACTATGCGGCAATACACGTGTACATACATAAACAGAAGTAAACATGGCTGCGAGTGAGGATAATTTTCTCGACTTATATCTGAGCTGCGAAACTTAACGTTGTTCGAGAATGAAGAGACACTCACCAGCTCGGCATCTGAGCCAAATTATTGTCAAATTTTTCACTGGAAAGAACTCAAACTGTGAGACTTATGCGTCAGGACACTGGCGGCATAGGACTATGCGGCAATACACATGTACATACATAAACAGAAGTAAACATGGCTGCGAGTGAGGATAATTTTCTCGACTTATATCTGAGCTGCGAACCTCAACGTTGTTCGAGAATGACGAGACACCCACCAGCTCGACATCTGAGCCAAAATATTGCCAAATTTCTTACTGGAAAAAACCCAAACTGAGAGACTCATGCGTCAGGACACTGGCGGCGTAGGCATATGCGGCAATACACGTGTACATACATAAACATAGGTAAACATGGCTGCGAGTGAGGATAATTTTCTCGACTTATATCTGAGCTGCGAAACTTAAAGTTGTTCCAGAGTGAAGAGACACTCACCAGCTCGGCATCTGAGCCAAATTATTGCCAACTTTTTCACTTGAAATAACACAAACTTTGAGACTCATGCGTCAGGACACTGGCGGCATAGGACTATGCGGCAATACACGTGTACATACATAAACAGAAGTAAACATGGCTGCAAGTGAGGATTATTTTCTCGACTTATATCTGAGTTGCGAAACTTAACGTTGTTCGAGAATGAAGAGACACTCACCAGCTCGGCATCTGAGCCAAATTATTGCCAATGTTTTTACTGGAAAGAACCCAAACTGTGAGACTCATGCGTCAGGACACTGGCGGCATAGGCCTATGCGGCAATACACGTGTACATACATAAACAGAAGTAAACATGGCTGCGAGTGAGGATAATTTTCTCGACTTATATCTGAGCTGCGAAACTTAACGTTGTTCGAGAATGAAGAGACACTCACCAGCTCGGCATCTGAGCCAAATTATTGTCAAATTTTTCACTGGAAAGAACCCAAACTGTGAGACTCATGCGTCAGGACACTGGCGGCGTAGGCCTATGCGGCAATACACGTGTACATACATAAACAGAAGTAAACATGGCTGCGAGTGAGGATAATTTTCTCGACTTATATCTGAGCTGCGAAACTTAACGTTGTTCGAAAATGAAGAGACACTCACCAGCTCGGCATCTGAGCCAAATTATTGCCAATTTTTTTACTGGAAAGAACCCAAACTGTGAGACTCATGCGTCAGGACACTGGCGGCATAGGACTATGCGGCAATACACATGTACATACATAAACAGAAGTAAACATGGCTGCGAGTGAGGATAATTTTCTCGACTTATATCTGAGCTGCGAACCTCAACGTTGTTCGAGAATGACGAGACACTCACCAGCTCGACATCTGAGCCAAAATATTGCCAAATTTCTAACCGGAAAGAACCCAAACTGTGAGACTCATGCGTCAGGACACTGGCGGCATAAGACTATGCGGCAATACACGTGTACATACATAAACAGAAGTAAACATGGCTGCGAGTGAGGATAATTTTCTCGACTTATATCTGAGCTGCGAAACTTAACGTTGTTCGAGAATGAAGAGACACTCACCAGCTCGGCATCTGAGCCAAATTATTGTCAAATTTTTCACTGGAAAGAACCCAAACTGTGAGACTTATGCGTCAGGACACTGGCGGCATAGGACTATGCGGCAATACACATGTACATACATAAACAGAAGTAAACATGGCTGCGAGTGAGGATAATTTTCTCGACTTATATCTGAGCTGCGAACCTCAACGTTGTTCGAGAATGACGAGACACCCACCAGCTCGACATCTGAGCCAAAATATTGCCAAATTTCTTACTGGAAAAAACCCAAACTGAGAGACTCATGCGTCAGGACACTGGCGGCGTAGGCATATGCGGCAATACACGTGTACATACATAAACATAGGTAAACATGGCTGCGAGTGAGGATAATTTTCTCGACTTATATCTGTGCTGCGAAACTTAAAGTTGTTCCAGAGTGAAGAGACACTCACCAGCTCGGCATCTGAGCCAAATTATTGCCAACTTTTTCACTTGAAATAACACAAACTTTGAGACTCATGCGTCAGGACACTGGCGGCATAGGACTATGCGGCAATACACGTGTACATACATAAACAGAAGTAAACATGGCTGCAAGTGAGGATTATTTTCTCGACTTATATCTGAGTTGCGAAACTTAACGTTGTTCGAGAATGAAGAGACACTCACCAGCTCGGCATCTGAGCCAAATTATTGCCAATGTTTTTACTGGAAAGAACCCAAACTGTGAGACTCATGCGTCAGGACACTGGCGGCATAGGCCTATGCGGCAATACACGTGTACATACATAAACAGAAGTAAACATGGCTGCGAGTGAGGATAATTTTCTCGACTTATATCTGAGCTGCGAAACTTAACGTTGTTCGAGAATGAAGAGACACTCACTAGCTCGGCATCTGAGCCAAATTATTGTCAAATTTTTCACTGGAAAAAACCCAAACTGTGAGACTTATGCGTCAGGACACTGGCGGCATAGGACTATGCGGCAATACACATGTACATACATAAACAGAAGTAAACATGGCTGCGAGTGAGGATAATTTTCTCGACTTATATCTGAGCTGCGAACCTCAACGTTGTTTGAGAATGACGAGACACCCACCAGCTCGACATTTGAGCCAAAATATTGCCAAATTTCTTACTGGAAAAAACCCAAACTGAGAGACTCATGCGTCAGGACACTGGCGGCGTAGGCATATGCGGCAATACACGTGTACATACATAAACATAGGTAAACATGGCTGCGAGTGAGGATAATTTTCTCGACTTATATCTGAGCTGCGAAACTTAAAGTTGTTCCAGAGTGAAGAGACACTCACCAGCTCGGCATCTGAGCCAAATTATTGCCAACTTTTTCACTTGAAATAACACAAACTTTGAGACTCATGCGTCAGGACACTGGCGGCATAGGACTATGCGGCAATACACGTGTACATACATAAACAGAAGTAAACATGGCTGCAAGTGAGGATTATTTTCTCGACTTATATCTGAGTTGCGAAACTTAACGTTGTTCGAGAATGAAGAGACACTCACCAGCTCGGCATCTGAGCCAAATTATTGCCAATGTTTTTACTGGAAAGAACCCAAACTGTGAGACTCATGCGTCAGGACACTGGCGGCATAGGCCTATGCGGCAATACACGTGTACATACATAAACAGAAGTAAACATGGCTGCGAGTGAGGATAATTTTCTTATATCTGAGCTGCGAAACTTAACGTTGTTCGAGAATGAAGAGACACTCACCAGCTCGACATCTGAGCCAAAATATTGCCAAATTTCTCACCGGAAAGAACCCAAACTGTGAGACTCATGCGTCAGGACACTGGCGGCATAAGACTATGCGGCAATACACGTGTACATACATAAACAGAAGTAAACATGGCTGCGAGTGAGGATAATTTTCTCGACTTATATCTGAGCTGCGAAACTTAACGTTGTTCGAGAATGAAGAGACACTCACCAGCTCGGCATCTGAGCCAAATTATTGTCAAATATTTCACTGGAAAGAACCCAAACTGTGAGACTTATGCGTCAGGACACTGGCGACGAAGGCCTATGCGGCAATACACGTGTACATACATAAACAGAAGTGAACATGGCTGCGAGTGAGGATAATTTTCTCGACTTATATCTGAGCTGCGAAACTTAACGTTGTTCGAGAATGAAGAGACACTCACCAGCTCGGCATCTGAGCCAAATTATTGCAAAATTTGTCACTGGAAAGAACCCAAACTGTGAGACTCATGCATCAGGACACTGGCGGCATAGGACTATGCGACAATACACGTGTACATACATAAACAGAAGTAAACATGGCTGCGAGTGAGGATAATTTTCTCGACTTATATCTGAGCTGCGAACCTCAACGTTGTTCGAGAATGAAGAGACACCCACCAGCTCGACATCTGAGCCAAAATATTGTCAAATTTCTCACTGGAAAAAAACCAAACTGAGAGACTCATGCGTCAGGACACTGGCGGCGTAGGCATATGCGGCAATACACGTGTACATACATAAGCATAGGTAAACATGGCTGCGAGTGAGGATAATTTTCTCGACTTATATCTGAGCTGCGAACCTCAACGTTGTTCGAGAATGAAGAGACACTCACCAGCTCGACATCTGAGCCAACATATTGCCAAATTTCTCACCGGAAAGAACCCAAACTGTGAGACTCATGCGTCAGGACACTGGCGGCATAAGACTATGCGGCAATACACGTGTACATACATAAACAGAAGTAAACATGGCTGCGAGTGAGGATAATTTTCTCGACTTATATCTGAGCTGCGAAACTTAACGTTGTTCGAGAATGAAGAGACACTCACCAGCTCGGCATCTGAGCCAAATTATTGTCAAATTTTTCACTGGAAAGAGCCCAAACTGTGAGACTCATGCGTCGTTGTTCGAGAATGAAGAGACACTCACCAGCTCGGCATCTGAGCCAAATTATTGCCACATTTGTCACTGGAAAGAACCCAAACTGTGAGACTCATGCGTCAGGACACTGGCGGCATAGGACTATGCGGCAATACACGTGTACATACATAAATAGAAGTAAACATGGCTGCGAGTGTGGATAATTTTCTCGACGTATATCTGAGCTGCGAAACTTAACGTTGTTCGAGAATAAAGAGACACTCACCAGCTCGGCATCTGAGCCAAATTATTGTCAAATTTTTCACTGGAAAGAACCCAAACTGTGAAACTTATGCGTCAGGACACTGGCGGCATAGGCCTATGCGGCAATACACGTGTACATACATAAACAGAAGTGAACATGGCTGCGAGTGAGGATAATTTTCTTATATCTGAGCTGCGAAACTTAACGTTGTTCGAGAATGAAGAGACACTCACCAGCTCGGCATCTGAGCCAAATTATTGCCAAATTTTTCACTGGAAAGAACCCAAACTGTGAGACTCATGCGTCAGGACACTGGCGGCATAGGACTATGCGGCAATACACGTGTACATACATAAACAGAAGTAAACATGGCTGCGAGTGAGGATAATTTTATCGACTTATATCTGAGCTGCGAACCTCAACGTTGTTCGAGAATGAAGAGACACCCACCAGCTCGACATCTGAGCCAAAATATTGTCAAATTTCTCACTTGAAAAAAACCAAACTGAGAGACTCATGCGTCAGGACACTGGCGGCGTAGGCATATGCGGCAATACACGTGTACATACATAAGCATAGGTAAACATGGCTGCGAGTGAGGATAATTTTCTCGACTTATATCTGAGCTGCGAACCTCAACGTTGTTCGAGAATGAAGAGACACTCACCAGCTCGACATCTGAGCCAAAATATTGCCAAATTTCTCACTGGAAAGAACCCAAAGTGAGAGACTTATGCGTCAGGACACTGGCGGCATAGGACTATGCAGCAATACACGTGTACATACATAAACATAACTAAACATGGCTGCGAGTGAGGATAATTTTCTCGACTTATATCTGAACTGCGAACCTCAACGTTGTTCGAGAATGAAGAGACACTCACCAGCTCGACATCTGAGCCAAAATATTGCCAAATTTCTCACCGGAAAGAACCCAAACTGTGAGACTCATGCGTCAGGACACTGGCGGCATAAGACTATGCGGCAATACACGTGTACATACATAAACAGAAGTAAACATGGCTGCGAGTGAGGATAATTTTCTAGACTTATATCTGAGCTGCGAAACTTAACGTTGTTCGAGAATGAAGAGACACTCACCAGCTCGGCATCTGAGCCAAATTATTGCAAAATTTGTCACTGGAAAGAACCCAAACTGTGAGACTCATGCATCAGGACACTGGCGGCATAGGACTATGCGACAATACACGTGTACATACATAAACAGAAGTAAACATGGCTGCGAGTGAGGATAATTTTCTCGACTTATATCTGAGCTGCGAACCTCAACGTTGTTCGAGAATGAAGAGACACCCACCAGCTCGACATCTGAGCCAAAATATTGTCAAATTTCTCTCAGGAAAAAACCCAAACTGAGAGACTCATGCGTCAGGACACTGGCGGCGTAGGCATATGCGGCAATACATGTGTACATACATAAGCATAGGTAAACATGGCTGCGAGTGAGGATAATTTTCTCGACTTATATCTGAGCTGCGAACCTCAACGTTGTTCGAGAATAAAGAGACACTCACCAGCTCGGCATCTGAGCCAAATTATTGTCAAATTTTTCACTGGAAAGAACCCAAACTGTGAAACTTATGCGTCAGGACACTGGCGGCCTAGGCCTATGCGGCAATACACGTGTACATACATAAACAGAAGTGAACATGGCTGCGAGTGAGGATAATTTTCTCGACTTATATCTGAGCTGCGAAACTTAACGTTGTTCGAGAATGAAGAGACACTCATCAGCTCGGCATCTGAGCCAAATTATTGCCAAATGTTTCACTGGAAAGAACCCAAACTGTGAGACTCATGCGTCAGGACACTGGCGGCATAGGACTATGCGGCAATACACGTGTACATACATAAACAGAAGTAAACATGGCTGCGAGTGAGGATAATTTTCTCGACTTATATCTGAGCTGCGAACCTCAACGTTGTTCGAGAATGAAGAGACACCCACCAGCTCGACATCTGAGCCAAAATATTGTCAAATTTCCCACTGGAAAAAACCCAAACTGAGAGACTCATGCGTCAGGACACTGGCGGCGTAGGCATATGCGGCAATACACGTGTACATACATAAGCATAGGTAAACATGGCTGCGAGTGAGGATAATTTTCTCGACTTATATCTGAGCTGCGAACCTCAACGTTGTTCGAGAATGAAGAGACACTCACCAGCTCGACATCTGAGCCAACATATTGCCAAATTTCTCACCGGAAAGAACCCAAACTGTGAGACTCATGCGTCAGGACACTGGCGGCATAAGACTATGCGGCAATACACGTGTACATACATAAACAGAAGTAAACATGGCTGCGAGTGAGGATAATTTTCTCGACTTATATCTGAGCTGCGAAACTTAACGTTGTTCGAGAATGAAGAGACACTCACCAGCTCGGCATCTGAGCCAAATTATTGTCAAATTTTTCACTGGAAAGAGCCCAAACTGTGAGACTCATGCGTCGTTGTTCGAGAATGAAGAGACACTCACCAGCTCGGCATCTGAGCCAAATTATTGCCACATTTGTCACTGGAAAGAACCCAAACTGTGAGACTCATGCGTCAGGACACTGGCGGCATAGGACTATGCGGCAATACACGTGTACATACATAAATAGAAGTAAACATGGCTGCGAGTGTGGATAATTTTCTCGACTTATATCTGAGCTGCGAAACTTAACGTTGTTCGAGAATAAAGAGACACTCACCAGCTCGGCATCTGAGCCAAATTATTGTCAAATTTTTCACTGGAAAGAACCCAAACTGTGAAACTTATGCGTCAGGACACTGGCGGCATAGGCCTATGCGGCAATACACGTGTACATACATAAACAGAAGTGAACATGGCTGCGAGTGAGGATAATTTTCTTATATCTGAGCTGCGAAACTTAACGTTGTTCGAGAATGAAGAGACACTCACCAGCTCGGCATCTGAGCCAAATTATTGCCAAATTTTTCACTGGAAAGAACCCAAACTGTGAGACTCATGCGTCAGGACACTGGCGGCATAGGACTATGCGGCAATACACGTGTACATACATAAACAGAAGTAAACATGGCTGCGAGTGAGGATAATTTTCTCGACTTATATCTGAGCTGCGAACCTCAACGTTGTTCGAGAATGAAGAGACACCCACCAGCTCGACATCTGAGCCAAAATATTGTCAAATTTCTCACTGGAAAAAAACCAAACTGAGAGACTCATGCGTCAGGACACTGGCGGCGTAGGCATATGCGGCAATACACGTGTACATACATAAGCATAGGTAAACATGGCTGCGAGTGAGGATAATTTTCTCGACTTATATCTGAGCTGCGAACCTCAACGTTGTTCGAGAATGAAGAGACACTCACCAGCTCGACATCTGAGCCAAAATATTGCCAAATTTCTCACTGGAAAGAACCCAAAGTGAGAGACTTATGCGTCAGGACACTGGCGGCATAGGACTATGCAGCAATACACGTGTACATACATAAACATAACTAAACATGGCTGCGAGTGAGGATAATTTTCTCGACTTATATCTGAACTGCGAACCTCAACGTTGTTCGAGAATGAAGAGACACTCACCAGCTCGACATCTGAGCCAAAATATTGCCAAATTTCTCACCGGAAAGAACCCAAACTGTGAGACTCATGCGTCAGGACACTGGCGGCATAAGACTATGCGGCAATACACGTGTACATACATAAACAGAAGTAAACATGGCTGCGAGTGAGGATAATTTTCTCGACTTATATCTGAGCTGCGAAACTTAACGTTGTTCGAGAATGAAGAGACACCCACCAGCTCGACATCTGAGCCAAAATATTGTCAAATTTCTCACAGGAAAAAAACCAAACTGAGAGACTCATGCGTCAGGACACTGGCGGCGTAGGCATATGCAGCAATACACGTGTACATACATAAGCATAGGTAAACATGGCTGCGAGTGAGGATAATTTTCTCGACTTATATCTGAGCTGCGAACCTCAACGTTGTTCGAGAATAAAGAGACACTCACCAGCTCGGCATCTGAGCCAAATTATTGTCAAATTTTTCACTGGAAAGAACCCAAACTGTGAAACTTATGCGTCAGGACACTGGCGGCATAGGCCTATGCGGCAATACACGTGTACATACATAAACAGAAGTGAACATGGCTGCGAGTGAGGATAATTTTCTCGACTTATATCTGAGCTGCGAAACTTAACGTTGTTCGAGAATGAAGAGACACTCATCAGCTCGGCATCTGAGCCAAATTATTGCCAAATGTTTCACTGGAAAGAACCCAAACTGTGAGACTCATGCGTCAGGACACTGGCGGCATAGGACTATGCGGCAATACACGTGTACATACATAAACAGAAGTAAACATGGCTGCGAGTGAGGATAATTTTCTCGACTTATATCTGAGCTGCGAACCTCAACGTTGTTCGAGAATGAAGAGACACCCACCAGCTCGACATCTGAGCCAAAATATTGTCAAATTTCCCACTGGAAAAAACCCAAACTGAGAGACTCATGCGTCAGGACACTGGCGGCGTAGGCATATGCGGCAATACACGTGTACATACATAAGCATAGGTAAACATGGCTGCGAGTGAGGATAATTTTCTCGACTTATATCTGAGCTGCGAACCTCAACGTTGTTCGAGAATGAAGAGACACTCACCAGCTCGACATCTGAGCCAAATTATTGCCAAATTTCTCACCGGAAAGAACCCAAACTGTGAGACTCATGCGTCAGGACACTGGCGGCATAGGACTATGCGGCAATACACGTGTACATACATAAACAGAAGTAAACATGGCTGCGAGTGAGGATAATTTTCTCGACTTATATCTGAGCTGCGAACCTCAACGTTGTTCGAGAATGAAGAGACACCCACCAGCTCGACATCTGAGCCAAAATATTGTCAATTTTCTCACTGGAAAAAAACCAAACTGAGAGACTCATGCGTCAGGACACTGGCGGCGTAGGCATATGCGGCAATACACGTGTACATACATAAGCATAGGTAAACATGGCTGCGAGTGAGGATAATTTTCTCAACTTATATCTGAGCTGCGAACCTCAACGTTGTTCGAGAATGAAGAGACACTCACCAGCTCGACATCTGAGCCAAAATATTGCCAAATTTCTCACTGGAAGGAACCCAAAGTGAGAGACTTATGCGTCAGGACACTGGCGGCATAGGACTATGCAGCAATACACGTGTACATACATAAACATAACTAAACATGGCTGCGAGTGAGGATAATTTTCTCGACTTATATCTGAACTGCGAACCTCAACGTTGTTCGAGAATGAAGAGACACTCACCAGCTCGACATCTGAGCCAAAATATTGCCAAATTTCTCACCGGAAGGAACCCAAACTGTGAGACTCATGCGTCAGGACACTGGCGGCATAAGACTATGCGGCAATACACGTGTACATACATAAACAGAAGTAAACATGGCTGCGAGTGAGGATAATTTTCTCGACTTATATCTGAGCTGCGAACCTCAACGTTGTTCGAGAATGAAGAGACACCCACCAGCTCGACATCTGAGCCAAAATATTGTCACATTTCTCACTGGAAAAAAACCAAACTGAGAGACTCATGCGTCAGGACACTGGCGGCGTAGGCATATGCGGCAATACACGTGTACATACATAAGCATAGGTAAACATGGCTGCGAGTGAGGATAATTTTCTCGACTTATATCTGAGCTGCGAACCTCAACGTTGTTCGAGAATGAAGAGACACTCACCAGCTCGACATCTGAGCCAAAATATTGCCAAATTTCTCACTGGAAAGAACCCAAAGTGAGAGACTTATGCGTCAGGACACTGGCGGCATAAGACTATGCGGCAATACACGTGTACATACATAAACAGAAGTAAACATGGCTGCGAGTGAGGATAATTTTCTCGACTTATATCTGAGCTGCGAAACTTAACGTTGTTCGAGAATGAAGAGACACTCACCAGCTCGGCATCTGAGCCAAATTATTGCAAAATTTGTCACTGGAAAGAACCCAAACTGTGAGACTCATGCATCAGGACACTGGCGGCATAGGACTATGCGACAATACACGTGTACATACATAAACATAACTAAACATGGCTGCGAGTGAGGATAATTTTCTCGACTTATATCTGAACTGCGAACCTCAACGTTGTTCGAGAATGAAGAGACACTCACCAGCTCGACATCTGAGCCAAAATATTGCCAAATTTCTCACCGGAAGGAACCCAAACTGTGAGACTCATGCGTCAGGACACTGGCGGCATAAGACTATGCGGCAATACACGTGTACATACATAAACAGAAGTAAACATGGCTGCGAGTGAGGATAATTTTCTCGACTTATATCTGAGCTGCGAACCTCAACGTTGTTCGAGAATGAAGAGACACCCACCAGCTCGACATCTGAGCCAAAATATTGTCAAATTTCTCACTGGAAAAAAACCAAACTGAGAGACTCATGCGTCAGGACACTGGCGGCGTAGGCATATGCGGCAATACACGTGTACATACATAAGCATAGGTAAACATGGCTGCGAGTGAGGATAATTTTCTCGACTTATATCTGAGCTGCGAACCTCAACGTTGTTCGAGAATGAAGAGACACTCACCAGCTCGACATCTGAGCCAAAATATTGCCAAATTTCTCACTGGAAAGAACCCAAAGTGAGAGACTTATGCGTCAGGACACTGGCGGCATAGGACTATGCAGCAATACACGTGTACATACATAAACATAACTAAACATGGCTGCGAGTGAGGATAATTTTCTCGACTTATATCTGAACTGCGAACCTCAACGTTGTTCGAGAATGAAGAGACACTCACCAGCTCGACATCTGAGCCAAAATATTGCCAAATTTCTCACCGGAAAGAATCCAAACTGTGAGACTCATGCGTCAGGACACTGGCGGCATAAGACTATGCGGCAATACACGTGTACATACATAAACAGAAGTAAACATGGCTGCGAGTGAGGATAATTTTCTCGACTTATATCTGAGCTGCGAACCTCAACGTTGTTCGAGAATGAAGAGACACCCACCAGCTCGACATCTGAGCCAAAATATTGTCAAATTTCTCACTGGAAAAAAACCAAACTGAGAGACTCATGCGTCAGGACACTGGCGACGTAGGCATATGCGGCAATACACGTGTACATACATAAGCATAGGTAAACATGGCTGCGAGTGAGGATAATTTTCTCGACTTATATCTGAGCTGCGAACCTCAACGTTGTTCGAGAATGAAGAGACACTCACCAGCTCGACATCTGAGCCAAAATATTGCCAAATTTCTCACTGGAAAGAACCCAAAGTGAGAGACTTATGCGTCAGGACACTGGCGGCATAGGACTATGCAGCAATACACGTGTACATACATAAACATAACTAAACATGGCTGCGAGTAAGGATAATTTTCTCGACTTATATCTGAACTGCGAACCTCAACGTTGTTCGAGAATGAAGAGACACTCACCAGCTCGACATCTGAGCCAAAATATTGCCAAATTTCTCACCGGAAGGAACCCAAACTGTGAGACTCATGCGTCAGGACACTGGCGGCATAAGACTATGCGGCAATACACGTGTACATACATAAACAGAAGTAAACATGGCTGCGAGTGAGGATAATTTTCTCGACTTATATCTGAGCTGCGAACCTCAACGTTGTTCGAGAATGAAGAGACACCCACCAGCTCGACATCTGAGCCAAAATATTGTCAAATTTTTCACTGGAAAAAAACCAAACTGAGAGACTCATGCGTCAGGACACTGGCGGCGTAGGCATATGCGGCAATACACGTGTACATACATAAGCATAGGTAAACATGGCTGCGAGTGAGGATAATTTTCTCGACTTATATCTGAGCTGCGAACCTCAACGTTGTTCGAGAATGAAGAGACACTCACCAGCTCGACATCTGAGCCAAAATATTGCCAAATTTCTCACTGGAAAGAACCCAAAGTGAGAGACTTATGCGTCAGGACACTGGCGGCATAGGACTATGCAGCAATACACGTGTACATACATAAACATAACTAAACATGGCTGCGAGTGAGGATAATTTTCTCGACTTATATCTGAACTGCGAACCTCAACGTTGTTCGAGAATGAAGAGACACTCACCAGCTCGACATCTGAGCCAAAATATTGCCAAATTTCTCACCGGAAAGAACCCAAACTGTGAGACTCATGCGTCAGGACACTGGCGGCATAAGACTATGCGGCAATACACGTGTACATACATAAACAGAAGTAAACATGGCTGCGAGTGAGGATAATTTTCTCGACTTATATCTGAGCTGCGAACCTCAACGTTGTTCCAGAATGAAGAGACACTCACCAGCTCGACATCTGAGCCAAAATATTGCCAAATTTCTCACTGGAAAGAACCCAAAGTGAGAGACTTATGCGTCAGGACACTGGCGGCATAGGACTATGCAGCAATACACGTGTACATACATAAACATAACTAAACATGGCTGCGAGTGAGGATAATTTTCTCGACTTATATCTGAACTGCGAACCTCAACGTTGTTCGAGAATGAAGAGACACTCACCAGCTCGACATCTGAGCCAAAATATTGCCAAATTTCTCACCGGAAAGAACCCAAACTGTGAGACTCATGCATCAGGACACTGGCGGCATAGGACTATGCGACAATACACGTGTACATACATAAACATAACTAAACATGGCTGCGAGTGAGGATAATTTTCTCGACTTATATCTGAACTGCGAACCTCAACGTTGTTCGAAAATGAAGAGACACTCACCAGCTCGACATCTGAGCCAAAATATTGCCAAATTTCTCACCGGAAGGAACCCAAACTGTGAGACTCATGCGTCAGGACACTGGCGGCATAAGACTATGCGGCAATACACGTGTACATACATAAACAGAAGTAAACATGGCTGCGAGTGAGGATAATTTTCTCGACTTATATCTGAGCTGCGAACCTCAACGTTGTTCGAGAATGAAGAGACACCCACCAGCTCGACATCTGAGCCAAAATATTGTCAAATTTCTCACTGGAAAAAAACCAAACTGAGAGACTCATGCGTCAGGACACTGGCGGCGTAGGCATATGCGGCAATACACGTGTACATACATAAGCATAGGTAAACATGGCTGCGAGTGAGGATAATTTTCTCGACTTATATCTGAGCTGCGAACCTCAACGTTGTTCGAGAATGAAGAGACACTCACCAGCTCGACATCTGAGCCAAAATATTGCCAAATTTCTCACTGGAAAGAACCCAAAGTGAGAGACTTATGCGTCAGGACACTGGCGGCATAGGACTATGCAGCAATACACGTGTACATACATAAACATAACTAAACATGGCTGCGAATGAGGATAATTTTCTCGACTTATATCTGAACTGCGAACCTCAACGTTGTTCGAGAATGAAGAGACACTCACCAGCTCGACATCTGAGCCAAAATATTGCCAAATTTCTCACCGGAAAGAACCCAAACTGTGAGACTCATGCGTCAGGACACTGGCGGCATAAGACTATGCGGCAATACACGTGTACATACATAAACAGAAGTAAACATGGCTGCGAGTGAGGATAATTTTCTCGACTTATATCTGAGCTGCGAAACTTAACGTTGTTCGAGAATGAAGAGACACTCACCAGCTCGGCATCTGAGCCAAATTATTGCAAAATTTGTCACTGGAAAGAACCCAAACTGTGAGACTCATGCATCAGGACACTGGCGGCATAGGACTATGCGACAATACACGTGTACATACATAAACAGAAGTAAACATGGCTGCGAGTGAGGATAATTTTCTCGACTTATATCTGAGCTGCGAACCTCAACGTTGTTCGAGAATGAAGAGACACCCACCAGCTCGACATCTGAGCCAATATATTGTCAAATTTCTCACTGGAAAAAAACCAAACTGAGAGACTCATGCGTCAGGACACTGGCGGCGTAGGCATATGCGGCAATACACGTGTACATACATAAGCATAGGTAAACATGGCTGCGAGTGAGGATAATTTTCTCGACTTATATCTGAGCTGCGAACCTCAACGTTGTTCGAGAATGAAGAGACACTCACCAGCTCGACATCTGAGCCAAAATATTGCCAAATTTCTCACTGGAAAGAACCCAAAGTGAGAGACTTATGCGTCAGGACACTGGCGGCATAGGACTATGCAGCAATACACGTGTACATACATAAACATAACTAAACATGGCTGCGAGTAAGGATAATTTTCTCGACTTATATCTGAACTGCGAACCTCAACGTTGTTCGAGAATAAAGAGACACTCACCAGCTCGACATCTGAGCCAAAATATTGCCAAATTTCTCACCGGAAGGAACCCAAACTGTGAGACTCATGCGTCAGGACACTGGCGGCATAAGACTATGCGGCAATACACGTGTACATACATAAACAGAAGTAAACATGGCTGCGAGTGAGGATAATTTTCTCGACTTATATCTGAGCTGCGAACCTCAACGTTGTTCGAGAATGAAGAGACACTCACCAGCTCGACATCTGAGCCAAAATATTGCCAAATTTCTCACTGGAAAGAACCCAAAGTGAGAGACTTATGCGTCAGGACACTGGCGGCATAGGACTATGCAGCAATACACGTGTACATACATAAACATAACTAAACATGGCTGCGAGTGAGGATAATTTTCTCGACTTATATCTGAACTGCGAACCTCAACGTTGTTCGAGAATGAAGAGACACTCACCAGCTCGACATCTGAGCCAAAATATTGCCAAATTTCTCACCGGAAAGAACCCAAACTGTGAGACTCATGCGTCAGGACACTGGCGGCATAAGACTATGCGGCAATACACGTGTACATACATAAACAGAAGTAAACATGGCTGAGAGTGAGGATAATTTTCTCGACTTATATCTGAGCTGCGAAACTTAACGTTGTTCGAGAATGAAGAGACACTCACCAGCTCGGCATCTGAGCCAAATTATTGCAAAATTTGTCACTGGAAAGAACCCAAACTGTGAGACTCATGCATCAGGACACTGGCGGCATAGGACTATGCGACAATACACGTGTACATACATAAACAGAAGTAAACATGGCTGCGAGTGAGGATAATTTTCTCGACTTATATCTGAGCTGCGAACCTCAACGTTGTTCGAGAATGAAGAGACACCCACCAGCTCGACATCTGAGCCAAAATATTGTCAAATTTCTCACTGGAAAAAAACCAAACTGAGAGACTCATGCGTCAGGACACTGGCGGCGTAGGCATATGCGGCAATACACGTGTACATACATAAGCATAGGTAAACATGGCTGCGAGTGAGGATAATTTTCTCGACTTATATCTGAGCTGCGAACCTCAACGTTGTTCGAGAATGAAGAGACACTCACCAGCTCGACATCTGAGCCAAAATATTGCCAAATTTCTCACTGGAAAGAACCCAAAGTGAGAGACTTATGCGTCAGGACACTGGCGGCATAGGACTATGCAGCAATACACGTGTACATACATAAACATAACTAAACATGGCTGCGAGTAAGGATAATTTTCTCGACTTATATCTGAACTGCGAACCTCAACGTTGTTCGAGAATGAAGAGACACTCACCAGCTCGACATCTGAGCCAAAATATTGCCAAATTTCTCACCGGAAAGAACCCAAACTGTGAGACTCATGCGTCAGGACACTGGCGGCATAGGCCTATGCGGCAATACACGTGTACATACATAAACAGAAGTGAACATGGCTGCGAGTGAGGATAATTTTCTCGACTTATATCTGAGCTGCGAACCTCAACGTTGTTCGAGAATGAAGAGACACTCACCAGCTCGACATCTGAGCCAAAATATTGCCAAATTTCTCACCGGAAAAAACCCAAACTGTGAGACTCATGCGTCAGGACACTGGCGGCATAGGCCTATGCGGCAATACACGTGTACATACATAAACAGAAGTGAACATGGCTGCGAGTGAGGATAATTTTCTCGACTTATATCTGAGCTGCGAAACTTAACGTTGTTCGAGAATGAAGAGACACTCATCAGCTCGGCATCTGAGCCAAATTATTGCCAAATGTTTCACTGGAAAGAACCCAAACTGTGAGACTCATGCGTCAGGACACTGGCGGCATAGGACTATGCGGCAATACACGTGTACATACATAAACAGAAGTAAACATGGCTGCGAGTGAGGATAATTTTCTCGACTTATATCTGAGCTGCGAACCTCAACGTTGTTCGAGAATGAAGAGACACCCACCAGCTCGACATCTGAGCCAAAATATTGTCAAATTTCCCACTGGAAAAAACCCAAACTGAGAGACTCATGCGTCAGGACACTGGCGGCGTAGGCATATGCGGCAATACACGTGTACATACATAAGCATAGGTAAACATGGCTGCGAGTGAGGATAATTTTCTCGACTTATATCTGAGCTGCGAACCTCAACGTTGTTCGAGAATGAAGAGACACTCACCAGCTCGACATCTGAGCCAAAATATTGCCAAATTTCTCACCGGAAAGAACCCAAACTGTGAGACTCATGCGTCAGGACACTGGCGGCATAAGACTATGCGGCAATACACGTGTACATACATAAACAGAAGTAAACATGGCTGCGAGTGAGGATAATTTTCTCGACTTATATCTGAGCTGCGAACCTCAACGTTGTTCGAGAATGAAGAGACACTCACCAGCTCGACATCTGAGCCAAAATATTGCCAAATTTCTCACTGGAAAGAACCCAAAGTGAGAGACTTATGCGTCAGGACACTGGCGGCATAGGACTATGCAGCAATACACGTGTACATACATAAACATAACTAAACATGGCTGCGAGTGAGGATAATTTTCTCGACTTATATCTGAACTGCGAACCTCAACGTTGTTCGAGAATGAAGAGACACTCACCAGCTCGACATCTGAGCCAAAATATTGCCAAATTTCTCACCGGAAAGAACCCAAACTGTGAGACTCATGCGTCAGGACACTGGCGGCATAAGACTATGCGGCAATACACGTGTACATACATAAACAGAAGTAAACATGGCTGAGAGTGAGGATAATTTTCTCGACTTATATCTGAGCTGCGAAACTTAACGTTGTTCGAGAATGAAGAGACACTCACCAGCTCGGCATCTGAGCCAAATTATTGCAAAATTTGTCACTGGAAAGAACCCAAACTGTGAGACTCATGCATCAGGACACTGGCGGCATAGGACTATGCGACAATACACGTGTACATACATAAACAGAAGTAAACATGGCTGCGAGTGAGGATAATTTTCTCGACTTATATCTGAGCTGCGAACCTCAACGTTGTTCGAGAATGAAGAGACACCCACCAGCTCGACATCTGAGCCAAAATATTGTCAAATTTCTCACTGGAAAAAAACCAAACTGAGAGACTCATGCGTCAGGACACTGGCGGCGTAGGCATATGCGGCAATACACGTGTACATACATAAGCATAGGTAAACATGGCTGCGAGTGAGGATAATTTTCTCGACTTATATCTGAGCTGCGAACCTCAACGTTGTTCGAGAATGAAGAGACACTCACCAGCTCGACATCTGAGCCAAAATATTGCCAAATTTCTCACTGGAAAGAACCCAAAGTGAGAGACTTATGCGTCAGGACACTGGCGGCATAGGACTATGCAGCAATACACGTGTACATACATAAACATAACTAAACATGGCTGCGAGTAAGGATAATTTTCTCGACTTATATCTGAACTGCGAACCTCAACGTTGTTCGAGAATGAAGAGACACTCACCAGCTCGACATCTGAGCCAAAATATTGCCAAATTTCTCACCGGAAAGAACCCAAACTGTGAGACTCATGCGTCAGGACACTGGCGGCATAGGCCTATGCGGCAATACACGTGTACATACATAAACAGAAGTGAACATGGCTGCGAGTGAGGATAATTTTCTCGACTTATATCTGAGCTGCGAACCTCAACGTTGTTCGAGAATGAAGAGACACTCACCAGCTCGACATCTGAGCCAAAATATTGCCAAATTTCTCACCGGAAAAAACCCAAACTGTGAGACTCATGCGTCAGGACACTGGCGGCATAGGCCTATGCGGCAATACACGTGTACATACATAAACAGAAGTGAACATGGCTGCGAGTGAGGATAATTTTCTCGACTTATATCTGAGCTGCGAAACTTAACGTTGTTCGAGAATGAAGAGACACTCATCAGCTCGGCATCTGAGCCAAATTATTGCCAAATGTTTCACTGGAAAGAACCCAAACTGTGAGACTCATGCGTCAGGACACTGGCGGCATAGGACTATGCGGCAATACACGTGTACATACATAAACAGAAGTAAACATGGCTGCGAGTGAGGATAATTTTCTCGACTTATATCTGAGCTGCGAACCTCAACGTTGTTCGAGAATGAAGAGACACCCACCAGCTCGACATCTGAGCCAAAATATTGTCAAATTTCCCACTGGAAAAAACCCAAACTGAGAGACTCATGCGTCAGGACACTGGCGGCGTAGGCATATGCGGCAATACACGTGTACATACATAAGCATAGGTAAACATGGCTGCGAGTGAGGATAATTTTCTCGACTTATATCTGAGCTGCGAACCTCAACGTTGTTCGAGAATGAAGAGACACTCACCAGCTCGACATCTGAGCCAAAATATTGCCAAATTTCTCACCGGAAAGAACCCAAACTGTGAGACTCATGCGTCAGGACACTGGCGGCATAAGACTATGCGGCAATACACGTGTACATACATAAACAGAAGTAAACATGGCTGCGAGTGAGGATAATTTTCTCGACTTATATCTGAGCTGCGAAATTTAACGTTGTTCGAGAATGAAGAGACACTCACCAGCTCGGCATCTGAGCCAAATTATTGTCAAATTTTTCACTGGAAAGAACCCAAACTGTGAGACTTATGCGTCAGGACACTGGCGGCATAGGACTATGCGGCAATACACGTGTACATACATAAACAGAAGTAAACATGGCTGCGAGTGAGGATAATTTTCTCGACTTATATCTGAGCTGCGAACCTCAACGTTGTTCGAGAATGAAGAAACACCCACCAGCTCGACATCTGAGCCAAAATATTGTCAAATTTCTCACAGGAAAAAAACCAAACTGAGAGACTCATGCGTCAGGACACTGGCGGCGTAGGCATATGCGGCAATACACGTGTACATACATAAGCATAGGTAAACATGGCTGCGAGTGAGGATAATTTTCTCGACTTATATCTGAGCTGCGAAACTTAACGTTGTTCGAGAATAAAGAGACACTCACCAGCTCGGCATCTGAGCAAAATTATTGTCAAATTTTTCACTGGAAAGAGCCCAAACTGTGAGACTCATGCGTCGTTGTTCGAGAATGAAGAGACACTCACCAGCTCGGCATCTGAGCCAAATTATTGCCAAATTTGTCACTGGAAAGAACCCAAACTGTGAGACTCATGCGTCAGGACACTGGCGGCATAGGACTATGCGGCAATACACGTGTACATACATAAATAGAAGTAAACATGGCTGCGAGTGAGGATAATTTTCTCGACTTATATCTGAGCTGCGAAACTTAACGTTGTTCGAGAATAAAGAGACACTCACCAGCTCGGCATCTGAGCCAAATTATTGTCAAATTTTTTCACTGGAAAGAGCCCAAACTGTGAGACTCATGCGTCGTTGTTCGAGAATGAAGAGACACTCACCAGCTCGGCATCTGAGCCAAATTATTGCCAAATTTGTCACTGGAAAGAACCCAAACTGTGAGACTCATGCGTCAGGACACTGGCGGCATAGGACTATGCGGCAATACACGTGTACATACATAAATAGAAGTAAACATGGCTGCGAGTGAGGATAATTTTCTCGACTTATATCTGAGCTGCGAAACTTAACGTTGTTCGAGAATAAAGAGACACTCACCAGCTCGGCATCTGAGCCAAATTATTGTCAAATTTTTTCACTGGAAAGAACCCAAACTGTGAAACTTATGCGTCAGGACACTGGCGGCATAGGCCTATGCGGCAATACACGTGTACATACATAAACAGAAGTGAACATGGCTGCGAGTGAGGATAATTGTCTTATATCTGAGCTGCGAAACTTAACGTTGTTCGAGAATGAAGAGACACTCACCAGCTCGGCATCTGAGCCAAAATATTGCCAAATGTCTCACTGGAAAGAACCCAAACTGTGAGACTCATGCGTCAGAACCCTGGCGGCATAGGACTATGCGGCAATACATAAACAGAAGTAAACATGGCTGCGAGTGAGGATAATTTTCTCGACTTATATCTGAGCTGCGAACCTCAACGTTGTTCGAGAATGAAGAGACACCCACCAGCTCGACATCTGAGCCAAAATATTGCCAAATTTCTCACTGGAAGGAACCCAAAGTGAGAGACTTATGCGTCAGGACACTGGCGGCATAGGACTATGCAGCAATACACGTGTACATACATAAACATAACTAAACATGGCTGCGAGTGAGGATAATTTTCTCGATTTATATCTGAACTGCGAACCTCAACGTTGTTCGAGAATGAAGAGACACTCACCAGCTCGACATCTGAGCCAAAATATTGCCAAATTTCTCACCGGAAGGAACCCAAACTGTGAGACTCATGCGTCAGGACACTGGCGGCATAAGACTATGCGGCAATACACGTGTACATACATAAACAGAAGTAAACATGGCTGCGAGTGAGGATAATTTTCTCGACTTATATCTGAGCTGCGAAACTTAACGTTGTTCGAGAATGAAGAGACACTCACCAGCTCGGCATCTGAGCCAAATTATTGTCAAATTTTTCACTGGAAAGAACCCAAACTGTGAGACTTATGCGTCAGGACACTGGCGGCATAGGCCTATGCGGCAATACACGTGTACATACATAAACAGAAGTGAACATGGCTGCGAGTGAGGATAATTTTCTCGACTTATATCTGAGCTGCGAAACTTAACGTTGTTCGAGAATGAAGAGACACTCACCAGCTCGGCATCTGAGCCAAATTATTGCAAAATTTGTCACTGGAAAGAACCCAAACTGTGAGACTCATGCATCAGGACACTGGCGGCATAGGACTATGCGACAATACACGTGTACATACATAAACAGAAGTAAACATGGCTGCGAGTGAGGATAATTTTCTCGACTTATATCTGAGCTGCGAACCTCAACGTTGTTCGAGAATGAAGAGACACTCACCAGCTCGACATCTGAGCCAAAATATTGCCAAATTTTTCACTGGAAAGAACCCAAAGTGAGAGACTCATGCGTCAGGACACTGGCGGCATAGGACTATGCGGCAATACACGTGTACATACATAAACAGAAGTAAACATGGCTGCGAGTGAGGATAATTTTCTCGACTTATATCTGAGCTGCGAACCTCAACGTTGTTCGAGAATGAAGAGACACCCACCAGCTCGACATCTGAGCCAAAATATTGTCAAATTTCTCACTGGAAAAAACCCAAACTGAGAGACTCATGCGTCAGGACACTGGCGGCGTAGGCATATGTGGCAATACACGTGTACATACATAAGCATAGGTAAACATGGCTGCGAGTGAGGATAATTTTCTCGACTTATATCTGAGCTGCGAACCTCAACGTTGTTCGAGAATGAAGAGACACTCACCAGCTCGACATCTGAGCCAAAATATTGCCAAATTTCTCACCGGAAAGAACCCAAACTGTGAGACTCATGCGTCAGGACACTGGCGGCATAGGCCTATGCGGCAATACACGTGTACATACATAAACAGAAGTGAACATGGCTGCGAGTGAGGATAATTTTCTCGACTTATATCTGAGCTGCGAAACTTAACGTTGTTCGAGAATGAAGAGACACTCACCAGCTCGGCATCTGAGCCAAATTATTGCAAAATTTGTCACTGGAAAGAACCCAAACTGTGAGACTCATGCATCAGGACACTGGCGGCATAGGACTATGCGACAATACACGTGTACATACATAAACAGAAGTAAACATGGCTGCGAGTGAGGATAATTTTCTCGACTTATATCTGAGCTGCGAACCTCAACGTTGTTCGAGAATGAAGAGACACCCACCAGCTCGACATCTGAGCCAAAATATTGTCAAATTTCTCACTGGAAAAAACCCAAACTGAGAGACTCATGCGTCAGGACACTGGCGGCGTAGGCATATGTGGCAATACACGTGTACATACATAAGCATAGGTAAACATGGCTGCGAGTGAGGATAATTTTCTCGACTTATATCTGAGCTGCGAACCTCAACGTTGTTCGAGAATGAAGAGACACTCACCAGCTCGGCATCTGAGCCAAATTATTGTCAAATTTTTCACTGGAAAGAACCCAAACTGTGAGACTTATGCGTCAGGACACTGGCGGCATAGGCCTATGCGGCAATACACGTGTACATACATAAACAGAAGTGAACATGGCTGCGAGTGAGGATAATTTTCTCGACTTATATCTGAGCTGCGAAACTTAACGTTGTTCGAGAATGAAGAGACACTCACCAGCTCGGCATCTGAGCCAAATTATTGCAAAATTTGTCACTGGAAAGAACCCAAACTGTGAGACTCATGCATCAGGACACTGGCGGCATAGGACTATGCGACAATACACGTGTACATACATAAACAGAAGTAAACATGGCTGCGAGTGAGGATAATTTTCTCGACTTATATCTGAGCTGCGAACCTCAACGTTGTTCGAGAATGAAGAGACACTCACCAGCTCGACATCTGAGCCAAAATATTGCCAAATTTTTCACTGGAAAGAACCCAAAGTGAGAGACTCATGCGTCAGGACACTGGCGGCATAGGACTATGCGGCAATACACGTGTACATACATAAACAGAAGTAAACATGGCTGCGAGTGAGGATAATTTTCTCGACTTATATCTGAGCTGCGAACCTCAACGTTGTTCGAGAATGAAGAGACACCCACCAGCTCGACATCTGAGCCAAAATATTGTCAAATTTCTCACTGGAAAAAACCCAAACTGAGAGACTCATGCGTCAGGACACTGGCGGCGTAGGCATATGTGGCAATACACGTGTACATACATAAGCATAGGTAAACATGGCTGCGAGTGAGGATAATTTTCTCGACTTATATCTGAGCTGCGAACCTCAACGTTGTTCGAGAATGAAGAGACACTCACCAGCTCGACATCTGAGCCAAAATATTGCCAAATTTCTCACCGGAAAGAACCCAAACTGTGAGACTCATGCGTCAGGACACTGGCGGCATAGGCCTATGCGGCAATACACGTGTACATACATAAACAGAAGTGAACATGGCTGCGAGTGAGGATAATTTTCTCGACTTATATCTGAGCTGCGAAACTTAACGTTGTTCGAGAATGAAGAGACACTCACCAGCTCGGCATCTGAGCCAAATTATTGCAAAATTTGTCACTGGAAAGAACCCAAACTGTGAGACTCATGCATCAGGACACTGGCGGCATAGGACTATGCGACAATACACGTGTACATACATAAACAGAAGTAAACATGGCTGCGAGTGAGGATAATTTTCTCGACTTATATCTGAGCTGCGAACCTCAACGTTGTTCGAGAATGAAGAGACACCCACCAGCTCGACATCTGAGCCAAAATATTGTCAAATTTCTCACTGGAAAAAACCCAAACTGAGAGACTCATGCGTCAGGACACTGGCGGCGTAGGCATATGTGGCAATACACGTGTACATACATAAGCATAGGTAAACATGGCTGCGAGTGAGGATAATTTTCTCGACTTATATCTGAGCTGCGAACCTCAACGTTGTTCGAGAATGAAGAGACACTCACCAGCTCGACATCTGAGCCAAAATATTGCCAAATTTCTCACCGGAAAGAACCCAAACTGTGAGACTCATGCGTCAGGACACTGGCGGCATAGGCCTATGCGGCAATACACGTGTACATACATAAACAGAAGTGAACATGGCTGCGAGTGAGGATAATTTTCTCGACTTATATCTGAGCTGCGAAACTTAACGTTGTTCGAGAATGAAGAGACACTCACCAGCTCGGCATCTGAGCCAAATTATTGCCAAATTTGTCACTGGAAAGAACCCAAACTGTGAGACTCATGCATCAGGACACTGGCGGCATAGGACTATGTGGCAATACACGTGTACATACATAAACAGAAGTAAACATGGCTGCGAGTGAGGATAATTTTCTCGACTTATATCTGAGCTGCGAACCTCAACGTTGTTCGAGAATGAAGAGACACTCACCAGCTCGACATCTGAGCCAAAATATTGCCAAATTTTTCACTGGAAAGAACCCAAAGTGAGAGACTCATGCGTCAGGACACTGGCGGCATAGGACTATGCGGCAATACACGTGTACATACATAAACAGAAGTAAACATGGCTGCGAGTGAGGATAATTTTCTCGACTTATATCTGAGCTGCGAACCTCAACGTTGTTCGAGAATGAAGAGACACCCACCAGCTCGACATCTGAGCCAAAATATTGTCAAATTTCTCACTGGAAAAAACCCAAACTGAGAGACTCATGCGTCAGGACACTGGCGGCGTAGGCATATGTGGCAATACACGTGTACATACATAAGCATAGGTAAACATGGCTGCGAGTGAGGATAATTTTCTCGACTTATATCTGAGCTGCGAACCTCAACGTTGTTCGAGAATGAAGAGACACTCACCAGCTCGACATCTGAGCCAAAATATTGCCAAATTTCTCACCGGAAAGAACCCAAACTGTGAGACTCATGCGTCAGGACACTGGCGGCATAGGCCTATGCGGCAATACACGTGTACATACATAAACAGAAGTGAACATGGCTGCGAGTGAGGATAATTTTCTCGACTTATATCTGAGCTGCGAAACTTAACGTTGTTCGAGAATGAAGAGACACTCACCAGCTCGGCATCTGAGCCAAATTATTGCAAAATTTGTCACTGGAAAGAACCCAAACTGTGAGACTCATGCATCAGGACACTGGCGGCATAGGACTATGCGACAATACACGTGTACATACATAAACAGAAGTAAACATGGCTGCGAGTGAGGATAATTTTCTCGACTTATATCTGAGCTGCGAACCTCAACGTTGTTCGAGAATGAAGAGACACCCACCAGCTCGACATCTGAGCCAAAATATTGTCAAATTTCTCACTGGAAAAAACCCAAACTGAGAGACTCATGCGTCAGGACACTGGCGGCGTAGGCATATGTGGCAATACACGTGTACATACATAAGCATAGGTAAACATGGCTGCGAGTGAGGATAATTTTCTCGACTTATATCTGAGCTGCGAACCTCAACGTTGTTCGAGAATGAAGAGACACTCACCAGCTCGACATCTGAGCCAAAATATTGCCAAATTTCTCACCGGAAAGAACCCAAACTGTGAGACTCATGCGTCAGGACACTGGCGGCATAGGCCTATGCGGCAATACACGTGTACATACATAAACAGAAGTGAACATGGCTGCGAGTGAGGATAATTTTCTCGACTTATATCTGAGCTGCGAAACTTAACGTTGTTCGAGAATGAAGAGACACTCACCAGCTCGGCATCTGAGCCAAATTATTGCCAAATTTGTCACTGGAAAGAACCCAAACTGTGAGACTCATGCATCAGGACACTGGCGGCATAGGACTATGTGGCAATACACGTGTACATACATAAACAGAAGTAAACATGGCTGCGAGTGAGGATAATTTTCTCGACTTATATCTGAGCTGCGAACCTCAACGTTGTTCGAGAATGAAGAGACACCCACCAGCTCGACATCTGAGCCAAAATATTGTCAAATTTCTCACAGGAAAAAACCCAAACTGAGAGACTCATGCGTCAGGACACTGGCGGCGTAGGCATATGCGGCAATACACGTGTACATACATAAGCATAGGTAAACATGGCTGCGAGTGAGGATAATTTTCTCGACTTATATCTGAGCTGCGAACCTCAACGTTGTTCGAGAATGAAGAGACACTCACCAGCTCGACATCTGAGCCAAAATATTGCCAAATTTTTCACTGGAAAGAACCCAAAGTGAGAGACTCATGCGTCAGGACACTGGCGGCATAGGACTATGCGGCAATACACGTGTACATACATAAACAGAAGTAAACATGGCTGCGAGTGAGGATAATTTTCTCGACTTATATCTGAACTGCGAACCTCAACGTTGTTCGAGAATGAAGAGACACGCACCAGCTCGACATCTGAGCCAAAATATTGCCAAATTTCTCACCGGAAAGAACCCAAACTGTGAGACTCATGCGTCAGGACACTGGCGGCATAGGACTATGCGGCAATACACGTGTACATACATAAACAGAAGTAAACATGGCTGCAAGTGAGGATAATTTTCTCGACTTATATCTGAGCTGCGAAACTTAACGTTGTTCGAGAATAAAGAGACACTCACCAGCTCGGCATCTGAGCCAAATTATTGTCAAATTTTTTCACTGGAAAGAACCCAAACTGTGAAACTTATGCATCAGGACACTGGCGGCATAGGCCTATGCGGCAATACACGTGTACATACATAAACAGAAGTGAACATGGCTGCGAGTGAGGATAATTGTCTTATATCTGAGCTGCGAAACTTAACGTTGTTCGAGAATGAAGAGACACTCACCAGCTCGGCATCTGAGCCAAATTATTGCCAATTTTTTCACTGGAAAGAACCCAAACTGTGAGACTCATGCGTCAGGACACTGGCGGCATAGGACTATGCGGCAATACATAAACAGAAGTAAACATGGCTGCGAGTGAGGATAATTTTCTCGACTTATATCTGAGCTGCGAACCTCAACGTTGTTCGAGAATGAAGAGACACCCACCAGCTCGACATCTGAGCCAAAATATTGCCAAATTTCTCACTGGAAGGAACCCAAAGTGAGAGACTTATGCGTCAGGACACTGGCGGCATAGGACTATGCAGCAATACACGTGTACATACATAAACATAACTAAACATGGCTGCGAGTGAGGATAATTTTCTCGATTTATATCTGAACTGCGAACCTCAACGTTGTTCGAGAATGAAGAGACACTCACCAGCTCGACATCTGAGCCAAAATATTGCCAAATTTCTCACCGGAAGGAACCCAAACTGTGAGACTCATGCGTCAGGACACTGGCGGCATAAGACTATGCGGCAATACACGTGTACATACATAAACAGAAGTAAACATGGCTGCGAGTGAGGATAATTTTCTCGACTTATATCTGAGCTGCGAAACTTAACGTTGTTCGAGAATGAAGAGACACTCACCAGCTCGGCATCTGAGCCAAATTATTGTCAAATTTTTCACTGGAAAGAACCCAAACTGTGAGACTTATGCGTCAGGACACTGGCGGCATAGGCCTATGCGGCAATACACGTGTACATACATAAACAGAAGTGAACATGGCTGCGAGTGAGGATAATTTTCTCGACTTATATCTGAGCTGCGAAACTTAACGTTGTTCGAGAATGAAGAGACACTCACCAGCTCGGCATCTGAGCCAAATTATTGCAAAATTTGTCACTGGAAAGAACCCAAACTGTGAGACTCATGCATCAGGACACTGGCGGCATAGGACTATGCGACAATACACGTGTACATACATAAACAGAAGTAAACATGGCTGCGAGTGAGGATAATTTTCTCGACTTATATCTGAGCTGCGAACCTCAACGTTGTTCGAGAATGAAGAGACACTCACCAGCTCGACATCTGAGCCAAAATATTGCCAAATTTTTCACTGGAAAGAACCCAAAGTGAGAGACTCATGCGTCAGGACACTGGCGGCATAGGACTATGCGGCAATACACGTGTACATACATAAACAGAAGTAAACATGGCTGCGAGTGAGGATAATTTTCTCGACTTATATCTGAGCTGCGAACCTCAACGTTGTTCGAGAATGAAGAGACACCCACCAGCTCGACATCTGAGCCAAAATATTGTCAAATTTCTCACTGGAAAAAACCCAAACTGAGAGACTCATGCGTCAGGACACTGGCGGCGTAGGCATATGTGGCAATACACGTGTACATACATAAGCATAGGTAAACATGGCTGCGAGTGAGGATAATTTTCTCGACTTATATCTGAGCTGCGAACCTCAACGTTGTTCGAGAATGAAGAGACACTCACCAGCTCGACATCTGAGCCAAAATATTGCCAAATTTCTCACCGGAAAGAACCCAAACTGTGAGACTCATGCGTCAGGACACTGGCGGCATAGGCCTATGCGGCAATACACGTGTACATACATAAACAGAAGTGAACATGGCTGCGAGTGAGGATAATTTTCTCGACTTATATCTGAGCTGCGAAACTTAACGTTGTTCGAGAATGAAGAGACACTCACCAGCTCGGCATCTGAGCCAAATTATTGCAAAATTTGTCACTGGAAAGAACCCAAACTGTGAGACTCATGCATCAGGACACTGGCGGCATAGGACTATGCGACAATACACGTGTACATACATAAACAGAAGTAAACATGGCTGCGAGTGAGGATAATTTTCTCGACTTATATCTGAGCTGCGAACCTCAACGTTGTTCGAGAATGAAGAGACACCCACCAGCTCGACATCTGAGCCAAAATATTGTCAAATTTCTCACTGGAAAAAACCCAAACTGAGAGACTCATGCGTCAGGACACTGGCGGCGTAGGCATATGTGGCAATACACGTGTACATACATAAGCATAGGTAAACATGGCTGCGAGTGAGGATAATTTTCTCGACTTATATCTGAGCTGCGAACCTCAACGTTGTTCGAGAATGAAGAGACACTCACCAGCTCGACATCTGAGCCAAAATATTGCCAAATTTCTCACCGGAAAGAACCCAAACTGTGAGACTCATGCGTCAGGACACTGGCGGCATAGGCCTATGCGGCAATACACGTGTACATACATAAACAGAAGTGAACATGGCTGCGAGTGAGGATAATTTTCTCGACTTATATCTGAGCTGCGAAACTTAACGTTGTTCGAGAATGAAGAGACACTCACCAGCTCGGCATCTGAGCCAAATTATTGCCAAATTTGTCACTGGAAAGAACCCAAACTGTGAGACTCATGCATCAGGACACTGGCGGCATAGGACTATGTGGCAATACACGTGTACATACATAAACAGAAGTAAACATGGCTGCGAGTGAGGATAATTTTCTCGACTTATATCTGAGCTGCGAACCTCAACGTTGTTCGAGAATGAAGAGACACCCACCAGCTCGACATCTGAGCCAAAATATTGTCAAATTTCTCACAGGAAAAAACCCAAACTGAGAGACTCATGCGTCAGGACACTGGCGGCGTAGGCATATGCGGCAATACACGTGTACATACATAAGCATAGGTAAACATGGCTGCGAGTGAGGATAATTTTCTCGACTTATATCTGAGCTGCGAACCTCAACGTTGTTCGAGAATGAAGAGACACTCACCAGCTCGACATCTGAGCCAAAATATTGCCAAATTTTTCACTGGAAAGAACCCAAAGTGAGAGACTCATGCGTCAGGACACTGGCGGCATAGGACTATGCGGCAATACACGTGTACATACATAAACAGAAGTAAACATGGCTGCGAGTGAGGATAATTTTCTCGACTTATATCTGAACTGCGAACCTCAACGTTGTTCGAGAATGAAGAGACACGCACCAGCTCGACATCTGAGCCAAAATATTGCCAAATTTCTCACCGGAAAGAACCCAAACTGTGAGACTCATGCGTCAGGACACTGGCGGCATAGGACTATGCGGCAATACACGTGTACATACATAAACAGAAGTAAACATGGCTGCAAGTGAGGATAATTTTCTCGACTTATATCTGAGCTGCGAAACTTAACGTTGTTCGAGAATGAAGAGACACTCACCAGCTCGACATCTGAGCCAAAATATTGCCAAATTTCTCACCGGAAAGAACCCAAACTGTGAGACTCATGCGTCAGGACACTGGCGGCATAGGACTATGCGGCAATACACGTGTACATACATAAACAGAAGTAAACATGGCTGCAAGTGAGGATAATTTCCTCGACCTATATCTGAGCTGCGAAACTTAACGTTTTTCGAGAACAAAGAGACACTCACTAGCTCGACATCTGAGCCAAATTATTGTCAAATTTTTCACTGGAAAGAACCCAAATTGTGAGACTCATGCGTCAGGACACTGGCGGCATAGGCCTATGCGGCAATACACGTGTACATACATAAACAGAAGTAAACATGGCTGCGAGTGAGGATAATTTTCTCGACTTATATCTGAGCTGCGAAACTGAACGTTGTTCGAGAATGAAGAGACACTCACCAGCTCGGCATCTGAGCCAAATTATTGCCAAATTTTTCACAGGAAAGAACCCAAACTGTGAGACTCATGCGTCAGGACACTGGCGGCATAGGACTATGCGGTAATACACGTGTACATACATAAACAGAAGTAAACATGGCTGCGAGTGAGGATAATTTTCTCGACTTATATCTGAGCTGCGAAACTTAACGTTGTTCGAGAATAAAGAGACACTCACCAGCTCGGCATCTGAGCCAAATTATTGTCAATTTTTTCACTGGAAAGAACCCAAACTGTGAGACTTATGCGTCAGGACACTGGCGGCATAGGCCTATGCGGCAATACACGTGTACATACATAAACAGAAGTAAACATGGCTGCGAGTGAGGATAATTTTCTCGACTTATATCTAAGCTGCGAAACTTAACGTTGTTCGAGAATGAAGAGACACTCACCAGCTCGGCATCTGAGCCAAATTATTGCCAAATTTTTCACTGGAAAGAACCCAAACTGTGAGACTCATGCGTCAGGACACTGGCGGCATAGGACTATGCGGCAATACACGTGTACATACATAAACAGAAGTAAACATGGCTGCGAGTGAGGATAATTTTCTCGACTTATATCTGAGCTGCGAACCTCAACGTTGTTCGAGAATGAAGAGACACTCACCAGCTCGACATCTGAGCCAAAATATTGCTAAATTTCTCACTGGAAAAAACCCAAACTGAGAGACTCATGCGTCAGGACACTGGCGGCGTAGGCATATGCGGCAATACACGTGTACATACATAAACATAGGTAAACATGGCTGCGAGTGAGGATAATTTTCTCGACTTATATCTGAGCTGCGAAACTTAAAGTTGTTCCAGAATGAAGAGACACTCTCCAGCACGGCATCTGAGCCAAATTATTGCCAATTTTTTCACTTGAAATAACCCAAAGTGAGAGACTTATGCGTCAGGACACTGGCGGCATAGGACTATACAGCAATACACGTGTACATACATAAACATAACTAAACATGGCTGCGAGTGAGGATAATTTTCTCGACTTATATCTGAACTGCGAACCTCAACGTTGTTCGAGAATGAAGAGACACTCACCAGCTCGACATCTGAGCCAAAATATTGCCAAATTTCTCACCGGAAAGAACCCAAACTGTGAGACTCATGCGTCAGGACACTGGCGGCATAGGACTATGCGGCAATACACGTGTACATACATAAACAAAAGTAAACATGTCTGCAAGTTAGGACAATTTTCTCGACTTATATCTGAGCTGCGAAACTTAACGTTGTTCGAGAATGAAGAGACACTCACCAGCTCGACATCTGAGCCAAAATATTGCCAAATTTCTCACCGGAAAGAACCCAAACTGTGAGACTCATGCGTCAGGACACTGGCGGCATAGGACTATGCGGCAATACACGTGTACATACATAAACAGGAGTAAACATGGCTGCAAGTGAGGATAATTTCCTCGACTTATTTCTGAGCTGCGAAACTTAATGTTTTTCGAGAATAAAGAGACACTCACTAGCTCGACATCTGAGCCACATTATAGTCAAATTGTTCAATGGAAAGAACCCAAACTGTGAGACTCATGCGTCAGGACACTGGCGGCATAGGCCTATGCGGCAATACACGTGTACATACATAAACAGAAGTAAACATGGCTGCGAGTGAGGATAATTTTCTCGACTTATATCTGAGCTGCGAAACTTAACGTTGTTCGAGAATAAAGAGACACTCACCAGCTCGGCATCTGAGCCAAATTATTGTCAAATTTTTCACAGGAAAGAACCCAAACTGTGAGACTCATGCGTCAGGACACTGGCGGCATAGGCCTATGCGGCAATACACGTGTACATACATAAACAGAAGTGAACATGGCTGCGAGTGAGGATAATTTTCTCGACTTATATCTGAGCTGCGAAACTTAAAGTTGTTCCAGAATGAAGAGACACTCTCCAGCACGGCATCTGAGCCAAATTATTGCCAATTTTTTCACTTGAAATAACCCAAAGTGAGAGACTTATGCATCAGGACACTGGCGGCATAGGACTATACAGCAATACACGTGTACATACATAAACATAACTAAACATGGCTGCGAGTGAGGATAATTTTCTCGACTTATATCTGAACTGCGAACCTCAACGTTGTTCGAGAATGAAGAGACACTCACCAGCTCGACATCTGAGCCAAAATATTGCCAAATTTCTCACCGGAAAGAACCCAAACTGTGAGACTCATGCGTCAGGACACTGGCGGCATAGGACTATGCGGCAATACACGTGTACATACATAAACAAAAGTAAACATGTCTGCAAGTGAGGACAATTTTCTCGACTTATATCTGAGCTGCGAAACTTAACGTTGTTCGAGAATGAAGAGACACTCGCCAGCTCGACATCTGAGCCAAAATATTGCTAAATTTCTCACCGGAAAGAACCCAAACTGTGAGACTCATGCGTCAGAACACTGGCGGCATAGGACTATGCGGCAATACACGTGTACATACATAAACAGAAGTAAACATGGCTGCAAGTGAGGATAATTTCCTCGACTTATATCTGAGCTGCGAAACTTAATGTTTTTCGAGAATAAAGAGACACTCACTAGCTCGACATCTGAGCCACATTATTGTCAAATTTTTCAATGGAAAAAACCCAAACTGTGAGACTCATGCGTCAGGACACTGGCGGCATAGGCCTATGCGGCAATACACGTGTACATACATAAACAGAAGTAAACATGGCTGCGAGTGAGGATAATTTTCTCGACTTATATCTGAGCTGCGAAACTTAACGTTGTTCGAGAATAAAGAGACACTCACCAGCTCGGCATCTGAGCCAAATTATTGTCAAATTTTTCACAGGAAAGAACCCAAACTGTGAGACTCATGCGTCAGGACACTGGCGGCATAGGCCTATGCGGCAATACACGTGTACATACATAAACAGAAGTGAACATGGCTGCGAGTGAGGATAATTTTCTCGACTTATATCTGAGCTGCGAAACTTAACGTTGTTCGAGAATGAAGAGACACTCACCAGCTCGGCATCTGAGCCAAATTATTGCCAAATTATTCACTGGAAAGAACCCAAACTGTGAGACTCATGCGTCAGGACACTGGCGGCATAGGACTATGCGGCAATACACGTGTACATACATAAACAGAAGTAAACATGGCTGCGAGTGAGGATACTTTTCTCGACTTATATCTGAGCTGCGAACCTCAACGTTGTTCGAGAATGAAGAGACACCCACCAGCTCGACATCTGAGCCAAAATATTGTCAAATTTCTCACTGGAAAAAACCCAAACTGAGAGACTCATGCGTCAGGACACTGGCGGCGTAGGCATATGCGGCAATACACGTGTACATACATAAGCATAGGTAAACATGGCTGCGAGTGAGGATAATTTTCTCGACTTATATCTGAGCTGCGAACCTCAACGTTGTTCGAGAATGAAGAGACACTCACCAGCTCGACATCTGAGCCAAAATATTGCCAAATTTCTCACTGGAAAGAACCCAAAGTGAGAGACTTATGCGTCAGGACACTGGCGGCATAGGACTATGCAGCAATACACGTGTACATACATAAACATAACTAAACATGGCTGCGAGTGAGGATAATTTTCTCGACTTATATCTGAACTGCGAACCTCAACGTTGTTCGAGAATGAAGAGACACTCACCAGCTCGACATCTGAGCCAAAATATTGCCAAATTTCTCACCGGAAAGAACCCAAACTGTGAGACTCATGCGTCAGGACACTGGCGGCATAAGACTATGCGGCAATACACGTGTACATACATAAACAGAAGTAAACATGGCTGCGAGTGAGGATAATTTTCTCGACTTATATCTGAGCTGCGAAACTTAACGTTGTTCGAGAATGAAGAGACACTCACCAGCTCGGCATCTGAGCCAAATTATTGTCAAATGTTTCACTGGAAAGAACCCAAACTGTGAGACTTATGCGTCAGGACACTGGCGGCATAGGCCTATGCGGCAATACACGTGTACATACATAAACAGAAGTGAACATGGCTGCGAGTGAGGATAATTTTCTCGACTTATATCTGAGCTGCGAAACTTAACGTTGTTCGAGAATGAAGAGACACTCACCAGCTCGGCATCTGAGCCAAATTATTGCCAAATTTGTCACTGGAAAGAACCCAAACTGTGAGACTCATGCATCAGGACACTTGCGGCATAGGACTATGCGGCAATACACGTGTACATACATAAACAGAAGTAAACATGGCTGCGAGTGAGGATAATTTTCTCGACTTATATCTGAGCTGCGAACCTCAACGTTGTTCGAGAATAAAGAGACACCCACCAGCTCGACATCTGAGCCAAAATATTATCAAATTTCTCACAGGAAAAAACCCAAACTGAGAGACTCATGCGTCAGGACACTGGCGGCGTAGGCATATGCGGCAATACACGTGTACATACATAAGCATAGGTAAACATGGCTGCGAGTGAGGATAATTTTCTCGACTTATATCTGAGCTGCGAAACTTAACGTTGTTCGAGAATAAAGAGACACTCACCAGCTCGGCATCTGAGCCAAATTATTGTCAAATTTTTCACTGGAAAGAGCCCAAACTGTGAGACTCATGCGTCAGGACACTGGCGGCATAAGCCTATGCGGCAATACACGTGTACATACATAAACAGAAGTAAACATGGCTGCGAGTGAGGATAATTTTCTCGACTTATATCTGAGCTGCGAAACTTAACGTTGTTCGAGAATGAAGAGACACTCACCAGCTCGGCATCTGAGCCAAATTATTGCCAAATTTGTCACTGGAAAGAACCCAAACTGTGAGACTCATGCGTCAGGACACTGGCGGCATAGGACTATGCGGCAATACACGTGTACATACATAAATAGAAGTAAACATGGCTGCGAGTGAGAATAATTTTCTCGACTTATATCTGAGCTGCGAACCTCAACGTTGTTCGAGAATGAAGAGACACCCACCAGCTCGACATCTGAGCCAAAATATTGTCAAATTTCTCACAGGAAAAAAGCCAAACTGAGAGACTCATGCGTCAGGACACTGGCGGCGTAGGCATATGCGGCAATACACGTGTACATACATAAGCATAGGTAAACATGGCTGCGAGTGAGGATAATTTTCTCGACTTATATCTGAGCTGCGAAACTTAACGTTGTTCCAGAATAAAGAGACACTCACCAGCTCGGCATCTGAGCCAAATTATTGTCAATTTTTTCACTGGAAAGAGCCCAAACTGTAAGACTCATGCGTCAGGACACTGGCGGCATAGGCCTATGCGGCAATACACGTGTACATACATAAACAGAAGTAAACATGGCTGCGAGTGAGGATAATTTTCTCGACTTATATCTGAGCTGCGAAACTTAACGTTGTTCGAGAATGAAGAGACACTCACCAGCTCGGCATCTGAGCCAAATTATTGACAAATTTGTCACTGGAAAGAACCCAAACTGTGAGACTCATGCGTCAGGACACTGGCGGCATAGGACTATGCGGCAATACACGTGTACATACATAAACAGAAGTAAACATGGCTGCGAGTGAGGATAATTTTCTCGACTTATATCTGAGCTGCGAAACTTAACGTTGTTCGAGAATAAAGAGACACTCACCAGCTCGGCATCTGAGCCAAATTATTGTCAATTTTTTCACTGGAAAGAACCCAAACTGTGAGACTTATGCGTCAGGACACTGGCGGCATAGGCCTATGCGGCAATACACGTGTACATACATAAACAGAAGTAAACATGGCTGCGAGTGAGGATAATTTTCTCGACTTATATCTGAGCTGCGAAACTTAACGTTGTTCGAGAATGAAGAGACACTCACCAGCTCGGCATCTGAGCCAAATTATTGACAAATTTGTCACTGGAAAGAACCCAAACTGTGAGACTCATGCGTCAGGACACTGGCGGCATAGGACTATGCGGCAATACACGTGTACATACATAAACAGAAGTAAACATGGCTGCGAGTGAGGATAATTTTCTCGACTTATATCTGAGCTGCGAAACTTAACGTTGTTCGAGAATAAAGAGACACTCACCAGCTCGGCATCTGAGCCAAATTATTGTCAATTTTTTCACTGGAAAGAACCCAAACTGTGAGACTTATGCGTCAGGACACTGGCGGCATAGGCCTATGCGGCAATACACGTGTACATACATAAACAGAAGTAAACATGGCTGCGAGTGAGGATAATTTTCTCGACTTATATCTGAGCTGCGAAACTTAACGTTGTTCGAGAATGAAGAGACACTCACCAGCTCGGCATCTGAGCCAAATTATTGCCAAATTTTTCACTGGAAAGAACCCAAACTGTGAGACTCATGCGTCAGGACACTGTCTACATAGGACTATGCGGCAATACACATGTACATACATAAACAGAAGTAAACATGGCTGCGAGTGAGGATAATTTTCTCGACTTATATCTGAGCTGCGAACCTCAACGTTGTTCGAGAATGAAGAGACACCCACCAGCTCGACATCTGAGCCAAAATATTGCTAAATTTCTCACTGGAAAAAACCCAAACTGAGAGACTCATGCGTCAGGACACTGGCGGCGTAGGCATATGCGGCAATACACGTGTACATACATAAACATAGATAAACATGGCTGCGAGTGAGGATAATTTTCTCGACTTATATCTGAGCTGCGAACCTCAACGTTGTTCGAGAATGAAGAGACACTCACCAGCTCGACATCTGAGCCAAAATATTGCCAAATTTCTCACCGGAAAGAACCCAAACTGTGAGACTCATGCGTCAGGACACTGGCGGCATAGGACTATGCGGCAATACACGTGTACATACATAAACAAAAGTAAACATGGCTGCAAGTGAGGACAATTTTCTCGACTTATATCTGAGCTGCGAAACTTAACGTTGTTCGAGAATGAAGAGACACTCACCAGCTCGACATCTGAGCCAAAATATTGTCAAATTTCTCACCGGAAAGAACCCAAACTGTGAGACTCATGCGTCAGGACACTGGCGGCATAGGACTATGCGGCAATACACGTGTACATACATAAACAGAAGTAAACATGGCTGCAAGTGAGGATAATTTCCTCGACTTATATCAGAGCTGCGAAACTTAACGTTTTTCGAGAATAAAGAGACACTCACTAGCTCGACATCTGAGCCAAATTAATGTCAAATTTTTCACTGGAAAGAACCCAAACTGTGAGATTCATGCGTCAGGACACTGGCGGCATAGGCCTATGCGGCAATACACGTGTACATACATAAACAGAAGTAAACATGGCTGCGAGTGAGGATAATTTTCTCGACTTATTTCTGAGCTGCGAAACTGAACGTTGTTCGAGAATGAAGAGACACTCACCAGCTCGGCATCTAAGCCAAATTATTGCCAAATTTTTCACAGGAAAGAACCCAAACTGTGAGACTCATGCGTCAGGACACTGGCGGCATAGGACTATGCGGTAATACACGTGTACATACATAAACAGAAGTAAACATGGCTGCGAGTGAGGATAATTTTCTCGACTTATATCTGAGCTGCGAAACTTAACGTTGTTCGAGAATGAAGAGACACTCACCAGCTCGGCATCTGAGCCAAATTATTGACAAATTTGTCACTGAAAAGAACCCAAACTGTGAGACTCATGCGTCAGGACACTGGCGGCATAGGACTATGCGGCAATACACGTGTACATACATAAACAGAAGTAAACATGGCTGCGAGTGAGGATAATTTTCTCGACTTATATCTGAGCTGCGAAACTTAACGTTGTTCGAGAATAAAGAGACACTCACCAGCTCGGCATCTGAGCCAAATTATTGTCAATTTTTTCACTGGAAAGAACCCAAACTGTGAGACTTATGCGTCAGGACACTGGCGGCATAGGCCTATGCGGCAATACACGTGTACATACATAAACAGAAGTAAACATGGCTGCGAGTGAGGATAATTTTCTCGACTTATATCTGAGCTGCGAAACTTAACGTTGTTCGAGAATGAAGAGACACTCACCAGCTCGGCATCTGAGCCAAATTATTGCCAAATTTTTCACTGGAAAGAACCCAAACTGTGAGACTCATGCGTCAGGACATTGGCGGCATAGGACTATGCGGCAATACACATGTACAAACATAAACAGAAGTAAACATGGCTGCGAGTGAGGATAATTTTCTCGACTTATATCTGAGCTGCGAACCTCAACGTTGTTCGAGAATGAAGAGACACCCACCAGCTCGACATCTGAGCCAAAATATTGCTAAATTTCTCACTGGAAAAAACCCAAACTGAGAGACTCATGCGTCAGGACAATGGCGGCGTAGGCATATGCGGCAATACACGTGTACATACATAAACATAGGTAAACATGGCTGCGAGTGAGGATAATTTTCTCGACTTATATCTGAGCTGCAAAACTTAAAGTTGTTCCAGAATGAAGAGACACTCTCCAGCACGGCATCTGAGCCAAATTATTGCCAATTTTTTCACTTGAAATAACCCAAAGTGAGAGACTTATGCGTCAGGACACTGGCGGCATAGGACTATGCAGCAATACACGTGTACATACATAAACATAACTAAACATGGCTGCGAGTGAGGATAATTTTCTCGACTTATATCTGAACTGCGAACCTCAACGTTGTTCGAGAATGAAGAGACACTCACCAGCTCGACATCTGAGCCAAAATATTGCCAAATTTCTCACCGGAAAGAACCCAAACTGTGAGACTCATGCGTCAGGACACTGGCGGCATAGGACTATGCGGCAATACACGTGTACATACATAAACAAAAGTAAACATGGCTGCAAGTGAGGACAATTTTCTCGACTTATATCTGAGCTGCGAAACTTAACGTTGTTCGAGAATGAAGAGACACTCACCAGCTCGACATCTGAGCCAAAATATTGCCAAATTTCTCACCGGAAAGAACCCAAACTGTGAGACTCATGCGTCAGGACACTGGCGGCATAGGACTATGCGGCAATACACCTGTACATACATCAACAGAAGTAAACATGGCTGCGAGTGAGGATAATTTTCTCGACTTATATCTGAGCTGCGAAACTTAACGTTGTTCGAGAATAAAGAGACACTCACCAGCTCGGCATCTGAGCCAAATTATTGTCAATTTTTTCACTGGAAAGAACCCAAACTGTGAGACTTATGCGTCAGGACACTGGCGGCATAGGCCTATGCGGCAATACACGTGTACATACATAAACAGAAGTAAACATGGCTGCGAGTGAGGATAATTTTCTCGACTTATATCTGAGCTGCGAAACTTAACGTTGTTCGAGAATGAAGAGACACTCACCAGCTCGGCATCTGAGCCAAATTATTGCCAAATTTTTCACTGGAAAGAACCCAAACTGTGAGACTCATGCGTCAGGACACTGGCGGCATAGGACTATGCGGCAATACACATGTACATACATAAACAGAAGTAAACATGGCTGCGAGTGAGGATAATGTTCTCGACTTATATCTGAGCTGCGAACCTCAACGTTGTTCGAGAATGAAGAGACACCCACCGGCTCGACATCTGAGCCAAAATATTGCCAAATTTCTCACTGGAAAAAACCCAAACTGAGAGACTCATGCGTCAGGACACTGGCGGCGTAGGCATATGCGGCAATACACGTGTACATACATAAACATAGGTAAACATGGCTGCGAGTGAGGATAATTTTCTCGACTTATATCTGAGCTGCGAAACTTAAAGTTGTTCCAGAATGAAGAGACACTCTCCAGCACGGCATCTGAGCCAAATTATTGCCAATTTTTTCACTGGAAAGAACCCAAACTGTGAGACTCATGCGTCAGGACACTGGCGGCATAGGCCTATGCGGCAATACACGTGTACATACATAAACAGAAGTAAACATGGCTGCGAGTGAGGATAATTTTCTCGACTTATATCTGAGCTGCGAAACTTAACGTTGTTCGAGAATGAAGAGACACTCACCAGCTCGGCATCTGAGCCAAATTATTGCCAAATTTTTCACTGGAAAGAACCCAAACTGTGAGACTCATGCGTCAGGACACTGGCGGCATAGGACTATGCGGCAATACACATGTACATACATAAACAGAAGTAAACATGGCTGCGAGTGAGGATAATGTTCTCGACTTATATCTGAGCTGCGAACCTCAACGTTGTTCGAGAATGAAGAGACACCCACCAGCTCGACATCTGAGCCAAAATATTGCCAAATTTCTCACTGGAAAAAAACCAAACCGAGAGACTCATGCGTCAGGACACTGGCGGCGTAGGCATATGCGGCAATACACGTGTACATACATAAACATAGGTAAACATGGCTGCGAGTGAGGATAATTTTCTTGACTTATATCTGAGCTGCGAAACTTAAAGTTGTTCCAGAATGAAGAGACACTCTCCAGAACGGCATCTGAGCCAAATTATTGCCAATTTTTTCACTGGAAAGAACCCAAACTGTGAGACTCATGCGTCAGGACACTGGCGGCATAGGCCTATGCGGCAATACACGTGTACATACATAAACATAGGTAAACATGGCTGCGAGTGAGGATAATTTTCTCGACTTATATCTGAGCTGCAAAACTTAACGTTGTTCGAGAGTGAAGAGACACTCACCAGCTCGGCATCTGAGCCAAATTATTGCCAACTTTTTCACTTGAAATAACCCAAACTTTGAGATTCATGCGTCAGGACACTGGCAGCATAGGACTATGCGGCAATACACGTGTACATACATAAACAGAAGTAAACATGGCTGCAAGTGAGGATTATTTTCTCGACTTATATCTGAGTTGCGAAACTTAAAGTTGTTCCAGAATGAAGAGACACTCTCCAGCACGGCATCTGAGCCAAATTATTGCCAATTTTTTCACTGGAAAGAACCCAAACTGTGAGACTCATGCGTCAGGACACTGGCGGCATAGGCCTATGCGGCAATACACGTGTACATACATAAACATAGGTAAACATGGCTGCGAGTGAGGATAATTTTCTCGACTTATATCTGAGCTGCAAAACTTAACGTTGTTCGAGAGTGAAGAGACACTCACCAGCTCGGCATCTGATCCAAATTATTGCCAACTTTTTCACTTGAAATAACCCAAACTTTGAGACTCATGCGTCAGGACACTGGCGGCATAGGACTTTGCGGCAATACACGTGTACAAACATAAACAGAAGTAAACATGGCTGCAAGTGAGGATTATTTTTTCGACTTATATCTGAGCTGCGAAACTTAACGTTGTTCGAGAATGAAGAGACACTCACCAGCTCGGCATCTGAGCCAAATTATTGCCAAATTTTTCACTGGAAAGAACCCAAACTGTGAGACTCATGCATCAGGACACTGGCGGCATAGGACTATGCGGCAATACACGTGTACATACATAAACATAAGTAAACATGGCTGCGAGTGAGGATAATTTTCTCGACTTATATCTGAGCTGCGAACCTCAACGTTGTTCGAGAATGAAGAGACACCCACCAGCTCGACATCTGAGCCAAAATATTGTCAAATTTCTCACTTGAAAAAACCCAAACTGAGTGACTCATGCGTCAGGACACTGGCGGCGTAGGCATATGCGGCAATACACGTGTACATACATAAGCATAGGTAAACATGGCTGCGAGTGAGGATAATTTTCTCGACTTATATCTGAGCTGCGAACCTCAACGTTGTTCGAGAATGAAGAGACACTCACCAGCTCGACATCTGAGCCAAAATATTGCCAAATTTTTCACTGGAAAGAACCCAAAGTGAGAGACTTATACGTCAGGACACTGGCGGCATAGGACTATGCAGCAATACACGTGTACATACATAAACATAACTAAACATGGCTGCGAGTGAGGATAATTTTCTCGACTTATATCTGAACTGCGAACCTCAACGTTGTTCGAGAATGAAGAGACACTCACCAGCTCGACATCTGAGCCAAAATATTGCCAAATTTCTCACCGGAAAGAACCCAAACTGTGAGACTCATGCGTCAGGACACTGGCGGCATAGGACTATGCGGCAATACACGTGTACATACATAAACAAAAGTAAACATGGCTGCAAGTGAGGAAAATTTTCTCGACTTATATCTGAGCTGCGAAACTTAACGTTGTTCGAGAATGAAGAGACACTCACCAGCTCGACATCTGAGCCAAAATATTGCCAAATTTCTCACCGGAAAGAACCCAAACTGTGAGACTCATGCGTCAGGACACTGGCGGCATAGGACTATGCGGCAATACACGTGTACATACATAAACAAAAGTAAACATGGCTGCAAGTGAGGAAAATTTTCTCGACTTATATCTGAGCTGCGAAACTTAACGTTGTTCGAGAATGAAGAGACACTCACCAGCTCGACATCTGAGCCAAAATATTGCCAAATTTCTCACCGGAAAGAACCCAAACTGTGAGACTCATGCGTCAGGACACTGGCGGCATAGGACTATGCGGCAATACACGTGTACATACATAAACAGAAGTAAACATGGCTGCAAGTGAGGATAATTTCCTCGACTTATATCTGAGCTGCGAAACTTAACGTTTTTCGAGAATAAAGAGACACTCACTAGCTCGACATCTGAGCCAAATTATTGTCAAATTTTTCACTGGAAAGAACCCAAACTGTGAGACTCATGCATCAGGACACTGGCGGCATAGGCCTATGCGGCAATACACGTGTACATACATAAACAGAAGTAAACATGGCTGCGAGTGAGGATAATTTTCTCGACTTATATCTGAGCTGCGAAACTTAACGTTGTTCGAGAATGAAGAGACACTCACCAGCTCGGCATCTGAGCCAAATTATTGCCAATTTTTTCACAGGAAAGAACCCAAACTGTGAGACTCATGCGTCATGACACTGGCGGCATAGGACTATGCGGTAATACACGTGTACATACATAAACAGAAGTAAACATGGCTGCGAGTGAGGATAATTTTGTCGACTTATATCTGAGCTGCGAAACTTAACGTTGTTCGAGAATAAAGAGACACTCACCAGCTCGGCATCTGAGCCAAATTATTGACAAATTTGTCACTGGAAAGAACCCAAACTGTGAGACTCATGCATCAGGACACTGGCGGCATAGGACTATGCGGCAATACACGTGTACATACATAAACAGAAGTAAACATGGCTGCGAGTGAGGATAATTTTCTCGACTTATATCTGAGCTGCGAAACTTAACGTTGTTCGAGAATAAAGAGACACTCACCAGCTCGGCATCTGAGCCAAATTATTGTCAATTTTTTCACTGGAAAGAACCCAAACTGTGAGACTTATGCGTCAGGACACTGGCGGCATAGGCCTATGCGGCAATACACGTGTACATACATAAACAGAAGTAAACATGGCTGCGAGTGAGGATAATTTTCTCGACTTATATCTGAGCTGCGAAACTTAACGTTGTTCGAGAATGAAGAGACACTCACCAGCTCGGCATCTGAGCCAAATTATTGCCAAATTTTTCACTGGAAAGAACCCAAACTGTGAGACTCATGCGTCAGGACACTGGCGGCATAGGACTATGCGGCAATACACGTGTACATACATAAACAGAAGTAAACATGGCTGCGAGTGAGGATAATGTTCTCGACTTATATCTGAGCTGCGAACCTCAACGTTGTTCGAGAATGAAGAGACACCCACCAGCTCGACATCTGAGCCAAAATATTGCCAAATTTCTCACTGGAAAACACCCAAACTGAGAGACTCATGCGTCAGGACACTGGCGGCGTAGGCATATGCGGCAATACACGTGTACATACATAAACATAGGTAAACATGGCTGCGAGTGAGGATAATTTTCTCGACTTATATCTGAGCTGCGAAACTTAAAGTTGTTCCAGAATGAAGAGACACTCTCCAGCACGGCATCTGAGCCAAAGTATTGCCAATTTTTTCACTGGAAAGAACCCAAACTGTGAGACTCATGCGTCAGGACACTGGCGGCATAGGCCTATGCGGCAATACACGTGTACATACATAAACATAGGTAAACATGGCTGCGAGTGAGGATAATTTTCTCGACTTATATCTGAGCTGCAAAACTTAACGTTGTTCGAGAGTGAAGAGACACTCACCAGCTCGGCATCTGAGGCAAATTATTGCCAACTTTTTCACTTGAAATAACCCAAACTTTGAGACTCATGCGTCAGGACACTGGCGGCATAGGACTATGCGGCAATACACGTGTACATACATAAACAGAAGTAAACATGGCTGCAAGTGAGGATTATTTTCTCGACTTATATCTGAGTTGCGAAACTTAAAGTTGTTCCAGAATGAAGAGACACTCTCCAGCACGGCATCTGAGCCAAATTATTGCCAATTATTTCACTGGAAAGAACCCAAACTGTGAGACTCATGCGTCAGGACACTGGCGGCATAGGCCTATGCGGCAATACACGTGTACATACATAAACATAGGTAAACATGGCTGCGAGTGAGGATAATTTTCTCGACTTATATCTGAGCTGCAAAACTTAACGTTGTTCGAGAGTGAAGAGACACTCACCAGCTCGGCATCTGATCCAAATTATTGCCAACTTTTTCACTTGAAATAACCCAAACTGTGAGACTCATGCGTCAGGACACTGGCGGCATAAGACTATGCGGCAATACACGTGTACATACATAAACAGAAGTAAACATGGCTGCGAGTGAGGATACTTTTCTCGACTTATATCTGAGCTGCGAAACTTAACTTTGTTCGAGAATGAAGAGACACTCACCAGCTCGGCATCTGAGCCAAATTATTGTCAAATTTTTCACTGGAAAGAACCCAAACTGTGAGACTTATGCGTCAGGACACTGGCGGCATAGGCCTACGCGGCAAAACACGTGTACATACATAAACAGAAGTGAACATGGCTGCGAGTGAGGATAATTTTCTCGACTTATATCTGAGCTGCGAAACTTAACGTTGTTCGAGAATGAAGAGACACTCACAAGCTCGGCATCTGAGCCAAATTATTGCCAAATTTGTCACTGGAAAGAACCCAAACTGTGAGACTCATGCATCAGGACACTGGCGGCATAGGAGTATGCGGCAATACACGTGTACATACATAAACAGAAGTAAACATGGCTGCGAGTGAGGATAATTTTCTCGACTTATATCTGAGCTGCGAACCTCAACGTTGTTCGAGAATGAAGAGACACCCACCAGCTCGACATCTGAGCCAAAATATTGCCAAATTTCTCACCGGAAAGAACCCAAACTGTGAGACTCATGCGTCAGGACACTGGAGGCATAGGACTATGCGGCAATACACGTGTACATACATAAACAGAAGTAAACATGGCTGCAAGTGAGGATAATTTCCTCGACTTATATCTGAGCTGCGAAACTTAACGTTTTTCGAGAATAAAGAGACACTCACTAGCTCGACATCTGAGCCAAATTATTGTCAAATTTTTCACTGGAAAGAACCCAAACTGTGAGACTCATGCATCAGGACACTGGCGGCATAGGCCTATGCGGCAATACACGTGTACATACATAAACAGAAGTAAACATGGCTGCGAGTGAGGATAATTTTCTCGACTTATATCTGAGCTGCGAAACTTAACGTTGTTCGAGAATGAAGAGACACTCACCAGCTCGACATCTGAGCCAAAATATTGCCAAATTTCTCACTGGAAAGAACCCAAAGTGAGAGACTTATGCGTCAGGACACTGGCGGCATAGGACTATGCAGCAATACACGTGTACATACATAAACATAACTAAACATGGCTGCGAGTGAGGATAATTTTCTCGACTTATATCTGAACTGCGAACCTCAACATTGTTCGAGAATGAAGAAACACTCACCAGCTCGACATCTGAGCCAAAATATTGCCAAATTTCTCACCGGAAAGAACCCAAACTGTGAGACTCATGCGTCAGGACACTGGCGGCATAAGACTATGCGGCAATACACGTGTACATACATAAACAGAAGTAAACATGGCTGCGAGTGAGGATACTTTTCTCGACTTATATCTGAGCTGCGAAACTTAACGTTGTTCGAGAATGAAGAGACACTCACCAGCTCGGCATCTGAGCCAAATTATTGTCAAATTTTTCACTGGAAAGAACCCAAACTGTGAGACTTATGCGTCAGGACACTGGCGGCATAGGCCTACGCGGCAAAACACGTGTACATACATAAACAGAAGTGAACATGGCTGCGAGTGAGGATAATTTTCTCGACTTATATCTGAGCTGCGAAACTTAACGTTGTTCGAGAATGAAGAGACACTCACAAGCTCGGCATCTGAGCCAAATTATTGCCAAATTTGTCACTGGAAAGAACCCAAACTGTGAGACTCATGCATCAGGACACTGGCGGCATAGGAGTATGCGGCAATACACGTGTACATACATAAACAGAAGTAAACATGGCTGCGAGTGAGGATAATTTTCTCGACTTATATCTGAGCTGCGAACCTCAACGTTGTTCGAGAATGAAGAGACACCCACCAGCTCGACATCTGAGCCAAAATATTGTCAAATTTCTCACAGGAAAAAACCCAAACTGAGAGACTCATGCGTCAGGACACTGGCGGCGTAGGCATATGCGGCAATACACGTGTACATACATAAGCATAGGTAAACATGGCTGCGAGTGAGGATAATTTTCTCGACTTATATCTGAGCTGCGAAACTTAACGTTGTTCGAGAATAAAGAGACACTCACCAGCTCGGCATCTGAGCCAAATTATTGCCAAATTTGTCACTGGAAAGAACTCAAACTGTGAGACTCATGCGTCAGGACACTGGCGGCATAGGACTATGCGGCAATACACGTGTACATACATAAATAGAAGTAAACATGGCTGCGAGTGAGGATAATTTTCTCGACTTATATCTGAGCTGCGAAACTTAACGTTGTTCGAGAATAAAGAGACACTCACCAGCTCGGCATCTGAGCCAAATTATTGTCAAATTTTTCACTGGAAAGAACCCAAACTGTGAAACTTATGCGTCAGGACACTGGCGGCATAGGACTATGCGGCAATACACGTGTACATACATAAACAGAAGTAAACATGGCTGCGAGTGAGGATATTTTTCTCGACTTATATCTGAGCTGCGAACCTCAACGTTGTTCGAGAATGAAGAGACACCCACCAGCTCGACATCTGAGCCAAAATATTGTCAAATTTCTCACTGGAAAAAACCCAAACTGAGAGACTCATGCGTCAGGACACTGGCGGCGTAGGCATATGCGGCAATACACGTGTACATACATAAGCATAGGTAAACATGGCTGCGAGTGAGGATAATTTTCTCGACTTATATCTGAGCTGCGAACCTCAACGTTGTTCGAGAATGAAGAGACACTCACCAGCTCGACATCTGAGCAAAAATATTGCCAAATTTCTCACTGGAAAGAACCCAAAGTGAGAGACTTATGCGTCAGGACACTGGCGGCATAGGACTATGCAGCAATACACGTGTACATACATAAACAGAAGTAAACATGGCTGCAAGTGAGGATAATTTCCTCGACTTATATCTGAGCTGCGAAACTTAACGTTTTTCGAGAATAAAGAGACACTCACTAGCTCGACATCTGAGCCAAATTATTGTCAAATTTTTCACTGGAAAGAACCCAAACTGTGAGACTCATGCGTCAGGACACTGGCGGCATAGGCATATGCGGCAATACACGTGTACATACATAAACAGAAGTAAACATGGCTGCGAGTGAGGATAATTTTCTCAACTTATATCTGAGCTGCGAAACTTAACGTTGTTCGAGAATGAAGAGACACTCACCAGCTCGACATCTGAGCCAAAATATTGCCAAATTTCTCACTGGAAAAAACCCAAAGTGAGAGACTTATGCGTCAGGACACTGGCGGCATAGGACTATGCAGCAATACACGTGTACATACATAAACATAACTAAACATGGCTGCGAGTGAGGATAATTTTCTCGACTTATATCTGAACTGCGAACCTCAACGTTGTTCGAGAATGAAGAAACACTCACCAGCTCGACATCTGAGCCAAAATATTGCCAAATTTCTCACCGGAAAGAACCCAAACTGTGAGACTCATGCGTCAGGACACTGGCGGCATAAGACTATGCGGAAATACACGTGTACATACATAAACAGAAGTAAACATGGCTGCGAGTGAGGATAATTTTCTCGACTTATATCTGAGCTGCGAAACTTAACGTTGTTCGAGAATGAAGAGACACTCACCAGCTCGGCATCTGAGCCAAATTATTGTCAAATTTTTCACTGGAAAGAACCCAAACTGTGAGACTTATGCGTCAGGACACTGGCGGCATAGGCCTATGCGGCAATACACGTGTACATACATAAACAGAAGTGAACATGGCTGCGAGTGAGGATAATTTTCTGGACTTATATCTGAGCTGCGAAACTTAACGTTTTTCGAGAATAAAGAGACACTCACTAGCTCGACATCTGAGCCAAATTATTGTCAAATTTTTCACTGGAAAGAACCCAAACTGTGAGACTCATGCATCAGGACACTGGCGGCATAGGCCTATGCGGCAATACACGTGTACATACATAAACAGAAGTAAACATGGCTGCGAGTGAGGATAATTTTCTCGACTTATATCTGAGCTGCGAAACTTAACGTTGTTCGAGAATGAAGAGACACTCACCAGCTCGACATCTGAGCCAAAATATTGCCAAATTTCTCACTGGAAAGAACCCAAAGTGAGAGACTTATGCGTCAGGACACTGGCGGCATAGGACTATGCAGCAATACACGTGTACATACATAAACATAACTAAACATGGCTGCGAGTGAGGATAATTTTCTCGACTTATATCTAAACTGCGAACCTCAACATTGTTCGAGAATGAAGAAACACTCACCAGCTCGACATCTGAGCCAAAATATTGCCAAATTTCTCACCGGAAAGAACCCAAACTGTGAGACTCATGCGTCAGGACACTGGCGGCATAAGACTATGCGGCAATACACGTGTACATACATAAACAGAAGTAAACATGGCTGCGAGTGAGGATACTTTTCTCGACTTATATCTGAGCTGCGAAACTTAACGTTGTTCGAGAATGAAGAGACACTCACCAGCTCGGCATCTGAGCCAAATTATTGTCAAATTTTTCACTGGAAAGAACCCAAACTGTGAGACTTATGCGTCAGGACACTGGCGGCATAGGCCTACGCGGCAAAACACGTGTACATACATAAACAGAAGTGAACATGGCTGCGAGTGAGGATAATTTTCTCGACTTATATCTGAGCTGCGAAACTTAACGTTGTTCGAGAATGAAGAGACACTCACAAGCTCGGCATCTGAGCCAAATTATTGCCAAATTTGTCACTGGAAAGAACCCAAACTGTGAGACTCATGCATCAGGACACTGGCGGCATAGGAGTATGCGGCAATACACGTGTACATACATAAACAGAAGTAAACATGGCTGCGAGTGAGGATAATTTTCTCGACTTATATCTGAGCTGCGAACCTCAACGTTGTTCGAGAATGAAGAGACACCCACCAGCTCGACATCTGAGCCAAAATATTGTCAAATTTCTCACAGGAAAAAACCCAAACTGAGAGACTCATGCGTCAGGACACTGGCGGCGTAGGCATATGCGGCAATACACGTGTACATACATAAGCATAGGTAAACATGGCTGCGAGTGAGGATAATTTTCTCGACTTATATCTGAGCTGCGAAACTTAACGTTGTTCGAGAATAAAGAGACACTCACCAGCTCGGCATCTGAGCCAAATTATTTTCAATTTTTTCACTGGAAAGAGCCCAAACTGTGAGACTCATGCGTCAGGACACTGGCGGCATAGGCCTATGCGGCAATACACGTGTACATACATAAACAGAAGTAAACATGGCTGCGAGTGAGGATAATTTTCTCGACTTATATCTGAGCTGCGAAACTTAACGTTGTTCGAGAATGAAGAGACACTCACCAGCTCGGCATCTGAGCCAAATTATTGCCAAATTTGTCACTGGAAAGAACTCAAACTGTGAGACTCATGCGTCAGGACACTGGCGGCATAGGACTATGCGGCAATACACGTGTACATACATAAATAGAAGTAAACATGGCTGCGAGTGAGGATAATTTTCTCGACTTATATCTGAGCTGCGAAACTTAACGTTGTTCGAGATTAAAGAGACACTCACCAGCTCGGCATCTGAGCCAAATTATTGTCAAATTTTTCACTGGAAAGAACCCAAACTGTGAAACTTATGCGTCAGGACACTGGCGGCATAGGACTATGCGGCAATACACGTGTACATACATAAACAGAAGTAAACATGGCTGCGAGTGAGGATATTTTTCTCGACTTATATCTGAGCTGCGAACCTCAACGTTGTTCGAGAATGAAGAGACACCCACCAGCTCGACATCTGAGCCAAAATATTGTCAAATTTCTCACTGGAAAAAACCCAAACTGAGAGACTCATGCGTCAGGACACTGGCGGCGTAGGCATATGCGGCAATACACGTGTACATACATAAGCATAGGTAAACATGGCTGCGAGTGAGGATAATTTTCTCGACTTATATCTGAGCTGCGAACCTCAACGTTGTTCGAGAATGAAGAGACACTCACCAGCTCGACATCTGAGCAAAAATATTGCCAAATTTCTCACTGGAAAGAACCCAAAGTGAGAGACTTATGCGTCAGGACACTGGCGGCATAGGACTATGCAGCAATACACGTGTACATACATAAACATAACTAAACATGGCTGCGAGTGAGGATAATTTTCTCGACTTATATCTGAACTGCGAACCTCAACGTTGTTCGAGAATGAAGAGACACTCACCAGCTCGACATCTGAGCCAAAATATTGCCAAATTTCTCACTGGAAAGGACCCAAACTGTGAGACTCATGCGTCAGGACACTGGCGGCATAAGACTATGCGGCAATACACGTGTACATACATAAACAGAAGTAAACATGGCTGCAAGTGAGGATAATTTCCTCGACTTATATCTGAGCTGCGAAACTTAACGTTTTTCGAGAATAAAGAGACACTCACTAGCTCGACATCTGAGCCAAATTATTGTCAAATTTTTCACTGGAAAGAACCCAAACTGTGAGACTCATGCGTCAGGACACTGGCGGCATAGGCCTATGCGGCAATACACGTGTACATACATAAACAGAAGTAAACATGGCTGCGAGTGAGGATAATTTTCTCGACTTATATCTGAGCTGCGAAACTTAACGTTGTTCGAGAATGAAGAGACACTCACCAGCTCGACATCTGAGCCAAAATATTGCCAAATTTCTCACTGGAAAAAAACCAAAGTGAGAGACTTATGCGTCAGGACACTGGCGGCATAGGACTATGCAGCAATACACGTGTACATACATAAACATAACTAAACATGGCTGCGAGTGAGGATAATTTTCTCGACTTATATCTGAACTGCGAACCTCAACGTTGTTCGAGAATGAAGAAACACTCACCAGCTCGACATCTGAGCCAAAATATTGCCAAATTTCTCACCGGAAGGAACCCAAACTGTGAGACTCATGCGTCAGGACACTGGCGGCATAAGACTATGCGGAAATACACGTGTACATACATAAACAGAAGTAAACATGGCTGCGAGTGAGGATAATTTTCTCGACTTATATCTGAGCTGCGAAACTTAACGTTGTTCGAGAATGAAGAGACACTCACCAGCTCGGCATCTGAGCCAAATTATTGTCAAATTTTTCACTGGAAAGAACCCAAACTGTGAGACTTATGCGTCAGGACACTGGCGGCATAGGCCTATGCGGCAATACACGTGTACATACATAAACAGAAGTGAACATGGCTGCGAGTGAGGATAATTTTCTGGACTTTTATCTGAGCTGCGAAACTTAACGTTGTTCGAGAATGAAGAGACACTCACAAGCTCGGCATCTGAGCCAAATTATTGCCAAATTTGTCACTGGAAAGAACCCAAACTGTGAGACTCATGCATCAGGACACTGGCGGCATAGGACTATGCGGCAATACACGTGTACATACATAAACAGAAGTAAACATGGCTGCGAGTGAGGATAATTTTCTCGACTTATATCTGAGCTGCGAACCTCAACGTTGTTCGAGAATGAAGAAACACCCACCAGCTCGACATCTGAGCCAAAATATTGTCAAATTTCTCACAGGAAAAAACCCAAACTGAGAGACTCATGCGTCAGGACACTGGCGGCGTAGGCATATGCGGCAATACACGTGTACATACATAAGCATAGGTAAACATGGCTGCGAGTGAGGATAATTTTCTCGACTTATATCTGAGCTGCGAACCTCAACGTTGTTCGAGAATGAAGAGACACTCACCAGCTCGACATCTGAGCCAAAATATTGCCAAATTTCTCACTGGAAAGAACCCAAAGTGAGAGACTTATGCGTCAGGACACTGGCGGCATAGGACTATGCAGCAATACACGTGTACATACATAAACATAACTAAACATGGCTGCGAGTGAGGATAATTTTCTCGACTTATATCTGAACTGCGAACCTCAACGTTGTTCGAGAATGAAGAGACACTCACCAGCTCGACATCTGAGCCAAAATATTGCCAAATTTCTCACCGGAAAGGACCCAAACTGTGAGACTCATGCGTCAGGACACTGGCGGCATAAGACTATGCGGCAATACACGTGTACATACATAAACAGAAGTAAACATGGCTGCAAGTGAGGATAATTTCCTCGACTTATATCTGAGCTGCGAAACTTAACGTTTTTCGAGAATAAAGAGACACTCACTAGCTCGACATCTGAGCCAAATTATTGTCAAATTTTTCACTGGAAAGAACCCAAACTGTGAGACTCATGCGTCAAGACACTGGCGGCATAGGCCTATGCGGCAATACACGTGTACATACATAAACAGAAGTAAACATGGCTGCGAGTGAGGATAATTTTCTCGACTTATATCTGAGCTGCGAAACTTAACGTTGTTCGATAATGAAGAGACACTCACCAGCTCGACATCTGAGCCAAAATATTGCCAAATTTCTCACGGGAAAGAACCCAAAGTGAGAGACTTATGCGTCAGGACACTGGCGGCATAGGACTATGCAGCAATACACGTGTACATACATAAACATAACTAAACATGGCTGCGAGTGAGGATAATTTTCTCGACTTATATCTGAACTGCGAACCTCAACGTTGTTCGAGAATGAAGAAACACTCACCAGCTCGACATCTGAGCCAAAATATTGCCAAATTTCTCACCGGAAAGAACCCAAACTGTGAGACTCATGCGTCAGGACACTGGCGGCATAAGACTATGCGGAAATACACGTGTACATACATAAACAGAAGTAAACATGGCTGCGAGTGAGGATAATTTTCTCGACTTATATCTGAGCTGCGAAACTTAACGTTTTTCGAGAATAAAGAGACACTCACTAGCTCGACATCTGAGCCAAATTATTGTCAAATTTTTCACTGGAAAGAACCCAAACTGTGAGACTCATGCGTCAGGACACTGGCGGCATAGGCCTATGCGGCAATACACGTGTACATACATAAACAGAAGTAAACATGGCTGCGAGTGAGGATAATTTTCTCGACTTATATCTGAGCTGCGAAACTTAACGTTGTTCGAGAATGAAGAGACACTCACCAGCTCGACATCTGAGCCAAAATATTGCCAAATTTCTCACTGGAAAGAACCCAAAGTGAGAGACTTATGCGTCAGGACACTGGCGGCATAGGACTATGCAGCAATACACGTGTACATACATAAACATAACTAAACATGGCTGCGAGTGAAGATAATTTTCTCGACTTATATCTGAACTGCGAACCTCAACGTTGTTCGAGAATGAAGAAACACTCACCAGCTCGACATCTGAGCCAAAATATTGCCAAATTTCTCACCGGAAAGAACCCAAACTGTGAGACTCATGCGTCAGGACACTGGCGGCATAAGACTATGCGGAAATACACGTGTACATACATAAACAGAAGTAAACATGGCTGCGAGTGAGGATAATTTTCTCGACTTATATCTGAGCTGCGAAACTTAACGTTGTTCGAGAATGAAGAGACACTCACCAGCTCGGCATCTGAGCCAAATTATTGTCAAATTTTTCACTGGAAAGAACCCAAACTGTGAGACTTATGCGTCAGGACACTGGCGGCATAGGCCTATGCGGCAATACACGTGTACATACATAAACAGAAGTGAACATGGCTGCGAGTGAGGATAATTTTCTGGACTTATATCTGAGCTGCGAAACTTAACGTTGTTCGAGAATGAAGAGACACTCACAAGCTCGGCATCTGAGCCAAATTATTGCCAAATTTGTCACTGGAAGGAACCCAAACTGTGAGACTCATGCATCAGGACACTGGCGGCATAGGACTATGCGGCAATACACGTGTACATACATAAACAGAAGTAAACATGGCTGCGAGTGAGGATAATTTTCTCGACTTATATCTGAGCTGCGAACCTCAACGTTGTTCGAGAATGAAGAGACACCCACCAGCTCGACATCTGAGCCAAAATATTGTCAAATTTCTCACAGGAAAAAACCCAAACTGAGAGACTCATGCGTCAGGACACTGGCGGCATAGGCCTATGCGGCAATACACGTGTACATACATAAACAGAAGTAAACATGGCTGCGAGTGAGGATAATTTTCTCGACTTATATCTGAGCTGCGAAACTTAAAGTTGTTCGAGAATGAAGAGACACTCACCAGCTCGGCATCTGAGCCAAATTATTGCCAAATTTGTCACTGGAAAGAACCCAAACTGTGAGACTCATGCGTCAGGACACTGGCGGCATAGGACTATGCGGCAATACACGTGTACATACATAAATAGAAGTAAACATGGCTGCGAGTGAGGATAATTTTCTCGACTTATATCTGAGCTGCGAAACTTAACGTTGTTCGAGAATAAAGAGACACTCACCAGCTCGGCATCTGAGCCAAATTATTGTCAAATTTTTCACTGGAAAGAACCCAAACTGTGAGACTTATGCGTCAGGACACTGGCAGCATAGGCCTATGCGGCAATACACGTGTACATACATAAACAGAAGTGAATATGGCTGCGAGTGAGGATAATTTTCTCGACTTATATCTGAGCTGCGAAACTTAACGTTGTTCGAGAATGAAGAGACACTCACCAGCTCGGCATCTGAGCCAAATTATTGCCAAATTTGTCACTGGAAAGAACCCAAACTGTGAGACTCATGCATCAGGACACTGGCGGCATAGGACTATGCGGCAATACACGTGTACATACATAAACAGAAGTAACATGGCTGCGAGTGAGGATAATTTTCTCGACTTATATCTGAGCTGCAAACCTCAACGTTGTTCGAGAATGAAGAGACACCCACCAGCTCGACATCTGAGCCAAACTATTGTCAAATTTCTCACAGGAAAAAACCCAAACTGTGAGACTCATGCATCAGGACACTGGCGGCATAGGACTATGCGGCAATACACGTGTACATACATAAACAGAAGTAAACATGGCTGCGAGTGAGGATAATTTTCTCGACTTATATCTGAGCTGCGAACCTCAACGTTGTTCGAGAATGAAGAGACACCCACCAGCTCGACATCTGAGCCAAAATATTGTCAAATTTCTCACAGGAAAAAACCCAAACTGAGAGACTCATGCGTCAGGACACTGGCGGCGTAGGCATATGCGGCAATACACGTGTACATACATAAGCATAGGTAAACATGGCTGCGAGTGAGGATAATTTTCTCGACTTATATCTGAGCTGCGAAACTTAACGTTGTTCGAGAATGAAGAGACACTCACCAGCTCGGCATCTGAGCCAAATTATTGCCAAATTTGTCACTGGAAAGAACCCAAACTGTGAGACTCATGCATCAGGACACTGGCGGCATAGGACTATGCGGCAATACACGTGTACATACATAAACAGAAGTAACATGGCTGCGAGTGAGGATAATTTTCTCGACTTATATCTGAGCTGCGAACCTCAACGTTGTTCTAGAATAAAGAGACACTCACCAGCTCGGCATCTGAGCCAAATTATTGTCAAATTTTTCACTGGAAAGAGCCCAAACTGTGAGACTCATGCGTCAGGACACTGGCGGCATAGGCCTATGCGGCAATACACGTGTACATACATAAACAGAAGTAAACATGGCTGCGAGTGAGGATAATTTTCTCGACTTATATCTGAGCTGCGAAACTTAAAGTTGTTCGAGAATGAAGAGACACTCACCAGCTCGGCATCTGAGGCAAATTATTGCCAAATTTGTCACTGGAAAGAACCCAAACTGTGAGACTCATGCGTCAGGACACTGGCGGCATAGGACTATGCGGCAATACACGTGTACATACATAAATAGAAGTAAACATGGCTGCGAGTGAGGATAATTTTCTCGACTTATATCTGAGCTGCGAAACTTAACGTTGTTCGAGAATAAAGAGACACTCACCAGCTCGGCATCTGAGCCAAATTATTGTCAAATTTTTCACTGGAAAGAACCCAAACTGTGAGACTTATGCGTCAGGACACTGGCAGCATAGGCCTATGCGGCAATACACGTGTACATACATAAACAGAAGTGAACATGGCTGCGAGTGAGGATAATTTTCTCGACTTATATCTGAGCTGCGAAACTTAACGTTGTTCGAGAATGAAGAGACACTCACCAGCTCGGCATCTGAGCCAAATTATTGCCAAATTTGTCACTGGAAAGAACCCAAACTGTGAGACTCATGCATCAGGACACTGGCGGCATAGGACTATGCGGCAATACACGTGTACATACATAAACAGAAGTAACATGGCTGCGAGTGAGGATAATTTTTTCTCGACTTATATCTGAGCTGCAAACCTCAACGTTGTTCGAGAATGAAGAGACACCCACCAGCTCGACATCTGAGCCAAAATATTGTCAAATTTCTCACAGGAAAAAACCCAAACTGTGAGACTCATGCATCAGGACACTGGCGGCATAGGACTATGCGGCAATACACGTGTACATACATAAACAGAAGTAAACATGGCTGCGAGTGAGGATAATTTTCTCGACTTATATCTGAGCTGCGAACCTCAACGTTGTTCGAGAATGAAGAGACACCCACCAGCTCGACATCTAAGCCAAAATATTGTCAAATTTCTCACAGGAAAAAACCCAAACTGAGAGACTCATGCGTCAGGACACTGGCGGCGTAGGCATATGCGGCAATACACGTGTACATACATAAGCATAGGTAAACATGGCTGCGAGTGAGGATAATTTTCTCGACTTATATCTGAGCTGCGAAACTTAACGTTGTTCGAGAATAAAGAGACACTCACCAGCTCGGCATCTGAGCCAAATTATTGTCAATTTTTTCACTGGAAAGAGCCCAAACTGTGAGACTCATGCATCAGGACACTGGCGGCATAGGCCTATGCGGCAATACACGTGTACATACATAAACAGAAGTAAACATGGCTGCGAGTGAGGATAATTTTCTCGACTTATATCTGAGCTGCGAAACTTAAAGTTGTTCGAGAATGAAGAGACACTCACCAGCTCGGCATCTGAGCCAAATTATTGCCAAATTTGTCACTGGAAAGAACCCAAACTGTGAGACTCATGCGTCAGGACACTGGCGGCATAGGACTATGCGGCAATACACGTGTACATACATAAATAGAAGTAAACATGGCTGCGAGTGAGGATAATTTTCTCGACTTATATCTGAGCTGCGAAACTTAAAGTTGTTCGAGAATGAAGAGACACTCACCAGCTCGGCATCTGAGCCAAATTATTGCCAAATTTGTCACTGGAAAGAACCCAAACTGTGAGACTCATGCATCAGGACACTGGCGGCATAGGACTATGCGGCAATACACGTGTACATACATAAACAGAAGTAACATGGCTGCGAGTGAGGATAATTTTCTCGACTTATATCTGAGCTGCGACCCTCAACGTTGTTCGAGAATAAAGAGACACTCACCAGCTCGGCATCTGAGCCAAATTATTGTCAAATTGTTCACTGGAAAAAACCCAAACTGAGAGACTCATGCGTCAGGACACTGGCGGCGTAGGCATATGCGGCAATACACGTGTACATACATAAGCATAGGTAAACATGGCTGCGAGTGAGGATAATTTTCTCGACTTATATCTGAGCTGCGAAACTTAACGTTGTTCGAGAATAAAGAGACACTCACCAGCTCGGCATCTGAGCCAAATTATTGTCAATTTTTTCACTGGAAAGAGCCCAAACTGTGAGACTCATGCATCAGGACACTGGCGGCATAGGCCTATGCGGCAATACACGTGTACATACATAAACAGAAGTAAACATGGCTGCGAGTGAGGATAATTTTCTCGACTTATATCTGAGCTGCGAAACTTAAAGTTGTTCGAGAATGAAGAGACACTCACCAGCTCGGCATCTGAGCCAAATTATTGCCAAATTTGTCACTGGAAAGAACCCAAACTGTGAGACTCATGCGTCAGGACACTGGCGGCATAGGACTATGCGGCAATACACGTGTACATACATAAATAGAAGTAAACATGGCTGCGAGTGAGGATAATTTTCTCGACTTATATCTGAGCTGCGAAACTTAAAGTTGTTCGAGAATGAAGAGACACTCACCAGCTCGGCATCTGAGCCAAATTATTGCCAAATTTGTCACTGGAAAGAACCCAAACTGTGAGACTCATGCATCAGGACACTGGCGGCATAGGACTATGCGGCAATACACGTGTACATACATAAACAGAAGTAACATGGCTGCGAGTGAGGATAATTTTCTCGACTTATATCTGAGCTGCGAACCTCAACGTTGTTCGAGAATAAAGAGACACTCACCAGCTCGGCATCTGAGCCAAATTATTGTCAAATTGTTCACTGGAAAGAGCCCAAACTGTGAGACTCATGCGTCAGGACACTGGCGGCATAGGCCTATGCGGCAATACACGTGTACATACATAAACAGAAGTAAACATGGCTGCGAGTGAGGATAATTTTCTCGACTTATATCTGAGCTGCGAAACTTAAAGTTGTTCGAGAATGAAGAGACACTCACCAGCTCGGCATCTGAGCCAAATTATTGCCAAATTTGTCACTGGAAAGAACCCAAACTGTGAGACTCATGCGTCAGGACACTGGCGGCATAGGACTATGCGGCAATACACGTGTACATACATAAATAGAAGTAAACATGGCTGCGAGTGAGGATAATTTTCTCGACTTATATCTGAGCTGCGAAACTTAACGTTGTTCGAGAATAAAGAGACACTCACCAGCTCGGCATCTGAGCCAAATTATTGTCAAATTTTTCACTGGAAAGAACCCAAACTGTGAGACTTATGCGTCAGGACACTGGCAGCATAGGCCTATGCGGCAATACACGTGTACATACATAAACAGAAGTGAACATGGCTGCGAGTGAGGATAATTTTCTCGACTTATATCTGAGCTGCGAAACTTAACGTTGTTCGAGAATGAAGAGACACTCACCAGCTCGGCATCTGAGCCAAATTATTGCCAAATTTGTCACTGGAAAGAACCCAAACTGTGAGACTCATGCATCAGGACACTGGCGGCATAGGACTATGCGGCAATACACGTGTACATACATAAACAGAAGTAACATGGCTGCGAGTGAGGATAATTTTCTCGACTTATATCTGAGCTGCAAACCTCAACGTTGTTCGAGAATGAAGAGACACCCACCAGCTCGACATCTGAGCCAAAATATTGTCAAATTTCTCACAGGAAAAAACCCAAACTGTGAGACTCATGCATCAGGACACTGGCGGCATAGGACTATGCGGCAATACACGTGTACATACATAAACAGAAGTAAACATGGCTGCGAGTGAGGATAATTTTCTCGACTTATATCTGAGCTGCGAACCTCAACGTTGTTCGAGAATGAAGAGACACCCACCAGCTCGACATCTGAGCCAAAATATTGTCAAATTTCTCACAGGAAAAAACCCAAACTGAGAGACTCATGCGTCAGGACACTGGCGGCGTAGGCATATGCGGCAATACACGTGTACATACATAAGCATAGGTAAACATGGCTGCGAGTGAGGATAATTTTCTCGACTTATATCTGAGCTGCGAAACTTAACGTTGTTCGAGAATAAAGAGACACTCACCAGCTCGGCATCTGAGCCAAATTATTGTCAAATTTTTCACTGGAAAGAGCCCAAACTGTGAGACTCATGCGTCAGGACACTGGCGGCATAGGCCTATGCGGCAATACACGTGTACATACATAAACAGAAGTAAACATGGCTGCGAGTGAGGATAATTTTCTCGACTTATATCTGAGCTGCGAAACTTAAAGTTGTTCGAGAATGAAGAGACACTCACCAGCTCGGCATCTGAGCCAAATTATTGCCAAATTTGTCACTTGAAAGAACCCAAACTGTGAGACTCATGCGTCAGGACACTGGCGGCATAGGACTATGCGGCAATACACGTGTACATACATAAATAGAAGTAAACATGGCTGCGAGTGAGGATAATTTTCTCGACTTATATCTGAGCTGCGAAACTTAACGTTGTTCGAGAATAAAGAGACACTCACCAGCTCGGCATCTGAGCCAAAATATTGTCAAATTTCTCACAGGAAAAAACCCAAACTGAGAGACTCATGCGTCAGGACACTGGCGGCGTAGGCATATGCGGCAATACACGTGTACATACATAAGCATAGGTAAACATGGCTGCGAGTGAGGATAATTTTCTCGACTTATATCTGAGCTGCGAAACTTAACGTTGTTCGAGAATAAAGAGACACTCACCAGCTCGGCATCTGAGCCAAATTATTGACAAATTTTTCACTGGAAAGAGCCTAAACTGTGAGACTCATGCGTCAGGACACTGGCGGCATAAGACTATGCGGCAATACACGTGTACATACATAAGCATAGGTAAACATGGCTGCGAGTGAGGATAATTTTCTCGACTTATATCTGAGCTGCGAACCTCAACGTTGTTCGAGAATGAAGAGACACTCACCAGCTCGACATCTGAGCCAAAATATTGCCAAATTTCTCACTGGAAAGAACCCAAAGTGAGAGACTTATGCGTCAGGACACTGGCAGCATAGGACTATGCAGCAATACACGTGTACATACATAAACATAACTAAACATGGCTGCGAGTGAGGATAATGTTCTCGACTTATATCTGAACTGCGAACCTCAACGTTGTTCGAGAATGAAGAGACACTCACCAGCTCGACATCTGAGCCAAAATATTGCCAAATTTCTCACCGGAAAGAACCCAAACTGTGAGACTCATGCGTCAGGACACTGGCGGCATAAGACTATGCGGCAATACACGTGTACATACATAAACAGAAGTAAACATGGCTGCGAGTGAGGATAATTTTCTCGACTTATATCTGAGCTGCGAAACTTAACGTTGTTCGAGAATGAAGAGACACTCACCAGCTCGGCATCTGAGCCAAATTATTGTCAAATTTTTCACTGGAAAGAACCCAAACTGTGAGACTTATGCGTCAGGACACTGGCGGCATAGGCCTATGCGGCAATACACGTGTACATACATAAACAGAAGTGAATTTGGCTGCGAGTGAGGATAATTTTCTCGACTTATATCTGAGCTGCGAAACTTAACGTTGTTCGAGAATGAAGAGACACTCACCAGCTCGGCATCTGAGCCAAATTATTGCCAAATTTGTCACTGGAAAGAACCCAAACTGTGAGACTCATGCATCAGGACACTGGCGGCATAGGACTATGCGGATATACACGTGTACATACATAAACAGAAGTAAACATGGCTGCGAGTGAGGATAATTTTCTCGACTTATATCTGAGCTGCGAACCTCAACGTTGTTCGAGAATGAAGAGACACCCACCAGCTCGACATCTGAGCCAAAATATTGTCAAATTTCTCACAGGAAAAAACCCAAACTGAGAGACTCATGCGTCAGGACACTGGCGGCGTAGGCATATGCGGCAATACACGTGTACATACATAAGCATAGGTAAACATGGCTGCGAGTGAGGATAATTTTCTCGACTTATATCTGAGCTGCGAAACTTAACGTTGTTCGAGAATAAAGAGACACTCACCAGCTCGGCATCTGAGCCAAATTATTGACAAATTTTTCACTGGAAAGAGCCTAAACTGTGAGACTCATGCGTCAGGACACTGGCGGCATAAGACTATGCGGCAATACACGTGTACATACATAAACAGAAGTAAACATGGCTGCGAGTGAGGATAATTTTCTCGACTTATATCTGAGCTGCGAAACTTAACGTTGTTCGAGAATGAAGAGACACTCACCAGCTCGGCATCTGAGCCAAATTATTGTCAAATTTTTCACTGGAAAGAACCCAAACTGTGAGACTTATGCGTCAGGACACTGGCGGCATAGGCCTATGCGGCAATACACGTGTACATACATAAACAGAAGTGAATTTGGCTGCGAGTGAGGATAATTTTCTCGACTTATATCTGAGCTGCGAAACTTAACGTTGTTCGAGAATGAAGAGACACTCACCAGCTCGGCATCTGAGCCAAATTATTGCCAAATTTGTCACTGGAAAGAACCCAAACTGTGAGACTCATGCATCAGGACACTGGCGGCATAGGACTATGCGGATATACACGTGTACATACATAAACAGAAGTAAACATGGCTGCGAGTGAGGATAATTTTCTCGACTTATATCTGAGCTGCGAACCTCAACGTTGTTCGAGAATGAAGAGACACCCACCAGCTCGACATCTGAGCCAAAATATTGTCGAATTTCTCACAGGAAAAAAACCAAACTGAGAGACTCATGCGTCAGGACACTGGCGGCGTAGGCATATGCGGCAATACACGTGTACATACATAAGCATAGGTAAACATGGCTGCGAGTGAGGATAATTTTCTCGACTTATATCTGAGCTGCGAAACTTAACGTTGTTCGAGAATAAAGAGACACTCACCAGCTCGGCATCTGAGCCAAATTATTGACAAATTTTTCACTGGAAAGAGCCTAAACTGTGAGACTCATGCGTCAGGACACTGGCGGCATAGGCCTATGCGGCAATACACGTGTACATACATAAACAGAATTAAACATGGCTGCGAGTGAGGATAATTTTCTCGACTTATATCTGAGCTGCGAAACTTAACGTTGTTCGAGAATGAAGAGACACTTACCAGCTCGGCATCTGAGCCAAATTATTGCCAAATTTGTCACTGGAAAGAACCCAAACTGTGAGACTCATGCGTCAGGACACTGGCGGCATAGGACTATGCGGCAATACACGTGTACATACATAAGTAGAAGTAAACATGGCTGCGAGTGAGGATAATTTTCTCGACTTATATCTGAGCTGCGAAACTTAACGTTGTTCGAGAATAAAGAGACAATTACCAGCTCGGCATCTGAGCCAAATTATTGTCAAATTTTTCACTGGAAAGAACCCAAACTGTGAAACTTATGCGTCAGGACACTGGCCGCATAGGCCTATGCGGCAATACACGTGTACATACATAAACAGAAGTGAACATGGCTGCGAGTGAGGATAATTTTCTCGACTTATATCTGAGCTGCGAAACTTAACGTTGTTCGAGAATGAAGAGACAATCACCAGCTCGGCATCTGAGCCAAATTATTGCCAAATTTTTCACTGGAAAGAACCCAAACTGTGAGACTCATGCGTCAGGACACTGGCGGCATAGGACTATGCGGCAATACACGTGTACATACATAAACAGAAGTAAACATGGCTGCGAGTGAGGATAATTTTCTCGACTTATATCTGAGCTGCGAAACTTAACGTTGTTCGAGAATAAAGAGACACTCACGAGCTCGGCATCTGAGCCAAATTATTGTCAAATTTTTCACAGGAAAGAACCCAAACTGTGAGACTCATGCGTCAGGACACTGGCGGCATAGGGCTATGCGGCAATACACGTGTACATACATAAACAGAAGTGAACATGGCTGCAAGTGAGGATAATTTTCTCGACTTATATCTGAGCTGCGAAACTTAACGTTGTTCGAGAATGAAGAGACACTCACCAGCTCGGCATCTGAGCCAAATTATTGCCAAATTTTTCACTGGAAAGAACCCAAACTGTGAGACTCATGCGTCAGGACACTGGCGGCATAGGACTATGCGGCAATACACGTGTACATACATAAACAGAAGTAAACATGGCTGCGAGTGAGGATAATTTTCTCGACTTATATCTGAGCTGCGAACCTCAACGTTGTTCGAGAATGAAGAGACACCCACCAGCTCGACATCTGAGCCAAAATATTGTCAAATTTCTCACTGGAAAAAAACCAAACTGAGAGACTCATGCGTCAGGACACTGGCGGCGTAGGCATTTGCGGCAATACACGTGTACATACATAAGCATAGGTAAACATGGCTGCGAGTGAGGATAATTTTCTCGACTTATATCTGAGCTGCGAACCTCAACGTTGTTCGAGAATGAAGAGACACTCACCAGCTCGACATCTGAGCCAAAATATTGCCAAATTTCTCACTGGAAAGAACCCAAAGTGAGAGACTTATGCGTCAGGACACTGGCGGCATAGGACTATGCAGCAATACACGTGTACATACATAAACATAACTAAACATGGCTGCGAGTGAGGATAATTTTCTCGACTTATATCTGAACTGCGAACCTCAACGTTGTTCGAGAATGAAGAGACACTCACCAGCTCGACATCTGAGCCAAAATATTGCCAAATTTCTCACCGGAAAGAACCCAAACTGTGAGACTCATGCGTCAGGACACTGGCGGCATAAGACTATGCGGCAATACACGTGTACATACATAAACAGAAGTAAACATGGCTGCGAGTGAGGATAATTTTCTCGACTTATATCTGAGCTGCGAAACTTAACGTTGTTCGAGAATGAAGAGACACTCACCAGCTCGGCATCTGAGCCAAATTATTGTCAAATTTTTCACTGGAAAGAACCCAAACTGTGAGACTTATGCGTCAGGACACTGGCGGCATAGGCCTATGCGGCAATACACGTGTACATACATAAACAGAAGTGAACATGGCTGCGAGTGAGGATAATTTTCTCGACTTATATCTGAGCTGCGGAACTTAACGTTGTTCGAGAATGAAGAGACACTCACCAGCTCGGCATCTGAGCCAAATTATTGCCAAATTTGTCACCGGAAAGAACCCAAACTGTGAGACTCATGCATCAGAACACTGGCGGCATAGGACTATGCGGCAATACACGTGTACATACATAAACAGAAGTAAACATGGCTGCGAGTGCGGATAATTTTCTCGACTTATATCTGAGCTGCGAACCTCAACGTTGTTCGAGAATGAAGAGACACCCACCAGCTCGACATCTGAGCCAAAATATTGTCAAATTTCTCACAGGAAAAAACCCAAACTGAGAGACTCATGCGTCAGGACACTGGCGGCGTAGGCATATGCGGCAATACACGTGTACATACATAAGCATAGGTAAACATGGCTGCGAGTGAGGATAATTTTCTCGACTTATATCTGAGCTGCGAAACTTAACGTTGTTCGAGAATAAAGAGACACTCACCAGCTCGGCATCTGAGCCAAATTATTGTCAAATTTTTCACTGGAAAGAGCCCAAACTGTGAGACTCATGCGTCAGGACACTGGCGGCATAGGCCTATGCGGCAATACACGTGTACATACATAAACAGAAGTAAACATGGCTGCGAGTGAGGATAATTTTCTCGACTTATATCTGAGCTGCGAAACTTAACGTTGTTCGAGAATGAAGAGACACTCACCAGCTCGGCATCTGAGCCAAATTATTGCCAAATTTGTCACTGGAAAGAACCCAAACTGTGAGACTCATGCGTCAGGACACTGGCGGCATAGGACTATGCGGCAATACACGTGTACATACATAAATAGAAGTAAACATGGCTGCGAGTGAGGATAATTTTCTCGACTTATATCTGAGCTGCGAAACTTAACGTTGTTCGAGAATAAAGAGACACTTACCAGCTCGGCATCTGAGCCAAATTATTGTCAAATTTTTCACTGGAAAGAACCCAAACTGTGAAACTTATGCGTCAGGACACTGGCCGCATAGGCCTATGCGGCAATACACGTGTACATACATAAACAGAAGTGAACATGGCTGCGAGTGAGGATAATTTTCTCAACTTATATCTGAGCTGCGAAACTTAACGTTGTTCGAGAATGAAGAGACACTCACCAGCTCGGCATCTGAGCCAAATTATTGCCAAATTTTTCACTGGAAAGAACCCAAACTGTGAGACTCATGCGTCAGGACACTGGCGGCATAGGACTATGCGGCAATACACGTGTACATACATAAACAGAAGTAAACATGGCTGCGAGTGAGGATAATTTTCTCGACTTATATCTGAGCTGCGAGCCTCAACGTTGTTCGAGAATGAAGAGACACCCACCAGCTCGACATCTGAGCCAAAATATTGTCAAATTTCTCACTGGAAAAAAACCCAAACTGAGAGACTCATGCGTCAGGACACTGGCGGCGTAGGCATATGCGGCAATACACGTGTACATACATAAGCATAGGTAAACATGTCTGCGAGTGAGGATAATTTTCTCGACTTATATCTGAGCTGCGAACCTCAACGTTGTTCGAGAATGAAGAGACACTCACCAGCTCGACATCTGAGCCAAAATATTGCCAAATTTCTCACTGGAAAGAACCCAAAGTGAGAGACTTATGCGTCAGGACACTGGCGGCATAGGACTATGCAGCAATACACGTGTACATACATAAACATAACTAAACATGGCTGCGAGTGAGGATAATTTTCTCGACTTATATCTGAACTGCGATCCTCAACGTTGTTCGAGAATGAAGAGACACTCACCAGCTCGACATCTGATCCAAAATATTGCCAAATTTCTCACCGGAAAGAACCTAAACTGTGAGACTCATGCGTCAGGACACTGGCGGCATAAGACTATGCGGCAATACACGTGTACATACATAAACAGAAGTAAGCATGGCTGCGAGTGAGGATAATTTTCTCGACTTATATCTGAGCTGCGAAACTTAACGTTGTTCGAGAATGAAGAGACACTCACCAGCTCGGCATCTGAGCCAAATTATTGTCAATTTTTTCACTGGAAAGAACCCAAACTGTGAGACTTATGCGTCAGGACACTGGCGGCATAGGACTATGCGGCAATACACGTGTACATACATAAACAGAAGTAAACATGGCTGCGAGTGAGGATAATTTTCTCGACTTATATCTGAGCTGCGAGCCTCAACGTTGTTCGAGAATGAAGAGACACCCACCAGCTCGACATCTGAGCCAAAATATTGTCAAATTTCTCACTGGAAAAAACCCAAACTGAGAGACTCATGCGTCAGGACACTGGCGGCGTAGGCATATGCGGCAGTACACGTGTACATACATAAGCATAGGTAAACATGTCTGCGAGTGAGGATAATTTTCTCGACTTATATCTGAGCTGCGAACCTCAACGTTGTTCGAGAATGAAGAGACACTCACCAGCTCGACATCTGAGCCAAAATATTGCCAAATTTCTCACTGGAAAGAACCCAAAGTGAGAGACTTATGCGTCAGGACACTGGCGGCATAGGACTATGCAGCAATACACGTGTACATACATAAACATAACTAAACATGGCTGCGAGTGAGGATAATTTTCTCGACTTATATCTGAACTGCGATCCTCAACGTTGTTCGAGAATGAAGAGACACTCACCAGCTCGACATCTGATCCAAAATATTGCCAAATTTCTCACCGGAAAGAACCCAAACTGTGAGACTCATGCGTCAGGACACTGGCGGCATAAGACTATGCGGCAATACACGTGTACATACATAAACAGAAGTAAACATGGCTGCGAGTGAGGATAATTTTCTCGACTTATATCTGAGCTGCGAAACTTAACGTTGTTCGAGAATGAAGAGACACTCACCAGCTCGGCATCTGAGCCAAATTATTGTCAATTTTTTCACTGGAAAGAACCCAAACTGTGAGACTTATGCGTCAGGACACTGGCGGCATAGGACTATGCGGCAATACACGTGTACATACATAAACAGAAGTAAACATGGCTGCGAGTGAGGATAATTTTCTCGACTTATATCTGAGCTGCGAACCTCAACGTTGTTCGAGAATGAAGAGACACCCACCAGCTCGACATCTGAGCCAAAATATTGTCAAATTTCTCACAGGAAAAAACCCAAACTGAGAGACTCATGCGTCAGGACACTGGCGGCGTAGGCATATGCGGCAATACACGTGTACATACATAAGCATAGGTGAACATGGCTGCGAGTGAGGATAATTTTCTCGACTTATATCTGAGCTGCGAAACTTAACGTTGTTCGAGAATAAAGAGACACTCACCAGCTCGGCATCTGAGCCAAATTATTGTCAAATTTTTCACTGGAAAGAGCCCAAACTGTGAGACTCATGCGTCAGGACACTGGCGGCATAGGCCTATGCGGCAATACACGTGTACATACATAAACAGAAGTAAACATGGCTGCGAGTGAGGATAATTTTCTCGACTTATATCTGAGCTGCGAAACTTAACGTTGTTCGAGAATGAAGAGACACTCACCAGCTCGGCATCTGAGCCAAATTATTGCCAAATTTGTCACTGGAAAGAACCCAAACTGTGAGACTCATGCGTCAGGACACTGGCGGCATAGGACTATGCGGCAATACACGTGTACATACATAAATAGAAGTAAACATGGCTGCGAGTGAGGATAATTTTCTCGACTTATATCTGAGCTGCGAAACTTAACGTTGTTCGAGAATAAAGAGACACTTACCAGCTCGGCATCTGAGCCAAATTATTGTCAAATTTTTCACTGGAAAGAACCCAAACTGTGAAACTTATGCGTCAGGACACTGGCCGCATAGGCCTATGCGGCAATACACGTGTACATACATAAACAGAAGTGAACATGGCTGCGAGTGAGGATAATTTTCTCGACTTATATCTGAGCTGCGAAACTTAACGTTGTTCGAGAATGAAGAGACACTCACCAGCTCGGCATCTGAGCCAAATTATTGCCAAATTTGTCACTGGAAAGAACCCAAACTGTGAGACTCATGCGTCAGGACACTGGCGGCATAGGACTATGCGGCAATACACGTGTACATACATAAACAGAAGTAAACATGGCTGCGAGTGAGGATAATTTTCTCGACTTATATCTGAGCTGCGAGCCTCAACGTTGTTCGAGAATGAAGAGACACCCACCAGCTCGACATCTGAGCCAAAATATTGTCAAATTTCTCACTGGAAAAAACCCAAACTGAGAGACTCATGCGTCAGGACACTGGCGGCGAAGGCATATGCGGCAATACACGTGTACATACATAAGCATAGGTAAACATGTCTGCGAGTGAGGATAATTTTCTCGACTTATATCTGAGCTGCGAACCTCAACGTTGTTCGAGAATGAAGAGACACTCACCAGCTCGACATCTGAGCCAAAATATTGCCAAATTTCTCACTGGAAAGAACCCAAAGTGAGAGACTTATGCGTCAGGACACTGGCGGCATAGGACTATGCAGCAATACACGTGTACATACATAAACATAACTAAACATGGCTGCGAGTGAGGATAATTTTCTCGACTTATATCTGAACTGCGATCCTCAACGTTGTTCGAGAATGAAGAGACACTCACCAGCTCGACATCTGATCCAAAATATTGCCAAATTTCTCACCGGAAAGAACCCAAACTGTGAGACTCATGCGTCAGGACACTGGCGGCATAAGACTATGCGGCAATACACGTGTACATACATAAACAGAAGTAAACATGGCTGCGAGTGAGGATAATTTTCTCGACTTATATCTGAGCTGCGAAACTTAACGTTGTTCGAGAATGAAGAGACACTCACCAGCTCGGCATCTGAGCCAAATTATTGTCAATTTTTTCACTGGAAAGAACCCAAACTGTGAGACTTATGCGTCAGGACACTGGCGGCATAGGCCTATGCGGCAATACACGTGTACATACATAAACAGAAGTGAACATGGCTGCGAGTGAGGATAATTTTCTCGACTTATATCTGAGCTGCGAAACTTAACGTTGTTCGAGAATGAAGAGACACTCACCAGCTCGGCATCTGAGCCAAATTATTGCCAAATTTGTCACTGGAAAGAACCCAAACTGTGAGACTCATGCATCAGGACACTGGCGGCATTGGACTATGCGGCAATACACGTGTACATACATAAACAGAAGTAAACATGGCTGCGAGTGAGGATAATTTTCTCGACTTATATCTGAGCTGCGAACCTCAACGTTGTTCGAGAATGAAGAGACACCCACCAGCTCGACATCTGAGCCAAAATATTGTCAAATTTCTCACAGGAAAAAACCCAAACTGAGAGACTCATGCGTCAGGACACTGGCGGCGTAGGCATATGCGGCAATACACGTGTACATACATAAGCATAGGTAAACATGGCTGCGAGTGAGGATAATTTTCTCGACTTATATCTGAGCTGCGAACCTCAACGTTGTTCGAGAATGAAGAGACACTCACCAGCTCGACATCTGAGCCAAAATATTGCCAATTTTTTCACTGGAAAAAACCCAATGTGAGAGACTCATGCGTCAGGACACTGGCGGCATAGGACTATGCGGCAATACACGTGTACATACATAAACAGAAGTAAACATGGCTGCGAGTGAGGATAATTTTCTCGACTTATATCTGAACTGCGAACCTCAACGTTGTTCGAGAATGAAGAGACACTCACCAGCTCGACATCTGAGCCAAAATATTGCCAAATTTCTCACCGGAAAGAACCCAAACTGTGAGACTCATGCGTCAGGACACTGGCGGCATAGGACTTTGCGGCAATACACGTGTACATACATAAACAAAAGTAAACATGGCTGCGAGTGAGGATAATTTTCTCGACTTATATCTGAGCTGCGAAACTTAACGTTGTTCGAGAATGAAGAGACACTCACCAGCTCGACATCTGAGCCAAAATATTGCCAAATTTCTCACCGGAAAGAACCCAAACTGTGAGACTCATGCGTCAGGACACTGGCGGCATAGGACTATGCGGCAATACACGTGTACATACATAAACAGAAGTAAACATGGCTGCAAGTGAGGATAATTTTCTCGACTTATATCTGAGCTGCGAAACTTAACGTTGTTCGAGAATGAAGAGACACTCACCAGCTCGGCATCTGAGCCAAATTATTGTCAATTTTTTCACTGGAAAGAACCTAAACTGTGAGACTTATGCGTCAGGACACTGGCGGCATAGGCCTATGCGGCAATACACGTGTACATACATAAACAGAAGTGAACATGGCTGCGAGTGAGGATAATTTTCTCGACTTATATCTGAGCTGCGAAACTTAACGTTGTTCGAGAATGAAGAGACACTCACCAGCTCGGCATCTGAGCCAAAATATTGCCAATTTTTTCCATGGAAAGAACCCAAAGTGAGAGACTCATGCGTCAGGACACTGGCGGCATAGGACTATGCGGCAATACACGTGTACATACATAAACAGAAGTAAACATGGCTGCGAGTGAGGATACTTTTCTCGACTTATATCTGAACTGCGAACCTCAACGTTGTTCGAGAATGAAGAAACACTCACCAGCTCGACATCTGAGCCAAAATATTGCCAAATTTCTCACCGGAAAGAACCCAAACTGTGAGACTCATGCGTCAGGACACTGGCGGCATAGGACTTTGCGGCAATACACGTGTACATACATAAACAAAAGTAAACATGGCTGCAAGTGAGGATAATTTTCTCGACTTATATCTGAGCTGCGAAACTTAACGTTTTTCGAGAATAAAGAGACACTCACTAGCTCGACATCTGAGCCAAATTATTGTCAAATTTTTCACTGGAAAGAACCCAAACAGTGAGACTCATGCGTCAGGACACTGGCGGCATAGGCCTATGCGGCAATACACGTGTACATACATAAACAGAAGTAAACATGGCTGCGAGTGAGGATAATTTTCTCGACTTATATCTGAGCTGCGAAACTGAACGTTGTTCGAGAATGAAGAGACACTCACCAGCTCGGCATCTGAGCCAAATTATTGCAAAATTTTTCACAGGAAAGAACCCAAACTGTGAGACTCATGCGTCAGGACACTGGCGGCATATGCGGTAATACACGTGTACATACATAAACAGAAGTAAACATGGCTGCAAGTGAGGATAATTTCCTCGACTTATATCTGAGCTGCGAAACTTAACGTTGTTCGAGAATGAAGAGACACTCACCAGCTCGGCATCTGAGCCAAATTATTGTCAAATTTTTTTACTGGAAAGAACCCAAACTGTGAAACTTATGCGTCAGGACACTGGCCGCATAGGCCTATGCGGCAATACACGTGTACATACATAAACAGAAGTGAACATGGCTGCGAGTGAGGATAATTTTCTCGACTTATATCTGAGCTGCGAAACTTAACGTTGTTCGAGAATGAAGAGACACTCACCAGCTCGGCATCTGAGCCAAATTATTGCCAAATTTTTCACTGGAAAGAACCCAAACTGTGAGACTCATGCGTCAGGACACTGGCGGCATAGGACTATGCGGCAATACACGTGTACATACATAAACAGAAGTAAACATGGCTGCGAGTGAGGATAATTTTCTCGACTTATATCTGAGCTGCGAGCCTCAACGTTGTTCGAGAATGAAGAGACACCCACCAGCTCGACATCTGAGCCAAAATATTGTCAAATTTCTCACTGGAAAAAACCCAAACTGAGAGACTCATGCGTCAGGACACTGGCGGCGAAGGCATATGCGGCAATACACGTGTACATACATAAGCATAGGTAAACATGGCTGCGAGTGAGGATAATTTTCTCGACTTATATCTGAGCTGCGAACCTCAACGTTGTTCGAGAATGAAGAGACACTCACCAGCTCGACATCTGAGCCAAAATATTGCCACATTTCTCACTGGAAAGAACCTAAAGTGAGAGACTTATGCGTCAGGACACTGGCGGCATAGGACTATGCAGCAATACACGTGTACATACATAAACATAACTAAACATGGCTGCGAGTGAGGATAATTTTCTCGACTTATATCTGAACTGCGATCCTCAACGTTGTTCGAGAATGAAGAGACACTCACCAGCTCGACATCTGAGCCAAAATATTGCCAAATTTCTCACCGGAAAGAACCCAAACTGTGAGACTCATGCGTCAGGACACTGGCGGCATAAGACTATGCGGCAATACACGTGTACATACATAAACAGAAGTAAACATGGCTGCGAGTGAGGATAATTTTCTCGACTTATATCTGAGCTGCGAAACTTAACGTTGTTCGAGAATGAAGAGACACTCACCAGCTCGGCATCTGAGCCAAATTATTGTCAATTTTTTCACTGGAAAGAACCCAAACTGTGAGACTTATGCGTCAGGACACTGGCGGCATAGGCCTATGCGGCAATACACGTGTACATACATAAACAGAAGTGAACATGGCTGCGAGTGAGGATAATTTTCTCGACTTATATCTGAGCTGCGAAACTTAACGTTGTTCGAGAATGAAGAGACACTCACCAGCTCGGCATCTGAGCCAAATTATTGCCAAATTTGTCACTGGAAAGAACCCAAACTGTGAGACTCATGCATCAGGACACTGGCGGCATAGGACTATGCGGCAATACACGTGTACATACATAAACAGAAGTAAACATGGCTGCGAGTGAGGATAATTTTCTCGACTTATATCTGAACTGCGAACCTCAACGTTGTTCGAGAATGAAGAGACACTCACCAGCTCGACATCTGAGCCAAAATATTGCCAAATTTCTCACCGGAAAGAACCCAAACTGTGAGACTCATGCGTCAGGACACTGGCGGCATAGGACTTTGCGGCAATACACGTGTACATACATAAACAAAAGTAAACATGGCTGCAAGTGAGGATAATTTTCTCGACTTATATCTGAGCTGCGAAACTTAACGTTGTTCGAGAATGAAGAGACACTCACCAGCTCGACATCTGAGCCAAAATATTGCCAAATTTCTCACCGGAAAGAACCCAAACTGTGAGACTCATGCGTCAGGACACTGGCGGCATAGGACTATGCGGCAATACACGTGTACATACATAAACAGAAGTAAACATGGCTGCAAGTGAGGATAATTTCCTCGACTTATATCTGAGCTGCGAAACTTAACGTTTTTCGAGAATAAAGAGACACTCACTAGCTCGACATCTGAGCCAAATTATTGTCAAATTTTTCACTGGAAAGAACCCAAACTGTGAGACTCATGCGTCAGGACACTGGCGGCATAGGCCTATTCGGCAATACACGTGTACATACATAAACAGAAGTAAACATGGCTGCGAGTGAGGATAATTTTCTCGACTTATATCTGAGCTGCGAAACTGAACGTTGTTCGAGAATGAAGAGACACTCACCAGCTCGGCATCTGAGCCAAATTATTGCCAAATTTTTCACAGGAAAGAACCCAAACTGTGAGACTCATGCGTCAGGACACTGGCGGCATAGGACTATGCAGCAATACACGTGTAAATACATAAACATAACTAAACATGGCTGCGAGTGAGGATAATTTTCTCGACTTATATCTGAACTGCGAACCTCAACGTTGTTCGAGAATGAAGAGACACTCACCAGCTCGACATCTGAGCCAAAATATTGCCAAATTTCTCACCGGAAAGAACCCAAACTGTGAGACTCATGCGTCAGGACACTGGCGGCAAAGGACTATGCGGCAATACACGTTTACATACATAAACAAAAGTAAACATGGCTGCAAGTGAGGACAATTTTCTCGACTTATATCTGAGCTGCGAAACTTAACGTTGTTCGAGAATGAAGAGACACTCACCAGCTCGGCAACTGAGCCAAATTATTGTCAAATTTTTCAATGGAAAGAACCCAAACTGTGAGACTCATGCGTCAGGACACTGGCGGCATAGGCCTATGCGGCAATACACGTGTACATACATAAACAAAAGTAAACATGGCTGCGAGTGAGGATAATTTTCTCGACTTATATCTGAGCTGCGAAACTTAACGTTGTTCGAGAATAAAGAGACACTCACCAGCTCGGCATCTGAGCCAAATTATTGTCAAATTTTTCACAGGAAAGAACCCAAACTGTGAGACTCATGCGTCAGGACACTGGCGGCATAGGCCTATGCGGCAATACACGTGTACATACATAAACAGAAGTGAACATGGCTGCGAGTGAGGATAATTTTCTCGACTTATATCTGAGCTGCGAAACTTAACGTTGTTCGAGAATGAAGAGACACTCACCAGCTCGGCATCTGAGCCAAATTATTGCCAAATTTTTCACTGGAAATAACCCAAACTGTGAGACTCATGCGTCAGGACACTGGCGGCATAGGACTATGCGGCAATACACGTGTACATACATAAACAGAAGTAAACATGGCTGCGAGTGAGGATAGTTTTCTCGACTTATATCTGAGCTGCGAACCTCAACGTTGTTCGAGAATGAAGAGACACCCACCAGCTCGACATCTGAGCCAAAATATTGTCAAATTTCTCACTGGAAAAAACCCAAACTGAGAGACTCATGCGTCAGGACACTGGCGGCGTAGGCATATGCGGCAATACACGTGTACATACATAAGCATAGGTAAACATGGCTGCGAGTGAGGATAATTTTCTCGACTTATATCTGAGCTGCGAACCTCAACGTTGTTCGAGAATGAAGAGACACTCACCAGCTCGACATCTGAGCCAAAATATTGCCAAATTTCTCACTGGAAAGAACCCAAAGTGAGAGACTTATGCGTCAGGACACTGGCGGCATAGGACTATGCAGCAATACACGTGTACATACATAAACATAACTAAACATGGCTGCGAGTGAGGATAATTTTCTCGACTTATATCTGAACTGCGATCCTCAACGTTGTTCGAGAATGAAGAGACACTCACCAGCTCGACATCTGAGCCAAAATATTGCCAAATTTCTCACCGGAAAGAACCCAAACTGTGAGACTCATGCGTCAGGACACTGGCGGCATAAGACTATGCGGCAATACACGTGTACATACATAAACAGAAGTAAACATGGCTGCGAGTGAGGATAATTTTCTCGACTTATATCTGAGCTGCGAAACTTAACGTTGTTCGAGAATGAAGAGACACTCACCAGCTCGACATCTGAGCCAAAATATTGCCAAATTTCTCACCGGAAAGAACCCAAACTGTGAGACTCATGCGTCAGGACACTGGCGGCATAGGACTATGCGGCAATACACGTGTACATACATAAACAGAAGTAAACATGGCTGCAAGTGAGGATAATTTCCTCGACTTATATCTGAGCTGCGAAACTTAACGTTTTTCGAGAATAAAGAGACACTCACTAGCTCGACATCTGAGCCAAATTATTGTCAAATTTTTCACTGGAAAGAACCCAAACTGTGAGACTCATGCGTCAGGACACTGGCGGCATAGGCCTATTCGGCAATTCACGTGTACATACATAAACAGAAGTAAACATGGCTGCGAGTGAGGATAATTTTCTCGACTTATATCTGAGCTGCGAAACTGAACGTTGTTCGAGAATGAAGAGACACTCACCAGCTCGGCATCTGAGCCAAATTATTGCCAAATTTTTCACAGGAAAGAACCCAAACTGTGAGACTCATGCGTCAGGACACTGGCGGCATAGGACTATGCAGCAATACACGTGTAAATACATAAACATAACTAAACATGGCTGCGAGTGAGGATAATTTTCTCGACTTATATCTGAACTGCGAACCTCAACGTTGTTCGAGAATGAAGAGACACTCACCAGCTCGACATCTGAGCCAAAATATTGCCAAATTTCTCACCGGAAAGAACCCAAACTGTGAGACTCATGCGTCAGGACACTGGCGGCAAAGGACTATGCGGCAATACACGTTTACATACATAAACAAAAGTAAACATGGCTGCAAGTGAGGACAATTTTCTCGACTTATATCTGAGCTGCGAAACTTAACGTTGTTCGAGAATGAAGAGACACTCACCAGCTCGGCAACTGAGCCAAATTATTGTCAAATTTTTCAATGGAAAGAACCCAAACTGTGAGACTCATGCGTCAGGACACTGGCGGCATAGGCCTATGCGGCAATACACGTGTACATACATAAACAGAAGTAAACATGGCTGCGAGTGAGGATAATTTTCTCGACTTATATCTGAGCTGCGAAACTTAACGTTGTTCGAGAATAAAGAGACACTCACCAGCTCGGCATCTGAGCCAAATTATTGTCAAATTTTTCACAGGAAAGAACCCAAACTGTGAGACTCATGCGTCAGGACACTGGCGGCATAGGCCTATGCGGCAATACACGTGTACATACATAAACAGAAGTGAACATGGCTGCGAGTGAGGATAATTTTCTCGACTTATATCTGAGCTGCGAAACTTAACGTTGTTCGAGAATGAAGAGACACTCACCAGCTCGGCATCTGAGCCAAATTATTGCCAAATTTTTCACTGGAAATAACCCAAACTGTGAGACTCATGCGTCAGGACACTGGCGGCATAGGACTATGCGGCAATACACGTGTACATACATAAACAGAAGTAAACATGGCTGCGAGTGAGGATAGTTTTCTCGACTTATATCTGAGCTGCGAACCTCAACGTTGTTCGAGAATGAAGAGACACCCACCAGCTCGACATCTGAGCCAAAATATTGACAAATTTCTCACTGGAAAAAACCCAAACTGAGAGACTCATGCGTCAGGACACTGGCGGCGTAGGCATATGCGGCAATACACGTGTACATACATAAGCATAGGTAAACATGGCTGCGAGTGAGGATAATTTTCTCGACTTATATCTGAGCTGCGAACCTCAACGTTGTTCGAGAATGAAGAGACACTCACCAGCTCGACATCTGAGCCAAAATATTGCCAAATTTCTCACTGGAAAGAACCCAAAGTGAGAGACTTATGCGTCAGGACACTGGCGGCATAGGACTATGCAGCAATACACGTGTACATACATAAACATAACTAAACATGGCTGCGAGTGAGGATAATTTTCTCGACTTATATCTGAACTGCGATCCTCAACGTTGTTCGAGAATGAAGAGACACTCACCAGCTCGACATCTGAGCCAAAATATTGCCAAATTTCTCACCGGAAAGAACCCAAACTGTGAGACTCATGCGTCAGGACACTGGCGGCATAAGACTATGCGGCAATACACGTGTACATACATAAACAGAAGTAAACATGGCTGCGAGTGAGGATAATTTTCTCGACTTATATCTGAGCTGCGAAACTTAACGTTGTTCGAGAATGAAGAGACACTCACCAGCTCGGCATCTGAGCCAAATTATTGTCAATTTTTTCACTGGAAAGAACCCAAACTGTGAGACTTATGCGTCAGGACACTGGCGGCATAGGCCTATGCGGCAATACACGTGTACATACATAAACAGAAGTGAACATGGCTGCGAGTGAGGATAATTTTCTCGACTTATATCTGAGCTGCGAAACTTAACGTTGTTCGAGAATGAAGAGACACTCACCAGCTCGGCATCTGAGCCAAATTATTGCCAAATTTGTCACTGGAAAGAACCCAAACTGTGAGACTCATGCATCAGGACACTGGCGGCATAGGACTATGCGGCAATACACGTGTACATACATAAACAGAAGTAAACATGGCTGCGAGTGAGGATAATTTTCTCGACTTATATCTGAACTGCGAACCTCAACGTTGTTCGAGAATGAAGAGACACTCACCAGCTCGACATCTGAGCCAAAATATTGCCAAATTTCTCACCGGAAAGAACCCAAACTGTGAGACTCATGCGTCAGGACACTGGCGGCATAGGACTTTGCGGCAATACACGTGTACATACATAAACAAAAGTAAACATGGCTGCAAGTGAGGATAATTTTCTCGACTTATATCTGAGCTGCGAAACTTAACGTTGTTCGAGAATGAAGAGACACTCACCAGCTCGACATCTGAGCCAAAATATTGCCAAATTTCTCACCGGAAAGAACCCAAACTGTGAGACTCATGCGTCAGGACACTGGCGGCATAGGACTATGCGGCAATACACGTGTACATACATAAACAGAAGTAAACATGGCTGCAAGTGAGGATAATTTCCTCGACTTATATCTGAGCTGCGAAACTTAACGTTTTTCGAGAATAAAGAGACACTCACTAGCTCGACATCTGAGCCAAATTATTGTCAAATTTTTCACTGGAAAGAACCCAAACTGTGAGACTCATGCGTCAGGACACTGGCGGCATAGGCCTATGCGGCAATACACGTGTACATACATAAACAGAAGTAAACATGGCTGCGAGTGAGGATAATTTTCTCGACTTATATCTGAGCTGCGAAACTGAACGTTGTTCGAGAATGAAGAGACACTCACCAGCTCGGCATCTGAGCCAAATTATTGCCAAATTTTTCACAGGAAAGAACCCAAACTGTGAGACTCATGCGTCAGGACACTGGCGGCATAGGACTATGCAGCAATACACGTGTAAATACATAAACATAACTAAACATGGCTGCGAGTGAGGATAATTTTCTCGACTTATATCTGAACTGCGAACCTCAACGTTGTTCGAGAATGAAGAGACACTCACCAGCTCGACATCTGAGCCAAAATATTGCCAAATTTCTCACCGGAAAGAACCCAAACTGTGAGACTCATGCGTCAGGACACTGGCGGCAAAGGACTATGCGGCAATACACGTGTACATACATAAACAAAAGTAAACATGGCTGCAAGTGAGGACAATTTTCTCGACTTATATCTGAGCTGCGAAACTTAACGTTGTTCGAGAATGAAGAGACACTCACCAGCTCGGCATCTGAGCCAAATTATTGTCAAATTTTTCAATGGAAAGAACCCAAACTGTGAGACTCATGCGTCAGGACACTGGCGGCATAGGCCTATGCGGCAATACACGTGTACATACATAAACAGAAGTAAACATGGCTGCGAGTGAGGATAATTTTCTCGACTTATATCTGAGCTGCGAAACTTAACGTTGTTCGAGAATAAAGAGACACTCACCAGCTCGGCATCTGAGCCAAATTATTGTCAAATTTTTCACAGGAAAGAACCCAAACTGTGAGACTCATGCGTCAGGACACTGGCGGCATAGGCCTATGCGGCAATACACGTGTACATACATAAACAGAAGTGAACATGGCTGCGAGTGAGGATAATTTTCTCGACTTATATCTGAGCTGCGAAACTTAACGTTGTTCGAGAATGAAGAGACACTCACCAGCTCGGCATCTGAGCCAAATTATTGCCAAATTTTTCACTGGAAAGATTCCAAACTGTGAGACTCATGCGTCAGGACACTGGCGGCATAGGACTATGCGGCAATACACGTGTACATACATAAACAGAAGTAAACATGGCTGCGAGTGAGGATAATTTTCTCGACTTATATCTGAGCTGCGAACCTCAACGTTGTTCGAGAATGAAGAGACACCCACCAGCTCGACATCTGAGCCAAAATATTGTCAAATTTCTCACTGGAAAAAACCCAAACTGAGAGACTCATGCGTCAGGACACTGGCGGCGTAGGCATATGCGGCAATACACGTGTACATACATAAGCATAGGTAAACATGGCTGCGAGTGAGGATAATTTTCTCGACTTATATCTGAGCTGCGAACCTCAACGTTGTTCGAGAATGAAGAGACACTCACCAGCTCGACATCTGAGCCAAAATATTGCCAAATTTCTCACTGGAAAGAACCCAAAGTGAGAGACTTATGCGTCAGGACACTGGCGGCATAGGACTATGCAGCAATACACGTGTACATACATAAACATAACTAAACATGGCTGCGAGTGAGGATAATTTTCTCGACTTATATCTGAACTGCGATCCTCAACGTTGTTCGAGAATGAAGAGACACTCACCAGCTCGACATCTGAGCCAAAATATTGCCAAATTTCTCACCGGAAAGAACCCAAACTGTGAGACTCATGCGTCAGGACACTGGCGGCATAAGACTATGCGGCAATACACGTGTACATACATAAACAGAAGTAAACATGGCTGCGAGTGAGGATAATTTTCTCGACTTATATCTGAGCTGCGAAACTTAACGTTGTTCGAGAATGAAGAGACACTCACCAGCTCGACATCTGAGCCAAAATATTGCCAAATTTCTCACCGGAAAGAACCCAAACTGTGAGACTCATGCGTCAGGACACTGGCGGCATAGGACTATGCGGCAATACACGTGTACATACATAAACAGAAGTAAACATGGCTGCAAGTGAGGATAATTTCCTCGACTTATATCTGAGCTGCGAAACTTAACGTTTTTCGAGAATAAAGAGACACTCACTAGCTCGACATCTGAGCCAAATTATTGTCAAATTTTTCACTGGAAAGAACCCAAACTGTGAGACTCATGCGTCAGGACACTGGCGGCATAGGCCTATTCGGCAATTCACGTGTACATACATAAACAGAAGTAAACATGGCTGCGAGTGAGGATAATTTTCTCGACTTATATCTGAGCTGCGAAACTGAACGTTGTTCGAGAATGAAGAGACACTCACCAGCTCGGCATCTGAGCCAAATTATTGCCAAATTTTTCACAGGAAAGAACCCAAACTGTGAGACTCATGCGTCAGGACACTGGCGGCATAGGACTATGCAGCAATACACGTGTAAATACATAAACATAACTAAACATGGCTGCGAGTGAGGATAATTTTCTCGACTTATATCTGAACTGCGAACCTCAACGTTGTTCGAGAATGAAGAGACACTCACCAGCTCGACATCTGAGCCAAAATATTGCCAAATTTCTCACCGGAAAGAACCCAAACTGTGAGACTCATGCGTCAGGACACTGGCGGCAAAGGACTATGCGGCAATACACGTTTACATACATAAACAAAAGTAAACATGGCTGCAAGTGAGGACAATTTTCTCGACTTATATCTGAGCTGCGAAACTTAACGTTGTTCGAGAATGAAGAGACACTCACCAGCTCGGCAACTGAGCCAAATTATTGTCAAATTTTTCAATGGAAAGAACCCAAACTGTGAGACTCATGCGTCAGGACACTGGCGGCATAGGCCTATGCGGCAATACACGTGTACATACATAAACAGAAGTAAACATGGCTGCGAGTGAGGATAATTTTCTCGACTTATATCTGAGCTGCGAAACTTAACGTTGTTCGAGAATAAAGAGACACTCACCAGCTCGGCATCTGAGCCAAATTATTGTCAAATTTTTCACAGGAAAGAACCCAAACTGTGAGACTCATGCGTCAGGACACTGGCGGCATAGGCCTATGCGGCAATACACGTGTACATACATAAACAGAAGTGAACATGGCTGCGAGTGAGGATAATTTTCTCGACTTATATCTGAGCTGCGAAACTTAACGTTGTTCGAGAATGAAGAGACACTCACCAGCTCGGCATCTGAGCCAAATTATTGCCAAATTTTTCACTGGAAATAACCCAAACTGTGAGACTCATGCGTCAGGACACTGGCGGCATAGGACTATGCGGCAATACACGTGTACATACATAAACAGAAGTAAACATGGCTGCGAGTGAGGATAGTTTTCTCGACTTATATCTGAGCTGCGAACCTCAACGTTGTTCGAGAATGAAGAGACACCCACCAGCTCGACATCTGAGCCAAAATATTGACAAATTTCTCACTGGAAAAAACCCAAACTGAGAGACTCATGCGTCAGGACACTGGCGGCGTAGGCATATGCGGCAATACACGTGTACATACATAAGCATAGGTAAACATGGCTGCGAGTGAGGATAATTTTCTCGACTTATATCTGAGCTGCGAACCTCAACGTTGTTCGAGAATGAAGAGACACTCACCAGCTCGACATCTGAGCCAAAATATTGCCAAATTTCTCACTGGAAAGAACCCAAAGTGAGAGACTTATGCGTCAGGACACTGGCGGCATAGGACTATGCAGCAATACACGTGTACATACATAAACATAACTAAACATGGCTGCGAGTGAGGATAATTTTCTCGACTTATATCTGAACTGCGATCCTCAACGTTGTTCGAGAATGAAGAGACACTCACCAGCTCGACATCTGAGCCAAAATATTGCCAAATTTCTCACCGGAAAGAACCCAAACTGTGAGACTCATGCGTCAGGACACTGGCGGCATAAGACTATGCGGCAATACACGTGTACATACATAAACAGAAGTAAACATGGCTGCGAGTGAGGATAATTTTCTCGACTTATATCTGAGCTGCGAAACTTAACGTTGTTCGAGAATGAAGAGACACTCACCAGCTCGGCATCTGAGCCAAATTATTGTCAATTTTTTCACTGGAAAGAACCCAAACTGTGAGACTTATGCGTCAGGACACTGGCGGCATAGGCCTATGCGGCAATACACGTGTACATACATAAACAGAAGTGAACATGGCTGCGAGTGAGGATAATTTTCTCGACTTATATCTGAGCTGCGAAACTTAACGTTGTTCGAGAATGAAGAGACACTCACCAGCTCGGCATCTGAGCCAAATTATTGCCAAATTTGTCACTGGAAAGAACCCAAACTGTGAGACTCATGCATCAGGACACTGGCGGCATAGGACTATGCGGCAATACACGTGTACATACATAAACAGAAGTAAACATGGCTGCGAGTGAGGATAATTTTCTCGACTTATATCTGAACTGCGAACCTCAACGTTGTTCGAGAATGAAGAGACACTCACCAGCTCGACATCTGAGCCAAAATATTGCCAAATTTCTCACCGGAAAGAACCCAAACTGTGAGACTCATGCGTCAGGACACTGGCGGCATAGGACTTTGCGGCAATACACGTGTACATACATAAACAAAAGTAAACATGGCTGCAAGTGAGGATAATTTTCTCGACTTATATCTGAGCTGCGAAACTTAACGTTGTTCGAGAATGAAGAGACACTCACCAGCTCGACATCTGAGCCAAAATATTGCCAAATTTCTCACCGGAAAGAACCCAAACTGTGAGACTCATGCGTCAGGACACTGGCGGCATAGGACTATGCGGCAATACACGTGTACATACATAAACAGAAGTAAACATGGCTGCAAGTGAGGATAATTTCCTCGACTTATATCTGAGCTGCGAAACTTAACGTTTTTCGAGAATAAAGAGACACTCACTAGCTCGACATCTGAGCCAAATTATTGTCAAATTTTTCACTGGAAAGAACCCAAACTGTGAGACTCATGCGTCAGGACACTGGCGGCATAGGCCTATGCGGCAATACACGTGTACATACATAAACAGAAGTAAACATGGCTGCGAGTGAGGATAATTTTCTCGACTTATATCTGAGCTGCGAAACTGAACGTTGTTCGAGAATGAAGAGACACTCACCAGCTCGGCATCTGAGCCAAATTATTGCCAAATTTTTCACAGGAAAGAACCCAAACTGTGAGACTCATGCGTCAGGACACTGGCGGCATAGGACTATGCAGCAATACACGTGTAAATACATAAACATAACTAAACATGGCTGCGAGTGAGGATAATTTTCTCGACTTATATCTGAACTGCGAACCTCAACGTTGTTCGAGAATGAAGAGACACTCACCAGCTCGACATCTGAGCCAAAATATTGCCAAATTTCTCACCGGAAAGAACCCAAACTGTGAGACTCATGCGTCAGGACACTGGCGGCAAAGGACTATGCGGCAATACACGTGTACATACATAAACAAAAGTAAACATGGCTGCAAGTGAGGACAATTTTCTCGACTTATATCTGAGCTGCGAAACTTAACGTTGTTCGAGAATGAAGAGACACTCACCAGCTCGGCATCTGAGCCAAATTATTGTCAAATTTTTCAATGGAAAGAACCCAAACTGTGAGACTCATGCGTCAGGACACTGGCGGCATAGGCCTATGCGGCAATACACGTGTACATACATAAACAGAAGTAAACATGGCTGCGAGTGAGGATAATTTTCTCGACTTATATCTGAGCTGCGAAACTTAACGTTCTTCGAGAATAAAGAGACACTCACCAGCTCGGCATCTGAGCCAAATTATTGTCAAATTTTTCACAGGAAAGAACCCAAACTGTGAGACTCATGCGTCAGGACACTGGCGGCATAGGCCTATGCGGCAATACACGTGTACATACATAAACAGAAGTGAACATGGCTGCGAGTGAGGATAATTTTCTCGACTTATATCTGAGCTGCGAAACTTAACGTTGTTCGAGAATGAAGAGACACTCACCAGCTCGGCATCTGAGCCAAATTATTGCCAAATTTTTCACTGGAAAGATTCCAAACTGTGAGACTCATGCGTCAGGACACTGGCGGCATAGGACTATGCGGCAATACACGTGTACATACATAAACAGAAGTAAACATGGCTGCGAGTGAGGATAATTTTCTCGACTTATATCTGAGCTGCGAACCTCAACGTTGTTCGAGAATGAAGAGACACCCACCAGCTCGACATCTGAGCCAAAATATTGTCAAATTTCTCACTGGAAAAAACCCAAACTGAGAGACTCATGCGTCAGGACACTGGCGGCGTAGGCATATGCGGCAATACACGTGTACATACATAAGCATAGGTAAACATGGCTGCGAGTGAGGATAATTTTCTCGACTTATATCTGAGCTGCGAACCTCAACGTTGTTCGAGAATGAAGAGACACTCACCGGCTCGACATCTGAGCCAAAATATTGCCAAATTTCTCACTGGAAAGAACCCAAAGTGAGAGACTTATGCGTCAGGACACTGGCGGCATAGGACTATGCAGCAATACACGTGTACATGCATAAACATAACTAAACATGGCTGCGAGTGAGGATAATTGTATCGACTTATATCTGAACTGCGAACCTCAACGTTGTTCGAGAATGAAGAGACACTCACCAGCTCGACATCTGAGCCAAAATATTGCCAAATTTATCACCGGAAAGAACCCAAACTGTGAGACTCATGCGTCAGGACACTGGCGGCATAAGACTATGCGGCAATACACGTGTACATACATAAACAGAAGTAAACATGGCTGCGAGTGAGGATAATTTTCTCGACTTATATCTGAGCTGCGAAACTTAACGTTGTTCGAGAATGAAGAGACACTCACCAGCTCGGCATCTGAGCCAAATTATTGTCAAATTTTTCACTGGAAAGAACCCAAACTGTGAGACTTATGCGTCAGGACACTGGCGGCATAGGCCTATGCGGCAATACACGTGTACATACATAAACAGAAGTGAACATGGCTGCGAGTGAGGATAATTTTCTCGACTTATATCTGAGCTGCGAAACTTAACGTTGTTCGAGAATGAAGAGACACTCACCAGCTCGGCATCTGAGCCAAATTATTGCCAAATTTTTCACTGGAAAGAACCCAAACTGTGAGACTCATGCGTCAGGACACTGGCGGCATAGGACTATGCGGCAATACACGTGTACATACATAAACAGAAGTAAACATGGCTGCGAGTGAGGATAATTTTCTCGACTTATATCTGAGCTGCGAACCTCAACGTTGTTCGAGAATGAAGAGACACCCACCAGCTCGACATCTGAGCCAAAATATTGTCAAATTTCTCACTGGAAAAAACCCAAACTGAGAGACTCATGCGTCAGGACACTGGCGGCGTAGGCATATGCGGCAATACACGTGTACATACATAAGCATAGGTAAACATGGCTGCGAGTGAGGATAATTTTCTCGACTTATATCTGAGCTGCGAACCTCAACGTTGTTCGAGAATGAAGAGACACTCACCAGCTCGACATCTGAGCCAAAATATTGCCAAATTTCTCACTGGAAAGAACCCAAAGTGAGAGACTTATGCGTCAGGACACTGGCGGCATAGGACTATGCAGCAATACACGTGTACATGCATAAACATAACTAAACATGGCTGCGAGTGAGGATAATGTTCTTGACTTACATCTGAACTGCGAACCTCAACGTTGTTCGAGAATGAAGAGACACTCACCAGCTCGACATCTGAGCCAAAATATTGCCAAATTTCTCACCGGAAAGAACCCAAACTGTGAGACTCATGCGTCAGGACACTGGCGGCATAAGACTATGCGGCAATACACGTGTACATACATAAACAGAAGTAAACATGGCTGCGAGTGAGGATAATTTTCTCGACTTATATCTGAGCTGCGAAACTTAACGTTGTTCGAGAATGAAGAGACACTCACCAGCTCGGCATCTGAGCCAAATTATTGTCAATTTTTTCACTGGAAAGAACCCAAACTGTGAGACTTATGCGTCAGGACACTGGCGGCATAGGCCTATGCGGCAATACACGTGTACATACATAAACAGAAGTGAACATGGCTGCGAGTGAGGATAATTTTCTCGACTTATATCTGAGCTGCGAAACTTAACGTTGTTCGAGAATGAAGAGACACTCACCAGCTCGGCATCTGAGCCAAATTATTGCCAAATTTGTCACTGGAAAGAACCCAAACTGTGAGACTCATGCATCAGGACACTGGCGGCATAGGACTATGCGGCAATACACGTGTACATACATAAACAGAAGTAAACATGGCTGCGAGTGAGAATAATTTTCTCGACTTATATCTGAGCTGCGAACCTCAACGTTGTTCGAGAATGAAGAGACACCCACCAGCTCGACATCTGAGCCAAAATATTGTCAAATTTCTCACAGGAAAAAACCCAAACTGAGAGACTCATGCGTCAGGACACTGGCGGCGTAGGAATATGCGGCAATACACGTGTACATACATAAGCGTAGGTAAACATGGCTGCGAGTGAGGATAATTTTCTCGACTTATATCTGAGCTGCGAAACTTAACGTTGTTCGAGAATAAAGAGACACTCACCAGCTCGGCATCTGAGCCAAATTATTGTCAAATTTTTCACTGGAAAGAGCCCAAACTGTGAGACTCATGCGTCAGGACACTGGCGGCATAGGCCTATGCGGCAATACACGTGTACATACATAAACAGAAGTAAACATGGCTGCGAGTGAGGATAATTTTCTCGACTTATATCTGAGCTGCGAAACTTAACGTTGTTCGAGAATGAAGAGACACTCACCAGCTCGGCATCTGAGCCAAATTATTGCCAAATTTGTCACTGGAAAGAACCCAAACTGTGAGACTCATGCGTCAGGACACTGGCGGCATAGGACTATGCGGCAATACACGTGTACATACATAAATAGAAGTACACATGGCTGCGAGTGAGGATAATTTTCTCGACTTATATCTGAGCTGCGAAACTTAACGTTGTTCGAGAATAAAGAGACACTTACCAGCTCGGCATCTGAGCCAAATTATTGTCAACTGTTTCACTGGAAAGAACCCAAACTGTGAAACTTATGCGTCAGGACACTGGCCGCATAGGCCTATGCGGCAATACACGTGTACATACATAAACAGAAGTGAACATGGCTGCGAGTGAGGATAATTTTCTCGACTTATATCTGAGCTGCGAAACTTAACGTTGTTCGAGAATGAAGAGACACTCACCAGCTCGGCATATGAGCCAAATTATTGCCAAATTTTTCACTGGAAAGAACCCAAACTGTGAGACTCATGCGTCAGGACACTGGCGGCATAGGACTATGCGGCAATACACGTCTACATACATAAACAGAAGTAAACATGGCTGCGAGTGAGGATAATTTTCTCGACTTATATCTGAGCTGCGAACCTCAACGTTGTTCGAGAATGAAGAGACACCCACCAGCTCGACATCTGAGCCAAAATATTGTCAAATTTCTCACTGGAAAAAACCCAAACTGAGAGACTCATGCGTCAGGACACTGGCGGCATAGGAATATGCAGCAATACACGTGTACATACATAAACATAACTAAACATGGCTGCGAGTGAGGATAATTTTCTCGACTTATATCTGAACTGCGAACCTCAACGTTGTTCGAGAATGAAGAGACACTCACCAGCTCGACATCTGAGCCAAAATATTGCCAAATTTCTCACTGGAAAGAACCCAAACTGTGAGACTCATGCGTCAGGACACTGGCGGCATAAGACTATGCGGCAATACACGTGTACATACATAAACAGAAGTAAACATGGCTGCGAGTGAGGATAATTTTCTCGACTTATATCTGAGCTGCGAAACTTAACGTTGTTCGAGAATGAAGAGACACTCACCAGCTCGGCATCTGAGCCAAATTATTGTCAATTTTGTCACTGGAAAGAACCCAAACTGTGAGACTTATGCGTCAGGACACTGGCGGCATAGGCCTATGCGGCAATACACGTGTACATACATAAACAGAAGTGAACATGGCTGCGAGTGAGGATAATTTTCTCGACTTATATCTGAGCTGCGAAACTTAACGTTGTTCGAGAATGAAGAGACACTCACCAGCTCGGCATCTGAGCCAAATTATTGCCAAATTTGTCACTGGAAAGAACCCAAACTGTGAGACTCATGCATCAGGACACTGGCGGCATAGGACTATGCGGCAATACACGTGTACATACATAAACAGAAGTAAACATGGATGCGAGTGAGGATAATTTTCTCGACTTATATCTGAGCTGCGAACATCAACGTTGTTCGAGAATGAAGAGACACCCACCAGCTCGACATCTGAGCCAAAATATTGTCAAATTTCTCACAGGAAAAAAACCAAACTGAGAGACTCATGCGTCAGGACACTGGCGGCGTAGGCATATGCGGCAATACACGTGTACATACATAAGCATAGGTAAACATGGCTGCGAGTGAGGATAATTTTCTCGACTTATATCTGAGCTGCGAACCTCAACGTTGTTCGAGAATGAAGAGACACTCACAAGCTCGACATCTGAGCCAAAATATTGCCAAATTTTTCACTGGAAGGAACCCAAAGTGAGAGACTCATGCGTCAGGACACTGGCGGCATAGGACTATGCGGCAATACACGTGTACATACATAAACAGAAGTAAACATGGCTGCGAGTGAGGATAATTTTCTCGACTTATATCTGAACTGCGAACCTCAACGTTGTTCGAGAATGAAGAGACACTCACCAGCTCGACATCTGAGCCAAAATATTGCCAAATTTCTCACCGGAAAGAACCCAAACTGTGAGACTCATGCGTCAGGACACTGGCGGCATAGGACTATGCGGCAATACACGTGTACATACATAAACAAAAGTAAACATGGCTGCAAGTGAGGATAATTTTCTCGACTTATATCTGAGCTGCGAAACTTAACGTTGTTCGAGAATGAAGAGACACTCACCAGCTCGACATCTGAGCCAAAATATTGCCAAATTTCTCACCGGAAAGAACCCAAATTGTGAGACTCATGCGTCAGGACACTGGCGGCATAGGACTATGCGGCAATACACGTGTACATACATAAACAGAAGTAAACATGGCTGCAAGTGAGGATAATTTCCTCGACTTATATCTGAGCTGCGAAACTTAACGTTTTTCGAGAATAAAGAGACACTCACTAGCTCGACATCTGAGCCAAATTATTGTCGAATTTTTCACTGGAAAGAACCCAAACTGTGAGACTCATGCGTCAGGACACTGGCGGCATAGGCCTATGCGGCAATACACGTGTACATACATAAACAGAAGTAAACATGGCTGCGAGTGAGGATAATTTTCTCGACTTATATCTGAGCTGCGAAACTGAACGTTGTTCGAGAATGAAGAGACACTCACCAGCTCGGCATCTGAGCAAAATTATTGCCAAATTGTTCACAGGAAAGAACCCAAACTGTGAGACTCATGCGTCAGGACACTGGCGGCATAGGACTATGTGGTAATACACGTGTACATACATAAACAGAAGTAAACATGGCTGCGAGTGAGGATAATTTTCTCGACTTATATCTGAGCTGCGAAACTTAACGTTGTTCGAGAATGAAGAGACACTCACCAGCTCGGCATCTGAGCCAAATTATTAACAAATTTGTCACTGGAAAGAACCCAAACTGTGAGACTCATGCGTCAGGACACTGGCGGCATAGGACTATGCGGCAATACACGTGTACATACATAAACAGAAGTGAACATGGCTGCGAGTGAGGATAATTTTCTCGACTTATATATGAGCTGCGAAACTTAACGCTGTTCGGGAATGAAGAGACACTCACCAGCTCGGCATCTGAGCCAAATTATTGTCAACTTTTTCACTGGAAAGAACCCAAACTGTGAAACTTATGCGTCAGGACACTGGCCGCATAGGCCTATGCGGCAATACACGTGTACATACATAAACAGAAGTGAACATGGCTGCGAGTGAGGATAATTTTCTCGACTTATATCTGAGCTGCGAAACTTAACGTTGTTCGAGAATGAAGAGACACTCAACAGCTCGGCATCTGAGCCAAATTATTGCCAAATTTTTCACTGGAAAAAAACCAAACTGAGAGACTCATGCGTCAGGACACTGGCGGCATAGGAATATGCAGCAATACACGTGTACATACATAAACATAACTAAACATGGCTGCGAGTGAGGATAATTTTCTCGACTTATATCTGAACTGCGAACCTCAACGTTGTTCGAGAATGAAGAGACACTCACCAGCTCGACATCTGAGCCAAAATATTGCCAAATTTCTCACCGGAAAGAACCCAAACTGTGAGACTCATGCGTCAGGACACTGGCGGCATAAGACTATGCGGCAATACACGTGTACATACATAAACAGAAGTAAACATGGCTGCGAGTGAGGATAATTTTCTCGACTTATATCTGAGCTGCGAAACTTAACGTTGTTCGAGAATGAAGAGACACTCACCAGCTCGGCATCTGAGCCAAATTATTGTCAATTTTGTCACTGGAAAGAACCCAAACTGTGAGACTTATGCGTCAGGACACTGGCGGCATAAGACTATGCGGCAATACACGTGTACATACATAAACAGAAGTGAACATGGCTGCGAGTGAGGATAATTTTCTCGACTTATATCTGAGCTGCGAAACTTAACGTTGTTCGAGAATGAAGAGACACTCACCAGCTCGGCATCAGAGCCAAATTATTGTCAAATTTGTCACTTGAAAGAACCCAAACTGTGAGACTCATGCATCAGGACACTGGCGGCATAGGACTATGCGGCAATACACGTGTACATACATAAACAGAAGTAAACATGGCTGCGAGTGAGGATAATTTTCTCGACTTATATCTGAGCTGCGAACCTCAACGTTGTTCGAGAATGAAGAGACACCCACCAGCTCGACATCTGAGCCAAAATATTGTCAAATTTCTCACAGGAAAAAAAACAAACTGAGAGACTCATGCGTCAGGACACTGGCGGCGTAGGCATATGCGGCAATACACGTGTACATACATAAGCATAGGTAAACATGGCTGCGAGTGAGGATAATTTTCTCGACTTATATCTGAGCTGCGAACCTCAACGTTGTTCGAGAATGAAGAGACACTCACCAGCTCGACATCTGAGCCAAAATATTGCCAAATTTTTCACTGGAAAGAACCCAAAGTGAGAGACTCATGCGTCAGGACACTGGCGGCATAGGACTATGCGGCAATACACGTGTACATACATAAACAGAAGTAAACATGGCTGCGAGTGAGGATAATTTTCTCGACTTATATCTGAACTGCGAACCTCAACGTTGTTCGAGAATGAAGAGACACTCACCAGCTCGACATCTGAGCCAAAATATTGCCAAATTTCTCACCGGAAAGAACCCAAACTGTGAGACTCATGCGTCAGGACACTGGCGGCATAGGACTATGCGGCAATACACGTGTACATACATAAACAAAAGTAAACATGGCTGCAAGTGAGGATAATTTTCTCGACTTATATCTGAGCTGCGAAACTTAACGTTGTTCGAGAATGAAGAGACACTCACCAGCTCGACATCTGAGCCAAAATATTGCCAAATTTCTCACCGGAAAGAACCCAAATTGTGAGACTCATGCGTCAGGACACTGGCGGCATAGGACTATGCGGCAATACACGTGTACATACATAAACAGAAGTAAACATGGCTGCAAGTGAGGATAATTTCCTCGACTTATATCTGAGCTGCGAAACTTAACGTTTTTCGAGAATAAAGAGACACTCACTAGCTCGGCATCTGAGCCAAATTATTGACAAATTTGTCACTGGAAAGAACCCAAACTGTGAGACTCATGCGTCAGGACACTGGCGGCATAGGACTATGCGGCAATACACGTGTACATACATAAACAGAAGTGAACATGGCTGCGAGTGAGGATAATTTTCTCGACTTATATATGAGCTGCGAAACTTAACGCTGTTCGGGAATGAAGAGACACTCACCAGCTCGGCATCTGAGCCAAATTATTGCCAAATTTCTCACCGGAAAGAACCCAAACTGTGAGACTCATGCGTCAGGACACTGGCGGCATAAGACTATGCGGCAATACACGTGTACATACATAAACAGAAGTAAACATGGCTGCGAGTGAGGATAATTTTCTCGACTTATATCTGAGCTGCGAAACTTAACGTTGTTCGAGAATGAAGAAACACTCACCAGCTCGGCATCTGAGCCAAATTATTGCCAAATTTGTCACTGGAAAGAACCCAAACTGTGAGACTCATGCGTCAGGACACTGGCGGCATAGGACTATGCGGCAATACACGTGTACATACATAAATAGAAGTAACCATGGCTGCGAGTGAGGATAATTTTCTTGACTTATATCTGAGCTGCGAAACTTAACGTTGTTTGAGAATAAAGAGACACTCACCAGCTCGACATCTGAGCCAAAATATTGCCAAATTTCTCACTGGAAAGAACCCAAAGTGAGAGACTTATGCGTCAGGACACTGGCGGCATAGGACTATGCAGCAATACACGTGTACATACATAAACATAACTAAACATGGCTGCGAGTGAGGATAATTTTCTCGACTTATATCTGAACTGCGAACCTCAACGTTGTTCGAGAATGAAGAGACACTCACCAGCTCGACATCTGAGCCAAAATATTGCCAAATTTCTCACCGGAAAGAACCCAAACTGTGAGACTCATGCGTCAGGACACTGGCGGCATAGGACTATGCGGCAATACACGTGTACATACATAAACAGAAGTAAACATGGCTGCAAGTGAGGATAATTTCCTCGACTTATATCTGAGCTGCGAAACTTAACGTTTTTCGAGAATAAAGAGACACTCACTAGCTCGACATCTGAGCCAAATTATTGTCAAATTTTTCACTGGAAAGAACCCAAACTGTGAGACTCATGCGTCAGGACACTGGCGACATAGGCCTATGCGGCAATACACGTGTACATACATAAACAGAAGTAAACATGGCTGCGAGTGAGGATAATTTTCTCGACTTATATCTGAGCTGCGAAACTTAACGTTGTTCGAGAATGAAGAGACACTCACCAGCTCGGCATCTGAGCCAAATTATTGCCAAATTTTTCTCTGGAAAGAACCCAAAATGTGAGACTCATGCGTCCGGACAATGGCGGCATAGGACTATGCGGCAATACACGTGTACATACATAAACAGAAGTAAACATGGCTGCGAGTGAGAATAATTTTCTCGACTTATATCTGAGCTGCGAAACTTAACGTTGTTCGAGAATAAAGAGACACTCACCAGCTCGGCATCTGAGCCAAATTATTGCCAAATTTGTCACTGGAAAGAACCCAAACTGTGAGACTCATGCGTCAGGACACTGGCGGCATAGGACTATGCGGCAATACACGTGTACATACATAAACATAAGTAAACATGGCTGCGAGTGAGGATAATTTTCTCGACTTATATCTGAGCTGCGAAACTTAACGTTGTTCGAGAATAAAGAGACACTCACCAGCTCGGCATCTGAGCAAAATTATTGTCAATTTTTTCACTGGAAAGAACCCAAACTGTGAGACTTATGCGTCAGGACACTGGCGGCATAGGCCTATGCGGCAATACACGTGTACATACATAAACAGAAGTAAACATGGCTGCAAGTGAGGATAATTTCCTCGACTTATATCTGAGCTGCGAAACTTAACGTTGTTCGAGAATGAAGAGACACTCACCAGCTCGGCATCTGAGCCAAATTATTGCCAATTTTTTCACTGGAAAGAACCCAAAATGTGAGACTCATGCGTCCGGACAATGGCGGCATAGGACTATGCGGCAATACACGTGTACATACATAAACAGAAGTAAACATGGCTGCGAGTGAGGATAATTTTCTCGACTTATATCTGAGCTGCGAAACTTAACGTTGTTCGAGAATAAAGAGACACTCAATAGCTCGGCATCTGAGCCAAATTATTGCCAATTTTTTTTTAACTGGAAAGAACCCAAACTGTGAGACTCATGCGTCAGGACACTGGCGGCATAGGCCTATGAGGCAATACACGTGTACATACATAAACATAAGTAACATGGCTGCGAGTGAGGATAATTTTCTCGACTTATATCTGAGCTGCGAAACTTAACGTTGTTCGAGAATAAAGAGACACTCACCAGCTCGGCATCTGAGCCAAATTATTGCCAAATTTTTCACTGGAAAGAACCCAAACTGTGAGACTCATGCGTCAGGACACTGGCGGCATAGGCCTATGCGGCAATACACGTGTACATACATAAACAGAAGTAAACATGGCTGCGAGTGAGGATAATTTTCTCGACTTATATCTGAGCTGCGAAACTTAACGTTGTTCGAGAATAAAGAGACACTCACCAGCTCGGCATCTGAGCCAAATTATTGCCATTTTTTTTCACTGGAAAGAACCCAAACTGTGAGACTCATGCGTCAGGACACTGGCGGCATATGACTATGCGGCAATACATGTGTACATACATAAACAGAAGTAAACATGGCTGCGAGTGAGGATAATTTTCTCGACTTATATCTGAGCTGCGAAACTTAACATTGTTCGAGAATAAAGAGACACTCACCAGCTCGGCATCTGAGCCAAATTATTGCCAATTTTTTCACTGGAAAGAACCCAAAATGTGAGACTCATGCGTCCGGACAATGGCGGCATAGGACTATGCGGCAATACACGTGTACATACATAAACAGAAGTAAACATGGCTGCGAGTGATGATAATTTTCTCGACTTATATCTGAGCTGCGAAACTTAACGTTGTTCGAGAATAAAGAGACACTCAATAGCTCGGCATCTGAGCCAAATTATTGCCAATTTTTTTTTAACTGGAAAGAACCCAAACTGTGAGACTCATGCGTCAGGACACTGGCGGCATAGGCCTATGAGGCAATACACGTGTACATACATAAACATAAGTAACATGGCTGCGAGTGAGGATAATTTTGTCGACTTATATCTGAGCTGCGAACTTCAACGTTGTTCGAGAATGAAGAGACATTCATCAGCTCGACATCTGAGCCAAATTATTGCCAAATTTCTCACTGGAAATAACCCAAACTGCGTGACTCACGCGTCAGGGCACTGGCGGCATATGCCTATGCGGCAATACACGTGTACATACGTCAAAGAAGTAAACATGGCTGCAAATGAGGATAATTTTCTCGACTTATATCTGAGCTGCGAACTTCAACGTTGTTCGAGAATGAAGAGACACTCACCAGCTCGACATCTGAGCCAAAATATTGCCAAATGTCTCACCGGAAATAACCCAAACTGTGGGACTCATGCGTCAGGACACTTGCGGCATAGGCCTATGCGGCAATACACGTGTACACACATAAACAGAAGTAAACATGGCTGCGAGTGAGGATAATTTTCTCGACTTATATCTGAGCTGCGAATCTCAACGTTGTTCGAGATGGAAGAGACACTCACCAGCTCGACAGCTGAGCCAAAATATTGCCAAATTTCTCACTGGAAAGAACCTAAACTGTGTGACTCATGCGTCAGGACACTGGCGGCATAGACCTATACGGCAATACACATGTACATACATAAACATAGGTAAACTGCGTGAGGATAATTTTCTCGACTTATATCTGAGCTGCGAAACTTAACGTTGTTCGAGAATGATGAGACACTCACCAGCTCGGCATCTGAGCCAAACTATTGCCAAATTTTTCACTGGAAAGAACCCAAACTGTGAGACTCATGCGTCAGGACACTGGCGGCATAGGACTATGCGGCAATACACGTGTACATACATAAACATAAGTAAACATGGCTGCGATTGAGAATAATTATCTCGACTTATATCTAAGCTGCGAACCTCAACGTTGTTGGAGGATGAAGAGACACTCACCAGCTCGACATCTGAGCCAAATTATTGCCAAATTTTTCACTGGAAAAAAACCAAACTGTGAGACTCATGCGTCAGGACACTGGCGGCATAGGACTATGCGGCAATACACGTGTACATACATAAACAGAAGTAAACATGGCTGCGAGTGAGGATAATTTTCTCGACTTATATCTGAGCTGCGAAACTTAACGTTGTTCGAGAATGAAGAGACACTCACCAGCTCGACATCTGAGCCAAATTTCTCACTGGAAAGAACCCAAACTGTGAGTCTCATGCGTCAGGACACTGGCGGCGTAGGCATATGCGGCAATACACGTCTACATACATAAACATAGGTAAACATGGCTGCCAGTGAAGATAATTTTCTCGACTTATATCTGAGCTGCGAAACTTAACGTTGTTCGAGAATAAAGAGACACTCACCAGCTCGGCATCTGAGCCAAATTATTGGCAATTTTTTAACTGGAAAGAACCCAAACTGTGAGACTCATGCGTCAGGACACTGGCGGCATAGGCCTATGCGGCAATACACGTGTACATACATAAACATAAGTAAACATGGCTGCGAGTGAGGATAATTTTCTCGACTTATATCTGAGCTGCGAAACTTAACGTTGTTCGAGAATAAAGAGACACTCACCAGCTCGGCATCTGAGCCAAATTATTGGCAATTTTTTAACTGGAAAGAACCCAAACTGTGAGACTCATGCGTCAGGACACTAGCGGCGTAGGCCTATGCGGCAATACACGTGTACATACACAAACAGAAGTAAACATGGCTGCGAGTGAGGATAATTTTCTCGACTTATATCTGAACTGCAAATCTCAACGTTGTTCGAGAATGAAGAGACACTCACCAGCTCGACGTCTGAGCCAAAATATTGCCAAATTTCTCACCTGAAAAAACCCAAACTGTGAGACTCATGCGTCTGGACACTTGCCGCACAGGCCTATTCGGCAATACACGTGTACATACATAAACAAAAGTAAACATGGCTGCGAGTGAGGAGAATTATCTCGACTTATATCTAAGCTGCGAACCTCAACGTTGTTGGAGGATGAAGAGACACTCACCAGCTCGACGTCTGAGCCAAATTATTGCCAAATTTTTCACTGGAAAGAACCCAAACTGTGAGACTCATGCGTCAGGACACTGGCGGCATAGGACTATGCGGCAAAAAACGTGTACATACAGAAACATAAGTAAACATGGCTGCGAGTGAGGATAATTTTCTCGACTTATATCTGAGCTGCGAAACTTAACGTTGTTCGAGAATGAAGAGACACTCACCAGCTCGACGTCTGAGCAACAATATTGCCAAATTTCTCACCTGAAAAAACCCAAACTGTGAGACTCATGCGTCAGGACACTTGCCGCACAGGCCTATTCGGCAATACACGTGTACATACATAAACAGAAGTAAACGTGGCTGCGATTGAGAATAATTATCTCGACTTATATCTAAGCTGCGAACCTCAACGTTGTTGGAGGATGAAGAGACACCCACCAGCTCGACATCTGAGCCAAATTATTGCCAAATTTTTCACTGGAAAGAACCGAAACTGTGAGACTCATGCGTCAGGACACTGGCGGCATAGGACTATGCGGCAAAAAACGTGTACATACAGAAACATAAGTAAACATGGCTGCGAGTGAGGATAATTTTCTCGACTTATATCTGAGCTGCGAAACTTAACGTTGTTCGAGAATGAAGAGACACTCACCAGCTCGACGTCTGAGCCACAATATTGCCAAATTTCTCACCTGAAAAAACCCAAACTGTGAGACTCATGCGTCAGGACACTTGCGGCATAGGCCTATGCGGCAATACACGTGTACAAACATAAACATAAGTAAACATCGCTGCGAGTGAGGATAATTTTCTCGACTTATATCTGAGCTGCGAACCTCAACGTTGTTCGAGTTGGAAGAGACACTCACCAGCTCGACATCTGAGCCAAATTTTTCACTGGAAAGAACCCAAACTGTGAGACTCATGCGTCAGGACACTGGCGGCATAGGACTATGCGGCAATACACGTGTACATACATAAACATAAGTAAACATGGCTGCGAGTGAGGATAATTTTCTCGACTTATATCTGAACTGCGAACCTCAACGTTGTTCGAGAATGAAGAGACACTCACCAGCTCGACATCTGAGCCAAAATATTGCCAAATTTCTCACCTGAAAGAACCCAAACTGTGAGACTCATGCGTCAGGACACTTGCCGCACAGGCCTATTCGGCAATACACGTGTACATACATAAACAGAAGTAAACATGGCTGCGATTGAGAATAATTATCTCGACTTATATCTAAGCTGCGAACCTCAACGTTGTTGGAGGATGAAGAGACACCCACCAGCTCGACATCTGAGCCAAATTATTGCCAAATTTTTCACTGGAAAGAACCGAAACTGTGAGACTCATGCGTCAGGACACTGGCGGCATAGGACTATGCGGCAAAAAACGTGTACATACAGAAACATAAGTAAACATGGCTGCGAGTGAGGATAATTTTCTCAACTTATATCTGAGCTGCGAAACTTAACGTTGTTCGAGAATGAAGAGACACTCATCAGCTCGACGTCTGAGCCACAATATTGCCAAATTTCTCACCTGAAAAAACCCAAACTGTGAGACTCATGCGTCAGGACACTTGCGGCATAGGCCTATGCGGCAATACACGTGTACAAACATAAACATAAGTAAACATCGCTGCGAGTGAGGATAATTTTCTCGACTTATATCTGAGCTGCGAACCTCAACGTTGTTCGAGTTGGAAGAGACACTCACCAGCTCGACATCTTAGCTAAAATATTGCCAAATTTCTCACTGGAAAGAACCCAAACTGTGTGACTCATGCGTCAGGACACTGGCGGCATAGGCCTATGCGGCAATACACGTGCTCATACGTACACAGAAGTAAACATGGCTCCAAATGAGAATTATGTTCTCGACTTATATCTGAGCTGCGAACCTCAACGTTGTTGGAGGATGAAGAGACACTCACCAGCTCGACATCTGAGCCAAAATATTGCCAAATTTCTCACCGGAAAGAACCCAAACTGTGAGACTCATGCGTCAGGACACTGGCGGCATAGGACTATGCGGCAATACACGTGTACATACATAAACAGAAGTAAACATGGCTGCGAGTGAGGATAATTTTCTCGACTTATATCTAAGCTGCGAACTTCAACGTTGTTCGAGAATGAAGAGACATTCATCAGCTCGACATCTGAGCCAAATTATTGCCAAATTGTTTCACTGGAAAGAACCCAAACTTTGAGACTCATGCTTCAGGACACTGGCGGCATAGGCCTATGCGGCAATACACGTGTAGATACGTCAAAGAAGTAAACATGGCTGCAAATGAGGATAATTTTCTCGACTTATATCTGAGCTGCGAACTTCAACGTTGTTCGAGAATGAAGAGACACTCACCAGCTCGACATCTGAGCCAAAATATTGCCAAATGTCTCACCGAAAATAACCCAAACTGTGGGACTCATGCGTCAGGACACTTGCGGCATAGGCCTATGCGGCAATACACGTGTACACACATAAACAGAAGTAAACATGGCTGCGAGTGAGAAATAATTTTCTCGACTTATATCTGAGCTGAGAACCTCAACGTTGTTCGAGATGGAAGAGACACTCACCAGCTCGACAGCTGAGCCAAAATATTGCCAAATTTCTCACTGGAAAGAACCTAAACTGTGTGACTCATGCGTCAGGACACTGGCGGCATAGACCTATACGGCAATACACATGTACATACATAAACATAGGTAAACTGCGTGAGGATAATTTTCTCGATTTATATCTGAGCTGCGAAACTTAACGTTGTTCGAGAATGATGAGACACTCACCAGCTCGGCATCTGAGCCAAACTATTGCCAAATTTTTCACTGGAAAGAACCCAAACTGTGAGACTCATGCGTCAGGACACTGGCGGCATAGGACTATGCGGCAATACACGTGTACATACATAAACATAAGTAAACATGGCTGCGAGTGAGGATAATTTTCTCGACTTATATCTGAACTGCGAACCTCAACGTTGTTCGAGAATGAAGAGACACTCACCAGCTCGACATCTGAGCCAAAATATTGCCAAATTTCTCACCTGAAAGAACCCAAACTGTGAGACTCATGCGTCAGGACACTTGCCGCACAGGCCTATTCGGCAATACACGTGTACATACATAAACAGAAGTAAACATGGCTGCGATTGAGAATAATTATCTCGACTTATATCTAAGCTGCGAACCTCAACGTTGTTGGAGGATGAAGAGACACCCACCAGCTCGACATCTGAGCCAAATTATTGCCAAATTTTTCACTGGAAAGAACCGAAACTGTGAGACTCATGCGTCAGGACACTGGCGGCATAGGACTATGCGGCAAAAAACGTGTACATACAGAAACATAAGTAAACATGGCTGCGAGTGAGGATAATTTTCTCGACTTATATCTGAGCTGCGAAACTTAACGTTGTTCGAGAATGAAGAGACACTCACCAGCTCGACGTCTGAGCCACAATATTGCCAAATTTCTCACCTGAAAAAACCCAAACTGTGAGACTCATGCGTCAGGACACTTGCGGCATAGGCCTATGCGGCAATACACGTGTACAAACATAAACATAAGTAAACATCGCTGCGAGTGAGGATAATTTTCTCGACTTATATCTGAGCTGCGAACCTCAACGTTGTTCGAGTTGGAAGAGACACTCACCAGCTCGACATCTTAGCTAAAATATTGCCAAATTTCTCACTGGAAAGAACCCAAACTGTGTGACTCATGCGTCAGGACACTGGCGGCATAGGCCTATGCGGCAATACACGTGCTCATACGTACACAGAAGTAAACATGGCTCCAAATGAGAATAATGTTCTCGACTTATATCTGAGCTGCGAACCTCAACGTTGTTGGAGGATGAAGAGACACTCACCAGCTCGACATCTGAGCCAAAATATTGCCAAATTTCGCACCGGAAAGAACCCAAACTGTGAGACTCATGCGTCAGGACACTGGCGGCATAGGACTATGCGGCAATACACGTGTACATACATAAACAGAAGTAAACATGGCTGCGAGTGAGGATAATTTTCTCGACTTATATCTAAGCTGCGAACTTCAACGTTGTTCGAGAATAAAGAGACATTCATCAGCTCGACATCTGAGCCAAATTATTGCACTAAATTTTTCACTGGAAAGAACCCAAACTTTGAGACTCATGCGTCAGGACACTGGCGGCATAGGCCTATGCGGCAATACACGTGTACATACATAAACATAAGTAAACATGGCTGCGAGTGAGGATAATTTTCTGGACTTATATCTGAGCTGCGAAACTTAACGTTGTTCGAGATGGAAGAGACACTCACCAGCTCGACAGCTGAGCCAAAATATTGCCAAATTTCTCACCTGAAAAAACCCAAACTGTGAGACTCATGCGTCAGGACACTTGCGGCATATGCCTATGCGGCAATACACGTGTACAAACATAAACATAAGTAAACATCGCTGCGACTTATATTTGAGCTGCGAACCTCAACGTTGTTCGAGAATGAAGAGACATTCATCAGCTCGACATCTGAGCCAAATTATTGCCAAATTTCTCACTGGAAAGAACCCAAACTGCGTGACTCATGCGTCAGGGCACTGGCGGCATATGCCTATGCGGCAATGCACGTGTACATACGTCAAAGAAGTAAACATGGCTGCAAATGAGGATAATTTTCTCGACTTATATCTGAGCTGCGAACTTCAACGTTGTTCGAGAATGAAGAGACACTCACCAGCTCGACATCTGAGCCAAAATATTGCCAAATGTCTCACCGGAAATAACCCAAACTGTGGGACTCATGCGTCAGGACACTTGCGGCATAGGCCTATGCGACAATACACGTGTACACACATAAACAGAAGTAAACATGGCTGCGAGTGAGAAATAATTTTCTCGACTTATATCTGAGCTGCGAACCTCAACGTTGTTCGAGATGGAAGAGACACTCACCAGCTCGACAGCTGAGCCAAAATATTGCCAAATTTCTCACCTGAAAAAACCCAAACTGTGAGACTCATGCGTCAGGACACTTGCGGCATATGCCTATGCGGCAATACACGTGTACAAACATAAACATAAGTAAACATCGCTGCGACTTATATTTGAGCTGCGAACCTCAACGTTGTTCGAGAATGAAGAGACATTCATCAGCTCGACATCTGAGACAAATTATTGCCAAATTTCTCACTGGAAATAACCCAAACTGCGTGACTCATGCGTCAGGGCACTGGCGGCATATGCCTATGCGGCAATGCACGTGTACATACGTCAAAGAAGTAAACATGGCTGCAAATGAGGATAATTTTCTCGACTTATATCTGAGCTGCGAACTTCAACGTTGTTCGAGAATGAAGAGACACTCACCAGCTCGACATCTGAGCCAAAATATTGCCAAATGTCTCACCGGAAATAACCCAAACTGTGGGACTCATGCGTCAGGACACTTGCGGCATAGGCCTATGCGACAATACACGTGTACACACATAAACAGAAGTAAACATGGCTGCGAGTGAGAAATAATTTTCTCGACTTATATCTGAGCTGCGAACCTCAACGTTGTTCGAGATGGAAGAGACACTCACCAGCTCGACAGCTGAGCCAAAATATTGCCAAATTTCTCACCTGAAAAAACCCAAACTGTGAGACTCATGCGTCAGGACACTTGCGGCATAGGCCTATGCGGCAATACACGTGTACAAACATAAACATAAGTAAACATCGCTGCGACTTATATTTGAGCTGCGAACCTCAACGTTGTTCGAGTTGGAAGAGACACTCACCAGCTCGACATCTGAGCTAAAATATTGCCAAATTTCTCACTGGAAAGAACCCAAACTGTGAGACTCATGCGTCCGGACACTGGCGGCATAGGCCTATGCGGCAATACACGTGCACATACGTACACAGAAGTAAACATGGCTCCAAATGAGAATAATGATCTCGACTTATATCTGAGCTGCGAACCTCAACGTTGTTGGAGGATGAAGAGACACTCACCAGCTCGGCATCTGAGCCAAAATATTGCCAAATTTGTCACTGGAAAAAAACCAAACTGTGAGACTCATGCGTCAGGACACTGGCGGCATAGGACTATGCGGCAATACACGTGTACATACATAAACAGCAGTAAACATGGCTGCGAGTGAGGATAATTTTCTCGACTTATATCTGAGCTGCGAACCTCAAAGTTGTTCGAGAATAAAGAGACACTCACCAGCTCGACATCTGAGCCAACATATTGCCAAATTTCTCACTGGAAATAACCCAAACTGTGTGACTCATGCGTCAGGACACTGGCGGCATATGCCTATGCGGCAATACACGTGTACATACGTCAAAGAAGTAAACATGGCTGCAAATGAGGATAATTTTCGCGACTTATATCTGAGCTGCGAACTTCAACGTTGGTCAAGAATGAAGAGACACTCACCAGCTCGACATCTGAGCTAAATAATTGCCAAATTTTTCACTGGAAAGAACCCAAACTGTGAGACTCATGCGTCCGGACACTGGCGGCATAGGACTATGCGGCAATACACGTGTACATACATAAACATAAGTAAACATGGCTGCGAGTGAGGATAATTTTCTCGACTTATATCTAAGCTGCGAACCTCAACGTTGTTCGAGAATGAAGAGACACTCACCAGCTCGACATCTGAGCCAAAATATTGCCAAATTTCTCACTGGAAAGAACCCAAACTGTGAGACTCATGCGTCAGGACACTGGCGGTATAGGCCTATGCGGAAATACACGTGTACAGTACATACATAAACATAAGTACATTGGCTGCGAGTGAGGATAATGTTCTCGACATATATCTGAGCTGCGAACTTCAACGTTGTTCGAGAATGAAGAGACACTCACCAGCTCGGCATCTGAGCCAAAATATTGCCAAATTTCTCACGACAAAGAACCCAAACTGTGAGACTCGTGCGTCAGGACACTGGCGGCGTAGGCCTATGTGGCAATACACGTGTAAATACATACGTCAAAGAAGTAAACATGGCTGCAAATGAGGATAATTTTCTCGACTTATATCTGAGCTGCGAACTTCAACGTTGTTGGAGGATGAATAGACACTCACCAGCTCGACATCTGAGCTAAATTATTGCCAAATTTCTCACTGGAAAGAACCCAAACTGTGAGACTCATGCGTCAGGACACTGGCGGCGTAGGCCTATGCGGCAATACACGTGTACATACGTCACAGAAGTAAACATGGCTGCAAATGAGGATAATTTTCTCGACTTATATCTGAGCTGCGAACTTCAACGTTGTTCGAGAATGAAGAGACACTCACCAGCTCGACATCTGAGCCAAAATATTGCCAAATGTCTCACCGGAAATAACCCAAACTGTGGGACTCATGCGTCAGGACACTTGCGGCATAGGCCTATGCGACAATACACGTGTACACACATAAACAGAAGTAAACATGGCTGCGAGTGAGAAATAATTTTCTCCACTTATATCTGAGCTGCGAACCTCAACGTTGTTCGAGATGGAAGAAACACTCACCAGCTCGACAGCTGAGCCAAAATATTGCCAAATTTCTCACCTGAAAAAACTCAAACTGTGAGACTCATGCGTCAGGACACTTGCGGCATAGGCCTATGCGGCAATACACGTGTACAAACATAAACATAAGTAAACATCGCTGCGACTTATATTTGAGCTGCGAACCTCAACGTTGTTCGAGTTGGAAGAGACACTCACCAGCTCGACATCTGAGCTAAAATATTGCCAAATTTCTCACTGGAAAGAACCCAAACTGTGAGACTCATGCGTCCGGACACTGGCGGCATAGGCCTATGCGGCAATACACGTGCACATACGTACACAGAAGTAAACATGGCTCCAAATGAGAATAATGATCTCGACTTATATCTGAGCTGCGAACCTCAACGTTGTTGGAGGATGAAGAGACACTCACCAGCTCGGCATCTGAGCCAAAATATTGCCAAATTTGTCACTGGAAAGAACCCAAACTGTGAGACTCATGCGTCAGGACACTGGCGGCATTGGACTATGCGGCAATACACGTGTACATACATAAACAGCAGTAAACATGGCTGCGAGTGAGGATAATTTTCTCGACTTATATCTGAGCTGCGAACCTCAAAGTTGTTCGAGAATAAAGAGACACTCACCAGCTCGACATCTGAGCCAACATATTGCCAAATTTCTCACTGGAAATAACCCAAACTGTGTGACTCATGCGTCAGGACACTGGCGGCATATGCCTATGCGGCAATACACGTGTACATACGTCAAAGAAGTAAACATGGCTGCAAATGAGGATAATTTTCTCGACTTATATCTGAGCTGCGAACTTCAACGTTGGTCGAGAATGAAGAGACACTCACCAGCTCGACATCTGAGCTAAATAATTGCCAAATTTTTCACTGGAAAGAACCCAAACTGTGAGACTCATGCGTCCGGACACTGGCGGCATAGGACTATGCGGCAATACACGTGTACATACATAAACATAAGTAAACATGGCTGCGAGTGAGGATAATTTTCTCGACTTATATCTAAGCTGCGAACCTCAACGTTGTTCGAGAATGAAGAGACACTCACCAGCTCGACATCTGAGCCAAAATATTGCCAAATTTCTCACTGGAAAGAACCCAAACTGTGAGACTCATGCGTCAGGACACTGGCGGTATAGGCCTATGCGGAAATACACGTGTACAGTACATACATAAACATAAGTACATTGGCTGCGAGTGAGGATAATGTTCTCGACATATATCTGAGCTGCGAACTTCAACGTTGTTCGAGAATGAAGAGACACTCACCAGCTCGGCATCTGAGCCAAAATATTGCCAAATTTCTCACGACAAAGAACCCAAACTGTGAGACTCGTGCGTCAGGACACTGGCGGCGTAGGCCTATGTGGCAATACACGTGTAAATACATACGTCAAAGAAGTAAACATGGCTGCAAATGAGGATAATTTTCTCGACTTATATCTGAGCTGCGAACTTCAACGTTGTTGGAGGATGAATAGACACTCACCAGCTCGACATCTGAGCTAAATTATTGCCAAATTTCTCACTGGAAAGAACCCAAACTGTGAGACTCATGCGTCAGGACACTTGCGGCGTAGGCCTATGCGGCAATACACGTGTACATACATAAACACAAGTACATTAGCTGCGAGTGAGGATAATGTTCTCGACATATATCTGAGCTGCGAACTTCAACGTTGTTCGAGAATGAAGAGACACTCACCAGCTCGGCATTTGAGCCAAAATATTGCCAAATGTCTCACGACAAAGAACCCAAACTGTGAGACTCGTGCGTCAGGACACTGGCGGCGTAGGCCTATGTGGCAATACACGTGTAAATACATAAACATAGGTAAACATGGCTGCGAGTGAGGATAATTTTCTCGACTTATATCTGATCCGCAAAACTTAACGTTGTTCGAGAATGAAGAGACACTCACCAGCTCGGCATCTGAGCCAAAATATTGCAAAATTGTTGCACTCGAAAGAACCCAAACTGTGAGACTCATGCGTCAGGACACTGGCGGTATAGGCCTATGCGGCAATACACGTGTAAATACATAAACATAGGTAAACATGGCTGCGAGTGAGGATAATTTTCTCGACTTATATCTGAGCTGCGAACCTCAACGTTGTTCGAGTTGGAAGAGACACTCACCAGCTCGACATCTTAGCTAAAATATTGCCAAATTTCTCACCTGAAAGAACCCAAACTGTGACACTCATGCGTCAGGACACTTGCCGCACAGGCCTATTCGGCAATACACGTGTACATACATAAACATAAGTAAACATGGCTGCGATTGAGAATAATTATCTCGACTTATATCTAAGCTGCGAACCTCAACGTTGTTTGAGGATGAAGAGACACTCACCAGCTCGACATCTGAGCCAAAATATTGCCAAATTTCTCACTGGAAAGAACCCAAACTGTGAGACTCATGCGTCAGGACACTTGCGGCATAGGCCTATGCAGCAATACACGTGTACAAACATAAACATAAGTAAACATCGCTGCGAGTGAGGATAATTTTCTCGACTTATATCTGAGCTGCGAACCTCAACGTTGTTCGAGTTGGAAGAGACAATCACCAGATCGACATCTTAGCTAAAATATTGCCAAATTTCTCACTGGAAAGAACCCAAACTGTGAGACTCATGCGTCAGGACACTGGCGGCGTAGGCCTATGTGGCAATACACGTGTAAATACATAAACATAGGTAAACATGGCTGCGAGTGAGGATAATTTTCTCGACTTATATCTGATCCGCGAAACTTAACGTTGTTCGAGAATGAAGAGACACTCACCAGCTCGGCATCTGAGCCAAAATATTGCCAAATTGTTGCACTCGAAAGAACCCAAATTGTAAGACTCATGCGTCAGGACACTGGCGGCGTAGGCCTATGCGGCAATACACGTGTACATACATAAACATAGGTAAATATGGCTGCGAGTGAGGAAAAATTTCTCGACTTATATTTGAGCTGCAAACTTCAACGTTGATCGAGAATGAAGAGACACTCACCAGCTCGGCATTTGAGCCAAAATATTGCCAAATTTATCACTGGAAAGAACCCTAACTGTGAGACTCGTGGGTCAGGACACTGGCGGCGTAGGCCTATGCGGCAATACACGTGTAAATACATAAACATAGGTAAACATAGCTGCGAGTGAGGATAATTTTCTCGACTTATATCTGATCTGCGAAACTTAACGTTGTTCGAGAATGAAGAGACACTCACCAGCTCGGCATCTGAGCCAAAAGATTGCCAATTTTTGCACTCGAAATAACCCAAACTGTGAGACACATGCGTCAGGACACTGGTGGTATAGGCCTAAGCGGCAATACACGTGTACAAAAATAACATTTGTAAACATGGCTGCGAGTGACGATACTTTTCTCGACTTATATTTGAGCTGCGAACTTCAACGTTGATCGAGAATGAAGAGACACTCACCAGCTCGACATCTGAGCTAAATTATTGCCAATTTTTTCACTGGAAAGAACCCAAACTGTGAGACTCATGAGTCAGGACACTGGCGGCATAGGACTATGCGGCAATACACGTGTACATACATAAACATAAGTAAACATGGCTGCGAGTGAGGATAATTTTCTCGACTTGTATCTAAGCTGCGAACCTCAACGTTGTTCGAGAATGAAGAGACACTCACCAGCTCGACATCTGAGCCAAAATATTGCCAAATTTCTCACTGGAAAGAACCCAAACTGTGAGACTCATGCGTCAGGACACTTGCGGCATAGGCCTATGCAGCAATACACGTGTACAAACATAAACATTAGTAAACATCGCTGCAAGTGAGGATAATTTTCTCGACTTATATCTGAGCTGCGAACCTCAACGTTGTTCGAGTTGGAAGAGACACTCACCAGCTCGACATCTTAGCTAAAATATTGCCAAATTTCTCACTGGAAAGAACCCAAACTGTGAGACTCATGCGTCAGGACACTGGCGGCGTAGGCCTATGCGGCAATACACGTGTACATACATAAACACAAGTACATTGGCTGCGAGTGAGGATAATGTTCTCGACATATATCTGAGCTGCGAACTTCAACGTTGTTCGAGAATGAAGAGACACTCACCAGCTCGGCATCTGAGCCAAAATATTGCCAAATTTCTCACGGGAAAGAACCCAAACTGTGAGACTCGTGCGTCAGGACACTGGCGGCGTAGGCCTATGTGGCAATACACGTGTAAATACATAAACATAGGTAAACATGGCTGCGAGTGAGGATAATTTTCTCGACTTATATCTGATCCGCGAAACTTAACGTTGTTCGAGAATGAAGAGATACTCACCAGCTCGGCATCTGAGCCAAAATATTGCCAAATTGTTGCACTCGAAAGAACCCAAACTGTGAGACTCATGCGTCAGGACACTGGCGGTATAGGCCTATGCGGCAATACACGTGTAAATACATAAACATAGGTAAACATGGCTGCGAGTGAGGATAATTTTCTCGACTTATATCTGAGCTGCGAAACTTAACGTTGTTCGAGAATGAAGAGACACTCACCAGCTCGGCATCTGAGCCAAGATATTGCCAAATTTCTCACTGGAAAGAACCCAAATTGTAAGACTCATGCGTCAGGACACTGGCGGCGTAGGCCTATGCGGCAATACACGTGTACATACATAAACATAGGTAAATATGGCTGCGAGTGAGGAAAATTTTCTCGACTTATATTTGAGCTGCAAACTTCAACGTTGATCGAGAATGAAGAGACACTAACCAGCTCGGCATCTGAGCCAAAATATTGCCAAATTTATCACTGGAAAGAACCCTAACTGTGAGACTCGTGCGTCAGGACACTGGCGGCGTAGGCCTATGCGGCAATACACGTGTAAATACATAAACATAGGTAAACATGGCTGCGAGTGAGGATAATTTTCTCGACTTATATCTGATCTGCGAAACTTAACGTTGTTCGAGAATGAAGAGACACTCACCAGCTTGGCATCTGAGCCAAAATATTGCCAATTTTTGCACTCGAAATAACCCAAACTGTGAGACACATGCGTCAGGACACTGGTGGTATAGGCCTAAGCGGCAATACACGTGTACAAACATAACATTTGTAAACATGGCTGCGAGTGAGGATACTTTTCTCGACTTATATTTGAGCTGCGAACTTCAACGTTGATCGAGAATGAAGAGACACTCATCAGCTCGACATCTGAGCTAAATTATTGCCAATTTTTTCACTGGAAAGAACCCAAACTGTGAGACTCATGAGTCAGGACACTGGCGACATAGGACTATGCGGCAATACACGTGTACATACATAAACATAAGTAAACATGGCTGCGAGTGAGGATAATTTTCTCGACTTATATCTGATCCGCGAAACTTAACGTTGTTCGAGAATGAAGAGACACTCACCAGCTCGGCATCTGAGCCAAAATATTGCCAAATTGTTGCACTCGAAAGAACCCAAACTGTGAGACTCATGCGTCAGGACACTGGCGGTATAGGCCTATGCGGCAATACACGTGTAAATACATAAACATAGGTAAACATGGCTGCGAGTGAGGATAATTTTCTCGACTTATATCTGAGCTGCGAAACTTAACGTTGTTCGAGAATGAAGAGACACTCACCAGCTCGGCATCTGAGCCAAGATATTGCCAAATTTCTCACTGGAAAGAACCCAAATTGTAAGACTCATGCGTCAGGACACTGGCGGCGTAGGCCTATGCGGCAATACACGTGTACATACATAAACATAGGTAAATATGGCTGCGAGTGAGGAAAATTTTCTCGACTTATATTTGAGCTGCAAACTTCAACGTTGATCGAGAATGAAGAGACACTCACCAGCTCGGCATCTGAGCCAAAATATTGCCAAATTTATCACTGGAAAGAACCCTAACTGTGAAACTCGTGGGTCAGGACACTGGCGGCGTAGGCCTATGCGGCAATACACGTGTAAATACATAAACATAGGTAAACATGGCTGCGAGTGAGGATAATTTTCTCGACTTATATCTGATCTGCGAAACTTAACGTTGTTCGAGAATGAAGAGACACTCACCAGCTCGGCATCTGAGCCAAAATATTGCCAATTTTTGCACTCGAAATAACCCAAACTGTGAGACACATGCGTCAGGACACTGGTGGTATAGGCCTAAGCGGCAATACACGTGTACAAACATAAACATTAGTAAACATCGCTGCGAGTGAGGATAATTTTCTCGACTTATATCTGAGCTGCGAACCTCAACGTTGTTCGAGTTGGAAGAGACACTCACCAGCTCGACATCTTAGCTAAAATATTGCCAAATTTCTCACTGGAAAGAACCCAAACTGTGAGACTCATGCGTCAGGACACTGGCGGCGTAGGCCTATGCGGCAATACACGTGTACATACATAAACACAAGTACATTGGCTGCGAGTGAGGATAATGTTCTCGACATATATCTGAGCTGCGAACTTCAACGTTGTTCGAGAATGAAGAGACACTCACCAGCTCGGCATCTGAGCCAAAATATTGCCAAATTTCTCAAGGGAAAGAACCCAAACTGTGAGACTCGTGCGTCAGGACACTGGCGGCGTAGGCCTATGTGGCAATACACGTGTAAATACATAAACATAGGTAAACATGGCTGCGAGTGAGGATAATTTTCTCGACTTATATCTGATCCGCGAAACTTAACGTTGTTCGAGAATGAAGAGACACTCACCAGCTCGACATCTGAGCCAAAATATTGCCAAATTTCTCACTGGAAAGAACCCAAACTGTGAGACTCATGCGTCAGGACACTTGCGGCATAGGCCTATGCAGCAATACACCTGTACAAACATAAACATTAGTAAACATCGCTGCGAGTGAGGATAATTTTCTCGACTTATATCTGAGCTGCGAACCTCAACGTTGTTCGAGTTGGAAGAGACACTCACCAGCTCGACATCTTAGCTAAAATATTGCCAAATTTCTCACTGGAAAGAACCCAAACTGTGAGACTCATGCGTCAGGACACTGGCGGCGTAGGCCTATGCGGCAATACACGTGTACATACATAAACACAAGTACATTGGCTGCGAGTGAGGATAATGTTCTCGACATATATCTGAGCTGCGAACTTCAACGTTGTTCGAGAATGAAGAGACACTCACCAGCTCGGCATCTGAGCCAAAATATTGCCAAATTGTTGCACTCGAAAGAACCCAAACTGTGAGACTCATGCGTCAGGACACTGGCGGTATAGGCCTATGCGGCAATACACGTGTAAATACATAAACATAGGTAAACATGGCTGCGAGTGAGGATAATTTTCTCGACTTATATCTGAGCTGCGAAACTTAACGTTGTTCGAGAATGAAGAGACACTCACCAGCTCGGCATCTGAGCCAAGATATTGCCAAATTTCTCACTGGAAAGAACCAAAATTGTAAGACTCATGCGTCAGGACACTGGCGGCGTAGGCCTATGCGGCAATACACGTGTACATACATAAACATAGGTAAATATGGCTGCGAGTGAGGAAAATGTTCTCGACTTATATTTGAGCTGCAAACTTCAACGTTGATCGAAAATGAAGAGACACTCACCAGCTCGGCATCTGAGCCAAAATATTGCCAAATTTATCACTGGAAAGAACCCTAACTGTGAGACTCGTGCGTCAGGACACTGGCGGCGTAGGCCTATGCGGCAATACACGTGTAAATACATAAACATAGGTAAACATGGCTGCGAGTGAGGATAATTTTCTCGACTTATATCTGATCCGCGAAACTTAACGTTGTTCGAGAATGAAGAGACACTCACCAGCTCGGCATCTGAGCCAAAATATTGCCAAATTGTTGCACTCGAAAGAACCCAAACTGTGAGACTCATGCGTCAGGACACTGGCGGTATAGGCCTATGCGGCAATACACGTGTAAATACATAAACATAGGTAAACATGGCTGCGAGTGAGGATAATTTTCTCGACTTATATCTGAGCTGCGAAACTTAACGTTGTTCGAGAATGAAGAGACACTCACCAGCTCGGCATCTGAGCCAAGATATTGCCAAATTTCTCACTGGAAAGAACCCAAATTGTAAGACTCATGCGTCAGGACACTGGCGGCGTAGGCCTATGCGGCAATACACGTGTACATACATAAACATAGGTAAATATGGCTGCGAGTGAGGAAAATGTTCTCGACTTATATTTGAGCTGCAAACTTCAACGTTGATCGAAAATGAAGAGACACTCACCAGCTCGGCATCTGAGCCAAGATATTGCCAAATTTCTCACTGGAAAGAACCCAAACTGTGAGACTCATGAGTCAGGACACTGGCGACATAGGACTATGCGGCAATACACGTGTACATACATAAACATAAGTAAACATGGCTGCGAGTGAGGATAATTTTCTCGACTTATATCTGATCCGCGAAACTTAACGTTGTTCGAGAATGAAGAGACACTCACCAGCTCGGCATCTGAGCCAAAATATTGCCAAATTGTTGCACTCGAAAGAACCCAAACTGTGAGACTCATGCGTCAGGACACTGGCGGTATAGGCCTATGCGGCAATACACGTGTAAATACATAAACATAGGTAAACATGGCTGCGAGTGAGGATAATTTTCTCGACTTATATCTGAGCTGCGAAACTTAACGTTGTTCGAGAATGAAGAGACACTCACCAGCTCGGCATCTGAGCCAAGATATTGCCAAATTTCTCACTGGAAAGAACCCAAATTGTAAGACTCATGCGTCAGGACACTGGCGGCGTAGGCCTATGCGGCAATACACGTGTACATACATAAACATAGGTAAATATGGCTGCGAGTGAGGAAAATGTTCTCGACTTATATTTGAGCTGCAAACTTCAACGTTGATCGAAAATGAAGAGACACTCACCAGCTCGGCATCTGAGCCAAAATATTGCCAAATTTATCACTGGAAAGAACCCTAACTGTGAGACTCGTGCGTCAGGACACTGGCGGCGTAGGCCTATGCGGCAATACACGTGTAAATACATAAACATAGGTAAACATGGCTGCGAGTGAGGATAATTTTCTCGACTTATATCTGATCTGCGAAACTTAACGTTGTTCGAGAATGAAGAGACACTCACCAGCTCGGCATCTGAGCCAAAATATTGCCAATTTTTGCACTCGAAATAACCCAAACTGTGAGACACATGCGTCAGGACACTGGTGGTATAGGCCTAAGCGGCAATACACGTGTACAAACATAACATTTGTAAACATGGCTGCGAGTGAGGATACTTTTCTCGACTTATATTTGAGCTGCGAACTTCAACGTTGATCGAGAATGAAGAGACACTCACCAGCTCGACATCTGAGCTAAATTATTGCCAATTTTTTCACTGGAAAGAACCCAAACTGTGAGACTCATGAGTCAGGACACTGGCGGCATAGGACTATGCGGCAATACACGTGTAAATACATAAACATAAGTAAACATGGCTGCGAGTGAGGATAATTTTCTCGACTTATATCTGATCCGCGAAACTTAACGTTGTTCGAGAATGAAGAGACACTCACCAGCTCGGCATCTGAGCCAAAATATTGCCAAATTGTTGCACTCGAAAGAACCCAAACTGTGAGACTCATGCGTCAGGACACTGGCGGTATAGGCCTATGCGGCAATACACGTGTAAATACATAAACATAGGTAAACATGGCTGCGAGTGAGGATAATTTTCTCGACTTATATATGAGCTGCGAAACTTAACGTTGTTCGAGAATGAAGAGACACTCACCAGCTCGGCATCTGAGCCAAGATATTGCCAAATTTCTCACTGGAAAGAACCCAAATTGTAAGACTCATGCGTCAGGACACTGGCGGCGTAGGCCTATGCGGCAATACACGTGTACATACATAAACATAGGTAAATATGGCTGCGAGTGAGGAAAATTTTCTCGACTTATATTTGAGCTGCAAACTTCAACGTTGATCGAGAATGAAGAGACACTAACCAGCTCGGCATCTGAGCCAAAATATTGCCAAATTTATCACTGGAAAGAACCCTAACTGTGAGACTCGTGCGTCAGGACACTGGCGGCGTAGGCCTATGCGGCAATACACGTGTAAATACATAAACATAGGTAAACATGGCTGCGAGTGAGGATAATTTTCTCGACTTATATCTGATCTGCGAAACTTAACGTTGTTCGAGAATGAAGAGACACTCACCAGCTTGGCATCTGAGCCAAAATATTGCCAATTTTTGCACTCGAAATAACCCAAACTGTGAGACACATGCGTCAGGACACTGGTGGTATAGGCCTAAGCGGCAATACACGTGTACAAACATAACATTTGTAAACATGGCTGCGAGTGAGGATACTTTTCTCGACTTATATTTGAGCTGCGAACTTCAACGTTGATCGAGAATGAAGAGACACTCATCAGCTCGACATCTGAGCTAAATTATTGCCAATTTTTTCACTGGAAAGAACCCAAACTGTGAGACTCATGAGTCAGGACACTGGCGACATAGGACTATGCGGCAATACACGTGTACATACATAAACATAAGTAAACATGGCTGCGAGTGAGGATAATTTTCTCGACTTATATCTGATCCGCGAAACTTAACGTTGTTCGAGAATGAAGAGACACTCACCAGCTCGGCATCTGAGCCAAAATATTGCCAAATTGTTGCACTCGAAAGAACCCAAACTGTGAGACTCATGCGTCAGGACACTGGCGGTATAGGCCTATGCGGCAATACACGTGTAAATACATAAACATAGGTAAACATGGCTGCGAGTGAGGATAATTTTCTCGACTTATATCTGAGCTGCGAAACTTAACGTTGTTCGAGAATGAAGAGACACTCACCAGCTCGGCATCTGAGCCAAGATATTGCCAAATTTCTCACTGGAAAGAACCCAAATTGTAAGACTCATGCGTCAGGACACTGGCGGCGTAGGCCTATGCGGCAATACACGTGTACATACATAAACATAGGTAAATATGGCTGCGAGTGAGGAAAATGTTCTCGACTTATATTTGAGCTGCAAACTTCAACGTTGATCGAAAATGAAGAGACACTCACCAGCTCGGCATCTGAGCCAAAATATTGCCAAATTTATCACTGGAAAGAACCCTAACTGTGAGACTCGTGCGTCAGGACACTGGCGGCGTAGGCCTATGCGGCAATACACGTGTAAATACATAAACATAGGTAAACATGGCTGCGAGTGAGGATAATTTTCTCGACTTATATCTGATCTGCGAAACTTAACGTTGTTCGAGAATGAAGAGACACTCACCAGCTCGGCATCTGAGCCAAAATATTGCCAATTTTTGCACTCGAAATAACCCAAACTGTGAGACACATGCGTCAGGACACTGGTGGTATAGGCCTAAGCGGCAATACACGTGTACAAACATAACATTTGTAAACATGGCTGCGAGTGAGGATACTTTTCTCGACTTATATTTGAGCTGCGAACTTCAACGTTGATCGAGAATGAAGAGACACTCACCAGCTCGACATCTGAGCTAAATTATTGCCAATTTTTTCACTGGAAAGAACCCAAACTGTGAGACTCATGAGTCAGGACACTGGCGGCATAGGACTATGCGGCAATACACGTGTAAATACATAAACATAAGTAAACATGGCTGCGAGTGAGGATAATTTTCTCGACTTATATCTGATCCGCGAAACTTAACGTTGTTCGAGAATGAAGAGACACTCACCAGCTCGGCATCTGAGCCAAAATATTGCCAAATTGTTGCACTCGAAAGAACCCAAACTGTGAGACTCATGCGTCAGGACACTGGCGGTATAGGCCTATGCGGCAATACACGTGTAAATACATAAACATAGGTAAACATGGCTGCGAGTGAGGATAATTTTCTCGACTTATATATGAGCTGCGAAACTTAACGTTGTTCGAGAATGAAGAGACACTCACCAGCTCGGCATCTGAGCCAAGATATTGCCAAATTTCTCACTGGAAAGAACCCAAATTGTAAGACTCATGCGTCAGGACACTGGCGGCGTAGGCCTATGCGGCAATACACGTGTACATACATAAACATAGGTAAATATGGCTGCGAGTGAGGAAAATGTTCTCGACTTATATTTGAGCTGCAAACTTCAACGTTGATCGAAAATGAAGAGACACTCACCAGCTCGGCATCTGAGCCAAAATATTGCCAAATTTATCACTGGAAAGAACCCTAACTGTGAGACTCGTGCGTCAGGACACTGGCGGCGTAGGCCTATGCGGCAATACACGTGTAAATACATAAACATAGGTAAACATGGCTGCGAGTGAGGATAATTTTCTCGACTTATATCTGATCTGCGAAACTTAACGTTGTTCGAGAATGAAGAGACACTCACCAGCTCGGCATCTGAGCCAAAATATTGCCAATTTTTGCACTCGAAATAACCCAAACTGTGAGACACATGCGTCAGGACACTGGTGGTATAGGCCTAAGCGGCAATACACGTGTACAAACATAACATTTGTAAACATGGCTGCGAGTGAGGATACTTTTCTCGACTTATATTTGAGCTGCGAACTTCAACGTTGATCGAGAATGAAGAGACACTCACCAGCTCGACATCTGAGCTAAATTATTGCCAATTTTTTCACTGGAAAGAACCCAAACTGTGAGACTCATGAGTCAGGACACTGGCGGCATAGGACTATGCGGCAATACACGTGTAAATACATAAACATAAGTAAACATGGCTGCGAGTGAGGATAATTTTCTCGACTTATATCTGATCCGCGAAACTTAACGTTGTTCGAGAATGAAGAGACACTCACCAGCTCGGCATCTGAGCCAAAATATTGCCAAATTGTTGCACTCGAAAGAACCCAAACTGTGAGACTCATGCGTCAGGACACTGGCGGTATAGGCCTATGCGGCAATACACGTGTAAATACATAAACATAGGTAAACATGGCTGCGAGTGAGGATAATTTTCTCGACTTATATATGAGCTGCGAAACTTAACGTTGTTCGAGAATGAAGAGACACTCACCAGCTCGGCATCTGAGCCAAGATATTGCCAAATTTCTCACTGGAAAGAACCCAAATTGTAAGACTCATGCGTCAGGACACTGGCGGCGTAGGCCTATGCGGCAATACACGTGTACATACATAAACATAGGTAAATATGGCTGCGAGTGAGGAAAATTTTCTCGACTTATATTTGAGCTGCAAACTTCAACGTTGATCGAGAATGAAGAGACACTAACCAGCTCGGCATCTGAGCCAAAATATTGCCAAATTTATCACTGGAAAGAACCCTAACTGTGAGACTCGTGCGTCAGGACACTGGCGGCGTAGGCCTATGCGGCAATACACGTGTAAATACATAAACATAGGTAAACATGGCTGCGAGTGAGGATAATTTTCTCGACTTATATCTGATCTGCGAAACTTAACGTTGTTCGAGAATGAAGAGACACTCACCAGCTTGGCATCTGAGCCAAAATATTGCCAATTTTTGCACTCGAAATAACCCAAACTGTGAGACACATGCGTCAGGACACTGGTGGTATAGGCCTAAGCGGCAATACACGTGTACAAACATAACATTTGTAAACATGGCTGCGAGTGAGGATACTTTTCTCGACTTATATTTGAGCTGCGAACTTCAACGTTGATCGAGAATGAAGAGACACTCATCAGCTCGACATCTGAGCTAAATTATTGCCAATTTTTTCACTGGAAAGAACCCAAACTGTGAGACTCATGAGTCAGGACACTGGCGACATAGGACTATGCGGCAATACACGTGTACATACATAAACATAAGTAAACATGGCTGCGAGTGAGGATAATTTTCTCGACTTATATCTGATCCGCGAAACTTAACGTTGTTCGAGAATGAAGAGACACTCACCAGCTCGGCATCTGAGCCAAAATATTGCCAAATTGTTGCACTCGAAAGAACCCAAACTGTGAGACTCATGCGTCAGGACACTGGCGGTATAGGCCTATGCGGCAATACACGTGTAAATACATAAACATAGGTAAACATGGCTGCGAGTGAGGATAATTTTCTCGACTTATATCTGAGCTGCGAAACTTAACGTTGTTCGAGAATGAAGAGACACTCACCAGCTCGGCATCTGAGCCAAGATATTGCCAAATTTCTCACTGGAAAGAACCCAAATTGTAAGACTCATGCGTCAGGACACTGGCGGCGTAGGCCTATGCGGCAATACACGTGTACATACATAAACATAGGTAAATATGGCTGCGAGTGAGGAAAATGTTCTCGACTTATATTTGAGCTGCAAACTTCAACGTTGATCGAAAATGAAGAGACACTCACCAGCTCGGCATCTGAGCCAAAATATTGCCAAATTTATCACTGGAAAGAACCCTAACTGTGAGACTCGTGCGTCAGGACACTGGCGGCGTAGGCCTATGCGGCAATACACGTGTAAATACATAAACATAGGTAAACATGGCTGCGAGTGAGGATAATTTTCTCGACTTATATCTGATCTGCGAAACTTAACGTTGTTCGAGAATGAAGAGACACTCACCAGCTCGGCATCTGAGCCAAAATATTGCCAATTTTTGCACTCGAAATAACCCAAACTGTGAGACACATGCGTCAGGACACTGGTGGTATAGGCCTAAGCGGCAATACACGTGTACAAACATAACATTTGTAAACATGGCTGCGAGTGAGGATACTTTTCTCGACTTATATTTGAGCTGCGAACTTCAACGTTGATCGAGAATGAAGAGACACTCACCAGCTCGACATCTGAGCTAAATTATTGCCAATTTTTTCACTGGAAAGAACCCAAACTGTGAGACTCATGAGTCAGGACACTGGCGGCATAGGACTATGCGGCAATACACGTGTAAATACATAAACATAAGTAAACATGGCTGCGAGTGAGGATAATTTTCTCGACTTATATCTGATCCGCGAAACTTAACGTTGTTCGAGAATGAAGAGACACTCACCAGCTCGGCATCTGAGCCAAAATATTGCCAAATTGTTGCACTCGAAAGAACCCAAACTGTGAGACTCATGCGTCAGGACACTGGCGGTATAGGCCTATGCGGCAATACACGTGTAAATACATAAACATAGGTAAACATGGCTGCGAGTGAGGATAATTTTCTCGACTTATATATGAGCTGCGAAACTTAACGTTGTTCGAGAATGAAGAGACACTCACCAGCTCGGCATCTGAGCCAAGATATTGCCAAATTTCTCACTGGAAAGAACCCAAATTGTAAGACTCATGCGTCAGGACACTGGCGGCGTAGGCCTATGCGGCAATACACGTGTACATACATAAACATAGGTAAATATGGCTGCGAGTGAGGAAAATGTTCTCGACTTATATTTGAGCTGCAAACTTCAACGTTGATCGAAAATGAAGAGACACTCACCAGCTCGGCATCTGAGCCAAAATATTGCCAAATTTATCACTGGAAAGAACCCTAACTGTGAGACTCGTGCGTCAGGACACTGGCGGCGTAGGCCTATGCGGCAATACACGTGTAAATACATAAACATAGGTAAACATGGCTGCGAGTGAGGATAATTTTCTCGACTTATATCTGATCTGCGAAACTTAACGTTGTTCGAGAATGAAGAGACACTCACCAGCTCGGCATCTGAGCCAAAATATTGCCAATTTTTGCACTCGAAATAACCCAAACTGTGAGACACATGCGTCAGGACACTGGTGGTATAGGCCTAAGCGGCAATACACGTGTACAAACATAACATTTGTAAACATGGCTGCGAGTGAGGATACTTTTCTCGACTTATATTTGAGCTGCGAACTTCAACGTTGATCGAGAATGAAGAGACACTCACCAGCTCGACATCTGAGCTAAATTATTGCCAATTTTTTCACTGGAAAGAACCCAAACTGTGAGACTCATGAGTCAGGACACTGGCGGCATAGGACTATGCGGCAATACACGTGTAAATACATAAACATAAGTAAACATGGCTGCGAGTGAGGATAATTTTCTCGACTTATATCTGATCCGCGAAACTTAACGTTGTTCGAGAATGAAGAGACACTCACCAGCTCGGCATCTGAGCCAAAATATTGCCAAATTGTTGCACTCGAAGGAACCCAAACTGTGAGACTCATGCGTCAGGACACTGGCGGTATAGGCCTATGCGGCAATACACGTGTAAATACATAAACATAGGTAAACATGGCTGCGAGTGAGGATAATTTTCTCGACTTATATATGAGCTGCGAAACTTAACGTTGTTCGAGAATGAAGAGACACTCACCAGCTCGGCATCTGAGCCAAGATATTGCCAAATTTCTCACTGGAAAGAACCCAAATTGTAAGACTCATGCGTCAGGACACTGGCGGCGTAGGCCTATGCGGCAATACACGTGTACATACATAAACATAGGTAAATATGGCTGCGAGTGAGGAAAATTTTCTCGACTTATATTTGAGCTGCGAAACTTAACGTTGTTCGAGAATGAAGAGACACTCACCAGCTCGGCATCTGAGCCAAAATATTGCCAATTTTTGCACTCGAAATAACCCAAACTGTGAGACACATGCGTCAGGACACTGGTGGTATAGGCCTAAGCGGCAATACACGTGTACAAACATAACATTTGTAAACATGGCTGCGAGTGACGATACTTTTCTCGACTTATATTTGAGCTGCGAACTTCAACGTTGATTGAGAATGAAGAGACACTCACCAGCTCGACATCTGAGCTAAATTATTGCCAATTTTTTCACTGGAAAGAACCCAAACTGTGAGACTCATGAGTCAGGACACTGGCGGCATAGGACTATGCGGCAATACACGTGTACATACATAAACATAAGTAAACATGGCTGCGAGTGAGGATAATTTTCTCGACTTGTATCTAAGCTGCGAACCTCAACGTTGTTCGAGAATGAAGAGACACTCACCAGCTCGACATCTGAGCCAAAATATTGCCAAATTTCTCACTGGAAAGAACCCAAACTGTGAGACTCATGCGTCAGGACACTTCCGGCATAGGCCTATGCAGCAATACACGTGTACAAACATAAACATTAGTAAACATCGCTGCGAGTGAGGATAATTTTCTCGACTTATATCTGAGCTGCGAACCTCAACGTTGTTCGAGTTGGAAGAGACACTCACCAGCTCGACATCTTAGCTAAAATATTGCCAAATTTTTCACTGGAAAGAACCCAAACTGTGAGACTCATGCGTCAGGACACTGGCGGCGTAGGCCTATGCGGCAATACACGTGTACTTACATAAACACAAGTACATTGGCTGCGAGTGAGGATAATGTTCTCGACATATATCTGAGCTGCGAACTTCAACGTTGTTCGAGAATGAAGAGACACTCACCAGCTCGGCATCTGAGCCAAAATATTGCCAAATTTCTCACGGGAAAGAACCCAAACTGTGAGACTCGTGCGTCAGGACACTGGCGGCGTAGGCCTATGTGGCAATACACGTGTAAATACATAAACATAGGTAAACATGGCTGCGAGTGAGGATAATTTTCTCGACTTATATCTGATCCGCGAAACTTAACGTTGTTCGAGAATGAAGAGACACTCACCAGCTCGGCATCTGAGCCAAAATATTGCCAAATTGTTGCACTCGAAAGAACCCAAACTGTGAGACTCATGCGTCAGGACACTGGCGGTATAGGCCTATGCGGCAATACACGTGTAAATACATAAACATAGGTAAACATGGCTGCGAGTGAGGAAAATTTTCTCGACTTATATCTGAGCTGCGAAACTTAACGTTGTTCGAGAATGAAGAGACACTCACCAGCTCGGCATCTGAGCCAAGATATTGCCAAATTTCTCACTGGAAAGAACCCAAATTGTAAGACTCATGCGTCAGGACACTGGCGGCGTAGGCCTATGCGGCAATACACGTGTACATACATAAACATAGGTAAATATGGCTGCGAGTGAGGAAAATTTTCTCGACTTATATTTGAGCTGCAAACTTCAACGTTGATCGAGAATGAAGAGACACTCACCAGCTCGGCATCTGAGCCAAAATATTGCCAAATTTATCACTGGAAAGAACCCTAACTGTGAGACTCGTGCGTCAGGACACTGGCGGCGTAGGCCTATGCGGCAATACACGTGTAAATACATAAACATATGTAAACATGGCTGCGAGTGAGGATAATTTTCTCGACTTATATCTGATCTGCGAAACTTAACGTTGTTCGAGAATAAAGAGACACTCACCAGCTCGGCATCTGAGCCAAAATATTGCCAATTTTTGCACTCGAAATAACCCAAACTGTGAGACCCATGCGTCAGGACACTGGTGGTATAGGCCTAAGCGGCAATACACGTGTACAAACATAACATTTGTAAACATGGCTGCGAGTGAGGATACTTTTCTCGACTTATATTTGAGCTGCGAACTTCAACGTTGATCGAGAATGAAGAGACACTCACCAGCTCGACATCTGAGCTAAATTATTGCCAATTTTTTCACTGGAAAGAACCCAAACTGTGAGACTCATGAGTCAGGACACTGGCGGCATAGGACTATGCGGCAATACACGTGTACATACATAAACATAAGTAAACATGGCTGCGAGTGAGGATAATTTTCTCGACTTGTATCTAAGCTGCGAACCTCAACGTTGTTCGAGAATGAAGAGACACTCACCAGCTCGACATCTGAGCCAAAATATTGCCAAATTTCTCACTGGAAAGAACCCAAACTGTGAGACTCATGCGTCAGGACACTGGCGGCATAGGACTATGCGGCAATACACGTGTACATACATAAACATAAGTAAACATGGCTGCGAGTGAGGATAATTTTCTCGACTTATATCTGATCCGCGAAACTTAACGTTGTTCGAGAATGAAGAGACACTCACCAGCTCGGCATCTGAGCCAAAATATTGCCAAATTGTTGCACTCGAAAGAACCCAAACTGTGAGACTCATGCGTCAGGACACTGGCGGTATAGGCCTATGCGGCAATACACGTGTAAATACATAAACATAGGTAAACATGGCTGCGAGTGAGGATAATTTTCTCGACTTATATCTGAGCTGCGAAACTTAACGTTGTTCGAGAATGAAGAGACACTCACCAGCTCGGCATCTGAGCCAAGATATTGCCAAATTTCTCACTGGAAAGAACCCAAATTGTAAGACTCATGCGTCAGGACACTGGCGGCGTAGGCCTATGCGGCAATACACGTGTACATACGTAAACATAGGTAAATATGGCTGCGAGTGAGGAAAATTTTCTCGACTTATATTTGAGCTGCAAACTTCAACGTTGATCGAGAATGAAGAGACACTCACCAGCTCGGCATCTGAGCCAAAATATTGCCAAATTTATCACTGGAAAGAACCCTAACTGTGAGACTCGTGGGTCAGGACACTGGCGGCGTAGGCCTATGCGGCAATACACGTGTAAATACATAAACATAGGTAAACATGGCTGCGAGTGAGGATAATTTTCTCGACTTATATCTGATCTGCGAAACTTAACGTTGTTCGAGAATGAAGAGACACTCACCAGCTCGGCATCTGAGCCAAAATATTGCCAATTTTTGCACTCGAAATAACCCAAACTGTGAGACACATGCGTCAGGACACTGGTGGTATAGGCCTAAGCGGCAATACACGTGTACAAACATAACATTTGTAAACATGGCTGCGAGTGACGATACTTTTCTCGACTTATATTTGAGCTGCGAACTTCAACGTTGATTGAGAATGAAGAGACACTCACCAGCTCGACATCTGAGCTAAATTATTGCCAATTTTTTTCACTGGAAAGAACCCAAACTGTGAGACTCATGAGTCAGGACACTGGCGGCATAGGACTATGCGGCAATACACGTGTACATACATAAACATAAGTAAACATGGCTGCGAGTGAGGATAATTTTCTCGACTTGTATCTGAGCTGCGAACCTCAACGTTGTTCGAGAATGAAGAGACACTCACCAGCTCGACATCTGAGCCAAAATATTGCCAAATTTCTCACTGGAAAGAACCCAAACTGTGAGACTCATGCGTCAGGACACTTGCGGCATAGGCCTATGCAGCAATACACGTGTACAAACATAAACATTAGTAAACATCGCTGCGAGTGAGGATAATTTTCTCGACTTATATCTGAGCTGCGAACCTCAACGTTGTTCGAGTTGGAAGAGACACTCACCAGCTCGACATCTTAGCTAAAATATTGCCAAATTTCTCACTGGAAAGAACCCAAACTGTGAGACTCATGCGTCAGGACACTGGCGGCGTAGGCCTATGCGGCAATACACGTGTACATACATAAACACAAGTACATTGGCTGCGAGTGAGGATAATGTTCTCGACATATATCTGAGCTGCGAACTTCAACGTTGTTCGAGAATGAAGAGACACTCACCAGCTCGGCATCTGAGCCAAAATATTGCCAAATTTCTCACGGGAAAGAACCCAAACTGTGAGACTCGTGCGTCAGGACACTGGCGGCGTAGGCCTATGTGGCAATACACGTGTAAATACATAAACATAGGTAAACATGGCTGCGAGTGAGGATAATTTTCTCGACTTATATCTGATCCGCGAAACTTAACGTTGTTCGAGAATGAAGAGACACTCACCAGCTCGGCATCTGAGCCAAAATATTGCCAAATTGTTGCACTCGAAAGAACCCAAACTGTGAGACTCATGCGTCAGGACACTGGCGGTATAGGCCTATGCGGCAATACACGTGTAAATACATAAACATAGGTAAACATGGCTGCGAGTGAGAATAATTGTCTCGACTTATATCTGAGCTGCGAAACTTAACGTTGTTCGAGAATGAAGAGACACTCACCAGCTCGGCATCTGAGCCAAGATATTGCCAAATTTCTCACTGGAAAGAACCCAAATTGTAAGACTCATGCGTCAGGACACTGGCGGCGTAGGCCTATGCGGCAATACACGTGTACATACATAAACATAGGTAAATATGGTTGCGAGTGAGGAAAATTTTCTCGACTTATATTTGAGCTGCAAACTTCAACGTTGATCGAGAATGAAGAGACACTCACCTGCTCGGCATCTGAGCCAAAATATTGCCAAATTTATCACTGGAAAGAACCCTAACTGTGAGACTCGTGCGTCAGGACACTGGCGGCGTAGGCCTATGCGGCAATACACGTGTAAATACATAAACATAGGTAAACATGGCTGCGAGTGAGGATAATTTTCTCGACTTATATCTGATCTGCGAAACTTCAACGTTGATCGAGAATGAAGAGGCACTCACCAGCTCGACATCTGAGCTAAATTATTGCCAATTTTTTCACTGGAAAGAACCCAAACTGTGAGACTCATGAGTCAGGACACTGGCGGCATAGGACTATGCGGCAATACACGTGTACATACATAAACATAAGTAAACATGGCTGCGAGTGAGGATAATTTTCTCGACTTGTATCTAAGCTGCGAACCTCAACGTTGTTCGAGAATGAAGAGACACTCACCAGCTCGACATCTGAGCCAAAATATTGCCAAATTTCTCACTGGAAAAAACCCAAACTGTGAGACTCATGCGTCAGGACACTTGCGGCATAGGCCTATGCAGCAATACACGTGTACAAACATAAACATTAGTAAACATCGCTGCGAGTGAGGATAATTTTCTCGACTTATATCTGAGCTGCGAACCTCAACGTTGTTCGAGTTGGAAGAGACACTCACCAGCTCGACATCTTAGCTAAAATATTGCCAAATTTCTCACTGGAAAGAACCCAAACTGTGTGACTTATGCGTCAGGACACTGGCGGCATAGGCCTAAGCGGCAATACACGTGCACATACGTACACAGAAGTAAACATGGCTCCAAATGAGAATAATGTTCACGACTTATATCTGAGCTGCGAACCTTAACGTTGTTGGAGGATGAAGAGACACTCACCAGCTCGACATCTGAGCTAAATTATTGCCAAATTTCTCACTGGAAAGAACCCAAACTGTGAGACTCATGCGTCAGGACACTGGCGGCGTAGGCCTATGCGGCAATACACTTGTACATACATAAACACAAGTACATTGGCTGCGAGTGAGGATAATGTTCTCGACATATATCTGAGCTGCGAACTTCAACGTTGATCGAGAATGAAGAGACACTCACCAGCTCGGCATCTGAGCCAAAATATTGCCAATTTTTTCACTCGAAAGAACCCAAACTGTGAGACTCATTCGTCAGGACACTGGCGGCGTAGGCCTATGCGGCAATACAAGTGTAAATACATAAACAAAGGTAAACATGGCTGCGAGTGGGGATAATTTTCTCGACTTATATCTGATCTGCGAAACTTAACGTTGTTCGAGAATGAAGAGACACTCACCAGCTCGGCATCTGAGCCAAAATATTGCCAATTTTTGCTCTCGAAGGAACCCAAACTTTGAGACACATGCGTCAGGACACTGGCGGTATAGGCCTATGCGGCAATACACGTGTACAAACATAACATAGGTAAACATGGCTGCGAGTGAGGATACTTTTCTCGACTTATATCTGAGCTGCGAACTTCAACGTTGATCGAGAATGAAGAGACACTCACCAGCTTGGCATCGGAGCCAAAATACTGCCAAATTTCGCACTGGAAAGAACCCAAAGAGTGAGACGCATGCGTCAGGACACTGGCGGCGTAGGCCTATGCGGCAATACACGTGTACATACATACATAAACATAGGTAAACATGGCAGCGAGTGAGGATAATTTTCTCGACTTATATCTGAGCTGCGAACTTCAACGTTGGTCGAAAATGAAGAGACACTCACCAGCTCGGCATCTGAGCCAAAATATTGCCAAATTTCTCACTTGAAAAAACCCAAACTGTGAGACTCATGCGTCAGGACACTGGCGGCATAGGCCTATGCGGCAATACACGTGTACATACATAAACATAGAAAACATGGCTGCGAGTGAGGATAATTTTCTCGACTTATATCTGATCCGCGAAACATAACGTTGTTCGAGAATGAAGAGACACTCACCAGCTCGGCATCTGAGCCAAAATATTGCCAAATTGTTGCACTCGAAAGAACCCAAACTGTGAGACTCATGCGTCAGGACACTGGCGGTATAGGCCTATGCGGCAATACACGTGTAAATACCTCAACATAGGTAAACATGGCTGCGAGTGAGGATAATTTTCTCGACTTATATCTGAGCTGCGAAACTTAACGTTGTTCGAGAATGAAGAGACACTCACCAGCTCGGCATCTGAGCCAAAATATTGCCAAATTTCTCACTGGAAAGAACCCAAATTGTAAGACTCATGCGTCAGGACACTGGCGGCGTAGGCCTATGCGGCAATACACGTGTACATACATAAACATAGGTAAATATGGCTGCGAGTGAGGAAAATATTCTCGACTTATATTTGAGCTGCGAACTTCAACGTTGATCGAGAATGAAGAGACACTCACCAGCTCGGCATCTGAGCCAAATTATTGCAAAATTGTTCACTGGAAAGAACCCAAACTGTGAGACTCATGCGTCAGGACACTGGCGGCATATGCCTATGCGGCAATACACGTGTACAGTACATACATAAACATAAGTACATTGGCTGCTAGTGAGGATAATGTTCTCGACTTATAGCTGAGCTGCGAACTTCAATGTTGATCGAGAATGAAGAGACACTCACCAGCTCGGCATCTGAGCCAAAATATTGCAACATTTCTCACTGGAAAGAACCTAAACTGTGAGACTCCTGCGTCAGGACACTGGCGGCATAGGCCTATGCGGCAATACACGTGTACATACATAAACAGAAGTAAACATGACTTCGAGTGAGGATAATTTTCTCGACTTATATCTGAGCTGCGAACTTTAACGTTGATCGAGAATGAAGATACACTCACCAGCTCGGCATCTGAGCCAAAATATTGCCAAATTTCTCACTGGAAATAACCCAAACTGTGAGACTCGTGCGTCAGGACACTGGCGGCGTAGGCATATGCGGCAATACAAGTGTAAATACATAAACATAGGTAAACATGGCTGCGAGTGAGGATAATTTTCTCGACTTATATCTGAGCTGCGAAACTTAACGTTGTTCGAGAATGAAGAGACACTCATGAGCTCGACATCTGAGCCAAAATATTGCCAAATGTCTCACTGGAAAGAACCCAAACTGTGAGACTCATGCGTCAGAACACTCGCGGCGTAGGCCTATGCGGCAATACACGTGTACAAACATAGCATAGGTAAACATGGCTGCGAGTGAGGATAATTTTCTCGACAAATACCTGAGCTGCGAACTTCAACGTTGATCGAGAATGAAGTTACACTCACCAGCTCGGCATCTGAGCCAAAATATTACAACATTTCTCACTGGAAAGAACCCAAACTGTGAAACTCATGCGTCAGGACACTGGCGGCATAGGCCTATGCGGCAATACACGTGTACATACATAAACAGAAGTAAACATGGCTGCGAGTGAGGATAATTTTCTCGACTTATATCTGAGGTGCGAACTTCAACGTTGTTCGAGAATGAAGAGACACTCACCAGCTCGGCATCCGAGCCAAAATATTGCCAAGTTTCTCACTGGAACGAACCCAAATTGTAAGACTCATGCGTCAGGACACTGGCGGCGTAGGCCTATGCGGCAATACACGTGTACATACATAAACATAGGTAAACATGGCTGCGAGTGAGGAAGATTTTCTCGACTTATATTTGAGCTGCGAACTTCAACGTTGATCGAGAATGAAGAGACACTCACCAGCTCGGCATCTGAGCCAAAATATTGCCAAATGTCCCACTGGAAAGAACCCAAACTGTGAGACTCGTGCGTCAGGACACTGGCGGCGTAGGCCTATGCGGCAATACACGTGTACATACATAAACAGAAGTAAACATGGCTGTGAGTGAGGATAATTTTCTCGACTTATATCTGAGCTGCGAACTTCAACGTTGTTCGAGAATGAAGAGACACTCACAAGCTCGGCATCTGAGCCAAAATATTGCCAAATTTCTCACTGGAAAGAACCCAAACTGTGAGACTCGTGCGTCAGGACACTGGCGGCGTAGGCCTATGCGGCAATACACGTGTACATACATAAACATAAGTAAACATGGCTGCGAGTGAGGATAATTTTCTCGACTTATATCTGAGCTGCGAACTTCAACGTTGATCGAAAATGAAGAGACACTCACCAGCTCGGCATCTGAGCCAAATTATTGCAAAATGTTTCACTGGAAAGAACCCAAACTGTGAGACTCATGCGTCAGGACACTGGCGGCGTAGGCCTATGCGGCAATACACTTGTACATACATAAACACAAGTACATTGGCTGCGAGTGAGGATAATGTTCTCGACATATATCTGAGCTGCGAACTTCAACGTTGATCGAGAATGAAGAGACACTCACCAGCTCGGCATCTGAGCCAAAATATTGCCAATTTTTGCTCTCGAAGGAACCCAAACTGTGAGACACATGCGTCAGGACACTGGCGGTATAGGCCTATGCGGCAATACACGTGTACAAACATAACATAGGTAAACATGGCTGCGAGTGAGGATACTTTTCTCGACTTATATCTGAGCTGCGAACTTCAACGTCGATCGAGAATGAAGAGACACTCACCAGCTTGGCATCGGAGCCAAAATACTGCCAAATTTCTCACTGGAAAGAACCCAAAGAGTGAGACGCATGCGTCAGGACACTGGCGGCGTAGGCCTATGCGGCAATACACGTGTACATACATACATAAACATAGGTAAACATGGCAGCGAGTGAGGATAATTTTCTCGACTTATATCTGAGCTGCGAACTTCAACGTTGGTCGAAAATGAAGAGACACTCACCAGCTCGGCATCTGAGCCAAAATATTGCCAAATTTCTCACTTGAAAAAACCCAAACTGTGAGACTCATGCGTCAGGACACTGGCGGCGTAGGCCTATGCGGCAATACACGTGTACATACATAAACATAGAAAACATGGCTGCGAGTGAGGATAATTTTCTCGATTTATATCTGATCCGCGAAACATAACGTTGTTCGAGAATGAAGAGACACTCACCAGCTCGGCATCTGAGCCAAAATATTGCCAAATTGTTGCACTCGAAAGAACCCAAACTGTGAGACTCATGCGTCAGGACACTGGCGGTATAGGCCTATGCGGCAATACACGTGTAAATACATCAACATATGTAAACATGGCTGCGAGTGAGGATAATTTTCTCGACTTATATCTGAGCTGCGAAACTTAACGTTGTTCGAGAATGAAGAGACACTCACCAGCTCGGCATCTGAGCCAAAATATTGCCAAATTTCTCACTGGAAAGAACCCAAATTGTAAGACTCATGCGTCGGGACACTGGCGGCGTAGGCATATGGGGCAATACACGTGTACATACATAAACATAGGTAAATATGGCTGCGAGTGAGGAAAATATTCTCGACTTATATTTGAGCTGCGAACTTCAACGTTGATCGAGAATGAAGAGACACTCACCAGCTCGGCATCTGAGCCAAATTATTGCAAAATTTTTCACTGGAAAGAACCCAAACTGTGAGACTCATGCGTCAGGACACTGGCGGCATAGGCCTATGCGGCAATACACGTGTACAGTACATACATAAACATAAGTACATTGGCTGCTAGTGAGGAAAATATTCTCTACTTATATTTGAGCTGCGAACTTCAACGTTGATCGAGAATGAAGAGACACTCACCAGCTCGGCATCTGAGCCAAATTATTGCAAAAATTTTCACTGGAAAGAACCCAAACTGTGAGACTCATGCGTCAGGACACTGGCGGCATAGGCCTATGCGGCAATACACGTGTACAGTACATACATAAACATAAGTACATTGGCTGCTAGTGAGGATAATGTTCTCGACTTATAGCTGAGCTGCGAACTTCAATGTTGATCGAGAATGAAGAGACACTCACCAGCTCGGCATCTGAGCCAAAATATTGCAACATTTCTCACTGGAAAGAACCTAAACTGTGAGACTCCTGCGTCAGGACACTGGCGGCATAGGCCTATGCGGCAATACACGTGTACATACATAAACAGAAGTAAACATGACTTCGAGTGAGGATAATTTTCTCGACTTATATCTGAGCTTTGAACTTTAACGTTGATCGAGAATGAAGAGACACTCACCAGCTCGGCATCTGAGCCAAAATATTGCCAAATTTCTCACTGGAAATAACCCAAACTGTGAGACTCGTGCGTCAGGACACTGGCGGCGTAGGCCTATGCGGCAATACAAGTGTAAATACATAAACATAGGTAAACATGGCTGCGAGTGAGGATAATTTTCTCGACTTATATCTGAGCTGCGAAACTTAACGTTGTTCGAGAATGAAGAGACACTCATGAGCTCGACATCTGAGCCAAAATATTGCCAAATGTCTCACTGGAAAGAAACCAAACTGTGAGACTCATGCGTCAGAACACTCGCGGTGTAGGCCTATGCGGCAATACACGTGTACAGACATAGCATATGTAAACATGGCTGCGAGTGATGATACTTTTCTCGACTTATATTTGAGCTGCGAACTTCAACGTTGATCGAGAATGAAGAGACACTCACCAGCTCGGCATCTGAGCCAAATTATTCACTGGAAAGAACCCAAACTGTGAGACTCATGCGTCAGGACTCTGGCGGCATAGGCCTATGCGGCACTACACGTGTACATACATAAACATAAGTACATTGGCTGCGAGTGAGGATAATGTTCTCGACAAATACCTGAGCTGCGAACTTCAACGTTGATCGAGAATGAAGTTACACTCACCAGCTCGGCATCTGAGCCAAAATATTACAACATTTCTCACTGGAAAGAACCAAAACTGTGAAACTCATGCGTCAGGACACTGGCGGCATAGGCCTATGCGGCAATACACGTGTACATACATAAACAGAAGTAAACATGGCTGCGAGTGAGGATAATTTTCTCGACTTATATCTGAGGTGCGAACTTCAACGTTGTTCGAGAATGAAGAGACACTCACCAGCTCGGCATCCGAGCCAAAATATTGCCAAATTTCTCACTGGAAAGAACCCAAATTGTAAGACTCATGCGTCGGGACACTGGCGGCGTAGGCCTATGCGGCAATACACGTGTACATACATAAACATAGGTAAACATGGCTGCGAGTGAGGAAGATTTTCTCGACTTATATTTGAGCTGCGAACTTCAACGTTGATCGAGAATGAAGAGACACTCACCAGCTCGGAATCTCAGCCAAAATATTGCCAAATTTCTCACTGGAAAGAACCCAAACTGTGAGACTCGTGCGTCAGGACACTGGCGGCGTAAGCCTATGCGGCAATACACGTGTACAGTACATACATAAACATAAGTAAACATGGCTGCGAGTGAGGATAATTTTCTCGACTTATATCTGAGCTGCGAACTTCAACGTTGATTGAGAATGAAGAGACACTCACCAGCTCGGCATCTGAGCCAAAATATTGCAACATTTCTCACTGGAAAGAACCTAAACTGTGAGACTCCTGCGTCAGGACACTGGCGGCATAGGCCTATGCGGCAATACACGTGTACATACATAAACAGAAGTAAACATGACTTCGAGTGAGGATAATTTTCTCGACTTATATCTGAGCTGCGAACTTTAACGTTGATCGAGAATGAAGAGACACTCACCAGCTCGGCATCTGAGCCAAAATATTGCCAAATTTCTCACTGGAAATAACCCAAACTGTGAGACTCGTGCGTCAGGACACTGGCGGCGTAGGCCTATGCGGTAATACAAGTGTAAATACATAAACATAGGTAAACATGGCTGCGAGTGAGGATAATTTTCTCGACTTATATCTGAGCTGCGAAACTTAACGTTGTTCGAGAATGAAGAGACACTCATGAGCTTGACATCTGAGCCAAAATATTGCCAAATGTCTCACTGGAAAGAACCCAAACTGTGAGACTCATGCGTCAGAACACTCGCGGTGTAGGCCTATGCGGCAATACACGTGTACAGACATAGCATAGGTAAACATGGCTGCGAGTGATGATACTTTTCTCGACTTATATTTGAGCTGCGAACTTCAACGTTGATCGAGAATGAAGAGACACTCACCAGCTCGGCATCTGAGCCAAATTATTCACTGGAAAGAACCCAAACTGTGAGACTCATGCGTCAGGACTCTGGCGGCATAGGCCTATGCGGCACTACACGTGTACATACATAAACATAAGTACATTGGCTGCGAGTGAGGATAATGTTCTCGACAAATACCTGAGCTGCGAACTTCAACGTTGATCGAGAATGAAGTTACACTCACCAGCTCGGCTTCTGAGCCAAAATATTACAACATTTCTCACTGGAAAGAACCAAAACTGTGAAACTCATGCGTCAGGACACTGGCGGCATAGGCCTATGCGGCAATACACGTGTACATACATAAACAGAAGTAAACATGGCTGCGAGTGAGGATAATTTTCTCGACTTATATCTGAGGTGCGAACTTCAACGTTGTTCGAGAATGAAGAGACACTCACCAGCTCGGCATCCGAGCCAAAATATTGCCAAATTTCTCACTGGAAAGAACCCAAATTGTAAGACTCATGCGTCAGGACACTGGCGGCGTAGGCCTATGCGGCAATACACGTGTACATACATAAACATAGGTAAACATGGCTGCGAGTGAGGAAGATTTTCTCGACTTATATTTGAGCTGCGAACTTCAACGTTGATCGAGAATGAAGAGACACTCACCAGCTCGGAATCTGAGCCAAAATATTGCCAAATTTCTCACTGGAAAGAACCCAAACTGTGAGACTCGTGCGTCAGGACACTGGCGGCGTAGGCCTATGCGGCAATACACGTGTACATACATAAACATAAGTAAACATGGCTGCGAGTGAGGATAATTTTCTCGACTTATATCTGAGCTGCGAACTTCAACGTTGATCGAGAATGAAGAGACACTCACCAGCTCGGAATCTGAGCCAAAATATTGCCAAATTTCTCACTGGAAAGAACCCAAACTGTGAGACTCGTGCGTCAGGACACTGGCGGCGTAGGCCTATGCGGCAATACACGTGTACAGTACATACATAAACATAAGTAAACATGGCTGCGAGTGAGGATAATTTTCTCGACTTATATCTGAGCTGCGAACTTCAACGTTGATCGAGAATGAAGAGACACTCACCAGCTCGGCATCTGAGCCAAAATATTGCAACATTTCTCACTGGAAAGAACCTACACTGTGAAACTCATGCGTCAGGACACTGGCGGCATAGGCCTATGCGGCAATACACGTGTACATACATAAACAGAAGTAAACATGGCTGCGAGTGAGGATAATTTTCTCGACTTATATCTGAGGTGCGAACTTCAACGTTGTTCGAGAATGAAGAGACACTCACCAGCTCGGCATCCGAGCCAAAATATTGCCAAATTTCTCACTGGAAAGAACCCAAATTGTAAGACTCATGCGTCAGGACACTGGCGGGTACACGTGTACATACATAAACATAGGTAAACATGGCTGCGAGTGAGGATAATTTTCTCGACTTATATCTGAGCTGCGAAACTTAACGTTGTTCGAGAATGAAGAGACACTCATGAGCTCGACATCTGAGCCAAAATATTGCCAAATGTCTCACTGGAAAGAACCCAAACTGTGAGACTCATGCGTCAGAACACTCGCGGTGTAGGCCTATGCGGCAATACACGTGTACAGACATAGCATAGGTAAACATGGCTGCGAGTGATGATACTTTTCTCGACTTATATTTGAGCTGCGAACTTCAACGTTGATCGAGAATGAAGAGACACTCACCAGCTCGGCATCTGAGCCAAATTATTCACTGGAAAGAACCCAAACTGTGAGACTCATGCGTCAGGACTCTGGCGGCATAGGCCTATGCGGCACTACACGTGTACATACATAAACATAAGTACATTGGCTGCGAGTGAGGATAATGTTCTCGACAAATACCTGAGCTGCGAACTTCAACGTTGATCGAGAATGAAGTTACACTCACCAGCTCGGCATCTGAGCCAAAATATTACAACATTTCTCACTGGAAAGAACCAAAACTGTGAAACTCATGCGTCAGGACACTGGCGGCATAGGCCTATGCGGCAATACACGTGTACATACATAAACAGAAGTAAACATGGCTGCGAGTGAGGATAATTTTCTCGACTTATATCTGAGGTGCGAACTTCAACGTTGTTCGAGAATGAAGAGACACTCACCAGCTCGGCATCCGAGCCAAAATATTGCCAAATTTCTCACTGGAAAGAACCCAAATTGTAAGACTCATGCGTCAGGACACTGGCGGCGTAGGCCTATGCGGCAATACACGTGTACATACATAAACATAGGTAAACATGGCTGCGAGTGAGGAAGATTTTCTCGACTTATATTTGAGCTGCGAACTTCAACGTTGATCGAGAATGAAGAGACACTCACCAGCTCGGAATCTGAGCCAAAATATTGCCAAATTTCTCACTGGAAAGAACCCAAACTGTGAGACTCGTGCGTCAGGACACTGGCGGCGTAGGCCTATGCGGCAATACACGTGTACATACATAAACATAAGTAAACATGGCTGCGAGTGAGGATAATTTTCTCGACTTATATCTGAGCTGCGAACTTCAACGTTGATCGAAAATGAAGAGACACTCACCAGCTCGGCATCTGAGCCAAATTATTGCAACATTTTTCACTGGAAAGAACCCAAACTGTGAGACTCATGCGTCAGGACACTGGCGGCATAGGCCTATGCGGCAATACACGTGTACAGTACATACATAAACATAAGTACATTGGCTGCTAGTGAGGATAATGTTCTCGACTTATAGCTGAGCTGCGAACTTCAATGTTGATCGAGAATGAAGAGACACTCACCAGCTCGGCATCTGAGCCAAAATATTGCAACATTTCTCACTGGAAAGAACCTAAACTGTGAGACTCCTGCGTCAGGACACTGGCGGCATAGGCCTATGCGGCAATACACGTGTACATACATAAACAGAAGTAAACATGACTTCGAGTGAGGATAATTTTCTCGACTTATATCTGAGCTGCGAACTTTAACGTTGATCGAGACTGAAGAGACACTCACCAGCTCGGCATCTGAGCCAAAATATTGCCAAATTTCTCACTGGAAAGAACCCAAACTGTGAGACTCGTGCGTCAGGACACTGGCGGCGTAGGCCTATGCGGCAATACACGTGTACATACATAAACATAAGTAAACATGGCTGCGAGTGAGGATAATTTTCTCGACTTATATCTGAGCTGCGAACTTCAACGTTGATCGAAAATGAAGAGACACTCACCAGCTCGGCATCTGAGCCAAAATATTACAACATTTCTCACTGGAAAGAACCAAAACTGTGAAACTCATGCGTCAGGTCACTGGCGGCATAGGCCTATGCGGCAATACACGTGTACATACATAAACAGAAGTAAACATGGCTGCGAGTGAGGATAATTTTCTCGACTTATATCTGAGGTGCGAACTTCAACGTTGTTCGAGAATGAAGAGACACTCACCAGCTCGGCATCCGAGCCAAAATATTGCCAAATTTCTCACTGGAAAGAACCCAAATTGTAAGACTCATGCGTCAGGACACTGGCGGCGTAGGCCTATGCGGCAATACACGTGTACATACATAAACATAGGTAAACATGGCTGCGAGTGAGGAAGATTTTCTCGACTTATATTTGAGCTGCGAACTTCAACGTTGATCGAGAATGAAGAGACACTCACCAGCTCGGAATCTGAGCCAAAATATTGCCAAATTTCTCACTGGAAAGAACCCAAACTGTGAGACTCGTGCGTCAGGACACTGGCGGCGTAGGCCTATGCGGCAATACACGTGTACAGTACATACATAAACATAAGTAAACATGGCTGCGAGTGAGGATAATTTTCTCGACTTATATCAGAGCTGCGAACTTCAACGTTGATCGAGAATGAAGAGACACTCACCAGCTCGGCATCTGAGCCAAAATATTGCAACATTTCTCACTGGAAAGAACCTAAACTGTGAGACTCCTGCGTCAGGACACTGGCGGCATAGGCCTATGCGGCAATACACGTGTACATACATAAACAGAAGTAAACATGACTTCGAGTGAGGATAATTTTCTCGACTTATATCTGAGCTGCGAACTTTAACGTTGATCGAGAATGAAGAGACACTCACCAGCTCGGCATCTGAGCCAAAATATTGCCAAATTTCTCACTGGAAATAACCCAAACTGTGAGACTCGTGCGTCAGGACACTGGCGGCGTAGGCCTATGCGGCAATACAAGTGTAAATACATAAACATAGGTAAACATGGCTGCGAGTGAGGATAATTTTCTCGACTTATATCTGAGCTGCGAAACTTAACGTTGTTCGAGAATGAAGCGACACTCATGAGCTCGACATCTGAGCCAAAATATTGCCAAATGTCTCACTGGAAAGAACCCAAACTGTGAGACTCATGCGTCAGAACACTCGCGGTGTAGGCCTATGCGGCAATACACGTGTACAGACATAGCATAGGTAAACATGGCTGCGAGTGATGATACTTTTCTCGACTTATATTTGAGCTGCGAACTTCAACGTTGATCGAGAATGAAGAGACACTCACCAGCTCGGCATCTGAGCCAAATTATTCACTGGAAAGAACCCAAACTGTGAGACTCATGCGTCAGGACTCTGGCGGCATAGGCCTATGCGGCACTACACGTGTACATACATAAACATAAGTACATTGGCTGCGAGTGAGGATAATGTTCTCGACAAATACCTGAGCTGCGAACTTCAACGTTGATCGAGAATGAAGTTACACTCACCAGCTCGGCATCTGAGCCAAAATATTACAACATTTCTCACTGGAAAGAACCAAAACTGTGAAACTCATGCGTCAGGACACTGGCGGCATAGGCCTATGCGGCAATACACGTGTACATACATAAACAGAAGTAAACATGGCTGCGAGTGAGGATAATTTTCTCGACTTACATCTGAGGTGCGAACTTCAACGTTGTTCGAGAATGAAGAGACACTCACCAGCTCGGCATCCGAGCCAAAATATTGCCAAATTTCTCACTGGAAAGAACCCAAATTGTAAGACTCATGCGTCAGGACACTGGCGGCGTAGGCCTATGCGGCAATACACGTGTACATACATAAACATAGGTAAACATGGCTGCGAGTGAGGAAGATTTTCTCGACTTATATTTGAGCTGCGAACTTCAACGTTGATCGAGAATGAAGAGACACTCACCAGCTCGGAATCTGAGCCAAAATATTGCCAAATTTCTCACTGGAAAGAACCCAAACTGTGAGACTCGTGCGTCAGGACACTGGCGGCGTAGGCCTATGCGGCAATACACGTGTACATACATAAACATAAGTAAACATGGCTGCGAGTGAGGATAATTTTCTCGACTTATATCTGAGCTGCGAACTTCAACGTTGATCGAAAATGAAGAGACACTCACCAGCTCGGCATCTGAGCCAAATTATTGCAACATTTTTCACTGGAAAGAACCCAAACTGTGAGACTCATGCGTCAGGACACTGGCGGCATAGGCCTATGCGGCAATACACGTGTACAGTACATACACAAACATAAGTACATTGGCTGCTAGTGAGGATAATGTTCTCGACTTATAGCTGAGCTGCGAACTTCAATGTTGATCGAGAATGAAGAGACACTCACCAGCTCGGCATCTGAGCCAAAATATTGCAACATTTCTCACTGGAAAGAACCTAAACTGTGAGACTCCTGCGTCAGGACACTGGCGGCATAGGCCTATGCGGCAATACACGTGTACATACATAAACAGAAGTAAACATGACTTCGAGTGAGGATAATTTTCTCGACTTATATCTGAGCTGCGAACTTTAACGTTGATCGAGACTGAAGAGACACTCACCAGCTCGGCATCTGAGCCAAAATATTGCCAAATTTCTCACTGGAAAGAACCCAAATTGTAAGACTCATGCGTCAGGACACTGGCGGCGTAGGCCTATGGGGCAATACACGTGTACATACATAAACATAGGTAAATATGGCTGCGAGTGAGGAAAATATTCTCGACTTATATTTGAGCTGCGAACTTCAACGTCGATCGAGAATGAAGAGACACTCACCAGCTCGGCATCTGAGCCAAATTATTGCAAAATTGTTCACTGGAAAGAACCCAAACTGTGAGACTCATGCGTCAGGACACTGGCGGCATAGGCCTATGCGGCAATACACGTGTACAGTACATAAATAAACATAAGTACATTGGCTGCTAGTGAGGATAATGTTCTCGACTTATAGCTGAGCTGCGAACTTCAATGTTGATCGAGAATGAAGAGACACTCACCAGCTCGGCATCTGAGCCAAAATATTGCAACATTTCTCACTGGAAAGAACCTAAACTGTGAGACTCCTGAGTCAGGACACTGGCGGCATAGGCCTATGCGGCAATACACGTGTACATACATAAACAGAAGTAAACATGACTTCGAGTGAGGATAATTTTCTCGACTTATATCTGAGCTGCGAACGTTAACGTTGATCGAGAATGAAGAGACACTCACCAGCTCGGCATCTGAGCCAAAATATTGCCAAATTTCTCACTGGAAATAACCCAAACTGGAAAGAACCCAAATTGTAAGACTCATGCGTCAGGACACTGGCGGCGTAGGCCTATGCGGCAATACACGTGTACATACATAAACATAGGTAAACATGGCTGCGAGTGAGGAAGATTTTCTCGACTTATATTTGAGCTGCGAACTTCAACGTTGATCGAGAATGAAGAGACACTCACCAGCTCGGCATCTGAGCCAAAATATTGCCAAATGTCCCACTGGAAAGAACCCAAACTGTGAGACTCGTGCGTCAGGACACTGGCGGCGTAGGCCTATGCGGCAATACACGTGTACATACATAAACAGAAGTAAACATGGCTGTGAGTGAGGATAATTTTCTCGACTTATATCTGAGCTGCGAACTTCAACGTTGTTCGAGAATGAAGAGACACTCACCAGCTCGGCATCTGAGCCAGAATATTGCCAAATTTCTCACTGGAAAGAACCCAAACTGTGAGACTCGTGCGTCAGGACACTGGCGGCGTAGGCCTATGCGGCAATACACGTGTACATACATAAACATAAGTAAACATGGCTGCGAGTGAGGATAATTTTCTCGACTTATATCTGAGCTGCAAACTTCAACGTTGATCGAAAATGAAGAGACACTCACCAGCTCGGCATTTGAGCCAAAATATTGCCAAATGTCCCACTGGAAAGAACATAAACTGTGAGACTCGTGCGTCAGGACACTGGCGGCGTAGGCCTATGCGGCAATACACGTGTACATACATAAACAGAAGTAAACATGGCTGTGAGTGAGGATAATTTTCTCGACTTATATCTGAGCTGCGAACTTCAACGTTGTTCGAGAATGAAGAGACACTCACCAGATCGGCATCTGAGCCAAAATATTGCCAAATTTCTCACTGGAAAGAACCCAAATTGTAAGACTCATGCGTCAGGACACTGGCGGCGTAGGCCTATGGGCCAATACACGTGTACATACATAAACATAGGTAAATATGGCTGCGAGTGAGGAAAATATTCTCGACTTATATTTGAGCTGCGAACTTCAACGTTGATCGAGAATGAAGAGACACTCACCAGCTCGGCATCTGAGCCAAAATATTGCCAAATTTCTCACTGGAAAGAACCCAAATTGTAAGACTCATGCGTCAGGACACTGGCGGCGTAGGCCTATGGGGCAATACACGTGTACATACATAAACATAGGTAAATATGGCTGCGAGTGAGGAAAATATTCTCGACTTATATTTGAGCTGCGAACTTCAACGTTGATCGAGAATGAAGAGACACTCACCAGCTCGGCATCTGAGCCAAATTATTGCAAAATTGTTCACTGGAAAGAACCCAAACTGTGAGACTCATGCGTCAGGACACTGGCGGCATAGGCCTATGCGGCAATACACGTGTACAGTACATACATAAACATAAGTACATTGGCTGCTAGTGAGGATAATGTTCTCGACTTATAGCTGAGCTGCGAACTTCAATGTTGATCGAGAATGAAGAGACACTCACCAGCTCGGCATCTGAGCCAAAATATTGCAACATTTCTCACTGGAAAGAACCTAAACTGTGAGACTCCTGAGTCAGGACACTGGCGGCATAGGCCTATGCGGCAATACACGTGTACATACATAAACAGAAGTAAACATGACTTCGAGTGAGGATAATTTTCTCGACTTATATCTGAGCTGCGAACGTTAACGTTGATCGAGAATGAAGAGACACTCACCAGCTCGGCATCTGAGCCAAAATATTGCCAAATTTCTCACTGGAAATAACCCAAACTGGAAAGAACCCAAATTGTAAGACTCATGCGTCAGGACACTGGCGGCGTAGGCCTATGCGGCAATACACGTGTACATACATAAACATAGGTAAACATGGCTGCGAGTGAGGAAGATTTTCTCGACTTATATTTGAGCTGCGAACTTCAACGTTGATCGAGAATGAAGAGACACTCACCAGCTCGGCATCTGAGCCAAAATATTGCCAAATGTCCCACTGGAAAGAACCCAAACTGTGAGACTCGTGCGTCAGGACACTGGCGGCGTAGGCCTATGCGGCAATACACGTGTACATACATAAACAGAAGTAAACATGGCTGTGAGTGAGGATAATTTTCTCGACTTATATCTGAGCTGCGAACTTCAACGTTGTTCGAGAATGAAGAGACACTCACCAGCTCGGCATCTGAGCCAGAATATTGCCAAATTTCTCACTGGAAAGAACCCAAACTGTGAGACTCGTGCGTCAGGACACTGGCGGCGTAGGCCTATGCGGCAATACACGTGTACATACATAAACATAAGTAAACATGGCTGCGAGTGAGGATAATTTTCTCGACTTATATCTGAGCTGCGAACTTCAACGTTGATCGAAAATGAAGAGACACTCACCAGCTCGGCATCTGAGCCAAAATATTGCCAAATGTCCCACTGGAAAGAACCCAAACTGTGAGACTCGTGCGTCAGGACACTGGCGGCGTAGGCCTATGCGGCAATACACGTGTACATACATAAACAGAAGTAAACATGGCTGTGAGTGAGGATAATTTTCTCGACTTATATCTGAGCTGCGAACTTCAACGTCGTTCGAGAATGAAGAGACACTCACCAGATCGGCATCTGAGCCAAAATATTGCCAAATTTCTCACTGGAAAGAACCCAAACTGTGAGACTCGTGCGTCAGGACACTGGCGGCGTAGGCCTATGCGGCAATACACGTGTACATACATAAACATAAGTAAACATGGCTGCGAGTGAGGATAATTTTCTCGACTTATATCTGAGCTGCGAACTTCAACGTTGATCGAAAATGAAGAGACACTCACCAGCTCGGCATCTGAGCCAAATTATTGCAAAATGTTTCACTGGAAAGAACCCAAACTGTGAGACTCATGCGTCAGGACACTGGCGGCGTAGGCCTATGCGGCAATACACTTGTACATACATAAACACAAGTACATTGGCTGCGAGTGAGGATAATGTTCTCGACATATATCTGAGCTGCGAACTTCAACGTTGATCGAGAATGAAGAGACACTCACCAGCTCGGCATCTGAGCCAAAATATTGCCAATTTTTGCTCTCGAAGGAACCCAAACTGTGAGACACATGCGTCAGGACACTGGCGGTATAGGCCTATGCGGCAATACACGTGTACAAACATAACATAGGTAAACATGGCTGCGAGTGAGGATACTTTTCTCGACTTATATCTGAGCTGCGAACTTCAACGTTGATCGAGAATGAAGAGACACTCACCAGCTTGGCATCGGAGCCAAAATACTGCCAAATTTCTCACTGGAAAGAACCCAAAGAGTGAGACGCATGCGTCAGGACACTGGCGGCGTAGGCCTATGCGGCAATACACGTGTACATACATACATAAACATAGGTAAACATGGCAGCGAGTGAGGATAATTTTCTCGACTTATATCTGAGCTGCGAACTTCAACGTTGGTCGAAAATGAAGAGACACTCACCAGCTCGGCATCTGAGCCAAAATATTGCCAAATTTCTCACTTGAAAAAACCCAAACTGTGAGACTCATGCGTCAGGACACTGGCGGCGTAGGCCTATGCGGCAATACACGTGTACATACATAAACATAGAAAACATGGCTGCGAGTGAGGATAATTTTCTCGACTTATATCTGATCCGCGAAACATAACGTTGTTCGAGAATGAAGAGACACTCACCAGCTCGGCATCTGAGCCAAAATATTTCCAAATTGTTGCACTCGAAAGAACCCAAACTGTGAGACTCATGCGTCAGGACACTGGCGGTATAGGCCTATGCGGCAATACACGTGTAAATACATCAACATAGGTAAACATGGCTGCGAGTGAGGATAATTTTCTCGACTTATATCTGAGCTGCGAAACTTAACGTTGTTCGAGAATGAAGAGACACTCACCAGCTCGGCATCTGAGCCAAAATATTGCCAAATTTCTCACTGGAAAGAACCCAAATTGTAAGACTCATGCGTCAGGACACTGGCGGCGTAGGCCTATGGGGCAATACACGTGTACATACATAAACATAGGTAAATATGGCTGCGAGTGAGGAAAATATTCTCGACTTATATTTGAGCTGCGAACTTCAACGTTGATCGAGAATGAAGAGACACTCACCAGCTCGGCATCTGAGCCAAATTATTGCAAAATTTTTCACTGGAAAGAACCCAAACTGTGAGACTCATGCGTCAGGACACTGGCGGCATAGGCCTATGCGGCAATACACGTGTACAGTACATACATAAACATAAGTACATTGGCTGCTAGTGAGGATAATGTTCTCGACTTATAGCTGAGCTGCGAACTTCAATGTTGATCGAGAATGAAGAGACACTTACCAGCTCGGCATCTGAGCCAAAATATTGCAACATTTCTCACTGGAAAGAACCTAAACTGTGAGACTCCTGCGTCAGGACACTGGCGGCATAGGCCTATGCGGCAATACACGTGTACATACATAAACAGAAGTAAACATGACTTCGAGTGAGGATAATTTTCTCGACTTATATCTGAGCTGCGAACTTTAACGTTGATCGAGAATGAAGAGACACTCACCAGCTCGGCATCTGAGCCAAAATATTGCCAAATTTCTCACTGGAAATAACCCAAACTGTGAGACTCGTGCGTCAGGACACTGGCGGCGTAGGCCTATGCGGCAATACAAGTGTAAATACATAAACATAGGTAAACATGGCTGCGAGTGAGGATAATTTTCTCGACTTATATCTGAGCTGCGAAACTTAACGTTGTTCGAGAATGAAGAGACACTCATGAGCTCGACATCTGAGCCAAAATATTGCCAAATGTCTCACTGGAAAGAACCCAAACTGTGAGACTCATGCGTCAGAACACTCGCGGCGTAGGCCTATGCGGCAATACACGTGTACAGACATAGCATAGGTAAACATGGCTGCGAGTGATGATACTTTTCTCGACTTAGAGCTGCGAACTTCAACGTTGATCGAGAATGAAGAGACACTCACCAGCTCGGCATCTGAGCCAAATTATTCACTGGAAAAAACCCAAACTGTGAGACTCATGCGTCAGGACTCTGGCGGCACAGGCCTATGCGGCACTACACGTGTACATACATAAACATAAGTACATTGGCTGCGAGTGAGGATAATGTTGTCGACAAATACCTGAGCTGCGAACTTCAACGTTGATCGAGAATGAAGTTACACTCACCAGCTCGGCATCTGAGCCAAAATATTACAACATTTCTCACTGGAAAGAACCAAAACTGTGAAACTCATGCGTCAGGACACTGGCGGCATAGGCCTATGCGGCAATACACGTGTACATACATGAACAGAAGTAAACATGGCTGCGAGTGAGGATAATTTTCTCGACTTATATCTGAGGTGCGAACTTCAACGTTGATCGAAAATGAAGAGACACTCACCAGCTCGGCATCTGAGCCAAATTATTGCAAAATGTTTCACTGGAAAGAACCCAAACTGTGAGACTCATGCGTCAGGACACTGGCGGCGTAGGCCTATGCGGCAATACACTTGTACATACATAAACACAAGTACATTGGCTGCGAGTGAGGATAATGTTCTCGACATATATCTGAGCTGCGAACTTCAACGTTGATCGAGAATGAAGAGACACTCACCAGCTCGGCATCTGAGCCAAAATATTGCCAATTTTTGCTCTCGAAGGAACCCAAACTGTGAGACACATGCGTCAGGACACTGGCGGTATAGGCCTATGCGGCAATACACGTGTACAAACATAACATAGGTAAACATGGCTGCGAGTGAGGATACTTTTCTCGACTTATATCTGAGCTGCGAACTTCAACGTTGATCGAGAATGAAGAGACACTCACCAGCTTGGCATCGGAGCCAAAATACAGCCAAATTTGTCACTGGAAAGAACCCAAAGAGTGAGACGCATGCGTCAGGACACTGGCGGCGTAGGCCTATGCGGCAATACACGTGTACATACATACATAAACATAGGTAAACATGGCAGCGAGTGAGGATAATTTTCTCGACTTATATCTGAGCTGCGAACTTCAACGTTGGTCGAAAATGAAGAGACACTCACCAGCTCGGCATCTGAGCCAAAATATTGCCAAATTTCTCACTTGAAAAAACCCAAACTGTGAGACTCATGCGTCAGGACACTGGCGGCGTAGGCCTATGCGGCAATACACGTGTACATACATAAACATAGAAAACATGGCTGCGAGTGAGGATAATTTTCTCGACTTATATCTGATCCGCGAAACATAACGTTGTTCGAGAATGAAGAGACACTCACCAGCTCGGCATCTGAGCCAAAATATTTCCAAATTGTTGCACTCGAAAGAACCCAAACTGTGAGACTCATGCGTCAGGACACTGGCGGTATAGGCCTATGCGGCAATACACGTGTAAATACATCAACATAGGTAAACATGGCTGCGAGTGAGGATAATTTTCTCGACTTATATCTGAGCTGCGAAACTTAACGTTGTTCGAGAATGAAGAGACACTCACCAGCTCGGCATCTGAGCCAAAATATTGCCAAATTTCTCACTGGAAAGAACCCAAATTGTAAGACTCATGCGTCAGGACACTGGCGGCGTAGGCCTATGGGGCAATACACGTGTACATACATAAACATAGGTAAATATGGCTGCGAGTGAGGAAAATATTCTCGACTTATATTTGAGCTGCGAACTTCAACGTTGATCGAGAATGAAGAGACACTCACCAGCTCGGCATCTGAGCCAAATTATTGCAAAATTTTTCACTGGAAAGAACCCAAACTGTGAGACTCATGCGTCAGGACACTGGCGGCATAGGCCTATGCGGCAATACACGTGTACAGTACATACATAAACATAAGTACATTGGCTGCTAGTGAGGATAATGTTCTCGACTTATAGCTGAGCTGCGAACTTCAATGTTGATCGAGAATGAAGAGACACTTACCAGCTCGGCATCTGAGCCAAAATATTGCAACATTTCTCACTGGAAAGAACCTAAACTGTGAGACTCCTGCGTCAGGACACTGGCGGCATAGGCCTATGCGGCAATACACGTGTACATACATAAACAGAAGTAAACATGACTTCGAGTGAGGATAATTTTCTCGACTTATATCTGAGCTGCGAACTTTAACGTTGATCGAGAATGAAGAGACACTCACCAGCTCGGCATCTGAGCCAAAATATTGCCAAATTTCTCACTGGAAATAACCCAAACTGTGAGACTCGTGCGTCAGGACACTGGCGGCGTAGGCCTATGCGGCAATACAAGTGTAAATACATAAACATAGGTAAACATGGCTGCGAGTGAGGATAATTTTCTCGACTTATATCTGAGCTGCGAAACTTAACGTTGTTCGAGAATGAAGAGACACTCATGAGCTCGACATCTGAGCCAAAATATTGCCAAATGTCTCACTGGAAAGAACCCAAACTGTGAGACTCATGCGTCAGAACACTCGCGGCGTAGGCCTATGCGGCAATACACGTGTACAGACATAGCATAGGTAAACATGGCTGCGAGTGATGATACTTTTCTCGACTTAGAGCTGCGAACTTCAACGTTGATCGAGAATGAAGAGACACTCACCAGCTCGGCATCTGAGCCAAATTATTCACTGGAAAAAACCCAAACTGTGAGACTCATGCGTCAGGACTCTGGCGGCACAGGCCTATGCGGCACTACACGTGTACATACATAAACATAAGTACATTGGCTGCGAGTGAGGATAATGTTGTCGACAAATACCTGAGCTGCGAACTTCAACGTTGATCGAGAATGAAGTTACACTCACCAGCTCGGCATCTGAGCCAAAATATTACAACATTTCTCACTGGAAAGAACCAAAACTGTGAAACTCATGCGTCAGGACACTGGCGGCATAGGCCTATGCGGCAATACACGTGTACATACATGAACAGAAGTAAACATGGCTGCGAGTGAGGATAATTTTCTCGACTTATATCTGAGGTGCGAACTTCAACGTTGATCGAAAATGAAGAGACACTCACCAGCTCGGCATCTGAGCCAAATTATTGCAAAATGTTTCACTGGAAAGAACCCAAACTGTGAGACTCATGCGTCAGGACACTGGCGGCGTAGGCCTATGCGGCAATACACTTGTACATACATAAACACAAGTACATTGGCTGCGAGTGAGGATAATGTTCTCGACATATATCTGAGCTGCGAACTTCAACGTTGATCGAGAATGAAGAGACACTCACCAGCTCGGCATCTGAGCCAAAATATTGCCAATTTTTGCTCTCGAAGGAACCCAAACTGTGAGACACATGCGTCAGGACACTGGCGGTATAGGCCTATGCGGCAATACACGTGTACAAACATAACATAGGTAAACATGGCTGCGAGTGAGGATACTTTTCTCGACTTATATCTGAGCTGCGAACTTCAACGTTGATCGAGAATGAAGAGACACTCACCAGCTTGGCATCGGAGCCAAAATACAGCCAAATTTGTCACTGGAAAGAACCCAAAGAGTGAGACGCATGCGTCAGGACACTGGCGGCGTAGGCCTATGCGGCAATACACGTGTACATACATACATAAACATAGGTAAACATGGCAGCGAGTGAGGATAATTTTCTCGACTTATATCTGAGCTGCGAACTTCAACGTTGGTCGAAAATGAAGAGACACTCACCAGCTCGGCATCTGAGCCAAAATATTGCCAAATTTCTCACTTGAAAAAACCCAAACTGTGAGACTCATGCGTCAGGACACTGGCGGCGTAGGCCTATGCGGCAATACACGTGTACATACATAAACATAGAAAACATGGCTGCGAGTGAGGATAATTTTCTCGACTTATATCTGATCCGCGAAACATAACGTTGTTCGAGAATGAAGAGACACTCACCAGCTCGGCATCTGAGCCAAAATATTTCCAAATTGTTGCACTCGAAAGAACCCAAACTGTGAGACTCATGCGTCAGGACACTGGCGGTATAGGCCTATGCGGCAATACACGTGTAAATACATCAACATAGGTAAACATGGCTGCGAGTGAGGATAATTTTCTCGACTTATATCTGAGCTGCGAAACTTAACGTTGTTCGAGAATGAAGAGACACTCACCAGCTCGGCATCTGAGCCAAAATATTGCCAAATTTCTCACTGGAAAGAACCCAAATTGTAAGACTCATGCGTCAGGACACTGGCGGCGTAGGCCTATGGGGCAATACACGTGTACATACATAAACATAGGTAAATATGGCTGCGAGTGAGGAAAATATTCTCGACTTATATTTGAGCTGCGAACTTCAACGTTGATCGAGAATGAAGAGACACTCACCAGCTCGGCATCTGAGCCAAATTATTGCAAAATTTTTCACTGGAAAGAACCCAAACTGTGAGACTCATGCGTCAGGACACTGGCGGCATAGGCCTATGCGGCAATACACGTGTACAGTACATACATAAACATAAGTACATTGGCTGCTAGTGAGGATAATGTTCTCGACTTATAGCTGAGCTGCGAACTTCAATGTTGATCGAGAATGAAGAGACACTTACCAGCTCGGCATCTGAGCCAAAATATTGCAACATTTCTCACTGGAAAGAACCTAAACTGTGAGACTCCTGCGTCAGGACACTGGCGGCATAGGCCTATGCGGCAATACACGTGTACATACATAAACAGAAGTAAACATGACTTCGAGCGAGGATAATTTTCTCGACTTATATCTGAGCTGCGAACTTTAACGTTGATCGAGAATGAAGAGACACTCACCAGCTCGGCATCTGAGCCAAAATATTGCCAAATTTCTCACTGGAAATAACCCAAACTGTGAGACTCGTGCGTCAGAACACTCGCGGCGTAGGCCTATGCGGCAATACACGTGTACAGACATAGCATAGGTAAACATGGCTGCGAGTGATGATACTTTTCTCGACTTAGAGCTGCGAACTTCAACGTTGATCGAGAATGAAGAGACACTCACCAGCTCGGCATCTGAGCCAAATTATTCACTGGAAAAAACCCAAACTGTGAGACTCATGCGTCAGGACTCTGGCGGCATAGGCCTATGCGGCACTACACGTGTACATACATAAACATAAGTACATTGGCTGCGAGTGAGGATAATGTTCTCGACAAATACCTGAGCTGCGAACTTCAACGTTGATCGAGAATGAAGTTACACTCACCAGCTCGGCATCTGAGCCAAAATATTACAACATTTCTCACTGGAAAGAACCAAAACTGTGAAACTCATGCGTCAGGACACTGGCGGCATAGGCCTATGCGGCAATACACGTGTACATACATAAACAGAAGTAAACATGGCTGCCAGTGAGGATAATTTTCTCGACTTATATCTGAGGTGCGAACTTCAACGTTGATCGAAAATGAAGAGACACTCACCAGCTCGGCATCTGAGCCAAATTATTGCAAAATGTTTCACTGGAAAGAACCCAAACTGTGAGACTCATGCGTCAGGACACTGGCGGCGTAGGCCTATGCGGCAATACACTTGTACATACATAAACACAAGTACATTGGCTGCGAGTGAGGATAATGTTCTCGACATATATCTGAGCTGCGAACTTCAACGTTGATCGAGAATGAAGAGACACTCACCTGCTCGGCATCTGAGCCAAAATATTGCCAATGTTTGCTCTCGAAGGAACCCAAACTGTGAGACACATGCGTCAGGACACTGGCGGTATAGGCCTATGCGGCAATACACGTGTACAAACATAACATAGGTAAACATGGCTGCGAGTGAGGATACTTTTCTCGACTTATATCTGAGCTGCGAACTTCAACGTTGATCGAGAATAAAGAGACACTCACCAGCTTGGCATCGGAGCCAAAATACTGCCAAATTTCTCACTGGAAAGAACCCAAAGAGTGAGACGCATGCGTCAGGACACTGGCGGCGTAGGCCTATGCGGCAATACACGTGTACATACATACATAAACATAGGTAAACATGGCTGCGAGTGAGGATAATTTTCTCGACTTATATCTGAGCTGCGAAACTTAACGTTGTTCGAGAATGAAGAGACACTCATGAGCTCGACATCTGAGCCAAAATATTGCCAAATGTCTCTTTGGAAAGAACCCAAACTGTGAGACTCATGCGTCAGAACACTCGCGGCGTAGGCCTATGCGGCAATACACGTGTACAGACATAGCATAGGTAAACATGGCTGCGAGTGATGATACTTTTCTCGACTTATATTTGAGCTGCGAACTTCAACGTTGATCGAGAATGAAGAGACACTCACCAGCTCGGCATCTGAGCCAAATTATTCACTGGAAAGAACCCAAAATGTGAGACTCATGCGTCAGGACTCTGGCGTCATAGGCCTATGCGGCACTACACGTGTACATACATAAACATAAGTACATTGGCTGCGAGTGAGGATAATGTTCTCGACAAATACCTGAGCTGCGAACTTCAACGTTGATCGAGAATGAAGTTACACTCACCAGCTCGGCATCTGAGCCAAAATATTACAACATTTCTCACTGGAAAGAACCAAAACTGTGAAACTCATGCGTCAGGACACTGGCGGCATAGGCCTATGCGGCAATACACGTGTACATACATAAACAGAAGTAAACATGGCTGCGAGTGAGGATAATTTTCTCGACTTATATCTGAGGTGCGAACTTCAACGTTGATCGAAAATGAAGAGACACTCACCAGCTCGGCATCTGAGCCAAATTATTGCAAAATGTTTCACTGGAAAGAACCCAAACTGTGAGACTCATGCGTCAGGACACTGGCGGCGTAGGCCTATGCGGCAATACACTTGTACATACATAAACACAAGTACATTGGCTGCGAGTGAGGATAATGTTCTCGACATATATCTGAGCTGCGAACTTCAACGTTGATCGAGAATGAAGAGACACTCACCAGCTCGGCATCTGAGCAAAAATATTGCCAATTTTTGCTCTCGAAGGAACCCAAACTGTGAGACACATGCGTCAGGACACTGGCGGTATAGGCCTATGCGGCAATACACGTGTACAAACATAACATAGGTAAACATGGCTGCGAGTGAGGATACTTTTCTCGACTTATATCTGAGCTGCGAACTTCAACGTTGATCGAGAATGAAGAGACACTCACCAGCTTGGCATCGGAGCCAAAATACTGCCAAATTTCTCACTGGAAAGAACCCAAAGAGTGAGACGCATGCGTCAGGACACTGGCGGCGTAGGCCTATGCGGCAATACACGTGTACATACATACATAAACATAGGTAAACATGGCAGCGAGTGAGGATAATTTTCTCGACTTATATCTGAGCTGCGAACTTCAACGTTGGTCGAAAATGAAGAGACACTCACCAGCTCGGCATCTGAGCCAAAATATTGCCAAATTTCTCACTTGAAAAAACCCAAACTGTGAGACTCATGCGTCAGGACACTGGCGGCGTAGGCCTATGCGGCAATACACGTGTACATACATAAACATAGAAAACATGGCTGCGAGTGAGGATAATTTTCTCGACTTATATCTGATCCGCGAAACATAACGTTGTTCGAGAATGAAGAGACACTCACCAGCTCGGCATCTGAGCCAAAATATTTCCAAATTGTTGCACTCGAAAGAACCCAAACTGTGAGACTCATGCGTCAGGACACTGGCGGTATAGGCCTATGCGGCAATACACGTGTAAATACATCAACATAGGTAAACATGGCTGCGAGTGAGGATAATTTTCTCGACTTATATCTGAGCTGCGAAACTTAACGTTGTTCGAGAATGAAGAGACACTCACCAGCTCGGCATCTGAGCCAAAATATTGCCAAATTTCTCACTGGAAAGAACCCAAATTGTAAGACTCATGCGTCAGGACACTGGCGGCGTAGGCCTATGGGGCAATACACGTGTACATACATAAACATAGGTAAATATGGCTGCGAGTGAGGAAAATATTCTCGACTTATATTTGAGCTGCGAACTTCAACGTTGATCGAGAATGAAGAGACACTCACCAGCTCGGCATCTGAGCCAAAATATTGCCAAATTTCTCACTGGAAATAACCCAAACTGTGAGACTCGTGCGTCAGGACACTGGCGGCGTAGGCCTATGCGGCAATACAAGTGTAAATACATAAACATAGGTAAACATGGCTGCGAGTGAGGATAATTTTCTCGACTTATATCTGAGCTGCGAAACTTAACGTTGTTCGAGAATGAAGAGACACTCATGAGCTCGACATCTGAGCCAAAATATTGCCAAATGTCTCACTGGAAAGAACCCAAACTGTGAGACTCATGCGTCAGAACACTCGCGGCGTAGGCCTATGCGGCAATACACGTGTACAGACATAGCATAGGTAAACATGGCTGCGAGTGATGATACTTTTCTCGACTTAGAGCTGCGAACTTCAACGTTGATCGAGAATGAAGAGACACTCACCAGCTCGGCATCTGAGCCAAATTATTCACTGGAAAAAAACCCAAACTGTGAGACTCATGCGTCAGGACTCTGGCGGCATAGGCCTATGCGGCACTACACGTGTACATACATAAACATAAGTACATTGGCTGCGAGTGAGGATAATGTTCTCGACAAATACCTGAGCTGCGAACTTCAACGTTGATCGAGAATGAAGTTACACTCACCAGCTCGGCATCTGAGCCAAAATATTGCCAAATTTCTCACTGGAAATAACCCAAACTGTGAGACTCGTGCGTCAGGACACTGGCGGCGTAGGCCTATGCGGCAATACAAGTGTAAATACATAAACATAGGTAAACATGGCTGCGAGTGAGGATAATTTTCTCGACTTATATCTGAGCTGCGAAACTTAACGTTGTTCGAGAATGAAGAGACACTCATGAGCTCGACATCTGAGCCAAAATATTGCCAAATGTCTCACTGGAAAGAACCCAAACTGTGAGACTCATGCGTCAGAACACTCGCGGCGTAGGCCTATGCGGCAATACACGTGTACAGACATAGCATAGGTAAACATGGCTGCGAGTGATGATACTTTTCTCGACTTAGAGCTGCGAACTTCAACGTTGATCGAGAATGAAGAGACACTCACCAGCTCGGCATCTGAGCCAAATTATTCACTGGAAAAAAACCCAAACTGTGAGACTCATGCGTCAGGACTCTGGCGGCATAGGCCTATGCGGCACTACACGTGTACATACATAAACATAAGTACATTGGCTGCGAGTGAGGATAATGTTCTCGACAAATACCTGAGCTGCGAACTTCAACGTTGATCGAGAATGAAGTTACACTCACCAGCTCGGCATCTGAGCCAAAATATTACAACATTTCTCACTGGAAAGAACCAAAACTGTGAAACTCATGCGTCAGGACACTGGCGGCATAGGCCTATGCGGCAATACACGTGTACATACATAAACAGAAGTAAACATGGCTGCGAGTGAGGATAATTTTCTCGACTTATATCTGAGGTGCGAACTTCAACGTTGATCGAAAATGAAGAGACACTCACCAGCTCGGCATCTGAGCCAAATTATTGCAAAATGTTTCACTGGAAAAAACCCAAACTGTGAGACTCATGCGTCAGGACACTGGCGGCGTAGGCCTATGCGGCAATACACTTGTACATACATAAACACAAGTACATTGGCTGCGAGTGAGGATAATGTTCTCGACATATATCTGAGCTGCGAACTTCAACGTTGATCGAGAATGAAGAGACACTCACCTGCTCGGCATCTGAGCCAAAATATTGCCAATTTTTGCTCTCGAAGGAACCCAAACTGTGAGACACATGCGTCAGGACACTGGCGGTATAGGCCTATGCGGCAATACACGTGTACAAACATAACATAGGTAAACATGGCTGCGAGTGAGGATACTTTTCTCGACTTATATCTGAGCTGCGAACTTCAACGTTGATCGAGAATAAAGAGACACTCACCAGCTTGGCATCGGAGCCAAAATACTGCCAAATTTCTCACTGGAAAGAACCCAAAGAGTGAGACGCATGCGTCAGGACACTGGCGGCGTAGGCCTATGCGGCAATACACGTGTACATACATACATAAACATAGGTAAACATGGCTGCGAGTGAGGATAATTTTCTCGACTTATATCTGAGCTGCGAAACTTAACGTTGTTCGAGAATGAAGAGACACTCATGAGCTCGACATCTGAGCCAAAATATTGCCAAATGTCTCTTTGGAAAGAACCCAAACTGTGAGACTCATGCGTCAGAACACTCGCGGCGTAGGCCTATGCGGCAATACACGTGTACAGACATAGCATAGGTAAACATGGCTGCGAGTGATGATACTTTTCTCGACTTATATTTGAGCTGCGAACTTCAACGTTGATCGAGAATGAAGAGACACTCACCAGCTCGGCATCTGAGCCAAATTATTCACTGGAAAGAACCCAAACTGTGAGACTCATGCGTCAGGACTCTGGCGTCATAGGCCTATGCGGCACTACACGTGTACATACATAAACATAAGTACATTGGCTGCGAGTGAGGATAATGTTCTCGACAAATACCTGAGCTGCGAACTTCAACGTTGATCGAGAATGAAGTTACACTCACCAGCTCGGCATCTGAGCCAAAATATTACAACATTTCTCACTGGAAAGAACCAAAACTGTGAAACTCATGCGTCAGGACACTGGCGGCATAGGCCTATGCGGCAATACACGTGTACATACATAAACAGAAGTAAACATGGCTGCGAGTGAGGATAATTTTCTCGACTTATATCTGAGGTGCGAACTTCAACGTTGATCGAAAATGAAGAGACACTCACCAGCTCGGCATCTGAGCCAAATTATTGCAAAATGTTTCACTGGAAAGAACCCAAACTGTGAGACTCATGCGTCAGGACACTGGCGGCGTAGGCCTATGCGGCAATACACTTGTACATACATAAACACAAGTACATTGGCTGCGAGTGAGGATAATGTTCTCGACATATATCTGAGCTGCGAACTTCAACGTTGATCGAGAATGAAGAGACACTCACCAGCTCGGCATCTGAGCCAAAATATTGCCAATTTTTGCTCTCGAAGGAACCCAAACTGTGAGACACATGCGTCAGGACACTGGCGGTATAGGCCTATGCGGCAATACACGTGTACAAACATAACATAGGTAAACATGGCTGCGAGTGAGGATACTTTTCTCGACTTATATCTGAGCTGCGAACTTCAACGTTGATCGAGAATGAAGAGACACTCACCAGCTTGGCATCGGAGCCAAAATACTGCCAAATTTCTCACTGGAAAGAACCCAAAGGGTGAGACGCATGCGTCAGGACACTGGCGGCGTAGGCCTATGCGGCAATACACGTGTACATACATACATAAACATAGGTAAACATGGCAGCGAGTGAGGATAATTTTCTCGACTTATATCTGAGCTGCGAACTTCAACGTTGGTCGAAAATGAAGAGACACTCACCAGCTCGGCATCTGAGCCAAAATATTGCCAAATTTCTCACTTGAAAAAACCCAAACTGTGAGACTCATGCGTCAGGACACTGGCGGCGTAGGCCTATGCGGCAATACACGTGTACATACATAAACATAGAAAACATGGCTGCGAGTGAGGATAATTTTCTCGACTTATATCTGATCCGCGAAACATAACGTTGTTCGAGAATGAAGAGACACTCACCAGCTCGGCATCTGAGCCAAAATATTTCCAAATTGTTGCACTCGAAAGAACCCAAACTGTGAGACTCATGCGTCAGGACACTGGCGGTATAGGCCTATGCGGCAATACACGTGTAAATACATCAACATAGGTAAACATGGCTGCGAGTGAGGATAATTTTCTCGACTTATATCTGAGCTGCGAAACTTAACGTTGTTCGAGAATGAAGAGACACTCACCAGCTCGGCATCTGAGCCAAAATATTGCCAAATTTCTCACTGGAAAGAACCCAAATTGTAAGACTCATGCGTCAGGACACTGGCGGCGTAGGCCTATGGGGCAATACACGTGTACATACATAAACATAGGTAAATATGGCTGCGAGTGAGGAAAATATTCTCGACTTATATTTGAGCTGCGAACTTCAACGTTGATCGAGAATGAAGAGACACTCACCAGCTCGGCATCTGAGCCAAATTATTGCAAAATTTTTCACTGGAAAGAACCCAAACTGTGAGACTCATGCGTCAGGACACTGGCGGCATAGGCCTATGCGGCAATACACGTGTACAGTACATACATAAACATAAGTACATTGGCTGCTAGTGAGGATAATGTTCTCGACTTATAGCTGAGCTGCGAACTTCAATGTTGATCGAGAATGAAGAGACACTTACCAGCTCGGCATCTGAGCCAAAATATTGCAACATTTCTCAATAGAAAGAACCTAAACTGTGAGACTCCTGCGTCAGGACACTGGCGGCATAGGCCTATGCGGCAATACACGTGTACATACATAAACAGAAGTAAACATGACTTCGAGTGAGGATAATTTTCTCGACTTATATCTGAGCTGCGAACTTTAACGTTGATCGAGAATGAAGAGACACTCACCAGCTCGGCATCTGAGCCAAAATATTGCCAAATTTCTCACTGGAAATAACCCAAACTGTGAGACTCGTGCGTCAGGACACTGGCGGCGTAGGCCTATGCGGCAATACAAGTGTAAATACATAAACATAGGTAAACATGGCTGCGAGTGAGGATAATTTTCTCGACTTATATCTGAGCTGCGAAACTTAACGTTGTTCGAGAATGAAGAGACACTCATGAGCTCGACATCTGAGCCAAAATATTGCCAAATGTCTCACTGGAAAGAACCCAAACTGTGAGACTCATGCGTCAGAACAATCGCGGCGTAGGACTATGCGGCAATACACGTGTACAGACATAGCATAGGTAAACATGGCTGCGAGTGATGATACTTTTCTCGACTTATATTTGAGCTGCGAACTTCAACGTTGATCGAGAATGAAGAGACACTCACCAGCTCGGCATCTGAGCCAAATTATTCACTGGAAAGAACCCAAACTGTGAGACTCATGCGTCAGGACTCTGGCGGCATAGGCCTATGCGGCACTACACGTGTACATACATAAACATAAGTACATTGGCTGCGAGTGAGGATAATGTTCTCGACAAATACCTGAGCTGCGAACTTCAACGTTGATCGAGAATGAAGTTACACTCACCAGCTCGGCATCTGAGCCAAAATATTACAACATTTCTCACTGGAAAGAACCAAAACTGTGAAACTCATGCGTCAGGACACTGGCGGAATAGGCCTATGCGGCAATACACGTGTACATACATAAACAGAAGTAAACATGGCTGCGAGTGAGGATAATTTTCTCGACTTATATCTGAGGTGCGAACTTCAACGTTGTTCGAGAATGAAGAGACACTCACCAGCTCGGCATCCGAGCCAAAATATTGCCAAATTTCTCACTGGAAAGAACCCAAATTGTAAGACTCATGCGTCAGGACACTGGCGGCGTAGGCCTATGCGGCAATACACGTGTACATACATAAACATAGGTAAACATGGCTGCGAGTGAGGAAGATTTTCTCGACTTATATTTGAGCTGCGAACTTCAACGTTGATCGAGAATGAAGAGACACTCACCAGCTCGGCATCTGAGCCAAAATATTGCCAAATGTCCCACTGGAAAGAACCCAAACTGTGAGACTCGTGCGTCAGGACACTGGCGGCGTAGGCCTATGCGGCAATACACGTGTACATACATAAACAGAAGTAAACATGGCTGTGAGTGAGGATAATTTTCTCGACTTATATCTGAGCTGCGAACTTCAACGTTGTTCGAGAATGAAGAGACACTCACCAGCTCGGCATCTGAGCCAAAATATTGCCAAATTTCTCACTGGAAAGAACCCAAACTGTGAGACTCATGCGTCAGAACACTCGCGGCGTAGGCCTATGCGGCAATACACGTGTACAAACATAGCATAGGTAAACATGGCTGCGAGTGATGATACTTTTCTCGACTTATATTTGAGCTGTGAAACTTAACGTTGTTCGAGAATGAAGAGACACTCATGAGCTCGAAATCTGAGCCAAAATATTGCCAAATGTCTCACTGGAAAGAACCCAAACTGTGAGACTCATGCGTCAGAACACTCGCGGCGTAGGCCTATGCGGCAATACACGTGTACAAACATAGCATAGGTAAACATGGCTGCGAGTGATGATACTTTTCTCGACTTATATTTGAGCTGCGAACTTCAACGTTGATCGAGAATGAAGAGACACTCACCAGCTCGGCATCTGAGCCAAATTATTCACTGGAAAGAACCCAAACTGTGAGACTCATGCGTCAGAACACTCGCGGCGTAGGCCTATGCGGCAATACACGTGTACATACATAAACAGAAGTAAACATGGCTGTGAGTGAGGATAATTTTCTCGACTTATATCTGAGCTGCGAACTTCAACGTTGTTCGAGAATGAAGAGACACTCACCAGCTCGGCATCTGAGCCAAAATATTGCCAAATTTCCCACTGGAAAGAACCCAAACTGTGAGACTCGTGCGTCAGGACACTGGCGGCGTAGGCCTATGTGGAAATACACGTGTACATACATAAACATAAGTAAACATGGCTGCGAGTGAGGATAATTTTCTCGACTTATATCTGAGCTGCGAACTTCAACGTTGATCGAAAATTAAGAGACACTCACCAGCTCGGCATCTGAGCCAAATTATTGCAAAATTTTTCACTGGAAAGAACCCAAACTGTGAGACTCATGCGTCAGGACACTGGCGGCATGGGCCTATGCGGCAATACACGTGTACAGTACATACATAAACATAAGTACATTGGCTGCTAGTGAGGATAATGTTCTCGACTTATAGCTGAGCTGCGAACTTCAATGTTGATCGAGAATGAAGAGACACTCACCAGCTCGGCATCTGAGCCAAAATATTGCCAAATTTCTCACTGGAAATAACCCAAACTGTGAGACTCGTGCGTCAGGACACTGGCGGCGTAGGCCTATGCGGCAATACAAGTGTAAATACATAAACATAGGTAAACATGGCTGCGAGTGAGGATAATTTTCTCGACTTATATCTGAGCTGTGAAACTTAACGTTGTTCGAGAATGAAGAGACACTCATGAGCTCGAAATCTGAGCCAAAATATTGCCAAATGTCTCACTGGAAAGAACCCAAACTGTGAGACTCATGCGTCAGAACACTCGCGGCGTAGGCCTATGCGGCAATACACGTGTACAAACATAGCATAGGTAAACATGGCTGCGAGTGATGATACTTTTCTCGACTTATATTTGAGCTGTGAAACTTAACGTTGTTCGAGAATGAAGAGACACTCATGAGCTCGAAATCTGAGCCAAAATATTGCCAAATGTCTCACTGGAAAGAACCCAAACTGTGAGACTCATGCGTCAGAACACTCGCGGCGTAGGCCTATGCGGCAATACACGTGTACAAACATAGCATAGGTAAACATGGCTGCGAGTGATGATACTTTTCTCGACTTATATTTGAGCTGCGAACTTCAACGTTGATCGAGAATGAAGAGACACTCACCAGCTCGGCATCTGAGCCAAATTATTCACTGGAAAGAACCCAAACTGTGAGACTCATGCGTCAGGACTCTGGCGGCATAGGCCTATGCGGCACTACACGTGTACATACATAAACATAAGTACATTGGCTGCGAGTGAGGATAATGTTCTCGACAAATACCTGAGCTGCGAACTTCAACGTTGATCGAGAATAAAGTTACACTCACCAGCTCGGCATCTGAGCCAAAATATTACAACATTTCTCACTGGAAAGAACCCAAACTGTGAAACTCATGCGTCAGGACACTGGCGGCATAGGCCTATGCGGCAATACACGTGTACATACATAAACAGAAGTAAACATGGCTGCGAGTGAGGATAATTTTCTCGACTTATATGTGAGGTGCGAACTTCAACGTTGTTCGAGAATGAAGAGACACTCACCAGCTCGGCATCCGAGCCAAAATATTGCCAAATTTCTCACTGGAAAGAACCCAAATTGTAAGACTCATGCGTCAGGACACTGGCGGTGTAGGCCTATGCGGCAATACACGTGTACATACATAAACATAGGTAAACATGGCTGCGAGTGAGGACGATTTTCTCGACTTATATTTGAGCTGCGAACTTCAACGTTGATCGAGAATGAAGAGACACTCACCAGCTCGGCATCTGAGCCAAAATATTGCCAAATGTCCCACTGGAAAGAACCCAAACTGTGAGACTCGTGCGTCAGGACACTGGCGGCGTAGGCCTATGCGGCAATACACGTGTACATACATAAACAGAAGTAAACATGGCTGTGAGTGAGGATAATTTTCTCGACTTATATCTGAGCTGCGAACTTCAACGTTGTTCGAGAATGAAGAGACACTCACCAGCTCGGCATCTGAGCCAAAATATTGCCAAATTTCTCACTGGAAAGAACCCAAATTGTAAGACTCATGCGTCAGGACACTGGCGGCGTAGGCCTATGCGGCAATACACGTGTACATACATAAACAGAAGTAAACATGGCTGTGAGTGAGGATAATTTTCTCGACTTATATCTGAGCTGCGAACTTCAACGTTGTTCGAGAATGAAGAGACACTCACCAGCTCGGCATCTGAGCCAAAATATTGCCAAATTTCTCACTGGAAAGAACCCAAACTGTGAGACTCGTGCGTCAGGACACTGGCGGCGTAGGCCTATGCGGCAATACACGTGTACATACATAAACATAAGTAAACATGGCTGCGAGTGAGGATAATTTTCCCGACTTATATCTGAGCTGCGAACTTCAACGTTGTTCGAGAATGAAGAAACACTCACCAGCTCGGCATCTGAGCCAAAATATTGCCAAATTTCTCACTGGAAAAAAACCCAAATTGTAAGACTCATGCGTCAGGACACTGGCGGCGTAGGCCTATGCGGCAATACACGTGTACATACATAAACATAGGTAAACATGGCAGCGAGTGAGGATAATTTTCTCGACTTATATCTGAGCTGCGAAACTTAACGTTGTTCGAGAATGAAGAGACACTCACCAGCTCGGCATCTGAGCCAAAATATTGCCAAATGTTTGCACTCGAAAGAACCCAAACTGTGAGACTCATGCGTCAGGACACTGACGGTATAGGCCTATGCGGCAATACACGTGTAAATACATAAACATAGGTAAACATGGCTGCGAGTGAGGATAATTTTCTCGACTTATATCTGAGTTGCGAAACTTAACGTTGTTCGAGAATGAAGAGACACTCACCAGCTCGGCATCTGAGCCAAAATATTGCCAAATGTCCCACTGGAAAGAACCCAAACTGTGAGACTCGTGCGTCAGGACACTGGCGGCGTAGGCCTATGCGGCAATACACGTGTACATACATAAACAGAAGTAAACATGGCTGTGAGTGAGGATAATTTTCTCGACTTATATCTGAGCTGCGAACTTCAACGTTGTTCGAGAATGAAGAGACACTCACCAGCTCGGCATCTGAGCCAAAATATTGCCAAATGTTTGCACTCGAAAGAACCCAAACTGTGAGACTCATGCGTCAGGACACTGACGGTATAGGCCTATGCGGCAATACACGTGTAAATACATAAACATAGGTAAACATGGCTGCGAGTGAGGATAATTTTCTCGACTTATATCTGAGTTGCGAAACTTAACGTTGTTCGAGAATGAAGAGACACTCACCAGCTCGGCATCTGAGCCAAAATATTGCCAAATGTCCCACTGGAAAGAACCCAAACTGTGAGACTCGTGCGTCAGGACACTGGCGGCGTAGGCCTATGCGGCAATACACGTGTACATACATAAACAGAAGTAAACATGGCTGTGAGTGAGGATAATTTTCTCGACTTATATCTGAGCTGCGAACTTCAACGTTGTTCGAGAATGAAGAGACACTCACCAGCTCGGCATCTGAGCCAAAATATTGCCAAATTTCTCACTGGAAAGAACCCAAACTGTGAGACTCGTGCGTCAGGACACTGGCGGCGTAGGCCTATGCGGCAATACACGTGTACATACATAAACATAAGTAAACATGGCTGCGAGTGAGGATAATTTTCTCGACTTATATCTGAGCTGCGAACTTCAACGTTGATCGAAAATGAAGAGACACTCACCAGCTCGGCATCTGAGCCAAATTATTGCAAAATTTTTCACTGGAAAGAACCCAAACTGTGAGACTCATGCGTCAGGACACTGGCGGCATGGGCCTATGCGGCAATACACGTGTACAGTACATACATAAACATAAGTACATTGGCTGCTAGTGAGGATAATGTTCTCGACTTATAGCTGAGCTGCGAACTTCAATGTTGATCGAGAATGAAGAGACACTCACCAGCTCGGCATCTGAGCCAAAATATTGCAACATTTCTCACTGGAAAGAACCTAAACTGTGAGACTCCTGCGTCAGGACACTGGCGGCATAGGCCTATGCGGCAATACACGTGTTCATACATAAACAGAAGTAAACATGACTTCGAGTGAGGATAATTTTCTCGACTTATATCTGAGCTGCGAACTTTAACGTTGATCGAGAATGAAGAGACACTCACCAGCTCGGCATCTGAGCCAAAATATTGCCAAATTTCTCACTGGAAATAACCCAAACTGTGAGACTCGTGCGTCAGGACACTGGCGGCGTAGGCCTATGCGGCAATACAAGTGTAAATACATAAACATAGGTAAACATGGCTGCGAGTGAGGATAATTTTCTCGACTTATATTTGAGCTGTGAAACTTAACGTTGTTCGAGAATGAAGAGACACTCATGAGCTCGAAATCTGAGCCAAAATATTGCCAAATGTCTCACTGGAAAGAACCCAAACTGTGAGACTCATGCGTCAGAACACTCGCGGCGTAGGCCTATGCGGCAATACACGTGTACAAACATAGCATAGGTAAACATGGCTGCGAGTGATGATACTTTTCTCGACTTATATTTGAGCTGTGAAACTTAACGTTGTTCGAGAATGAAGAGACACTCATGAGCTCGAAATCTGAGCCAAAATATTGCCAAATGTCTCACTGGAAAGAACCCAAACTGTGAGACTCATGCGTCAGAACACTCGCGGCGTAGGCCTATGCGGCAATACACGTGTACAAACATAGCATAGGTAAACATGGCTGCGAGTGATGATACTTTTCTCGACTTATATTTGAGCTGCGAACTTCAACGTTGATCGAGAATGAAGAGACACTCACCAGCTCGGCATCTGAGCCAAATTATTCACTGGAAAGAACCCAAACTGTGAGACTCATGCGTCAGAACACTGGCGGCGTAGGCCTATGCGGCAATACACGTGTACAAACATAGCATAGGTAAACATGGCTGCGAGTGAGGATACTTTTCTCGACTTATATTTGAGCTGCGAACTCTGAGCCAAAATATTGCCAAATTTCTCACTGGAAAGAACCCAAACTGTGAAACTCATGCGTCAGGACACTGGCGGCATAGGCCTATGCGGCATTACACGTGTACATACATAAACAGAAGTAAACATGGCTGCGAGTGAGGATAATTTTCTCTACTTATATCTGAGGTGCGAACTTCAACGTTGTTCGAGAATGAAGAGACACTCACCAGCTCGGCATCCGAGCCAAAATATTGCAAAATTTTTCACTGGAAAGAACCCAAACTGTGAGACTCATGCGTCAGGACACTGGCGGCATGGGCCTATGCGGCAATACACGTGTACAGTACATACATAAACATAAGTACATTGGCTGCTAGTGAGGATAATGTTCTCGACTTATAGCTGAGCTGCGAACTTCAATGTTGATCGAGAATGAAGAGACACTCACCAGCTCGGCATCTGAGCCAAAATATTGCAACATTTCTCACTGGAAAGAACCTAAACTGTGAGACTCCTGCGTCAGGACACTGGCGGCATAGGCCTATGCGGCAATACACGTGTTCATACATAAACAGAAGTAAACATGACTTCGAGTGAGGATAATTTTCTCGACTTATATCTGAGCTGCGAACTTTAACGTTGATCGAGAATGAAGAGACACTCACCAGCTCGGCATCTGAGCCAAAATATTGCCAAATTTCTCACTGGAAATAACCCAAACTGTGAGACTCGTGCGTCAGGACACTGGCGGCGTAGGCCTATGCGGCAATACAAGTGTAAATACATAAACATAGGTAAACATGGCTGCGAGTGAGGATAATTTTCTCGACTTATATCTGAGCTGTGAAACTTAACGTTGTTCGAGAATGAAGAGACACTCATGAGCTCGAAATCTGAGCCAAAATATTGCCAAATGTCTCACTGGAAAGAACCCAAACTGTGAGACTCATGCGTCAGAACACTCGCGGCGTAGGCCTATGCGGCAATACACGTGTACAAACATAGCATAGGTAAACATGGCTGCGAGTGATGATACTTTTCTCGACTTATATTTGAGCTGTGAAACTTAACGTTGTTCGAGAATGAAGAGACACTCATGAGCTCGAAATCTGAGCCAAAATATTGCCAAATGTCTCACTGGAAAGAACCCAAACTGTGAGACTCATGCGTCAGAACACTCGCGGCGTAGGCCTATGCGGCAATACACGTGTACAAACATAGCATAGGTAAACATGGCTGCGAGTGATGATACTTTTCTCGACTTATATTTGAGCTGCGAACTTCAACGTTGATCGAGAATGAAGAGACACTCACCAGCTCGGCATCTGAGCCAAATTATTCACTGGAAAGAACCCAAACTGTGAGACTCATGCGTCAGAACACTGGCGGCGTAGGCCTATGCGGCAATACACGTGTACAAACATAGCATAGGTAAACATGGCTGCGAGTGAGGATACTTTTCTCGACTTATATTTGAGCTGCGAACTCTGAGCCAAAATATTGCCAAATTTCTCACTGGAAAGAACCCAAACTGTGAAACTCATGCGTCAGGACACTGGCGGCATAGGCCTATGCGGCATTACACGTGTACATACATAAACAGAAGTAAACATGGCTGCGAGTGAGGATAATTTTCTCTACTTATATCTGAGGTGCGAACTTCAACGTTGTTCGAGAATGAAGAGACACTTACCAGCTCGGCATCCGAGCCAAAATATTGCCAAATTTCTCACTGGAAAGAACCCAAATTGTAAGACTCATGCGTCATGACACTGGCGGCGTAGGCCTATGCGGCAATACACGTGTACATACATAAACATAGGTAAACATGGCTGCGAGTGAGGAAGATTTTCTCGACTTATATATGAGCTGCGAACTTCAACGTTGATCGAGAATGAAGAGACACTCACCAGCTCGGCATCTGAGCCAAAATATTGCCAAATGTCTCACTGGAAGGAACCCAAACTGTGAGACTCGTGCGTCAGGACACTGGCGGCGTAGGCCTATGCGGCAATACACGTGTACATACATAAACAGAAGTAAACATGGCTGTGAGTGAGGATAATTTTCTCGACTTATATCTGAGCTGCGAACTTCAACGTTGTTCGAGAATGAAGAGACACTCACCAGCTCGGCATCTGAGCCAAAAATATTGCCAAATGTCTCACTGGAAAGAACCCAAACTGTGAGACTCATGCGTCAGAACATTCGCGGCGTAGGCCTATGCGGCAATGCACGTGTACAAACATAGCATAGGTAAACATGGCTGCGAGTGATGATACTTTTCTCGACTTTCATTTGAGCTGCGAACTTCAACGTTGATCGAGAATGAAGAGACACTCACCAGCTCGGCATCTGAGCCAAATTATTCACTGGAAAGAACCCAAACTGTGAGACTTATGCGTCAGGACACTGGCGGCATAGGCCTAGGCGGTAATACACGTGTACATACATAAACAGAAGTAAATATGGCTGCGAGTGAGGATAATTTTCTCTACTTATATCTGAGGTGCGAACTTCAACGTTGTTCGAGAATGAAGAGACACTCACCAGCTCGGCATCCGAGCCAAAATATTGCCAAATTTCTCACTGGAAAGAACCCAAATTGTAAGACTCATGCGTCAGGACACTGGCGGCGTGGGCCTATGCGGCAATACACGTGTACATACATAAACATAGGTAAACATGGCTGCGAGTGAGGACGATTTTCTCGACTTATATTTGAGCTGCGAACTTCAACGTTGATCGAGAATGAAGAGACACTCACCAGCTCGGCATCTGAGCCAAAATATTGCCAAATGTCTCACTGGAAAGAACCCAAACTGTGAGACTCGTGCGTCAGGACACTGGCGGCGTAGGCCTATGCGGCAATACACGTGTACATACATAAACAGAAGTAAACATGGCTGTGAGTGAGGATAATTTTCTCGACTTATATCTGAGCTGCGAACTTCAACGTTGTTCGAGAATGAAGAGACACTCACCAGCTCGGCATCTGAGCCAAGATATTGCCAAATTTCTCACTGGAAAGAACCCAAACTGTGAGACTCGTGCGTCAGGACACTGGCGGCGTAGGCCTATGCGGCAATACACGTGTACATACATAAACAGAAGTAAACATGGCTGCGAGTGAGGATAATTTTCTCGACTTATATCTGAGCTGCGAACTTCAACGTTGTTGGAGAATGAAGAGACACTCACCAGCTCGGCATCTGAGCCAAAATATTGCCAAATTTCTCACTGGAAAAAAACCCAAATTGTAAGACTCATGCGTCAGGGCACTGGCGGCGTAGGCCTATGCGGCAATACACGTGTACATACATAAACATAGGTAAACATGGCTGCGAGTGAGGAAACTTTTCTCGACTTATATTTGAGCTGCGAACTTCAACGTTGATCGAGAATGAAGAGACACTCACCAGCTCGGCATCTGAGCCAAAATATTGCCAAATTTCCCACTGGAAAGAACCCAAACTGTGAGACTCGTGCGTCAGGACACTGGCGGCATAGGCCTATGTGGCAATACACGTGTAAATACATAAACATAGGTAAACATGGCTGCGAGTGAGGATAATTTTCTCGACTTATATCTGAGCTGCGAAACTTAACGTTGTTCGAGAATGAAGAGACACTCACCAGCTCGGCATCTGAGCCAAATTATTCACTGGAAAAAAACCCAAATTGTAAGACTCATGCGTCAGGACACTGGCGGCGTAGGCCTATGCGGCAATACACGTGTACATACATAAACATAGGTAAACATGGCTGCGAGTGAGGAAACTTTTCTCAACTTATATTTGAGCTGCGAACTTCAACGTTGTTCGAGAATGAAGAGACACTCACCAGCTCGGCATCTGAGCCAAAATATTGCCAAATTTCTCACTGGAAAGAACCCAAACTGTGAGACTCGTGCGTCAGGACACTGGCGGCGTAGGCCTATGCGGCAATACACGTGTAAATACATAAACATAAGTAAACATGGCTGCGAGTGAGGATAATTTTCTCGACTTATATCTGAGCTGCGAACTTCAACGTTGATCGAAAATGAAGAGACACTCACCAGCTCGGCATCTGAGCCAAATTATTGCAAAATTTTTCACTGGAAAGAACCCAAACTGTGAGACTCATGCGTCAGGACACTGGCGGCATGGGCCTATGCGGCAATACACGTGTACAGTACATACATAAACATAAGTACATTGGCTGCTAGTGAGGATAATGTTCTCGACTTATAGCTGAGCTGCGAACTTCAATGTTGATCGAGAATGAAGAGACACTCACCAGCTCGGCATCTGAGCCAAAATATTGCAACATTTCTCACTGGAAAGAACCTAAACTGTGAGACTCCTGCGTCAGGACACTGGCGGCATAGGCCTATGCGGCAATACACGTGTACATACATAAACAGAAGTAAACATGACTTCGAGTGAGGATAATTTTCTCGACTTATATCTGAGCTGCGAACTTTAACGTTGATCGAGAATGAAGAGACACTCACCAGCTCGGCATCTGAGCCAAAATATTGCCAAATTTCTCACTGGAAATAACCCAAACTGTGAGACTCGTGCGTCAGGACACTGGCGGCGTAGGCCTATGCGGCAATACAAGTGTAAATACATAAACATAGGTAAACATGGCTGCGAGTGAGGATAATTTTCTCGACTTATATCTGAGCTGTGAAACTTAACGTTGTTCGAGAATGAAGAGACACTCATGAGCTCGAAATCTGAGCCAAAATATTGCCAAATGTCTCACTGGAAAGAACCCAAACTGTGAGACTCATGCGTCAGAACACTCGCGGCGTAGGCCTATGCGGCAATACACGTGTACAAACATAGCATAGGTAAACATGGCTGCGAGTGATGATACTTTTCTCGACTTATATTTGAGCTGTGAAACTTAACGTTGTTCGAGAATGAAGAGACACTCATGAGCTCGAAATCTGAGCCAAAATATTGCCAAATGTCTCACCGGAAAGAACCCAAACTGTGAGACTCATGCGTCAGAACACTCGCGGCGTAGGCCTATGCGGAAATACACGTGTACAAACATAGCATAGGTAAACATGGCTGCGAGTGATGATACTTTTCTCGACTTATATTTGAGCTGCGAACTTCAACGTTGATCGAGAATGAAGAGACACTCACCAGCTCGGCATCTGAGCCAAATTATTCACTGGAAAGAACCCAAACTGTGAGACTCATGCGTCAGGACTCTGGCGGCATAGGCCTATGCGGCACTACACGTGTACATACATAAACATAAGTACATTGGCTGCGAGTGAGGATAATTTTCTCGACAAATACCTGAGCTGCGAACTTCAACGTTGATCGAGAATAAAGTTACACTCACCAGCTCGGCATCTGAGCCAAAATATTACAACATTTCTCACTGGAAAGAACCCAAACTGTGAAACTCATGCGTCAGGACACTGGCGGCATAGGCCTATGCGGCAATACACGTGTACATACATAAACAGAAGTAAACATGGCTGCGAGTGAGGATAATTTTCTCGACTTATATGTGAGGTGCGAACTTCAACGTTGTTCGAGAATGAAGAGACACTCACCAGCTCGGCATCCGAGCCAAAATATTGCCAAATTTCTCACTGGAAAGAACCCAAATTGTAAGACTCATGCGTCAGGACACTGGCGGTGTAGGCCTATGCGGCAATACACGTGTACATACATAAACATAGGTAAACATGGCTGCGAGTGAGGACGATTTTCTCGACTTATATTTGAGCTGCGAACTTCAACGTTGATCGAGAATGAAGAGACACTCACCAGCTCGGCATCTAAGCCAAAATATTGCCAAATGTCCCACTGGAAAGAACCCAAACTGTGAGACTCGTGCGTCAGGACACTGGCGGCGTAGGCCTATGCGGCAATACACGTGTACATACATAAACAGAAGTAAACATGGCTGTGAGTGAGGATAATTTTCTCGACTTATATCTGCGCTGCGAACTTCAACGTTGTTCGAGAATGAAGAGACACTCACCAGCTCGGCATCTGAGCCAAAATATTGCCAAATTTCTCACTGGAAAGAACCCAAATTGTAAGACTCATGCGTCAGGACACTGGCGGCGTAGGCCTATGCGGCAATACACGTGTACATACATAAACATAAGTAAACATGGCTGTGAGTGAGGATAATTTTCTCGACTTATATCTGAGCTGCGAACTTCAACGTTGTTCGAGAATGAAGAGACACTCACCAGCTCGGCATCTGAGCCAAAATATTGCCAAATTTCTCACTGGAAAGAACCCAAACTGTGAAACTCATGCGTCAGGACACTGGCGGCATAGGCCTATGCGGCAATACACGTGTACATACATAAACAGAAGTAAACATGGCTGCGAGTGAGGATAATTTTCTCGACTTATATGTGAGGTGCGAACTTCAACGTTGTTCGAGAATGAAGAGACACTCACCAGCTCGGCATCCGAGCCAAAATATTGCCAAATTTCTCACTGGAAAGAACCCAAATTGTAAGACTCATGCGTCAGGACACTGGCGGTGTAGGCCTATGCGGCAATACACGTGTACATACATAAACATAGGTAAACATGGCTGCGAGTGAGGACGATTTTCTCGACTTATATTTGAGCTGCGAACTTCAACGTTGATCGAGAATGAAGAGACACTCACCAGCTCGGCATCTAAGCCAAAATATTGCCAAATGTCCCACTGGAAAGAACCCAAACTGTGAGACTCGTGCGTCAGGACACTGGCGGCGTAGGCCTATGCGGCAATACACGTGTACATACATAAACAGAAGTAAACATGGCTGTGAGTGAGGATAATTTTCTCGACTTATATCTGCGCTGCGAACTTCAACGTTGTTCGAGAATGAAGAGACACTCACCAGCTCGGCATCTGAGCCAAAATATTGCCAAATTTCTCACTGGAAAGAACCCAAATTGTAAGACTCATGCGTCAGGACACTGGCGGCGTAGGCCTATGCGGCAATACACGTGTACATACATAAACATAAGTAAACATGGCTGTGAGTGAGGATAATTTTCTCGACTTATATCTGAGCTGCGAACTTCAACGTTGTTCGAGAATGAAGAGACACTCACCAGCTCGGCATCTGAGCCAAAATATTGCCAAATTTCTCACTGGAAAGAACCCAAACTGTGAGACTCGTGCGTCAGGACACTGGCGGCGTAGGCCTATGCGGCAATACACGTGTACATACATAAACATAAGTAAACATGGCTGCGAGTGAGGATAATTTTCCCGACTTATATCTGAGCTGCGAACTTCAACGTTGTTCGAGAATGAAGAAACACTCACCAGCTCGGCATCTGAGCCAAAATATTGCCAAATTTCTCACTGGAAAAAAACCCAAATTGTAAGACTCATGCGTCAGGACACTGGCGGCGTAGGCCTATGCGGCAATACACGTGTACATACATAAACATAGGTAAACATGGCAGCGAGTGAGGATAATTTTCTCGACTTATATCTGAGCTGCGAAACTTAACGTTGTTCGAGAATGAAGAGACACTCACCAGCTCGGCATCTGAGCCAAAATATTGCCAAATGTTTGCACTCGAAAGAACCCAAACTGTGAGACTCATGCGTCAGGACACTGACGGTATAGGCCTATGCGGCAATACACGTGTAAATACATAAACATAGGTAAACATGGCTGCGAGTGAGGATAATTTTCTCGACTTATATCTGAGTTGCGAAACTTAACGTTGTTCGAGAATGAAGAGACACTCACCAGCTCGGCATCTGAGCCAAAATATTGCCAAATGTCCCACTGGAAAGAACCCAAACTGTGAGACTCGTGCGTCAGGACACTGGCGGCGTAGGCCTATGCGGCAATACACGTGTACATACATAAACAGAAGTAAACATGGCTGTGAGTGAGGATAATTTTCTCGACTTATATTTGAGCTGCGAACTTCAACGTTGATCGAGAATGAAGAGACACTCACCAGCTCGGCATCTGAGCCAAAATATTGCCAAATTTCTCACTGGAAAGAACCCAAATTGTAAGACTCATGCGTCAGGACACTGGCGGCGTAGGCCTATGCGGCAATACACGTGTACATACATAAACAGAAGTAAACATGGCTGTGAGTGAGGATAATTTTCTCGACTTATATCTGAGCTGCGAACTTCAACGTTGTTCGAGAATGAAGAGACACTCACCAGCTCGGCATCTGAGCCAAAATATTGCCAAATTTCTCACTGGAAAGAACCCAAACTGTGAGACTCGTGCGTCAGGACACTGGCGGCGTAGGCCTATGCGGCAATACACGTGTACATACATAAACATAAGTAAACATGGCTGCGAGTGAGGATAATTTTCCCGACTTATATCTGAGCTGCGAACTTCAACGTTGTTCGAGAATGAAGAAACACTCACCAGCTCGGCATCTGAGCCAAAATATTGCCAAATTTCTCACTGGAAAAAAACCCAAATTGTAAGACTCATGCGTCAGGACACTGGCGGCGTAGGCCTATGCGGCAATACACGTGTACATACATAAACATAGGTAAACATGGCAGCGAGTGAGGATAATTTTCTCGACTTATATCTGAGCTGCGAAACTTAACGTTGTTCGAGAATGAAGAGACACTCACCAGCTCGGCATCTGAGCCAAAATATTGCCAAATGTTTGCACTCGAAAGAACCCAAACTGTGAGACTCATGCGTCAGGACACTGGCGGCGTAGGCCTATGCGGCAATACACGTGTACATACATAAACAGAAGTAAACATGGCTGTGAGTGAGGATAATTTTCTCGACTTATATCTGAGCTGCGAACTTCAACGTTGTTCGAGAATGAAGAGACACTCACCAGCTCGGCATCTGAGCCAAAATATTGCCAAATTTCTCACTGGAAAGAACCCAAACTGTGAGACTCGTGCGTCAGGACACTGGCGGCGTAGGCCTATGCGGCAATACACGTGTACATACATAAACATAAGTAAACATGGCTGCGAGTAAGGATAATTTTCTCGACTTATATCTGAGCTGCGAACTTCAACGTTGATCGAAAATGAAGAGACACTCACCAGCTCGGCATCTGAGCCAAATTATTGCAAAATTTTTCACTGGAAAGAACCCAAACTGTGAGACTCATGCGTCAGGACACTGGCGGCATGGGCCTATGCGGCAATACACGTGTACAGTACATACATAAACATAAGTACATTGGCTGCTAGTGAGGATAATGTTCTCGACTTATAGCTGAGCTGCGAACTTCAATGTTGATCGAGAATGAAGAGACACTCACCAGCTCGGCATCTGAGCCAAAATATTGCAACATTTCTCACTGGAAAGAACCTAAACTGTGAGACTCCTGCGTCAGGACACTGGCGGCATAGGCCTATGCGGCAATACACGTGTACATACATAAACAGAAGTAAACATGACTTCGAGTGAGGATAATTTTCTCGACTTATATCTGAGCTGCGAACTTTAACGTTGATCGAGAATGAAGAGACACTCACCAGCTCGGCATCTGAGCCAAAATATTGCCAAATTTCTCACTGGAAATAACCCAAACTGTGAGACTCGTGCGTCAGGACACTGGCGGCGTAGGCCTATGCGGCAATACAAGTGTAAATACATAAACATAGGTAAACATGGCTGCGAGTGAGGATAATTTTCTCGACTTATATCTGAGCTGTGAAACTTAACGTTGTTCGAGAATGAAGAGACACTCATGAGCTCGAAATCTGAGCCAAAATATTGCCAAATGTCTCACTGGAAAGAACCCAAACTGTGAGACTCATGCGTCAGAACACTCGCGGCGTAGGCCTATGCGGCAATACACGTGTACAAACATAGCATAGGTAAACATGGCTGCGAGTGATGATACTTTTCTCGACTTATATTTGAGCTGTGAAACTTAACGTTGTTCGAGAATGAAGAGACACTCATGAGCTCGAAATCTGAGCCAAAATATTGCCAAATGTCTCACTGGAAAGAACCCAAACTGTGAGACTCATGCGTCAGAACACTCGCGGCGTAGGCCTATGCGGCAATACACGTGTACAAACATAGCATAGGTAAACATGGCTGCGAGTGAAGATACTTTTCTCGACTTATATTTGAGCTGCGAACTTCAACGTTGATCGAGAATGAAGAGACACTCACCAGCTCGGCATCTGAGCCAAATTATTCACTGGAAAGAACCCAAACTGTGAGACTCATGCGTCAGAACACTGGCGGCGTAGGCCTATGCGGCAATACACGTGTACAAACATAGCATAGGTAAACATGGCTGCGAGTGAGGATACTTTTCTCGACTTATATTTGAGCTGCGAACTCTGAGCCAAAATATTGCCAAATTTCTCACTGGAAAGAACCCAAACTGTGAAACTCATGCGTCAGGACACTGGCGGCATAGGCCTATGCGGCATTACACGTGTACATACATAAACAGAAGTAAACATGGCTGCGAGTGAGGATAATTTTCTCTACTTATATCTGAGGTGCGAACTTCAACGTTGTTCGAGAATGAAGAGACACTCACCAGCTCGGCATCCGAGCCAAAATATTGCCAAATTTCTCACTGGAAAGAACCCAAATTGTAAGACTCATGCGTCATGACACTGGCGGCGTAGGCCTATGCGGCAATACACGTGTACATACATAAACATAGGTAAACATGGCTGCGAGTGAGGAAGATTTTCTCGACTTATATATGAGCTGCGAACTTCAACGTTGATCGAGAATGAAGAGACACTCACCAGCTCGGCATCTGAGCCAAAATATTGCCAAATGTCTCACTGGAAGGAACCCAAACTGTGAGACTCGTGCGTCAGGACACTGGCGGCGTAGGCCTATGCGGCAATACACGTGTACATACATAAACAGAAGTAAACATGGCTGTGAGTGAGGATAATTTTCTCGACTTATATCTGAGCTGCGAACTTCAACGTTGTTCGAGAATGAAGAGACACTCACCAGCTCGGCATCTGAGCCAAAAATATTGCCAAATGTCTCACTGGAAAGAACCCAAACTGTGAGACTCATGCGTCAGAACATTCGCGGCGTAGGCCTATGCGGCAATGCACGTGTACAAACATAGCATAGGTAAACATGGCTGCGAGTGATGATACTTTTCTCGACTTATATTTGAGCTGCGAACTTCAACGTTGATCGAGAATGAAGAGACACTCACCAGCTCGGCATCTGAGCCAAATTATTCACTGGAAAGAACCCAAACTGTGAGACTTATGCGTCAGGACACTGGCGGCATAGGCCTAGGCGGTAATACACGTGTACATACATAAACAGAAGTAAATATGGCTGCGAGTGAGGATAATTTTCTCTACTTATATCTGAGGTGCGAACTTCAACGTTGTTCGAGAATGAAGAGACACTCACCAGCTCGGCATCCGAGCCAAAATATTGCCAAATTTCTCACTGGAAAGAACCCAAATTGTAAGACTCATGCGTCAGGACACTGGCGGCGTGGGCCTATGCGGCAATACACGTGTACATACATAAACATAGGTAAACATGGCTGCGAGTGAGGACGATTTTCTCGACTTATATTTGAGCTGCGAACTTCAACGTTGATCGAGAATGAAGAGACACTCACCAGCTCGGCATCTGAGCCAAAATATTGCCAAATGTCTCACTGGAAAGAACCCAAACTGTGAGACTCGTGCGTCAGGACACTGGCGGCGTAGGCCTATGCGGCAATACACGTGTACATACATAAACAGAAGTAAACATGGCTGTGAGTGAGGATAATTTTCTCGACTTATATCTGAGCTGCGAACTTCAACGTTGTTCGAGAATAAAGAGACACTCACCAGCTCGGCATCTGAGCCAAAATATTGCCAAATTTCTCACTGGAAAGAACCCAAACTGTGAGACTCGTGCGTCAGGACACTGGCGGCGTAGGCCTATGCGGCAATACACGTGTACATACATAAACAGAAGTAAACATGGCTGCGAGTGAGGATAATTTTCTCGACTTATATCTGAGCTGCGAACTTCAACGTTGTTGGAGAATGAAGAGACACTCACCAGCTCGGCATCTGAGCCAAAATATTGCCAAATTTCTCACTGGAAAAAAAACCAAATTGTAAGACTCATGCGTCAGGACACTGGCGGCGTAGGCCTATGCGGCAATACACGTGTACATACATAAACATAGGTAAACATGGCTGCGAGTGAGGAAACTTTTCTCGACTTATATTTGAGCTGCGAACTTCAACGTTGATCGAGAATGAAGAGACACTCACCAGCTCTGCATCTGAGCCAAAATATTGCCAAATTTCCCACTGGAAAGAACCCAAACTGTGAGACTCGTGCGTCAGGACACTGGCGGCGTAGGCCTATGTGGCAATACACGTGTAAATACATAAACATAGGTAAACATGGCTGCGAGTGAGGATAATTTTCTCGACTTATATCTGAGCGGCGAAACTTAACGTTGTTCGAGAATGAAGAGACACTCACCAGCTCGGCATCTGAGCCAAATTATTCACTGGAAAGAACCCAAACTGTGAGACTCATGCGTCAGGACACTGGCGGCGTAGGCCTATGCTGCAATACACGTGTACATACATAAACATAGGTAAACATGGCTGCGAGTGAGGAAGATGTTCTCGACTTATATTTGAGCTGCGAACTTCAACGTTGATCGAGAATGAAGAGACACTCACCAGCTCGGCATCTGAGCCAAAATATTGCCAAATTTCCCACTGGAAAGAACCCAAACTGTGAGACTCGTGCGTCAGGACACTGGCGGCGTAGGCCTATGCGGCAATACACGTGTACATACATAAACAGAAGTAAACATGACTGCGAGTGAGGATAATTTTCTCGACTTATATCTGAGCTGCGAAACTTAACGTTGTTCGAGAATGAAGAGAAACTCACCAGCTCGGCATCTGAGCCAAAATATTGGCAAATTTTTGCACTCAAAAGAACCCAAACTGTAAGACTCATGCGTCAGGACACTGACGGTATAGGCCTATGCGGCAATACACGTGTAAATACATAAACATAGGTAAACATGGCTGCGAGTGAGGATAATTTTCTCGACTTATATCTGAGCTGCAAAACTTGACGTTGTTCGAGAATGAAGAGACACTCACCAGCTCGGCATCTGAGCCAAAATATTGCCAAATTTCTCACTGGAAAGAACCCAAATTGTAAGACTCATGCGTCAGGACACTGGCGGCGTAGGCCTATGCGGCAATACACGTGTAAATACATAAACATAGGTAAACATGGCTGCGAGTGAGGACAATTTTCTCGACTTATATTTGATCTGCGAAACTTAACGTTGTTCGAGAATGAAGAGAAACTCACCAGCTCGGCATCTGAGCCAAAATATTGGCAAATTTTTGCACTCAAAAGAACCCAAACTGTAAGACTCATGCGTCAGGACACTGACGGTATAGGCCTATGCGGCAATACACGTGTAAATACATAAACATAGGTAAACATGGCTGCGAGTGAGGATAATTTTCTCGACTTATATCTGAGCACAAAACTTAACGTTGTTCGAGAATGAAGAGACACTCACCAGCTCGGCATCTGAGCCAAAATATTGGCAAATTTCTCACTGGAAAGAACCCAAATTGTAAGACTCATGCGTCAGGACACTGGCGGCGTAGGCCTATGCGGCAATACACGTGTAAATACAAAAACATAGGTAAACATGGCTGCGAGTGAGGACAATTTTCTCGACTTATATTTGATCTGCGAAACTTAACGTTGTTCGAGAATGAAGAGAAACTCACCAGCTCGGCATCTGAGCCAAAATATTGGCAAATTTTTGCACTCAAAAGAACCCAAACTGTAAGACTCATGCGTCAGGACACTGACGGTATAGGCCTATGCGGCAATACACGTGTAAATACATAAACATAGGTAAACATGGCTGCGAGTGAGGATAATTTTCGCGACTTATATCTGAGCACAAAACTTAACGTTGTTCGAGAATGAAGAGACACTCACCAGCTCGGCATCTGAGCCAAAATATTGCCAAATTTCTCACTGGAAAGAACCCAAATTGTAAGACTCATGCGTCAGGACACTGGCGGCGTAGGCCTATGCGGCAATACACGTGTACATACATAAACATAGGTAAACATGTCTGCGAGTGAGGACAATTTTCTCGACTTATATTTGAGCTGCGAACTTCAACGTTGATCGAGAATGAAGAGACACTCACCAGCTCGGCATCTGACCCAAAATATTGCCAAATGTCTCACTGGAAAGAACCCAAATTGTAAGACTCATGCGTCAGGACACTGGCGGCGTAGGCCTATGCGGCAATACACGTGTACATACATAAACAGAAGTAAACATGGCTGCGAGTGTGGATAATTTTCTCGACTTATATCTGAGCTGCGAAACTTAACGTTGTTCGAGAATGAAGAGACACTCATCAGCTCGACATCTGAGCCAAAATATTGCCAAATTTCTCACTGGAAAGAACCCAAACTGTGAAACTCATGCGTCAGAACACTGGCGGCATAGGCCTATGCAGCAATACACGTGTACATACATAAACATAAGTACATTGGCTGCGAGTGAGGATAATTTTCAGGACTTATATCTGAGCTGCAAAACTTAACGTTGTTCGAGAATGAAGAGACACTCACCAGCTCGGCATCTGAGCCAAAATATTGCCAAATTTCTCACTGGAAGGAACCCAAATTGTAAGACTCATGCGTCAGGACACTGGCGGCGTAGGCCTATGCGGCAATACACGTGTACATACATAAACATAGGTAAACATGTCTGCGAGTGAGGAAAATTTTCTCGACTTATATTTGAGCTGCGAACTTCAACGTTGATCGAGAATGAAGAGACACTCACCAGCTCGGCATCTGAGCCAAAATATTGCCAAATTTCTCACTGGAAAGAACCCAAATTGTAAGACTCATGCGTCAGGACACTGGCGGCGTAGGCCTATGCGGCAATACACGTGTAAATACATAAACATAGGTAAACATGGCTGCGAGTGAGGACAATTTTCTCGACTTATATTTGATCTGCGAAACTTAACGTTGTTCGAGAATGAAGAGAAACTCACCAGTTCGGCATCTGAGCCAAAATATTGGCAAATTTGTGCACTCAAAAGAACCCAAACTGTAAGACTCATGCGTCAGGACACTGACGGTATAGGCCTATGCGGCAATACACGTGTAAATACATAAACATAGGTAAACATCGCTGCGAGTGAGGATAATTTTCTCGACTTATATCTGAGCTGCAAAACTTAACGTTGTTCGAGAATGAAGAGACACTCACCAGCTCGGCATCTGAGCCAAAATATTGCCAAATTTCTCACTGGAAGGAACCCAAATTGTAAGACTCATGCGTCAGGACACTGGCGGCGTAGGCCTATGCGGCAATACACGTGTACATACATAAACATAGCTAAACATGTCTGCGAGTGAGGACAATTTTATCGACTTATATTTGATCTGCGAAACTTAACGTTGTTCGAGAATGAAGAGAAACTCACCAGCTCGGCATCTGAGCTAAAATATTGCCAAATGTTTGCACTCGAAAGAACCCAAACTGTGAGACTCATGCGTCAGGACACTGGCGGTTTTGGCCTACGCGGCAATACACGTGTACATACATAAACATAAGTACATTGGCTGCGATTGAGGATAATGTTCTCGACTTATATCTGAGCTGCGAACTTCAACGTTGTTCGATAATGAAGAGACACTCACCAGCTCGAAATCTGAGCCAAAATATTGCCAAATGTTTGCACTCGAAAGAACCCAAATTGTAAGACTCATGCGTCAGGACACTGGCGGCGTAGGCCTATGCGGCAATACACGTGTACATACATAAACATAGGTAAACATGTCTGCGAGTGAGGACAATTTTCTCGACTTATATTTGATCTGCGAAACTTAACGTTGTTCGAGAATGAAGAGAAACTCACCAGCTCGGCATCTGAGCTAAAATATTGCCAAATTTTTCACTCGAAAGAATCCAAACTGTAAGACTCATGCGTCAGGACACTGGCGGTTTAGGCCTATGCGGCAATACACGTGTAAATACATAAACATAGGTAAACATGGCTGCGAGTGAGGATAATGTTCTCGACTTATATCTGAGCTGCGAAACTTAACGTTGTTCGAGAATGAAGAGACACTCATCAGCTCGACATCTGAGCCAAAATATTGCCAAATTTCTCACTGGAAAGAACCCAAACTGTGAGACTCATGCGTCAGAACACTGGCGGCGTAGGCCTATGCGGCAATACACGTGTACAAACATAACATAGGTAAACATGGCTTCGAGTGAGGATACTTTTCTCGACTTATATTTGAGCTGCGAACTTCAACGTTGATCGAGAATGAAGAGACACTCACCAGCTCGGCATCTGAACCAAATTATTGCCAAATTTTTCACTGGAAAGAACCCAAACTGTGAGACTCATGCGTTATGACACTGGCAGCATAGCCCTATGCGGCAATACACGTGTACATACATAAACATAAGTACATTGGCTGCGAGTGAGGATAATGTTCTCGACTTATATCTGAGCTGCGAACTTCAACGTTGATCGAGAATAAAGAGACACTCACCAGCTTGGCATCTGAGCCAAAATATTGCCAAATTTCTCACTGGACAGAACCCAAACTGTGAGACTCATGCGTCAGGACACTGGCGGCATAGGCCTATGCGGCAATACACGTGTAAATACATAAACAGAAGTAAACATGGCTGCGAGTGAGGATAATTTTCTCGACTTATATCTGATCCGCGAAACTTAACGTTGTTCGAGAATGAAGAGACACTCACCAGCTCGGCATCTGAGCCAAAATATTGCCAAATGTTTGCACTCAAAAGAACCCAAACTGTGAGACTCATGCGTCAGGACACTGACGGTATAGGCCTATGCGGCAATACACGTGTAAATACATAAACATAGGTAAACATGGCTGCGAGTGAGGATAATTTTCTCGACTTATATCTGAGTTGCGAAACTTAACGTTGTTCGAGAATGAAGAGACACTCACCTGCTCGGCATCTGAGCCAAAATATTGCCAAATTTCTCACTGGAAAGAACCCAAATTGTAAGACTCATGCGTCAGGACACTGGCGGTGTAGGCCTATGCGGCAATACACGTGTAAATACATAAACATAGGTAAACATGTCTGCGAGTGAGGACAATTTTCTCGACTTATATTTGATCTGCGAAACTTAACGTTGTTCGAGAATGAAGAGAAACTCACCAGCTCGGCATCTGAGCCAAAATATTGCCAAATTTTTGCACTCGAAAGATCCCAAACTGTAAGACTCATGCGTCAGGACACTGACGGTATAGGCCTATGCGGCAATACACGTGTAAATACATAAACATAGGTAAACATGGCTGCGAGTGAGGATAATTTTCTCGACTTACATCTGAGCTGAAAAACTTAACGTTGTTCGAGAATGAAGAGACACTCACCAGCTCGGCATCTGAGCCAAAATATTGCCAAATTTCTCACTGGAAAGAACCCAAATTGTAGGACTCATGCGTCAGGACACTGGCGGCGTAGGCCTATGCGGCAATACACGTGTACATACATAAACATAGGTAAACATGTCTGCGAGTGAGGAAAATTTCTCGACTTATATTTGAGCTGCGAACTTCAACGTTGATCGAGAATGAAGAGACACTCACTAGCTCGGCATCTGAGCCAAAATATTGCCAAATTTCTTACTGGAAAAAACCCAAACTGTGAGACTCGTGCGTCAGGACACTGGCGGCGTAGGCCTATGCGGCAATACACGTGTACATACATAAACATAGGTAAACATGTCTGCGAGTGGGGACAATTTTCTCGACTTATATTTGATCTGCGAAACTTAACGTTGTTCGAGAATGAAGATAAACTCACCAGCTCGGCATCTGAGCCAAAATATTGCCAAATTGTTGCACTCGAAAGAACCCAAACTGTGAGACTCATGCGTCAGGACACTGACGGTATAGGCCTATGCGGCAATACACGTGTAAATACATAAACATAGGTAAACATGGCTGCGAGTGAGGATAATTTTCTCGACTTATATCTGAGCTGCGAAACTTAACGTTGTTCGAGAAGGAAGAGACACTCACCAGCTTGCCATCTGAGCCAAAATATTGCCAAATTTCTCACTGGAAAGAACCCAAACTGTGAGACTCGTGCGTCAGGACACTGGCGGCGTAGGCCTATGCGGCAATACACGTGTACATACATAAACATAGGTAAACATGTCTGCGAGTGAGGACAATTTTCTCGACTTATATTTGAGCTGCGAACTTCAACGTTGATCGAGAATGAAGAGACACTCACCAGCTCGGCATCTGAGCCAAAATATTGCCAAATGTCTCACTGGAAAGAACCCAAATTGTAAGACTCATGCGTCAGGACACTGGCGGCGTAGGCCTATGCGGCAATACACGTGTACATACATAAACAGAAGTAAACATGGCTGCGAGTGAGGATAATGTTCTCGACTTATATCTGAGCTGCGAAACTTAACGTTGTTCGAGAATGAAGAGACACTCATCAGCTCGACATCTGAGCCAAAATATTGCCAAATTTCTCACTGGAAAGAACCCAAACTGTGAGACTCATGCGTCAGAACACTGGCGGCGTAGGCCTATGCGGCAATACACGTGTACAAACATAACATAGGTGAACATGGCTTCGAGTGAGGATACTTTTCTCGACTTATATTTGAGCTGCGAACTTCAACGTTGATCGAGAATGAAGAGACACTCACCAGCTCGGCATCTGAACCAAATTATTGCCAAATTTTTCTCTGGAAAGAACCCAAACTGTGAGACTCATGCGTTAGGACACTGGCGGCATAGCCCTATGCGGCAATACACGTGTACATACATAAACATAAGTACATTGGCTGCGAGTGAGGATAATGTTCTCGACTTATATCTGAGCTGCGAACTTCAACGTTGATCGAGAATAAAGAGACACTCACCAGCTTGGCATCTGAGCCAAAATATTGCCAAATTTCTCACTGGACAGAACCCAAACTGTGAGACTCATGCGTCAGGACACTGGCGGCATAGGCCTATGCGGCAATACACGTGTAAATACATAAACAGAAGTAAACATGGCTGCGAGTGAGGATAATTTTCTCGACTTATATCTGATCCGCGAAACTTAACGTTGTTCGAGAATGAAAAGACACTCACCAGCTCGGCATCTGAGCCAAAATATTGCCAAATGTTTGCACTCAAAAGAACCCAAACTGTGAGACTCATGCGTCAGGACACTGACGGTATAGGCCTATGCGGCAATACACGTGTAAATACATAAACATAGGTAAACATGGCTGCGAGTGAGGATAATTTTCTCGACTTATATCTGAGTTGCGAAACTTAACGTTGTTCGAGAATGAAGAGACACTCACCTGCTCGGCATCTGAGCCAAAATATTGCCAAATTTCTCACTGGAAAGAACCCAAATTGTAAGACTCATGCGTCAGGACACTGGCGGTGTAGGCCTATGCGGCAATACACGTGTAAATACATAAACATAGGTAAACATGTCTGCGAGTGAGGACAATTTTCTCGACTTATATTTGATCTGCGAAACTTAACGTTGTTCGAGAATGAAAAGAAACTCACCAGCTCGGCATCTGAGCCAAAATATTGCCAAATTTTTGCACTCGAAAGATCCCAAACTGTAAGACTCATGCGTCAGGACACTGACGGTATAGGCCTATGCGGCAATACACGTGTAAATACATAAACATAGGTAAACATGGCTGCGAGTGAGGATAATTTTCTCGACTTACATCTGAGCTGAAAAACTTAACGTTGTTCGAGAATGAAGAGACACTCACCAGCTCGGCATCTGAGCCAAAATATTGCCAAATTTCTCACTGGAAAGAACCCAAATTGTAGGACTCATGCGTCAGGACACTGGCGGCGTAGGCCTATGCGGCAATACACGTGTACATACATAAACATAGGTAAACATGTCTGCGAGTGAGGAAAATTTCTCGACTTATATTTGAGCTGCGAACTTCAACGTTGATCGAGAATGAAGAGACACTCACTAGCTCGGCATCTGAGCCAAAATATTGCCAAATTTCTTACTGGAAAAAACCCAAACTGTGAGAATCGTGCGTCAGGACACTGGCGGCGTAGGCCTATGCGGCAATACACGTGTACATACATAAACATAGGTAAACATGTCTGCGAGTGGGGACAATTTTCTCGACTTATATTTGATCTGCGAAACTTAACGTTGTTCGAGAATGAAGATAAACTCACCAGCTCGGCATCTGAGCCAAAATATTGCCAAATTTTTGCACTCGAAAGAACCCAAACTGTAAGACTCATGCGTCAGGACACTGACGGTATAGGCCTATGCGGCAATACACGTGTAAATACATAAACATAGGTAAACATGGCTGCGAGTGAGGATAATTTTCTCGACTTATATCTGAGCTGCGAAACTTAACGTTGTTCGAGAATGAAGAGACACTCACCAGCTTGCCATCTGAGCCAAAATATTGCCAAATTTCTCACTGGAAAGAACCCAAACTGTGAGACTCGTGCGTCAGGACACTGGCGGCGTAGGCCTATGCGGCAATACACGTGTACAAACATAACATAGGTAAACATGGCTTCGAGTGAGGATACTTTTCTCGACTTATATCTGAGCTGCGAACTTCAACGTTGATCGAAAATAAAGAGACACTCACCAGCTTGGCATCTGAGCCAAAATATTGCTAAATTTCTCACTGGACAGAACCCAAACTGTGAGACTCATGCGTCAGGACACTGGCGGCATAGGCCTATGCGGCAATACACGTGTACATACATAAACAGAAGTAAACATGGCTGCGAGTGAGGATAATTTTCTCGTCTTATATCTGATCCGCGAAACTTAACGTTGTTCGAGAATGAAGAGACACTCACCAGCTCGGCATCTGAGCCAAAATATTGCCAAATGTTTGCACTCGAAAGAACCCAAACTGTGAGACTCATGCGTCAGGACACTGACGGTATAGGCCTATGCGGCAATACACGTGTAAATACATAAACATAGGTAAACATGGCTGCGAGTGAGGATAATTTTCTCGACTTATATCTGAGTTGCGAAACTTAACGTTGTTCGAGAATGAAGAGACACTCACCAGCTCGGCATCTGAGCCAAAATATTGCCAAATTTCTCACTGGAAAGAACCCAAATTGTAAGACTCATGCGTCAGGACACTGGCGGCGTAGGCCTATGCGGCAATACACGTGTAAATACATAAACATAGGTAAACATGTCCGCATAGGCCTATACCGTCAGTGTCCTGACGCATGAGTCTCACAGTTTGGGTTCTTTCGAGTGCAAACATTTGGCAATATTTTGGCTCAGATGCCGAGCTGGTGAGTGTCTCTTCATTCTCGAACAACGTTAAGTTTCGCGGATCAGATATAAGTCGAGAAAATTATCCTCACTCGCAGCCATGTTTACTTCTGTTTATGTATGTACACGTGTATTGCCGCATAGGCCTACGCCGCCAGTGTCCTGACGCATGAGTCTTACAATTTGGGTTCTTTCCAGTGAGAAATTTGGCAATATTTTGGCTCAGATGCCGAGCTGGTGAGTGTCTCTTCATTCTCGAACAACGTTAAGTTTCGCAACTCAGATATAAGTCGAGAAAATTATCCTCACTCGCAGCCATGTTTACCTATGTTTATGTATTTACACGTGTATTGCCGCATATGCCTATACCGTCAGTGTCCTGACGCATGAGTCTCACAGTTTGGGTTCTTTCGAGTGCAAACATTTGGCAATATTTTGGCTCAGATGCCGAGCTGGTGAGTGTCTCTTAATTCTCGAACAACGTTAAGTTTCGCGGATCAGATATAAGTCGAGAAAATTATCCTCACTCGCAGCCATGTTTACTTCTGTTGATGTATGTACACGTGTATTGCCGCATAGGCCTATGCCGCCAGTGTCCTATGCCGCCAGTGTCCTGACGCATGAGTCTCACAGTTTGGGTTTTTTCCAGTGAAAAATTTGGCAATAATTTGGCTCAGATGCCGAGCTGGTGAGTTTCTCTTCATTCTCGAACAACGTTAAGTTTCGCAGATCAAATATAAGTCGAGAAAATTATCCTCACTCGCAGCCATGTTTATCTATGTTTATGTATTTACACGTGTATTGCCGCATAGGCCTACGCCGCCAGTGTCCTGACGCATGAGTCTTACAATTTGGGTTCTTTCCAGTGAGAAATTTGGCAATATTTTGGCTCAGATGCCGAGCTGGTGAGTGTCTCTTCATTTTCGAACAACGTTAAGTTTCGCAGCTCAGATATAAGTCGAGAAAATTATCCTCACTCGCAGCCATGTTTACCTATGTTTATGTATTTACACGTGTATTGCCGCATAGGCCTATACCGTCAGTGTCCTGACGCATGAGTCTTACAGTTTGGGTTTTTTCGAGTGCAACAATTTGGCAATATTTTGGCTCAGATGCCGAGCTGGTGAGTGTCTCTTCATTCTCGAACAACGTTAAGTTTCGCGGATCAGATATAAGTCGTGAAAAGTATCCTCACTCGAAGCCATGTTTACCTATGTTATGTTTGTACACGTGTATTGCCGCATAGGCCTATGCCACCAGTGTCCTATGCCGCCAGTGTCCTGACGCATGAGTCTCACAGTTTGGGTTCTTTCCAGTGAAAAATTTGGCAATAATTTGGCTCAGATGCCGAGCTGGTGAGTGTCTCTTCATTCTCGATCAACGTTGAAGTTCGCAGCTCAAATATAAGTCGAGAAAAGTATCCTCACTCGAAGCCATGTTTACCTATGTTATGTTTGTACACGTGTATTGCCGCATAGGCCTACGCCGCCAGTGTTCTGACGCATGAGTCTTACAATTTGGGTTCTTTCCAGTGAGAAATTTGGCAATATTTTGGCTCAGATGCCGAGCTGGTGAGTGTCTCTTCATTTTCGAACAACGTTAAGTTTCGCAGCTCAGATATAAGTCGAGAAAATTATCCTCACTCGCAGCCATGTTTACCTATGTTTATGTATTTACACGTGTATTGCCGCATAGGCCTATACCGTCAGTGTCCTGACGCATGAGTCTTACAGTTTGGGTTCTTTCGAGTGCAACAATTTGGCAATATTTTGGCTCAGATGCTGAGCTGGTGAGTGTCTCTTCATTCTCGAACAACGTTAAGTTTCGCGGATCAGATATAAGTCGAGAAAAGTATCCTCACTCGCAGCCATGTTTACCTATGTTTATGTATTTACACGTGTATTGCCGCATAGGCCTATACCGTCAGTGTCCTGACGCATGAGTCTCACAGTTTGGGTTCTTTCGAGTGCAAACATTTGGCAATATTTTGGCTCAGATGCCGAGCTGGTGAGTGTCTCTTCATTCTCGAACAACGTTAAGTTTCGCGGATCAGATATAAGTCGAGAAAATTATCCTCACTCGCAGCCATGTTTACTTCTGTTTATGTATGTACACGTGTATTGCCGCATAGGCCTATGCCGCCAGTGTCCTATGCCGCCAGTGTCCTGACGCATGAGTCTCACAGTTTGGGTTCTTTCCAGTGAAAAATTTGGCAATAATTTGGCTCAGATGCCGAGCTGGTGAGTGTCTCTTCATTCTCGATCAACGTTGAAGTTCGCAGCTCAAATATAAGTCGAGAAAAGTATCCTCACTCGAAGCCATGTTTACCTATGTTATGTTTGTACACGTGTATTGCCGCATAGGCCTACGCCGCCAGTGTTCTGACGCATGAGTCTCACAGTTTGGGTTCTTTCCAGTGAGAAATTTGGCAATATTTTGGCTCAGATGTCGAGCTGATGAGTGTCTCTTCATTCTCGAACAACGTTAAGTTTCGCAGCTCAGATATAAGTCGAGAAAATTATCCTCACTCGCAGCCATGTTTATCTATGTTTATGTATTTACACGTGTATTGCCGCATAGGCCTAAACCGCCAGTGTCCTGATGCATGAGTCTCACAGTTTGGATTCTTCCGAGTGAACAATTTGGCAATATTTTGGCTCAGATGCCGAGCTGGTGAGTGTCTCTTCATTCTCGAACAACGTTAAGTTTCGCAGATCAGATATAAGTCGAGAAAATTATCCTCACTCGCAGCCATGTTTATCTATGTTTATGTATTTACACGTGTATTGCCGCATAGGCCTACGCCGCCAGTGTCCTGACGCACGAGTCTCACAGTTTGGGTTCTTTCCAGTGAGAAATTTGGCAATATTTTGGCTCAGATGCCGAGCTGGTGAGTGTCTCTTAATTCTCGATCAACGTTGAAGTTCGCAGCTCAAATATAAGTCGAGAAAATTTTCCTCACTCGCAGAAATCTTTACCTATGTTTATGTATGTACACGTGTATTGCCGCATAGGCCTACGCCGCCAGTGTCCTGACGCATGAGTCTTACAATTTGGGTTCTTTCCAGTGAGAAATTTGGCAATATTTTGGCTCAGATGCCGAGCTGGTGAGTGTCTCTTCATTCTCGAACAACGTTAAGTTTCGCAGCTCAAATATAAGTCGAGAAAATTATCCTCACTCGCAGCCATGTTTACCTATGTTTATGCATTTACACGTGTATTGCCGCATAGGCCTATACCGTCGGTCTCCTGACGCATGAGTCTTACAGTTTGGGTTCTTTCGAGTGCAAAAATTTGGCAATATTTTGGCTCAGATGCCGAGCTGGTGAGTTTCTCTTCATTCTCGAACAACGTTAAGTTTCGCAGATCAAATATAAGTCGAGAAAATTGTCCTCACTTGCAGACATGTTTACCTATGATTATGTATGTACACGTGTATTTCCGCATAGGCCTACGCCGCCAGTGTCCTGACGCATGAGTCTCACAGTTTGGATTCTTTCGAGTAAAAAAAATTGGCAATATTTTGGCTCAGATGCCGAGCTGGTGAGTGTCTCTTCATTCTCGATCAACGTTGAATTTCCAGCTCAGATATAAGTCGAGAACATTATCCTCACTCGCAGCCAATGTACTTATGTTTATGTATATACTGTACACGTGTATTGCCGCATAGGCCTATGCCGCCAGTGTCCTGACGCATGAGTCTCACAGTTTGGGTTTTTTCCAGTGAAAAATTTGGCAATAATTTGGCTCAGATGCCGAGCTGGTGAGTGTCTCTTCATTCTCGAACAACGTTAAGTTTCGCAGATCAGATATAAGTCGAGAAAATTATCCTCACTCGCAGCCATGTTTACTTCTGTTTATGTATGTACACGTGTATTGCCGCATAGGCCTACGCCGCCAGTGTCCTGACGCACGAGTCTCACAGTTTGGGTTATTTCCAGTGAGAAATTTGGCAATATTTTGGCTCAGATGCCGAGCTGGTCAGTGTCTCTTCATTTTCGAACAACGTTAAGTTTCGCAGCTCAGATATAAGTCGAGAAAATTATCCTCACTCGCAGCCATGTTTACCTATGCTTATGTATTTACACGTGTATTGCCGCATAGGCCTATACCGTCAGTGTCCTGACGCATGAGTCTTACAGTTTGGGTTCTTTCGAGTGCAACAATTTGGCAATATTTTGGCTCAGATGCTGAGCTGGTGAGTGTCTCTTCATTCTCGAACAACGTTAAGTTTCGCGGATCAGATATAAGTCGAGAAAAGTATCCTCACTCGCAGCCATGTTTACCTATGTTTATGTATTTACACTCGTATTGCCGCATAGGCCTATACCGTCAGTGTCCTGACGCATGAGTCTCACAGTTTGGGTTCTTTCGAGTGCAAACATTTGGCAATATTTTGGCTCAGATGCCGAGCTGGTGAGTGTCTCTTCATTCTCGAACAACGTTAAGTTTCGCGGATCAGATATAAGTCGAGAAAATTATCCTCACTCGCAGCCATGTTTACTTCTGTTTATGTATGTACACGTGTATTGCCGCATAGGCCTACGCCGCCAGTGTCCTGACGCATGAGTCTTACAATTTGGGTTCTTTTGAGTGAGAAATTTGGCAATATTTTGGCTCAGATGCCGAGCTGGTGAGTGTCTCTTCATTCTCGAACAACGTTAAGTTTCGCGGATCAGATATAAGTCGAGAAAATTATCCTCACTCGCAGCCATGTTTACTTCTGTTTATGTATGTACACGTGTATTGCCGCATAGGCCTATGCCGCCAGTGTCCTATGCCGCCAGTGTCCTGACGCATGAGTCTCACAGTTTGGGTTCTTTCCAGTGAAAAATTTGGCAATAATTTGGCTCAGATGCCGAGCTGGTGAGTGTCTCTTCATTCTCGATCAACGTTGAAGTTCGCAGCTCAAATATAAGTCGAGAAAAGTATCCTCACTCGAAGCCATGTTTACCTATGTTATGTTTGTACACGTGTATTGCCGCATAGGCCTACGCCGCCAGTGTTCTGACGCATGAGTCTCACAGTTTGGGTTCTTTCCAGTGAGAAATTTGGCAATATTTTGGCTCAGATGTCGAGCTGATGAGTGTCTCTTCATTCTCGAACAACGTTAAGTTTCGCAGCTCAGATATAAGTCGAGAAAATTATCCTCACTCGCAGCCATGTTTACCTATGTTTATGTATTTACACGTGTATTGCCGCGTATGCCTAAACCGCCAGTGTCCTGATGCATGAGTCTCACAGTTTGTATTCTTCCGAGTGAAAAATTTGGCAATATTTTGGCTCAGATGCCGAGCTGGTGAGTGTCTCTTCATTCTCGAACAACGTTAAGTTTCGCAGATCAGATATAAGTCGAGAAAATTATCCTCACTCGCAGCCATGTTTATCTATGTTTATGTATTTACACGTGTATTGCCGCATAGGCCTACGCCGCCAGTGTCCTGACGCACGAGTCCCACAGTTTGGGTTCTTTCCAGTGAGAAATTTGGCAATATTTTGGCTCAGATGCCGAGCTGGTGAGTGTCTCTTAATTCTCGATCAACGTTGAAGTTCGCAGCTCAAATATAAGTCGAGAAAATTGTCCTCACTCGCAGAAATCTTTACCTATGTTTATGTATGTACACGTGTATTGCCGCATAGGCCTACGCCGCCAGTGTCCTTACGCATGAGTCTTACAATTTGGGTTCTTTCCAGTGAGAAATTTGGCAATATTTTGGCTCAGATGCCGAGCTGGTGAGTGTCTCTTCATTCTCGAACAACGTTAAGTTTCGCAGCTCAGATATAAGTCGAGAAAATTATCCTCACTCGCAGCCATGTTTACCTATGTTTATGTATTTACACGTGTATTGCCGCATAGGCCTATACCGTCAGTCTCCTGACGCATGAGTCTTACAGTTTGGGTTCTTTCGAGTGAAAAAAATTGGCAATATTTTGGCTCAGATGCCGAGCTGGTGAGTTTCTCTTCATTCTCGAACAACGTTAAGTTTCGCAGATCAAATATAAGTCGAGAAAATTGTCCTCACTTGCAGACATGTTTACCTATGATTATGTATGTACACGTGTATTTCCGCATAGGCCTACGCCGCCAGTGTCCTGACGCATGAGTCTCACAGTTTGGATTCTTTCGAGTAAAAAAAATTGGCAATATTTTGGCTCAGATGCCGAGCTGGTGAGTGTCTCTTCATTCTCGATCAACGTTGAATTTCCAGCTCAGATATAAGTCGAGAAAATTATCCTCACCCGCAACCATGTTTACCTATGTTTATGTATTTACACGTGTATTGCCGCATAGGCCTAAACCGCCAGTGTCCTGACGCATGAGTCTCACAGTTTGGGTTCTTTCGAGTTGGCAAACATTTGGCAATATTTTGGCTCAGATGCCGAGCTGGTGAGTGTTTCTTCATTCTCGAACAACGTTAAGTTTCGCGGATCAGATATAAGTCGAGAAAATTATCCTCACTCGAAGCCATGTTTACTTCTGTTTATGTATGTACACGTGTATTGCCGCATAGGCCTATGCCGCCAGTGTCCTGCCTGACGCATGAGTCTCACAGTTTGGGTTCTTTCCAGTGAAAAATTTGGAAATAATTTGGCTCAGATGCCGAGCTGGTGAGTGTCTCTTCATTCTCGATCAACGTTGAAGTTCCCAGCTCAAATATAAGTCGAGAAAAGTATCCTCACTCGAAGCCATGTTTACCTATGTTATGTTTGTACACGTGTATTGCCGCATAGGCCTAAACCGCCAGTGTCCTGACGCATGAGTCTTACAGTTTGGATTTATTCGAGTGAAAAATTTGGCAATATTTTGGCTCAGATGCCGAGCTGGTGAGTTTCTCTTCATTCTCGAACAACGTTAAGTTTCGCAGATCAAATATAAGTCGAGAAAATTGTCCTCACTCGCAGACATGTTTACCTATGTTTATGTATGTACACGTGTATTGCCGCATAGGCCTACGCTGCCAGTGTCCTGACGCATGAGTCTTACAATTTGGGTTCTTTCGAGTGCAAACATTTGGCAATATTTTGGCTCAGATGCCGAGCTGGTGAGTGTCTCTTCATTCTCGAACAACGTTAAGTTTCGCAGCTCAGATATAAGTCGAGAACATTATCCTCACACGCAGCCAATGTACTTATGTTTATGTATGTACACGTGTATTACCGCATAGGCCTATGCCGCCAGTGTCCTATGCCGCCAGTGTCCTGACGCATGAGTCTCCCAGTTTGGGTTCTTTCCAGTGAGAAATTTGGCAATATTTTGGCTCAGATGTCGAGCTGATGAGTGAGTCTTCATTCTCGAACAACGTTAAGTTTCGCAGCTCAGATATAAGTCGAGAAAATTATCCTCACTCGCAGCCATGTTTACCTATGTTTATGTATTTACACGTGTATTGCCGCGTAAGCCTAAACCGCCAGTGTCCTGACGCATGAGTCTCACAGTTTGGATTCTTTCGAGTGAAAAATTTGGCAATATTTTGGCTCAGATGCCGAGCTGGTGAGTGTCTCTTCATTCTCGAACAACGTTAAGTTTCGCAGATCAGATATAAGTCGAGAAAATTATCCTCACTCGCAGCCATGTTTATCTATGTTTATGTATTTACACGTGTATTGCCGCATAGGCCTACGCCGCCAGTGTTCTGACGCATGAGTCTCACAGTTTGGGTTCCTTCCAGTGAGAAATTTGGCAATATTTTGGCTCAGATGTCGAGCTGATGAGTGAGTCTTCATTCTCGAACAACGTTAAGTTTCGCAGCTCAGATATAAGTCGAGAAAATTATCCTCACTCGCAGCCATGTTTACCTATGTTTATGTATTTACACGTGTATTGCCGCGTAAGCCTAAACCGCCAGTGTCCTGACGCATGAGTCTCACAGTTTGGATTCTTTCGAGTGAAAAATTTGGCAATATTTTGGCTCAGATGCCGAGCTGGTGAGTGTCTCTTCATTCTCGAACAACGTTAAGTTTCGCAGATCAGATATAAGTCGAGAAAATTATCCTCACTCGCAGCCATGTTTATCTATGTTTATGTATTTACACGTGTATTGCCGCATAGGCCTACGCCGCCAGTGTCCCGACGCACGAGTCTCACAGTTTGGGTTTTTTCCAGTAAGAAATTTGGCAATATTGTGGCTCAGATGCCGAGCTGGTGAGTGTCTCTTCATTCTCGATCAACGTTGAAGTTCGCAGCTCAAATATAAGCCGAGAAAATTTTCCTCACTCGCAGACATGTTTACCTATGTTTATGTATGTACACGTGTATTGCCGCATAGGCCTACGCCGCCAGTGTCCTGACGCATGAGTCTTACAATTTGGGTTCTTTCCAGTGAGAAATTTGGCAATATTTTGGCTCAGATGCCGAGCTGGTGAGTGTCTCTTCATTCTCGAACAACGTTAAGTTTCGCAACTCAGATATAAGTCGAGAAAATTATCCTCACTCGCAGCCATGTTTACCTATGTTTATGTATTTACACGTGTATTGCAGCGTAGGCCTAAACTGCCAGTGTCCTGACGCATGAGTCTCACAGTTTGGATTCTTTCGAGTGAAAAATTTGGCAATATTTTGGCTCAGATGCCGAGCTGGTGAGTGTCTCTTCATTCTCGAACAACGTTAAGTTTCGCAGATCAGATATAAGTCGAGAAAATTATCCTCACTCGCAGCCATGTTTATCTATGTTTATGTATTTACACGTGTATTGCCGCATAGGCCTACGCCGCCAGTGTCCTGACGCACGAGTCTCACAGTTTGGGTTCTTTCCAGTAAGAAATTTGGCAATAGTTTGGCTCAGATGCCGAGCTGGTGAGTGTCTCTTCATTCTCGATAAACGTTGAAGTTCGCAGCTCAAATATAAGTCGAGAAAACTTTCCTCACTCGCAGACATGTTTACCTATGTTTATGTATGTACACGTGTATTGCCGCATAGGCCTATACCGTCACTGTCCTGACGCATGAGTCTTACAGTTTGGGTTCTTTCGAGTGCAAACATTTGGCAATATTTTGGCTCAGATGCCGAGCTGGTGAGTGTCTCTTCATTCTCGAACAACGTTAAGTTTTGCGGATCAGATATAAGTCGAGAAAATTATCCTCACTCGCAGCCATGTTTACTTCTGTTTATGTATGTACACGTGTATTGCCGCATAGGCCTATGCCGCCAGTGTCCTGACGCATGAGTCTCACAGTTTGGGTTCTGTCCAGTGAGAAATTTGGCAATATTTTGGCTCAGATGCCAAGCTGGTGAGTGTCTCTTTATTCTCGATCAACGTTGAAGTTCGCAGCTCAGATATAAGTCGTGAACATTATCCTCACTCGCAGCCAATGTACTTATGTTTATGTATGTACACGTGTATTGCCGCATAGGCCTATGCCGCCAGTGTCCTGACGCATGAGTCTCACAGTTTGGGTTCTTTCCAGTGAAAAAATTGGCAATAATTTGGCTCAGATGCCGAGCTGGTGAGTGTCTCTTTATTCTCGATCAACGTTGAAGTTCGCAGCTCAAATATAAGTCGAGAAAAGTATCCTCACTCGAAGCCATGTTTATCTATGTTTATGTATTTACACGTGTATTGCCGCATAGGCCTACGCCGCCAGTGTCCTGACGCACGAGTCCCACAGTTTGGGTTCTTTCCAGTGAGAAATTTGGCAATATTTTGGCTCAGATGCCGAGCTGGTGAGTGTCTCTTCATTCTCGATCAACGTTGAAGTTCGCAGCTCAAATATAAGTCGAGAAAATTGTCCTCACTCGCAGAAATCTTTACCTATGTTTATGTATGTACACGTGTATTGCCGCATAGGCCTACGCCGCCAGTGTCCTTACGCATGAGTCTTACAATTTGGGTTCTTTCCAGTGAGAAATTTGGCAATATTTTGGCTCAGATGCCGAGCTGGTGAGTGTCTCTTCATTCTCGAACAACGTTAAGTTTCGCAGCTCAGATATAAGTCGAGAAAATTATCCTCACTCGCAGCCATGTTTACCTATGTTTATGTATTTACACGTGTATTGCCGCATAGGCCTATACCGTCAGTCTCCTGACGCATGAGTCTTACAGTTTGGGTTCTTTCGAGTGAAAAAAATTGGCAATATTTTGGCTCAGATGCCGAGCTGGTGAGTTTCTCTTCATTCTCGAACAACGTTAAGTTTCGCAGATCAAATATAAGTCGAGAAAATTGTCCTCACTTGCAGACATGTTTACCTATGATTATGTATGTACACGTGTATTTCCGCATAGGCCTACGCCGCCAGTGTCCTGACGCATGAGTCTCACAGTTTGGATTCTTTCGAGTAAAAAAAATTGGCAATATTTTGGCTCAGATGCCGAGCTGGTGAGTGTCTCTTCATTCTCGATCAACGTTGAATTTCCAGCTCAGATATAAGTCGAGAAAATTATCCTCACCCGCAACCATGTTTACCTATGTTTATGTATTTACACGTGTATTGCCGCATAGGCCTAAACCGCCAGTGTCCTGACGCATGAGTCTCACAGTTTGGGTTCTTTCGAGTTGGCAAACATTTGGCAATATTTTGGCTCAGATGCCGAGCTGGTGAGTGTTTCTTCATTCTCGAACAACGTTAAGTTTCGCGGATCAGATATAAGTCGAGAAAATTATCCTCACTCGAAGCCATGTTTACTTCTGTTTATGTATGTACACGTGTATTGCCGCATAGGCCTATGCCGCCAGTGTCCTGCCTGACGCATGAGTCTCACAGTTTGGGTTCTTTCCAGTGAAAAATTTGGAAATAATTTGGCTCAGATGCCGAGCTGGTGAGTGTCTCTTCATTCTCGATCAACGTTGAAGTTCCCAGCTCAAATATAAGTCGAGAAAAGTATCCTCACTCGAAGCCATGTTTACCTATGTTATGTTTGTACACGTGTATTGCCGCATAGGCCTAAACCGCCAGTGTCCTGACGCATGAGTCTTACAGTTTGGATTTATTCGAGTGAAAAATTTGGCAATATTTTGGCTCAGATGCCGAGCTGGTGAGTTTCTCTTCATTCTCGAACAACGTTAAGTTTCGCAGATCAAATATAAGTCGAGAAAATTGTCCTCACTCGCAGACATGTTTACCTATGTTTATGTATGTACACGTGTATTGCCGCATAGGCCTACGCTGCCAGTGTCCTGACGCATGAGTCTTACAATTTGGGTTCTTTCGAGTGCAAACATTTGGCAATATTTTGGCTCAGATGCCGAGCTGGTGAGTGTCTCTTCATTCTCGAACAACGTTAAGTTTCGCAGCTCAGATATAAGTCGAGAACATTATCCTCACACGCAGCCAATGTACTTATGTTTATGTATGTACACGTGTATTACCGCATAGGCCTATGCCGCCAGTGTCCTATGCCGCCAGTGTCCTGACGCATGAGTCTCCCAGTTTGGGTTCTTTCCAGTGAGAAATTTGGCAATATTTTGGCTCAGATGTCGAGCTGATGAGTGAGTCTTCATTCTCGAACAACGTTAAGTTTCGCAGCTCAGATATAAGTCGAGAAAATTATCCTCACTCGCAGCCATGTTTACCTATGTTTATGTATTTACACGTGTATTGCCGCGTAAGCCTAAACCGCCAGTGTCCTGACGCATGAGTCTCACAGTTTGGATTCTTTCGAGTGAAAAATTTGGCAATATTTTGGCTCAGATGCCGAGCTGGTGAGTGTCTCTTCATTCTCGAACAACGTTAAGTTTCGCAGATCAGATATAAGTCGAGAAAATTATCCTCACTCGCAGCCATGTTTATCTATGTTTATGTATTTACACGTGTATTGCCGCATAGGCCTACGCCGCCAGTGTTCTGACGCATGAGTCTCACAGTTTGGGTTCCTTCCAGTGAGAAATTTGGCAATATTTTGGCTCAGATGTCGAGCTGATGAGTGAGTCTTCATTCTCGAACAACGTTAAGTTTCGCAGCTCAGATATAAGTCGAGAAAATTATCCTCACTCGCAGCCATGTTTACCTATGTTTATGTATTTACACGTGTATTGCCGCGTAAGCCTAAACCGCCAGTGTCCTGACGCATGAGTCTCACAGTTTGGATTCTTTCGAGTGAAAAATTTGGCAATATTTTGGCTCAGATGCCGAGCTGGTGAGTGTCTCTTCATTCTCGAACAACGTTAAGTTTCGCAGATCAGATATAAGTCGAGAAAATTATCCTCACTCGCAGCCATGTTTATCTATGTTTATGTATTTACACGTGTATTGCCGCATAGGCCTACGCCGCCAGTGTCCCGACGCACGAGTCTCACAGTTTGGGTTTTTTCCAGTAAGAAATTTGGCAATATTGTGGCTCAGATGCCGAGCTGGTGAGTGTCTCTTCATTCTCGATCAACGTTGAAGTTCGCAGCTCAAATATAAGCCGAGAAAATTTTCCTCACTCGCAGACATGTTTACCTATGTTTATGTATGTACACGTGTATTGCCGCATAGGCCTACGCCGCCAGTGTCCTGACGCATGAGTCTTACAATTTGGGTTCTTTCCAGTGAGAAATTTGGCAATATTTTGGCTCAGATGCCGAGCTGGTGAGTGTCTCTTCATTCTCGAACAACGTTAAGTTTCGCAACTCAGATATAAGTCGAGAAAATTATCCTCACTCGCAGCCATGTTTACCTATGTTTATGTATTTACACGTGTATTGCAGCGTAGGCCTAAACTGCCAGTGTCCTGACGCATGAGTCTCACAGTTTGGATTCTTTCGAGTGAAAAATTTGGCAATATTTTGGCTCAGATGCCGAGCTGGTGAGTGTCTCTTCATTCTCGAACAACGTTAAGTTTCGCAGATCAGATATAAGTCGAGAAAATTATCCTCACTCGCAGCCATGTTTATCTATGTTTATGTATTTACACGTGTATTGCCGCATAGGCCTACGCCGCCAGTGTCCTGACGCACGAGTCTCACAGTTTGGGTTCTTTCCAGTAAGAAATTTGGCAATAGTTTGGCTCAGATGCCGAGCTGGTGAGTGTCTCTTCATTCTCGATAAACGTTGAAGTTCGCAGCTCAAATATAAGTCGAGAAAACTTTCCTCACTCGCAGACATGTTTACCTATGTTTATGTATGTACACGTGTATTGCCGCATAGGCCTATACCGTCACTGTCCTGACGCATGAGTCTTACAGTTTGGGTTCTTTCGAGTGCAAACATTTGGCAATATTTTGGCTCAGATGCCGAGCTGGTGAGTGTCTCTTCATTCTCGAACAACGTTAAGTTTTGCGGATCAGATATAAGTCGAGAAAATTATCCTCACTCGCAGCCATGTTTACTTCTGTTTATGTATGTACACGTGTATTGCCGCATAGGCCTATGCCGCCAGTGTCCTGACGCATGAGTCTCACAGTTTGGGTTCTGTCCAGTGAGAAATTTGGCAATATTTTGGCTCAGATGCCAAGCTGGTGAGTGTCTCTTTATTCTCGATCAACGTTGAAGTTCGCAGCTCAGATATAAGTCGTGAACATTATCCTCACTCGCAGCCAATGTACTTATGTTTATGTATGTACACGTGTATTGCCGCATAGGCCTATGCCGCCAGTGTCCTGACGCATGAGTCTCACAGTTTGGGTTCTTTCCAGTGAAAAAATTGGCAATAATTTGGCTCAGATGCCGAGCTGGTGAGTGTCTCTTTATTCTCGATCAACGTTGAAGTTCGCAGCTCAAATATAAGTCGAGAAAAGTATCCTCACTCGAAGCCATGTTTACCTATGTTATGTTTGTACACGTGTATTGCCGCATAGGCCTACGCCGCCAGTGTTCTGACGCATGAGTCTCACAGTTTGGGTTCTTTCCAGTGAGATATTTGGCAATATTTTGGCTCAGATGTCGAGCTGATGAGTGTCTCTTCATTCTCGAACAACGTTAAGTTTCGCAGCTCAGATATAAGCCGAGAAAATTATCCTCACTCGCAGCCATGTTTACCTATGTTTATGTATTTACACGTGTATTGCCGCATAGGCCTAAACCGCCAGTGTCCTGACGCATGAGTCTTACAGTTTGGATTCTTTCGAGTGAACAAATTTGGCAATACTTTAGCTCAGATGCCGAGCTGGTGAGTTTCTCTTCATTCTCGAACAACGTTAAGTTTCGCAGATCAAATATAAGTCGAGAAAATTGTCCTCACTCGCAGACATGTTTACCTATGTTTATGTATGTACACGTGTATTGCCGCATAGGCCTACGCCGCCAGTGTCCTGACGCATGAGTCTTACAATTTGGGTTCTTTCGAGTGCAAACATTTGGCAATATTTTGGCTCAGATGCCGAGCTGGTGAGTGTCTCTACATTCTCGAACAACGTTAAGTTTCGCGGATCAGATATAAGTCGAGAAAATTATCCTCACTCGCAGCCATGTTTACTTCTGTTTATGTATGTACACGTGTATTGCCGCATAGGCCTATGCCGCCAGTGTCCTGACGCATGAGTCTCACAGTTTGGGTTCTTTCCAGTGAGAAATTTGGCAAAATTTTGGCTCAGATGCAAAGCTGGTGAGTGTCTCTTTATTCTCGATCAACGTTGAAGTTCGCAGCTCAGATATAAGTCGAGAACATTATCCTCACTCGCAGCCAATGTACTTATGTTTATGTATGTACACGTGTATTGCCGCGTAGGCCTAAACCGCCAGTGTCCTGACGCATGAGTCTCACAGTTTTGATTCTTTCGAGTGAAAAAATTGGCACTATTTTGGCTCAGATGCCGAGCTGGTGAGTGTCTCTTCATTCTCGAACAACGTTAAGTTTCGCAGCTCAGATATAAGTCGAGAAAATTATCCTCACTCGCAGCCATGTTTACCAATGTTTATGTATTTACACGTGTATTGCCGCGTAGGCCTAAACCGCCAGTGTCCTGACGCCTGAGTCTCACAGTTTGGATTCTTTCGAGTGAAAAATTTGGCAATATTTTGGCTCAGATGCCGAGCTGGTGAGTGTCTCTTCATTCTCGAACAACGTTAAGTTTCGCAGCTCAGATATAAGTCGAGAAAATTATCCTCACTCGCAGCCATGTTTACCTATGTTTATGTATTTACACGTGTATTGCCGCGTAAGCCTAAACCGCCAGTGTCCTGACGCATGAGTCTCACAGTTTGGATTCTTTCGAGTGAAAAATTTGGCAATATTTTGGCTCAGATGCCGAGCTGGTGAGTGTCTCTTCATTCTCGAACAACGTTAGGTTTCGCAGATCAGATATAAGTCGAGAAAATTATCCTCACTTGCAGCCATGTTTATCTATGTTTATGTATTTACACGTGTATTGCCGCATAGGCCTACGCCGCCAGTGTCCCGACGCACGAGTCTCACAGTTTGGGTTTTTTCCAGTAAGAAATTTGGCAATATTGTGGCTCAGATGCCGAGCTGGTGAGTGTCTCTTCATTCTCGATCAACGTTGAAGTTCGCAGCTCAAATATAAGTCGAGAAAATTTTCCTCACTCGCAGACATGTTTACCTATGTTTATGTATGTACACGTGTATTGCCGCATAGGCCTACGCCGCCAGTGTCCTGACGCATGAGTCTTACAATTTGGGTTCTTTCCAGTGAGAAATTTGGCAATATTTTGGCTCAGATGCCGAGCTGGTGAGTGTCTCTTCATTCTCGAACAACGTTAAGTTTCGCAACTCAGATATAAGTCGAGAAAATTATCCTCACTCGCAGCCATGTTTACCTATGTTTATGTATTTACACGTGTATTGCAGCGTAGGCCTAAACCGCCAGTGTCCTGACGCATGAGTCTCACAGTTTGTATTCTTTCGAGTGAAAAATTTGGCAATATTTTGGCTCAGATGCCGAGCTGGTGAGTGTCTCTTCATTCTCGAACAACGTTAAGTTTCGCAGATCAGATATAAGTCGAGAAAATTATCCTCACTCGCAGCCATGTTTATCTATGTTTATTTATTTACACGTGTATTGCCGCATAGGCCTACGCCGCCAGTGTCCTGACGCACGAGTCTCACAGTTTGGGTTCTTTCCAGTAAGAAATTTGGCAATAGTTTGGCTCAGATGCCGAGCTGGTGAGTGTCTCTCCATTCTCGATCAACGTTGAAGTTCGCAGCTCAAATATAAGTCGAGAAAATTTTCCTCACTCGCAGACATGTTTACCTATGTTTATGTATGTACACGTGTATTGCCGCATAGGCCTACGCCGCCAGTGTCCTGACGCATGAGTCTTACAATTTGGGTTCTTTCCAGTGAGAAATTTGGCAATATTTTGGCTCAGATGCCGAGCTGGTGAGTGTCTCTTTATTTTCGAACAACGTTAAGTTTCGCAGCTCAGATATAAGTCGAGAAAATTATCCTCACTCGCAGCCATGTTTACCTATGTTTATGTATTTACACGTGTATTGCCGCATAGGCCTATACCGTCAGTGTCCTGACGCATGAGTCTTACAGTTTGGGTTCTTTCGAGTGCAAAACTTTGGCAATATTTTGGCTCAGATGCCGAGCTGGTGAGTTTCTCTTCATTCTCGAACAACGTTAAGTTTCGCAGATCAAATATAAGTCGAGAAAATTGTCCTCACTCGCAGACATGTTTACCTATGTTTATGTATGTACACGTGTATTGCCGCATAGGCCTACGCCGCCAGTGTCCTGACGCATGAGTCTTACAATTTGGGTTCTTTCCAGTGAGAAATTTGGCAATATTTTGGCTCAGATGCCGAGCTGGTGAGTGTCTCTTCATTCTCGAACAATGTTAAGTTTCGCAACTCAGATATAAGTCGAGAAAATTATCCTCACTCGCAGCCATGTTTACCTATGTTTATGTATTTACACGTGTATTGCCGCATAGTCCTATACCGTCAGTGTCCTGACGCATGAGTCTCACAGTTTGGGTTCTTTCGAGTGCAAACATTTGGCAATATTTTGGCTCAGATGCCGAGCTGGTGAGTGTCTCTTCATTCTCGAACAACGTTAAGTTTCGCGGATCAGATATAAGTCGAGAAAATTATCCTCACTCGCAGCCATGTTTACTTCTGTTTATGTATGTACACGTGTATTGCCGCATAGGCCTATGCCGCCAGTGTCCTGACGCATGAGTCTCACAGTTTGGGTTCTGTCCAGTGAGAAATTTGGCAATATTTTGGCTCAGATGCCAAGCTGGTGAGTGTCTCTTTATTCTCGATCAACGTTGAAGTTCGCAGCTCAGATATAAGTCGAGAACATTATCCTCACTCGCAGCCAATGTACTTATGTTTATGTATGTACACGTGTATTGCCGCATAGGCTTATGCCGCCAGTGTCCTGACGCATGAGTCTCACAGTTTGGGTTCTTTCCAGTAAAAAAATTGGCAATAATTTGGCTCAGATGCCGAGCTGGTGAGTGTCTCTTTATTCTCGATCAACGTTGAAGTTCGCAGCTCAAATATAAGTCGAGAAAAGTATCCTCACTCGAAGCCATGTTTACCTATGTTATGTTTGTACACGTGTATTGCCGCATAGGCCTACGCCGCCAGTGTTCTGACGCATGAGTCTCACAGTTTGGGTTCTTTCCAGTGAGAAATTTGGCAATATTTTGGCTCAGATGTCGAGCTGATGAGTGTGTCTTCATTCTCGAACAACGTTATGTTTCGCAGCTCAGATATAAGCCGAGAAAATTATCCTCACTCGCAGCCATGTTTACCTATGTTTATGTATTTACACGTGTATTGCCGCATAGGCCTAAACCGCCAGTGTCCTGACGCATGAGTCTTACAGTTTGGATTCTTTCGAGTGAACAAATTTGGCAATACTTTAGCTCAGATGCCGAGCTGGTGAGTTTCTCTTCATTCTCGAACAACGTTAAGTTTCGCAGATCAAATATAAGTCGAGAAAATTGTCCTCACTCGCAGACATGTTTACCTCTGTTTATGTATGTACACGTGTATTGCCGCATAGGCCTACGCCGCCAGTGTCCTGACGCATGAGTCTTACAATTTGGGTTCTTTCGAGTGCAAACATTTGGCAATATTTTGGCTCAGATGCCGGGCTGGTGAGTGTCTCTTCATTCTCGAACAACGTTAAGTTTCGCGGATCAGATATAAGTCGAGAAAATTATCCTCACTCGCAGCCATGTTTACTTCTGTTTATGTATGTACACGTGTATTGCGGCATAGGCCTATGCCGCCAGTGTCCTGACGCATGAGTCTCACAGTTTGGGTTCTTTCCAGTGAGAAATTTGGCAAACTTTTGGCTCAGATGCAAAGCTGGTGAGTGTCTCTTTATTCTCGATCAACGTTGAAGTTCGCAGCTCAGATATAAGTCGAGAACATTATCCTCACTCGCAGCCAATGTACTTATGTTTATGTATGTACACGTGTATTGCCGCGTAGGCCTAAACCGCCAGTGTCCTGACGCATGAGTCTCACAGTTTTGATTCTTTCGAGTGAAAAAATTGGCACTATTTTGGCTCAGATGCCGAGCTGGTGAGTGTCTCTTCATTCTCGAACAACGTTAAGTTTCACAGCTCAGATATAAGTCGAGAAAATTATCCTCACTCGCAGCCATGTTTACCAATGTTTATGTATTTACACGTGTATTGCCGCGTAGGCCTAAACCGCCAGTGTCCTGACGCATGAGTCTCACAGTTTGGATTCTTTCGAGTGAAAAATTTGGCAATATTTTGGCTCAGATGCCGAGCTGGTGAGTGTCTCTTCATTCTCGAACAACGTTAAGTTTCGCAGCTCAGATATAAGTCGAGAAAATTATCCTCACTCGCAGCCATGTTTACCAATGTTTATGTATTTACACGTGTATTGCTGCGTAGGCCTAAACCGCCAGTGTCCTGACGCATAAGTCTCACAGTTTGGATTCTTTCGAGTGAAACATTTGGCAATATTTTGGCTCAGATGCCGAGCTGGTGAGTGTCTCTTCATTCTCGAACAACGTTAAGTTTCGCAGATCAGATATAAGTCGAGAAAATTATCCTCACTCGCAGCCATGTTTACTTCTGTTTATGTATGTACACGTGTATTGCCGCATAGGCCTATGCCGCCAGTGTCCTGACGCATGAGTCTCACAGTTTGGGTTCTTTCCAGTGAGAAATTTGGCAAACTTTTGGCTCAGATGCAAAGCTGGTGAGTGTCTCTTTATTCTCGATCAACGTTGAAGTTCGCAGCTCAGATATAAGTCGAGAACATTATCCTCACTCGCAGCCAATGTACTTATGTTTATGTATGTACACGTGTATTGCCGCGTAGGCCTAAACCGCCAGTGTCCTGACGCATGAGTCTCACAGTTTTGATTCTTTCGAGTGAAAAAATTGGCACTATTTTGGCTCAGATGCCGAGCTGGTGAGTGTCTCTTCATTCTCGAACAACGTTAAGTTTCGCAGCTCAGATATAAGTCGAGAAAATTATCCTCACTCGCAGCCATGTTTACCAATGTTTATGTATTTACACGTGTATTGCCGCGTAGGCCTAAACCGCCAGTGTCCTGACGCATGAGTCTCACAGTTTGGATTCTTTCGAGTGAAAAATTTGGCAATATTTTGGCTCAGATGCCGAGCTGGTGAGTGTCTCTTCATTCTCGAACAACGTTAAGTTTCGCAGCTCAGATATAAGTCGAGAAAATTATCCTCACTCGCAGCCATGTTTACCTATGTTTATGTATTTACACGTGTATTGCCGCGTAAGCCTAAACCGCCAGTGTCCTGACGCATGAGTCTCACAGTTTGGATTCTTTCGAGTGAAAAATTTGGCAATATTTTGGCTCAGATGCCGAGCTGGTGAGTGTCTCTTCATTCTCGAACAACGTTAAGTTTCGCAGATCAGATATAAGTCGAGAAAATTATCCTCACTTGCAGCCATGTTTATCTATGTTTATGTATTTACACGTGTATTGCCGCATAGGCCTACGCCGCCAGTGTCCCGACGCACGAGTCTCACAGTTTGGGTTTTTTCCAGTAAGAAATTTGGCAATATTGTGGCTCAGATGCCGAGCTGGTGAGTGTCTCTTCATTCTCGATCAACGTTGAAGTTCGCAGCTCAAATATAAGTCGAGAAAATTTTCCTCACTCGCAGACATGTTTACCTATGTTTATGTATGTACACGTGTATTGCCGCATAGGCCTACGCCCCCAGTGTACTGACGCATGAGTCTTACAATTTGGGTTCTTTCCAGTGAGAAATTTAGCAATATTTTGGCTCAGATGCCGAGCTGGTGAGTGTCTCTTCATTCTCGAACAACGTTAAGTTTCGCAACTCAGATATAAGTCCTGAAAATTATCCTCACTCGCAGCCAATGTACTTATGTTTATGTATGTACACGTGTATTGCCGCATAGGCCTATGCCGCCAGTGTCCTGACGCATGAGTCTCACAGTTTGGGTTCTTTCCAGTGAGAAATTTGGCAAACTTTTGGCTCAGATGCAAAGCTGGTGAGTGTCTCTTTATTCTCGATCAACGTTGAAGTTCGCAGCTCAGATATAAGTCGAGAACATTATCCTCACTCGCAGCCAATGTACTTATGTTTATGTATGTACACGTGTATTGCCGCGTAGGCCTAAACCGCCAGTGTCCTGACGCATGAGTCTCACAGTTTTGATTCTTTCGAGTGAAAAAATTGGCACTATTTTGGCTCAGATGCCGAGCTGGTGAGTGTCTCTTCATTCTCGAACAACGTTAAGTTTCGCAGCTCAGATATAAGTCGAGAAAATTATCCTCACTCGCAGCCATGTTTACCAATGTTTATGTATTTACACGTGTATTGCCGCGTAGGCCTAAACCGCCAGTGTCCTGACGCATGAGTCTCACAGTTTGGATTCTTTCGAGTGAAAAATTTGGCAATATTTTGGCTCAGATGCCGAGCTGGTGAGTGTCTCTTCATTCTCGAACAACGTTAAGTTTCGCAGCTCAGATATAAGTCGAGAAAATTATCCTCACTCGCAGCCATGTTTACCTATGTTTATGTATTTACACGTGTATTGCCGCGTAAGCCTAAACCGCCAGTGTCCTGACGCATGAGTCTCACAGTTTGGATTCTTTCGAGTGAAAAATTTGGCAATATTTTGGCTCAGATGCCGAGCTGGTGAGTGTCTCTTCATTCTCGAACAACGTTAAGTTTCGCAGATCAGATATAAGTCGAGAAAATTATCCTCACTTGCAGCCATGTTTATCTATGTTTATGTATTTACACGTGTATTGCCGCATAGGCCTACGCCGCCAGTGTCCCGACGCACGAGTCTCACAGTTTGGGTTTTTTCCAGTAAGAAATTTGGCAATATTGTGGCTCAGATGCCGAGCTGGTGAGTGTCTCTTCATTCTCGATCAACGTTGAAGTTCGCAGCTCAAATATAAGTCGAGAAAATTTTCCTCACTCGCAGACATGTTTACCTATGTTTATGTATGTACACGTGTATTGCCGCATAGGCCTACGCCCCCAGTGTACTGACGCATGAGTCTTACAATTTGGGTTCTTTCCAGTGAGAAATTTAGCAATATTTTGGCTCAGATGCCGAGCTGGTGAGTGTCTCTTCATTCTCGAACAACGTTAAGTTTCGCAACTCAGATATAAGTCGAGAAAATTATCCTCACTCGCAGCCATGTTTACCTATGTTTATGTATTTACACGTGTATTGCAGCGTAGGCCTAAACCGCCAGTGTCCTGACGCATGAGTCTCACAGTTTGTATTCTTTCGAGTGAAAAATTTGGCAATATTTTGGCTCAGATGCCGAGCTGGTGAGTGTCTCTTCATTCTCGAACAACGTTAAGTTTCGCAGATCAAATATAAGTCGAGAAAATTGTCCTCACTCGCAGACATGTTTACCTATGTTTATGTATGTACACGTGTATTGCCGCATAGGCCTACGCCGCCAGTGTCCTGACGCATGAGTCTTACAATTTGGGTTCTTTCCAGTGAGAAATTTGGCAATATTTTGGCTCAGATGCCGAGCTGGTGAGTGTCTCTTCATTCTCGAACAATGTTAAGTTTCGCAACTCAGATATAAGTCGAGAAAATTATCCTCACTCGCAGCCATGTTTACCTATGTTTATGTATTTACACGTGTATTGCCGCATAGTCCTATACCGTCAGTGTCCTGACGCATGAGTCTCACAGTTTGGGTTCTTTCGAGTGCAAACATTTGGCAATATTTTGGCTCAGATGCCGAGCTGGTGAGTGTCTCTTCATTCTCGAACAACGTTAAGTTTCGCGGATCAGATATAAGTCGAGAAAATTATCCTCACTCGCAGCCATGTTTACTTCTGTTTATGTATGTACACGTGTATTGCCGCATAGGCCTATGCCGCCAGTGTCCTGACGCATGAGTCTCACAGTTTGGGTTCTGTCCAGTGAGAAATTTGGCAATATTTTGGCACAGATGCCAAGCTGGTGAGTGTCTCTTTATTCTCGATCAACGTTGAAGTTCGCAGCTCAGATATAAGTCGAGAACATTATCCTCACTCGCAGCCAATGTACTTATGTTTATGTATGTACACGTGTATTGCCGCATAGGCCTATGCCGCCAGTGTCCTGACGCATGAGTCTCACAGTTTGGGTTCTTTCCAGTAAAAAAATTGGCAATAATTTGGCTCAGATGCCGAGCTGGTGAGTGTCTCTTTATTCTCGATCAACGTTGAAGTTCGCAGCTCAAATATAAGTCGAGAAAAGTATCCTCACTCGAAGCCATGTTTACCTATGTTATGTTTGTACACGTGTATTGCCGCATAGGCCTACGCCGCCAGTGTTCTGACGCATGAGTCTCACAGTTTGGGTTCTTTCCAGTGAGAAATTTGGCAATATTTTGGCTCAGATGTCGAGCTGATGAGTGTCTCTTCATTCTCGAACAACGTTATGTTTCGCAGCTCAGATATAAGCCGAGAAAATTATCCTCACTCGCAGCCATGTTTACCTATGTTTATGTATTTACACGTGTATTGCCGCATAGGCCTAAACCGCCAGTGTCCTGACGCATGAGTCTTACAGTTTGGATTCTTTCGAGTGAACAAATTTGGCAATACTTTAGCTCAGATGCCGAGCTGGTGAGTTTCTCTTCATTCTCGAACAACGTTAAGTTTCGCAGATCAAATATAAGTCGAGAAAATTGTCCTCACTCGCAGACATGTTTACCTCTGTTTATGTATGTACACGTGTATTGCCGCATAGGCCTACGCCGCCAGTGTCCTGACGCATGAGTCTTACAATTTGGGTTCTTTCGAGTGCAAACATTTGGCAATATTTTGGCTCAGATGCCGAGCTGGTGAGTGTCTCTTCATTCTCGAACAACGTTAAGTTTCGCGGATCAGATATAAGTCGAGAAAATTATCCTCACTCGCAGCCATGTTTACTTCTGTTTATGTATGTACACGTGTATTGCGGCATAGGCCTATGCCGCCAGTGTCCTGACGCATGAGTCTCACAGTTTGGGTTCTTTCCAGTGAGAAATTTGGCAAACTTTTGGCTCAGATGCAAAGCTGGTGAGTGTCTCTTTATTCTCGATCAACGTTGAAGTTCGCAGCTCAGATATAAGTCGAGAACATTATCCTCACTCGCAGCCAATGTACTTATGTTTATGTATGTACACGTGTATTGCCGCGTAGGCCTAAACCGCCAGTGTCCTGACGCATGAGTCTCACAGTTTTGATTCTTTCGAGTGAAAAAATTGGCACTATTTTGGCTCAGATGCCGAGCTGGTGAGTGTCTCTTCATTCTCGAACAACGTTAAGTTTCACAGCTCAGATATAAGTCGAGAAAATTATCCTCACTCGCAGTCATGTTTACCAATGTTTATGTATTTACACGTGTATTGCCGCGTAGGCCTAAACCGCCAGTGTCCTGACGCATGAGTCTCACAGTTTGGATTCTTTCGAGTGAAAAATTTGGCAATATTTTGGCTCAGATGCCGAGCTGGTGAGTGTCTCTTCATTCTCGAACAACGTTAAGTTTCGCAGCTCAGATATAAGTCGAGAAAATTATCCTCACTCGCAGCCATGTTTACCAATGTTTATGTATTTACACGTGTATTGCTGCGTAGGCCTAAACCGCCAGTGTCCTGACGCATAAGTCTCACAGTTTGGATTCTTTCGAGTGAAACATTTGGCAATATTTTGGCTCAGATGCCGAGCTGGTGAGTGTCTCTTCATTCTCGAACAACGTTAAGTTTCGCAGATCAGATATAAGTCGAGAAAATTATCCTCACTCGCAGCCATGTTTATCTATGTTTATGTATTTACACGTGTATTGCCGCATAGGCCTACGCCGCCAGTGTCCTGACGCACGAGTCTCACAGTTTGGGTTCTTTCCAGTGAGAAATTTGACAATATTTTGGCTCAGATGCCGAGCTGGTGAGTGTCTCTTCATTCTCGATCAACGTTGAAGTTCGCAGCTCAAATATAAGTCGAGAAAATTTTCCTCACTCGCAGACATGTTTACCTATGTTTATGTATGTACACGTGCATTGCCGCATTGGCCTACGCTGCCAGTGTCCTGACGCATGAGTCTTACAATTTGGGTTCTTTCCAGTGAGAAATTTGGCAATATTTTGGCTCAGATGCAAAGCTGGTGAGTGTCTCTTTATTCTCGATCAACGTTGAAGTTCGCAGCTCAGATATAAGTCGAGAACATTATCCTCACTCGCAGCCAATGTACTTATGTTTATGTATGTACACGTGTATTGCCGCGTAGGCCTAAACCGCCAGTGTCCTGACGCATGAGTCTCACAGTTTTGATTCTTTCGAGTGAAAAAAATTGGCACTATTTTGGCTCAGATGCCGAGCTGGTGAGTGTCTCTTCATTCTCGAACAACGTTAAGTTTCGCAGCTCAGATATAAGTCGAGAAAATTATCCTCACTCGCAGCCATGTTTACCAATGTTTATGTATTTACACGTGTATTGCCGCGTAGGCCTAAACCGCCAGTGTCCTGACGCATGAGTCTCACAGTTTGGATTCTTTCGAGTGAAAAATTTGGCAATATTTTGGCTCAGATGCCGAGCTGGTGAGTGTCTCTTCATTCTCGAACAACGTTAAGTTTCGCAGCTCAGATATAAGTCGAGAAAATTATCCTCACTCGCAGCCATGTTTACCAATGTTTATGTATTTACACGTGTATTGCTGCGTAGGCCTAAACCGCCAGTGTCCTGACGCATGAGTCTCACAGTTTGGATTCTTTCGAGTGAAACATTTGGCAATATTTTGGCTCAGATGCCGAGCTGGTGAGTGTCTCTTTATTCTCGAACAACGTTAAGTTTCGCAGATCAGATATAAGTCGAGAAAATTATCCTCACTCGCAGCCATGTTTATCTATGTTTATGTATTTACACGTGTATTGCCGCATAGGCCTACGCCGCCAGTGTCCTGACGCACGAGTCTCACAGTTTGGGTTCTTTCCAGTGAGAAATTTGACAATATTTTGGCTCAGATGCCGAGCTGGTGAGTGTCTCTTCATTCTCGATCAACGTTGAAGTTCGCAGCTCAAATATAAGTCGAGAAAATTTTCCTCACTCGCAGACATGTTTACCTATGTTTATGTATGTACACGTGTATTGCCGCATAGGCCTACGCTGCCAGTGTCCTGACGCATGAGTCTTACAATTTGGGTTCTTTCCAGTGAGAAATTTGGCAATATTTTGGCTCAGATGCCGAGCTGGTGAGTGTCTCTTCATTCTCGAACAACGTTAAGTTTCACAGCTCAGATATAAGTCGAGAAAATTATCCTCACTCGCAGCCATGTTTACCAATGTTTATGTATTTACACGTGTATTGCCGCGTAGGCCTAAACCGCCAGTGTCCTGACGCATGAGTCTCACAGTTTGGATTCTTTCGAGTGAAAAATTTGGCAATATTTTGGCTCAGATGCCCAGCTGGTGAGTGTCTCTTCATTCTCGAACAACGTTAAGTTTCGCAGCTCAGATATAAGTCGAGAAAATTATCCTCACTCGCAGCCATGTTTACCAATGTTTATGTATTTACACGTGTATTGCTGCGTAGGCCTAAACCGCCAGTGTCCTGACGCATAAGTCTCACAGTTTGGATTCTTTCGAGTGAAACATTTGGCAATATTTTGGCTCAGATGCCGAGCTGGTGAGTGTCTCTTCATTCTCGAACAACGTTAAGTTTCGCAGATCAGATATAAGTCGAGAAAATTATCCTCACTCGCAGCCATGTTTATCTATGTTTATGTATTTACACGTGTATTGCCGCATAGGCCTACGCCGCCAGTGTCCTGACGCACGAGTCTCACAGTTTGGGTTCTTTCCAGTGAGAAATTTGACAATATTTTGGCTCAGATGCCGAGCTGGTGAGTGTCTCTTCATTCTCGATCAACGTTGAAGTTCGCAGCTCAAATATAAGTCGAGAAAATTTTCCTCACTCGCAGACATGTTTACCTATGTTTATGTATGTACACGTGCATTGCCGCATAGGCCTACGCTGCCAGTGTCCTGACGCATGAGTCTTACAATTTGGGTTCTTTCCAGTGAGAAATTTGGCAATATTTTGGCTCAGATGCAAAGTTGGTGAGTGTCTCTTTATTCTCGATCAACGTTGAAGTTCGCAGCTCAGATATAAGTCGAGAACATTATCCTCACTCGCAGCCATGTTTATCTATGTTTATGTATTTACACGTGTATTGCCGCATATGCCTATACCGTCAGTGTCCTGACGCATGAGTCTCACAGTTTGGGTTCTTTCGAGTGCAAACATATGGCAATATTTTGGCTCAGATGCCGAGCTGGTGAGTGTCTCTTAATTCTCGAACAACGTTAAGTTTCGCGTATCAGATATAAGTCGAGAAAATTATCCTCACTCGCAGCCATGTTTACTTCTGTTTATGTATGTACACGTGTATTGCCGCATATGCCTATGCCGCCAGTGTCCTATGCCGCCAGTGTCCTGACGCATGAGTCTCACAGTTTGGGTTCTTTCCAGTGAAAAATATGGCAATAATTTGGCTCAGATGCCGAGCTGGTGAGTGTCTCTTCATTCTCGATTAACGTTGAAGTTCGCAGCTCAAATATAAGTCGAGAAAATTTGCCTCACTCGCAGACATGTTTACCTATGTTTATGTATGTACACGTGTATTGCCGCATAGGCCTACGCAGCCAGTGTCCTGACGCATGAGTCTTACAATTTGGGTTCTTTCCAGTGAGAAATTTGGCAATATTTTGGCTCAGATGCCGAGCTGGTGAGTGTCTCTTCATTCTCGAACAACGTTAAGTTTCGCAGATCAGATATAAGTCGAGAAAATTATCCTCACTCGCAGCCATGTTTATCTATGTTTATGTATTTACACGTGTATTGCCGCATAGGCCTACGCTGCCAGTGTCCTGACGCACGAGTCTCACAGTTTGGGTTCTTTCCAGTGAGAAATTTGGCAATATTTTGGCTCAGATGCCGAGCTGGTGAGTGTCTCTTCATTCTCGAACAACGTTAAGTTTCGCAACTCAGATATAAGTCGAGAAAATTATCCTCACTCGCAGCCATGTTTACCTATGTTTATGTATTTACACGTGTATTGCCGCATATGCCTATACCGTCAGTGTCCTGACGCATGAGTCTCACAGTTTGGGTTCTTTCGAGTGCAAACATATGGCAATATTTTGGCTCAGATGCCGAGCTGGTGAGTGTCTCTTAATTCTCGAACAACGTTAAGTTTCGCGGATCAGATATAAGTCGAGAAAATTATCCTCACTCGCAGCCATGTTTACTTCTGTTTATGTATGTACACGTGTATTGTCGCATAGGCCTACGCCGCCAGTGTCCTGACGCATGAGTCTTACAATTTGGGTTCTTTCCAGTGAGAAATTTGGCAATATTTTGTCTCAGATGCCGAGCCGGTGAGTGTCTCTTCATTCTCGAACAACGTTAAGTTTCGCAGCTCAGATATAAGTCGAGAAAATTATCCTCACTCGCAGCCATGTTTACCAATGTTTATGTATTTACACGTGTATTGCCGCATAGGCCTACGCCGCCAGTGTCCTGACGCACGAGTCTCACAGTTTGGGTTCTTTCCAGTGAGAAATTTGGCAATATTTTGGCTCAGATGCCGAGCTGGTGAGTGTCTCTTCATTCTCGAACAACGTTAAGTTTCGCAGATCAGATATAAGTCGAGAAAATTATCCTCACTCGCAGCCATGTTTATCTATGTTTATGTATTTACACGTGTATTGCCGCATAGGCCTACGCCGCCAGTGTCCTGACGCACGAGTCTCACAGTTTGGGTTCTTTCCAGTGAGAAATTTGGCAATATTTTGGCTCAGATGCCGAGCTGGTGAGTGTCTCTTCATTCTCGAACAACGTTAAGTTTCGCAGATCAGATATAAGTCGAGAAAATTATCCTCACTCGCAGCCATGTTTATCTATGTTTATGTATTTACACGTGTATTGCCGCATAGGCCTACGCCGCCAGTGTCCTGACGCACGAGTCTCACAGTTTGGGTTCTTTCCAGTGAGAAATTTGGCAATATTTTCGCTCAGATGCCGAGCTGGTGAGTGTCTCTTCATTCTCGATCAACGTTGAAGTTCGCAGCTCAAATATAAGTCGAGAAAATTTGCCTCACTCGCAGACATGTTTACCTATGTTTATGTATGTACACGTGTATTGCCGCATAGGCCTACGCCGCCAGTGTCCTGACGCATGAGTCTTACAATTTGGGTTCTTTCCAGTGAGAAATTTGGCAATATTTTGGCTCAGATGCCGAGCTGGTGAGTGTCTCTTCATTCTCGAACAACGTTAAGTTTCGCAGATCAGATATAAGTCGAGAAAATTATCCTCACTCGCAGCCATGTTTATCTATGTTTATGTATTTACACGTGTATTGCCGCATAGGCCTACGCTGCCAGTGTCCTGACGCACGAGTCTCACAGTTTGGGTTCTTTCCAGTGAGAAATTTGGCAATATTTTGGCTCAGATGCCGAGCTGGTGAGTGTCTCTTCATTCTCGAACAACGTTAAGTTTCGCAACTCAGATATAAGTCGAGAAAATTATCCTCACTCGCAGCCATGTTTACCTATGTTTATGTATTTACACGTGTATTGCCGCATATGCCTATACCGTCAGTGTCCTGACGCATGAGTCTCACAGTTTGGGTTCTTTCGAGTGCAAACATATGGCAATATTTTGGCTCAGATGCCGAGCTGGTGAGTGTCTCTTCATTCTCGAACAACGTTAAGTTTCGCAACTCAGATATAAGTCGAGAAAATTATCCTCACTCGCAGCCATGTTTACCTATGTTTATGTATTTACACGTGTATTGCCGCATATGCCTATACCGTCAGTGTCCTGACGCATGAGTCTCACAGTTTGGGTTCTTTCGAGTGCAAACATATGGCAATATTTTGGCTCAGATGCCGAGCTGGTGAGTGTCTCTTAATTCTCGAACAACGTTAAGTTTCGCGTATCAGATATAAGTCGAGAAAATTATCCTCACTCGCAGCCATGTTTACTTCTGTTTATGTATGTACACGTGTATTGCCGCATATGCCTATGCCGCCAGTGTCCTATGCCGCCAGTGTCCTGACGCATGAGTCTCACAGTTTGGGTTCTTTCCAGTGAAAAATATGGCAATAATTTGGCTCAGATGCCGAGCTGGTGAGTGTCTCTTCATTCTCGATTAACGTTGAAGTTCGCAGCTCAAATATAAGTCGAGAAAATTATCCTCACTCGCAGCCATGTTTACCTATGTTATGTCTGTACACGTGTATTGCCGCATAGGCCTAAACCGCCAGTGTCCTGACGCATGAGTCTTAAAGTTTGGATTCTTTCGAGTGAAAAATTTGGCAATATTTTAGCTCAGATGCCGAGCTGGTGAGTTTCTCTTCATTCTCGAACAACGTTAAGTTTCGCAGATCAAATATAAGTCGAGAAAATTGTCCTCACTCGCAGACATGTTTACCTATGTTTATGTATGTACACTTGTATAGCCGCATAGGCCTACGCCGCCAGTGTCCTGACGCATGAGTCTTACAATTTGGGTTCTTTCGAGTGCAAACATTTGGCAATATTTTGGCTCAGATGCCGAGCTGGTGAGTGTCTCTTCATTCTCGAACAACGTTAAGTTTCGCGGATCAGATATAAGTCGAGAAAAATATCCTCACTCGCAGCCATGTTTACTTCTGTTTATGTATGTACACGTGTATTGCCGCATAGGCCTATGCCGCCAGTGTCCTGACGCATGAGTCTCACAGTTTGGGTTCTTTCCAGTGAGAAATTTGGCCAAATCTTGGCTCAGATGCAAAGCTGGTGAGTGTCTCTTTATTCTCGATCAACGTTGAAGTTCGCAGCTCAGATATAAGTCGAGAACATTATCCTCACTCGCAGCCAATGTACTTATGTTTATGTATGTACACGTGTATTGCCGCGTAGGCCTAAACCGCCAGTGTCCTGACGCATGAGTCTCACAGTTTGGATTCTTTCGAGTGAAAAATTTGGCACTATTTTGGCTCAGATGCCGAGCTGGTGAGTGTCTCTTCATTCTCGAACAACGTTAAGTTTCGCAGCTCAGATATAAGTCGAGAAAATTATCCTCACTCGCAGCCATGTTTACCAATGTTTATGTATTTACACGTGTATTGCCGCGTAGGCCTAAACCGCCAGTGTCCTGACGCATGAGTCTCACAGTTTGGATTCTTTCGAGTGAAACATTTGGCAATATTTTGGCTCAGATGCCGAGCTGGTGAGTGTCTCTTCATTCTCGAACAACGTTAAGTTTCGCAGATCAGATATAAGTCGAGAAAATTATCCTCACTTGCAGCCATGTTTATCTATGTTTATGTATTTACACGTGTATTGCCGCATAGGCCTATACCGTCAGTGTCCTGACGCATGAGTCTCACAGTTTGGGTTCTTTCGAGTGCAAACATTTGGCAATATTTTGGCTCAGATGCCGAGCTGGTGAGTGTCTCTTCATTCTCGAACAACGTTAAGTTTCGCGGATCAGATATAAGTCGAGAAAATTATCCTCACTCGCAGCCATGTTTACTTCTGTTTATGTATGTACACGTGTATTGCCGCATAGGCCTACGCCGCCAGTGTCCTGACGCATGAGTCTTACAATTTGGGTTCTTTCCAGTGAGAAATTTGGCAATATTTTGGCTCAGATGCCGAGCTGGTGAGTGTCTCTTCAATCGCGAACAACGTTAAGTTTTGCAGCTCAGATATAAGTCGAGAAAATTATCCTCACTCGCAGCCATGTTTACCTATGTTTATGTATTTACACGTGTATTGCCGCATAGGCCTATACCGTCAGTGTCCTGACGCATGAGTCTTACAATTTGGGTTCATTCCAGTGAGAAATTTGCCAATATTTTGGCTCAGATGCCGAGCTGGTGAGTGTCTCTTCATTCTCGAACAACGTTAAGTTTCGCAACTCAGATATAAGTCGAGAACATTATCCTCACTCGCAGCCATGTTTACCTAGGTTTATGTATTTACACGTGTATTGCCGCATAGGCCTATACCGTCAGTGTCCTGACGCATGAGTCTCACAGTTTGGGTTCTTTCGAGTGCAAACATTTGGCAATATTTTGGCTCAGATGCCGAGCTGGTGAGTGTCTCTTCATTCTCGAACAACGTTAAGTTTCGCGGATCAGATATAAGTCGAGAAAATTATCCTCACTCGCAGCCATGTTTACTTCTGTTTATGTATGTACACGTATATTGCCGCATAGGCCTACGCCGCCAGTGTCCTGACGCATGAGTCTTACAATTTGGGTTCATTCCAGTGAGAAATTTGGCAATATTTTGGCTCAGATGCCGAGCTGGTGAGTGTCTCTTCATTCTCGAACAACGTTAAGTTTCGCAACTCAGATATAAGTCGAGAAAATTATCCTCACTCGCAGCCATGTTTACCTATGTTTATGTATTTACACGTGTATTGCCGCATAGGCCTATACCGTCAGTGTCCTGACGCATGAGTCTCACAGTTTGGGTTCTTTCGAGTGCAAACATTTGGCAATATTTTGGCTCAGATGCCGAGCTGGTGAGTGTCTCTTAATTCTCGAACAACGTTGGGTTTCGCGTATCAGATATAAGTCGAGAAAATTATCCTCACTCGCAGCCATGTTTACTTCTGTTTATGTATGTACACGTGTATTGCCGCATAGGCCTCTTCCGCCAGTGTCCTATGCCGCCAGTGTCCTGACGCATGAGTCTCACAGTTTGGGTTCTTTCCAGTGAAAAATATGGCAATAATTTGGCTCAGATGCCGAGCTGGTGAGTGTCTCTTCATTCTCGATCAACGTTGAAGTTCGCAGCTCAAATATAAGTCGAGAAAAGTATCCTCACTCGAAGCCATGTTTACCTATGTTATGTCTGTACACGTGTATTGCCGCATAGGCTTACGCCGCCAGTGTTCTGACGCATGAGTCTCACAGTTTGGGTTCTTTCCAGTGAGAAATTTGGCAATATTTTGGCTCAGATGTCGAGCTGATGAGTGTCTCTTCATTCTCGAACAACGTTAAGTTTCGCAGCTCAGATATAAGTCGAGAAAATTATCCTCACTCGCAGCCAATGTACTGATGTTTATGTATGTACACGTGTATTGCCGCGTAGGCCTAAACCGCCAGTGTCCTGACGCATGAGTCTCACAGTTTGGATTCTTTCGAGTGAAAAATTTGGCACTATTTTGGCTCAGATGCCGAGCTGGTGAGTTTCTCTTCATTCTCGAACAACGTTAAGTTTCGCAGATCAAATATAAGTCGAGAAAATTGTCCTCACTCGCAGACATGTTTACCTATGTTTATGTATGTACACGTGTATTGCCGCCTAGGCCTACGCCGCCAGTGTCCTGACGCATGAGTCTTACAATTTGGGTTCTTTCCAGTGAGAAATTTGGCACAATTTTGGCTCAGATGCAAAGCTGGTGAGTGTCTCTTTATTCTCGATCAACGTTGAAGTTCGCAGCTCAGATATAAGTCGAGAACATTATCCTCACTCGCAGCCAATGTACTTATGTTTATGTATGTACACGTGTATTGCCGCGTAGGCCTAAACCGCCAGTGTCCTGACGCATGAGTCTCACAGTTTGGATTCTTTCGAGTGAAAAATTTGGCACTATTTTGGCTCAGATGCCGAGCTGGTGAGTGTCTCTTCATTCTCGAACAACGTTAAGTTTCGCAGCTCAGATATAAGTCGAGAAAATTATCCTCACTCGCAGCCATGTTTACCAATGTTTATGTATTTACACGTGTATTGCAGCGTAGGCCTAAACCGCCAGTGTCCTGACGCATGAGTCTCACAGTTTGGATTCTTTCGAGTGAACAAATTGGCAATATTTTGGCTCAGATGCCGAACTGGTGAGTGTCTCTTCATTCTCGAACAACGTTAAGTTTCGCAGCTCAGATATAAGTCGAGAAAATTATCCTCACTCGCAGCCATGTTTACCAATGTTTATGTATTTACACGTGTATTGCCGCGTAGGCCTAAACCGCCAGTGTCCTGACGCATGAGTCTCACAGTTTGGATTCTTTCGAGTGAAACATTTGGCAATATTTTGGCTCAGATGCCGAGCTGGTGAGTGTCTCTTCATTCTCGAACAACGTTAAGTTTCGCAGATCAGATATAAGTCGAGAAAATTATCCTCACTCGCAGCCATGTTTATCTATGTTTATGTATTTACACGTGTATTGCCGCATAGGCCTATACCGTCAGTGTCCTGACGCATGAGTCTCACAGTTTGGGTTCTTTCGAGTGCAAACATTTGGCAATATTTTGGCTCAGATGCCGAGCTGGTGAGTGTCTCTTCATTCTCGAACAACGTTAAGTTTCGCGGATCAGATATAAGTCGAGAAAGTTATCCTCACTCGCAGCCATGTTTGCTTCTGTTTATGTATGTACACGTGTATTGCCGCATAGGCCTATACCGTCAGTGTCCTGACGCATGAGTCTCACAGTTTGGGTTCTTTCGAGTGCAAACATTTGGCAATATTTTGACTCAGATGCCGAGCTGGTGAGTGTCTCTTCATTCTCGAACAACGTTAAGTTTCGCGTATCAGATATAAGTCGAGAAAATTATCCTCACTCGCAGCCATGTTTACCTATGTTTATGTATTTACACGTTTATTGCCGCATAGGTCTACGCCGCCAGTGTCCTGACGCATGAGTCTTACAATTTGGGTTCTTTCCAGTGAGAAATTTGGCAATATTTTAGCTCAGATGCCGAGCTGGTGAGTGTCTCTTCATTCTCGAACAACGTTAAGTTTCGCAACTCAGATATAAGTCGAGAAAATTATCCTCACTCGCAGCCATGTTTACCTATGTTTATGTATTTACACGTGTATTGCCGCATAGGCCTATACCGTCAGTGTCCTGACGCATGAGTCTCACAGTTTGGGTTCTTTCGAGTGCAAACATTTGGCAATATTTTGGCTCAGATGCCGAGCTGGTGAGTGTCTCTTCATTCTCGAACAACGTTAAGTTTCGCGGATCAGATATAAGTCGAGAAAATTATCCTCACTCGCAGCCATGTTTACTTCTGTTTATGTATGTACACGTGTATTGCCGCATAGGCCTACGCCGCCAGTGTCCTGACGCATGAGTCTTACAATTTGGGTTCTTTCCAGTGAGAAATTTGGCAATATTTTGGCTCAGATGCCGAGCTGGTGAGTGTCTCTTCATTCTCGAACAACGTTAAGTTTCGCAACTCAGATATAAGTCGAGAAAATTATCCTCACTCGCAGCCATGTTTACCTATGTTTATGTATTTACACGTGTATTGCCGCATATGCCTATACCGTCAGTGTCCTGACGCATGAGTCTCACAGTTTGGGTTCTTTCGAGTGCAAACATTTGGCAATATTTTGGCTCAGATGCCGAGCTGGTGAGTGTCTCTTAATTCTCGAACAACGTTAAGTTTCGCGTATCAGATATAAGTCGAGAAAATTATCCTCACTCGCAGCCATGTTTACTTCTGTTTATGTATGTACACGTGTATTGCCGCATAGGCCTATGCCGCCAGTGTCCTATGCCGCCAGTGTCCTGACGCATGAGTCTCACAGTTTGGTTTTTTTCCAGTGAAAAATATGGCAATAATTTGGCTCAGATGCCGAGCTGGTGAGTGTCTCTTCATTCTCGATCAACGTTGAAGTTCGCAGCTCAAATATAAGTCGAGAAAAGTATCCTCACTCGAAGCCATGTTTACCTATGTTATGTCTGTACACGTGTATTGCCGCATAGGCCTACGCCGCCAGTGTTCTGACGCATGAGTCTCACAGTTTGGGTTCTTTCCAGTGAGAAATGTGGCAATATTTTGGCTCAGATGTCGAGCTGATGAGTGTCTCTTCATTCTCGAACAACGTTAAGTTTCGCAGCTCAGATATAAGTCGAGAAAATTATCCTCACTCGCAGCCATGTTTACCTATGTTTATGTATTTACACGTGTATTGCCGCATAGGCCTAAACCGCCAGTGTCCTGACGCATGAGTCTTACAGTTTGGATTCTTTCGAGTAAAAAATTTGGCAATATTTTAGCTCAGATGCCGAGCTGGTGAGTTTCTCTTCATTTTCGAACAACGTTAAGTTTCGCAGATCAAATATAAGTCGAGAAAATTATCCTCACTCGCAGCCAATGTACTTATGTTTATGTATGTACACGTGTATTGCCGCGTAGGCCTAAACCGCCAGTGTCCTGACGCATGATATAACCCGAGAAACTGTTACTCATTCGCATCATGTTTATATTTTTCTGTGTTGAATTATTGCCCATTGCGTATACACTCATTGAATGCCCTTGCTCGGCTCTGATCTAATGGCCTTGACTTTCTAAATCTCGGGTTTCCGGCTGCTGCTGTGAGAAACTCGGCAATTTGTTGTCATGGATTGGGAGCTGGTATGTGTCGCCTCACTCTGCAACAAATTTGACGTTCGCAGATTAGATATAACCCGAGAAAATGTTACTCATTCGCGTCATGTTTATATTTTTCTGTGTTGAATTCTTAACCATTGCGTATACATCCATTGAATGCCCTTGCCCTTGATCCAGTGGCCTTGACTTGTTAAATCTCGGGATTCCGGTTGCTTCTGTGAGAAACTTGTCAATTTTCAGTCATGGATTGGGAGCTGGTATGTGTCGCCTCACTCTGCAACAATTTGACGTTTGCAGGTTAGATATAACACGAACAAATGTTACCCATTCGCATCATGTTTATATTTGTATGTGTTGAATTCTTGCCCATTGCCTATACACCCATTGAATGCCCTTGCTCGGCTCTGATCCAGTGGCATTGACTTGTTAAATATCGGGTTTCCGGCTGCTTCTGTGAGAAACTTGGCAATTTTTAGTCATGGATTGGGAGCTGGTATGTGTCGCCTCACTCTGCAACCATTTGACGTTTGCAGGTTAGATATAACACGAGAAACTGTTACTCATTCGCATCATGTTTATATTTTTCTGTGTTGAATTCTTGCCCATTGCGTATACACCCATTGAATGCCCTTGCTCGGCTCTGATCCAATGGCGTTAACTTGCTAAATCTCGGGTTTCCGACTGCTTCTGTGAGAAACTCGGCAATTTTTAGTCATGGATTGGGAGCTGGTATGTATCGCCTCACTCTTCAACAAGTTTGACGTTCGCAGATTAGATATAACCCGAGAAAATGTTACTCATTCGCATCATGTTTATATTTTTCTGTGTTGAATTATTGACCATTGCGTATACATCCATTAAATGCCCTTGCCCTTGATCCAGTGGCCTTGACTTGTTAAATCTCGGAATTCCGGCTGCTGCTGTGAGAAACTCGGCAATTTTTAGTCATGGATTGGGAGCTGGTATGTGTCGCCTCACTCTGCAACTAGTTTGACGTTCGCAGGTTAGATATAACCCGAGAAAATGTTACTCATTCGCATCATGTTTAAATGTTTTTGTGTTGAATTCTTGCCCATTGCGTATACACCCATTGAATGCCCTTGCTCGGCTCTGATCCAATGGCCTTAACTTGCTAAATCTCGGGTTTCCGGCTGCTTCTGTGAGAAACTTGGCAATTTGTAGTCATGGATTGGGAGCTGGTATGTGTCGCCTCACTCTGCAACTAGTTTGACGTTCGCAGGTTAGATATAACCCGAGAAAATGTTACTCATTCGCATCATGTTTATATTTTTCTGTGTTGAATTCTTGCCCATTGCGTATACACTCATTGAATGCCCTTGATCGGCTCTGATCCAATGGCCTTAACTTGATAAATCTCGGGTTTCCGCCTGCTCCTGTGAGAAACTTGTAAATTTTTAGTCATGGATTGGGAGCTGGTATGTGTCGCTTCACTCTGCAACAATTTGACGTTTGCAGGTTAGATATAACCCGACAAAAAGTTACTCATTCGCATCATGTTTATATTTGTATGTGTTGAATTCTTGCCTATTGCGTATACACCCATTGAATGCCCTTGCTCGGCTCTGATCCAATGGCCTTGACTTGCTCAATCTCGGGTTTCCGGCTGCTTCTGTGAGAAACTTGGCAATTTTTAGTCATGGATTGGGAGCTGGTATGTGTCGCCTCACTCTGCAACCATTTGACGTTTGCAGGTTAGATATAACACGAGAAACTGTTACTCATTCGCATCATGTTTATATTTTTCTGTGTTGAATTCTTGCCCATTGCGTATACACCCATTGAATGCCCTTGCTCGGCTCTGATCCAATGGCGTTAACTTGCTAAATCTCGGGTTTCCGACTGCTTCTGTGAGAAACTCGGCAATTTTTAGTCATGGATTTGGAGCTGGTATGTATCGCCTCACTCTTCAACAAGTTTGACGTTCGCAGATTAGATATAACCCGAGAAAATGTTACTCATTCGCATCATGTTTATATTTTTCTGTGTTGAATTATTGACCATTGCGTATACATCCATTAAATGCCCTTGCCCTTGATCCAGTGGCCTTGACTTGTTAAATCTCGGAATTCCGGCTGCTGCTGTGAGAAACTCGGCAATTTTTAGTCATGGATTGGGAGCTGGTATGTGTCGCCTCACTCTGCAACTAGTTTGACGTTCGCAGGTTAGATATAACCCGAGAAAATGTTACTCATTCGCATCATGTTTAAATGTTTTTGTGTTGAATTCTTGCCCATTGCGTATACACCCATTGAATGCCCTTGCTCGGCTCTGATCCAATGGCCTTAACTTGCTAAATCTCGGGTTTCCGGCTGCTTCTGTGAGAAACTTGGCAATTTGTAGTCATGGATTGGGAGCTGGTATGTGTCGCCTCACTCTGCAACTAGTTTGACGTTCGCAGGTTAGATATAACCCGAGAAAATGTTACTCATTCGCATCATGTTTATATTTTTCTGTGTTGAATTCTTGCCCATTGCGTATACACTCATTGAATGCCCTTGATCGGCTCTGATCCAATGGCCTTAACTTGATAAATCTCGGGTTTCCGCCTGCTTCTGTGAGAAACTTGTAAATTTTTAGTCATGGATTGGGAGCTGGTATGTGTCGCTTCACTCTGCAACAATTTGACGTTTGCAGGTTAGATATAACCCGACAAAAAGTTACTCATTCGCATCATGTTTATATTTGTATGTGTTGAATTCTTGCCTATTGCGTATACACCCATTGAATGCCCTTGCTCGGCTCTGATCCAATGGCCTTGACTTGCTCAATCTCGGGTTTCCGGCTGCTGCTGTGAGAAACTCTTTTGGTCATGCTTCTGTGAAAAACTTGAAAATTTTTAGTCATGGATTGGGAGCTGGTATGTGTCGCTTCACTCTGCAACAATTTGACGTTTGCAGGTTAGATATAACCCGACAAAAAGTTACTCATTCGCATCATGTTTATATTTGTATGTGTTGAATTCTTGCCTATTGCGTATACACCCATTGAATGCCCTTGCTCGGCTCTGATCCAATGGCCTTGACTTGCTCAATCTCGGGTTTCCGGCTGCTGCTGTGAGAAACTCGGCAATTTTTAGTCATGGATTGGGAGCTGGTATGTGTCGCCTCACTCTTCAACAAGTTTGACGTTCGCAGATTAGATATAACCCGAGAAAATGTTACTCATTCGCATCATGTTTATATTTTTCTGTGTTCAATTATTGACCATTGCGTATACATCCATTAAATGCCCTTGCCCTTGATCCAGTGGCCTTGACTTGTTAAATCTCGGGATTCCGGCTGCTGCTGTGAGAAACTCGGCAATTTTTAGTCATGGATTGGGAGCTGGTATGTGTCGCCTCACTCTTCAACAAGTTTGACGTTCGCAGATTAGATATAACCCGAGAAAATGTTACTCATTCGCATCATGTTTATATTTTTCTGTGTTGAATTATTGACCATTGCGTATACATCCATTAAATGCCCTTGCCCTTGATCCAGTGGCCTTGACTTGTTAAATCTCGGGATTCCGGCTGCTGCTGTGAGAAACTCGGCAATTTTTAGTCATGGATTGGGAGCTGGTATGTGTCGCCTCACTCTGCAACTAGTTTGACGTTCGCAGGTTAGATATAACCCGAGAAAATGTTACTCATTCGCATCATGTTTATATTTTTCTGTGTTGAATTCTTGCCCATTGCGTATACACTCATTGAATGCCCTTGATCGGCTCTGATCCAATGGCCTTAACTTGATAAATCTCGGGTTTCCGCCTGCTCCTGTGAGAAACTTGTAAATTTTTAGTCATGGATTGGGAGCTGGTATGTGTCGCTTCACTCTGCAACAATTTGACGTTTGCAGGTTAGATATAACCCGACAAAAAGTTACTCATTCGCATCATGTTTATATTTGTATGTGTTGAATTCTTGCCTATTGCGTATACACCCATTGAATGCCCTTGCTCGGCTCTGATCCAATGGCCTTGACTTGCTCAATCTCGGGTTTCCGGCTGCTTCTGTGAGAAACTTGGCAATTTTTAGTCATGGATTGGGAGCTGGTATGTGTCGCCTCACTCTGCAACCATTTGACGTTTGCAGGTTAGATATAACACGAGAAACTGTTACTCATTCGCATCATGTTTATATTTTTCTGTGTTGAATTCTTGCCCATTGCGTATACACCCATTGAATGCCCTTGCTCGGCTCTGATCCAATGGCGTTAACTTGCTAAATCTCGGGTTTCCGACTGCTTCTGTGAGAAACTCGGCAATTTTTAGTCATGGATTTGGAGCTGGTATGTATCGCCTCACTCTTCAACAAGTTTGACGTTCGCAGATTAGATATAACCCGAGAAAATGTTACTCATTCGCATCATGTTTATATTTTTCTGTGTTGAATTATTGACCATTGCGTATACATCCATTAAATGCCCTTGCCCTTGATCCAGTGGCCTTGACTTGTTAAATCTCGGAATTCCGGCTGCTGCTGTGAGAAACTCGGCAATTTTTAGTCATGGATTGGGAGCTGGTATGTGTCGCCTCACTCTGCAACTAGTTTGACGTTCGCAGGTTAGATATAACCCGAGAAAATGTTACTCATTCGCATCATGTTTAAATGTTTTTGTGTTGAATTCTTGCCCATTGCGTATACACCCATTGAATGCCCTTGCTCGGCTCTGATCCAATGGCCTTCACTTGCTAAATCTCGGGTTTCCGGCTGCTTCTGTGAGAAACTTGGCAATTTGTAGTCATGGATTGGGAGCTGGTATGTGTCGCCTCACTCTGCAACTAGTTTGACGTTCGCAGGTTAGATATAACCCGAGAAAATGTTACTCATTCGCATCATGTTTATATTTTTCTGTGTTGAATTCTTGCCCATTGCGTATACACTCATTGAATGCCCTTGATCGGCTCTGATCCAATGGCCTTAACTTGATAAATCTCGGGTTTCCGCCTGCTTCTGTGAGAAACTTGTAAATTTTTAGTCATGGATTGGGAGCTGGTATGTGTCGCTTCACTCTGCAACAATTTGACGTTTGCAGGTTAGATATAACCCGACAAAAAGTTACTCATTCGCATCATGTTTATATTTGTATGTGTTGAATTCTTGCCTATTGCGTATACACCCATTGAATGCCCTTGCTCGGCTCTGATCCAATGGCCTTGACTTGCTCAATCTCGGGTTTCCGGCTGCTGCTGTGAGAAACTCAGCAATTTTTAGTCATGGATTGGGAGCTGGTATGTGTCGCCTCACTCTGCAAGAAGTGTGACGTTCGCAGATTAGATATAACCCGAGAAAATGTTACTCATTCGCATCATGTTTATATTTTTCTGTGTTGAATTCTTGCCCATTGCGTATACACCCATTGAATGCCCTTGCCCTTGATCCAGTTACCTTGACTTGTTAAATCTCGGGATTCCGGTTGCTTCTGTGAGAAACATGTCAATTTTCAGTCATGGATTGGGAGCTGGTATGTGTCGCCTCACTCTGCAACTAGTTTGACGTTCGCAGGTTAGATATAACCCGAGAAAATGTTACTCATTCGCATCATGTTTAAATGTTTTTGTGTTGAATTCTTGCCCATTGCGTATACACCCATTGAATGCCCTTGCTCGGCTCTGATCCAATGGCCTTAACTTGCTCAATCTCGGGTTTCCGGCTGCTTCTGTGAGAAACTTGGCAATTTTTAGTCATGGATTGGGAGCTGGTATGTGTCGCCTCACTCTGCAACTAGTTTGACGTTCGCAGGTTAGATATAACCCGAGAAAATGTTACTCATTCGCATCATGTTTAAATGTTTTTGTGTTGAATTCTTGCCCATTGCGTATACACCCATTGAATGCCCTTGCTCGGCTCTGATCCAATGGCCTTAACTTGCTAAATCTCGGGTTTCCGGCTGCTTCTGTGAGAAACTTGGCAATTTGTAGTCATGGATTGGGAGCTGGTATGTGTCGCCTCACTCTGCAACTAGTTTGACGTTCGCAGGTTAGATATAACCCGAGAAAATGTTACTCATTCGCATCATGTTTATATTTTTCTGTGTTGAATTCTTGCCCATTGCGTATACACTCATTGAATGCCCTTGATCGGCTCTGATCCAATGGCCTTAACTTAATAAATCTCGGGTTTCCGCCTGCTCCTGTGAGAAACTTGTAAATTTTTAGTCATGGATTGGGAGCTGGTATGTGTCGCTTCACTCTGCAACAATTTGACGTTTGCAGGTTAGATATAACCCGACAAAAAGTTACTCATTCGCATCATGTTTATATTTGTATGTGTTGAATTCTTGCCTATTGCGTATACACCCATTGAATGCCCTTGCTCGGCTCTGATCCAATGGCCTTGACTTGCTCAATCTCGGGTTTCCGGCTGCTTCTGTGAGAAACTTGGCAATTTTTAGTCATGGATTGGGAGCTGGTATGTGTCGCCTCACTCTGCAACCATTTGACGTTTGCAGGTTAGATATAACACGAGAAACTGTTACTCATTCGCATCATGTTTATATTTTTCTGTGTTGAATTCTTGCCCATTGCGTATACACCCATTGAATGCCCTTGCTCGGCTCTGATCCAATGGCGTTAACTTGCTAAATCTCGGGATTCCGACTGCTTCTGTGAGAAACTCGGCAATTTTTAGTCATGGATTTGGAGCTGGTATGTATCGCCTCACTCTTCAACAAGTTTGACGTTCGCAGATTAGATATAACCCGAGAAAATGTTACTCATTCGCATCATGTTTATATTTTTCTGTGTTGAATTATTGACCATTGCGTATACATCCATTAAATGCCCTTGCCCTTGATCCAGTGGCCTTGACTTGTTAAATCTCGGAATTCCGGCTGCTGCTGTGAGAAACTCGGCAATTTTTAGTCATGGATTGGGAGCTGGTATGTGTCGCCTCACTCTGCAACTAGTTTGACGTTCGCAGGTTAGATATAACCCGAGAAAATGTTACTCATTCGCATCATGTTTAAATGTTTTTGTGTTGAATTCTTGCCCATTGCGTATACACCCATTGAATGCCCTTGCTCGGCTCTGATTCAATGGCCTTAACTTGCTAAATCTCGGGTTTCCGGCTGCTTCTGTGAGAAACTTGGCAATTTGTAGTCATGGATTGGGAGCTGGTATGTGTCGCCTCACTCTGCAACTAGTTTGACGTTCGCAGGTTAGATATAACCCGAGAAAATGTTACTCATTCGCATCATGTTTATATTTTTCTGTGTTGAATTCTTGCCCATTGCGTATACACTCATTGAATGCCCTTGATCGGCTCTGATCCAATGGCCTTAACTTGATAAATCTCGGGTTTCCGCCTGCTTCTGTGAGAAACTTGTAAATTTTTAGTCATGGATTGGGAGCTGGTATGTGTCGCTTCACTCTGCAACAATTTGACGTTTGCAGGTTAGATATAACCCGACAAAAAGTTACTCATTCGCATCATGTTTATATTTGTATGTGTTGAATTCTTGCCTATTGCGTATACACCCATTGAATGCCCTTGCTCGGCTCTGATCCAATGGCCTTGACTTGCTCAATCTCGGGTTTCCGGCTGCTGCTGTGAGAAACTCTTTTGGTCATGCTTCTGTGAAAAACTTGAAAATTTTTAGTCATGGATTGGGAGCTGGTATGTGTCGCTTCACTCTGCAACAATTTGACGTTTGCAGGTTAGATATAACCCGACAAAAAGTTACTCATTCGCATCATGTTTATATTTGTATGTGTTGAATTCTTGCCTATTGCGTATACACCCATTGAATGCCCTTGCTCGGCTCTGATCCAATGGCCTTGACTTGCTCAATCTCGGGTTTCCGGCTGCTGCTGTGAGAAACTCGGCAATTTTTAGTCATGGATTGGGAGCTGGTATGTGTCGCCTCACTCTTCAACAAGTTTGACGTTCGCAGATTAGATATAACCCGAGAAAATGTTACTCATTCGCATCATGTTTATATTTTTCTGTGTTCAATTATTGACCATTGCGTATACATCCATTAAATGCCCTTGCCCTTGATCCAGTGGCCTTGACTTGTTAAATCTCGGGATTCCGGCTGCTGCTGTGAGAAACTCGGCAATTTTTAGTCATGGATTGGGAGCTGGTATGTGTCGCCTCACTCTTCAACAAGTTTGACGTTCGCAGATTAGATATAACCCGAGAAAATGTTACTCATTCGCATCATGTTTATATTTTTCTGTGTTGAATTATTGACCATTGCGTATACATCCATTAAATGCCCTTGCCCTTGATCCAGTGGCCTTGACTTGTTAAATCTCGGGATTCCGGCTGCTGCTGTGAGAAACTCGGCAATTTTTAGTCATGGATTGGGAGCTGGTATGTGTCGCCTCACTCTGCAACTAGTTTGACGTTCGCAGGTTAGATATAACCCGAGAAAATGTTACTCATTCGCATCATGTTTATATTTTTCTGTGTTGAATTCTTGCCCATTGCGTATACACTCATTGAATGCCCTTGATCGGCTCTGATCCAATGGCCTTAACTTGATAAATCTCGGGTTTCCGCCTGCTTCTGTGAGAAACTTGTAAATTTTTAGTCATGGATTGGGAGCTGGTATGTGTCGCTTCACTCTGCAACAATTTGACGTTTGCAGGTTAGATATAACCCGACAAAAAGTTACTCATTCGCATCATGTTTATATTTGTATGTGTTGAATTCTTGCCTATTGCGTATACACCCATTGAATGCCCTTGCTCGGCTCTGATCCAATGGCCTTGACTTGCTCAATCTCGGGTTTCCGGCTGCTGCTGTGAGAAACTCAGCAATTTTTAGTCATGGATTGGGAGCTGGTATGTGTCGCCTCACTCTGCAAGAAGTGTGACGTTCGCAGATTAGATATAACCCGAGAAAATGTTACTCATTCGCATCATGTTTATATTTTTCTGTGTTGAATTCTTGCCCATTGCGTATACACCCATTGAATGCCCTTGCCCTTGATCCAGTTACCTTGACTTGTTAAATCTCGGGATTCCGGTTGCTTCTGTGAGAAACATGTCAATTTTCAGTCATGGATTGGGAGCTGGTATGTTTCGCCTCACTCTGTAACAATTTGACGTTTGCAGGTTAGATATAACACGATAAACTGTTACTCATTCGCATCATGTTTATATTTTTCTGTGTTGAATTCTTGCCCGTTGCATATACACCCATTGAATGCCCTTGCTCGGCTCTGATCCAATGGCGTTAACTTGCTAAATCTCGGGTTTCCGGCTGCTTCTGTGAGAAACTTGTCAATTGTTAGTCATGGATTGGGAGCTGGTATGTTTCGCCTCATTCTGCAACAATTTGACGTTTGCAGGTTAGAAATAACACGAGACACTGTTACTCATTCGCATCATGTTTATATTTTTCTGTGTTGAATTCTTGCCCGTTGCATATACACCCATTGAATGCCCTTGCTCGGCTCTGATCCAATGGCGTTAACTTCCTTAATCTCGGGTTTCCGGCTGCTTCTGTGAGAAACTTGTCAATTGTTAGTCATGGATTGGGAGCTGGTATGTGCCGCCTCATTCTGCAACAATTTGACGTTTGCAGGTTAGATATAACCCGAGAAAAAGTTACTCATTCGCATCATGTTTATATTTTTTTTTTTTTGAATTCTTGCCCATTGCGTATACACTCATTGAATGCCCTTGCTCGGCTCTGATCCAATGGTCTTAACTTGCTAAATCTCGGGTTTCCGGCTGCTTCTGTGAGAAACCTGTAAATTTTTAGTCATGGATTAGGAGCTGGTATGTGTCGCCTCACTCTGCAACAATTTGAAGTTTGCAGGTTAGATATAACCCAAGAAAAAGTTACTCAATCGCATCATGTTTATATTTTTATGTGTTGAATTCTTGCCTGTTGTGTATACACCCATTGAATGCCCTTGCTCGGCTCTGATCCAATGGCCTTGACTTGCTCAATCTCGGGTTTCCGGCTGCTGCTGTGAGAAACTCTTTTGGTCATGCTTCTGTGAGAAACTTGTACATTTTTAGTCATGGATTGGGAGCTGGTATGTGTCGCTTCACTCTGCAACAAGTTTGACGTTTGCAGGTTAGATATAACCCGAGAAAATGTTACTCATTCGCATCATGTTTATATTTTTCTGTGTTGAATTATTGACCATTGCGTATACATCCATTAAATGCCCTTGCCCTTGATCCAGTGGCCTTGACTTGTTAAATCTCGGGATTCCGGCTGCTGCTGTGAGAAACTCGGCAATTTTTAGTCATGGATTGGGAGCTGGTATGTGTCGCCTCACTCTTCAACAAGTTTGACGTTCGCAGATTAGATATAACCCGAGAAAATGTTACTCATTCGCATCATGTTTATATTTTTCTGTGTTGAATTATTGACCATTGCGTATACATCCATTAAATGCCCTTGCCCTTGATCCAGTGGCCTTGACTTGTTAAATCTCGGGATTCCGGCTGCTGCTGTGAGAAACTCGGCAATTTTTAGTCATGGATTGGGAGCTGGTATGTGTCGCCTCACTCTTCAACAAGTTTGACGTTCGCAGATTAGATATAACCCGAGAAAATGTTACTCATTCGCATCATGTTTATATTTTTCTGTGTTGAATTATTGACCATTGCGTATACATCCATTAAATGCCCTTGCCCTTGATCCAGTGGCCTTGACTTGTTAAATCTCGGGATTCCGGCTGCTGCTGTGAGAAACTCGGCAATTTTTAGTCATGGATTGGGAGCTGGTATGTGTCGCCTCACTCTGCAACTAGTTTGACGTTCGCAGGTTAGATATAACCCGAGAAAATGTTACTCATTCGCATCATGTTTATATTTTTCTGTGTTGAATTCTTGCCCATTGCGTATACACTCATTGAATGCCCTTGATCGGCTCTGATCCAATGGCCTTAACTTGATAAATCTCGGGTTTCCGCCTGCTTCTGTGAGAAACTTGTAAATTTTTAGTCATGGATTGGGAGCTGGTATGTGTCGCTTCACTCTGCAACAATTTGACGTTTGCAGGTTAGATATAACCCGACAAAAAGTTACTCATTCGCATCATGTTTATATTTGTATGTGTTGAATTCTTGCCTATTGCGTATACACCCATTGAATGCCCTTGCTCGGCTCTGATCCAATGGCCTTGACTTGCTCAATCTCGGGTTTCCGGCTGCTGCTGTGAGAAACTCAGCAATTTTTAGTCATGGATTGGGAGCTGGTATGTGTCGCCTCACTCTGCAAGAAGTGTGACGTTCGCAGATTAGATATAACCCGAGAAAATGTTACTCATTCGCATCATGTTTATATTTTTCTGTGTTGAATTCTTGCCCATTGCGTATACACCCATTGAATGCCCTTGCCCTTGATCCAGTTACCTTGACTTGTTAAATCTCGGGATTCCGGTTGCTTCTGTGAGAAACATGTCAATTTTCAGTCATGGATTGGGAGCTGGTATGTTTCGCCTCACTCTGTAACAATTTGACGTTTGCAGGTTAGATATAACACGAGAAACTGTTACTCATTCGCATCATGTTTATATTTTTCTGTGTTGAATTCTTGCCCGTTGCATATACACCCATTGAATGCCCTTGCTCGGCTCTGATCCAATGGCGTTAACTTGCTAAATCTCGGGTTTCCGGCTGCTTCTGTGAGAAACTTGTCAATTGTTAGTCATGGATTGGGAGCTGGTATGTTTCGCCTCATTCTGCAACAATTTGACGTTTGCAGGTTAGATATAACACGAGACACTGTTACTCATTCGCATCATGTTTATATTTTTCAGTGTTGAATTCTTGCCCGTTGCATATACACCCATTGAATGCCCTTGCTCGGCTCTGATCCAATGGCGTTAACTTCCTTAATCTCGGGTTTCCGGCTGCTTCTGTGAGAAACTTGTCAATTGTTAGTCATGGATTGGGAGCTGGTATGTGCCGCCTCATTCTGCAACAATTTGACGTTTGCAGGTTAGATATAACCCGAGAAAAAGTTACTCATTCGCATCATGTTTATATTTTTTTTTTTTTGAATTCTTGCCCATTGCGTATACACTCATTGAATGCCCTTGCTCGGCTCTGATCCAATGGTCTTAACTTGCTAAATCTCGGGTTTCCGGCTGCTTCTGTGAGAAACCTGTAAATTTTTAGTCATGGATTAGGAGCTGGTATGTGTCGCCTCACTCTGCAACAATTTGAAGTTTGCAGGTTAGATATAACCCGAGAAAAAGTTACTCAATCGCATCATGTTTATATTTTTATGTGTTGAATTCTTGCCTGTTGTGTATACACCCATTGAATGCCCTTGCTCGGCTCTGATCCAATGGCCTTGACTTGCTCAATCTCGGGTTTCCGGCTGCTGCTGTGAGAAACTCTTTTGGTCATGCTTCTGTGAGAAACTTGTACATTTTTAGTCATGGATTGGGAGCTGGTATGTGTCGCTTCACTCTGCAACAATTTGACGTTTGCAGGTTAGATATAACCCGACAAAAAGTTACTCATTCGCATCATGTTTATATTTGTATGTGTTGAATTCTTGCCTATTGCGTATACACCCATTGAATGCCCTTGCTCGGCTCTGATCCAATGGCCTTGACTTGCTCAATCTCGGGTTTCCGGCTGCTGCTGTGAGAAACTCTTTTGGTCATGCTTCTGTGAAAAACTTGTAAATTTTTAGTCATGGATTGGGAGCTGGTATGTGTCGCTTCACTCTGCAACAATTTGACGTTTGCAGGTTAGATATAACCCGACAAAAAGTTACTCATTCGCATCATGTTTATATTTGTATGTGTTGAATTCTTGCCTATTGCGTATACACCCATTGAATGCCCTTGCTCGGCTCTGATCCAATGGCCTTGACTTGCTCAATCTCGGGTTTCCGGCTGCTGCTGTGAGAAACTCGGCAATTTTTAGTCATGGATTGGGAGCTGGTATGTGTCGCCTCACTCTTCAACAAGTTTGACGTTCGCAGATTAGATATAACCCGAGAAAATGTTACTCATTCGCATCATGTTTATATTTTTCTGTGTTGAATTATTGACCATTGCGTATACATCCATTAAATGCCCTTGCCCTTGATCCAGTGGCCTTGACTTGTTAAATCTTGGGATTCCGGCTGCTGCTGTGAGAAACTCGGCAATTTTTAGTCATGGATTGGGAGCTGGTATGTGTCGCCTCACTCTTCAACAAGTTTGACGTTCGCAGATTAGATATAACCCGAGAAAATGTTACTCATTCGCATCATGTTTATATTTTTCTGTGTTGAATTATTGACCATTGCGTATACATCCATTAAATGCCCTTGCCCTTGATCCAGTGGCCTTGACTTGTTAAATCTCGGGATTCCGGCTGCTGCTGTGAGAAACTCGGCAATTTTTAGTCATGGATTGGGAGCTGGTATGTGTCGCCTCACTCTGCAACTAGTTTGACGTTCGCAGGTTAGATATAACCCGAGAAAATGTTACTCATTCGCATCATGTTTATATTTTTCTGTGTTGAATTCTTGCCCATTGCGTATACACTCATTGAATGCCCTTGATCGGCTCTGATCCAATGGCCTTAACTTGATAAATCTCGGGTTTCCGCCTGCTTCTGTGAGAAACTTGTAAATTGTTAGTCATGGATTGGGAGCTGGTATGTGTCGCTTCACTCTGCAACAATTTGACGTTTGCAGGTTAGATATAACCCGACAAAAAGTTACTCATTCGCATCATGTTTATATTTGTATGTGTTGAATTCTTGCCTATTGCGTATACACCCATTGAATGCCCTTGCTCGGCTCTGATCCAATGGCCTTGACTTGCTCAATCTCGGGTTTCCGGCTGCTGCTGTGAGAAACTCAGCAATTTTTAGTCATGGATTGGGAGCTGGTATGTGTCGCCTCACTCTGCAAGAAGTGTGACGTTCGCAGATTAGATATAACCCGAGAAAATGTTACTCATTCGCATCATGTTTATTTTTTTCTGTGTTGAATTCTTGCCCATTGCGTATACACCCATTGAATGCCCTTGCCCTTGATCCAGTTACCTTGACTTGTTAAATCTCGGGATTCCGGTTGCTTCTGTGAGAAACATGTCAATTTTCAGTCATGGATTGGGAGCTGGTATGTGTCGCCTCACTCTGTAACAATTTGACGTTTGCAGGTTAGATATAACACGAGAAACTGTTACTCATTCGCATCATGTTTATATTTTTCTGTGTTGAATTCTTGCCCGTTGCATATACACCCATTGAATGCCCTTGCTCGGCTCTGATCCAATGGCGTTAACTTGCTCAATCTCGGGTTTCCGGCTGCTTCTGTGAGAAACTTGTCAATTGTTAGTCATGGATTGGGAGCTGGTATGTTTCGCCTCATTCTGCAACAATTTGACGTTTGCAGGTTAGATATAACACGAGAAACTGTTACTCATTCGCATCATGTTTATATTTTTCTGTGTTGAATTCTTGCCCGTTGCATATACACCCATTAAATGCCCTTGCTCGGCTCTGATCCAATGGCGTTAACTTGCTAAATCTCGGGTTTCCGGCTGCTTCTGTGAGAAACTTGTCAATTGTTAGTCATGGATTGGGAGCTGGTATGTGCCGCCTCATTCTGCAACAATTTGACGTTTGCAGGTTAGATATAACCCGAGAAAAAGTTACTCATTCGCATCATGTTTATATTTTTCTGTGTTGAATTCTTGCCCATTGCGTATACACTCATTGAATGCCCTTGCTCGGCTCTGATCCAATGGTCTTAACTTGCTAAATCTCGGGTTTCCGGCTGCTTCTGTGAGAAACCTGTACATTTTTAGTCATGGATTAGGAGCTGGTATGTGTCGCCTCACTCTGCAACAATTTGACGTTTGCAGGTTAGATATAACCCGAGAAAAAGTTACTCAATCGCATCATGTTTATATTTTTATGTGTTGAATTCTTGCCTGTTGCGTATACACCCATTGAATGCCCTAGCTCGGCTCTGATCCAATGGCCTTGACTTGCTCAATCTCGGGTTTCCGGCTGCTGCTGTGAGAAACTCTTTTGGTCATGCTTCTGTGAGAAACTTGTACATTTTTAGTCATGGATTGGGGGCTGGTATGTGTCGCTTCACTCTGCAACAATTTGACGTTTGCAGGTTAGATATAACCCGACAAAAAGTTACTCATTCGCATCATGTTTATATTTGTATGTGTTGAATTCTTGCCTATTGCGTATACACCCATTGAATGCCCTTGCTCGGCTCTGATCCAATGGCCTTGACTTGCTCAATCTCGGGTTTCCGGCTGCTGCTGTGAGAAACTCTTTTGGTCATGCTTCTGTGAAAAACTTGTAAATTTTTAGTCATGGATTGGGAGCTGGTATGTGTCGCTTCACTCTGCAACAATTTGACGTTTGCAGGTTAGATATAACCCGACAAAAAGTTACTCATTCGCATCATGTTTATATTTGTATGTGTTGAATTCTTGCCTATTGCGTATACACCCATTGAATGCCCTTGCTCGGCTCTGATCCAATGGCCTTGACTTGCTCAATCTCGGGTTTCCGGCTGCTGCTGTGAGAAACTCGGCAATTTTTAGTCATGGATTGGGAGCTGGTATGTGTCGCCTCACTCTTCAACAAGTTTGACGTTCGCAGATTAGAATATAACCCGAGAAAATGTTACTCATTCGCATCATGTTTATATTTTTCTGTGTTGAATTATTGACCATTGCGTATACATCCATTAAATGCCCTTGCCCTTGATCCAGTGGCCTTGACTTGTTAAATCTCGGGATTCCGGCTGCTGCTGTGAGAAACTCGGCAATTTTTAGTCATGGATTGGGAGCTGGTATGTGTCGCCTCACTCTTCAACAAGTTTGACGTTCGCAGATTAGATATAACCCGAGAAAATGTTACTCATTTGCATCATGTTTATATTTTTCTGTGTTGAATTATTGACCATTGCGTATACATCCATTAAATGCCCTTGCCCTTGATCTAGTGGCCTTGACTTGTTAAATCTCGGGATTCCGGCTGCTGCTGTGAGAAACTCGGCAATTTTTAGTCATGGATTGGGAGCTGGTATGTGTCGCCTCACTCTGCAACTAGTTTGACGTTCGCAGGTTAGATATAACCCGAGAAACAGTTACTCATTCGCATCATGTTTATATTTTTCTGTGTTGAATTCTTGCCCATTGCGTATACACTCATTGAATGCCCTTGCTCGGCTCTGATCCAATGCCCTTAACTTGCTAAATCTCGGGTTTCCGGCTGCTTCTGTGAGAAACCAATAAATGTTTAGTCATGGGCTGGGAGCTAGTATGTGTCGCCTCACTCTGCAACAAGTTTGACGGTCGCAGGTTAGATATAACCCGAGAAAATGTTACTCATTCGCATCATGTTTAAATGTTTTTGTGTTGAATTCTTGCCCATTGCGTATACACCCATTGAATGCCCTTGCTCGGCTCTGATCCAATGGCCTTAACTTGCTAAATCTCGGGTTTCCGGCTGCTTCTGTGAGAAACTTGGCAATGTTTAGTCATGGATTGGAAGCTGGTATGTGTCGCCTCACTCTGCAACTAGTTTGACGTTCGCAGGTTAGATATAACCCGAGAAAATGTTACTCATTCGCATCATGTTTATATTTTTCTGTGTTGAATTCTTGCCCATTGCGTATACACTCATTGAATGCCCTTGATCGGCTTTGATCCAATGGCCTTAACTTGCTAAATCTCGGGTTTCCGCCTGCTTCTGTGAGAAACTTGTAAATTTTTAGTCATGGATTGGGAGCTGGTATGTGTCGCCTCACTCTGCAACAATTTGACGTTTGCAGGTTAGATATAACCCGACAAAAAGTTACTCATTCGCATCATGTTTATATTTGTATGTGTTGAATTCTTGCCTATTGCGTATACACCCATTGAATGCCCTTGCTCGGCTCTGATCCAATGGCCTTGACTTGCTCAATCTCGGGTTTCCGGCTGCTGCTGTGAGAAACTCAGCAATTTTTAGTCATGGATTGGGAGCTGGTATGTGTCGCCTCACTCTGCAAGAAGTGTGACGTTCGCAGATTAGATATAACCCGAGAAAATGTTACTCATTCGCATCATGTTTATATTTTTCTGTGTTGAATTCTTGCCCATTGCGTATACACCCATTGAATGCCCTTGCCCTTGATCCAGTTACCTTGACTTGTTAAATCTCGGGATTCCGGTTGCTTCTGTGAGAAACATGTCAATTTTCAGTCATCGATTGGGAGCTGGTATGTGTCGCCTCACTCTGTAACAATTTGACGTTTGCAGGTTAGATATAACACGAGAAACTGTTACTCATTCGCATCATGTTTATATTTTTCTGTGTTGAATTCTTGCCCGTTGCATATACACCCATTGAATGCCCTTGCTCGGCTCTGATCCAATGGCGTTAACTTGCTAAATCTCGGGTTTCCGGCTGCTTCTGTGAGAAACTTGTCAATTGTTAGTCATGGATTGGGAGCTGGTATGTTTCGCCTCATTCTGCAACAATTTGACGTTTGCAGGTTAGATATAACACGAGAAACTGTTACTCATTCGCATCATGTTTATATTTTTCTGTGTTGAATTCTTGCCCGTTGCATATACACCCATTAAATGCCCTTGCTCGGCTCTGATCCAATGGCGTTAACTTGCTAAATCTCGGGTTTCCGGCTGCTTCTGTGAGAAACTTGTCAATTGTTAGTCATGGATTGGGAGCTGGTATGTGCCGCCTCATTCTGCAACAATTTGACGTTTGCAGGTTAGATATAACCCGAGAAAAAGTTACTCATTCGCATCATGTTTATATTTTTCTGTGTTGAATTCTTGCCCATTGCGTATACACTCATTGAATGCCCTTGCTCGGCTCTGATCCAATGGTCTTAACTTGCTAAATCTCGGGTTTCCGGCTGCTTCTGTGAGAAACCTGTACATTTTTAGTCATGGATTAGGAGCTGGTATGTGTCGCCTCACTCTGCAACAATTTGACGTTTGCAGGTTAGATATAACCCGAGAAAAAGTTACTCAATCGCATCATGTTTATATTTTTATGTGTTGAATTCTTGCCTGTTGCGTATACACCCATTGAATGCCCTAGCTCGGCTCTGATCCAATGGCCTTGACTTGCTCAATCTCGGGTTTCCGGCTGCTGCTGTGAGAAACTCTTTTGGTCATGCTTCTGTGAGAAACTTGTACATTTTTAGTCATGGATTGGGGGCTGGTATGTGTCGCTTCACTCTGCAACAATTTGACGTTTGCAGGTTAGATATAACCCGACAAAAAGTTACTCATTCGCATCATGTTTATATTTGTATGTGTTGAATTCTTGCCTATTGCGTATACACCCATTGAATGCCCTTGCTCGGCTCTGATCCAATGGCCTTGACTTGCTCAATCTCGGGTTTCCGGCTGCTGCTGTGAGAAACTCTTTTGGTCATGCTTCTGTGAAAAACTTGTAAATTTTTAGTCATGGATTGGGAGCTGGTATGTGTCGCTTCACTCTGCAACAATTTGACGTTTGCAGGTTAGATATAACCCGACAAAAAGTTACTCATTCGCATCATGTTTATATTTGTATGTGTTGAATTCTTGCCTATTGCGTATACACCCATTGAATGCCCTTGCTCGGCTCTGATCCAATGGCCTTGACTTGCTCAATCTCGGGTTTCCGGCTGCTGCTGTGAGAAACTCGGCAATTTTTAGTCATGGATTGGGAGCTGGTATGTGTCGCCTCACTCTTCAACAAGTTTGACGTTCGCAGATTAGAATATAACCCGAGAAAATGTTACTCATTCGCATCATGTTTATATTTTTCTGTGTTGAATTATTGACCATTGCGTATACATCCATTAAATGCCCTTGCCCTTGATCCAGTGGCCTTGACTTGTTAAATCTCGGGATTCCGGCTGCTGCTGTGAGAAACTCGGCAATTTTTAGTCATGGATTGGGAGCTGGTATGTGTCGCCTCACTCTTCAACAAGTTTGACGTTCGCAGATTAGATATAACCCGAGAAAATGTTACTCATTTGCATCATGTTTATATTTTTCTGTGTTGAATTATTGACCATTGCGTATACATCCATTAAATGCCCTTGCCCTTGATCTAGTGGCCTTGACTTGTTAAATCTCGGGATTCCGGCTGCTGCTGTGAGAAACTCGGCAATTTTTAGTCATGGATTGGGAGCTGGTATGTGTCGCCTCACTCTGCAACTAGTTTGACGTTCGCAGGTTAGATATAACCCGAGAAACAGTTACTCATTCGCATCATGTTTATATTTTTCTGTGTTGAATTCTTGCCCATTGCGTATACACTCATTGAATGCCCTTGCTCGGCTCTGATCCAATGCCCTTAACTTGCTAAATCTCGGGTTTCCGGCTGCTTCTGTGAGAAACCAATAAATGTTTAGTCATGGGCTGGGAGCTAGTATGTGTCGCCTCACTCTGCAACAAGTTTGACGGTCGCAGGTTAGATATAACCCGAGAAAATGTTACTCATTCGCATCATGTTTAAATGTTTTTGTGTTGAATTCTTGCCCATTGCGTATACACCCATTGAATGCCCTTGCTCGGCTCTGATCCAATGGCCTTAACTTGCTAAATCTCGGGTTTCCGGCTGCTTCTGTGAGAAACTTGGCAATGTTTAGTCATGGATTGGAAGCTGGTATGTGTCGCCTCACTCTGCAACTAGTTTGACGTTCGCAGGTTAGATATAACCCGAGAAAATGTTACTCATTCGCATCATGTTTATATTTTTCTGTGTTGAATTCTTGCCCATTGCGTATACACTCATTGAATGCCCTTGATCGGCTTTGATCCAATGGCCTTAACTTGCTAAATCTCGGGTTTCCGCCTGCTTCTGTGAGAAACTTGTAAATTTTTAGTCATGGATTGGGAGCTGGTATGTGTCGCCTCACTCTGCAACAATTTGACGTTTGCAGGTTAGATATAACCCGACAAAAAGTTACTCATTCGCATCATGTTTATATTTGTATGTGTTGAATTCTTGCCTATTGCGTATACACCCATTGAATGCCCTTGCTCGGCTCTGATCCAATGGCCTTGACTTGCTCAATCTCGGGTTTCCGGCTGCTGCTGTGAGAAACTCAGCAATTTTTAGTCATGGATTGGGAGCTGGTATGTGTCGCCTCACTCTGCAAGAAGTGTGACGTTCGCAGATTAGATATAACCCGAGAAAATGTTACTCATTCGCATCATGTTTATATTTTTCTGTGTTGAATTCTTGCCCATTGCGTATACACCCATTGAATGCCCTTGCCCTTGATCCAGTTACCTTGACTTGTTAAATCTCGGGATTCCGGTTGCTTCTGTGAGAAACATGTCAATTTTCAGTCATCGATTGGGAGCTGGTATGTGTCGCCTCACTCTGTAACAATTTGACGTTTGCAGGTTAGATATAACACGAGAAACTGTTACTCATTCGCATCATGTTTATATTTTTCTGTGTTGAATTCTTGCCCGTTGCATATACACCCATTGAATGCCCTTGCTCGGCTCTGATCCAATGGCGTTAACTTGCTAAATCTCGGGTTTCCGGCTGCTTCTGTGAGAAACTTGTCAATTGTTAGTCATGGATTGGGAGCTGGTATGTTTCGCCTCATTCTGCAACAATTTGACGTTTGCAGGTTAGATATAACACGAGAAACTGTTACTCATTCGCATCATGTTTATATTTTTCTGTGTTGAATTCTTGCCCGTTGCATATACACCCATTGAATGCCCTTGCTCGGCTCTGATCCAATGGCGTTAACTTGCTAAATCTCGGGTTTCCGGCTGCTTCTGTGAGAAACTTGTCAATTGTTAGTCATGGATTGGGAGCTGGTATGTGCCGCCTCATTCTGCAACAATTTGACGTTTGCAGGTTAGATATAACCCGAGAAAAAGTTACTCATTCGCATCATGTTTATATTTTTCTGTGTTGAATTCTTGCCCATTGCGTATACACTCATTGAATGCCCTTGCTCGGCTCTGATCCAATGGTCTTAACTTGCTAAATCTCGGGTTTCCGGCTGCTTCTGTGAGAAACCTGTAAATTTTTAGTCATGGATTAGGAGCTGGTATGTGTCGCCTCACTCTGCAACAATTTGACGTTTGCAGGTTAGATATAACCCGACAAAAAGTTACTCATTCGCATCATGTTTATATTTGTATGTGTTGAATTCTTGCCTATTGCGTATACACCCATTGAATGCCCTTGCTCGGCTCTGATCCAATGGCCTTGACTTGCTCAATTTCGGGTTTTCGGCTGCTGCTGTGAGAAACTCGGCAATTTTTAGTCATGGATTGGGAGCTGGTTTGTGTCGCCTCACTCTTCAACAAGTTTGACGTTCGCAGATTAGATATAACCCGATAAAATGTTACTCATTCGCATCATGTTTATATTTTTCTGTGTTGAATTATTGACCATTGCGTATACATCCATTAAATGCCCTTGCCCTTGATCCAGTGGCCTTGACTTGTTAAATCTCGGGATTCCGGCTGCTGCTGTGAGAAACTCGGCAATTTTTAGTCATGGATTGGGAGCTGGTATGTGTCGCCTCACTCTTCAACAAGTTTGACGTTCGCAGATTAGATATAACCCGAGAAAATGTTACTCATTCGCATCATGTTTATATTTTTCTGTGTTGAATTATTGACCATTGCGTATACATCCATTAAATGCCCTTGCCCTTGATCGAGTGGCCTTGACTTGTTAAATCTCGGGATTCCGGCTGCTGCTGTGAGAAACTCGGCAATTTTTAGTCATGGATTGGGAGCTGGTATGTGTCGCCTCACTCTGCAACTAGTTTGACGTTCGCAGGTTAGATATAACCCGAGAAACAGTTACTCATTCGCATCATGTTTATATTTTTCTGTGTTGAATTCTTGCCCATTGCGTATACACTCATTGAATGCCCTTGCTCGGCTCGGATCCAATGCCCTTAACTTGCTAAATCTCGGGTTTCCGGCTGCTTCTGTGAGAAACCAATAACTTTTTAGTCATGGGCTGGGAGCTAGTATGTGTCGCCTCACTCTGCAACAAGTTTGACGGTCGCAGGTTAGATATAACCCGAGAAAATGTTACTCATTCGCATCATGTTTAAATGTTTTTGTGTTGAATTCTTGCCCATTGCGTATACACCCATTGAATGCCCTTGCTCGGCTCTGATCCAATGGCCTTAACTTGCTAAATCTCGGGTTTCCGGCTGCTTCTGTGAGAAACTTGGCAATTTTTAGTCATGGATTGGGAGCTGGTATGTGTCGCCTCAATCTGCAACAATTTGACGTTTGCAGGTTAGATATAACCCGGGAAAATGTTACTCATTCGCATCATGTTTATATTTTTCTGTGTTGAATTCTTGCCCATTGCGTATACACTCATTGAATGCCCTTGATCGGCTCTGATCCAATGGCCTTAACTTGCTAAATCTCGGGTTTCCGGCTGCTTCTGTGAGAAACTTGTAAATGTTTAGTCATGGATCAGGAGCTGGTATGTGTCGCCTCAATCTGCAACAATTTGACGTTTGCAGGTTAGATATAACCCGAGAAAAAGTTACTCAATCGCATCATAATTATAGTTGTATGTGTTGAATTATTGCCTATTGCGTATACACCCATTGAATGCCCTTGCTCGGCTCTGATCCAATGGCCTTGACTTGCTCAATCTCGGGTTTCCGGCTGCTGCTGTGAGAAACTCGGCAATTTTTAGTCATGGATTGGGAGCTGGTATGTGTCGCCTCACTCTTCAACAAGTTTGACGTTCGCAGATTAGATATAACCCGAGAAAATGTTACTCATTCGCATCATGTTTATATTTTTCTGTGTTGAATTATTGACCATTGCGTATACATCCATTAAATGCCCTTGCCCTTGATCCAGTGGCCTTGACTTGCTCAATCTCGGGTTTCCGGCTGCTGCTGTGAGAAACTCGGCAATTTTTAGTCATGGATTGGGAGCTGGTATGTGTCGCCTCACTCTGCAACAAGTTTGACGGTCGCAGGTTAGATATAACCCGAGAAAATGTTACTCATTCGCATCATGTTTAAATGTTTTCGTGTTGAATTCTTGCCCATTGCGTATACACCCATTGAATGCCCTTGCTCGGCTCTGATCCAATGGCCTTAACTTGCTAAATCTCGGGTTTCCGGCTGCTTCTGTGAGAAACTTGGCAATTTTTAGTCATGGATTGGGAGCTGGTATGTGTCGCCTCACTCTGCAACTAGTATGACGTTCGCAGGTTAAATATAACCCGAGAAAATGTTACTCATTCGCATCATGTTTATATTTTTCTGTGTTGAATTCTTGCCCATTGCGTATACACTCATTGAATGCCCTTGATCGGCTCTGATCCAATGGCCTTAACTTGCTAAATCTCGGGTTTCCGCCTGCTTCTGTGAGAAACTTGTAAATTTTTAGTCATGGATTGGGAGCTGGTATGTGTCGCCTCACTCTGCAACAATTTGACGTTTGCAGGTTAGATATAACCTGACAAAAAGTTACTCATTCGCATCATGTTTATATTTGTATGTGTTGAATTCTTGCCTATTGCGTATACACCCATTGAATGCCCTTGCTCGGCTCTGATCCAATGGCCTTGACTTGCTCAATCTCGGGTTTCCGGCTGCTGCTGTGAGAAACTCGGCAATTTTTAGTCATGGATTGGGAGCTGGTATGTGTCGCCTCACTCTGCAACAAGTTTGACGTTTGCAGATTAGATATAACCCGAGAAAATGTTACTCATTCGCATCATGTTTATATTTTTCGGTGTTGAATTCTTGCCCATTGCGTATACACCCATTGAATGCCCTTGCCCTTGATCCAGTTACCTTGACTTGTTAAATCTCGGGATTCCGGTTGCTTCTCTGAGAAACTTGTCAATTTTCAGTCATGGATTGGGAGCTGGTATGTGTCGCCTCACTCTGTAACACTTTGACGTTTGCAGGTTAGATATAACACGAGAAACTGTTACTCATTCGCATCATGTTTATATTTTTCTGTGTTGAATTCTTGCCCGTTGCATATACACCCATTGAATGCCCTTGCTCGGCTCTGATCCAATGGCGTTAACTTGCTATATCTCGGGTTTCCGGCTGCTTCTGTGAGAAACTTGTCAATTGTTAGTCATGGATTGGGAGCTGGTATGTGTCACCTCATTCTGCAACAATTTGACGTTTGCAGGTTAGATATAACCCGACAAAAAGTTACTCATTCGCATCATGTTTATATTTGTATGTGTTGAATTCTTGCCTATTGCGTATACACCCATTGAATGCCCTTGCTCTGCTCTGATCCAATGGCCTTGACTTGCTCAATCTCGGGTTTCCAGCTGCTGCTGTGAGAAACTCAGTAATTTTTAGTCATGGATTGGGAGCTGGTATGTGTCGCCTCACTCTGCAAGAAGTGTGACGTTCGCAGATTAGATATAACCCGAGAAAATGTTACTCATTCGCATCATGTTTATATTTTTCTGTGTTGAATTCTTGCCCATTGCGTATACACCCATTGAATGCCCTTGCCCTTGATCCAGTTACCTTGACTTGTTAAATCTCGGGATTCCGGTTGCTTCTGTGAGAAACATGTCAATTTTCAGTCATGGATTGGGAGCTGGTATGTGTCGCCTCACTCTGTAACAATTTGACGTTTGCAGGTTAGATATAACACGAGAAACTGTTACTCATTCGCATCATGTTTATATTTTTCGGTGTTGAATTCTTGCCCGTTGCATATACACCCATTGAATGCCCTTGCTCGGCTCTGATCCAATGGCGTTAACTTGCTAAATCTCGGGTTTCCGGCTGCTTCTGTGAGAAACTTGTCAATTGTTAGTCATGGATTGGGAGCTGGTATGTGTCACCTCATTCTGCAACAATTTGACGTTTGCAGGTTAGATATAACCCGAGAAAAAGTTACTCATTCGCATCATGTTTATATTTTTCTGTGTTGAATTCTTGCCCATTGCGTATACACTCATTGAATGCCCTTGCTCGGCTCTGATCCAATGGTCTTAACTTGCTAAATCTCGGGTTTCCGGCTGCTTCTGTGAGAAACCTGTAAATTTTTAGTCATGGATTAGGAGCTGGTATGTGTCGCCTCACTCTGCAACAATTTGACGTTTGCAGGTTAGATATAACCCGAGAAAAAGTTACTCAATCGCATCATGTTTATATTTTTATGTGTTGAATTCTTGCCTGTTGCGTATACACCCATTGAATGCCCTTGCTCGGCTCTGATCCAATGGCCTTGACTTGCTCAATCTCGGGTTTCCGGCTGCTGCTGTGAGAAACTCTTTTGGTCATGCTTCTGTGAGAAACTTGTACATTTTTAGTCATGGATTGGGAGCTGGTATGTGTCGCTTCACTCTGCAACAATTTGACGTTTGCAGGTTAGATATAACCCGACAAAAAGTTACTCATTCGCATCATGTTTATATTTGTATGTGTTGAATTCTTGCCTATTGCGTATACACCCATTGAATGCCCTTGCTCGGCTCTGATCCAATGGCCTTGACTTGCTCAATCTCGGGTTTCCGGCTGCTGCTGTGAGAAACTCTTTTGGTCATGCTTCTGTGAAAAACTTGTAAATTTTTAGTCATGGATTGGGAGCTGGTATGTGTCGCTTCACTCTGCAACAATTTGACGTTTGCAGGTTAGATATAACCCGACAAAAAGTTACTCATTCGCATCATGTTTATATTTGTATGTGTTGAATTCTTGCCTATTGCGTATACACCCATTGAATGCCCTTGCTCGGCTCTGATCCAATGGCCTTGACTTGCTCAATCTCGGGTTTCCGGCTGCTGCTGTGAGAAACTCGGCAATTTTTAGTCATGGATTGGGAGCTGGTATGTGTCGCCTCACTCTTCAACAAGTTTGACGTTCGCAGATTAGATATAACCCGAGAAAATGTTACTCATTCGCATCATGTTTATATTTTTCTGTGTTGAATTATTGACCATTGCGTATACATCCATTAAATGCCCTTGCCCTTGATCCAGTGGCCTTGACTTGTTAAATCTCGGGATTCCTGCTGCTGCTGTGAGAAACTCGGCAATTTTTAGTCATGGATTGGGAGCTGGTATGTGTCGCCTCACTCTTCAACAAGTTTGACGTTCGCAGATTAGATATAACCCGAGAAAATGTTACTCATTCGCATCATGTTTATATTTGTCTGTGTTGAATTATTGACCATTGCGTATACATCCATTAAATGCCCTTGCCCTTGATCTAGTGGCCTTGACTTGTTAAATCTCGGGATTCCGGCTGCTGCTGTGAGAAACTCGGCAATTTTTAGTCATGGATTGGGAGCTGGTATGTGTCGCCTTACTCTGCAACTAGTTTGACGTTCGCAGGTTAGATATAACCCGAGAAAATGTTACTCATTCGCATCATGTTTATATTTTTCTGTGTTGAATTCTTGCCCATTGCGTATACACTCATTGAATGCCCTTGATCGGCTCTGATCCAATGGCCTTAACTTGATAAATCTCGGGTTTCCGCCTGCTTCTGTGAGAAACTTGTAAATGTTTAGTCATGGATTGGGAGCTGGTATGTGTCGTTTCACTCTGCAACAATTTGACGTTTGCAGGTTAGATATAACCCGACAAAAAGTTACTCATTCGCATCATGTTTATATTTGTATGTGTTGAATTCTTGCCTATTGCGTATACACCCATTGAATGCCCTTGCTCGGCTCTGATCTAATGGCCTTGACTTGCTCAATCTCGGGTTTCCGGCTGCTGCTGTGAGAAACTCAGAAATTTTTAGTCATGGATTGGGAGCTGGTATGTGTCGCCTCACTCTGCAAGAAGTGTGACGTTCGCAGATTAGATATAACCCGAGAAAATGTTACTCATTCGCATCATGTTTATATTTTTCTGTGTTGAATTCTTGCCCATTGCGTATACACCCATTGAATGCCCTTGCCCTTGATCCAGTTACCTTGACTTGTTAAATCTCGGGATTCCGGTTGCTTCTGTGAGAAACATGTCAATTTTCAGTCATGGATTGGGAGCTGGTATGTGTCGCCTCACTCTGTAACAATTTGACGTTTTCAGGTTAGATATAACACGAGAAACTGTTACTCATTCGCATCATGTTTATATTTTTCTGTGTTGAATTCTTGCCCGTTGCATATACACCCATTGAATGCCCTTGCTCGGCTCTGATCCAATGGCGTTAACTTGCTAAATCTCGGGTTTCCGGCTGCTTCTGTGAGAAACTTGTCAATTGTTAGTCATGGATTGGGAGCTGGTATGTTTCGCCTCATTCTGCAACAATTTGACGTTTGCAGGTTAGATATAACACGAGAAACTGTTACTCATTCGCATCATGTTTATATTTTTCTGTGTTGAATTCTTGCCCGTTGCATATACACCCATTGAATGCCCTTGCTCGGCTCTGATCCAATGGCGTTAACTTGCTAAATCTCGGGTTTCCGGCTGCTTCTGTGAGAAACTTGTCAATTGTTAGTCATGGATTGGGAGTTGGTATGTGCCGCCTCATTCTGCAACAATTTGACGTTTGCAGGTTAGATATAACCCGAGAAAAAGTTACTCATTCGCATCATGTTTATATTTTTCTGTGTTGAATTCTTGCCCATTGCGTATACACTCATTGAATGCCCTTTCTCGGCTCTGATCCAATGGTCTCAACTTGCTAAATCTCGGGTTTCCGGCTGCTTCTGTGAGAAACCTGTAAATTTTTAGTCATGGATTAGGAGCTGGTATGTGTCGCCTCACTCTGCAACAATTTGACGTTTGCAGGTTAGATATAACCCGAGAAAAAGTTACTCAATCGCATCATGTTTATATTTTTATGTGTTGAATTCTTGCCTGTTGCGTATACACCCATTGAATGCCCTTGCTCGGCTCTGATCCAATGGCCTTGACTTGCTCAATCTCGGGTTTCCGGCTGCTGCTGTGAGAAACTCTTTTGGTCATGCTTCTGTGTGTCACATAGTCACTATTAGTGACTCTATCGGACAAATAGAAATTAGGAAACCTGCCACACTCCCATGAAATAAATGAAAAATAGCTAGACAGTTCTCACTATTCCACGTACAATATACAAACTTATTTATTAACACCTATTCATCCCCAAACAAACCCCAAATCTAATAGAATTTACAAAATACAAAATTCACAAGTTTCTTGACTTGTATAAATTCAGGTACAGCTTTCCTCCAACTGCAATCAAAATTCAGGAATTCCTCTAACCTCCAATAAATTCACATCTCCAAAATCTGGTACCAATACTTCCAATAATGTCAAAACTTTCAAAATTTCACTTGCAATTTTAACACACTTCAATTAAAATTATAGAATTCCTCCAACCTTCAATAAATTCACTATTTCCAAAATCGGGTATTCTCAATACTTCCAATAATCTCAAAACCTTCAAATGTCACTTGCAATTTTAACACACTTCAATTAAAATTATAGAATTCCTCCAACCTTCAATAAATTCACTATTTCCAAAATCGGGTATTCTCAATACTTCCAATAATCTCAAAACTTTCACTTGCAATTTTAACACACTCCAATTATATTAATTTCAATACCCGACGAAACTTTAGAGTACAACGACCGACTCTTAACTTTTCAATATATACTTAGTCTTTTCTTTCCTTTTTTTTTTTGTTTCTTCGTAATTTTACAACCCATACACTTTACTATAATATCAAATAGCAATGGGTTAATGTTCCGAGATGGCCACGCGGTTTATAGATATAAAAGATGCTGGGCTAGGTGTTCCCGGTCACGTCTACAGATGTATGTCGGCCCCCGACTCCCGTCCAAACAGATACCGGTGGTATGTCACTTGTAACAGGTACGGTAGTGGAAGTACAGGTAGACCTCGGGTAGACGTCGGCACCCAACAGAGAGGCTATTAAAAGTAGCCTACTTCAAATCCCGGACTTTCGTGCCATGGTTAGGAGTATCTTCACTCGAATAAATCAAAGGGTACTGCTTGTCATGAAAGGCTGTCAATAACAGCAAATTGTTTTTTAGCTATCGTGGCGCATGAACAAGCCAATTTTGTCCTGCAATTTGTCGACCCTTCTACCATCGAGCTCTGATCTGATCTGATCTCTAACTGACTAGGCCGCACCCCAAGAATTGCTGACCAAATACTTCAGGCTCACTAACCATGGCACAACACACATACCAACAACACCCATACAATCAGCATTCAACCATACATCACATATATGTCCTTATAAGGCCTATTCACTCAGCTGCGAAAGGAGTAGCATGTGAGAGCAAGGAATTATTACATATTCATGAGTTGAAGCTTCTAGCCAATCGGGACATCATGAAAAATAAGTACACACAGAGGCCAACTTAAAGGGGCAACTTAATAAACTTACTTCTACAATATAAAAATATGAATCAATTGTGACATTTCACCCCCCTTTAAAAAAAATGTATTTATACATTTTTCTCATTATGCTGTTGGCTCAAGAACGACTGAGAAAGTCAGCTCCTATATTGTCACTTCCTTTAATGGCTTCAATGTGGAACCTGTAGGGCTGCAGGGCGAGTGCCCAACGCATTATCCTTCCATTAGCCATTTTAGCCTTCTGTAGAAAAGTCAGGGGTTGGTGATCGGTTTCAAGAGTGAAACGTCTGCCATAAAGATATGGCTCAAACTTTCGAACAGCCCACACAATGGCGAAACACTCTTTTTCCATTACAGAGTAATGTATCTCTCTAGGAAGAAGCTTTTTGCTAGCGTAAGCTACAGGAAATTTCTCACTGTTGTGTATTTGTAGTAGGACAGCTCCGAGTCCTAAGTGTGAGGCATCTGTCCTTAGAATGAAATCCTTGTTGAGATCAGGGAGATGAAGAATGGGCGAACTAGTGAGCTTATCCTTGAGAGTGGAAAAAGCTTGTTGTTGACTTGTTTCCCAACAGATTTTGTTTGACTCCTTGTTTTTTGTTTTGTCAGTCAAGGGGACGGCAATCACAGAATAGTTGGGAATGAACTTTCGATAATAATTGGTCATACCAAGAAATGATCTGAGTTGTTTCTTAGTTTCTGGTTGTTTGGCTTGCTGTATGGTGAGTATTTTCTCAGGTCTAGGTTGTACGAGACCTTTGCCAATTACATGACCTAGAAATTCAACTTGTTCTTGTGCGATGAAGCATTTGCTGGGTCGAGCTGTCAAGTTTGCGGATCTCAGCTTGCGGAATAACTCTTTCAATATTTGAACATGACGTTCCCAAGATGTTGTATGGACTAATATGTCATCAATGTAATTAATCACACATTTCTGATCTCTGAGGAGTTTGCGCATGATTCTAATAAAAGTTGCGGGCGCATTCACTAACCCAAAAGGCATTACAGTGAACTGAAATAGACCATCAGGTGTGGTAAACGAGGTAAGTTGCTTGGATGACTTGTCCATTGGTACCTGCCAGTAACCTTTACTCAAATCGATCTTAGTGAAATAATTGTCATTGGCCAGTTTTGTGAATAATTCCTCCTGATCTGGGATAGGTTCGGCATCAAAGACAGAAACTTGATTTAGTTTTCTATAATCCACACAGAATCGATTGGATCCATCAGGCTTTTTGATCAAGACTATAGGTGAAGAAAAAGGGGCATTGGATGGTTCTACGACTCCCATTTGTAACATTGTGCTCACCTCTTCTTTCACTGTGTTTCTTAAGGCATGGGGTAGTGGGTATGGCTTACTTCGTATTGGCTCATTCTTGTGAAGTGTGATGGTGTGTTGTCCTAAAGTGGTTCTCCCAGGCAAATCTGTGAGAGTATCTCGGTAGTTCCCGAGGAGTCTGTTGATTTCACTTCGTTGATCTGGATGGAGAGATGGGTTGATGTTGACATCCTTGATCGTCTCCTTGGCTATTAAAGGATGGAGCTGTAAAAGATTCTCATTGGACATTGAAATGGTGTTATGAGATTCAGAAGTATTATCATGATCAGACTCAATTACAGCGGTACCTACTATCTCAAATATACACTGGGACGTTGTACTAGGAATGTCTAAACTGTTGGTCAGCTCTTCTGATCTTTCACAGTACTTTTTCAGTAGATTGGCATGGAACACTTTGGATTTTCCATTAAGGTCAATCCGGTAGTCCATGGAGCCGATCTTATCAAGGATTGGAAAAGGACCTTTCCACTGAAGGAGAAGTTTATTTATATCTGTCGGTAAGAGCAGAAGGACCTGATCTCCGACAGAGAAACTTCTTGCCTTACTCCGCTTGTCATAATGATGTTTGTACCTAGCACTAGACTTCTGAAGCGCTTCATGGGCAGTCTGACAAGTATTTTCTAACCTTTCCCTCAAATCTAGGATGTATTGGTAGGTTGATTTGGTCTCCACTGTGTCAACCTCTCCTGTCCACAATTCACGCAGAATAGTCATGGGACCTCTCACATGACGACCATAGAGCAGCTCAAATGGAGAAAATCCAAGGCTCTCTTGTGGTGCCTCTCTTACTGCAAATAGAAGTGGGTTAATATAACGATCCCAATCCTTGGGTCGTTCTGCACACATGCGTCTAAGCATTTGCTTAAGGGTGCCATTAAAGCGTTCCACCAACCCATTGCAGATAGGATGGTATGGAGTGGTAGTAAGCTGGCGCACAGAAAGAAGCTTGCTCACCTGTTTCATGACTTCAGATGTAAATTGTGACCCTTGATCGGTAAGCATCTGTTTTGGAACCCCAACTCGGGTGAAAACACCAACTAAGGCTTCTGCAACTCGTTCTGCTTCAATACTAGGAAGAGGTACTGCCTCAGGGTATCGTGTGGCGTAATCAATGATGGTAAGTATATATCTGTTGCGGCCTTCTGTCATAGGGTGAATAGGACCAATGATATCTACTGCAATTCGGTCGAAAGGAGTTTCAATCAAGGGCATGCTGCCGAGTGGAACTTTGGTTACTCTACCCTTAGGAACCGTCCTTTGGCAAACATCACAGGATCTACAATACCGAGTAATATCTGCTGTCATCCCCGGCCAAAAGAAATTTGTGAGAACCCTGTCAGTTGTCTTCTTAGGTCCTTGATGACCACCTAATATTGTTTCGTGAGCCATACGCATCACCTGTGTGCGATGCACTTGAGGAACAACAACTTGCTGAAAGATGTTACCAAATTCCACATTTGGAGCCTGAAATTGTCTATACAATATTCCATTCTGATATAGAAATCGGGACGTAGCCTGACTTCGACTAACCTTCTCAACCCGAGTTTCAGCCAGTTCTCTACTTCGGAGAAGAGTGGGATCCTCCTGTTGAGCCTTCTTTAATCCTTCAGTGGTAACGATGTGATCCATTGGTTTCGGAACTTTCAGGGAGCGAAAGGGCTTGGTGTGTTGAGCCTTCGTCTGAGCCCTTGTCTGGACAGCACAGGCTTTTGTTGAAGTGAGGCTCCATGACTCATCTGGATTGTCTGGAGCTCGAACACCTGGAATGTTACCTAAAATGAGGTCATACTCTGGTTTGTTCATACACAAAACCTCTGTCTTTCCAGTGAAGTAAGGAGTACTTACCGGTACAACAGCAACAGGAACTTGTCGAGCAGTCCCATCAATGAGGATACAAGTTTTGACTTCACCAGTAAGTTGATCGTCAGAAACTAAGTCACGCCTGATCACGACGCCGCTACATCCACTGTCCCTGAGTACAGACACTAAATGTTGACCCACTCTACCAGAAGAAACGGGCATCTTCTTTGCGGTGTTATCACTACATGCAGCACTCATAATTGGTAAAGAATGACCACATTTAAGAGTTACATGATCATAATTATTTCCAATACAGCATGCACCAAGAGTAGATACCTTGCTTACTACCATACAGGCAACTGTCTCAGGTTTATCTTGTAAGTGATTATGGACACATGTACAACTCTGACAATGAGAAGAGATAATTCTACTTTCAGAAGGATTAGAAAGTTGTGGTGATGTGTCAGTATTATGATTTTCACTTTCTATGAGCATAGAGGCAACTGGATTTCTGTTCTGGTAACAATGTTTGGCAATATGGCCAACTTTGTTACAGGTAAAACATCGACGGGGTGCACTAGAGCTGTGGGTTGCAAATCTGCAATCTTTAGCTACATGGCCTTGTTTATGACAGATATAACAAGTTAACATAGGCCTATTTGGACTTGATGTTGTATGGGATGTTACATTGGAAATCCCATCCTTCCTATGTTGACTGAAACTTTTCTGGCTTGGGGCATTTCTGGAAATGAATGGATTGCCAAACATGCCACCACGAGCTTCAAGATATTGCTCTGCAATTTTGGCCATTGTATCAATGTTTTGGGGTTGTCTTTCTTTAAGAAAAAGAGCCAACTCACGACTACATCCAGCTGCAAATTGTTCCCGCAGCAAGAGATCTATCAGCCCGACATAGGTTGGCTCTGCTTCCGTTAGGTCGATCCATCGGGCAAGGTAGTTGGCCAACCGTGCAGCAAACTGATGTCCACTCTCTCCTGTCTCTGGTTTAGCTGTTCTTAGCTTCAGTCTAAACCCATCTGCAGTAAGCTGAAACCGCTTCAGTAGTGCTGACTTGAGGACTTTGTAATCGCCTGCTTCATCTGTGGAGAGTCTATTATAAACTTCAAGGGCTTTTCCTGAAAGTAAGGCACTTAAGTTAATAGCCCAATCCTCCTGATGCCACTGTTGACTATTTGCATATCTTTCATACCGTTTTAAGTATGCATCTAAATCATCTCTGTTTTCATTAAAATCTGGTAATTTAGGGGTTCTTGCTTTTTGTCTACGTACACCCTTTTCTGCATAATTTAGATCGATATCTTTTGTCTCTGCCTTTCCCCGTTCAATTTCCAACTGTGCTTCTAGAACAAGCTTCTCCTGTCTACGCAACTCTAACTGGTGGGCTCTCTCTTCCCTAGCTATTTTCTGTTCCTCTTTTTTGTACTCTCTTGCTTCACTCTCACGTTTTTCAACAAACTCCTGCAACTCCTTTCCACTAAACCCAAAGCTTTTGCCAGCATCAATCAGGGTTACAATATCCATGTCAGTTTTTATCGCAAGTGGGAAGCACAGAAACGCAGCTAATAACAAGCAGATCCCTATGACCATAATACACAGTAGTCCATTTATCTTCCATCCATTCCATAGGTTTGTGTACCTGGCATTTCCCGTTTCCTTTCCATTTCCCGGACAAGCCCCCATAAATTTGTCACATAGTCACTATTAGTGACTCCATCGGACAAATAGAAATTAGGAAACCTGCCACACTCCCATGAAATAAATGAAAAATAGCTAGACAGTTCTCACTATTCCACGTACAATATACAAACTTATTTATTAACACCTATCCATCCCCAAACAAACCCCAAATCTAATAGAATTTACAAAATACAAAATTCACAAGTTTCTTGACTTGTATAAATTCAGGTACAGCTTTCCTCCAACTGCAATCAAAATTCAGGAATTCCTCTAACCTCCAATAAATTCACAATCTCCAAAATCTGGTACCAATACTTCCAATAATGTCAAAACTTTCAAAATTTCACTTGCAATTTTAACACACTTCAATTAAAATTATAGAATTCCTCCAACCTTCAATAAATTCACTATTTCCAAAATCGGGTATTCTCAATACTTCCAATAATCTCAAAACTTTCAAATGTCACTTGCAATTTTAACACACTTCAATTAAAATTATAGAATTCCTCCAACCTTCAATAAATTCACTCTTTCCAAAATCGGGTATTCTCAATACTTCCAATAATCTCAAAACTTTCAAATTTCACTTGCAATTTTAACACACTCCAATTATATTAATTTCAATACCCGACGAAACTTTAGAGTACAACGACCGACTCTTAACTTTTCAATATATACTTAATCTTTTCTTTCCTTTTTTTTTGTTTCTTCGTAATTTTACAACCCATACACTTTACTATAATATCAAATAGCAATGGGTTAATGTTCCGAGATGGCCACGCGGTTTATAGATATAAAAGATGCTGGGCTAGGTGTTCCCGGTCACGTCTACAGATGAATGTCGGCCCCCGACTCCCGTCCAAACAGATACCGGTGGTATGTCACTTGTAACAGGTACGGTAGTGGAAGTACAGGTAGACCTCGGGTAGACGTCGGCACCCAACAGAGAGGCTATTAAAAGTAGCCTACTTCAAATCCCGGACTTTCGTGCCATGGTTAGGAGTATCTTCACTCGAATAAATCAAAGGGTACTGCTTGTCATGAAAGGCTGTCAATAACAGCAAATTGTTTTTTAGCTATCGTGGCGCATGAACAAGCCAATTTTGTCCTGCAATTTGTCGACCCTTCTACCATCGAGCTCTGATCTGATCTGATCTCTAACTGACTAGGCCGCACCCCAAGAATTGCTGACCAAATACTTCAGGCTCACTAACCATGGCACAACACACATACCAACAACACCCATACAATCAGCATTCAACCATACATCACATATATGTCCTTATAAGGCCTATTCACTCAGCTGCGAAAGGAGTAGCATGTGAGAGCAAGGAATTATTACATATTCATGAGTTGAAGCTTCTAGCCAATCGGGACATCATGAAAAATAAGTACACACAGAGGCCAACTTAAAGGGGCAACTTAATAAACTTACTTCTACAATATAAAAATATGAATCAATTGTGACACTGTGAGAAACTTGTAAATTTTTAGTCATGGATTGGGAGCTGGTATGTGTCGCTTCACTCTGCAACAATTTGACGTTTGCAGGTTAGATATAACCCGACAAAAAGTTACTCATTCGCATCATGTTTATATTTGTATGTGTTGAATTCTTGCCTATTGCGTATACACCCATTGAATGCCCTTGCTCGGCTCTGATCCAATGGCCTTGACTTGCTCAATCTCGGGTTTCCGGCTGCTGCTGTGAGAAACTCTTTTGGTCATGCTTCTGTGAAAAACTTGTAAATTTTTAGTCATGGATTGGGAGCTGGTATGTGTCGCTTCACTCTGCAACAATTTGACGTTTGCAGGTTAGATATAACCCGACAAAAAGTTACTCATTCGCATCATGTTTATATTTGTATGTGTTGAATTCTTGCCTATTGCGTATACACCCATTGAATGCCCTTGCTCGGCTCTGATCCAATGGCCTTGACTTGCTCAATCTCGGGTTTCCGGCTGCTGCTGTGAGAAACTCGGCAATTTTTAGTCATGGATTGGGAGCTGGTATGTGTCGCCTCACTCTTCAACAAGTTTGACGTTCGCAGATTAGATATAACCCGAGAAAATGTTACTCATTCGCATCATGTTTATATTTTTCTGTGTTGAATTATTGACCATTGCGTATACATCCATTAAATGCCCTTGCTCTTGATCCAGTGGCCTTGACTTGTTAAATCTCGGGATTCCGGCTGCTGCTGTGAGAAACTCGGCAATTTTTAGTCATGGATTGGGAGCTGGTATGTGTCGCATCACTCTTCAACAAGTTTGACGTTCGCAGATTAGATATAACCTGAGAAAATGTTACTCATTCGCATCATGTTTATATTTTTCTGTGTTGAATTATTGACCATTGCGTATACATCCATTAAATGCCCTTGCCCTTGATCCAGTGGCCTTGACTTGTTAAATCTCGGGATTCCGGCTGCTGCTGTGAGAAACTCGGCAATTTTTAGTCAAGGATTGGGAGCTGGTATGTGTCGTCCACTCTGCAACAAGTTTGACGGTCGCAGGTTAGATATAACCCGAGAAAATGTTACTCATTCGCATCATGTTTAAATGTTTTCGTGTTGAATTCTTGCCCATTGCGTATACACCCATTGAATGCCCTTGCTAGGCTCTGATCCAATGGCCTTAACTTGCTAAATCTCGGGTTTCCGGCTGCTTCTGTGAGAAACTTGGCAATTTTTAGTCATGGATTGGGAGCTGGTATGTGTCGCCTCACTCTGCAACTAGTATGACGTTCGCAGGTTAGATATAACCCGAGAAAATGTTACTCATTCGCATCATGTTTATATTTTTCTGTGTTGAATTCTTGCCCATTGCGTATACACTCATTGAATGCCCTTGATCGGCTCTGATCCAATGGCCTTAACTTGCTAAATCTCGGGTTTCCGCCTGCTTCTGTGAGAAACTTGTAAATTGTTAGTCATGGATTGGGAGCTGGTATGTGTCGCCTCACTCTGCAACAATTTGACGTTTGCAGGTTAGATATGAAGTCGGCTTCATTTCAGTCGGCTTCATTTGCTTTATGGAAGATTGGGAAGGTTCGAAAAATATTGGATAAGTCCTCAACTGAGAAACTTATTCATGCTTTTGTTACCTCAAGGTTGGACTATTGCAATAGTCTGCTTTTTGGGCTTCATTCAAATCAACTGAAAAAATTACAACTCATTCAGAATTCCGCTGCTCGACTGATAACTGGAACCAGATTTCGGGAGAGTATTACTCCAGTGCTTCGGGATCTACATTGGTTGCCAGTTGAACAGCGGATTCGATTCAAAATCCTTGCCATTACATATAGGATAATTGAGAATGTCAATGCGCCGATCTATCTCACTGACCTGGTTGGTCTCCGCGTTCCGCAGAGATCAACAAGGCAGAGTAGTGAGATTCGGCTGGAGCCTCCACCTGTGAATTCTACGAGGACTAAGTACTATGGAAATCGTGCTTTCTCAGTTGTTGCTCCCATGGTATGGAATGATCTTCCATCAAACATTCGTACAGCCCACAGCTATGAATCTTTTAAGTCATTGGTTAAAACTCATTTGTTTCGTTCTTATTATGGTAGTCGTTGTTTACTTTAAGTTTTTTATTCTTCTTGTTCAATTTTTTAACTTTAACTTTTATTGTCACTATGTACAGTGTGCTGAGATAATTGTATGTGGTGCACTTTAAACAATAATTGATTAGATTAGATTAGATTATATAACCTGACAAAAAGTTACTCATTCGCATCATGTTTATATTTGTATGTGTTGAATTCTTGCCTATTGCGTATACACCAATTGAATGCCCTTGCTCGGCTCTGATCCAATGGCCTTGACTTGCTCAATCTCGGGTTTCCGGCTGCTGCTCTGAGAAACTCGGCAATTTGTAGTCATGGATTGGGAGCTGGTATGTGTCGCCTCACTCTGCAACAAGTTTGACGTTTGCAGATTAGATATAACCCGAGAAAATGTTACTCATTCGCATCATGTTTATATTTTTCGGTGTTGAATTCTTGCCCATTGCGTATACACCCATTGAATGCCCTTGCCCTTGATCCAGTTACCTTGACTTGTTAAATCTCGGGATTCCGGTTGCTTCTCTGAGAAACTTGTCAATTTTCAGTCATGGATTGGGAGCTGGTATGTGTCGCCTCACTCTGTAACAATTTGACGTTTGCAGGTTAGATATAACACGAGAAACTGTTACTCATTCGCATCATGTTTATATTTTTCTGTGTTGAATTCTTGCCCGTTGCATATACACCCATTGAATGCCCTTGCTCGGCTCTGATCCAATGGCGTTAACTTGCTATATCTCGGGTTTCCGGCTGCTTCTGTGAGAAACTTGTCAATTGTTAGTCATGGATTGGGAGCTGGTATGTGTCACCTCATTCTGCAACAATTTGACGTTTGCAGGTTAGATATAACCCGAGAAAAAGTTAGTCATTCGCACCATGTTTATATTTTTCTGTGTTGAATTCTTGCCCATTGCGTATACACTCATTGAATGCCCTTGCTCGGCTCTGATCCAATGGTCTTAACTTGCTAAATCTCGGGTTTCTGGCTGCTTCTGTGAGAAACTTGTAAATTTGTAGTCATGGATTAGGAGCTGGTATGTGTCGCCTCACTCTGCAACAATTTGACGTTTGCAGGTTAGATATAACCCGAGAAAAAGTTACTCAATCGCATCATGTTTATATTTTTATGTGTTGAATTCTTGCCTATTGCGTATACACCCATTGAATGCCCTTGCTCGGCTCTGATCCAATGCCCTTAACTTACTAAATCTCGGGTTTCCGGCTGCTTCTGTGAGAAACCAATAAATTTTTAGTCATGGGCTGGGAGCTAGTATGTGTCGCCTCACTCTGCAACAAGTTTGACGGTCGCAGGTTAGATATAACCCGAGAAAATGTTACTCATTCGCATCATGTTTAAATGTTTTTGTGTTGAATTCTTGCCCATTGCGTATACACCCATTGAATGCCCTTGCTCGGCTCAGATCCAATGGCCTTAACTTACTAAATCTCGGGTTTCCGGCTGCTTCTGTGAGAAACTTGGCAATTTTTAGTCATGGATTGGGAGCTGGTATGTGTCGCCTCACTCTGCAACTAGTTTGACGTTCGCAGGTTAGATATAACCCGAGAAAATGTTACTCATTCGCATCATGTTTATATTTTTCTGTGTTGAATTCTTGCCCATTGCGTATACACTCATTGAATGCCCTTGATCGGCTCTGATCCAATGGCCTTAACTTGCTAAATCTCGGGTTTCCGCCTGCTTCTGTGAGAAACTTGTAAATTGTTAGTCATGGATTGGGAGCTGGTATGTGTCGCCTCACTCTGCAACAATTTGACGTTTGCAGGTTAGATATAACCCGACAAAAAGTTACTCATTGGCATCATGTTTATATTTGTATGTGTTGAATTCTTGCCTATTGCGTATACACCCATTGAATGCCCTTGCTCGGCTCTGATCCAATGGCCTTGACTTGCTCAATCTCGGGTTTCCGGCTGCTGCTGTGAGAAACTCGGCAATTTTTAGTCATGGATTGGGAGCTGGTATGTGTCGCCTCACTCTGCAACAAGTTTGACGTTCGCAGATTAGATATAACCCGAGAAAATGTTACTCATTCGCATCATGTTTATATTTGTTGGTGTTGAATTCTTGCCCATTGCGTATACACCCATTGAATGCCCTTGCCCTTGATCCAGTTACCTTGACTTGTTAAATCTCGGGATTCCGGTTGCTTCTCTGAGAAACTTGTCAATTTTCAGTCATGGATTGGGAGCTGGTATGTGTCGCCTCACTCTGTAACAATTTGACGTTTGAAGGTTAGATATAACACGAAAAACTGTTACTCATTCGCATCATGTTTATATTGTTCTGTGTTGAATTCTTGCCCGTTGCATATACACCCATTGAATGCCCTTGCTCGGCTCTGATCCAATGGCGTTAACTTGCTATATATCGGGTTTCCGGCTGCTTCTGTGAGAAACTTGTCAATTGTTAGTCATGGATTGGGAGCTGGTATGTGTCGCCTCATTCTGCAACAATTTGACGTTTGCAGGTTAGATATAACCCGAGAAAAAGTTACTCATTCGCATCATGTTTATATTTTTCTGTGTTGAATTCTTGCCCATTGCGTATACACTCATTGAATGCCCTTGCTCGGCTCTGATCCAATGGTCTTAACTTGCTAAATCTCGGGTTCCCGGCTGCTTCTGTGAGAAACTTGTAAATTTTTAGTCATGGATTAGGAGCTGGTATGTGTCGCCTCACTCTGCAACAATTTGACGTTTGCAGGTTAGATATAACCCGAGAAAAAGTTACTCAATCGCATCATGTTTATATTTGTATGTGTTGAATTCTTGCCTATTGCGTATACACCCATTGAATGCCCTTGCTCGGCTCTGATCCAATGCCCTTAACTTGCTAAATCTCGGGTTTCCGGCTGCTTCTGTGAGAAACCAATAAATGTTTAGTCATGGGCTGGGAGCTAGTATGTGTCGCCTCACTCTGCAACAAGTTTGACGGTCGCAGGTTAGATATAACCCGAGAAAATGTTACTCATTCGCATCATGTTTATATTTTTCTGTGTTGAATTCTTGCCCATTGCGTATACACCCATTGAATGCCCTTGCTCGGCTCTGATCCAATGGCCTTGACTTGCTCAATCTTGGGTTTCCGGCTACTGCTGTGAGAAACTCGGCAATTGTTAGTCATGGATTGGGAGCTGGTATGTGTCGCCTCACTCTGCAACAAGTTTGACGTTCGCAGATTAGATATAACCCGAGAAAATGTTACTCATTCGCATCATGTTTATATTTTTTGGTGTTGAATTCTTGCCCATTGCGTATACACCCATTGAATGCCCTTGCCCTTGATCCAGTTACCTTGACTTGTTAAATCTCGGGATTCCGGTTGCTTCTCTGAGAAACTTGTCAATTTTCAGTCATGGATTGGGAGCTGGTATGTGTCGCCTCACTCTGTAACAATTTGACGTTTGCAGGTTAGATATAACACGAGAAACTGTTACTCATTCGCATCATGTTTATATTTTTCTGTGTTGAATTCTTGCCCGTTGCATATACACCCATTGAATGCCCTTGCTCGGCTCTGATCCAATGGCGTTAACTTGCTAAATCTCGGGTTTCCGGCTGCTTCTGTGAGAAACTTTGCAATGTTTAGTCATGGTTGGGAGCTGGTATGTGTCGCCTCACTCTGCAACTAGTTTGACGTTCGCAGGTTAGATATAACCCGAGAAACAGTTACTCATTCGCATCATGTTTATAGTTGTATATGTTGAATTCTTGCCTATTGCGTATACACCCATTGAATGCCCTTGCTCGGCTCTGATCCAATGGCCTTGACTTGCTCAATCTCGGGTTTCCGTCTGCTGCTGTGTAAAACTCGGCAATTTTTAGTCATGGATTGAGAGCTGGTATGTTTCGCCTCACTCTGCAACAAGTTTGACGTTCGCAGATTAGATATAACCCGAGAAAATGTTACTCATTCGCATCATGTTTATATTTTTCTGTGTTGAATTATTGACCATTGCGTATACATCCATTAAATGCCCTTGCCCTTGATCCAGTGGCCTTGACTTGTTAAATATCGGGATTCCGGTTGCTGCTGTGAGAAACTTGTCAATTGTCAGTCATGGATTGGGAGATGGTATGTGTCGCCTCACTCTGCAACAATTTGACGTTTGCAGGTTATATATAACACGAAAAACTGTTACTCATTCGCATCATGTTTATATTTTTCTGTGTTGAATTCTTGCCCATTGCGTATACACTCATTGAATGCCCTTGCTCGGCTCTGATCAAATGGCCTTAACTTGCTAAATCTCGGGAGCTGGTATGTGTCGCTTCACACTGCAACAATTTGACGTTTGCAGGTTATATATAACACGAGAAACTGTTACTCATTCGCATCATGTTTATATTTTTCTGTGTTTAATTCTTGCCCATTGCGTATACACCTATTGAATGCCCTTGCTCGGCTCTGATCCAATGGCCTTAACTTGCTAAATCTCGGGTTTCCGGCTGCTTCTGTGAGAAACTTGGCAATGTTTAGTCATGGTTGGGAGCTGGTATGTGTCGCCTCACTCTGCAACTAGTTTGACGTTCGCAGGTTAGATATAACCCGAGAAAAAGTTACTCATTCGCATCATGTTTATATTTTTCAGTGTTGAATTCTTGCCCATTGCGTATACACTCATTGAATGCCCTTGATCGGCTCTGATCCAATGGCCTTAACTTGCTAAATCTCGGGTTTCCGCCTGCTTCTGTGAGAAACTTGTAAATTTTTAGTCATGGATTGGGAGCTGGTATGTGTCGCCTCACTCTGCAACAATTTGACGTTTGCAGGTTAGATATAACCCGACAAAAAGTTACTCATTCGCATCATGTTTATATTTGTATGTGTTGAATTCTTGCCTATTGCGTATACACCCATTGAATGCCCTTGCTCGGCTCTAATCCAATGGCCTTGACTTGCTCAATCTCGGGTTTCCGGCTGCTGCTGTGAGAAACTCGGCAATTTTTAGTCATGGATTGGAAGCTGGTATGTGTCGCCTCACTCTGCAACAATTTGACGTTTGCAGGTTATATATAACACGAGAAACTGTTACTCATTCGCATCATGTTTATATTTTTCTGTGTTTAATTCTTGCCCATTGCGTTTACACCTATTGAATGCCCTTGCTCGGCTCTGATCCAATGGCCTTAACTTGTTAAATCTCGGAATTCCGGTTGCTTCTCTGAGAAACTTGTCAATTTTCAGTCATGGATTGGGAGCTGGTATGTGTCGCCTCACTCTGTAGCAATTTGACGTTTGCAGGTTAGATATAACGCGAGAAACTGTTACTCATTCGCATCATGTTTATATTTTTCTGTGTTGAATTCTTGCCCATTGCGTATACACTCATTGAATGCCCTTGCTCGGCTCTGATCAAATGGCCTTAACTTGCTAAATCTCGGGAGCTGGTATGTGTCGCTTCACACTGCAACAATTTGACATTTGCAGGTTATATATAACACGAGAAACTGTTACTCATTCGCATCATGTTTATATTTTTCTGTGTTTAATTCTTGCCCATTGCGTATACACCTATTGAATGCCCTTGCTCGGCTCTGATCCAATGGCCTTAACTTGCTAAATCTCGGGTTTCCGGCTGCTTCTGTGAGAAACTTGGCAATGTTTAGTCATGGTTGGGAGCTGGTATGTGTCGCCTCACTCTGCAACTAGTTTGACGTTCGCAGGTTAGATATAACCCGAGAAAAAGTTACTCATTCGCATCATGTTTATAGTTGTATGTGTTGAATTCTTGCCTATTGCGTATACACCCATTGAATGCCCTTGCTCGGCTCTGATCCAATGGCCTTGACTTGCTCAATCTCGGGTTTCCGGCTGCTGCTGTGAGAAACTCGGCAATTTTTAGTCATGGATTGGGAGCTGGTATGTGTCGCCTCACTCTGCAACAAGTTTGACGTTCGCAGATTAGATATAACCCGAGAAAATGTTACTCATTCGCATCATGTTTATATTTTTCTGTGTTTAATTCTTGCCCATTGCGTATAAACCTATTGAATGCCCTTGCTCGGCTCTGATCCAATGGCCTTGACTTGCTAAATCTCGGGTTTAACAATTTGACGTTTGCAGGTTAGATATAACCCGAGAAAAAGTTACTCAATCGCATCATGTTTATATTTGTATGTGTTGAATTCTTGCCCGTTGCGTATACACCCATTGAATGCCCTTGCTCGGCTCTGATCCAATGGCGTTAACTTGCTATATCTCGGGTTTCCGGCTGTTTCTGTGAGAAACTTGTCAATTGTTAGTCATGGATTGGGAGCTGGTATGTGTCGCCTCATTCTGCAACATTTTGACGTTTGCAGGTTAGATATAACCCGAGAAAAAGTTACTCATTCGCATCATGTTTATATTTTTCTGTGTTGAATTCTTGCCCATTGCGTATACACTCATTGAATGCCCTTGCTCGGCTCTGATCCAATGGTCTTAACTTGCTAAATCTCGGGTTTCCGGCTGCTTCTGTGAGAAACTTGTAAATTTTTAGTCATGGATTAGGAGCTGATATGTGTCGCCTCACTCTGCAACAATTTGACGTTTGCAGGTTAGATATAACCCGAGAAAAAGTTACTCAATCGCATCATGTTTATATTTGTATGTGTTGAATTCTTGCCTATTGCGTATACACCCATTGAATGCCCTTGCTCGGCTCTGATCCAATGCCCTTAAATTGCTAAATCTCGGGTTTCCAGCTGCTTCTGTGAGAAACTTGTAAATTTTTAGTCATGGATTAGGAGCTGGTATGTGTCCCCTCACTCTGCAACAATTTGACGTTTGCAGGTTATATATAACACGAGAAACTGTTACTCATTCGCATCATGTTTATATTTTTCTGTGTTTAATTCTTGCCCATTGCGTATACACCTATTGAATGCCCTTGCTCGGCTCTGATCCAATGGCCTTAACTTGCTAAATCTCGGGAGCTGGTATGTGTCGCCTCACTCTGCAACTAGTTTGACGTTCGCAGGTTAGATATAACCCGAGAAAATGTTACTCATTCGCATCATGTTTATATTTTTCTGTGTTGAATTCTTGCCCATTGCGTATACCCCCATTGAATGCCCTTGCTCGGCTCTGATCCAATGGGGTTAACTTGCTAAATCTCGGGTTTCCGGCTGCTTCTGTGAGAAACTTGTCAATTGTTAGTCATAGATTGGGAGCTGGTATGTGTCGCCTCACTCTGCAACAAGTTTGACGTTCGCAGATTAGATATAACCCGAGAAAATGTTACTCATTCGCATCATGTTTATATTTTTCGGTGTTGAATTCTTGTCCATTGCGTATACACCCATTGAATGCCCTTGCTCGGCTCTGATCCAATGGCCTTGACTTGCTCAATCTCGGGTTTCCGGCTGCTGCTGTGAGAAACTCGGCAATTTTTAGTCATAGATTGGGAGCTGGTATGTGTCGCCTCACTCTGCAACAAGTTTGACGTTCGCAGATTAGATATAACCCGAGAAAATGTTACTCATTCGCATCATGTTTATATTTTTCGGTGTTGAATTCTTGTCCATTGCGTATACACCCATTGAATGCCCTTGCCCTTGATCCAGTGACCTTGACTTGTTAAATCTCGGGATTCCGGTTGCTTCTGTGAGAAACTTGTCAATTTTCAGTCATTGATTTGGAGCTGGTATGTGTCGCCTCACTCTGCAACAAGTTTGACGTTCGCAGATTAGATATAACCCGAGAAAATGTTACTCATTCGCATCATGTTTATATTTTTCTGTGTTGAATTATTGCCCGTTGCATATACACCCATTGAATGCCCTTGCTCGGCTCTGATCCAATGGCGTTAACTTGCTAAATCTCGGGTTTCCGGCTGCTTCTGTGAGAAACTTGTCAATTGTTAGTCATGGATTGGGAGCTGGTATGTGTCGCCTCATTCTGCAACAATTTGACGTTTGCAGGTTAGATATAACCCGAGAAACAGTTACTCATTCGCATCATGTTTATATTTGTCTGTGTTGAATTCTTGCCCATTGCGTATACACTCATTGAATGCCCTTGCTCGGCTCTGATCCAATGGTCTTAACTTGCTAAATCTCGGGTTTCCGGCTGCTTCTGTGAGAAACTTGTAAATTTTTAGTCATGGATTAGGAGCTGGTATGTGTCGCCTCACTCTGCAACAATTTGACGTTTGCAGGTTAGATATAACCCGAGAAAAAGTTACTCAATCGCATCATGTTTATATTTGTATGTGTTGAATTCTTGCCTATTGCGTATACACCCATTGAATGCCCTTGCCCTTGATCCAGTGACCTTAACTTGTTAAATCTCGGGATTCCGGTTGCTTCTGTGAGAAACTTGTCAATTTTCAGTCATTGATTGGGAGCTGGTATGTGTCGCCTCACTCTGTAACAATTTGACGTTTGCAGGTTAGATATAACCCCAGAAAATGTTACTCATTCGCATCATGTTTATATTTTTCTGTGTTGAATTATTGACCATTGCGTATACATCCATTAAATGCCCTTGCCCTTGATCCAGTGGCCTTGACTTGTTAAATATCGGGATTTCGGTTGCTGCTGTGAGAAACTTGTCAATTGTCAGTCATGGATTGGGAGCTGGTATGTGTCGCCTCACTCTGCAACAATTTGACGTTTGCAGGTTATATATAACACGAAAAACTGTTACTCATTCGCATCATGTTTATATTTTTCTGTGTTGAATTCTTGCCCATTGCGTATACATTCATTGAATGCCCTTGCTCGGCTCTGATCAAATGGCCTTAACTTGCTAAATCTCGGGAGCTGGTATGTGTCGCTTCACACTGCAACAATTTGACGTTTGCAGGTTATATATAACACGAGAAACTTTTACTCATTCGCATCATGTTTATATTTTTCTGTGTTTAATTCTTGCCCATTGCGTATACACCTATTGAATGCCCTGGCTCGGCTCTGATCCAATGGCCTTAACTTGCTAAATCTCGGGTTTCCGGCTGCTTCTGTGAGAAACTTGTAAATTTGTAGTCATGGATTAGGAGCTGGTATGTGTCGCCTCACTCTGCAACAATTTGACGTTTGCAGGTTAGATATAACCCGAGAAAAAGTTACTCAATCGCATCATGTTTATATTTTTATGTGTTGAATTCTTGCCTATTGCGTATACACCCATTGAATGCCCTTGCTCGGCTCTGATCCAATGCCCTTAACTTACTAAATCTCGGGTTTCCGGCTGCTTCTGTGAGAAACCAATAAATTTTTAGTCATGGGCTGGGAGCTAGTATGTGTCGCCTCACTCTGCAACAAGTTTGACGGTCGCAGGTTAGATATAACCCGAGAAAATGTTACTCATTCGCATCATGTTTAAATGTTTTTGTGTTGAATTCTTGCCCATTGCGTATACACCCATTGAATGCCCTTGCTCGGCTCAGATCCAATGGCCTTAACTTACTAAATCTCGGGTTTCCGGCTGCTTCTGTGAGAAACTTGGCAATTTTTAGTCATGGATTGGGAGCTGGTATGTGTCGCCTCACTCTGCAACTAGTTTGACGTTCGCAGGTTAGATATAACCCGAGAAAATGTTACTCATTCGCATCATGTTTATATTTTTCTGTGTTGAATTCTTGCCCATTGCGTATACACTCATTGAATGCCCTTGATCGGCTCTGATCCAATGGCCTTAACTTGCTAAATCTCGGGTTTCCGCCTGCTTCTGTGAGAAACTTGTAAATTGTTAGTCATGGATTGGGAGCTGGTATGTGTCGCCTCACTCTGCAACAATTTGACGTTTGCAGGTTAGATATAACCCGACAAAAAGTTACTCATTGGCATCATGTTTATATTTGTATGTGTTGAATTCTTGCCTATTGCGTATACACCCATTGAATGCCCTTGCTCGGCTCTGATCCAATGCCCTTAACTTGCTAAATCTCGGGTTTCCGGCTGCTTCTGTGAGAAACCAATAAATGTTTAGTCATGGGCTGGGAGCTAGTATGTGTCGCCTCACTCTGCAACAATTTGACGTTTGCAGGTTAGATATAACCCGAGAAAAAGTTACTCAATCGCATCATGTTTATATTTTTATGTGTTGAATTCTTGCCTATTGCGTATACACCCATTGAATGCCCTTGCTCGGCTCTGATCCAATGCCCTTAACTTACTAAATCTCGGGTTTCCGGCTGCTTCTGTGAGAAACCAATAAATTTTTAGTCATGGGCTGGGAGCTAGTATGTGTCGCCTCACTCTGCAACAAGTTTGACGGTCGCAGGTTAGATATAACCCGAGAAAATGTTACTCATTCGCATCATGTTTAAATGTTTTTGTGTTGAATTCTTGCCCATTGCGTATACACCCATTGAATGCCCTTGCTCGGCTCAGATCCAATGGCCTTAACTTACTAAATCTCGGGTTTCCGGCTGCTTCTGTGAGAAACTTGGCAATTTTTAGTCATGGATTGGGAGCTGGTATGTGTCGCCTCACTCTGCAACTAGTTTGACGTTCGCAGGTTAGATATAACCCGAGAAAATGTTACTCATTCGCATCATGTTTATATTTTTCTGTGTTGAATTCTTGCCCATTGCGTATACACTCATTGAATGCCCTTGATCGGCTCTGATCCAATGGCCTTAACTTGCTAAATCTCGGGTTTCCGCCTGCTTCTGTGAGAAACTTGTAAATTGTTAGTCATGGATTGGGAGCTGGTATGTGTCGCCTCACTCTGCAACAATTTGACGTTTGCAGGTTAGATATAACCCGACAAAAAGTTACTCATTGGCATCATGTTTATATTTGTATGTGTTGAATTCTTGCCTATTGCGTATACACCCATTGAATGCCCTTGCTCGGCTCTGATCCAATGCCCTTAACTTGCTAAATCTCGGGTTTCCGGCTGCTTCTGTGAGAAACCAATAAATGTTTAGTCATGGGCTGGGAGCTAGTATGTGTCGCCTCACTCTGCAACAAGTTTGACGGTCGCAGGTTAGATATAACCCGAGAAAATGTTACTCATTCGCATCATGTTTATATTTTTCTGTGTTGAATTCTTGCCCATTGCGTATACACCCATTGAATGCCCTTGCTCGGCTCTGATCCAATGGCCTTGACTTGCTCAATCTTGGGTTTCCGGCTACTGCTGTGAGAAACTCGGCAATTGTTAGTCATGGATTGGGAGCTGGTATGTGTCGCCTCACTCTGCAACAAGTTTGACGTTCGCAGATTAGATATAACCCGAGAAAATGTTACTCATTCGCATCATGTTTATATTTGTTGGTGTTGAATTCTTGCCCATTGCGTATACACCCATTGAATGCCCTTGCCCTTGATCCAGTTACCTTGACTTGTTAAATCTCGGGATTCCGGTTGCTTCTCTGAGAAACTTGTCAATTTGCAGTCATGGATTGGGAGCTGGTATGTGTCGCCTCACTCTGTAACAATTTGACGTTTGAAGGTTAGATATAACACGAAAAACTGTTACTCATTCGCATCATGTTTATATTGTTCTGTGTTGAATTCTTGCCCGTTGCATATACACCCATTGAATGCCCTTGCTCGGCTCTGATCCAATGGCGTTAACTTGCTAAATCTCGGGTTTCCGGCTGCTTCTGTGAGAAACTTGTAAATTTGTAGTCATGGATTAGGAGCTGGTATGTGTCGCCTCACTCTGCAACAATTTGACGTTTGCAGGTTAGATATAACCCGAGAAAAAGTTACTCAATCGCATCATGTTTATATTTGTATGTGTTGAATTCCTGCCCGTTGCGTATACACCCATTGAATGCCCTTGCTCGGCTCTGATCCAATGGCGTTAACTTGCTATATATCGGGTTTCCGGCTGCTTCTGTGAGAAACTTGTCAATTGTTAGTCATGGATTGGGAGCTGGTATGTGTCGCCTCATTCTGCAACAATTTGACGTTTGCAGGTTAGATATAACCCGAGAAAAAGTTACTCATTCGCATCATGTTTATATTTTTCTGTGTTGAATTCTTGCCCATTGCGTATACACTCATTGAATGCCCTTGCTCGGCTCTGATCCAATGGTCTTAACTTGCTAAATCTCGGGTTTCCGGCTGCTTCTGTGAGAAACTTGTAAATTTTTAGTCATGGATTAGGAGCTGGTATGTGTCGCCTCACTCTGCAACAATTTGACGTTTGCAGGTTAGATATAACCCGAGAAAAAGTTACTCAATCGCATCATGTTTATATTTGTATGTGTTGAATTCTTGCCTATTGCGTATACACCCATTGAATGCCCTTGCTCGGCTCTGATCCAATGCCCTTAACTTGCTAAATCTCGGGTTTCCGGCTGCTTCTGTGAGAAACCAATAAATGTTTAGTCATGGGCTGGGAGCTAGTATGTGTCGCCTCACTCTGCAACAAGTTTGACGGTCGCAGGTTAGATATAACCCGAGAAAATGTTACTCATTCGCATCATGTTTATATTTTTCTGTGTTGAATTCTTGCCCATTGCGTATACACCCATTGAATGCCCTTGCTCGGCTCTGATCCAATGGCCTTGACTTGCTCAATCTTGGGTTTCCGGCTACTGCTGTGAGAAACTCGGCAATTGTTAGTCATGGATTGGGAGCTGGTATGTGTCGCCTCACTCTGCAACAAGTTTGACGTTCGCAGATTAGATATAACCCGAGAAAATGTTACTCATTCGCATCATGTTTATATTTTTTGGTGTTGAATTCTTGCCCATTGCGTATACACCCATTGAATGCCCTTGCCCTTGATCCAGTTACCTTGACTTGTTAAATCTCGGGATTCCGGTTGCTTCTCTGAGAAACTTGTCAATTTTCAGTCATGGATTGGGAGCTGGTATGTGTCGCCTCACTCTGTAACAATTTGACGTTTGCAGGTTAGATATAACACGAGAAACTGTTACTCATTCGCATCATGTTTATATTTTTCTGTGTTGAATTCTTGCCCGTTGCATATACACCCATTGAATGCCCTTGCTCGGCTCTGATCCAATGGCGTTAACTTGCTAAATCTCGGGTTTCCGGCTGCTTCTGTGAGAAACTTTGCAATGTTTAGTCATGGTTGGGAGCTGGTATGTGTCGCCTCACTCTGCAACTAGTTTGACGTTCGCAGGTTAGATATAACCCGAGAAACAGTTACTCATTCGCATCATGTTTATAGTTGTATATGTTGAATTCTTGCCTATTGCGTATACACCCATTGAATGCCCTTGCTCGGCTCTGATCCAATGGCCTTGACTTGCTCAATCTCGGGTTTCCGTCTGCTGCTGTGTAAAACTCGGCAATTTTTAGTCATGGATTGAGAGCTGGTATGTTTCGCCTCACTCTGCAACAAGTTTGACGTTCGCAGATTAGATATAACCCGAGAAAATGTTACTCATTCGCATCATGTTTATATTTTTCTGTGTTGAATTATTGACCATTGCGTATACATCCATTAAATGCCCTTGCCCTTGATCCAGTGGCCTTGACTTGTTAAATATCGGGATTCCGGTTGCTGCTGTGAGAAACTTGTCAATTGTCAGTCATGGATTGGGAGCTGGTATGTGTCGCCTCACTCTGCAACAATTTGACGTTTGCAGGTTATATATAACACGAAAAACTGTTACTCATTCGCATCATGTTTATATTTTTCTGTGTTGAATTCTTGCCCATTGCGTATACACTCATTGAATGCCCTTGCTCGGCTCTGATCAAATGGCCTTAACTTGCTAAATCTCGGGAGCTGGTATGTGTCGCTTCACACTGCAACAATTTGACGTTTGCAGGTTATATATAACACGAGAAACTGTTACTCATTCGCATCATGTTTATATTTTTCTGTGTTTAATTCTTGCCCATTGCGTATACACCTATTGAATGCCCTTGCTCGGCTCTGATCCAATGGCCTTAACTTGCTAAATCTCGGGTTTCCGGCTGCTTCTGTGAGAAACTTGGCAATGTTTAGTCATGGTTGGGAGCTGGTATGTGTCGCCTCACTCTGCAACTAGTTTGACGTTCGCAGGTTAGATATAACCCGAGAAAAAGTTACTCATTCGCATCATGTTTATATTTTTCAGTGTTGAATTCTTGCCCATTGCGTATACACTCATTGAATGCCCTTGATCGGCTCTGATCCAATGGCCTTAACTTGCTAAATCTCGGGTTTCCGCCTGCTTCTGTGAGAAACTTGTAAATTTTTAGTCATGGATTGGGAGCTGGTATGTGTCGCCTCACTCTGCAACAATTTGACGTTTGCAGGTTAGATATAACCCGACAAAAAGTTACTCATTCGCATCATGTTTATATTTGTATGTGTTGAATTCTTGCCTATTGCGTATACACCCATTGAATGCCCTTGCTCGGCTCTAATCCAATGGCCTTGACTTGCTCAATCTCGGGTTTCCGGCTGCTGCTGTGAGAAACTCGGCAATTTTTAGTCATGGATTGGAAGCTGGTATGTGTCGCCTCACTCTGCAACAATTTGACGTTTGCAGGTTATATATAACACGAGAAACTGTTACTCATTCGCATCATGTTTATATTTTTCTGTGTTTAATTCTTGCCCATTGCGTTTACACCTATTGAATGCCCTTGCTCGGCTCTGATCCAATGGCCTTAACTTGTTAAATCTCGGAATTCCGGTTGCTTCTCTGAGAAACTTGTCAATTTTCAGTCATGGATTGGGAGCTGGTATGTGTCGCCTCACTCTGTAGCAATTTGACGTTTGCAGGTTAGATATAACGCGAGAAACTGTTACTCATTCGCATCATGTTTATATTTTTCTGTGTTGAATTCTTGCCCATTGCGTATACACTCATTGAATGCCCTTGCTCGGCTCTGATCAAATGGCCTTAACTTGCTAAATCTCGGGAGCTGGTATGTGTCGCTTCACACTGCAACAATTTGACATTTGCAGGTTATATATAACACGAGAAACTGTTACTCATTCGCATCATGTTTATATTTTTCTGTGTTTAATTCTTGCCCATTGCGTATACACCTATTGAATGCCCTTGCTCGGCTCTGATCCAATGGCCTTAACTTGCTAAATCTCGGGTTTCCGGCTGCTTCTGTGAGAAACTTGGCAATGTTTAGTCATGGTTGGGAGCTGGTATGTGTCGCCTCACTCTGCAACTAGTTTGACGTTCGCAGGTTAGATATAACCCGAGAAAAAGTTACTCATTCGCATCATGTTTATAGTTGTATGTGTTGAATTCTTGCCTATTGCGTATACACCCATTGAATGCCCTTGCTCGGCTCTGATCCAATGGCCTTGACTTGCTCAATCTCGGGTTTCCGGCTGCTGCTGTGAGAAACTCGGCAATTTTTAGTCATGGATTGGGAGCTGGTATGTGTCGCCTCACTCTGCAACAAGTTTGACGTTCGCAGATTAGATATAACCCGAGAAAATGTTACTCATTCGCATCATGTTTATATTTTTCTGTGTTTAATTCTTGCCCATTGCGTATAAACCTATTGAATGCCCTTGCTCGGCTCTGATCCAATGGCCTTGACTTGCTAAATCTCGGGTTTAACAATTTGACGTTTGCAGGGTAGATATAACCCGAGAAAAAGTTACTCAATCGCATCATGTTTATATTTGTATGTGTTGAATTCTTGCCCGTTGCGTATACACCCATTGAATGCCCTTGCTCGGCTCTGATCCAATGGCGTTAACTTGCTATATCTCGGGTTTCCGGCTGTTTCTGTGAGAAACTTGTCAATTGTTAGTCATGGATTGGGAGCTGGTATGTGTCGCCTCATTCTGCAACATTTTGACGTTTGCAGGTTAGATATAACCCGAGAAAAAGTTACTCATTCGCATCATGTTTATATTTTTCTGTGTTGAATTCTTGCCCATTGCGTATACACTCATTGAATGCCCTTGCTCGGCTCTGATCCAATGGTCTTAACTTGCTAAATCTCGGGTTTCCGGCTGCTTCTGTGAGAAACTTGTAAATTTTTAGTCATGGATTAGGAGCTGATATGTGTCGCCTCACTCTGCAACAATTTGACGTTTGCAGGTTAGATATAACCCGAGAAAAAGTTACTCAATCGCATCATGTTTATATTTGTATGTGTTGAATTCTTGCCTATTGCGTATACACCCATTGAATGCCCTTGCTCGGCTCTGATCCAATGCCCTTAAATTGCTAAATCTCGGGTTTCCAGCTGCTTCTGTGAGAAACTTGTAAATTTTTAGTCATGGATTAGGAGCTGGTATGTGTCCCCTCACTCTGCAACAATTTGACGTTTGCAGGTTATATATAACACGAGAAACTGTTACTTATTCGCATCATGTTTATATTTTTCTGTGTTTAATTCTTGCCCATTGCGTATACACCTATTGAATGCCCTTGCTCGGCTCTGATCCAATGGCCTTAACTTGCTAAATCTCGGGAGCTGGTATGTGTCGCCTCACTCTGCAACTAGTTTGACGTTCGCAGGTTAGATATAACCCGAGAAAATGTTACTCATTCGCATCATGTTTATATTTTTCTGTGTTGAATTCTTGCCCATTGCGTATACCCCCATTGAATGCCCTTGCTCGGCTCTGATCCAATGGGGTTAACTTGCTAAATCTCGGGTTTCCGGCTGCTTCTGTGAGAAACTTGTCAATTGTTAGTCATAGATTGGGAGCTGGTATGTGTCGCCTCATTCTGCAACAATTTGACGTTTGCAGGTTAGATATAACCCGAGAAAAAGTTACTCATTCGCATCATGTTTATATTTGTATGTGTTGAATTCTTGCCTATTGCGTATACACCCATTGAATGCCCTTGCTCGGCTCTGATCCAATGGCCTTGACTTGCTCAATCTCGGGTTTCCGGCTGCTGCTGTGAGAAACTCGGCAATTTTTAGTCATAGATTGGGAGCTGGTATGTGTCGCCTCACTCTGCAACAAGTTTGACGTTCGCAGATTAGATATAACCCGAGAAAATGTTACTCATTCGCATCATGTTTATATTTTTCGGTGTTGAATTCTTGTCCATTGCGTATACACCCATTGAATGCCCTTGCCCTTGATCCAGTGACCTTGACTTGTTAAATCTCGGGATTCCGGTTGCTTCTGTGAGAAACTTGTCAATTTTCAGTCATTGATTTGGAGCTGGTATGTGTCGCCTCACTCTGCAACAAGTTTGACGTTCGCAGATTAGATATAACCCGAGAAAATGTTACTCATTCGCATCATGTTTATATTTTTCTGTGTTGAATTATTGCCCGTTGCATATACACCCATTGAATGCCCTTGCTCGGCTCTGATCCAATGGCGTTAACTTGCTAAATCTCGGGTTTCCGGCTGCTTCTGTGAGAAACTTGTCAATTGTTAGTCATGGATTGGGAGCTGGTATGTGTCGCCTCATTCTGCAACAATTTGACGTTTGCAGGTTAGATATAACCCGAGAAACAGTTACTCATTCGCATCATGTTTATATTTGTCTGTGTTGAATTCTTGCCCATTGCGTATACACTCATTGAATGCCCTTGCTCGGCTCTGATCCAATGGTCTTAACTTGCTAAATCTCGGGTTTCCGGCTGCTTCTGTGAGAAACTTGTAAATTTTTAGTCATGGATTAGGAGCTGGTATGTGTCGCCTCACTCTGCAACAATTTGACGTTTGCAGGTTAGATATAACCCGAGAAAAAGTTACTCAATCGCATCATGTTTATATTTTTCTGTGTTGAATTATTGACCATTGCGTATACATCCATTAAATGCCCTTGCCCTTGATCCAGTGGCCTTGACTTGTTAAATATCGGGATTTCGGTTGCTGCTGTGAGAAACTTGTCAATTGTCAGTCATGGATTGGGAGCTGGTATGTGTCGCCTCACTCTGCAACAATTTGACGTTTGCAGGTTATATATAACACGAAAAACTGTTACTCATTCGCATCATGTTTATATTTTTCTGTGTTGAATTCTTGCCCATTGCGTATACATTCATTGAATGCCCTTGCTCGGCTCTGATCAAATGGCCTTAACTTGCTAAATCTCGGGAGCTGGTATGTGTCGCTTCACACTGCAACAATTTGACGTTTGCAGGTTATATATAACACGAGAAACTTTTACTCATTCGCATCATGTTTATATTTTTCTGTGTTTAATTCTTGCCCATTGCGTATACACCTATTGAATGCCCTGGCTCGGCTCTGATCCAATGGCCTTAACTTGCTAAATCTCGGGTTTCCGGCTGCTTCTGTGAGAAACTTGGCAATGTTTAGTCATGGTTGGGAGCAGGTATGTGTCGCCTCACTCTGCAACTAGTTTGACGTTTGCAGGTTAGATTTCACCCGAGAAAAAGTTACTCATTCGCATCATGTTTATAGTTGTATGTGTTGAATTCTTGCATATTGCGTATACACCCATTGAATGCCCTTGCTCGGCTCTGATCCAATGGCCTTGACTTGCTCAATCTCGGGTTTCCGGCTGCTGCTGTGAGAAACTCGGCAATATTTAGTCATGGATTGGGAGCTGGTATGTGTCGCCTCACTCTGCAACAAGTTTGACGTTCGCAGATTAGATATAACCCGAGAAAATGTTACTCATTCGCATCATGTTTATATTTTTCTGTGTTGAATTATTGACCATTGCGTATACATCCATTAAATGCCCTTGCCCTTGATCCAGTGGCCTTGACTTGTTAAATCTCGGGATTCCGGTTGCTTCTGTGAGAAACTTGTCAATTGTCAGTCATGAATAGGGAGCTGGTATGTGTCGCCTCACTCTGCAACAATTTGACGTTTGCAGGTTATATATAACACGAAAAACTGTTACTCATTCGCATCATGTTTATATTTTTCTGTGTTGAATTCTTGCCCATTGCGTATACACTCATTGAATGCCCTTGCTCGGTTCTGATCAAATGGCCTTAACTTGCTAAATCTCGGGAGCTGGTATGTGTCGCTTCACACTGCAACAATTTGACGTTTGCAGGTTATATATAACACGAGAAACTGTTACTCATTCGCATCATGTTTATATTTTTCTGTGTTTAATTCTTGCCCATTGCGTATACACCTATTGAATGCCCTTGCTCGGCTCTGATCAAATGGCCTTAACTTGCTAAATCTCGGGTTTCCGGCTGCTTCTGTGAGAAACTTGGCAATGTTTAGTCATGGTTGGGAGCTGGTATGTGTCGCCTCTCTCTGCAACTAGTTTGACGTTCGCAGGTTAGATATAACCCGAGAAAATGTTACTCATTCGCATCATGTTTATATTTTTCTGTGTTGAATTCTTGCCCATTGCGTATACCCCCATTGAATGCCCTTGCTCGGCTCTGATCCAATGGCGTTAACTTGCTAAATCTCGGGTTTCTGGCTGCTTCTGTGAGAAACTTGTCAATTGTTAGTCATAGATTGGGAGCTGGTATGTGTCGCCTCATTCTGCAACAATTTGACGTTTGCAGGTTAGATATAACCCGAGAAAAAGTTACTCATTCGCATCATGTTTATATTTGTATGTGTTGAATTCTTGCCTATTGCGTATACACCCATTGAATGCCCTTGCTCGGCTCTGATCCAATGGCCTTGACTTGCTCAATCTCGGGTTTCCGGCTGCTGCTGTGAGAAACTCGGCAATTTTTAGTCATAGATTGGGAGCTGGTATGTGTCGCCTCACTCTGCAACAAGTTTGACGTTCGCAGATTAGATATAACCCGAGAAAATGTTACTCATTCGCATCATGTTTATATTTTTCGGTGTTGAATTCTTGTCCATTGCGTATACACCCATTGAATGCCCTTGCCCTTGATCCAGTGACCTTGACTTGTTAAATCTCGGGATTCCGGTTGCTTCTGTGAGAAACTTGTCAATTTTCAGTCATTGATTTGGAGCTGGTATGTGTCGCCTCACTCTGCAACAAGTTTGACGTTCGCAGATTAGATATAACCCGAGAAAATGTTACTCATTCGCATCATGTTTATATTTTTCTGTGTTGAATTCTTGCCCATTGCCTATACACCCATTGAATGCCCTTGCTCGGCTCTGATCCAATGGCCTTGACTTGTTAAATCTCAGGAATCCGGTTGCTTCTGTGGGAAACTTGGCAATGTTTAGTTATGATTTGGAGCTCTTATGTGTCGATTGACTCTTCAACAAGTTTGACGTTCGCAGGTTGGATATAACCCGAGAAAATTGTTACTCATTCGCATCATGTTTATTTTGTCTGTGATGAATTCTTACCCAGTGCGTATACACCCATTGAATGCCCTGGCTCGGCTCTGATCCAGTGGCCTTAACTTGCTAAATCTCGGGTTTCCGGTTGCTTCTGTGAGAAACTGGGCAATTTTTAGTCATGATTTGGAGCTCTTATGTGTCGACTGACTCTTCAACAAGTTTGACGTTCGCAGGTTGGATATAACCCGAGAAAATGTTACTCATTCGCATCATGTTTATATTTTTCTGTGTTAAATTCTTGCCCATTGCGTATACACCCATTGAATGCCCTTGCTCGGCTCTGATCCAGTGGCCTTGTCTTGTTAAATCTCGGTTTTCCGGATGCTTCTGTGAGAAACTTGGCAATTTTTAGTCATGGTTGGGAGCTGGTATGTGTCGCCTCACTCTGCAACTAGTTTGACGTTCGCATGTTAGATATAACCCGAGAAACAGTTACTCATTCGCATCATGTTTACAGTTGTATGTGTTGAATTCTTGCCTATTGCGTATACACCCATTGAATGCCCTTGCTCGGCTCGGATCCAATGGCCTTGACTTGCTCAATCTCGGGTTTCCGGCTGCTGCTGTGAGAAACTCGGCAATTTTTAGTCATGGATTGAGAGCTGGTATGTTTCGCCTCACTCTGCAACAAGTTTGACGTTCGCAGATTAGATATAACCCGAGAAAATGTTACTCATTCGCGTCATGTTTATATTTTTCTGTGTTGAATTATTGACCATTGCGTATACATCCATTAAATGCCCTTGCCCTTGATCCAGTGGCCTTGACTTGTTAAATATCGGGATTCCGGTTGCTGCTGTGAGAAACTTGTCAATTGTCAGTCATGGATTGGGAGCTGGTATGTGTCGCCTCACTCTGCAACAATTTGACGTTTGCAGGTTATATATAACACGAAAAACTGTTACTCATTCGCATCATGTTTATATTTTTCTGTGTTGAATTCTTGCCCATTGCGTATACACTCATTGAATGCCCTTGCTCGGCTCTGATCAAATGGCCTTAACTTGCTAAATCTCGGGAGCTGGTATGTGTCGCTTCACACTGCAACAATTTGACGTTTGCAGGTTATATATAACACGAGAAACTTTTACTCATTCGCATCATGTTTATATTTTTCTGTGTTTAATTCTTGCCCATTGCGTATACACCTATTGAATGCCCTGGCTCGGCTCTGATCCAATGGCCTTAACTTGCTAAATCTCGGGTTTCCGGCTGCTTCTGTGAGAAACTTGGCAATGTTTAGTCATGGTTGGGAGCAGGTATGTGTCGCCTCACTCTGCAACTAGTTTGACGTTTGCAGGTTAGATTTAACCCGAGAAAAAGTTACTCATTCGCATCATGTTTATAGTTGTATGTGTTGAATTCTTGCATATTGCGTATACACCCATTGAATGCCCTTGCTCGGCTCTGATCCAATGGCCTTGACTTGCTCAATCTCGGGTTTCCGGCTGCTGCTGTGAGAAACTCGGCAATATTTAGTCATGGATTGGGAGCTGGTATGTGTCGCCTCACTCTGCAACAAGTTTGACGTTCGCAGATTAGATATAACCCGAGAAAATGTTACTCATTCGCATCATGTTTATATTTTTCTGTGTTGAATTATTGACCATTGCGTATACATCCATTAAATGCCCTTGCCCTTGATCCAGTGGCCTTGACTTGTTAAATCTCGGGATTCCGGTTGCTTCTGTGAGAAACTTGTCAATTGTCAGTCATGAATAGGGAGCTGGTATGTGTCGCCTCACTCTGCAACAATTTGACGTTTGCAGGTTATATATAACACGAAAAACTGTTACTCATTCGCATCATGTTTATATTTTTCTGTGTTGAATTCTTGCCCATTGCGTATACACTCATTGAATGCCCTTGCTCGGTTCTGATCAAATGGCCTTAACTTGCTAAATCTCGGGAGCTGGTATGTGTCGCTTCACACTGCAACAATTTGACGTTTGCAGGTTATATATAACACGAGAAACTGTTACTCATTCGCATCATGTTTATATTTTTCTGTGTTTAATTCTTGCCCATTGCGTATACACCTATTGAATGCCCTTGCTCGGCTCTGATCAAATGGCCTTAACTTGCTAAATCTCGGGTTTCCGGCTGCTTCTGTGAGAAACTTGGCAATGTTTAGTCATGGTTGGGAGCTGGTATGTGTCGCCTCTCTCTGCAACTAGTTTGACGTTCGCAGGTTAGATATAACCCGAGAAAATGTTACTCATTCGCATCATGTTTATATTTTTCTGTGTTGAATTCTTGCCCATTGCGTATACCCCCATTGAATGCCCTTGCTCGGCTCTGATCCAATGGCGTTAACTTGCTAAATCTCGGGTTTCTGGCTGCTTCTGTGAGAAACTTGTCAATTGTTAGTCATAGATTGGGAGCTGGTATGTGTCGCCTCATTCTGCAACAATTTGACGTTTGCAGGTTAGATATAACCCGAGAAAAAGTTACTCATTCGCATCATGTTTATATTTGTATGTGTTGAATTCTTGCCTATTGCGTATACACCCATTGAATGCCCTTGCTCGGCTCTGATCCAATGGCCTTGACTTGCTCAATCTCGGGTTTCCGGCTGCTGCTGTGAGAAACTCGGCAATTTTTAGTCATAGATTGGGAGCTGGTATGTGTCGCCTCACTCTGCAACAAGTTTGACGTTCGCAGATTAGATATAACCCGAGAAAATGTTACTCATTCGCATCATGTTTATATTTTTCGGTGTTGAATTCTTGTCCATTGCGTATACACCCATTGAATGCCCTTGCCCTTGATCCAGTGACCTTGACTTGTTAAATCTCGGGATTCCGGTTGCTTCTGTGAGAAACTTGTCAATTTTCAGTCATTGATTTGGAGCTGGTATGTGTCGCCTCACTCTGCAACAAGTTTGACGTTCGCAGATTAGATATAACCCGAGAAAATGTTACTCATTCGCATCATGTTTATATTTTTCTGTGTTGAATTCTTGCCCATTGCCTATACACCCATTGAATGCCCTTGCTCGGCTCTGATCCAATGGCCTTGACTTGTTAAATCTCAGGATTCCGGTTGCTTCTGTGGGAAACTTGGCAATGTTTAGTTATGATTTGGAGCTCTTATGTGTCGATTGACTCTTCAACAAGTTTGACGTTCGCAGGTTGGATATAACCCGAGAAAATTGTTACTCATTCGCATCATGTTTATTTTGTCTGTGATGAATTCTTACCCAGTGCGTATACACCCATTGAATGCCCTGGCTCGGCTCTGATCCAGTGGCCTTAACTTGCTAAATCTCGGGTTTCCGGTTGCTTCTGTGAGAAACTGGGCAATTTTTAGTCATGATTTGGAGCTCTTATGTGTCGACTGACTCTTCAACAAGTTTGACGTTCGCAGGTTGGATATAACCCGAGAAAATGTTACTCATTCGCATCATGTTTATATTTTTCTGTGTTAAATTCTTGCCCATTGCGTATACACCCATTGAATGCCCTTGCTCGGCTCTGATCCAGTGGCCTTGTCTTGTTAAATCTCGGTTTTCCGGATGCTTCTGTGAGAAACTTGGCAATTTTTAGTCATGGTTGGGAGCTGGTATGTGTCGCCTCACTCTGCAACTAGTTTGACGTTCGCATGTTAGATATAACCCGAGAAACAGTTACTCATTCGCATCATGTTTACAGTTGTATGTGTTGAATTCTTGCCTATTGCGTATACACCCATTGAATGCCCTTGCTCGGCTCGGATCCAATGGCCTTGACTTGCTCAATCTCGGGTTTCCGGCTGCTGCTGTGAGAAACTCGGCAATTTTTAGTCATGGATTGAGAGCTGGTATGTTTCGCCTCACTCTGCAACAAGTTTGACGTTCGCAGATTAGATATAACCCGAGAAAATGTTACTCATTCGCGTCATGTTTATATTTTTCTGTGTTGAATTATTGACCATTGCGTATACATCCATTAAATGCCCTTGCCCTTGATCCAGTGGCCTTGACTTGTTAAATATCGGGATTCCGGTTGCTGCTGTGAGAAACTTGTCAATTGTCAGTCATGGATTGGGAGCTGGTATGTGTCGCCTCACTCTGCAACAATTTGACGTTTGCAGGTTATATATAACACGAAAAACTGTTACTCATTCGCATCATGTTTATATTTTTCTGTGTTGAATTCTTGCCCATTGCGTATACACTCATTGAATGCCCTTGCTCGGCTCTGATCAAATGGCCTTAACTTGCTAAATCTCGGGAGCTGGTATGTGTCGCTTCACACTGCAACAATTTGACGTTTGCAGGTTATATATAACACGAGAAACTGTTACTCATTCGCATCATGTTTATATTTTTCTGTGTTTAATTCTTGCCCATTGCGTATACACCTATTGAATGCCCTTGCTCGGCTCTGATCCAATGGCCTTAACTTGCTAAATCTCGAGTTTCCGGCTGCTTCTGTGAGAAACTTGGCAATGTTTAGTCATGGTTGGGAGCTGGTATGTGTCGCCTCACTCTGCAACTAGTTTGACGTTCGCAGGTTAGATATAACCCGAGAAAAAGTTACTCATTCGCATCATGTTTATATTTTTCAGTGTTGAATTCTTGCCCATTGCGTATACACTCATTGAATGCCCTTGATCGGCTCTGATCCAATGGCCTTAACTTGCTAAATCTCGGGTTTCCGCCTGCTTCTGTGAGAAACTTGTAAATTTTTAGTCATGGATTGGGAGCTGGTATGTGTCGCCTCACTCTGCAACAATTTGACGTTTGCAGGTTAGATATAACCCGACAAAAAGTTACTCATTCGCATCATGTTTATATTTGTATGTGTTGAATTCTTGCCTATTGCGTATACACCCATTGAATGCCCTTGCTTAGCCTTTTGACAAGGCCTCGTGACTCTGGCTAAGCGGCTGAGATGAGTCTAGATACCCGGGGTGAACGCGCGACCGAGTGACGAATGTCACGAGGCCTTTTGCAATGTAGGTTTCACTGCTCGGCATGAATTATTCATAGATACATATTAGCATGCCATTACGCCCAATCAGAACGGCGATCTCCCAGTTGGCTTCGTTCGTGATTCGTTCAATATCAAAGCATGTAAGAAAAGGTACAAAAACGTATATAAATTTTGCTTCTGAGTTAAATAAATGAATGATAAATACAAGATATCACATTGAAATCTATTTTACATGCAAAATTGCAATAAATTAGGAAGCAATTAATGATTTGAGCTAAATATTGTAAGTGACATGATTGGACATTCCCTGTTTGTAAAATGAACTAGTCCAACTCAAATATAAGCTGACGCCGGCACGCGGAGATACGTTCGCTGATTGGACGCTACCATTTCGGTAGCGATTCCAGTCGGAAACAAAGGTTAACATAAGAAATCCAAACCAGATTGATAAAGGCCACTTGTCTGGGCAATTCGCACTGGCGTTCACTCAGGTTGTCGCGATTAGTCTCTTTTTAGTCGCTCGGCGTCTATCAGACATGTGGCCTTGTTTAAAGGCTAGCCCTTGCTCGGCTCTGATCCAATGGCCTTGACTTGCTCAATCTCGGGTTTCCGGCTGCTGCTGTGAGAAACTCGGCAATTTTTAGTCATGGATTGGAAGCTGGTATGTGTCGCCTCACTCTGCAACAATTTGACGTTTGCAGGTTATATATAACACGAGAAACTGTTACTCATTCGCATCATGTTTATATTTTTCTGTGTTTAATTCTTGCCCATTGCGTTTACACCTATTGAATGCCCTTGCTCGGCCCTGATCCAATGGCCTTAACTTGTTAAATCTCGGAATTCCGGTTGCTTCTCTGAGAAACTTGTCAATTTTCAGTCATGGATTGGGAGCTGGTATGTGTCGCCTCACTCTGTAGCAATTTGACGTTTGCAGGTTAGATATCACACGAGAAATTGTTACTCATTCGCATCATGTTTATATTTTTCTGTGTTGAATTCTTGCCCATTGCGTATACACTCATTGAATGCCCTTGCTCAGCTCTGATCAAATGGCCTTAACTTGCTAAATCTCGGGAGCTGGTATGTGTCGCTTCACACTGCAACAATTTGACGTTTGCAGGTTATATATAACACGAGAAACTGTTACTCATTCGCATCATGTTTATATTTTTCTGTGTTTAATTCTTGCCCATTGCGTATACACCTATTGAATGCCCTTGCTCGGCTCTGATCCAATGGCCTTAACTTGCTAAATCTCGGGTTTCCGGCTGCTTCTGTGAGAAACTTGGCAATGTTTAGTCATGGTTGGGAGCTGGTATGTGTCGCCTCACTCTGCAACTAGTTTGACGTTCGCAGGTTAGATATAACCCGAGAAAAAGTTACTCATTCGCATCATGTTTATAGTTGTATGTGTTGAATTCTTGCCTATTGCGTATACACCCATTGAATGCCCTTGCTCGGCTCTGATCCAATGGCCTTGACTTGCTCAATCTCGGGTTTCCGGCCGCTGCTGTGAGAAACTCGGAAATTTTTAGTCATGGATTGGGAGCTGGTATGTGTCGCCTCACTCTGCAACAAGTTTGACGTTCGCAGATTAGATATAACCCGAGAAAATGTTACTCATTCGCATCATGTTTATATTTTTCTGTGTTGAATTATTGAACATTGCGTATACATCCATTAAATGCCCTTGCCCTTGATCCAGTGGCCTTGACTTGTTAAATATCGGGATTCCGGTTGCTGCTGTGAGAAACTTGTCAATTGTCAGTCATGGATTGGGAGCTGGTATGTGTCGCCTCACTCTGCAACAATTTGACGTTTGCAGGTTATATATAACACAAAAAACTGTTACTCATTCGCATCATGTTTATATTTTTCTGTGTTGAATTCTTGCCCATTGCGTATACACTCATTGAATGCCCTTGCTCGGCTCTGATCAAATGGCCTTAACTTGCTAAATCTCGGGAGCTGGTATGTGTCGCTTCACACTGCAACAATTTGACGTTTGCAGGTTATATATAACACAAGAAACTGTTACTCATTCGCATCATGTTTATATTTTTCTGTGTTTAATTCTTGCCCATTGCGTATACACCTATTGAATGCCCTTGCTCGGCTCTGATCCAATGGCCTTAACTTGCTAAATCTCGGGTTTCCGGCTGCTTCTGTGAGAAACTTGGCAATGTTTAGTCATGGTTGGGAGCTGGTATGTGTCGCCTCACTCTGCAACTAGTTTGACGTTCGCAGGTTAGATATAACCCGAGAAAAAGTTACTCATTCGCATCATGTTTATATTTTTCAGTTTTGAATTCTTGCCCATTGCATATACACTCATTGAATGCCCTTGATCGGCTCTGATCCAATGGCCTTAACTTGCTAAATCTCGGGTTTCCGGCTGCTTCTGTGAGAAACTTGTAAATTTTTAGTCATGGATTAGGAGCTGGTATGTGTCGCCTCACTCTGCAACAATTTGACGTTTGCAGGTTAGATATAACCCGAGAAAAAGTTACTCAATCGCATCATGTTTATATTTTTATGTGTTGAATTCCTGCCTATTGCGTATACACCCATTGAATGCCCTTGCTCGGCTCTGATCCAATGGCCTTGACTTGCTCAATCTCGGGTTTCCGGCTGCTGCTGTGAGAAACTCGGCAATTTTTAGTCATGGATTGGAAGCTGGTATGTGTCGCCTCACTCTGCAACAATTTGACGTTTGCAGGTTATATATAACACGAGAAACTGTTACTCATTCGCATCATGTTTATATTTTTCTGTGTTTAATTCTTGCCCATTGCGTATACACCTATTGAATGCCCTTGCTCGGCTCTGATCCAATGGCCTTAACTTGTTAAATCTCGGGATTCCGGTTGCTTCTCTGAGAAACTTGTCAATTTTCAGTCATGGATTGGGAGCTGGTATGTGTCGCCTCACTCTGTAGCAATTTGACGTTTGCAGGTTATATATAACACGAGAAACTGTTACTCATTCGCATCATGTTTATATTTTTCTGTGTTGAATTCTTGCCCATTGCGTATACACCCATTGAATGCCCTTGCCCTTGATCCAGTGACCTTGACTTGTTAAATCTCGGGATTCCGGTTGCTTCTGTGAGAAACTTGTCAATTTTCAGTCATGGATTGGGAGCTGGTATGTATCGCCTCACTCTGCAACAATTTGACGTTTGCAGATTAGATATAACCCGAGAAAATGTTACTCATTCGCATCATGTTTATATTTGTCTGTGTTGAATTATTGACCATTGCGTATACACTCATTGAATGCCCTTGCTCGGCTCTGATCAAATGGCCTTAACTTGCTAAATCTCGGGAGCTGGTATGTGTCGCTTCACACTGCAACAATTTGACGTTTGCAGGTTATATATAACACGAGAAACTGTTACTCATTCGCATCATGTTTATATTTTTCTGTGTTTAATTCTTGCCCATTGCGTATACACCTATTGAATGCCCTTGCTCGGCTCTGATCCAATGGCCTTAACTTGCTAAATCTCGGGTTTCCGGCTGCTTCTGTGAGAAACTTGGCAATGTTTAGTCATGGTTGGGAGCTGGTATGTGTCGCCTCACTCTGCAACTAGTTTGACGTTCGCAGGTTAGATATAACCCGAGAAAAAGTTACTCATTCGCATCATGTTTATAGTTGTATGTGTTGAATTCTTGCCTATTGCGTATACACCCATTGAATGCCCTTGCTCGGCTCTGATCCAATGGCCTTGACTTGCTCAATCTCGGGTTTCCGGCTGCTGCTGTGAGAAACTCGGCAATTTTTAGTCATGGATTGGGAGCTGGTATGTGTCGCCTCACTCTGCAACAAGTTTGACGTTCGCAGATTAGATATAACCCGAGAAAATGTTACTCATTCGCATCATGTTTATATTTTTCTGTGTTGAATTATTGACCATTGCGTATACATCCATTAAATGCCCTTGCCCTTGATCCAGTGGCCTTGACTTGTCAAATATCGGGATTCCGGTTGCTGCTGTGAGAAACTTGTCAATTGTCAGTCATGGATTGGGAGCTGGTATGTGTCGCCTCACTCTGCAACAATTTGACGTTTGCAGGTTATATATAACACGAAAAACTGTTACTCATTCGCATCATGTTTATATTTTTCTGTGTTGAATTCTTGCCCATTGCGTATACACTCATTGAATGCCCTTGCTCGGCTCTGATCAAATGGCCTTAACTTGCTAAATCTCGGGAGCTGGTATGTGTCGCTTCACACTGCAACAATTTGACGTTTGCAGGTTATATATAACACGAGAAACTGTTACTCATTCGCATCATGTTTATATTTTTCTGTGTTTAATTCTTGCCCATTGCGTATACACCTATTGAATGCCCTTGCTCGGCTCTGATCCAATGGCCTTCACTTGCTAAATCTCGGGTTTCCGGCTGCTTCTGTGAGAAACTTGGCAATGTTTAGTCATGGTTGGGAGCTGGTATGTGTCGCCTCACTCTGCAACTAGTTTGACGTTCGCAGGTTAGATATAACCCGAGAAAAAGTTACTCATTCGCATCATGTTTATATTTTTCAGTTTTGAATTCTTGCCCATTGCATATACACTCATTGAATGCCCTTGATCGGCTCTGATCCAATGGCCTTAACTTGCTAAATCTCGGGTTTCCGGCTGCTTCTGTGAGAAACTTGTAAATTTTTAGTCATGGATTAGGAGCTGGTATGTGTCGCCTCACTCTGCAACAATTTGACGTTTGCTGGTTAGATATAACCCGAGAAAAAGTTACTCAATCGCATCATGTTTATATTTTTATGTGTTGAATTCCTGCCTATTGCGTATACACCCATTGAATGCCCTTGCTCGGCTCTGATCCAATGGCCTTGACTTGCTCAATCTCGGGTTTCCGGCTGCTGCTGTGAGAAACTCGGCAATTTTTAGTCATGGATTGGAAGCTGGTATGTGTCGCCTCACTCTGCAACAATTTGACGTTTGCAGGTTATATATAACACGAGAAACTGTTACTCATTCGCATCATGTTTATATTTTTCTGTGTTTAATTCTTGCCCATTGCGTATACACCTATTGAATGCCCTTGCTCGGCTCTGATCCAATGGCCTTAACTTGTTAAATCTCGGGATTCCGGTTGCTTCTCTGAGAAACTTGTCAATTTTCAGTCATGGATTGGGAGCTGGTATGTGTCGCCTCACTCTGTAGCAATTTGACGTTTGCAGGTTATATATAACACGAGAAACTGTTACTCATTCGCATCATGTTTATATTTTTCTGTGTTGAATTCTTGCCCATTGCGTATACACCCATTGAATGCCCTTGCCCTTGATCCAGTGACCTTGACTTGTTAAATCTCGGGATTCCGGTTGCTTCTGTGAGAAACTTGTCAATTTTCAGTCATGGATTGGGAGCTGGTATGTATCGCCTCACTCTGCAACAATTTGACGTTTGCAGATTAGATATAACCCGAGAAAATGTTACTCATTCGCATCATGTTTATATTTGTCTGTGTTGAATTATTGACCATTGCGTATACACTCATTGAATGCCCTTGCTCGGCTCTGATCAAATGGCCTTAACTTGCTAAATCTCGGGAGCTGGTATGTGTCGCTTCACACTGCAACAATTTGACGTTTGCAGGTTATATATAACACGAGAAACTGTTACTCATTCGCATCATGTTTATATTTTTCTGTGTTTAATTCTTGCCCATTGCGTATACACCTATTGAATGCCCTTGCTCGGCTCTGATCCAATGGCCTTAACTTGCTAAATCTCGGGTTTCCGGCTGCTTCTGTGAGAAACTTGGCAATGTTTAGTCATGGTTGGGAGCTGGTATGTGTCGCCTCACTCTGCAACTAGTTTGACGTTCGCAGGTTAGATATAACCCGAGAAAAAGTTACTCATTCGCATCATGTTTATAGTTGTATGTGTTGAATTCTTGCCTATTGCGTATACACCCATTGAATGCCCTTGCTCGGCTCTGATCCAATGGCCTTGACTTGCTCAATCTCGGGTTTCCGGCTGCTGCTGTGAGAAACTCGGCAATTTTTAGTCATGGATTGGGAGCTGGTATGTGTCGCCTCACTCTGCAACAAGTTTGACGTTCGCAGATTAGATATAACCCGAGAAAATGTTACTCATTCGCATCATGTTTATATTTTTCTGTGTTGAATTATTGACCATTGCGTATACATCCATTAAATGCCCTTGCCCTTGATCCAGTGGCCTTGACTTGTCAAATATCGGGATTCCGGTTGCTGCTGTGAGAAACTTGTCAATTGTCAGTCATGGATTGGGAGCTGGTATGTGTCGCCTCACTCTGCAACAATTTGACGTTTGCAGGTTATATATAACACGAAAAACTGTTACTCATTCGCATCATGTTTATATTTTTCTGTGTTGAATTCTTGCCCATTGCGTATACACTCATTGAATGCCCTTGCTCGGCTCTGATCAAATGGCCTTAACTTGCTAAATCTCGGGAGCTGGTATGTGTCGCTTCACACTGCAACAATTTGACGTTTGCAGGTTATATATAACACGAGAAACTGTTACTCATTCGCATCATGTTTATATTTTTCTGTGTTTAATTCTTGCCCATTGCGTATACACCTATTGAATGCCCTTGCTCGGCTCTGATCCAATGGCCTTCACTTGCTAAATCTCGGGTTTCCGGCTGCTTCTGTGAGAAACTTGGCAATGTTTAGTCATGGTTGGGAGCTGGTATGTGTCGCCTCACTCTGCAACTAGTTTGACGTTCGCAGGTTAGATATAACCCGAGAAAAAGTTACTCATTCGCATCATGTTTATATTTTTCAGTGTTGAATTCTTGCCCATTGCATATACACTCATTGAATGCCCTTGATCGGCTCTGATCCAATGGCCTTAACTTGCTAAATCTCGGGTTTCCGGCTGCTTCTGTGAGAAACTTGTAAATTTTTAGTCATGGATTAGGAGCTGGTATGTGTCGCCTCACTCTGCAACAATTTGACGTTTGCAGGTTAGATATAACCCGAGAAAAAGTTACTCAATCGCATCATGTTTATATTTGTATGTGTTGAATTCTTGCCTATTGCGTATACACCCATTGAATGCCCTTGCTCGGCTCTGATCCAATGGCCTTGACTTGCTCAATCTCGGGTTTCCGGCTGCTGCTGTGAGAAACTCGGCAATTTTTAGTCATGGATTGGGAGCTGGTATGTGTCGCCTCACTCTGCAACAAGTTTGACGTTCGCAGATTAGATATAACCCAAGAAAATGTTACTCATTCGCATCATGTTTATATTTTTCTGTGTTGAATTCTTGCCCATTGCGTATACACCCATTGAATGCCCTTGCCCTTGATCCAGTGACCTTGACTTGTTAAATCTCGGGATTCCGGTTGCTTCTGTGAGAAACTTGTCAATTTTCAGTCATGGATTGGGAGCTGGTATGTATCGCCTCACTCTGCAACAATTTGACGTTTGCAGATTAGATATAACCCGAGAAAATGTTACTCATTCGCATCATGTTTATATTTGTCTGTGTTGAATTATTGACCATTGCGTATACATCCATTAAATGCCCTTGCCCTTGATCCAGTGGCCTTGACTTGTTAAATCTCGGGATTCAGGCTGCTGCTGTGAGAAACTCGGCAATTTTTAGTCATGGATTGGGAGCTGGTATGTGTCGCCTCACTCTGTAACAATTTGACGTTTGCAGGTTAGATATAACACGAGAAACTGTTACTCATTCGCATCATGTTTATATTGTTCTGTGTTGAATTCTTGCCCGTTGCGTATACACCCATTGAATGCTCTTGCTCGGCTCTGATCCAATGGTGTTAACTTGCTAAATCTCGGGTTTCCGGCTGCTTCTGTGAGAAACTTGTCAATTGTTAGTCATGGATTGGGAGCTGGTATGTGTCGCCTCATTCTGCAACAATTTGACGTTTGCAGGTTAGATTTAACCCTAGAAAAAGTTACTCATTCGCATCATGTTTATAGTTGTATGTGTTGAATTCTTGCATATTGCGTATACACCCATTGAATGCCCTTGCTCGGCTCTGATCCAATGGCCTTGAATTGCTCAATCTCGGGTTTCCGGCTGCTGCTGTGAGAAACTCGGCAATTTTTAGTCATGGATTGGGAGCTGGTATGTGTCGCCTCACTCTGCAACAAGTTTGACGTTCGCAGATTAGATATAACCCGAGAAAATGTTACTCATTCGCATCATGTTTATATTTTTCGGTGTTGAATTATTGACCATTGCGTATACATCCATTAAATGCCCTTGCCCTTGATCCAGTGGCCTTGACTTGTTAAATCTCAGGATTCCGGTTGCTTCTTTGAGAAACTTGTCAATTGTCAGTCATGGATTGGGAGCTGGTATGTGTCGCCTCACTCTGCAACAATTTGACGTTTGCAGGTTATATATAACACGAAAAACTGTTACTCATTCGCATCATGTTTATATTTTTCTGTGTTGAATTCTTGCCCATTGCGTATAGACTCATTGAATGCCCTTGCTCGGCTCTGATCAAATGGCCTTAACTTGCTAAATCTCGGGAGCTGGTATGTGTCGCTTCACACTGCAACAATTTGACGTTTGCAGGTTATATATAACACGAGAAACTGTTACTCATTCGCATCATGTTTATATTTTTCTGTGTTTAATTCTTGCCCATTGCGTATACACCTATTGAATGCCCTTGCTCGGCTCTGATCCAATGGCCTTAACTTGCTAAATCTCGGGTTTCCGGCTGCTTCTGAGAGAAACTTGGCAATGTTTAGTCATGGTTGGGAGCTGGTATGTGTCGCCTCACTCTGCAACTAGTTTGACGTTCGCAGGTTAGATATAACCCGAGAAAAAGTTACTCATTCGCATCATGTTTATATTTTTCTGTGTTGAATTCTTGCCCATTGCGTATACACCCATTGAATGCCCTTGCCCTTGATCCAGTGACCTTGACTTGTTAAATCTCGGGATTCCGGTTGCTTCTGTGAGAAACTCTGCAATTTTCAGTCATGGATCGGGAGCTGGTATGTATCGCCTCACTCTGCAACAATTTGACGTTTGCAGATTAGATATAACCCGAGAAAATGTTACTCATTCGCATCATGTTTATATTTGTCTGTGTTGAATTATTGACCATTGCGTATACATCCATTAAATGCCCTTGCCCTTGATCCAGTGGCCTTGACTTGTTAAATCTCGGGATTCAGGCTGCTGCTGTGAGAAACTCGGCAATTTTTAGTCATGGATTGGGAGCTGGTATGTGTCGCCTCACTCTGTAACAATTTGACGTTTGCAGGTTAGATATAACACGAGAAACTGTTACTCATTTGCATCATGTTTATATTTTTCTGTGTTGAATTCTTGCCCGTTGCGTATACACCCATTGAATGCTCTTGCTCGGCTCTGATCCAATGGTGTTAACTTGCTAAATCTCGGGTTTCCGGCTGCTTCTGAGAGAAACTTGTCAATTGTTAGTCATGGATTGGGAGCTGGTATGTGTCGCCTCACTCTGCAACAAGTTTGACGTTCGCAGATTAGATATAACCCGAGAAAATGTTACTCATTCGCATCATGTTTATATTTTTCTGTGTTGAATTATTGACCATTGCGTATACATCCATTAAATGCCCTTGCCCTTGATCCAGTGGCCTTGACTTGTTAAATCTCGGGATTCCGGTTGCTTCTGTGAGAAACTTGTCAATTGTCAGTCATGAATAGGGAGCTGGTATGTGTCGCCTCACTCTGCAACAATTTGACGTTTGCAGGTTATATATAACACGAAAAACTGTTACTCATTCGCATCATGTTTATATTTTTCTGTGTTGAATTCTTGCCCATTGCGTATACACTCATTGAATGCCCTTGCTCGGCTCTGATCAAATGGCCTTAACTTGCTAAATCTCGGGAGCTGGTATGTGTCGCTTTACACTGCAACAATTTGACGTTTGCAGGTTATATATAACACGAGAAACTGTTACTCATTCGCATCATGTTTATATTTTTCTGTGTTTAATTCTTGCCCATTGCGTATACACCTATTGAATGCCCTTGCTCGGCTCTGATCCAATGACCTTAACTTGCTAAATCTCGGGTTTCCGGCTGCTTCTGTGAGAAACTTGGCAATGTTTAGTCATGGTTGGGAGCTGGTATGTGTCGCCTCACTCTGCAACTAGTTTGACGTTCGCAGGTTAGATATAACCCGAGAAAAAGTTACTCATTCGCATCATGTTTATATTTTTCAGTGTTGAATTCTTGCCCATTGCATATACACTCATTGAATGCCCTTGATCGGCTTTGATCCAATGGCCTTAACTTGCTAAATCTCGGGTTTCCGGCTGCTTCTGTGAGAAACTTGTAAATTTTTAGTCATGGATTAGGAGCTGGTATGTGTCGCCTCACTCTGCAACAATTTGACGTTTGCAGGTTAGATATAACCCGATAAAAAGTTACTCAATCGCATCATGTTTATATTTTTATGTGTTGAATTCTTGCCTATTGCGTATACACCCATTGAATGCCCTTGCTCGGCTCTGATCCAATGGCCTTGAATTGCTCAATCTCGGGTTTCCGGCTGCTGCTGTGAGAAACTCGGCAATTTTTAGTCATGGATTGGGAGCTGGTATGTGTCGCCTCACTCTGCAACAAGTTTGACGTTCGCAGATTAGATATAACCCGAGAAAATGTTACTCATTCGCATCATGTTTATATTTTTCTGTGTTGAATTCTTGCCCATTGCGTATACACCCATTGAATGCCCTTGCCCTTGATCCAGTGACCTTGACTTGTTAAATCTCGGAAATTCGGTTGCTTCTGTGAGAAACTTGTCAATTTTCAGTCATGGATTGGGAGCTGGTATGTATCGCCTCACTCTGCAACAATTTGACGTTTGCAGATTAGATATAACCCGAGAAAATGTTACTCATTCGCATCATGTTTATATTTGTCTGTGTTGAATTATTGACCATTGCGTATACACTCATTGAATGCCCTTGCTCGGCTCTGATCAAATGGCCTTAACTTGCTAAATCTCGGGAGCTGGTATGTGTCGCTTCACACTGCAACAATTTGACGTTTGCAGGTTATATATAACACGAGAAACTGTTACTCATTCGCATCATGTTTATATTTTTCTGTGTTTAATTCTTGCCCATTGCGTATACACCTATTGAATGCCCTTGCTCGGCTCTGATCCAATGGCCTTAACTTGCTAAATCTCGGGTTTCCGGCTGCTTCTGTGAGAAACTTGGCAATGTTTAGTCATGGTTGGGAGCTGGTATGTGTCGCCTCACTCTGCAACTAGTTTGACGTTCGCAGGTTAGATATAACCCGAGAAAAAGTTACTCATTCGCATCATGTTTATAGTTGTATGTGTTGAATTCTTGCCTATTGCGTATACACCCATTGAATGCCCTTGCTCGGCTCTGATCCAATGGCCTTGACTTGCTCAATCTCGGGTTTCCGGCTGCTGCTGTGAGAAACTCGGCAATTTTTAGTCATGGATTGGGAGCTGGTATGTGTCGCCTCACTCTGCAACAAGTTTGACGTTCGCAGATTAGATATAACCCGAGAAAATGTTACTCATTCGCATCATGTTTATATTTTTCTGTGTTGAATTATTGACCATTGCGTATACATCCATTAAATGCCCTTGCCCTTGATCCAGTGGCCTTGACTTGTCAAATATCGGGATTCCGGTTGCTGCTGTGAGAAACTTGTCAATTGTTAGTCATGGATTGGGAGCTGGTATGTGTCGCCTCACTCTGTAACAAGTTTGACGTTCGCAGATTAGATAGAACCCGAGAAACTGTTACTCATTCGCATCATGTTTATATTTTTCTGTGTTGAATTCTTGCCCATTGCGTATACACTCATTGAATGCCCTTGCTCGGCTCTGATCAAATGGCCTTAACTTGCAAAATCTCGGGAGCTGGTATGTGTCGCTTCACACTGCAACAATTTGACGTTTGCAGGTTATATATAACACGAGAAACTGTTACTCATTCGCATCATGTTTATATTTTTCTGTGTTTAATTCTTGCCCATTGCGTATACACCTATTGAATGCCCTTGCTCGGCTCTGATCCAATGGCCTTAACTTGCTAAATCTCGGGTTTCCGGCTGCTTCTGTGAGAAACTTGGCAATGTTTAGTCATGGTTGGGAGCTGGTATGTGTCGCCTCACTCTGCAACTAGTTTGACGTTCGCAGGTTAGATATAACCCGAGAAAAAGTTACTCATTCGCATCATGTTTATATTTTTCAGTGTTGAATTCTTGCCCATTGCATATACACTCATTGAATGCCCTTGATCGGCTCTGATCCAATGGCCTTAACTTGCTAAATCTCGGGTTTCCGGCTGCTTCTGTGAGAAACTTGTAAATTTTTAGTCATGGATTAGGAGCTGGTATGTGTCGCCTCACTCTGCAACAATTTGACGTTTGCAGGTTAGATTTAACCCGAGAAAAAGTTACTCATTCGCATCATGTTTATAGTTGTATGTGTTGAATTCTTGCATATTGCGTATACACCCATTGAATGCCCTTGCTCGGCTCTGATCCAATGGCCTTGACTTGCTCAATCTCGGGTTTCCGGCTGCTGCTGTGAGAAACTCGGTAATTTTTAGTCATGGATTGGGAGCTGGTATGTGTCGCCTCACTCTGCAACAAGTTTGACGTTCGCAGATTAGATATAACCCGAGAAAATGTTACTCATTCGCATCATGTTTATATTTTTCTGTGTTGAATTATTGACCATTGCGTATACATCCATTAAATGCCCTTGCCCTTGATCCAGTGGCCTTGACTTGTTAAATCTCGGGATTCCGGTTGCTTCTGTGAGAAACTTGTCAATTGTCAGTCATGAATAGGGAGCTGGTATGTGTCGCCTCACTCTGCAACAATTGACGTTTGCAGGTTATATATAACACGAAAAACTGTTACTCATTCGCATCATGTTTATATTTTTCTGTGTTGAATTCTTGCCCATTGCGTATACACTCATTAAATGCCCTTGCTCGGCTCTGATCAAATGGCCTTAACTTGCTAAATCTCGGGAGCTGGTATGTGTCGCTTTACACTGCAACAATTTGACGTTTGCAGGTTATATATAACACGAGAAACTGTTACTCATTCGCATCATGTTTATATTTTTCTGTGTTTAATTCTTGCCCATTGCGTATACACCTATTGAATGCCCTTGCTCGGCTCTGATCCAATGACCTTAACTTGCTAAATCTCGGGTTTCCGGCTGCTTCTGTGAGAAACTTGGCAATGTTTAGTCATGGTTGGGAGCTGGTATGTGTCGCCTCACTCTGCAACTAGTTTGACGTTCGCAGGTTAGATATAACCCGAGAAAAAGTTACTCATTCGCATCATGTTTATAGTTGTATGTATTGAATTCTTGCCTATTGCGTATACACCCATTGAATGCCCTTGCTCGGCTCTGATCCAATGGCCTTGACTTGCTCAATCTCGGGTTTCCGGCTGCTGCTGTGAGAAACTCGCCAATTTTTAGTCATGGATTGGGAGCTGGTATGTGTCGCCTCACTCTGCAACAAGTTTGACGTTCGCCGATTAGATATAACCCGAGAAAATGTTACTCATTCGCATCATGTTTATATTTTTCTGTGTTGAATTATTGACCATTGCGTATACATCCATTAAATGCCCTTGCCCTTGATCCAGTGGCCTTGACTTGTCAAATATCGGGATTCCGGTTGCTGCTGTGAGAAACTTGTCAATTGTCAGTCATGGATTGGGAGCTGGTATGTGTCGCCTCACTCTGCAACAATTTGACGTTTGCAGGTTATATATAACACGAAAAACTGTTACTCATTCGCATCATGTTTATATTTTTCTGTGTTGAATTCTTGCCCATTGCGTATACACTCATTGAATGCCCTTGCTCGGCTCTGATCAAATGGCCTTAACTTGCTAAATCTCGGGAGCTGGTATGTGTCGCTTCACACTGCAACAATTTGACGTTTGCAGGTTATATATAACACGAGAAACTGTTACTCATTCGCATCATGTTTATATTTTTCTGTGTTTAATTCTTGCCCATTGCGTATACACCTATTGAATGCCCTTGCTCGGCTCTGATCCAATGGCCTTAACTTGCTAAATCTCGGGTTTCCGGCTGCTTCTGTGAGAAACTTGGCAATGTTTAGTCATGGTTGGGAGCTGGTATGTGTCGCCTCACTCTGCAACTAGTTTGACGTTCGCAGGTTAGATATAACCCGAGAAAAAGTTACTCATTCGCATCATGTTTATATTTTTCAGTGTTGAATTCTTGCCCATTGCATATACACTCATTGAATGCCCTTGATCGGCTTTGATCCAATGGCCTTAACTTGCTAAATCTCGGGTTTCCGGCTGCTTCTGTGAGAAACTTGTAAATTTTTAGTCATGGATTAGGAGCTGGTATGTGTCGCCTCACTCTGCAACAATTTGACGTTTGCAGGTTAGATATAACCCGATAAAAAGTTACTCAATCGCATCATGTTTATATTTTTATGTGTTGAATTCTTGCCTATTGCGTATACACCCATTGAATGCCCTTGCTCGGCTCTGATCCAATGGCCTTGACTTGCTCAATCTCGGGTTTCCGGCTGCTGCTGTGAGAAACTCGGCAATTTTTAGTCATGGATTGGGAGCTGGTATGTGTCGCCTCACTCTGCAACAAGTTTGACGTTCGCAGATTAGATATAACCCGAGAAAATGTTACTCATTCGCATCATGTTTATATTTTTCTGTGTTGAATTCTTGCCCATTGCGTATACACCCATTGAATGCCCTTGCCCTTGATCCAGTGACCTTGACTTGTTAAATCTCGGAAATTCGGTTGCTTCTGTGAGAAACTTGTCAATTTTCAGTCATGGATTGGGAGCTGGTATGTATCGCCTCACTCTGCAACAATTTGACGTTTGCAGATTAGATATAACCCGAGAAAATGTTACTCATTCGCATCATGTTTATATTTGTCTGTGTTGAATTATTGACCATTGCGTATACACTCATTGAATGCCCTTGCTCGGCTCTGATCAAATGGCCTTAACTTGCTAAATCTCGGGAGCTGGTATGTGTCGCTTCACACTGCAACAATTTGACGTTTGCAGGTTATATATAACACGAGAAACTGTTACTCATTCGCATCATGTTTATATTTTTCTGTGTTTAATTCTTGCCCATTGCGTATACACCTATTGAATGCCCTTGCTCGGCTCTGATCCAATGGCCCTAACTTGCTAAATCTCGGGTTTCCGGCTGCTTCTGTGAGAAACTTGGCAATGTTTAGTCATGGTTGGGAGCTGGTATGTGTCGCCTCACTCTGCAACTAGTTTGACGTTCGCAGGTTAGATATAACCCGAGAAAAAGTTACTCATTCGCATCATGTTTATAGTTGTATGTGTTGAATTCTTGCCTATTGCGTATACACCCATTGAATGCCCTTGCTCGGCTCTGATCCAATGGCCTTGACTTGCTCAATCTCGGGTTTCCGGCTGCTGCTGTGAGAAACTCGGCAATTTTTAGTCATGGATTGGGAGCTGGTATGTGTCGCCTCACTCTGCAACAAGTTTGACGTTCGCAGATTAGATATAACCCGAGAAAATGTTACTCATTCGCATCATGTTTATATTTTTCTGTGTTGAATTATTGACCATTGCGTATACATCCATTAAATGCCCTTGCCCTTGATCCAGTGGCCTTGACTTGTCAAATATCGGGATTCCGGTTGCTGCTGTGAGAAACTTGTCAATTGTCAGTCATGGATTGGGAGCTGGTATGTGTCGCCTCACTCTGTAACAAGTTTGACGTTCGCAGATTAGATAGAACCCGAGAAACTGTTACTCATTCGCATCATGTTTATATTTTTCTGTGTTGAATTCTTGCCCATTGCGTATACACTCATTGAATGCCCTTGCTCGGCTCTGATCAAATGGCCTTAACTTGCTAAATCTCGGGAGCTGGTATGTGTCGCTTCACACTGCAACAATTTGACGTTTGCAGGTTATATATAACACGAGAAACTGTTACTCATTCGCATCATGTTTATATTTTTCTGTGTTTAATTCTTGCCCATTGCGTATACACCTATTGAATGCCCTTGCTCGGCTCTGATCCAATGGCCTTAACTTGCTAAATCTCGGGTTTCCGGCTGCTTCTGTGAGAAACTTGGCAATGTTTAGTCATGGTTGGGAGCTGGTATGTGTCGCCTCACTCTGCAACTAGTTTGACGTTCGCAGGTTAGATATAACCCGAGAAAAAGTTACTCATTCGCATCATGTTTATATTTTTCAGTGTTGAATTCTTGCCCATTGCATATACACTCATTGAATGCCCTTGATCGGCTCTGATCCAATGGCCTTAACTTGCTAAATCTCGGGTTTCCGGCTGCTTCTGTGAGAAACTTGTAAATTTTTAGTCATGGATTAGGAGCTGGTATGTGTCGCCTCACTCTGCAACAATTTGACGTTTGCAGGTTAGATATAACCCGAGAAAAAGTTACTCAATCGCATCATGTTTATATTTTTATGTGTTGAATTCTTGCCTATTGCGTATACACCCATTGAATGCCCTTGCTCGGCTCTGATCCAATGGCCTTGACTTGCTCAATCTCGGGTTTCCGGCTGCTGCTGTGAGAAACTCGGCAATTTTTAGTCATGGATTGGGAGCTGGTATGTGTCGCCTCACTCTGCAACAAGTTTGACGTTCGCAGATTAGATATAACCCGAGAAAATGTTACTCATTCGCATCATGTTTATATTTTTCTGTGTTGAATTCTTGCCCATTGCGTATACACCCATTGAATGCCCTTGCCCTTGATCCAGTGACCTTGACTTGTTAAATCTCGGGATTCCGGTTGCTTCTGTGAGAAACTTGTCAATTTTCAGTCATGGATTGGGAGCTGGTATGTATCGCATCACTCTGCAACAATTTGACGTTTGCAGATTAGATATAACCCGAGAAAATGTTACTCATTCGCATCATGTTTATATTTGTCTGTGTTGAATTATTGACCATTGCGTATACATCCATTAAATGCCCTTGCCCTTGATCCAGTGGCCTTGACTTGTTAAATCTCGGGATTCAGGCTGCTGCTGTGAGAAACTCGGCAATTTTTAGTCATGGATTGGGAGCTGGTATGTGTCGCCTCACTCTGTAACAATTTGACGTTTGCAGGTTAGATATAACACGAGAAACTGTTACTCATTCGCATCATGTTTATATTTTTCTGTGTTGAATTCTTGCCCGTTGCGTATACACCCATTGAATGCTCTTGCTCGGCTCTGATCCAATGGTGTTAACTTGCTAAATCTCGGGTTTCCGGCTGCTTCTGTGAGAAACTTGTCAATTGTTAGTCATGGATTGGGAGCTGGTATGTGTCGCCTCATTCTGCAACAATTTGACGTTTGCAGGTTAGATTTAACCCTAGAAAAAGTTACTCATTCGCATCATGTTTATAGTTGTATGTGTTGAATTCTTGCATATTGCGTATACACCCATTGAATGCCCTTGCTCGGCTCTGATCCAATGGCCTTGACTTGCTCAATCTCGGGTTTCCGGCTGCTGCTGTGAGAAACTCGGCAATTTTTAGTCATGGATTGGGAGCTGGTATGTGTCGCCTCACTCTGCAACAAGTTTGACGTTCGCAGATTAGATATAACCCGAGAAAATGTTACTCATTCGCATCATGTTTATATTTTTCGGTGTTGAATTATTGACCATTGCGTATACATCCATTAAATGCCCTTGCCCTTGATCCAGTGGCCTTGACTTGTTAAATCTCGGGATTCCGGTTGCTTCTTTGAGAAACTTGTCAATTGTCAGTCATGGATTGGGAGCTGGTATGTGTCGCCTCACTCTGCAACAATTTGACGTTTGCAGGTTATATATAACACGAAAAACTGTTACTCATTCGCATCATGTTTATATTTTTCTGTGTTGAATTCTTGCCCATTGCGTATACACTCATTGAATGCCCTTGCTCGGCTCTGATCAAATGGCCTTAACTTGCTAAATCTCGGGAGCTGGTATGTGTCGCTTCACACTGCAACAATTTGACGTTTGCAGGTTATATATAACACGAGAAACTGTTACTCATTCGCATCATGTTTATATTTTTCTGTGTTTAATTCTTGCCCATTGCGTATACACCTATTGAATGCCCTTGCTCGGCCCTGATCCAATGGCCTTAACTTGCTAAATCTCGGGTTTCCGGCTGCTTCTGTGAGAAACTTGGCAATGTTTAGTCATGGTTGGGAGCTGGTATGTGTCGCCTGACTCTGCAACTAGTTTGACGTTCGCAGGTTAGATATAACCCGAGAAAAAGTTACTCATTCGCATCATGTTTATATTTTTCAGTGTTGAATTCTTGCCCATTGCATATACACTCATTGAATGCCCTTGATCGGCTCTGATCCAATGGCCTTAACTTGCTAAATCTCGGGTTTCCGGCTGCTTCTGTGAGAAACTTGTAAATTTTTAGTCATGGATTAGGAGCTGGTATGTGTCGCCTCACTCTGCAACAATTTGACGTTTGCAGGTTAGATATAACCCGAGAAAACGTTACTCAATCGCATCATGTTTATATTTTTATGTGTTGAATTCTTGCCTATTGCGTATACACCCATTGAATGCCCTTGCTCGGCTCTGATCCAATGGCCTTGACTTGCTCAATCTCGGGTTTCCGGCTGCTGCTGTGAGAAACTCGGCAATTTTTAGTCATGGATTGGGAGCTGGTATGTGTCGCCTCACTCTGCAACAAGTTTGACGTTCGCAGATTAGATATAACCCGAGAAAATGTTACTCATTCGCATCATGTTTATATTTTTCTGTGTTGAATTCTTGCCCATTGCGTATACACCCATTGAATGCCCTTGCCCTTGATCCAGTGACCTTGACTTGTTAAATCTCGGGATTCCGGTTGCTTCTGTGAGAAACTCGGCAATTTTCAGTCATGGATTGGGAGCTGGTATGTATCGCCTCACTCTGCAACAATTTGACGTTTGCAGATTAGATATAACCCGAGAAAATGTTACTCATTCGCATCATGTTTATATTTGTCTGTGTTGAATTATTGACCATTGCGTATACATCCATTAAATGCCCTTGCCCTTGATCCAGTGGCCTTGACTTGTTAAATCTCGGGATTCAGGCTGCTGCTGTGAGAAACTCGGCAATTTTTAGTCATGGATTGGGAGCTGGTATGTGTCGCCTCACTCTGTAACAATTTGACGTTTGCAGGTTAGATATAACACGAGAAACTGTTACTCATTCGCATCATGTTTATATTTTTCTGTGTTGAATTCTTGCCCGTTGCGTATACACCCATTGAATGCTCTTGCTCGGCTCTGATCCAATGGTGTTAACTTGCTAAATCTCGGGTTTCCGGCTGCTTCTGTGAGAAACTTGTCAATTGTTAGTCATGGATTGGGAGCTGGTATGTGTCGCCTCATTCTGCAACAATTTGACGTTTGCAGGTTAGATTTAACCCTAGAAAAAGTTACTCATTCGCATCATGTTTATAGTTGTATGTGTTGAATTCTTGCATATTGCGTATACACCCATTGAATGCCCTTGCTCGGCTCTGATCCAATGGCCTTGACTTGCTCAATCTCGGGTTTCCTGCTGCTGCTGTGAGAAACTCGGCAATTTTTAGTCATGGATTGGGAGCTGGTATGTGTCGCCTCACTCTGCAACAAGTTTGACGTTCGCAGATTAGATATAACCCGAGAAAATGTTACTCATTCGCATCATGTTTATATTTTTCGGTGTTGAATTATTGACCATTGCGTATACATCCATTAAATGCCCTTGCCCTTGATCCAGTGGCCTTGACTTGTTAAATCTCGGGATTCCGGTTGCTTCTTTGAGAAACTTGTCAATTGTCAGTCATGGATTGGGAGCTGGTATGTGTCGCCTCACTCTGCAACAATTTGACGTTTGCAGGTTATATATAACACGAAAAACTGTTACTCATTCGCATCATGTTTATATTTTTCTGTGTTGAATTCTTGCCCATTGCGTATACACTCATTGAATGCCCTTGCTCGGCTCTGATCAAATGGCCTTAACTTGCTAAATCTCGGGAGCTGGTATGTGTCGCTTCACACTGCAACAATTTGACGTTTGCAGGTTATATATAACACGAGAAACTGTTACTCATTCGCATCATGTTTATATTTTTCTGTGTTTAATTCTTGCCCATTGCGTATACACCTATTGAATGCCCTTGCTCGGCTCTGATCCAATGGCCTTAACTTGCTAAATCTCGGGTTTCCGGCTGCTTCTGTGAGAAACTTGGCAATGTTTAGTCATGGTTGGGAGCTGGTATGTGTCGCCTCACTCTGCAACTAGTTTGACGTTCGTAGGTTAGATATAACCCGAGAAAAAGTTACTCATTCGCATCATGTTTATATTTTTCAGTGTTGAATTCTTGCCCATTGCATATACACTCATTGAATGCCCTTGATCGGCTCTGATCCAATGGCCTTAACTTGCTAAATCTCGGGTTTCCGGCTGCTTCTGTGAGAAACTTGTAAATTTTTAGTCATGGATTAGGAGCTGGTATGTGTCGCCTCACTCTGCAACAATTTGACGTTTGCAGGTTAGATATAACCCGAGAAAACAATACTCAATCGCATCATGTTTATATTTTTATGTGTTGAATTCTTGCCTATTGCGTATACACCCATTGAATGCCCTTGCTCGGCTCTGATCCAATGGCCTTGACTTGCTCAATCTCGGGTTTCCGGCTGCTGCTGTGAGAAACTCGGCAATTTTTAGTCATGGATTGGGAGCTGGTATGTGTCGCCTCACTCTGCAACAAGTTTGACGTTCGCAGATTAGATATAACCCGAGAAAATGTTACTCATTCGCATCATGTTTATATTTTTCTGTGTTGAATTCTTGCCCATTGCGTATACACCCATTGAATGCCCTTGCCCTTGATCCAGTGACCTTGACTTGTTAAATCTCGGGATTCCGGTTGCTTCTTTGAGAAACTTGTCAATTGTCAGTCATGGATTGGGAGCTGGTATGTGTCGCCTCACTCTGCAACAATTTGACGTTTGCAGGTTATATATAACACGAAAAACTGTTACTCATTCGCATCATGTTTATATTTTTCTGTGTTGAATTCTTGCCCATTGCGTATACACTCATTGAATGCCCTTGCTCGGCTCTGATCAAATGGCCTTAACTTGCTAAATCTCGGGAGCTGGTATGTGTCGCTTCACACTGCAACAATTTGACGTTTGCAGGTTATATATAACACGAGAAACTGTTACTCATTCGCATCATGTTTATATTTTTCTGTGTTTAATTCTTGCCCATTGCGTATACACCTATTGAATGCCCTTGCTCGGCTCTGATCCAATGGCCTTAACTTGCTAAATCTCGGGTTTCCGGCTGCTTCTGTGAGAAACTTGGCAATGTTTAGTCATGGTTGGGAGCTGGTATGTGTCGCCTCACTCTGCAACTAGTTTGACGTTCGCAGGTTAGATATAACCCGAGAAAAAGTTACTCATTCGCATCATGTTTATATTTTTCAGTGTTGAATTCTTGCCCATTGCATATACACTCATTGAATGCCCTTGATCGGCTCTGATCCAATGGCCTTAACTTGCTAAATCTCGGGTTTCCGGCTGCTTCTGTGAGAAACTTGTAAATTTTTAGTCATGGATTAGGAGCTGGTATGTGTCGCCTCACTCTGCAACAATTTGACGTTTGCAGGTTAGATATAACCCGAGAAAACGTTACTCAATCGCATCATGTTTATATTTTTATGTGTTGAATTCTTGCCTATTGCGTATACACCCATTGAATGCCCTTGCTCGGCTCTGATCCAATGGCCTTGACTTGCTCAATCTCGGGTTTCCGGCTGCTGCTGTGAGAAACTCGGCAATTTTTAGTCATGGATTGGGAGCTGGTATGTGTCGCCTCACTCTGCAACAAGTTTGACGTTCGCAGATTAGATATAACCCGAGAAAATGTTACTCATTCGCATCATGTTTATATTTTTCTGTGTTGAATTCTTGCCCATTGCGTATACACCCATTGAATGCCCTTGCCCTTGATCCAGTGACCTTGACTTGTTAAATCTCGGGATTCCGGTTGCTTCTGTGAGAAACTCGGCAATTTTCAGTCATGGATTGGGAGCTGGTATGTATCGCCTCACTCTGCAACAATTTGACGTTTGCAGATTAGATATAACCCGAGAAAATGTTACTCATTCGCATCATGTTTATATTTGTCTGTGTTGAATTATGGACCATTGCGTATACATCCATTAAATGCCCTTGCCCTTGATCCAGTGGCCTTGACTTGTTAAATCTCGGGATTCAGGCTGCTGCTGTGAGAAACTCGGCAATTTTTAGTCATGGATTGGGAGCTGGTATGTGTCGCCTCACTCTGTAACAATTTGACGTTTGCAGGTTAGATATAACACGAGAACCTGTTACTCATTTGCATCATGTTTATATTTTTCTGTGTTGAATTCTTGCCCGTTGCGTATACACCCATTGAATGCTCTTGCTCGGCTCTGATCCAATGGTGTTAACTTGCTAAATCTCGGGTTTCCGGCTGCTTCTGTGAGAAACTTGTCAATTGTTAGTCATGGATTGGGAGCTGGTATGTGTCGCCTCATTCTGCAACAATTTGACGTTTGCAGGTTAGATTTAACCCGAGAAAAAGTTACTCATTCGCATCATGTTTATAGTTGTATGTGTTGAATTCTTGCATATTGCGTATACACCCATTGAATGCCCTTGCTCGGCTCTGATCCAATGGCCTTGACTTGCTCAATCTCGGGTTTCCGGCTGCTGCTGTGAGAAACTCGGCAATTTTTAGTCATGGATTGGGAGCTGGTATGTGTCGCCTCACTCTGCAACAAGTTTGACGTTCGCAGATTAGATATAACCCGAGAAAATGTTACTCATTCGCATCATGTTTATATTTTTCTGTGTTGAATTATTGACCATTGCGTATACATCCATTAAATGCCCTTGCCCTTGATCCAGTGGCCTTGACTTGTTAAATCTCGGGATTCCGGTTGCTTCTGTGAGAAACTTGTCAATTGTCAGTCATGAATAGGGAGCTGGTATGTGTCGCCTCACTGTGCAACAATTTGACGTTTGCAGGTTATATATAACACGAAAAACTGTTACTCATTCGCATCATGTTTATATTTTTCTGTGTTGAATTCTTGCCCATTGCGTATACACTCATTGAATGCCCTTGCTCGGCTCTGATCAAATGGCCTTAACTTGCTAAATCTCGGGAGCTGGTATGTGTCGCTTCACACTGCAACAATTTGACGTTTGCAGGTTATATATAACAGGAGAAACTGTTACTCATTCGCATCATGTTTATATTTTTCTGTGTTTAATTCTTGCCCATTGCGTATACACCTATTGAATGCCCTTGCTCGGCTCTGATCCAATGACCTTAACTTGCTAAATCTCGGGTTTCCGGCTGCTTCTGTGAGAAACTTGGCAATGTTTAGTCATGGTTGGGAGCTGGTATGTGTCGCCTCACTCTGCAACTAGTTTGACGTTCGCAGGTTAGATATAACCCGAGAAAAAGTTACTCATTCGCATCATGTTTATAGTTGTATGTATTGAATTCTTGCCTATTGCGTATACACCCATTGAATGCCCTTTCTCGGCTCTGATCCAATGGCCTTGACTTGCTCAATCTCGGGTTTCCGGCTGCTGCTGTAAGAAACTCGGCAATTTTTAGTCATGGATTGGGAGCTGGTATGTGTCGCCTCACTCTGCAACAAGTTTGACGTTCGCCGATTAGATATAACCCGAGAAAATGTTACTCATTCGCATCATGTTTATATTTTTCTGTGTTGAATTATTGACCATTGCGTATACATCCATTAAATGCCCTTGCCCTTGATCCAGTGGCCTTGACTTGTCAAATATCGGGATTCCGGTTGCTGCTGTGAGAAACTTGTCAATTGTCAGTCATGGATTGGGAGCTGGTATGTGTCGCCTCACTCTGCAACAATTTGACGTTTGCAGGTTATATATAACACGAAAAACTGTTACTCATTCGCATCATGTTTATATTTTTCTGTGTTGAATTCTTGCCCATTGCGTATACACTCATTGAATGCCCTTGCTCGGCTCTGATCAAATGGCCTTAACTTGCTAAATCTCGGGAGCTGGTATGTGTCGCTTCACACTGTAACAATTTGACGTTTGCAGGTTATATATAACACGAGAAACTGTTACTCATTCGCATCATGTTTATATTTTTCTGTGTTTAATTCTTGCCCATTGCGTATACACCTATTGAATGCCCTTGCTCGGCTCTGATCCAATGGCCTTAACTTGCTAAATCTCGGGTTTCCGGCTGCTTCTGTGAGAAACTTGGCAATGTTTAGTCATGGTTGGGAGCTGGTATGTGTCGCCTCACTCTGCAACTAGTTTGACGTTCGCAGGTTAGATATAACCCGAGAAAAAGTTACTCATTCGCATCATGTTTATATTTTTCAGTGTTGAATTCTTGCCCATTGCATATACACTCATTGAATGCCCTTGATCGGCTTTGATCCAATGGCCTTAACTTGCTAAATATCGGGTTTCCGGCTGCTTCTGTGAGAAACTTGTAAATTTTTAGTCATGGATTAGGAGCTGGTATGTGTCGCCTCACTCTGCAACAATTTGACGTTTGCAGGTTAGATATAACCCGATAAAAAGTTACTCAATCGCATCATGTTTATATTTTTATGTGTTGAATTCTTGCCTATTGCGTATACACCCATTGAATGCCCTTGCTCGGCTCTGATCCAATGGCCTTGACTTGCTCAATCTCGGGTTTCCGGCTGCTGCTGTGAGAAACTCGGCAATTTTTAGTCATGGATTGGGAGCTGGTATGTGTCGCCTCACTCTGCAACAAGTTTGACGTTCGCAGATTAGATATAACCCGAGAAAATGTTACTCATTCGCATCATGTTTATATTTTTCTGTGTTGAATTCTTGCCCATTGCGTATACACCCATTGAATGCCCTTGCCCTTGATCCAGTGACCTTGACTTGTTAAATCTCGGAAATTCGGTTGCTTCTGTGAGAAACTTGTCAATTTTCAGTCATGGATTGGGAGCTGGTATGTATCGCCTCACTCTGCAACAATTTGACGTTTGCAGATTAGATATAACCCGAGAAAATGTTACTCATTCGCATCATGTTTATATTTGTCTGTGTTGAATTATTGACCATTGCGTATACATCCATTAAATGCCCTTGCCCTTGATCCAGTGGCCTTGACTTGTTAAATCTCGGGATTCAGGCTGCTGCTGTGAGAAACTCGGCAATTTTTAGTCATGGATTGGGAGCTGGTATGTGTCGCCTCACTCTGTAACAATTTGACGTTTGCAGGTTAGATATAACACGAGAAACTGTTACTCATTCGCATCATGTTTATATTTTTCTGTGTTGAATTCTTGCCCATTGCATATACACTCATTGAATGCCCTTGATCGGCTTTGATCCAATGGCCTTAACTTGCTAAATCTCGGGTTTCCGGCTGCTTCTGTGAGAAACTTGTAAATTTTTAGTCATGGATTAGGAGCTGGTATGTGTCGCCTCACTCTGCAACAATTTGACGTTTGCAGGTTAGATATAACCCGATAAAAAGTTACTCAATCGCATCATGTTTATATTTGTATGTGTTGAATTCTTGCCTATTGCGTATACACCCATTGAAAGCCCTTGCTCGGCTCTGATCCAATGGCCTTGACTTGCTCAATCTCGGGTTTCCGGCTGCTGCTGTGAGAAACTCGGCAATTTTTAGTCATGGATTGGGAGCTGGTATGTGTCGCCTCACTCTGCAACAAGTTTGACGTTCGCAGATTAGATATAACCCGAGAAAATGTTACTCATTCGCATCATGTTTATATTTTTCTGTGTTGAATTCTTGCCCATTGCGTATACACCCATTGAATGCTCTTGCTCGGCTCTGATCCAATGGTTTTAACTTGCTAAATCTCGGGTTTCCGGCTGCTTCTGTGAGAAACTTGTCAATTGTTAGTCATGGATTGGGAGCTGGTATGTGTAGCCTCATTCTGCAACAATTTGACGTTTGCAGGTTAGATTTAACCCGAGAAAAAGTTACTCATTCGCATCATGTTTATAGTTGTATGTGTTGAATTCTTGCATATTGCGTATACACCCATTGAATGCCCTTGCTCGGCTCTGATCCAATGGCCTTGACTTGCTCAATTTCGGGTTTCCGGCTGCTGCTGTGAGAAACTCGGCAATTTTTAGTCATGGATTGGGAGCTGGTATGTGTCGCCTCACTCTGCAACAAGTTTGACGTTCGCAGAATAGATATAACCCGAGAAACTGTTACTCATTCGCATCATGTTTATATTTTTCTGTGTTGAATTATTGACCATTGCGTATACATCCATTAAATGCCCTTGCCCTTGATCCAGTGGCCTTGACTTGTTAAATCTCGGGATTCCGGTTGCTTCTGTGAGAAACTTGTCAATTGTCAGTCATGAATAGGGAGCTGGTATGTGTCGCCTCACTCTGCAACAATTTGACGTTTGCAGGTTATATATAACACGAAAAACTGTTACTCATTCGCATCATGTTTATATTTTTCTGTGTTGAATTCTTGCCCATTGCGTATACACTCATTGAATGCCCTTGCTCGGCTCTGATCAAATGGCCTTAACTTGCTAAATCTCGGGAGCTGGTATGTGTCGCTTCACACTGCAACAATTTGACGTTTGCAGGTTATATATAACACGAGAAACTGTTACTCATTCGCATCATGTTTATATTTTTCTGTGTTTAATTCTTGCCCATTGCGTATACACCTATTGAATGCCCTTGCTCGGCTCTGATCCAGTGGCCTTGACTTGTTAAATCTCGGGATTCCGGTTGCTTCTGTGAGAAACTTGTCAATTTTTTGTCATAGATTGGGAGCTCGCATGTGTCCACTCACTCTGCAACAAGTTTGACATTGGCAGGTGGGATATAATTTGAGAAAATATTACTCATTCGCGACATGTTTATATTTGTCTGTGTTGAAATCTTAACCCCTGCGTATACACCCATTGAATGCCCTTTCACGGCTCTGATCCAGTGGCCTTGACTTGTTAAATCTCGGGATTCCGGTTGCTTCTGTGATAAACTTGTCAAGTTTTAGTCATGGATTGGGAGCTGGTATGTGTCGCCTCACTCTGCAACAAGTTTGACGTTTGCAGGTTAGATATAACCCGAGAAACTGTTACTCATTCACACCATGTTTATATTTTTCTGTGTTGAATTCTTGCCCATTGCGTATACACCCATTGAATGCCCTTTCTCGGCTCTGATCCAGTGGCCTTGAATTATTAAATCTCGGTATTCCGGTTGCTTCTGTGATAAACTTGTCAATTTTTAGTCATGGATTGGGAGCGGGTATGTGTCGTCTCACTCTGCAACAAGTTTGACGTTCGCAGGTTAGATATAACCCGATAAACTGATACTCATTCACACCATGTTTATATTTTTCTGTGTTGAATTCTTGCCCATTGCGTATACACCCATTGAATGCCCTTGCTTGGTTCTGACCCAATGGCCTTGACTTGCTAAATCTCGGGTTTCCGGCTGCTTCTGTGAGAAACTCGGCAATTTTTAGTCATGGATTGGGAGCTGGTATATGTCGCCTCACTCTGCAACAATTTGACGTTTGCAGGTTAGATATAACCCAAGAAAATGTTACTCGTTCGCATCATGTTTATTTTTTTCTGTGTTGAATTATTGCCCATTGTGTATACACCATTGAATGCCCTTGCTCGGCTCTGATCCAGTGGCCTTGACTTGTTAAATCTCGGGATTCCGGTTGCTTCTGTGAGAAACTTGTCAATTTTTAGTCATGGATTGGGAGCTCGTATGTGTCTACTCACTCTGCAACAAGTTTGACATTGGTAGGTGGGATATAATTGGAGAAAATATTACTCATTCGCAACATGTTTATATTTGTCTGTGTTGAATTCTTACCCCCTGCGTATACACCCATTGAATGCCCTTGCTCGGCTCTGATCCAGTGGCCTTGACTTGTTAAATCTCGGGATTCCGGTTGCTTCTGTGAGAAACTTGTCAAATGTTAGTCATGGATTGGGAGCTGGTATGTGTCGCCTCACTCTGCAACAAGTTTGACGTTTGCAGGTTAGATATAACCCGAGAAAATGTTACTCGTTCGCATCATGTTTATATTTTTCTGTGTTGAATTATTGCCCATTGTGTATACACCATTGAATGCCCTTGCTCGGCTCTGATCCAGTGGCCTTGACTTGTTAAATCTCGGGATTCCGGTTGCTTCTGTGAGAAACTTGTCAATTTTTTGTCATAGATTGGGAGCTCGCATGTGTCCACTCACTCTGCAACAAGTTTGACATTGGCAGGTGGGATATAATTGGAGAAAATATTACTCATTCGCGACATGTTTATATTTGTCTGTGTTGAAATCTTAACCCCTGCGTATACACCCATTGAATGCCCTTTCACGGCTCTGATCCAGTGGCCTTGACTTGTTAAATCTCGGGATTCCGGTTGCTTCTGTGATAAACTTGTCAAGTTTTAGTCATGGATTGGGAGCTGGTATGTGTCGCCTCACTCTGCAACAAGTTTGACGTTTGCAGGTTAGATCTAACCCGAGAAACTGTTACTCATTCACACCATGTTTATATTTTTCTGTGTTGAATTCTTGCCCATTGCGTATACACCCATTGAATGCCCTTTCTCGGCTCTGATCCAGTGGCCTTGATTTGCTAAATCTCGGTATTCCGGTTGCTTCTGTGATAAACTTGTCAATTTTTAGTCATGGATTGGGAGCTGGTATGTGTCGCCTCACTCTGCAACAAGTTTGACGTTCGCAGGTTAGATATAACCCGATAAACTGATACTCATTCGCATCATGTTTATATTTTTCTGTGTTGAATTCTTGCCAATTGCGTATACACCCATTGAATGCCCTTGCTCGGCTCTGATCCAGTGGCCTTGACTTGTTAAATCTCGGGATTCCGGTTGCTTCTGTGAGAAACTTGTCAATTTTTTGTCATAGATTGGGAGCTCGTATGTGTCCACTCACTCTGCAACAAGTTTGACATTGGCAGGTGGGATATAATTGGAGAAAATATTACTCATTCGCGACATGTTTATATTTGTCTGTGTTGAAATCTTAACCCCTGCGTATACACCCATTAAATGCCCTTTCACGGCTCTGATCCAGTGGCCTTGACTTGTTAAATCTCGGGATTCCGGTTGCTTCTGTGATAAACTTGTCAAGTTTTAGTCATGGATTGGGAGCTGGTATGTGTCGCCTCACTCTGCAACAAGTTTGACGTTTGCAGGTTAGATATAACCCGAGAAACTGCTACTCATTCACACCATGTTTATATTTTTCTGTGTTGAATTCTTGCCCATTGCGTATACACCCATTGAATGCCCTTTCTCGGCTCTGATCCAGTGGCCTTGACTTGTTAAATCTCGGTATTCTGGTTGCTTCTGTGATAAACTTGTCAATTTTTAGTCATGGATTGGGAGCGGGTATGTGTCGTCTCACTCTGCAACAAGTTTGACGTTTGCAGGTTAGATATAACCCGAGAAACTGTTACTCATTCACACCATGTTTAAATTTTTCTGTGTTGAATTATTGCCCATTGTGTATACACCATTGAATGCCCTTGCTCGGCTCTGAACCAGTGGCCTTGTCTTGTTAAATCTCGGGATTCCGGTTGCTTCTGTGAGAAACTTGTCAAATTTTAGTCATGGATTGGGAGCGGGTATGTGTCGTCTCACTCTGCAACAAGTTTGACATTGGCAGGTGGGATATAATTGGAGAAAATATTACTCATTCGCAACATGTTTATATTTGTCTGTGTTGAATTCTTACCCCCTGCGTATACACCCATTGAATGCCCTTTCTCGGCTCTGATCCAGTGGCCTTGACTTGTTAAATCTCGGTATTCCGGTTGCTTCTGTGAGAAACTTGTCAATATTTAGTCATGGATTGGGAGCGGGTATGTGTCGTCTCACTCTGCAACAAGTTTGACGTTCGCAGGTTAGATATAACCCGATAAACTGATACTCATTCGCATCATGTTTATATTTTTCTGTGTTGAATTCTTGCCCATTGCGTATACACCCATTGAATGCCCTTGCACGGCTCTGATCCAGTGGCCTTGACTTGTTAAATCTCGGGATTCCGGTTGCTTCTGTGAGAAACTTGTCAATTTTTAGTCATGGATTGGGAGCTCGTATGTGTCTACTCACTCTGCAACAAGTTTGACATTGGCAGGTGGGATATAATCGGAGAAAATATTACTCATTCGCAACATGTTTATATTTGTCTGTGTTGAATTCTTACCCCCTGCGTATACACCCATTGAATGCCCTTGCTCGGCTCTGATCCAGTGGCCTTGACTTGTTAAATCTCGGGATTCCGGTTGCTTCTGTGAGAAACTTGTCAATTGTCAGTCATGAATAGGGAGCTGGTATGTGTCGCCTCACTCTGCAACAATTTGACGTTTGCAGGTTAGATATAACCCGAGAAACTGTTACTCATTCACACCATGTTTATATTTTTCTGTGTTGAATTCTTGCCCATTGCGTATACACCCATTGAATGCCCTTGCTTGGTTCTGACCCAATGGCCTTGACTTGCTAAATCTCGGGTTTCCGGCTGCTTCTGTGAGAAACTCGGCAATTTTTAGTCATGGATTGGGAGCTGGTATATGTCGCCTCACTCTGCAACAATTTGACGTTTGCAGGTTAGATATAACCCAAGAAAATGTTACTCGTTCGCATCATGTTTATTTTTTTCTGTGTTGAATTATTGCCCATTGTGTATACACCATTGAATGCCCTTGCTCGGCTCTGATCCAGTGGCCTTGACTTGTTAAATCTCGGGATTCCGGTTGCTTCTGTGGGAAACTTGTCAATTTTTTGTCATAGATTGGGAGCTCGTATGTGTCCACTCACTCTGCAACAAGTTTGACATTGGCAGGTGGGATATAATTGGAGAAAAAATTACTCATTCACACCATGTTTATATTTTTCTGTGTTGAATTCTTGCCCATTTCGTATACACCCATTGAATGCCCTTTCACGGCTCTGATCCAGTGGCCTTGACTTGTTAAATCTCGGGATTCCGGTTGCTTCTGTGATAAACTTGTCAAGTTTTAGTCATGGATTGGGAGCTGGTATGTGTCGCCTCACTCTGCAACAAGTTTGACGTTTGCAGGTTAGATATAACCCGAGAAACTGTTACTCATTCACACCATGTTTATATTTTTCTGTGTTGAATTCTTGCCCATTGCGTATACACCCATTGAATGCCCTTTCTCGGCTCTGATCCAGTGGCCTTGACTTGTTAAATCTCGGTATTCCGGTTGCTTCTGTGATAAACTTGTCAATGTTTAGTCATGGATTGGGAGCTGGTATGTGTCGTCTCACTCTGCAACAAGTTTGACGTTCGCAGGTTAGATATAACCCGATAAACTGATACTCATTCGCATCATGTTTATATTTTTCTGTGTTGAATTCTTGCCCATTGCGTATACACCCATTGAATGCCCTTGCTCGGCTCTGATCCAGTGGCCTTGACTTGTTAAATCTCGGGATTCCGGTTGCTTCTGTGAGAAACTTGTCAATTTTTAGTCATGGATTGGGAGCTCGTATGTGTCTACTCACTCTGCAACAAGTTTGACATTGGCAGGTGGGATATAATTGGAGAAAATATTACTCATTCACACCATGTTTATATTTTTCTGTGTTGAATTCTTGCCCATTGCGTATACACCCATTGAATGCCCTTTCTCGGCTCTGATCCAGTGGCCTTGACTTGTTAAATCTCGGTATTCCGGTTGCTTCTGTGATAAACTTGTCAAATGTTAGTCATGGATTGGGAGCTGGTATGTGTCGCCTAACTCTGCAACAAGTTTGACGTTTGCAGGTTAGATATAACCCGAGAAACTGTTACTCATTCACACCATGTTTATATTTTTCTGTGTTGAATTCTTGCCCATTGCGTATACACCCATTGAATGCCCTTTCTCGGCTCTGATCCAGTGGCCTTGACTTGTTAAATCTCGGTATTCCGGTTGCTTCTGTGATAAACTTGTAAATTTTTAGTCATGGATTGGGAGCGGGTATGTGTCGTCTCACTCTGCAACAAGTTTGACGTTCGCAGGTTAGATATAACCCGATCAACTGATACTCATTCGCATCATGTTTATATTTTTCTGTGTTGAATTCTTGCCCATTGCGTATACACCCATTGAATGCCCTTGCTCGGCTCTGATCCAGTGGCCTTGACTTGTTAAATCTCGGGATTCCGGTTGCTTCTGTGAGAAACTTGTCAATTTTTAGTCATGGATTGGGAGCTCGTATGTGTCTACTCACTCTGTAACAATTTGACGTTTGCAGGTTAGATATAACACGAGAAACTGTTACTCATTCGCATCATGTTTATATTTGTCTGTGTTGAATTATTGACCATTGCGTATACATCCATTAAATGCCCTTGCCCTTGATCCAGTGGCCTTGACTTGTTAAATCTCGGGATTCAGGCTGCTGCTGTGAGAAACTCGGCAATTTTTAGTCATGGATTGGGAGCTGGTATGTGTCGCCTCACTCTGTAACAATTTGACGTTTGCAGGTTAGATATAACACGAGAAACTGTTACTCATTCGCATCATGTTTATATTTTTCTGTGTTGAATTCTTGCCCGTTGCGTATACACCCATTGAATGCTCTTGCTCGGCTCTGATCCAATGGTGTTAACTTGCTAAATCTCGGGTTTCCGGCTGCTTCTGTGAGAAACTTGTCAATTGTTAGTCATGGATTGGGAGCTGGTATGTGTCGCCTCATTCTGCAACAATTTGACGTTTGCAGGTTAGATTTAACCCTAGAAAAAGTTACTCATTCGCATCATGTTTATAGTTGTATGTGTTGAATTCTTGCATATTGCGTATACACCCATTGAATGCCCTTGCTCGGCTCTGATCCAATGGCCTTGACTTGCTCAATCTCGGGTTTCCGGCTGCTGCTGTGAGAAACTCGGCAATTTTTAGTCATGGATTGGGAGCTGGTATGTGTCGCCTCACTCTGCAACAAGTTTGACGTTCGCAGATTAGATATAACCCGAGAAAATGTTACTCATTCGCATCATGTTTATATTTTTCGGTGTTGAATTATTGACCATTGCGTATACATCCATTAAATGCCCTTGCCCTTGATCCAGTGGCCTTGACTTGTTAAATCTCAGGATTCCGGTTGCTTCTTTGAGAAACTTGTCAATTGTCAGTCATGGATTGGGAGCTGGTATGTGTCGCCTCACTCTGCAACAAGTTTGACGTTCGCAGATTAGATATAACCCGAGAAAATGTTACTCATTCGCATCATGTTTATATTTTTCTGTGTTGAATTCTTGCCCATTGCGTATACACCCATTGAATGCCCTTGCTCGGCTCTGATCCAGTGGCCTTGACTTGTTAAATCTCGGGATTCCGGTTGCTTCTGTGAGAAACTTGTCAATTTTTAGTCATGGATTGGGAGCTCGTATGTGTCTACTCACTCTGCAACAAGTTTGACATTGGCAGGTGGGATATAATTGGAGAAAATATTACTCATTCGCAACATGTTTATATTTGTCTGTGTTGAATTCTTACCCCCTGCGTATACACCCATTGAATGCCCTTTCTCGGCTCTGATCCAGTGGCCTTGACTTGTTAAATCTCGGGATTCCGGTTGCTTCTGTGAGAAACTTGTCAAATGTTAGTCATGGATTGGGAGCTGGTATGTGTCGCCTCACTCTGCAACAAGTTTGACGTTTGCAGGTTAGATATAACCCGAGAAACTGTTACTCATTCACACCATGTTTATATTTTTCTGTGTTGAATTCTTGCCCATTGCGTATACACCCATTGAATGCCCTTGCTTGGTTCTGACCCAATGGCCTTGACTTGCTAAATCTCGGGTTTCCGGCTGCTTCTGTGAGAAACTCGGCAATTTTTAGTCATGGATTGGGAGCTGGTATATGTCGCCTCACTCTGCAACAAGTTTGACGTTCGCAGGTTAGATATAACCCAAGAAAATGTTACTCGTTCGCATCATGTTAATTTTTTTCTGTGTTGAATTATTGCCCATTGTGTATACACCATTGAATGCCCTTGCTCGGCTCTGATCCAGTGGCCTTGACTTGTTAAATCTCGGGATTCCGGTTGCTTCTGTGAGAAACTTGTCAAATTTTAGTCATGGATTGGGAGCTCGTATGTGTCTACTCACTCTGCAACAAGTTTGACATTGGCAGGTGAGATATAATTGGAGAAAATATTACTCATTCGCAACATTTTTATATTTGTCTGTGTTGAATTCTTACCCCCTGCGTATACACCCATTGAATGCCCTTTCTCGGCTATGATCCAGTGGCCTTGACTTGTTAAATCACGGTATTCCAGTTGCTTCTGTGAGAAACTTGTCAATTTTTAGTCATGGATTGGGAGCTGGTATGTGTCGCCTCACTCTGCAACAAGTTTGACGTTTGCAGGTTAGATATAACCCGAGAAACTGTTACTCATTCACACCATGTTTATATTTTTCTGTGTTGAATTCTTGCCCATTGCGTATACACCCCTTGAATGCCCTTGCTTGGTTCTGACCCAATGGCCTTGACTTGCTAAATCTCGGGTTTCCGGCTGCTTCTGTGAGAAACTCGGCAATTTTTAGTCATGGATTGGGAGCTGGTATATGTCGCCTCACTCTGCAACAATTTGACGTTCGCAGGTTAGATATAACCCGATAAACTGATACTCATTCGCATCATGTTTATATTTTTCTGTGTTGAATTCTTGCCCATTGCGTATACACCCATTGAATGCCCTTGCACGGCTCTGATCCAGTGGCCTTGACTTGTTAAATCTCGGGATTCCGGTTGCTTCTGTGAGAAACTTGTCAATTTTTAGTCATGGATTGGGAGCTCGTATGTGTCTACTCACTCTGCAACAAGTTTGACATTGGCAGGTGGGATATAATCGGAGAAAATATTACTCATTCGCAACATGTTTATATTTGTCTGTGTTGAATTCTTACCCCCTGCGTATACACCCATTGAATGCCCTTGCTCGGCTCTGATCCAGTGGCCTTGACTTGTTAAATCTCGGGATTCCGGTTGCTTCTGTGAGAAACTTGTCAATTGTCAGTCATGAATAGGGAGCTGGTATGTGTCGCCTCACTCTGCAACAATTTGACGTTTGCAGGTTAGATATAACCCGAGAAACTGTTACTCATTCACACCATGTTTATATTTTTCTGTGTTGAATTCTTGCCCATTGCGTATACACCCATTGAATGCCCTTGCTTGGTTCTGACCCAATGGCCTTGACTTGCTAAATCTCGGGTTTCCGGCTGCTTCTGTGAGAAACTCGGCAATTTTTAGTCATGGATTGGGAGCTGGTATATGTCGCCTCACTCTGCAACAATTTGACGTTTGCAGGTTAGATATAACCCAAGAAAATGTTACTCGTTCGCATCATGTTTATTTTTTTCTGTGTTGAATTATTGCCCATTGTGTATACACCATTGAATGCCCTTGCTCGGCTCTGATCCAGTGGCCTTGACTTGTTAAATCTCGGGATTCCGGTTGCTTCTGTGGGAAACTTGTCAATTTTTTGTCATAGATTGGGAGCTCGTATGTGTCCACTCACTCTGCAACAAGTTTGACATTGGCAGGTGGGATATAATTGGAGAAAAAATTACTCATTCACACCATGTTTATATTTTTCTGTGTTGAATTCTTGCCCATTTCGTATACACCCATTGAATGCCCTTTCACGGCTCTGATCCAGTGGCCTTGACTTGTTAAATCTCGGGATTCCGGTTGCTTCTGTGATAAACTTGTCAAGTTTTAGTCATGGATTGGGAGCTGGTATGTGTCGCCTCACTCTGCAACAAGTTTGACGTTTGCAGGTTAGATATAACCCGAGAAACTGTTACTCATTCACACCATGTTTATATTTTTCTGTGTTGAATTCTTGCCCATTGCGTATACACCCATTGAATGCCCTTTCTCGGCTCTGATCCAGTGGCCTTGACTTGTTAAATCTCGGTATTCCGGTTGCTTCTGTGATAAACTTGTCAATGTTTAGTCATGGATTGGGAGCTGGTATGTGTCGTCTCACTCTGCAACAAGTTTGACGTTCGCAGGTTAGATATAACCCGATAAACTGATACTCATTCGCATCATGTTTATATTTTTCTGTGTTGAATTCTTGCCCATTGCGTATACACCCATTGAATGCCCTTGCTCGGCTCTGATCCAGTGGCCTTGACTTGTTAAATCTCGGGATTCCGGTTGCTTCTGTGAGAAACTTGTCAATTTTTAGTCATGGATTGGGAGCTCGTATGTGTCTACTCACTCTGCAACAAGTTTGACATTGGCAGGTGGGATATAATTGGAGAAAATATTACTCATTCACACCATGTTTATATTTTTCTGTGTTGAATTCTTGCCCATTGCGTATACACCCATTGAATGCCCTTTCTCGGCTCTGATCCAGTGGCCTTGACTTGTTAAATCTCGGTATTCCGGTTGCTTCTGTGATAAACTTGTCAAATGTTAGTCATGGATTGGGAGCTGGTATGTGTCGCCTAACTCTGCAACAAGTTTGACGTTTGCAGGTTAGATATAACCCGAGAAACTGTTACTCATTCACACCATGTTTATATTTTTCTGTGTTGAATTCTTGCCCATTGCGTATACACCCATTGAATGCCCTTTCTCGGCTCTGATCCAGTGGCCTTGACTTGTTAAATCTCGGTATTCCGGTTGCTTCTGTGATAAACTTGTAAATTTTTAGTCATGGATTGGGAGCGGGTATGTGTCGTCTCACTCTGCAACAAGTTTGACGTTCGCAGGTTAGATATAACCCGATCAACTGATACTCATTCGCATCATGTTTATATTTTTCTGTGTTGAATTCTTGCCCATTGCGTATACACCCATTGAATGCCCTTGCTCGGCTCTGATCCAGTGGCCTTGACTTGTTAAATCTCGGGATTCCGGTTGCTTCTGTGAGAAACTTGTCAATTTTTAGTCATGGATTGGGAGCTCGTATGTGTCTACTCACTCTGTAACAATTTGACGTTTGCAGGTTAGATATAACACGAGAAACTGTTACTCATTCGCATCATGTTTATATTTGTCTGTGTTGAATTATTGACCATTGCGTATACATCCATTAAATGCCCTTGCCCTTGATCCAGTGGCCTTGACTTGTTAAATCTCGGGATTCAGGCTGCTGCTGTGAGAAACTCGGCAATTTTTAGTCATGGATTGGGAGCTGGTATGTGTCGCCTCACTCTGTAACAATTTGACGTTTGCAGGTTAGATATAACACGAGAAACTGTTACTCATTCGCATCATGTTTATATTTTTCTGTGTTGAATTCTTGCCCGTTGCGTATACACCCATTGAATGCTCTTGCTCGGCTCTGATCCAATGGTGTTAACTTGCTAAATCTCGGGTTTCCGGCTGCTTCTGTGAGAAACTTGTCAATTGTTAGTCATGGATTGGGAGCTGGTATGTGTCGCCTCATTCTGCAACAATTTGACGTTTGCAGGTTAGATTTAACCCTAGAAAAAGTTACTCATTCGCATCATGTTTATAGTTGTATGTGTTGAATTCTTGCATATTGCGTATACACCCATTGAATGCCCTTGCTCGGCTCTGATCCAATGGCCTTGACTTGCTCAATCTCGGGTTTCCGGCTGCTGCTGTGAGAAACTCGGCAATTTTTAGTCATGGATTGGGAGCTGGTATGTGTCGCCTCACTCTGCAACAAGTTTGACGTTCGCAGATTAGATATAACCCGAGAAAATGTTACTCATTCGCATCATGTTTATATTTTTCGGTGTTGAATTATTGACCATTGCGTATACATCCATTAAATGCCCTTGCCCTTGATCCAGTGGCCTTGACTTGTTAAATCTCAGGATTCCGGTTGCTTCTTTGAGAAACTTGTCAATTGTCAGTCATGGATTGGGAGCTGGTATGTGTCGCCTCACTCTGCAACAAGTTTGACGTTCGCAGATTAGATATAACCCGAGAAAATGTTACTCATTCGCATCATGTTTATATTTTTCTGTGTTGAATTCTTGCCCATTGCGTATACACCCATTGAATGCCCTTGCTCGGCTCTGATCCAGTGGCCTTGACTTGTTAAATCTCGGGATTCCGGTTGCTTCTGTGAGAAACTTGTCAATTTTTAGTCATGGATTGGGAGCTCGTATGTGTCTACTCACTCTGCAACAAGTTTGACATTGGCAGGTGGGATATAATTGGAGAAAATATTACTCATTCGCAACATGTTTATATTTGTCTGTGTTGAATTCTTACCCCCTGCGTATACACCCATTGAATGCCCTTTCTCGGCTCTGATCCAGTGGCCTTGACTTGTTAAATCTCGGGATTCCGGTTGCTTCTGTGAGAAACTTGTCAAATGTTAGTCATGGATTGGGAGCTGGTATGTGTCGCCTCACTCTGCAACAAGTTTGACGTTTGCAGGTTAGATATAACCCGAGAAACTGTTACTCATTCACACCATGTTTATATTTTTCTGTGTTGAATTCTTGCCCATTGCGTATACACCCATTGAATGCCCTTGCTTGGTTCTGACCCAATGGCCTTGACTTGCTAAATCTCGGGTTTCCGGCTGCTTCTGTGAGAAACTCGGCAATTTTTAGTCATGGATTGGGAGCTGGTATATGTCGCCTCACTCTGCAACAAGTTTGACGTTCGCAGGTTAGATATAACCCAAGAAAATGTTACTCGTTCGCATCATGTTAATTTTTTTCTGTGTTGAATTATTGCCCATTGTGTATACACCATTGAATGCCCTTGCTCGGCTCTGATCCAGTGGCCTTGACTTGTTAAATCTCGGGATTCCGGTTGCTTCTGTGAGAAACTTGTCAAATTTTAGTCATGGATTGGGAGCTCGTATGTGTCTACTCACTCTGCAACAAGTTTGACATTGGCAGGTGAGATATAATTGGAGAAAATATTACTCATTCGCAACATTTTTATATTTGTCTGTGTTGAATTCTTACCCCCTGCGTATACACCCATTGAATGCCCTTTCTCGGCTATGATCCAGTGGCCTTGACTTGTTAAATCACGGTATTCCAGTTGCTTCTGTGAGAAACTTGTCAATTTTTAGTCATGGATTGGGAGCTGGTATGTGTCGCCTCACTCTGCAACAAGTTTGACGTTTGCAGGTTAGATATAACCCGAGAAACTGTTACTCATTCACACCATGTTTATATTTTTCTGTGTTGAATTCTTGCCCATTGCGTATACACCCATTGAATGCCCTTGCTTGGTTCTGACCCAATGGCCTTGACTTGCTAAATCTCGGGTTTCCGGCTGCTTCTGTGAGAAACTCGGCAATTTTTAGTCATGGATTGGGAGCTGGTATATGTCGCCTCACTCTGCAACAATTTGACGTTTGCAGGTTAGATATAACCCAAGAAAATGTTACTCGTTCGCATCATGTTTATATTTTTCTGTGTTGAATTATTGCCCATTGTGTATACACCATTGAATGCCCTTGCTCGGCTCTGATCCAGTGGCCTTGACTTGTTAAATCTCGGGATTCCGGTTGCTTCTGTGAGAAACTTGTCAAATGTTAGTCATGGATTGGGAGCTGGTATGTGTCGCCTCACTCTGCAACAAGTTTGACGTTTGCAGGTTAGATATAACCCGAGAAACTGTTACTCATTCACACCATGTTTATATTTTTCTGTGTTGAATTCTTGCCCATTGCGTATACACCCATTGAATGCCCTTGCTTGGTTCTGACACAATGGCCTTGACTTGCTAAATCTCGGGTTTCCGGCTGCTTCTGTGAGAAACTCGGCAATTTTTAGTCATGGATTGGGAGCTGGTATGTGTCGCCTCACTCTGCAACAATTTGACGTTTGCGGGTTAGATATAACCCGAGAAAATGTTACTCGTTCGCATCATGTTTATATTTTTTTGTGTTGAATTATTGCCCATTGTGTATACACCATTGAATGCCCTTGCTCGGCTCTGATCCAGTGGCCTTGACTTGTTAAATCTCGGGATTCCGGTTGCTTCTGTGAGAAACTTGTCAATTTTTAGTCATGGATTGGGAGCTCGTATGTGTCTACTCACTCTGCAACAAGTTTGACATTGGTAGGTGGGATATAATTGGAGAAAATATTACTCATTCGCAACATGTTTATATTTGTCTGTGTTGAATTCTTACCCCCTGCGTATACACCCATTGAATGCCCTTGCTCGGCTCTGATCCAGTGGCCTTGACTTGTTAAATCTCGGGATTCCGGTTGCTTCTGTGAGAAACTTGTCAAATGTTAGTCATGGATTGGGAGCTGGTATGTGTCGCCTCACTCTGCAACAAGTTTGACGTTTGCAGGTTAGATATAACCCGAGAAAATGTTACTCGTTCGCATCATTTTTATATTTTTCTGTGTTGAATTATTGCCCATTGTGTATACACCATTGAATGCCCTTGCTCGGCTCTGATCCAGTGGCCTTGACTTGTTAAATCTCGGGATTCCGGTTGCTTCTGTGAGAAACTTGTCAAATTTTAGTCATGGATTGGGAGCTCGTATGTGTCTACTCACTTTGCAACAAGTTTGACATTGGCAGGTGGGATATAATTGAAGAAAATATTACTCATTCGCGACATGTTTATATTTGTCTGTGTTGAAATCTTAACCCCTGCGTATACACCCATTGAATGCCCTTTCTCGGCTCTGATCCAGTGGCCTTGACTTGTTAAATCTCGGGATTCCGGTTGCTTCTGTGAGAAACTTGTCAATTTTTAGTCATGGATTGGGAGCTCGTATGTGTCTACTCACTCTGCAACAAGTTTGACATTGGCAGGTGGGATATAATTGGAGAAACTGTTACTCATTCACACCATGTTTATATTTTTCTGTGTTGAATTCTTGCCCATTGCGTATACACCCATTGAATGCCCTTGCTTGGTTCTGACCCAATGGCCTTGACTTGCTAAATCTCGGGTTTCCGGCTGCTTCTGTGAGAAACTCGGCAATTTTTAGTCATGGATTGGGAGCTGGTATATGTCGCCTCACTCTGCAACAATTTGACGTTTGCAGGTTAGATATAACCCAAGAAAATGTTACTCGTTCGCATCATGTTTATTTTTTTCTGTGTTGAATTATTGCCCATTGTGTATACACCATTGAATGCCCTTGCTCGGCTCTGATCCAGTGGCCTTGACTTGTTAAATCTCGGGATTCCGGTTGCTTCTGTGAGAAACTTGTCAATTGTTTGTCATGGATTGGGAGCTCGTATGTGTCCACTCACTCTGCAACAAGTTTGACATTGGCAGGTGAGATATAATTGGAGAAAATATTACTCATTCGCAACATTTTTATATTTGTCTGTGTTGAATTCTTACCCCCTGCGTATACACCCATTGAATGCCATTTCTCGGCTATGATCCAGTGGCCTTGACTTGTTAAATCTCGGGATTCCGGCTGCTTTTGTGAGAAACTTGTCAATTTGTATTTATGGATTGGGAGCTCGTTTGTGTCTACTCACTCTGCAACAATTTGACGTTTGCAAGTTAGATATAACCCGAGAAAATGTTACTCGTTCGCATCATGTTTATATTTTTCTGTGTTGAATTATTGCCCATTGTGTATACACCATTGAATGCCCTTGCTCGGCTCTGATCCAGTGGCCTTGACTTGTTAAATCTCGGGATTCCGGTTGCTTCTGTGAGAAACTTGTCAAATTTTAGTCATGGATTGGGAGCTCGTATGTGTCTACTCACTCTGCAACAAGTTTGACATTGGCAGGTGAGATATAATTGGAGAAAATATTACTCATTCGCAACATGTTTATATTTGTCTGTGTTGAATTCTTACCCCCTGCGTATACACCCATTGAATGCCCTTGCTCGTCTCTGATCCAGTGGCCTTGACTTGTTAAATCTCGGGATTCCGGTTGCTTCTGTGAGAAACTTGTCAAATGTTAGTCATGGATTGGGAGCTGGTATGTGTAGCCTCACTCTGCAACAAGTTTGACGTTTGCAGGTTAGATATAACCCGAGAAACTGTTACTCATTCACACCATGTTTATATTTTTCTGTGTTGAATTCTTGCCCATTGCGTATACACCCATTGAATGCCCTTGCTTGGTTCTGACACAATGGCCTTGACTTGCTAAATCTCGGGTTTCCGGCTGCTTCTGTGAGAAACTCGGCAATATTTAGTCATGGATTGGGAGCTGGTATGTGTCGCCTCACTCTGCAACAATTTGACGTTTGCAGGTTAGATATAACCCGAGAAAATGTTACTCGTTCGCATCATGTTTATATTTTTTTGTGTTGAATTATTGCCCATTGTGTATACACCATTGAATGCCCTTGCTCGGCTCTGATCCAGTGGCCTTGACTTGTTAAATCTCGGGATTCCGGTTGCTTCTGTGAGAAACTTGTCAATTTTTAGTCATGGATTGGGAGCTCGTATGTGTCTACTCACTCTGCAACAAGTTTGACATTGGCAGGTGGGATATAATTGGAGAAAATATTACTCATTCGCAACATGTTTATATTTGTCTGTGTTGAATTCTTGCCCATTGCGTATACACCCATTGAATGCCCTTGCTCGGCTCTGATCCAGTGGCCTTGACTTGTTAAATCTCCGGATTCCGGTTGCTTCTGTGAGAAACTTGTCAAATGTTAGTCATGGATTGGGAGCTGGTATGTGTCGCCTCACTCTGCAACAAGTTTGACGTTTGCAGGTTAGATATAACCCGAGAAAATGTTACTCATTCACACCATGTTTATATTTTTCTGTGTTGAATTCGTGCCCATTGCGTATACACCCATTTAATGCCCTTGCTTGGTTCTGACCCAATGGCCTTGACTTGCTAAATCTCGGGTTTCCGGCTGCTTCTGTGAGAAACTCGGCAATTTTTAGTCATGGATTGGGAGCTGGTATGTGTCGCCTCACTCTGCAACAATTTGACGTTTGCAGGTTAGATATAATCGGAGAAAATGTTACTCGTTCGCATCATGTTTATATTTTTCTGTGTTGAATTATTGCCCATTGTGTATACACCATTGAATGCCCTTGCTCGGCTCTGATCCAGTGGCCTTGACTTGTTAAATCTCGGGATTCCGGTTGCTTCTGTGAGAAACTTGTCAAATTTTAGTCATGGATTGGGAGCTCGTATGTGTCTACTCACTCTGCAACAAGTTTGACATTGGCAGGTGGGATATAATTGGAGAAAATATTACTCATTCGCAACATGTTTACATTTGTCTGTGTTGAATTCTTACCCCCTGCGTATACACCCATTGAATGCCCTTTCTCGGCTCTGATCCAGTGGCCTTGACTTGTTAAATCTCGGGATTCCGGTTGCTTCTGTGAGAAACTTGTCAAATGTTAGTCATGGATTGGGAGCTGGTATGTGTAGCCTCACTCTGCAACAAGTTTGACGTTTGCAGGTTAGATATAACCCGAGAAACTGTTACTCATTCACACCATGTTTATATTTTTCTGTGTTGAATTCTTGCCCATTGCGTATACACCCATTGAATGCCCTTGCTTGGTTCTGACCCAATGGCCTTGACTTGCTAAATCTCGGGTTTCCGGCTGCTTCTGTGAGAAACTCGGCAATTTTTAGTCATGGATTGGGAGCTGGTATGTGTCGCCTCACTCTGCAACAATTTGACGTTTGCAGGTTAGATATAATCGGAGAAAATGTTACTCGTTCGCATCATGTTTATATTTTTCTGTGTTGAATTATTGCCCATTGTGTATACACCATTGAATGCCCTTGCTCGGCTCTGATCCAGTGGCCTTGACTTGTTAAATCTCGGGATTCCGGTTGCTTCTGTGAGAAACTTGTCAAATTTTAGTCATGGATTGGGAGCTCGTATGTGTCTACTCACTCTGCAACAAGTTTGACATTGGCAGGTGGGATATAATTGAAGAAAATATTACTCATTCGCAACATGTTTACATTTGTCTGTGTTGAATTCTTACCCCCTGCGTATACACCCATTGAATGCCCTTTCTCGGCTCTGATCCAGTGGCCTTGACTTGTTAAATCTCGGGATTCCGGTTGCTTCTGTGAGAAACTTGTCAAATGTTAGTCATGGATTGGGAGCTGGTATGTGTAGCCTCACTCTGCAACAAGTTTGACGTTTGCAGGTTAGATATAACCCGAGAAACTGTTACTCATTCACACCATGTTTATATTTTTCTGTGTTGAATTCTTGCCCATTGCGTATACACCCATTGAATGCCCTTGCTTGGTTCTGACACAATGGCCTTGACTTGCTAAATCTCGGGTTTCCGGCTGCTTCTGTGAGAAACTCGGCAATTTTTAGTCATGGATTGGGAGCTGGTATGTGTCGCCTCACTCTGCAACAATTTGACGTTTGCAGGTTAGATATAACCCGAGAAAATGTTACTCGTTCGCATCATGTTGATATTTTTCTGTGTTGAATTATTGCCCATTGTGTATACACCATTGAATGCCCTTGCTCGGCTCTGATCCAGTGGCCTTGACTTGTTAAATCTCGGGATTCCGGTTGCTTCTGTGAGAAACTTGTCAAATTTTAGTCATGGATTGGGAGCTGGTATGTGTCGTCTCACTCTGCAACAAGTTTGACGTTCGCAGGTTAGATATAACCCGATAAACTGATACTCATTCGCATCATGTTTATAGTTTTCTGTGTTGAATTCTTGCCCATTGCGTATACACCCATTGAATGCCCTTGCTCGGCTCTGATCCAGTGGCCTTGACTTGTTAAATCTCGGGATTCCGGTTGCTTCTGTGAGAAACTTGTCAATTTTTAGTCATAGATTGGGAGCTCGTATGTGTCTACTCACTCTGCAACAAGTTTGACATTGGCAGGTGGGATATAATTGAAGAAAATATTACTCATTCGCAACATGTTTATATTTGTCTGTGTTGAATTCTTACCCCCTGCGTATACACCCATTGAATGCCCTTGCTTGGCTCTGATCCAGTGGCCTTGACTTGTTAAATCTCGGGATTCCGGTTGCTTCTGTGAACAACTTGTCAATTTTTAGTCATGGATTGGGAGCTGGTAGGTGTCGCCTCACTCTGCAACAATTTGACGTTTGCAGGTTAGATATAACCCTAGAAACTGTTACTCATTCGCATCATGTTTATATTTTTCTGTGTTGAATTCTTGCCCATTGCGTATACACCCATTGAATGCCCTTGCTCGGCTCTGATCCAGTGGCCTTGACTTGTTAAATATCGGGATTACGGTTGCTTCTGTGAGAAACTTGTCAATGTTTAGTCATGGATTGGGAGCTGGTATGTGTCGCCTCACTCTGCAACAATTTGACGTTCGCAGGTTAGATATAACCCGATAAAATGTTACTCATTCGCATCATGTTTATATTTTTCTGTGTTAAATTCTTGCCCATTGCGTATACACCCATTGAATGCCCTTGCTCGGCTCTGATCCAGTGGCCTTGCCTTGTTAAATCTCGGGTTTCCGGATGCTTCTGTGAGAAACTTGTCAATTTTTAGTCATGGATTGGGAGCTGGTATGTGTCGTCTCACTCTGGAACAAGTTTGACGTTCGCAGGTTAGATATAACCCGATAAACTGATACTCATTCGCATCATGTTTATATTTTTCTGTGTTAAATTCTTACCCCCTGCGTATACACCCATTGAATTCCCTTGCTCGGCTCTGATCCAGTGGCCTTGTCTTGTTAAATCTCAGGTTTCCGGCTGCTTCTGTGAGAAACTTGTCAATTTTTAGTCATGGATTAGGAGCTGGTATGTGTCGCCTCACTCTGCAACAATTTGACGTTCGCAGATTAGATATAACCCGAGAAAATGTTACACATTCGCATCATGTTTATATGTTTCAGTGTTGAATTCTTGCCCATTGCGTATACACCCATTGAATGCCCTTGCCCTTGATCCAGTGGCCTTGACTTGTTAAATCTCGGGATTCCGATTGCTTCTGTGAAAAACTTGTCAATTTTTAGTCATGGATTGGGAGCTGGTATGTGTCGCCTCACTCTGCAACAATTTGACGTTTGCAGGTTAGATATAACCCGAGAAACTGTTACTCATTCACACCATGTTTATATTTTTCTGTGTTGAATTCTTGCCCATTGCGTATACACCCATTGAATGCCCTTGCTTGGTTCTGACCCAATGGCCTTGACTTGCTAAATCTCGGGTTTCCGGCTGCTTCTGTGAGAAACTTGTCAATTTTTAGTCATGGATTGGGAGCTGGTATGTGTCGTCTCACTCTGCAACAAGTTTGACGTTCGCAGGTTAGATATAACCCGAGAAACTGTTACTCATTCGCATCATGTTTATATTTTTCTGTGTTGAATTCTTGCCCATTGCGTATACACCCATTGAATGCCCTTGCTCGGCTCTGATCCAGTGGCCTTGACTTGACTCGGGATTCCGGTTGCTTCTGTGAGAAACTTGTCAATTTTTAGTCATGGATTGGGAGCTGGTATGTGTCGCCTCACTCTGCAACAATTTGACGTTCGCAGGTTAGATATAACCCGAGAAAATGTTACTCATTCGCATCATGTTTATATTTTCTGTGTTAAATTTTTGCCCATTGCGTATACACCCATTGAATGCCCTTGCTCGGCTCTGATCCAGTGGCCTTGTCTTGTTAAATCTCGGGTTTCCGGATGCTTCTGTGAGAAACTTGTCAATTTTTTGTCATGGATTGGGAGCTGGTATGTGTCGTCTCACTCTGCAACAAGTTTGACGTTCGCAGGTTAGATATAACCCGATAAACTGATACTCATTCGCATCATGTTTATATTTTTCTGTGTTGAATTCTTGCCCATTGCGTATACACCCATTGAATGCCCTTGCTCGGCTCTGATCCAGTGGCCTTGACTTGTTAAATCTCGGGATTCCGGTTGCTTCTGTGAGAACCTTGTCAATTTTTAGTCATGGATTGGGAGCTCGTATGTGTCTACTCACTCTGCAACAAGTTTGACATTGGCAGGTGGGATATAATTGGAGAAAATATTACTCATTCGCAACATGTTTATATTTGTCTGTGTTGAATTCTTGCCCACTGCGTATACACCCATTGAATGCCCTTGCTCGGCTCTGACCCAGTGACCTCGACTTGGTAAATCTCGGGATTCCGGCTGCTTCTGTGAGAAACTTGGCAATTTTTAGTCATGGATTGGGAGCTGGTATGTGTCGTCTCACTCTGCAACAAGTTTGACGTTTGCATGCAGGTTAGATATAACCCGAGAAAATGTTACCCTTTCGCATCATGCTTATATTTGTTTGTGTTGAATTCTTGCCCATTGCCTATACACCCATTGAATGCCCTTGCTCGGCTCTGATCCAGTGGCCTTGACTTGTTAAATCTCAGGATTCCGGTTGCTTCTGTGGGAAACTTGGCAATGTTTAGTTATGATTTGGAGCTCTTATGTGTCGATTGACTCTTCAACAAGTTTGACGTTCGCAGGTTGGATATAACCCGAGAAAATTGTTACTCATTCGCATCATGTTTATATTTGTCTGTGTTGAATTCTTGCCCATTGCGTATACACCCATTGAATGCCCTTGCTCGGCTCTGATCCAGTGGCCTTGTCTTGTTAAATCTCGGGTTTCCGGATGCTTCTGTGAGAAACTTGGCAATTTTTAGTCATGGATTGGGAGCTGGTATGTGTCGTCTCACTCTGCAACAAGTTTGACGTTCGCAGGTTAGATATAACCCGATAAACTGATACTCATTCGCATCATGTTTATATTTTTCTGTGTTGAATTCTTGCCCGTTGCGTATACACCCATTGAATGCCCTTGCTCGGCTCTGATCCAGTGGCCTTGACTTGACTCGGGATTCCGGTTGCTTCTGTGAGAAACTTGTCAATTTTTAGTCATGGATTGGGAGCTGGTATGTGTCGCCTCACTCTGCAACAATTTGACGTTCGCAGGTTAGATATAACCCGAGAAAATGTTACTCATTCGCATCATGTTTATATTTTCTGTGTTAAATTTTTGCCCATTGCGTATACACCCATTGAATGCCCTTGCTCGGCTCTGATCCAGTGGCCTTGTCTTGTTAAATCTCGGGTTTCCGGATGCTTCTGTGAGAAACTTGTCAATTTTTTGTCATGGATTGGGAGCTGGTATGTGTCGTCTCACTCTGCAACAAGTTTGACGTTCGCAGGTTAGATATAACCCGATAAACTGATACTCATTCGCATCATGTTTATATTTTTCTGTGTTGAATTCTTGCCCATTGCGTATACACCCATTGAATGCCCTTGCTCGGCTCTGATCCAGTGGCCTTGACTTGTTAAATCTCGGGATTCCGGTTGCTTCTGTGAGAACCTTGTCAATTTTTAGTCATGGATTGGGAGCTCGTATGTGTCTACTCACTCTGCAACAAGTTTGACATTGGCAGGTGGGATATAATTGGAGAAAATATTACTCATTCGCAACATGTTTATATTTGTCTGTGTTGAATTCTTGCCCACTGCGTATACACCCATTGAATGCCCTTGCTCGGCTCTGACCCAGTGACCTCGACTTGGTAAATCTCGGGATTCCGGCTGCTTCTGTGAGAAACTTGGCAATTTTTAGTCATGGATTGGGAGCTGGTATGTGTCGTCTCACTCTGCAACAAGTTTGACGTTTGCATGCAGGTTAGATATAACCCGAGAAAATGTTACCCTTTCGCATCATGCTTATATTTGTTTGTGTTGAATTCTTGCCCATTGCCTATACACCCATTGAATGCCCTTGCTCGGCTCTGATCCAGTGGCCTTGACTTGTTAAATCTCAGGATTCCGGTTGCTTCTGTGGGAAACTTGGCAATGTTTAGTTATGATTTGGAGCTCTTATGTGTCGATTGACTCTTCAACAAGTTTGACGTTCGCAGGTTGGATATAACCCGAGAAAATTGTTACTCATTCGCATCATGTTTATATTTGTCTGTGTTGAATTCTTGCCCATTGCGTATACACCCATTGAATGCCCTTGCTCGGCTCTGATCCAGTGGCCTTGTCTTGTTAAATCTCGGGTTTCCGGATGCTTCTGTGAGAAACTTGGCAATTTTTAGTCATGGATTGGGAGCTGGTATGTGTCGTCTCACTCTGCAACAAGTTTGACGTTCGCAGGTTAGATATAACCCGATAAACTGATACTCATTCGCATCATGTTTATATTTTTCTGTGTTGAATTCTTGCCCATTGCGTATACACCCATTGAATGCCCTTGCTCGGCTCTGATCCAGTGGCCTTGACTTGTTAAATTTCTAGGTTCCGGCTGCTTCTGTGAGAAACTTGGCAATTTTTAGTCATGGATTGGGAGCTGGTATGTGTCGCCTCACTCTGCAACAATTTGACGTTCGCAGGTTAGATATAACCCGAGAAAATGTTACTCATTCGCATCATGTTTATATTTTTCTGTGTTAAATTCTTGCCCATTGCGTATACACCCATTGAATGCCCTTGCTCGGCTCTGATCCAGTGGCCTTGTCTTGTTAAATCTCGGGTTTCCGGATGCTTCTGTGAGAAACTTGGCAATTTTTAGTCATGGATTGGGAGCTGGTATGTGTCGCCTCACTGTGCAACAATTTGACGTTTGCAGGTTAGATATAACCCGAGAAACTGTTACTCATTCGCATCATGTTGATATTTTTCTGTGTTGAATTCTTGCCCATTGCATATACACCCATTGAATGCCCTTGCTCGGCTCTGATCCAATGGCCTTGACTTGCTCAATCTCGGGTTTCCGGCTGCTGCTGTGAGAAACTCGGCAATTTTTAGTCATGGATTGGGAGCTGGTATGTGTCGTCTCACTCTGCAACAAGTTTGACGTTTGCATGCAGGTTAGATATAACACAAGAAAATGTTACCCTTTCGCATCATGCTTATATTTGTTTGTGTTGAATTCTTGCCCATTGCCTATACACCCATTGAATGCCCTTGCTCGGCTCTGACCTAGTGACCTCGACTTGGTAAATCTCGGGATTCCGGCTGCTTCTGTGAGAAACTTGGCAATGTTTAGTCATGGATTGGGAGCTGGTATGTGTCGTCTCACTCTGCAACAAGTTTGACGTTTGCATGCAGGTTAGATATAACCCGAGAAAATGTTACCCTTTCGCATCATGCTTATATTTGTTTGTGTTGAATTCTTGCCCATTGCCTATACACCCATTGAATGCCCTTGCTCGGCTCTGATCCAGTGGCCTTGACTTGTTAAATCTCAGGATTCCGGTTGCTTCTGTGGGAAACTTGGCAATGTTTAGTTATGATTTGGAGCTCTTATGTGTCGATTGACTCTTCAACAAGTTTGACGTTCGCAGGTTGGATATAACCCGAGAAAATTGTTACTCATTCGCATCATGTTTATATTTGTCTGTGTTGAATTCTTACCCAGTGCGTATAAACCCATTGAATGCCCTCGCTCGGCTCTGATCCAGTGGCCTTAACTTGCTAAATCTCGGGTTTCCGGTTGCTTCTGTGAGAAACTGGGCAATTTTTAGTCATGATTTGGAGCTCTTATGTGTCGACTGACTCTTCAACAAGTTTGACGTTCGCAGGTTGGATATAACCCGAGAAAATGGTTACTCATTCGCATCATGTTTATATTTTTCTGTGTTGAATTCTTACCCATTGCGTATACACCCATTGAATGCCCTTGCTCGGCTCTGATCCAGTGGCCTTGACTTGTTAAATTTCTAGGTTCCGGCTGCTTCTGTGAGAAACTTGGCAATTTTTAGTCATGGATTGGGAGCTGGTATGTGTCGCCTCACTCTGCAACAATTTGACGTTCGCAGGTTAGATATAACCCGAGAAAATGTTACTCATTCGCATCATGTTTATATTTTTCTGTGTTAAATTCTTGCCCATTGCGTATACACCCATTGAATGCCGTTGCTCGGCTCTGATCCAGTGGCCTTGTCTTGTTAAATCTCGGGTTTCCGGATGCTTCTGTGAGAAACTTGGAAATTTTTAGTCATGGATTGGGAGCTGGTATGTGTCGCCTCACTGTGCAACAATTTGACGTTTGCAGGTTAGATATAACCCGAGAAACTGTTACTCATTCGCATCATGTTGATATTTTTCTGTGTTGAATTCTTGCCCATTGCATATACACCCATTGAATGCCCTTGCTCGGCTCTGATCCAATGGCCTTGACTTGCTCAATCTCGGGTTTCCGGCTGCTGTTGTGAGAAACTCGGCAATTTTTAGTCATGGATTGGGAGCTGGTATGTGTCGTCTCACTCTGCAACAAGTTTGACGTTTGCATGCAGGTTAGATATAACACGAGAAAATGTTACCCTTTCGCATCATGCTTATATTTGTTTGTGTTGAATTCTTGCCCATTGCCTATACACCCATTGAATGCCCTTGCTCGGCTCTGACCCAGTGACCTCGACTTGGTAAATCTCGGGATTCCGGCTGCTTCTGTGAGAAACTTGGCAATTTTTAGTCATGGATTGGGAGCTGGTATGTGTCGTCTCACTCTGCAACAAGTTTGACGTTTGCATGCAGGTTAGATATAACCCGAGAAAATGTTACCCTTTCGCATCATGCTTATATTTGTTTGTGTTGAATTCTTGCCCATTGCCTATACACCCATTGAATGCCCTTGCTCGGCTCTGATCCAGTGGCCTTGACTTGTTAAATCTCAGGATTCCGGTTGCTTCTGTGGGAAACTTGGCAATGTTTAGTTATGATTTGGAGCTCTTATGTGTCGATTGACTCTTCAACAAGTTTGACGTTCGCAGGTTGGATATAACCCGAGAAAATTGTTACTCATTCGCATCATGTTTATATTTGTCTGTGTTGAATTCTTACCCAGTGCGTATAAACCCATTGAATGCCCTCGCTCGGCTCTGATCCAGTGGCCTTAACTTGCTAAATCTCGGGTTTCCGGTTGCTTCTGTGAGAAACTGGGCAATTTTTAGTCATGATTTGGAGCTCTTATGTGTCGACTGACTCTTCAACAAGTTTGACGTTCGCAGGTTGGATATAACCCGAGAAAATGGTTACTCATTCGCATCATGTTTATATTTTTCTGTGTTGAATTCTTACCCATTGCGTATACACCCATTGAATGCCCTTGCTCGGCTCTGATCCAGTGGCCTTGACTTGTTAAATTTCTAGGTTCCGGCTGCTTCTGTGAGAAACTTGGCAATTTTTAGTCATGGATTGGGAGCTGGTATGTGTCGCCTCACTCTGCAACAATTTGACGTTCGCAGGTTAGATATAACCCGAGAAAATGTTACTCATTCGCATCATGTTTATATTTTTCTGTGTTAAATTCTTGCCCATTGCGTATACACCCATTGAATGCCCTTGCTCGGCTCTGATCCAGTGGCCTTGTCTTGTTAAATCTCGGGTTTCCGGATGCTTCTGTGAGAAACTTGGCAATTTTTAGTCATGGATTGGGAGCTGGTATGTGTCGCCTCACTGTGCAACAATTTGACGTTTGCAGGTTAGATATAACCCGAGAAACTGTTACTCATTCGCATCATGTTGATATTTTTCTGTGTTGAATTCTTGCCCATTGCATATACACCCATTGAATGCCCTTGCTCGGCTCTGATCCAATGGCCTTGACTTGCTCAATCTCGGGTTTCCGGCTGCTGCTGTGAGAAACTCGGCAATTTTTAGTCATGGATTGGGAGCTGGTATGTGTCGTCTCACTCTGCAACAAGTTTGACGTTTGCATGCAGGTTAGATATAACACGAGAAAATGTTACCCTTTCGCATCATGCTTATATTTGTTTGTGTTGAATTCTTGCCCATTGCCTATACACCCATTGAATGCCCTTGCTCGGCTCTGACCCAGTGACCTCGACTTGGTAAATCTCGGGATTCCGGCTGCTTCTGTGAGAAACTTGGCAATTTTTAGTCATGGATTGGGAGCTGGTATGTGTCGTCTCACTCTGCAACAAGTTTGACGTTTGCATGCAGGTTAGATATAACCCGAGAAAATGTTACCCTTTCGCATCATGCTTATATTTGTTTGTGTTGAATTCTTGCCCATTGCCTATACACCCATTGAATGCCCTTGCTCGGCTCTGATCCAGTGGCCTTGACTTGTTAAATCTCAGGATTCCGGTTGCTTCTGTGGGAAACTTGGCAATGTTTAGTTATGATTTGGAGCTCTTATGTGTCGATTGACTCTTCAACAAGTTTGACGTTCGCAGGTTGGATATAACCCGAGAAAATTGTTACTCATTCGCATCATGTTTATATTTGTCTGTGTTGAATTCTTACCCAGTGCGTATAAACCCATTGAATGCCCTCGCTCGGCTCTGATCCAGTGGCCTTAACTTGCTAAATCTCGGGTTTCCGGTTGCTTCTGTGAGAAACTGGGCAATTTTTAGTCATGATTTGGAGCTCTTATGTGTCGACTGACTCTTCAACAAGTTTGACGTTCGCAGGTTGGATATAACCCGAGAAAATTGTTACTCATTCGCATCATGTTTATATTTGTCTGTGTTGAATTCTTACCCAGTGCGTATAAACCCATTGAATGCCCTCGCTCGGCTCTGATCCAGTGGCCTTAACTTGCTAAATCTCGGGTTTCCGGTTGCTTCTGTGAGAAACTGGGCAATTTTTAGTCATGATTTGGAGCTCTTATGTGTCGACTGACTCTTCAACAAGTTTGACGTTCGCAGGTTGGATATAACCCGAGAAAATGGTTACTCATTCGCATCATGTTTATATTTTTCTGTGTTGAATTCTTACCCATTGCGTATACACCCATTGAATGCCCTTGCTCGGCTCTGATCCAGTGGCCTTGACTTGTTAAATTTCTAGGTTCCGGCTGCTTCTGTGAGAAACTTGGCAATTTTTAGTCATGGATTGGGAGCTGGTATGTGTCGCCTCACTCTGCAACAATTTGACGTTCGCAGGTTAGATATAACCCGAGAAAATGTTACTCATTCGCATCATGTTTATATTTTTCTGTGTTAAATTCTTGCCCATTGCGTATACACCCATTGAATGCCGTTGCTCGGCTCTGATCCAGTGGCCTTGTCTTGTTAAATCTCGGGTTTCCGGATGCTTCTGTGAGAAACTTGGCAATTTTTAGTCATGGATTGGGAGCTGGTATGTGTCGCCTCACTGTGCAACAATTTGACGTTTGCAGGTTAGATATAACCCGAGAAACTGTTACTCATTCGCATCATGTTGATATTTTTCTGTGTTGAATTCTTGCCCATTGCATATACACCCATTGAATGCCCTTGCTCGGCTCTGATCCAATGGCCTTGACTTGCTCAATCTCGGGTTTCCGGCTGCTGTTGTGAGAAACTCGGCAATTTTTAGTCATGGATTGGGAGCTGGTATGTGTCGTCTCACTCTGCAACAAGTTTGACGTTTGCATGCAGGTTAGATATAACACGAGAAAATGTTACCCTTTCGCATCATGCTTATATTTGTTTGTGTTGAATTCTTGCCCATTGCCTATACACCCATTGAATGCCCTTGCTCGGCTCTGACCCAGTGACCTCGACTTGGTAAATCTCGGGATTCCGGCTGCTTCTGTGAGAAACTTGGCAATTTTTAGTCATGGATTGGGAGCTGGTATGTGTCGTCTCACTCTGCAACAAGTTTGACGTTTGCATGCAGGTTAGATATAACCCGAGAAAATGTTACCCTTTCGCATCATGCTTATATTTGTTTGTGTTGAATTCTTGCCCATTGCCTATACACCCATTGAATGCCCTTGCTCGGCTCTGATCCAGTGGCCTTGACTTGTTAAATCTCAGGATTCCGGTTGCTTCTGTGGGAAACTTGGCAATGTTTAGTTATGATTTGGAGCTCTTATGTGTCGATTGACTCTTCAACAAGTTTGACGTTCGCAGGTTGGATATAACCCGAGAAAATTGTTACTCATTCGCATCATGTTTATATTTGTCTGTGTTGAATTCTTACCCAGTGCGTATAAACCCATTGAATGCCCTCGCTCGGCTCTGATCCAGTGGCCTTAACTTGCTAAATCTCGGGTTTCCGGTTGCTTCTGTGAGAAACTGGGCAATTTTTAGTCATGATTTGGAGCTCTTATGTGTCGACTGACTCTTCAACAAGTTTGACGTTCGCAGGTTGGATATAACCCGAGAAAATTGTTACTCATTCGCATCATGTTTATATTTGTCTGTGTTGAATTCTTACCCAGTGCGTATAAACCCATTGAATGCCCTCGCTCGGCTCTGATCCAGTGGCCTTAACTTGCTAAATCTCGGGTTTCCGGTTGCTTCTGTGAGAAACTGGGCAATTTTTAGTCATGATTTGGAGCTCTTATGTGTCGACTGACTCTTCAACAAGTTTGACGTTCGCAGGTTGGATATAACCCGAGAAAATGGTTACTCATTCGCATCATGTTTATATTTTTCTGTGTTGAATTCTTACCCATTGCGTATACACCCATTGAATGCCCTTGCTCGGCTCTGATCCAGTGGCCTTGACTTGTTAAATTTCTAGGTTCCGGCTGCTTCTGTGAGAAACTTGGCAATTTTTAGTCATGGATTGGGAGCTGGTATGTGTCGCCTCACTCTGCAACAATTTGACGTTCGCAGGTTAGATATAACCCGAGAAAATGTTACTCATTCGCATCATGTTTATATTTTTCTGTGTTAAATTCTTGCCCATTGCGTATACACCCATTGAATGCCGTTGCTCGGCTCTGATCCAGTGGCCTTGTCTTGTTAAATCTCGGGTTTCCGGATGCTTCTGTGAGAAACTTGGCAATTTTTAGTCATGGATTGGGAGCTGGTATGTGTCGCCTCACTGTGCAACAATTTGACGTTTGCAGGTTAGATATAACCCGAGAAACTGTTACTCATTCGCATCATGTTGATATTTTTCTGTGTTGAATTCTTGCCCATTGCATATACACCCATTGAATGCCCTTGCTCGGCTCTGATCCAATGGCCTTGACTTGCTCAATCTCGGGTTTCCGGCTGCTGTTGTGAGAAACTCGGCAATTTTTAGTCATGGATTGGGAGCTGGTATGTGTCGTCTCACTCTGCAACAAGTTTGACGTTTGCATGCAGGTTAGATATAACACGAGAAAATGTTACCCTTTCGCATCATGCTTATATTTGTTTGTGTTGAATTCTTGCCCATTGCCTATACACCCATTGAATGCCCTTGCTCGGCTCTGACCCAGTGACCTCGACTTGGTAAATCTCGGGATTCCGGCTGCTTCTGTGAGAAACTTGGCAATTTTTAGTCATGGATTGGGAGCTGGTATGTGTCGTCTCACTCTGCAACAAGTTTGACGTTTGCATGCAGGTTAGATATAACCCGAGAAAATGTTACCCTTTCGCATCATGCTTATATTTGTTTGTGTTGAATTCTTGCCCATTGCCTATACACCCATTGAATGCCCTTGCTCGGCTCTGATCCAGTGGCCTTGACTTGTTAAATCTCAGGATTCCGGTTGCTTCTGTGGGAAACTTGGCAATGTTTAGTTATGATTTGGAGCTCTTATGTGTCGATTGACTCTTCAACAAGTTTGACGTTCGCAGGTTGGATATAACCCGAGAAAATTGTTACTCATTCGCATCATGTTTATATTTGTCTGTGTTGAATTCTTACCCAGTGCGTATAAACCCATTGAATGCCCTCGCTCGGCTCTGATCCAGTGGCCTTAACTTGCTAAATCTCGGGTTTCCGGTTGCTTCTGTGAGAAACTGGGCAATTTTTAGTCATGATTTGGAGCTCTTATGTGTCGACTGACTCTTCAACAAGTTTGACGTTCGCAGGTTGGATATAACCCGAGAAAATGGTTACTCATTCGCATCATGTTTATATTTTTCTGTGTTGAATTCTTACCCATTGCGTATACACCCATTGAATGCCCTTGCTCGGCTCTGATCCAGTGGCCTTGACTTGTTAAATTTCTAGGTTCCGGCTGCTTCTGTGAGAAACTTGGCAATTTTTAGTCATGGATTGGGAGCTGGTATGTGTCGCCTCACTCTGCAACAATTTGACGTTCGCAGGTTAGATATAACCCGAGAAAATGTTACTCATTCGCATCATGTTTATATTTTTCTGTGTTAAATTCTTGCCCATTGCGTATACACCCATTGAATGCCCTTGCTCGGCTCTGATCCAGTGGCCTTGTCTTGTTAAATCTCGGGTTTCCGGATGCTTCTGTGAGAAACTTGGCAATTTTTAGTCATGGATTGGGAGCTGGTATGTGTCGCCTCACTGTGCAACAATTTGACGTTTGCAGGTTAGATATAACCCGAGAAACTGTTACTCATTCGCATCATGTTGATATTTTTCTGTGTTGAATTCTTGCCCATTGCATATACACCCATTGAATGCCCTTGCTCGGCTCTGATCCAATGGCCTTGACTTGCTCAATCTCGGGTTTCCGGCTGCTGCTGTGAGAAACTCGGCAATTTTTAGTCATGGATTGGGAGCTGGTATGTGTCGTCTCACTCTGCAACAAGTTTGACGTTTGCATGCAGGTTAGATATAACACGAGAAAATGTTACCCTTTCGCATCATGCTTATATTTGTTTGTGTTGAATTCTTGCCCATTGCCTATACACCCATTGAATGCCCTTGCTCGGCTCTGACCCAGTGACCTCGACTTGGTAAATCTCGGGATTCCGGCTGCTTCTGTGAGAAACTTGGCAATTTTTAGTCATGGATTGGGAGCTGGTATGTGTCGTCTCACTCTGCAACAAGTTTGACGTTTGCATGCAGGTTAGATATAACCCGAGAAAATGTTACCCTTTCGCATCATGCTTATATTTGTTTGTGTTGAATTCTTGCCCATTGCCTATACACCCATTGAATGCCCTTGCTCGGCTCTGATCCAGTGGCCTTGACTTGTTAAATCTCAGGATTCCGGTTGCTTCTGTGGGAAACTTGGCAATGTTTAGTTATGATTTGGAGCTCTTATGTGTCGATTGACTCTTCAACAAGTTTGACGTTCGCAGGTTGGATATAACCCGAGAAAATTGTTACTCATTCGCATCATGTTTATATTTGTCTGTGTTGAATTCTTACCCAGTGCGTATAAACCCATTGAATGCCCTCGCTCGGCTCTGATCCAGTGGCCTTAACTTGCTAAATCTCGGGTTTCCGGTTGCTTCTGTGAGAAACTGGGCAATTTTTAGTCATGATTTGGAGCTCTTATGTGTCGACTGACTCTTCAACAAGTTTGACGTTCGCAGGTTGGATATAACCCGAGAAAATGGTTACTCATTCGCATCATGTTTATATTTTTCTGTGTTGAATTCTTACCCATTGCGTATACACCCATTGAATGCCCTTGCTCGGCTCTGATCCAGTGGCCTTGACTTGTTAAATTTCTAGGTTCCGGCTGCTTCTGTGAGAAACTTGGCAATTTTTAGTCATGGATTGGGAGCTGGTATGTGTCGCCTCACTCTGCAACAATTTGACGTTCGCAGGTTAGATATAACCCGAGAAAATGTTACTCATTCGCATCATGTTTATATTTTTCTGTGTTGAATTCTTGCCCATTGCGTATACACCGATTGAATTCCCTTGCTCGGCTCTGATCCAGTGGCCTTGTCTTGTTAAATCTCAGGTTTCCGGCTGCTTCTGTGAGAAACTTGGCAATTTTTAGTCATGGATTGGGAGCTGGTATGTGTCGTCTCACTCTGCAACAAATTTGACGTTTGCATGCAGGTTAGATATAACCCGAGAAAATGTTACCCTTTCGCATCATGCTTATATTTGTTTGTGTTGAATTCTTGCCCAGTGCGTATACACCCATTGAATGCCCTGGCTCGGCTTTGATCCAGTGGCCTTAACTTGCTAAATCTCGGGTTTCCGGTTGCTTCTGTGAGAAACTTGGCAATTTTTAGTCATGATTTGGAGCTCTTATGTGTCGACTGACTCTTCAACAAGTTTGACGTTCGCAGGTTGGATATAACCCGAGAAAATGGTTACTCATTCGCATCATGTTTATATTTTTCTGTGTTGAATTCTTACCCATTGCGTATACACCCATTGAATGCCCTTGCTCGGCTCTGATCCAGTGGCCTTGACTTGTTAAATCTCAAGATTCCGATTGCTTCTGTGAAAAACTTGTCAATTTTTAGTCATGGATTGGGAGCTGGTATGTGTCGCCTCACTCTGCAACAATTTGACGTTTGCAGGTTAGATATAACCCGAGAAACTGTTACTCAATCGCATCATGTTTATATTTTTCTGTGTTGAATTCTTGCCCATTGCGTATACACCCATTGAATGCCCTTGCTCGGCTCTGATCCAATGGCCTTAACTTGTTACATATCGGGATTCCGGTTGCTTCTGTGAGAAACTTGGCAATTTTTAGTCATGGATTGGGAGCTGGTATGTATCGTCTCACTCTGCAACAAATTTGACGTTTGCATGCAGGTTAGATATAACCCGAGAAAATGTTACTCATTCGCATCATGTTTATATTTTTCTGTGTTGAATTCTTGCCCATGGCGTATACACCCATTGAATGCCCTGGCTCGGCTCTGATCCAGTGGCCTTAACTTGCTAAATCTCGGGTTTCCGGTTGCTTCTGTGAGAAACTTGGCAATTTTTAGTCATGATTTGGAGCTCTTATGTGTCGACTGACTCTTCAACAAGTTTGACGTTCGCAGGTTGGATATAACCCGAGAAAATGGTTACTCATTCGCATCATGTTTATATTTTTCTGTGTTGAATTTTTACCCAGTGCGTATACACCCATTGAAAGCCCTTGCTCGGCTCTGATCCAGTGGCCTTAACTTGCTAAATCTCGGGTTTCCGGCTGCTTCTGTGAGAATCTTGTCAATTTGTAGTCATGGATTAGGAGCTGGTATGTGTCGCCTCACTCTGCAACAATTTGACGTTCGCAGATTAGATATAACCCGAGAAAATGTTACTCATTCGCATCATGTTTATATTTGTCTGTGTTGAATTCTTGCCCATTGCGTATACACCCATTGAATGCCCTGGCTCGGCTCTGATCCAGTGGCCTTAACTTGCTAAATCTCGGGTTTCCGGTTGCTTCTGTGAGAAACTTGGCAATTTTTAGTCATGATTTGGAGCTCTTATGTGTCGACTGACGCTTCAACAAGTTTGACGTTCGCAGGTTGGATATAACCCGAGAAAATGGTTACTCATTCGCATCATGTTTATATTTTTCTGTGTTGAATTCTTACCCGTTGCGTATACACCCATTGAATGCCCTTGCTCGGCTCTGATCCAGTGGCCTTGACTTGTTAAATCTCTAGGTTCCTGCTGCTTCTGTGAGAAACTTGTCAATTTTTAGTCATGGATTGGGAGCTGGTATGTGTCGTCTCACTCTGCAACAAGTTTGACGTTTGCATGCAGGTTAGATATAACCCGAGAAAATGTTACCCTTTCGCATCATGCTTATATTTGTTTGTGTTGAATTCTTGCCCATTGCCTATACACCCATTGAATGCCCTTGCTCGGCTCTGATCCAGTGGCCTTGACTTGTTAAATCTCAGGATTCCGGTTGCTTCTGTGGGAAACTTGGCAATGTTTAGTCATGATTTGGAGCTCTTATGTGTCGATTGACTCTTCAACAAGTTTGACGTTCGCAGGTTGGAGATAACCCGAGAAAATTGTTACTCATTCGCATCATGTTTATATTTGTCTGTGTTGAATTTTTACCCAGTGCGTATACACCCATTGAATGCCCTGGCTCGGCTTTGATCCAGTGGCCTTAACTTGCTAAATCTCGGGTTTCCTGTTGCTTCTGTGAGAAACTTGGCAATTTTTAGTCATGATTTGGAGCTCTTATGTGTCGACTGACTCTTCAACAAGTTTGACGTTCGCAGGTTGGATATAACCCGAGAAAATGGTTACTCATTCGCATCATGTTTATATTTTTCTGTGTTGAATTCTTGCCCATTGCGTATACACCCATTGAATGCCCTTGCTCGGCTCTGATCCAGTGGCCTTTACTTGTTAAATCTCTAGGTTCCGGCTGCTTCTGTGAGAAACTTGACAATTTTTAGTCATGGATTGGGAGCTGCAACAAGTTTGACGTTCGCAGGTTGGATATAACCCGAGAAAACGTTACCCATTCGCATCATGTTTATATTTTTCTGTGTTGAATTCTTACCCAGTGCGTATACACCTATTGAATGCCCTTGCTCGGCTCTGATCCAGTGGCCTTGACTTGTTAAATCTCAGGATTCCGGTTGCTTCTGTGGGAAACTTGGCAATGTTTAGTCATGATTTGGAGCTCTTATGTGTCGATTGACTCTTCAACAAGTTTGACGTTCGCAGGTTGGATATAACCCGAGAAAATGGTTACTCATTCGCATCATGTTTATATTTGTCTGTGTTGAATTCTTACCCAGTGCGTATACACCCATTGAATGCCCTTGCTCGGCTTTGATCCAATGGCCTTAACTTGCTAAATCTCGGGTTTCCGGCTGCTTCTTTGAGAAACTTGGCAATTTTTAGTCATGGATTGTGAGCTGGTATGTGTCGCCTCACTCTGCAACAAGTTTGACGTTCACAGGTTAGAAATAACCCGAGAAAATGTTACCCATTCGCATCATGTTTATATTTGTTTGTGTTGAATTCTTGCCCCGTGCGTATACACCCATTGAATGCCCTTGCTCGGCTCTGACCCAGTGGCCTTGACTTGTTAAATCTCGGGATTCCGGTTGCTTCTGTGAGAAACTTTCTCATTCGCATCATGTTTATATTTTTAGCTGTTTGGGCAATTCAGCCGAAACAGCTATTGTTTTCGTATTAATAGACTGGTTTGATTTTGAGAAAATATGACTGCATGAGGCATTTTTGAGGAAAAGCAAACAAATATGTGATTCTGAACGGTAATTTTGTGCTGATTCTAAATATCTTGTTTGTGTTTCTCAAAAATGTCTAATTAGGTCAGTAATTAAGGTCAAAAGTCAGTAAGTGCAAATTTCATCTTTTTCACAAGAAATTGTTTACTTTACCTTTTGTATACAATGCTGTAAATAATTTTGTAATTTCTCTTATAATAAATCACGCACAGCATATCAAAATATCTAAAATAATGGAAATTGTTAAAGAATTATTTACTTCTTTTGCGAATATCTCCGTAACCATTGGACTTTCTCTTTTTCTTCACGGGATGAGTTTGTACCTGCTTTTCACACCTAAATGCACTTTTGATCATTGTTCTCTGGCTGATTTACATTGTTTTGTGTATTGAGGGACAGGAATATGGTATTTGGTTTCATAAATTATTACAATTAGGACTGTAATTAGAGCCAAGGGTCAATTAGTGCAGAATACCCAATTTTAAGGGAATTCCTTTTATGTTCATTTTTGGTTTGGAGAGAGGGATGGCACTATCACATTCATTACTCTGTGACCTGTGTGGCTTAAAAAAATGAATTGTAAGCATGACTTAGTCTTTGCCGGTTATGTCCGATTGAAATGTAGGTGGGCGGATGTAGGTTTTGTACACGTTTTTCTTCAGACTATTGACTTTGACACTTTGGTATATCCGACCGACTTGAAACTTGGCATACACCTAAAACACCACCCACAGATGGCTCTTGAAGACATTTGGCACGATTGCGTCATTTAAGGTCACGTGACGTGACGTTAAAGGTGCAATGTTTTTCCCTATAGGGTTTGTACACGTTTTTCTTCAGACTATTGACTTTGACACTTTCGTAAATTGGATCGACTTGAGACTTAGCACACACCTCGACCATCATCTCCAGGAGGGCCAAGGGGAAATCGTCATGATGGCGTCATCGGGGGGTCATGGGACGTCACATTAAAGGTTCAGTTTTTAGGACCCTCTAACTCTGAAAGTACAAGTCCGGTTGGGGTCAAACTTGGTTTGCAAGTATTCGAGGATGTGTTATAGACGAAAATTAAGATGACGTAATTATGACATCATCGGGTGTCATGTGACGTCACATTAAAGGTTCAATTTTCTCCATAGGTTTTGTACACGTTTTTCTTCAGACTATTGAATTTGACAATTTGGTAAATCCGATCGACTTCAGACTTAGCACACACCTCGACCACCATACCCAGGAGGGCCAAGTGGAAAATTATCAGGATAACGTCATCATGGGTCATGTGACGTCACATTAAAGGGGCAGTATTTAGGACCCTCTATCTCTGGAAGTAGATGTCTGATTGGGGCCAAACTTGGTATGCAAGTATTCCAGAATGTGTTATAGACGAAAATTAAGATGACATCATGATGACATCATCGGGTGTCATGTGACGTCATATTAAAGGTGTAGTTTTTCCCATAGGATTTGTACACGTTTTTTTTTCAACTTATATATCTTGGGAAAATTGGCAAATCCAATCGATTTCAGACTTGGCACACACATAATGAAAGTCATCTTAGACATCCGAAACAGCTCTGTGTTTGTCCACAAACACATGTCTAATTTTTTTAGCTGTTTCGGCAATTCAGCCGAAACAGCTATTGTTTTCGTTAAAGTTTATTTTTTTAGCTGTTTCGGCATTTCAGCCGAAACAGCTTTTGTTTTCGTTAAAGTTTTTTTTTTAGCTGTTTCGGTTTTTCACCGAAACAGCTTTTGTTTTCGTTAAAGTTTTTTTTTTTTTTTTTTTTTTTTTTTTCACTTTTAGTGTTTTTACCCATAGGATTTACACACGTTTGTTCTGCCAATACACTTTGGCACTTTGGTGAACCCAATCGACTTGAGACTTGGTATACACTTAGACATCCATCCACAGATGGTCCTAGAAGAAATTTGGCTCGATTGCGTCATTCAAGGTCACGTGACGTCACGTTGAAGGTTAAATTTTTCCCATAGGTTTTGTACACGTTTTTCTTTAGACTATTGACTTTGACACTTTAGTAAATCTGATCGACTTGAGACTTGGCACACACTTAGACCACCATCCACATACGGCCATGGAAGAAATTCGGCACGATTACGTCATTCAAGGTCACGCGGCGTCACGTTAAAGTTTCTATTTTTTCCCATAGGTTTTGTACACGTTTTTCTTTAGACTATTGCCTTTGACATTTTAGTAAATCTGATCGACTTGAGACTTGGCACACACAAAAGACCACCACACACATATTGAATGTAATTTTAGACACTCGAAACAGCTCTGTGTTTGTCCACAAACATATGTCTAGTTTCTTTTTTTAGCTGTTTCGGCCTTTCAGCCGAAACAGCTTTTGTTTTCGTTAAATTTTTTTTTAGCTGTTTCGGTTTTTCACCGAAACGGCTATTGTTTTCGTTAATTTTTTTTTTTTTTTTTTTTTTTTTTTTTTTTTTTTTTTTTAGCTGTTTCGGTTTTTCACCGAAACAGCATTTGTAATCGTTAAAGTTTTTTTTTTTCTTTTTTTTCTCCTTTTTCAGACTTTTCTCCATAGGATTTGCACACGTTTATTCAGACCATACACTTTGACACTTTGGTAAATCGGATCGACTTTGGACTTGGCACACACTTAGACCACCATCCACAGACGGTCCTAGAAGAAATTCGTCACGATTACGTCATTCAAGGTCACGTGACGTCATGTTGAAGTGAATTTTTTTCCCATAGGGTTTGTACACGTTTTTCTTCAGACTATTGACTTTGACACTTTGGTAAATCCGACCGACTTGAAAGTTGGCATACATATAGAACACCTCCCACAGATGGTCCTGCAAAAAAATCGGCACGACTGCGTCGTTCAAGGTCACGTGACGTCACGTTAAAGGTCAATGTTTTTCCCCATAGGTTTTGTACACGTTTTTCTTTAGACTATTGAATTTAACACTTTCGTAAATCCGATCGACTTGAGACTTGGCACACACTTAGAACACCATCCACAGACGGTCCTAGAAGAAATTCGGCACGATTACGTCATTCAAGGCCATTAAAGGTTCAATTTTCCCCCATAGGATTTGTACACGGTTTTTGTCAACTAATATATCTTTGGCACTTGTGTAAATCCAATCGACTTCAGACTAGGCACACACATAGATCACCACACACATAGACCACCACACACTCGAAACAGCTCTGTGTTTGTCCACAAACACATGTCTAGTTTTTTTTTTTTTTTTTTTTTGCCTTTTGTTCTCCATAGGATTTGTACACGTTTGTTCAGACAATACACTTTGACACTTTGGTAAATCCGATGGACTTGAGACTTGGCATACACTTAGACAACCACCCAAGGACGGTCCTAGAAGAAATTCGTCGCGATTACGTCATTCAAGGTCACGTGACTTCGCGTTAAAGGTGAAATTTTTCCCATAGGTTTTGTACACGTTTTTCTTCAGACTGTTGAATTTGACACTTTGGTAAATCCGACCGACTTGAAACTTGCCATACACTCAGAACACCACCACCAGATGTTTCTGAAAGAAATTCAGCACGATTGCGTCATTCAAGGTCACGTGACGTCAAGTTAAAGGTTTAATTCGTCCCCCATAGGTTTTGTACACGTTTTCTTTAGACTATTGACTTTGACACTAAGTAAATCCGATCGACTTGAGACTTGGCACACACATAGACCACCATCCACAGACGGTCGTAGGAGAAATTTGGCACGATTACGTCATTCAAGGTCACGGGGCGTCACGTTAAAGGTTCAATTTTCCCCTATAGGTTTTGTACACGTTTTACTTAAGAATATTGACTTTGACACTTTATTAAATCTGATCGACTTGAGACTTGGCACACACAAAAGACCACCACACACATATTGAAAGTAATTTGAGACACTCGAAACAGCTCCGTGTTTGTCCACAAACACGTCTAGTTTTTTTTTTTTTTTTTTTTTTTTTTTAGCTGTTTCGGCAATTCAGCCGAAACAGCTATTGTAATCGTTAAAGTTTTTTTTTTCTTTTTTTTTTTAGCTGTTTCGGTTTTTTCACCGAAACAGCTTTTGTTTTCGTTAAAGTTTTTTTTTTTTTTTTTTTTTTTTTCTTTTAATTTTTCAGACTATTTCCCATAGGATTTGTACACGTTTTTTCTGGCATATCACTTTGACACTTTGGTAAATCCGATCGACTTGAGACTTGGCATACATTTAGACAACCACCCAAGGACGGTCCTAGAAGAAATTCGTCGCGATTACGTAATTCAAGGTCACGTGACGTCATGTTAAACGTAAAATTTTCCCCATAGGTTTTGTACACGTTTTTCTTCAAACTGTCGACTTTGACACTTTAATGAATTCGATCGACTTGAGACTTAGAATACACTTAGAACACCGATCACAGATAGTCCTGGACGAAATTCGGCACGATTGCGTCATTCAAGGTCACGTGACGTGACGTTAAAGGTGAAATTTATTTCCCCATAGGGTTTGTACACGTTTTTCTTCAGACTATTGACTTTGACACTTTGGTATATCCGACCGACTTGAAACTTGGCATACACTTAGAACACCACCCCCAGATGGTCCTGAAAGAAATTTGGCACGATTGCGTCATTCAAGGTCACGTGACGTCACCTTAAATGTTCAATTTTCCCCCATAGGTTTTGTACACGTTTTTCTTTTCTATTTACTTTGACACTTTGGTAAATCCGATTGACTTGAGACTTAACACACACCTCAACCACCATCCTCATGGGGGCCAAGAGGACAATCGTCATGATGACGTCATCGTGGGTCATGTGACGTCACATTAAAGGTGTAGTTTTTAGGACCCTCTATCTCTGAAAGTACATGTCCGATTTTGGTCAAACTTGGTATACAGGTATTCCGGGATGTGTTATAGACGAAAATCGGGGTGACGTCATGATGACGTCATCGTGGGTCATGTGACGTCACATTAAAGGTGTAGTTTTTAAGACCCTCTATCTCTGGAAGTACAAGTCCAATTAGGGTCAAACTTGATATTTAGGTATTTCGGGATGTGTTATAGACGGAAATCATGTGATGTCAAATTAAAGGTTTAGTTTTCCTTATAGGATTTGTACATGTTTTTTGCAACCAATATATATTTGGCACTTTTGTAAATCTGATCAACTTCAGATTTGGTACACACTTCGACAACCACTAACATATTGAAAGTAATTTTAGACATGCGAAACAGCTCTGTGTTTGTCCACAAACACATTTCTAGTTTTTTTTTTTTTTTCCTCAGTTTCAGACTTTTCTCCATATAGTTTGTACACAGTTTTCTTCAGCCAATACACTTTGACACTTTGGTAAATCCGATCGACTTTAGACTTGGCATACATTTAGACAACCACCCAAGGACGGTCCTAGAAGAAATTCGTCGCGATTACGTCATTCATGGTCACGTGACGTCACGTTAAAGGTTCAATTTTTCCCCATAGGTTTAGTACACGTTTTTCTTCAGACTATTGACTTTGACACTTTAGTAAATCCGACCGACTTGAAACTTGGCATACACTTAGAACACCACACCCAGATGTTCCTGAAAGAAATTCGGCGCGATTGCGTCATTTAAGGTCACGTGACGTCACGTTAAAGGTTCAATTTTTCCCCCATAGGTTTTGTACACGTTTTTCTTTAGACTATTGACTTTGACACTTTCGTAAATTTGATCGACTTGCGACTTGGCACACATCTCGACCACAATCCCCAGGAGGGCCAAGGGAAATTCGTCATGATGACGTCATCGTGGGTCATGTGACTTAACATTAAAGGTTTTGTTTTTATTTTATTTTTTTCAGACTTTTTCCCATAGGGTTTGTACACGTTTTTTGTTCGGACAATACACTTTGACACTTTGGTAAATCCGATCGACTTGAGCCTTGGCATACACTTAAACCACCACCCACAGATGATCCTAGAAGACATTCGTCACGATTACGTCATTCGTGGTCATGTGACGTCACGTTAAAGGTGCAATTTTTTCCCATAGGATTTGTACACGTTTTTCTTCAAAATATTGAATTTGACACTTCTGTAAATTCGATCGACTTGAGACTTAGCACAGACCTCGACCGCTATCCTTAGGAGGGCCAAGAGAAAAATAATCAATATGACGTCATCGCGGGTCATGTGACGTCACATTAAAGGTTCAATTTTCTCCATAGGTTTTGTACACGTTTTTCTTTAGACTATTGAATTTGACAATTTGGTAAATCCGATCGACTTCAAACTTAGCACACACCTCGACCACCATACCCAGGAGGGCCAAGAGAAAAATCGTCATGATGACGTCATCGGGGGGTCATGTGACGTCACATTAAAGGTGCAGTTGTTAAGACCCTCTATCTCTGGAAGTACAAGTCCGATTGGGGTCAAACTTGGTATTCATGTATTCCAGGATGACTTATAGACGAAAATTAAAATGACATCATGATGACGTCATTGGGTGTCAGGTGACGTCAAATTAAAGGTCAAATTCTTTCCATACGATTTGTACACGTTTTTTTTCAACCAATATATCTTTGGCACTTTGGTTTATTCGATCGACTTTAGACTTGGAACACACTTAGACCACCCCAATATTGAAAGGAGGGTCAAGAGGAAAATCGTCATGATGACATCATCGGGGGTCATGTGACGTCACATTAAAGGTCCAGTTTTTAAGACCCTCTATCTCTGGAAGTACAGGTCCGATTGGGGTCAAACTTGGTATTCATGTATTCCAGGATGACTTATAGACGAAAATTAAAATGACATGATGACGTCATCGGGTGTCATGTGACGTCACATTAAAGGTCAAATTCTTCCCATACGATTTGTACACGGGTTTTTTTCAACCAATATATCTTTGGCACTTTGGTTTATTCGATCGACTTTAGACTTCGAACACACTTAGACCACCTCAATATTGAAAGTCATTTTAGACATGCGAAACAGCTCTGTGTTTGTCCACAAACACATTTCTAGTTTTTTTTTTTATTTGTCATTTTTTCCCATAGGATTTGTACACGTTTTTTCTGCCAATACACTTTGACACTTTGGTAAATCCGATCGACTTGAAACTTGGCATACACTTAGACAACCACCCAAGGACGGTCCTAGAAGAAATTCGTCGCGATTCCATAATTCAAGGTCACGTGACGTCATGTTAAAGGTATAATTTTCCCCATAGGTTTTGTACACGTTTTTCCTCAAACTATTGACTTTGACACTTTAATGAATCCGTTCGACTTAAGACTTAGCATACACCTAGAACACCACCCACAGATGGTCCTGGACGAAATTCGGCATGATTTGCGTTATTCAAGGTCACGTGACGTGACGTTAAAGGTGTACATTTTTTTCCCATAGGGTTTGTACACGTTTGTCTTCAGACTATTGACTTTGACACTTTCGTACATTTGATCGACTCGAGACTTAGCACACATCTCGACCACCATCCCCAGGTGGGCCAAGGGGAAAATCGTAATAATGACATCATCGTGGGTCATGTGACGTCACATTAAAGGTGCAGTTTTAAGGACCCTCTATCTTTGGAAATACAGGCCCGATTGGGGTCAAGCTTGGTATGCAAGTATTCCAGGATGTGTTACAGACGAAAATTAAGATGACATCATGATGACATCATCGGGTGTCATGTGACGTCACATTAAAGGTGCAATTTTTCCCATAGGATTTGTACACATTTTTTCCAACTAATATATCTTTGGCAATTGTGTAAATCCACGCAGCTTTACCTTACATACGCACTGTGGACATTCCTTTGTCTTCGTGTAGTTAACAAACTTTGACTAAATACTCATTTGTCTCGCTTCCCCAAAACAAATTTACCCTCAAATTTGGATTATGGGCCTCTCAGCTGTCCCTTCTATCTTTTCTATATATAACCCTAACCCGTTTTTCCTCTAGCGCTCTTTTTCGGAAACTAAAAAACAGATTGTGGACGTGTGCAAGTCCACAAACCGTAACCTCTTCCCGCATCGTGTGGACCTTTATTGTTCGGATGTCCACAGTGCGTATGCAAGACTAACTCATCGACGTCAGACTTGGCACACACATAGACCATCATCAGATACACATATAGAAAGTAATGTTAGACACCCGAAACAGCTCTGTGTTTGTCCACAAACACATGTCTAGTTTTTTCTTTTTTTTCTTTTTTGTCACGTTTTTTCTGCCAATACACTTTGACACTTTGGTAAATCCGATCGACTTGAAACTTGGCATACATTTAGACAACCACCCAAGGACGGTCCTAGAAGAAATTTGTCGCGATTAGGTCATTCAAGGTCACGTGACGTCATGTTAAAGGTAAAATTTTTCCCATAAATTTTGTACACGGTTTTATTCAGACTATTGACTTTGACACTTTGGTAAATCCGACCGACTTGAAACTTGACATACACTTAGAACACCACCCACAGATGGCCATTGAAGAAATTCGGCACGATTGCGTCATTCAAGGTCACGTGACGTGACGTTAAAGGTGTAATATTTTTCCCCATAGGGTTTGTACACGTTTTTCTTCAAACTATTTACTTTGACACTTTCGTAAATTTGATCGACTTGATACTTAGCACACACCTCGACCACCATCTCCAGGAGGGCTAGGGAGACGATCGTCATGATGACGTCATCGGGGGTCATGTGACGTCACATTAAAGGTTCAATTTTTGGGACCCTCTATCTCTGGAAGTACAGGTCCGATTGGGGTCAAACTTGGTATGCAAGTATTCCAGGATGTGTTACAGACGAAAATTAAGATGACATCACGATGACATCATCGGGTATCCTGTGACGTCACATTAAAGGTTCAATTTTCCCCATAGGATTTGTACACGTTTTTTTCAACTAATATATCTTTGGCACTTGTGTAAATCCAATCGACTTCAGACTTGGCACACACATAGACCACCACACACACATATATTGAAAGTAACGTTAGACAATCGAAACAGCTCTGTGTTTGTCCACAAACACATGTCTATTTTTTTTTTTTTGCCTTTTGTTCTCCATAGGATTTGTACACGTTTGTTCAGACAATACACTTTGACACTTTGGGAAATCCGATCGACTTGAAACTTGGCGTACACTTAGACAACCACCCAAGGACGGTCCTAGAAGAAATTGCCATCGGCACGATTGCGTCATTCAAGGTCACGTGACGTCACATTAAAGGTGCACATTTTTCTCCCATTGGTTTTGTACACGTTTTTGTTTAGACTGTTGACTTTGACACTTTAGTAATTCCGATTGACTTGAGACTTGGCACACACTTAGACCACCATCCACAGACGGCCGTAAAAGAAATTTGGCACGATTACGTCATTCAAGGTCACGGGGCGTCACGTTAAAGTTTCATTTTTCCCCATAGATTTTGTACCCGTTTTTCTTTAGACTATTGCCGTTGACACTTTAGTAAATTTGATCGACTTGAGACTTGGCACACACAAAAGACCACCACACACATATTAAAAGTAATTTTAGACACTCGAAACAGCTCTGTGTTTGTCCACAAACACATGTCTAGTTTTTATTTTTTTTATTTTTTTCCCTTTGTTTTAGACTCTTCTTCATAGGGTTTGTACACGTGTTTCTTCTGCCAATACACTTTGACACTTTAATAAATCCGATCTATTTGAAACTTGGCATACACTTAGACTACCACCCACAGATGGTCCTAGAAGAAATTCGTAACGATTACGTCATTCATGGTCACGTGACGTCACGTTAAAGGGGCAATTTTTTCCCATAGGTTTTGTACACGTTTTCATTCAGACTATTGACTTTGACACTTTGGTAAATCCGATTGACTTTAGACTTAATACACACCTTAACCACCATCCTCAGGAGGGCCAAGAGGAAAATCGTCATGACGTCATCGATGTTCATGTGACGTCACATAAAGGGTTCAGTTTTTAAGACCCTCTATTTCTGGAATTACAGGTCCGATTGGGGTCAAACTTAGTATTCCGGTATTCCAGGTTGTGTTATAGACGGAAATTAAGATGACATCATGAAGACGTCATTGGGTGTCATGTGACGTCATATTAAAGGCGCACTTTTTCCTATAGGTTTTGTACACGGTTTTTCGTCAGACTATTGAATTTGACACTTTGTCACATTAAAGGTGCAGCTTTCCCAATAGGATTTGTACACGTTTTGTTTAACTAATATATCTTTGGGACTTGTGTAAATCCAATCGCCTTCAGACTTGGCACAAACATAGACACACACACACAAGTGGGTAAATGCCGTCAATAGGGGACGGGGCATTGTCCGACCGTCTTCCCTCTTTTGTTTGTACTCTAACGTTTTCAGATGATCGCCATAGGATTTGCACACGAGTCTGAATCGGGGACCTTTGCGGAATAGGGGACCCCATTGTTCCCTTTGTCATACGTCCCCTATTTCAATCAAAAACAAACGCACACACATATTGAAAGTAATGTTAGACACTCGAAACAGCTCTGTGTTTGTCCACAAACACATGTCTAGTTTTTAAGCTGTTTCGGCAATTCAGCCGAAACAGCTATTGTTTTCGTTAAAGTTTTTTTTTATCTTTTTTCTTTTTTTCCCTTTGTTTCAGACTCCTCTCCATAGGGTTTGTACACATTTTTCCTTCAGCCAGTACACTTTGGCACTTTGGTAAATCCGATCGACTTCAGATTTGGCCTACTCTTTAACCACCACCCACACGTTTTCTTTCAGACTATTGACTTTGACACTTTGTTGAATCCGATTGACTCGAGACTTTGTACACACCTCAACCACCATCCTCAGAAGGGCCAAGAGGAAAATTGTCATGATGACGTCATCGGGGGTCATGTGACGTCACATTAAAGGTGCAGTTTTTAAGACCCTCTACCTCTGGAAGTACATGTCCGATTGGGGTCAAACTTGGTATACGGGTATTCCGGGATGTGTTATAGACGAAAATTAAGTTGACGTCATGATGACGTCATCAGGTGTCATGTGACGTCACATTAAAGGTGTAGTTTTCCCCTTAGGTTTTGTACACGTTTTCCTTCAGACCATTGACTTTGAGACTTTGGTAAATTCACTCGACTCCAGACTTAGCATACACTTAGAACACCACCCACAGATGGTTCTGGAGGAAATTTGGAACGATTGCATAATTCAAGGTCACGTGACATGACGTTAAAGGTTCAATTTTTCCCCATGGGTTTTGTACACGTTTTTCTTTAGACTATTGACTTTGACACTTTCGTAAATTCGATCGACTTGAGACCTAGCACACACTCCGACCACCATCCCCAGGAGGGTCAAGAGAAAACCCGTGATGATGACGTCATCGTGGGTCATGTGACGTCACATTAAAGGTTCAGTTTTTGTAATAGCATTTGTACACGTTTTTTCAAGCAATATATTTGGCACTTTGGTAAATCCGATCGATTTCAGACTTGATACACACTAGACCACCACCCACATATTGAAAGTCATTTTAGACATCTGAAACAGCTCTGTGTTTGTCCACAAACACATTGTCACGAACTTGGATTTTAAATAATAAATAAATAAGTAAATAAAACAAAAGTGTATGTATATTTATATATATATACTTCTTTTTGTGTAGGTGTTTATATGTGTGTATATAACGGAAGATAAAGGATTGTATTGTAATCATGTGGGTGACATCTGGAGCACCATAGATTTGTGGGACGACAACCACTCCCCTTTCTTAATGCTCACAGAGCCATAAACTCCGTGTTTGGTATGGTTTGGTATCAGTTGCAATGTCAACTCCTTATATTGCATAAACATGCAAATGTATTCATCGTATGATTGGATGGGTGTACACACGTACGTATGGTCTGAATCGAGGGTTTTTAATGAATTATTTATCATTTATAAAGTTTGTAAAGTAAAGTATAGGATTCCTTCTCGCGTGATATATACCAGTACATACCTTGTGGGTTTAAGATTAGTTAAATTTATAGTAGGTAGTATATAAGATAAAGTAAAAGAATTCGGGGGCACTTAGTAGCTTGACTGTCATCTTAAAGACTATGGGCATTGAGGCCCATGCCTGAGACCCCACCTTTGGGGTACGGATCTGAGCTCCGTTGATGCCGGCCTGATCAGCCGTCATGTGGGTATTCCGGCGTTGTTAGCCGATGACTTGGAGGACATCCGTTTTTGTGATTACCAAGATGACGAAAGCAAAGCTACTAAGTCACCAAAGCATTTCATGCCAGAATTCTGTAAGTTTAAATGCAATATTTTATTGTGTAGAAACATATGTTACCAAATTGTGATAAACAATCATCTAGATTTGTATTTTACATGTTTGTACAGTTTATCAATGATAATAATTATTGTAGCACTTGTTCATAAACAGCGGTCAGTGGAAACTCGTTCGTAATAATATAAACGATAAGGAACTTAAAAGAAGAGTATTTTAAATTTGTAAACGAGGTGAAAATTAACTTAATTTTCAGGGCTGTTTGTTTTGGGTATGAACCTGGGGGACACCGGACACTACCAATGCCGTCTTGGGGACCTGACGTCATCCACCGATGCGTGCCTGCGCCTCTGAGCTGGTGACCCCGTCCAACGTAACGGACTTCACTACAGGTTCAAATGTAGTATATTAGTTTATTGTGATTGTATTAATTGTATTAGTTATGTTTATTTAAGGTTAGTAGTTAGTAATAATTAAACTATTTTGCTGAATGTATTACTGTGTTTCCGTTTCGTTTGTAGGGGGTGTTCATTTTCTCTTGGTGTTCCTTTAGCTGTATCAACATTTTATCATTCTGATCCCAATCATGGAGGATCGTGTGACACACATGTCTAGTTGTTTAGCTGTTTCGGCCTTTCAGCCGAAACAGCTTTTGTTTTCGTTAAATTTGTTTTATTAGCTGTTTCGGCCTTTCAGCCGAAACAGCTTTTGTTTTCGTTAATTTTTTTTTTTTTTTTTTTTTGGGGGGGCATTTCGGCAAATGCGAAAAAAGCCTTTGTTTTTGTTCTGATTTTTTTTTTCTTCTTCTTTTTTATTTTCTTTTAGTAACCTAAACCCCATAGACTTTGTACACGTTTTTTCTGCCCGTCACTTTTAATAGAAAACAAAGTCGTATTTACATAAAACTTAACCCAGGTGAAGGCCATGTAGTGAAATCGTGTCTCGCAGACATACTACATGGCCTTCAAAGAAAAAAGAAGAAGAAGAAAAACAAAAATCAGAACAAAAACAAAGGCTTTTTCGCATTTTCGTCTATAACACATCCTGGAATACTTGCATACAAAGTTTGACCCCAATCAGACCTTTACTTCCAGAGATAGAGGGTCTTAAAAACTACACCTTTAAAGTGACGTCACATGACCCACGATGACGTCATCATGACGATTATGCTTGTGGCCCTCCTAGAGATAGTGGTCGAGGTGTGTACTAAGTCTCGAGTCGATTGGATTTGACAAAGTGTCAAATTCATTAGACTGACGAAAAACCGTGTACAAAACCTATAGGAAAAAGTGCGCCTTTAATGTGACGTCACATGACACCCGATGACGTCTTCATGATGTCATCTTAATTTTCGTCTATAACACATCCTGGAATACCGGAATACTAAGTTTGACCCCAATCGGACCTGTAATTCCAGAAATAGAGGGTCTTAAAAACTGAACCCTTTATGTGACGTCACATGACCATCGATGACGTCATCATGACGATTTTCCTCTTGGCCCACCTGAGGATGGTGGTTAAGGTGTGTATTAAGTCTAAAGTCAATCGGATTTACCAAAGTGTCAAAATCAATAGGCTGAATGAAAACGTGCACAAAACCTATAGGGAGAAATTGCCCCTTTAACGTGACGTCACGTGACCATGAATGACGTAATCGTTACGAATTTCTTCTAGGACCATCTGTGGGTGGTGGTCTAAGTGTATGCCAAGTCTCAAGTCGATCGGATTTGTTAAAATGTAAGTGTATTGGCTGAAAAAAACCGTGTACAAACCCTATGGAGAGGAGTCTGAAACAGAGGGAAAAAAACCTAGACATGTGTTTGTGGACAAACACAGAGCTGTTTCGGATGTCTAAGACGACTTTCATTATGTGTGTGCCAAGTCTGAAATCGATTGGATTTTCCAATTTTCCCAAGATATATAAGTTGAAAAATACGTGTACAAATCCTATGGGACGTCATATGCAATGGGCAAGAATTCAACACAGAAAAATATAAACATGATGCGAATGAGTAACATTTTCGCGGGTTATATCTAACCTGCGAATGTCAAACTTGTTGCAGAGTGAGGCGACACATACCAGCTCCCAATCCATGACTAAAAATTGCCAAGTTTCTCACAGAAGCAGCCGGAAACGAGAGATTTTGCAAGTTAAGGCCTTTGGATCAGAGCCGAGCAAGGGCATTCAATTGGTGTATACGCAATGGGCAAGAATTCAACACAGAACAATATCAACATGATGCGAATGAGTAACAGTTTCTCGGGTTATATCTAACCTGCAAACGTAGACATTGTTGAAGAGTCAGTCGACACATACGAGCTCCAATTCTTGACTAAAAATTGACATGTTTCTAACAGAAGCATCCGGAATCCCGAGATTTAACAAGTCAAGGCCACTGGATCAGAGCCGAGCAAGGGCATTCAATGGGTGTATACGCAATGGGCAAGAATTCAACACAGAAAAATATAAACATGATGCCCCCGAGCAAGGGCATTCAATGGGTGTATAGGCAATGGGCAAGAATTCAACACACAAAATATATACATGATGCGAACGGGTAACATTTTCTCGGGTTATATCTAAAATGCGAAAGTCAAACTAGTTGCAGAGTGAGGCGACACATACCAGCTTCCAACCATGACTACAAATTGCCAAGTTTCTCACAGAAGCAGCCGGAAACGAGAGATTTTGCAAGTTAAGGCCTTTGGAGAAGAGCCGAGCAAGGGCATTCAATTGGTGTATACGCAATGGGCAAGAATTCAACACAGAACAATATCAACATGATGCGAATGAGTAACAGTTTCGCGGATTATATCTAACCTGCAAACGTCAAATTGTTGAAGAGTCAGTCGACACATACGAGCTCCAATTCTTGACTAAACATTGCCAGGTTTCCCACAAAAGCAACCGGAATCCTGAGATTTAACAAGTCAAGGCCACTGGATCAGAGCCGAGCAAGGGCATTCAATGGGTGTATAGGTAATGGGCAAGAATTCAACACACAAAAATATAAACATGATGCGAATGGGTAACATTTTCTCGGGTTATATCTAACCTGCGAACGTCAAACTTGTTGCAGAGTGAGACGACACATACCAGCTCCCAATCCATGACTAAAAATAGACAAGTTCCTCACAGAAGCAGCCGGAAACCAGAGATTTAGCAAGTTAAGGCCATTGGATCAGAGCCGAGCAAGGGCATTCAATGAGTGTATACGCGATGAGCAAGAATTCAACACAGAAAAATATAAACATGATGCGAATGAGTAACAGTTTCTCGGGTTATATCTAACCTGCAAACGTAAAATTGTTGCAGAATGAGGCGACACATACCAGCTCCCAATCTATGACTAAAAAATGACAAGTTTCTCACAGGAGCAGCCGGAAACCCTAGATTTAGCAAGTTAACGCCATTGGATCAGAGCATGATGCGAATGAGTAACAGTTTCTCGTGTTATATCTAACCTGCAAACGTCAAATTGTTGTGAGGCGACACATACCAGCTCCCAATCCATGACTGAAAATTGACAAGTTTCTCACAGAAGCAACCTGAATCCCGAGATTTAACAAGTCAAGGCCACTGGATCAAGGGCAAGGACATTCAATGGGTGTATACGCAATGGGCAAGAATTCAACACAGACAAATATAAACATAGTGCGAATGAGTAACATTTTCTCGGGTTCTATCTAATCTGCGAACGTCAAACTTGTTACAGAGTGAGGCGACACATACCAGCTCCCAATCCATGACTAAACATTGCCGAGTTTCTCACAGTAGCAGCCGGAAACTCGAGATTGAGCAAGTCAAGGCCATTGGATCAGAGCCGAGCAAGGGCATGCAATGGGTGTATACGCAATTGTCAAGAATTCAACACTGAAAAATTTAAACATGATGCGATGAGCAACATTTTCTCGGGTTATATCTAACCTCCGAACGTCAAAGTTGTTGTAGAGTGAGGCGACACATACCAGCTCCCAATCCATGACTAAAAATTGACAAGTTTCTCAAAGAAGCAACCGGAATCCCGAGATTTAACAAGTCGAGGCCACTGGATCAGAGCCGAGCAAGGGCATTAAATGGGTGTATACGAAATGGGCAAAAATTCAACACAGAAAAACATAAACATGATGCGAATGAGTAACATTTTCTCGGGTTATATCTAACCTGCGAACGTCAAACTTGTTGAAGAGTGAGTCGACAAATACAAGCTCCAAATCATGACTAAACATTGCCAAGTTTCCCACAGAAGCAACCGGAATCCTGAGATTTAACAAGTCAAGGCCACTAGATCAGAGCCGCAAGGGCATTCAATGGGTGTATACGCAATGGGCAAGAATTCAACACAGAAAAATATAAACATGATGCGAATGGGTAACATTTTCTCGGGTTATATCTAACCTGCGAACGTCAAACTAGTTGCAGAGTAAGGCGACACATACCAGCTCCCAACCATGACTAAACATTGCCGAGTTTCTCACAGCAGCAGCCGGAAACCAGAGATTTAGCAAGTTAAGGCAATTGGATCAGAGCCGAGCAAGGGCATTCAATGGGTGTATACTCAATGGGCAAGAATTCAACACATACAAATATAAACATGATGCGAATGAGTAACAGTTTCTCGTGTTATATCTAACCTGCAAACGTCAAATTGTTGCAGAGTGAGGCGACACATACCAGCTCCCAATCCATGACTGAAAATTGACAAGTTTCTCACAGAAGCAACCGGAATCCCGAGAATTAACAAGTCAAGGCCACTGGATCAAGGGCAAGGGCATTCAATGGATGTATACGCAATGGTCAAGAATTCAACACAGAAAAATATAAACATGATGCGAATGAGTAACATTTTATCGGGTTATATCCAACCTGCGAACTAAAAATTGCCGAATTTCTCACAGAAGCAGCCGGAAAGCCGAGATTTAGCAAGTTAAGGCCATTGGATCAGAGCCGAGCAAGGGCATTCAATGGGTTTATACGCAATGGGTAAGAATTCAACACAGAAAAATATAAACATGATGCAAATGAGTAACATTTTCTCGGGTTATATCCAACCTGCGAACGTCAAACTAGTTGCAGAGTAAGGCGACAGATACCAGCTCCCAACCATGACTACAAATTGCCAAGTTTCTCACAGAAGCAGCCGGAAACCAGATATTTAACAAGTCAAGGCCACTGGATCAGAGCCGAGCAAGGGCATTTAATGGGTGTATAGGCAATGGACAAGAATTCAACACAGACAAATATAAACATGATGCGAATGGGTAACATTTTCTCGGGTTATATCTAACCTGCGAAAGTCAAACTAGTTGCAGAGTGAGGCGACACATACCAGCTCCCAACCATGACTAAAAAATGCCAAGTTTCTCACAGAAGCAGCCGGAAACCAGAGATTTAGCAAGTTAGGGCCATTGGATCAGAGCCGAGCAAGGGCATTCAATAGGTGTATACGCAATGGGCAAGAATTCAACACAGAAAAATATAAACATGATGCGAATGAGTAACAGTTTCTCGTGTTATATCTAACCTGCAAACGTCAAATTGTTGCAGAGTGAGGCGACACATACCAGCTCCCAATCTATGACTAAAAAATGACAAGTTTCTCACAGAAGCAACCGGAAACCCTAGATTTAGCAAGTTAACGCCATTGGATCAGAGCCGAGCAAGGGCATTCAATGGGTGTATACGCAATGGGAAAGAATTCAACACAGAAAAATATAAACATGATGCGAATGAGTAACATTTTCTTTGGTTATCCTGCGAACGTCAAACTAGTTGCAAAGTAAGGCGACACATACCAGCTCCCAACCATGACTAAAAATTGCCAAGTTTCTCACAGAAGCAGCCGGAAACCAGAGATTTAGCAAGTAAAGGCCATTGGATCAGAGCCGAGCAAGGGCATTCAATGTGTATACGCAATGGGCAAGAATTCAACACAGAAAAATATAAACATGATGCGAATGAGTAACAGTTTCTCGTGTTATATCTAACCTGCAAACGTCAAATTGTTGCAGAGTGAGGCGACACATACCAGCTCCCAATCCATGACTGAAAATTGACAAGTTTCTCACAGAAGCAACCTGAATCCCGAGATTTAACAAGTCAAGGCCACTGGATCAAGGGCAAGGACATTCAATGGGTGTATACGCAATGGGCAAGAATTCAACACAGACAAATATAAACATAGTGCGAATGAGTAACATTTTCTCGGTTTCTATCTAATCTGCGAACGTCAAACTTGTTACAGAGTGAGGCGACACATACCAGCTCCCAACCATGACTAAAAATTGCCAAGTTTCTCACAGAAGCAGCCGGAAACCAGAGATTTAGCAAGTAAAGGCCATTGGATCAGAGCCGAGCAAGGGCATTCAATGTGTATACGAAATGGGCAAGAATTAAACATGAAAAACATAAACATGATGCGAATGAGTAACATTTTCTCGGGTTATATCTAACCTGCGAACGTCAAACTTGTTGAAGAGTGAGTCGACAAATACAAGCTCCAAATCATGACTAAACATTGCCAAGTTTCCCACAGAAGCAACCGGAATCCTGAGATTTAACAAGTCAAGGCCACTAGATCAGAGCCGCAAGGGCATTCAATGGGTGTATACGCAATGGGCAAGAATTCAACACAGAAAAATATAAACATGATGCGAATGGGTAACATTTTCTCGGGTTATATCTAACCTGCGAACGTCAAACTAGTTGCAGAGTAAGGCGACACATACCAGCTCCCAACCATGACTAAACATTGCCGAGTTTCTCACAGCAGCAGCCGGAAACCCGAGATTGAGCAAGTCAAGGCCATTGGATCAGAGCCGAGCAAGGGCATTCAATGGGTGTATACGCAATAGGCAAGAATTAAAAAAATATATATAAACATGATGCGAATGAGTAACTTTTTCTCGGGTTATATCTAACCTGCAAACGTCAAATTGTTGCAGAGTGAGGCGACACATACCAGCTCCCAATCCATGACTAAAAATTGACAAGTTTCTCACAGAAGCAACAGGAATCCCGAGATTTAGCAAGTTAACGCCATTGGATCAGATCCGAGCAAGGGCATTCAATGGGTGTATACGCAATGGGCAAGAATTCAACACAGAAAAATATAAACATGATGCGAATGAGTAACAGTTTCTCGTGTTATATCTAACCTGCAAACGTCAAATTGTTGCAGAGTGAGGCGACACATACCAGCTCCCAATCCATGACTGAAAATTGACAAGTTTCTCACAGAAGCAACCGGAATCCCGAGATTTAACAAGTCAAGGCCACTGGATCAAGGGCAAGGGCATTCAATGGGTGTATACGCAATGGGCAAGAATTCAACACAGACAAATATAAACATGGTGCGAATGAGTAACATTTTCTCGGGTTCTATCTAATCTGCGAACGTCAAACTTGTTACAGAGAGAGGCAACACATACCAGCTCCCAATCCATGACTAAACATTGTCGAGTTTCTCACATCAGCAGCCGGAAACCCTAGATTTAGCAAGTTAACGCCATTGGATCAGATCCGAGCAAGGGCATTCAATGGGTGTACACGCAATGGGCAAGAATTCAACACAGAAAAATATAAACATGATGCGAATGAGTAACATTTTCTCGGGTTATATCTAACCTGCAAACGTCAAATCGTTGCAGAGTGAGGCGACACATACCAGCTCCCAATCCATGACTGAAAATTGACAGGTTTCTCACAGAAGCAACCGGAATCCCGAGATTTAACAAGTCAAAGCTACTGGATCAAGGGCAAGGGCATTCAATGGGTGTATACGCAATGGGCAAGAATTCAACACAGACAAATATAAACATGGTGCGAAAGAGTAACATTTTCTCGGGTTCTATCTAATCTGCGAACGTCAAACTAGTTGCAGAGTGAGGCGACACATACAAGCTCCCAACCATGACTATAAATTGCCAAGTTTCTCACAGAAGCAGCCGGAAACCAGAGATTTAGCAAGTTAAGGCAATTGGATCAGAGCCGAGCAAGGGCATTCAATGGGTGTATACGCAATGGGCAAGAATTCAACACAGAAAAATATCAACATGATGCGAATGAGTAACAGTTTCTCGTGTTATATCTAACATGCAAACGTCAAATTGTTGCAGAGTGAGGCCACACATACCAGCTCCCAATCCATGACTAAAAATTGCCGAATTTCTCACAGCAGCAGCCGGAAACCCGAGATTGATCAAGTCAAGGCCATTGTATCAGACATACAAGCTCCCAACCATGACTATAAATTGCCAAGTTTCTCACAGAAGCAGCCGGAAACCAGAGATTTAGCAAGTTAAGGCAATTGGATCAGAGCCGAGCAAGGGCATTCAATGGGTGTATACGCAATGGGCAAGAATTCAACACAGAAAAATATCAACATGATGCGAATGAGTAACAGTTTCTCGTGTTATATCTAACATGCAAACGTCAAATTGTTGCAGAGTGAGGCCACACATACCAGCTCCCAATCCATGACTGAAAATTGACAAGTTTCTCACAGAAGCAACCGGAATCCCGAGATTTAACAAGTCAAGGCCACTGGATCAAGGGCAAGGGCATACAATGGATGTATACGCAATGGGCAAGAATTCAACACAGAAAAATATAAACATGATGCGAATGAGTAACATTTTCTCGGGTTATATCTAATCTGCGAACGTCAAACTTGTTGCAGAGTGAGGCGACACATACCAGCTCCCAATCCATGACTAAAAATTGACAAGTTTCTCACAGAAGCAACCGGAATCCCGAGATTTAACAAGTCAAGGCCACTGGATCAAGGGCAAGGGCATACAATGGATGTATACGCAATGGGCAAGAATTCAACACAGAAAAATATAAACATGATGCGAATGAGTAACATTTTCTCGGGTTATATCTAATCTGCGAACGTCAAACTTGTTGCAGAGTGAGTCGACACATACCAGCTCCCAATCCATGACTAAAAATTGCCGAGTTTCTCACAGCAGCAGCTGGAAACCCGAGATTGAGCAAGTCAAGGCCATTGGATCAGAGCCGAGCAAGGGCATGCAATGGGTGTATACGCAATAGGCAAGAATTTAACACATAAAAATATAAACATGATGCGAATGAGTAACTTTTTCTCGGGTTATATCTAACCTGCAAACGTCAAATTGTTGCAGAGTGAGGCGACACATACCAGCTCACAATCCATGACTAAAAATTGGCAAGTTTCTCACAGAAGCAGCCGGAAACCCGAGATTTAGCAAGTTAACGCCATTGGATCAGAGCCGAGCAAGGGCATTCAATGGGTTTATACGCAATGGGCAAGAATTCAACACAGAAAAATATAAACATGATGCGAATGAGTAACATTTTCTCGGGTTATATCCAACCTGCGAACGTCAAACTAGTTGCAGAGTGAGGCGACACATACCAGCTACCAACCATGACTAAAAATTGCCAAGTTTCTCACAGAAGCAGCCGGAAACCAGATATTTAACAAGTCAAGGCCACTGGATCCGAGCCGAGCAAGGGCATTCAATGGGTGTATACGCAATGGGCAAGACTTCAACACAGAAAAATATAAACATGATGCGAATGGGTAACAGTTTCTCGTGTTATATCTAACCTGCAAACGTCAAATTGTTGCAGAGTGAGGCGACACATACCAGCTCCCAACCATGACTGAAAATTGACAAGTTTCTCACAGAAGCAACCGGAATCCCGAGATTTAACAAGTCAAGGCCACTGGATCAAGGGCAAGGACATTCAATGGGTGTATACGCAATGGGCAAGAATTCAACACAGACAAATATAAACATAGTGCGAATGAGTAACATTTTCTCGGGTTCTATCTAATCTGCGAACGTCAAACTTGTTACAGAGTGAGGCGACACATACCAGCTCCCAATCCATGACTGAACATTGCCGAGTTTCTCACAGTAGCAGCCGGATACCCGAGATTGAGCAAGTCAAGGCCATTGGATCAGAGCCGAGCAAGGGCATGCAATGGGTGTATACGCAATTGTCAAGAATTCAACACAGAAAAATTTAAACATGATGCGATGAGCAACATTTTCTCGGGTTATATCTAACCTCCGAACGTCAAAGTTGTTGTAGAGTGAGGCGACACATACCAGCTCCCAATCCATGACTAAAAATTGACAAGTTTCTCACAGAAGCAACCGGAATCCCGAGATTTAACAAGTCGAGGCCACTGGATCAGAGCCGAGCAAGGGCATTAAATGGGTGTATACGAAATGGGCAAGAATTCAACACAGAAAAACATAAACATGATGCGAATGAGTAACATTTTCTCGGGTTATATCTAACCTGCGAACGTCAAACTTGTTGAAGAGTGAGTCGACAAATACAAGCTCCAAATCATGACTAAACATTGCCAAGTTTCCCACAGAAGCAACCGGAATCCTGAGATTTAACAAGTCAAGGCCACTAGATCAGAGCCGCAAGGGCATTCAATGGGTGTATACGCAATGGGCAAGAATTCAACACAGACAAATATAAACATGATGCGAATGAGTAACATTTTCTTTGGTTATCCTGCGAACGTCAAACTAGTTGCAGAGTAAGGCGACACATACTAGCTCCCAACCATGACTAAACATTGCCGAGTTTCTCACAGCAGCAGCCGGAAACCCGAGATTGAGCAAGTCAAGGCCATTGGATCAGAGCCGAGCAAGGGCATTCAATGGGTGTATACGCAATAGGCAAGAATTCAAAAAAAATATATAAACATGATGCGAATGAGTAACTTTTTATCGGGTTATATCTAACCTGCAAACGTCAAATTGTTGCAGAGTGAGGCGACACATACCAGCTCCCGATCCATGACTAACAATTGACAAGTTTATCACAGAAGCAGCCGGAAACCCTAGATTTAGCAAGTTAACGCCATTGGATCAGAGCCGAGCAAGGGCATTCAATGGGTGTATACGCAATGGGCAAGAATTCAACACAGAAAAATATAAACATGATGCGAATGAGTAACAGTTTCTCGTGTTATATCTAACCTGCAAACGTCAAATTGTTGCAGAGTGAGGCGACACATACCAGCTCCCAATCTATGACTAAAAAATGACAAGTTTCTCACAGAAGCAACCGGAAACCCTAGATTTAGCAAGTTAACGCCATTGGATCAGAGCCGAGCAAGGGCATTCAATGGGTGTATACGCAATGGGAAAGAATTCAACACAGAAAAATATAAACATGATGCGAATGAGTAACATTTTCTTTGGTTATCCTGCGAACGTCAAACTAGTTGCAAAGTAAGGCGACACATACCAGCTCCCAACCATGACTAAAAATTGCCAAGTTTCTCACAGAAGCAGCCGGAAACCAGAGATTTAGCAAGTAAAGGCCATTGGATCAGAGCCGAGCAAGGGCATTCAATGTGTATACGCAATGGGCAAGAATTCAACACAGAAAAATATAAACATGATGCGAATGAGTAACAGTTTCTCGTGTTATATCTAACCTGCAAACGTCAAATTGTTGCAGAGTGAGGCGACACATACCAGCTCCCAATCCATGACTGAAAATTGACAAGTTTCTCACAGAAGCAACCGGAATCCCGAGATTTAACAAGTCAAGGCCACTGGATCAAGGGCAAGGGCATTCAATGGGTGTATACGCAATGGGCAAGAATTCAACACAGACAAATATAAACATGGTGCGAATGAGTAACATTTTCTCGGGTTCTATCTAATCTGCGAACGTCAAACTTGTTACAGAGAGAGGCAACACATACCAGCTCCCAATCCATGACTAAACATTGTCGAGTTTCTCACATCAGCAGCCGGAAACCCTAGATTTAGCAAGTTAACGCCATTGGATCAGATCCGAGCAAGGGCATTCAATGGGTGTACACGCAATGGGCAAGAATTCAACACAGAAAAATATAAACATGATGCGAATGAGTAACATTTTCTCGGGTTATATCTAACCTGCAAACGTCAAATCGTTGCAGAGTGAGGCGACACATACCAGCTCCCAATCCATGACTGAAAATTGACAGGTTTCTCACAGAAGCAACCGGAATCCCGAGATTTAACAAGTCAAAGCCACTGGATCAAGGGCAAGGGCATTCAATGGGTGTATACGCAATGGGCAAGAATTCAACACAGACAAATATAAACATGGTGCGAAAGAGTAACATTTTCTCGGGTTCTATCTAATCTGCGAACGTCAAACTAGTTGCAGAGTGAGGCGACACATACAAGCTCCCAACCATGACTATAAATTGCCAAGTTTCTCACAGAAGCAGCCGGAAACCAGAGATTTAGCAAGTTAAGGCAATTGGATCAGAGCCGAGCAAGGGCATTCAATGGGTGTATACGCAATGGGCAAGAATTCAACACAGAAAAATATCAACATGATGCGAATGAGTAACAGTTTCTCGTGTTATATCTAACATGCAAACGTCAAATTGTTGCAGAGTGAGGCCACACATACCAGCTCCCAATCCATGACTAAAAATTGCCAAATTTCTCACAGCAGCAGCCGGAAACCCGATATTGATCAAGTCAAGGCCATTGTATCAGACATACAAGCTCCCAACCATGACTATAAATTGCCAAGTTTCTCACAGAAGCAGCCGGAAACCAGAGATTTAGCAAGTTAAGGCAATTGGATCAGAGCCGAGCAAGGGCATTCAATGGGTGTATACGCAATGGGCAAGAATTCAACACAGAAAAATATCAACATGATGCGAATGAGTAACAGTTTCTCGTGTTATATCTAACATGCAAACGTCAAATTGTTGCAGAGTGAGGCCACACATACCAGCTCCCAATCCATGACTGAAAATTGACAAGTTTCTCACAGAAGCAACCGGAATCCCGAGATTTAACAAGTCAAGGCCACTGGATCAAGGGCAAGGGCATACAATGGATGTATACGCAATGGGCAAGAATTCAACACAGAAAAATATAAACATGATGCGAATGAGTAACATTTTCTCGGGTTATATCTAATCTGCGAACGTCAAACTTGTTGCAGAGTGAGGCGACACATACCAGCTCCCAATCCATGACTAAAAATTGACAAGTTTCTCACAGAAGCAACCGGAATCCCGAGATTTAACAAGTCAAGGCCACTGGATCAAGGGCAAGGGCATACAATGGATGTATACGCAATGGGCAAGAATTCAACACAGAAAAATATAAACATGATGCGAATGAGTAACATTTTCTCGGGTTATATCTAATCTGCGAACGTCAAACTTGTTGCAGAGTGAGTCGACACATACCAGCTCCCAATCCATGACTAAAAATTGCCGAGTTTCTCACAGCAGCAGCTGGAAACCCGAGATTGAGCAAGTCAAGGCCATTGGATCAGAGCCGAGCAAGGGCATGCAATGGGTGTATACGCAATAGGCAAGAATTTAACACATAAAAATATAAACATGATGCGAATGAGTAACTTTTTCTCGGGTTATATCTAACCTGCAAACGTCAAATTGTTGCAGAGTGAGGCGACACATACCAGCTCACAATCCATGACTAAAAATTGGCAAGTTTCTCACAGAAGCAGCCGGAAACCCGAGATTTAGCAAGTTAACGCCATTGGATCAGAGCCGAGCAAGGGCATTCAATGGGTTTATACGCAATGGGCAAGAATTCAACACAGAAAAATATAAACATGATGCGAATGAGTAACATTTTCTCGGGTTATATCCAACCTGCGAACGTCAAACTAGTTGCAGAGTGAGGCGACACATACCAGCTACCAACCATGACTAAAAATTGCCAAGTTTCTCACAGAAGCAGCCGGAAACCAGATATTTAACAAGTCAAGGCCACTGGATCCGAGCCGAGCAAGGGCATTCAATGGGTGTATACGCAATGGGCAAGAATTCAACACAGAAAAATATAAACATGATGCGAATGGGTAACAGTTTCTCGTGTTATATCTAACCTGCAAACGTCAAATTGTTGCAGAGTGAGGCGACACATACCAGCTCCCAACCATGACTGAAAATTGACAAGTTGCTCACAGAAGCAACCGGAATCCCGAGATTTAACAAGTCAAGGCCACTGGATCAAGGGCAAGGACATTCAATGGGTGTATACGCAATGGGCAAGAATTCAACACAGACAAATATAAACATAGTGCGAATGAGTAACATTTTCTCGGGTTCTATCTAATCTGCGAACGTCAAACTTGTTACAGAGTGAGGCGACACATACCAGCTCCCAATCCATGACTGAACATTGCCGAGTTTCTCACAGTAGCAGCCGGATACCCGAGATTGAGCAAGTCAAGGCCATTGGATCAGAGCCGAGCAAGGGCATGCAATGGGTGTATACGCAATTGTCAAGAATTCAACACAGAAAAATTTAAACATGATGCGATGAGCAACATTTTCTCGGGTTATATCTAACCTCCGAACGTCAAAGTTGTTGTAGAGTGAGGCGACACATACCAGCTCCCAATCCATGACTAAAAATTGACAAGTTTCTCACAGAAGCAACCGGAATCCCGAGATTTAACAAGTCGAGGCCACTGGATCAGAGCCGAGCAAGGGCATTAAATGGGTGTATACGAAATGGGCAAGAATTCAACACAGAAAAACATAAACATGATGCGAATGAGTAACATTTTCTCGGGTTATATCTAACCTGCGAACGTCAAACTTGTTGAAGAGTGAGTCGACAAATACAAGCTCCAAATCATGACTAAACATTGCCAAGTTTCCCACAGAAGCAACCGGAATCCTTAGATTTAACAAGTCAAGGCCACTAGATCAGAGCCGCAAGGGCATTCAATGGGTGTATACGCAATGGGCAAGAATTCAACACAGACAAATATAAACATGATGCGAATGGGTAACATTTTCTCGGGTTATATCTAACCTGCGAACGTCAAAGTTGTTGTAGAGTGAGGCGACACATACCAGCTCCCAATCCATGACTAAAAATTGCCAAGTTTCTCACAGAAGCAGCCGGAATCCAGAGATTTAGCAAGTTAACGCCATTGGATCAGAGCCGAGCAAGGGCATTCAATGGGTGTATACGCAATGGGCAAGAATTCAACACAGAAAAATATAAACATGATGCGAATGAGTAACATTTTCTTTGGTTATCCTGCGAACGTCAAACTAGTTGCAGAGTAAGGCGACACATACTAGCTCCCAACCATGACTAAACATTGCCGAGTTCCTCACAGCAGCAGCCGGAAACCCGAGATTGAGCAAGTCAAGGCCATTGGATCAGAGCCGAGCAAGGGCATTCAATGGGTGTATACGCAATAGGCAAGAATTCAAAAAAAATATATAAACATGATGCGAATGAGTAACTTTTTATCGGGTTATATCTAACCTGCAAACGTCAAATTGTTGCAGAGTGAGGCGACACATACCAGCTCCCGATCCATGACTAACAATTGACAAGTTTATCACAGAAGCAGCCGGAAACCCTAGATTTAGCAAGTTAACGCCATTGGATCAGAGCCGAGCAAGGGCATTCAATGGGTGTATACGCAATGGGCAAGAATTCAACACAGAAAAATATAAACATGATGCGAATGAGTAATATTTTCTTGGGTTATATCTAACATGCGAACGTCAAACTAGTTGCAGAGTGAGGCGACACATACCAGCTCCCAACCATGACTAAAAATTGACAAGTTTCTCACAGAAGCAACAGGAATCCCGAGATTTAACAAGTCAAGGCCACTGGATCAAGGGCAAGGGCATTCAATGGGTGTATACGCAATGGGCAAGAATTCAACACAGACAAATATAAACATAGTGCGAATGAGTAACATTTTCTCGGGTTCTATCTAATCTGCGAACGTCAAACTTGTTACAGAGTGAGGCGACACATACCAGCTCCCAATCCATGACTGAACATTGCCGAGTTTCTCACAGTAGCAGCCGGATACCCGAGATTGAGCAAGTCAAGGCCATTGGATCAGAGCCGAGCAAGGGCATGCAATGGGTGTATACGCAATTGTCAAGAATTCAACACAGAAAAATTTAAACATGATGCGATGAGCAACATTTTCTCGGGTTATATCTAACCTCCGAACGTCAAAGTTGTTGTAGAGTGAGGCGACACATACCAGCTCCCAATCCATGACTAAAAATTGACAAGTTTCTCACAGAAGCAACCGGAATCCCGAGATTTAACAAGTCGAGGCCACTGGATCAGAGCCGAGCAAGGGCATTAAATGGGTGTATACGAAATGGGCAAGAATTCAACACAGAAAAACATAAACATGATGCGAATGAGTAACATTTTCTCGGGTTATATCTAACCTGCGAACGTCAAACTTGTTGAAGAGTGAGTCGACAAATACAAGCTCCAAATCATGACTAAACATTGCCAAGTTTCCCACAGAAGCAACCGGAATCCTGAGATTTAACAAGTCAAGGCCACTAGATCAGAGCCGCAAGGGCATTCAATGGGTGTATACGCAATGGGCAAGAATTCAACACAGACAAATATAAACATGATGCGAATGGGTAACATTTTCTCGGGTTATATCTAACCTGCGAACGTCAAAGTTGTTGTAGAGTGAGGCGACACATACCAGCTCCCAATCCATGACTAAAAATTGCCAAGTTTCTCACAGAAGCAGCCGGAATCCAGAGATTTAGCAAGTTAACGCCATTGGATCAGAGCCGAGCAAGGGCATTCAATGGGTGTATACGCAATGGGCAAGAATTCAACACAGAAAAATATAAACATGATGCGAATGAGTAACATTTTCTTTGGTTATCCTGCGAACGTCAAACTAGTTGCAGAGTAAGGCGACACATACTAGCTCCCAACCATGACTAAACATTGCCGAGTTTCTCACAGCAGCAGCCGGAAACCCGAGATTGAGCAAGTCAAGGCCATTGGATCAGAGCCGAGCAAGGGCATTCAATGGGTGTATACGCAATAGGCAAGAATTTAAAAAAAATATATAAACATGATGCGAATGAGTAACTTTTTATCGGGTTATATCTAACCTGCAAACGTCAAATTGTTGCAGAGTGAGGCGACACATACCAGCTCCCGATCCATGACTAACAATTGACAAGTTTATCACAGAAGCAGCCGGAAACCCTAGATTTAGCAAGTTAACGCCATTGGATCAGAGCCGAGCAAGGGCATTCAATGGGTGTATACGCAATGGGCAAGAATTCAACACAGAAAAATATAAACATGATGCGAATGAGTAATATTTTCTTGGGTTATATCTAACATGCGAACGTCAAACTAGTTGCAGAGTGAGGCGACACATACCAGCTCCCAACCATGACTAAAAATTGACAAGTTTCTCACAGAAGCAACAGGAATCCCGAGATTTAACAAGTCAAGGCCACTGGATCAAGGGCAAGGGCATTCAATGGGTGTATACGCAATGGGCAAGAACTCAACACAGACAAATATAAACATAGTGCGAATGAGTAACATTTTCTCGGGTTCTATCTAATCTGCGAACGTCAAACTTGTTACAGAGTGAGGCGACACATACCAGCTCCCAATCCATGACTAAAAATTGCCGAATTTCTCACAGCAGCAGCCGGAAACCCGAGATTGAGCAAGTCAAGGCCATTGTATCAGAGCCGAGCAAGGGCATTCAATGGGTGTATACGCAATAGGCAAGAATTCAAAAAAATTAAAAAAATAAACATGATGCGAATGAGTAACTTTTTCTCGGGTTATATCTAACATGCAAACGTCAAATTGTTGCAGAGTGAGGCGACACATACCAGCTCCCAATCCATGACTAAAAATTGACAAGTTTCTCACAGAAGCAGCCGGAAACCCTAGATTTAGCAAGTTAACGCCATTGGATCAGATCCGAGCAAGGGCATTCAATGGGTGTATACGCAATGGGCAAGAATTCAACACAGAAAAATATAAACATGATGCGAATGAGTAACATTTTCTTGGGTTATATCTAACCTGCGAACGTCAAACTAGTTGCAGAGTGAGGCGACACATACCAGCTCCCAACCATGACTAAAAATTGACAAGTTTCTCACAGAAGCAACAGGAATCCCGAAATTTAACAAGTCAAGGCCACTGGATCAAGGGCAAGGGCATTCAATGGGTGTATACGCAATGGGCAAGAATTCAACACAGACAAATATAAACATGGTGCAAATGAGTAACATTTTCTCGGGTTCTATCTAATCTGCGAACGTCAAACTTGTTACAGAGTGAGGCGACACATACCAGCTCCCAATCCATGACTAAACATTGACGAGTTTCTCACATCAGCAGCCGGAAACCCTAGATTTAGCAAGTTAACGCCATTGGATCAGATCCGAGCAAGGGCATTCAATGGGTGTACACGCAATGGGCAAGAATTCAACACAGAAAAATATAAACATGATGCGAATGAGTAACATTTTCTCGGGTTATATCTAAACTGCAAACGTCAAATTGTTGCAGAGTGAGGCGACACATACCAGCTCCCAATCCATGACTGAAAATTGACAGGTTTCTCACAGAAGCAACCGGAATCCCGAGATTTAACAAGTCAAAGCCACTGGATCAAGGGCAAGGGCATTCAATGGGTGTATACGCAATGGGCAAGAATTCAACACAGACAAATATAAACATGGTGCGAATGAGTAACATTTTCTCGGGTTCTATCTAATCTGCGAACGTCAAACTAGTTGCAGAGTGAGGCGACACATACAAGCTCCCAACCATGACTATAAATTGCCAAGTTTCTCACAGAAGCAGCCGGAAACCAGAGATTTAGCAAGTTAAGGCCATTGGATCAGAGCCGAGCAAGGGCATTCAATGGGTGTATACGCAATGGGCAAGAATTCAACACAGAAAAAAAATATCAACATGATGCGAATGAGTAACAGTTTCTCGTGTTATATCTAACATGCAAACGTCAAATTGTTGCAGAGTGAGGCCACACATACCAGCTCCCAATCCATGACTGAAAATTGACAAGTTTCTCACAGAAGCAGCCGGAAACCCGAGATTTAGCAAGTTAACGCCATTGGATCAGAGCCGAGCAAGGGCATTCAATGGGTTTATATGCAATGGGCAAGAATTCAACACAGAAAAATATAAACATGATGTGAATGAGTAACATTTTCTCGGGTTATATCTAATCTGCGAACGTCAAACTTGTTGCAGAGTGAGGCGACACATACCAGCTCCCAATCCATGACTAAAAATTGACAAGTTTCTCACAGAAGCAACCGGAATCCCGAGATTTAACAAGTCAAGGCCACTGGATCAAGGGCAAGGGCATACAATGGATGTATACGCAATGGGCAAGAATTCAACACAGAAAAATATAAACATGATGCGAATGAGTAACATTTTCTCGGGTTATATCTAATCTGCGAACGTCAAACTTGTTGCAGAGTGAGTCGACACATACCAGCTCCCAATCCATGACTAAAAATTGCCGAGTTTCTCACAGCAGCAGCTGGAAACCCGAGATTGAGCAAGTCAAGGGCATTCATTGGGTTTATACGCAATGGGCAAGAATTCAACACAGAAAAATATAAACATGATGCGAATGAGTAACATTTTCTCGGGTTATATCCAACCTGCGAACGTCAAACTAGTTGCAGAGTGAGGCGACACATACCAGCTACCAACCATGACTAAAAATTGCCAAGTTTCTCGCAGAAGCAGCCGGAAACCAGATATTTAACAAGTCAAGGCCACTGGATCCGAGCCGAGCAAGGGCATTCAATGGGTGTATACGCAATGGGCAAGAATTCAACACAGAAAAATATAAACATGATGCGAATGGGTAACAGTTTCTCGTGTTATATCTAACCTGCAAACGTCAAAATGTTGCAGAGTGAGGCGACACATACCAGCTCCCAACCATGACTGAAAATTGACAAGTTTCTCACAGAAGCAACAGGAATCCCGAGATTTAACAAGTCAAGGCCACTGGATCAAGGGCAAGGGCATTCAATGGGTGTATACGCAATGGGCAAGAACTCAACACAGACAAATATAAACATAGTGCGAATGAGTAACATTTTCTCGGGTTCTATCTAATCTGCGAACGTCAAACTTGTTACAGAGTGAGGCGACACATACCAGCTCCCAATCCATGACTAAAAATTGCCGAATTTCTCACAGCAGCAGCCGGAAACCCGAGATTGAGCAAGTCAAGGCCATTGTATCAGAGCCGAGCAAGGGCATTCAATGGGTGTATACGCAATAGGCAAGAATTCAAAAAAATTAAAAAAATAAACATGATGCGAATGAGTAACTTTTTCTCGGGTTATATCTAACATGCAAACGTCAAATTGTTGCAGAGTGAGGCGACACATACCAGCTCCCAATCCATGACTAAAAATTGACAAGTTTCTCACAGAAGCAGCCGGAAACCCTAGATTTAGCAAGTTAACGCCATTGGATCAGATCCGAGCAAGGGCATTCAATGGGTGTATACGCAATGGGCAAGAATTCAACACAGAAAAATATAAACATGATGCGAATGAGTAACATTTTCTTGGGTTATATCTAACCTGCGAACGTCAAACTAGTTGCAGAGTGAGGCGACACATACCAGCTCCCAACCATGACTAAAAATTGACAAGTTTCTCACAGAAGCAACAGGAATCCCGAAATTTAACAAGTCAAGGCCACTGGATCAAGGGCAAGGGCATTCAATGGGTGTATACGCAATGGGCAAGAATTCAACACAGACAAATATAAACATGGTGCAAATGAGTAACATTTTCTCGGGTTCTATCTAATCTGCGAACGTCAAACTTGTTACAGAGTGAGGCGACACATACCAGCTCCCAATCCATGACTAAACATTGACGAGTTTCTCACATCAGCAGCCGGAAACCCTAGATTTAGCAAGTTAACGCCATTGGATCAGATCCGAGCAAGGGCATTCAATGGGTGTACACGCAATGGGCAAGAATTCAACACAGAAAAATATAAACATGATGCGAATGAGTAACATTTTCTCGGGTTATATCTAAACTGCAAACGTCAAATTGTTGCAGAGTGAGGCGACACATACCAGCTCCCAATCCATGACTGAAAATTGACAGGTTTCTCACAGAAGCAACCGGAATCCCGAGATTTAACAAGTCAAAGCCACTGGATCAAGGGCAAGGGCATTCAATGGGTGTATACGCAATGGGCAAGAATTCAACACAGACAAATATAAACATGGTGCGAATGAGTAACATTTTCTCGGGTTCTATCTAATCTGCGAACGTCAAACTAGTTGCAGAGTGAGGCGACACATACAAGCTCCCAACCATGACTATAAATTGCCAAGTTTCTCACAGAAGCAGCCGGAAACCAGAGATTTAGCAAGTTAAGGCCATTGGATCAGAGCCGAGCAAGGGCATTCAATGGGTGTATACGCAATGGGCAAGAATTCAACACAGAAAAAAAATATCAACATGATGCGAATGAGTAACAGTTTCTCGTGTTATATCTAACATGCAAACGTCAAATTGTTGCAGAGTGAGGCCACACATACCAGCTCCCAATCCATGACTGAAAATTGACAAGTTTCTCACAGAAGCAGCCGGAAACCCGAGATTTAGCAAGTTAACGCCATTGGATCAGAGCCGAGCAAGGGCATTCAATGGGTTTATATGCAAAGGGCAAGAATTCAACACAGAAAAATATAAACATGATGTGAATGAGTAACATTTTCTCGGGTTATATCTAATCTGCGAACGTCAAACTTGTTGCAGAGTGAGGCGACACATACCAGCTCCCAATCCATGACTAAAAATTGACAAGTTTCTCACAGAAGCAACCGGAATCCCGAGATTTAACAAGTCAAGGCCACTGGATCAAGGGCAAGGGCATACAATGGATGTATACGCAATGGGCAAGAATTCAACACAGAAAAATATAAACATGATGCGAATGAGTAACATTTTCTCGGGTTATATCTAATCTGCGAACGTCAAACTTGTTGCAGAGTGAGTCGACACATACCAGCTCCCAATCCATGACTAAAAATTGCCGAGTTTCTCACAGCAGCAGCTGGAAACCCGAGATTGAGCAAGTCAAGGCCATTGGATCAGAGCCGAGCAAGGGCATTCATTGGGTTTATACGCAATGGGCAAGAATTCAACACAGAAAAATATAAACATGATGCGAATGAGTAACATTTTCTCGGGTTATATCCAACCTGCGAACGTCAAACTAGTTGCAGAGTGAGGCGACACATACCAGCTACCAACCATGACTAAAAATTGCCAAGTTTCTCGCAGAAGCAGCCGGAAACCAGATATTTAACAAGTCAAGGCCACTGGATCCGAGCCGAGCAAGGGCATTCAATGGGTGTATACGCAATGGGCAAGAATTCAACACAGAAAAATATAAACATGATGCGAATGGGTAACAGTTTATCGTGTTATATCTAACCTGCAAACGTCAAAATGTTGCAGAGTGAGGCGACACATACCAGCTCCCAACCATGACTGAAAATTGACAAGTTTCTCACAGAAGCAACCGGAATCCCGAGATTCAACAAGTCCAGGCCACTGGATCAAGGGTAAGGGTATTCAATGGGTGTATACGCAATGGGCAAGAATTCAACACAGACAAATATAAACATGGTGCGAATGAGTAAAATTTTCTCGGGTTATATCTAACCTGCAAACGTCGAACTAGTTGCAGAGTGAGGCGACACATACCATCTCCCAACCACGACTAAAAATTGCCAAGTTTCCCACAGAAGCAACCGCAATCCTGAGATTTAACAAGTCAAGGCCACTGGATCCGAGCCGAGCAAGGGCATTTAATGGGTGTATAGGCAATGGACAAGAATTCAACACAGAAAAATATAAACATGATGCTAATGGGTAACATTTTCTCGGGTTATATCTAACCTGCGAACGTCAAACTTGTTGCAGAGTGAGACGACACATACCAGCTCCCAATCCATGACTGACAATTGACAAGTTTCTCACAGAAGCAACCGGAATCCCGAGATTTAACAAGTCAAGGCCACTGGATCAAGGGCAAGGGCATTCAATGGATGTATACGCAATGGGCAAGAATTCAACACTGAAAAATATAAACATGATGCGAATGAGTAACATTTTCTCGGGTTATATCTAATCTGCGAACGTCAAACTTGTTGCAGAGTGAGTCGACACATACCAGCTCTCAATCCATGACTAAAAATTGCCGAGTTTCTCACATCAGCAGCTGGAAACCCGAGATTGAGCAAGTCAAGGCCATTGGATCAGAGCCGAGCAAGGGCATGCAATGGGTGTATACGCAATAGGCAAGAATTTAACACATAAAAATATAAACATGATGCGAATGAGTAACTTTTTCTCGGGTTATATCTAACCTGCAAACGTCAAATTGTTGCAGAGTGAGGCGACACATACCAGCTCACAATCCATGACAAAAAATTTGCAAGTTTCTCACAGAAGCAGCCGGAAACCCGAGATTTAGCAATTTAACGCCATTGGATCAGAGCCGAGCAAGGGCATTCAATGGGTTTATACGCAATGGGCAAGAATTCAACACAGAAAAATATAAACATGATGCGAATGAGTAACATTTTCTCGTGTTATATCTAACCTGCAAACGTCAAATTGTTGCAGAGTGAGGCGACACATACCAGCTCCCAACCATGACTGAAAATTGACAAGTTTCTCACAGAAGCAACCGGAATCCCGAGATTTAACAAGTCAAGGCCACTGGATCAAGGGCAAGGGTATTCAATGGGTGTATACGCAATGGGCAAGAATTCAACACAGACAAATATAAACATGGTGCGAATGAGTAAAATTTTCTCGGGTTATATCTAACCTGCGAACGTCGAACTAGTTGCAGAGTGAGGCGACACATACCAGCTCCCAACCACGACTAAAAATTGCCAAGTTTCCCACAGAAGCAACCGCAATCCTGAGATTTAACAAGTCAAGGCCACTGGATAAGAGCCGAGCAAGGGCATTCAATGGGTGTATAAACACTGGGTAAGAATTCAACACAAACAAATTTAAACATGATGCGAATGAGTAACATTTTATCGGGTTATATCTAACCTGCGAACTAAAAATTGCCGAATTTCTCACAGAAGCAGCCGGAAACCCGAGATTTAGCAAGTTAACGCCATTGGATCAGAGCCGAGCAAGGGCATTCAATGGGTTTATACGCAATGGGCAAGAATTCAACACAGAAAAATATAAACATGATGCGAATGAGTAACATTTTCTCGGGTTATATCCAACCTGCGAACGTCAAACTAGTTGCAGAGTGAGGCGACACATACCAGCTCCCAACCATGACTAAAAATTGCCAAGTGTCTCACAGAAGCAGCCGGAAACCAGATATTTAACAAGTCAAGGCCACTGGATCCGAGCCGAGCAAGGGCATTTAATGGGTGTATAGGCAATGGACAAGAATTCAACACAGAAAAATATAAACATGATGCGAATGGGTAACATTTTCTCGGGTTATATCTAACCTGCGAACGTCAAACTTGTTGCAGAGTGAGACGACACATACCAGCTCTCAATCCATGACTGAAAATTGACAAGTTTCTCACAGAAGCAACCGGAATCCCGAGATTTAACAAGTCAAGGCCACTGGATCAAGGGCAAGGGCATTCAATGGATGTATACGCAATGGGCAATAATTCAACACTGAACAATATAAACATGATGCGAATGAGTAACATTTTCTCGGGTTATATCTAATCTGCGAACGTCAAACTTGTTGCAGAGTGAGTCGACACATACCAGCTCCAAATCCATGACTAAAAATTTCCGAGTTTCTCACAGCAGCAGCTGGAAACCCGAGATTTAGCAAGTTAACGCCATTGGATCAGAGCCGAGCAAGGGCATTCAATGGGTGTATACGCAATGGGCAAGAATTCAACACAGAAAAATATAAACATGATGCGAATGAGTAACGGTTTCTCGTGTTATATCTAACCTGCAAACGTCAAATTGTTGCAGAGTGAGGCGACACATACCAGCTCCCAACCATGACTGAAAATTGACAAGTTTCTCACAGAAGCAACCGGAATCCCGAGATTCAACAAGTCCAGGCCACTGGATCAAGGGTAAGGGTATTCAATGGGTGTATACGCAATGGGCAAGAATTCAACACAGACAAATATAAACATGGTGCGAATGAGTAAAATTTTCTCGGGTTATATCTAACCTGCAAACGTCGAACTAGTTGCAGAGTGAGGCGACACATACCATCTCCCAACCACGACTAAAAATTGCCAAGTTTCCCACAGAAGCAACCGCAATCCTGAGATTTAACAAGTCAAGGCCACTGGATCCGAGCCGAGCAAGGGCATTTAATGGGTGTATAGGCAATGGACAAGAATTCAACACAGAAAAATATAAACATGATGCTAATGGGTAACATTTTCTCGGGTTATATCTAACCTGCGAACGTCAAACTTGTTGCAGAGTGAGACGACACATACCAGCTCCCAATCCATGACTGACAATTGACAAGTTTCTCACAGAAGCAACCGGAATCCCGAGATTTAACAAGTCAAGGCCACTGGATCAAGGGCAAGGGCATTCAATGGATGTATACGCAATGGGCAAGAATTCAACACTGAAAAATATAAACATGATGCGAATGAGTAACATTTTCTCGGGTTATATCTAATCTGCGAACGTCAAACTTGTTGCAGAGTGAGTCGACACATACCAGCTCTCAATCCATGACTAAAAATTGCCGAGTTTCTCACATCAGCAGCTGGAAACCCGAGATTGAGCAAGTCAAGGCCATTGGATCAGAGCCGAGCAAGGGCATGCAATGGGTGTATACGCAATAGGCAAGAATTTAACACATAAAAATATAAACATGATGCGAATGAGTAACTTTTTCTCGGGTTATATCTAACCTGCAAACGTCAAATTGTTGCAGAGTGAGGCGACACATACCAGCTCACAATCCATGACAAAAAATTTGCAAGTTTCTCACAGAAGCAGCCGGAAACCCGAGATTTAGCAATTTAACGCCATTGGATCAGAGCCGAGCAAGGGCATTCAATGGGTTTATACGCAATGGGCAAGAATTCAACACAGAAAAATATAAACATGATGCAAATGAGTAACATTTTCTCGTGTTATATCTAACCTGCAAACGTCAAATTGTTGCAGAGTGAGGCGACACATACCAGCTCCCAACCATGACTGAAAATTGACAAGTTTCTCACAGAAGCAACCGGAATCCCGAGATTCAAAAAGTCCAGGCCACTGGATCAAGGGTAAGGGTATTCAATGGGTGTATACGCAATGGGCAAGAATTCAACACAGACAAATATAAACATGGTGCGAATGAGTAAAATTTTCTCGGGTTATATCTAACCTGCAAACGTCGAACTAGTTGCAGAGTGAGGCGACACATACCATCTCCCAACCACGACTAAAAATTGCCAAGTTTCCCACAGAAGCAACCGCAATCCTGAGATTTAACAAGTCAAGGCCACTGGATCCGAGCCGAGCAAGGGCATTTAATGGGTGTATAGGCAATGGACAAGAATTCAACACAGAAAAATATAAACATGATGCTAATGGGTAACATTTTCTCGGGTTATATCTAACCTGCGAACGTCAAACTTGTTGCAGAGTGAGACGACACATACCAGCTCCCAATCCATGACTGACAATTGACAAGTTTCTCACAGAAGCAACCGGAATCCCGAGATTTAACAAGTCAAGGCCACTGGATCAAGGGCAAGGGCATTCAATGGATGTATACGCAATGGGCAAGAATTCAACACTGAAAAATATAAACATGATGCGAATGAGTAACATTTTCTCGGGTTATATCTAATCTGCGAACGTCAAACTTGTTGCAGAGTGAGTCGACACATACCAGCTCTCAATCCATGACTAAAAATTGTCGAGTTTCTCACATCAGCAGCTGGAAACCCGAGATTGAGCAAGTCAAGGCCATTGGATCAGAGCCGAGCAAGGGCATGCAATGGGTGTATACGCAATAGGCAAGAATTTAACACATAAAAATATAAACATGATGCGAATGAGTAACTTTTTCTCGGGTTATATCTAACCTGCAAACGTCAAATTGTTGCAGAGTGAGGCGACACATACCAGCTCACAATCCATGACAAAAAATTTGCAAGTTTCTCACAGAAGCAGCCGGAAACCCGAGATTTAGCAATTTAACGCCATTGGATCAGAGCCGAGCAAGGGCATTCAATGGGTTTATACGCAATGGGCAAGAATTCAACACAGAAAAATATAAACATGATGCGAATGAGTAACATTTTCTCGTGTTATATCTGACCTGCAAACGTCAAATTGTTGCAGAGTGAGGCGACACATACCAGCTCCCAACCATGACTGAAAATTGACAAGTTTCTCACAGAAGCAACCGGAATCCCGAGATTTAACAAGTCAAGGCCACTGGATCAAGGGCAAGGGTATTCAATGGGTGTATACGCAATGGGCAAGAATTCAACACAGACAAATATAAACATGGTGCGAATGAGTAAAATTTTCTCGGGTTATATCTAACCTGCGAACGTCGAACTAGTTGCAGAGTGAGGCGACACATACCAGCTCCCAACCACGACTAAAAATTGCCAAGTTTCCCACAGAAGCAACCGCAATCCTGAGATTTAACAAGTCAAGGCCACTGGATAAGAGCCGAGCAAGGGCATTCAATGGGTGTATAAACACTGGGTAAGAATTCAACACAAACAAATTTAAACATGATGCGAATGAGTAACATTTTATCGGGTTATATCTAACCTGCGAACTAAAAATTGCCGAATTTCTCACAGAAGCAGCCGGAAACCCGAGATTTAGCAAGTTAACGCCATTGGATCAGAGCCGAGCAAGGGCATTCAATGGGTGTATACGCAATGGGCAAGAATTCAACACAGAAAAATATAAACATGATGCGAATGAGTAACATTTTCTCGGGTTATATCCAACCTGCGAACGTCAAACTAGTTGCAGAGTGAGGCGACACATACCAGCTCCCAACCATGACTAAAAATTGCCAAGTTTCTCACAGAAGCAGCCGGAAACCAGATATTTAACAAGTCAAGGCCAATGGATCCGAGCCGAGCAAGGGAATTTAATGGGTGTATAGGCAATGGACAAGAATTCAACACAGAAAAATACAAACATGATGCGAATGGGTAACATTTTCTCGGGTTATATCTAACCTGCGAACGTCAAACTTGTTGCAGAGTGAGACGACACATATCAGCTCCCAATCCATGACTAAAAATTGCAAAGTTTCTCACAGGAGCAGCCGGAAACCAGATATTTAACAAGTCAAGGCCACTGGATCAGAGCCGAGCAAGGGCATTCAATGGGTGTATACGCAATGGGCAATAATTCAACACAGAAAAATATAAACATGATGCGAATGAGTAACAGTTTCTCGGGTTATATCTAACCTGCGAACGTCAAACTAGTTGCAGAGTGAGGCGACACATACCAGCTCCCAACCATGACTACAAAATGCCCAGTTTCTCACAGAAGCAGCCGTAAACCAGAGATTTAGCAAGTTAGGGCCATTGGATCAGAGCCGAGCAAGGGCATTCAATGGGTGTATACTCAATGGGCAAGAATTCAACACAGAAAAATATAAACATGATGCGAATGAGTAACAGTTTCTCGTGTTATATCTAACCTGCAAACGTCAAATTGTTGCAGAGTGAGGCGACACATACCAGCTCCCAATCCATGACTGAAAATTGACAAGTTTCTCACAAAAGCAACCGGAATCCCGAGATTTAACAAGTCAAGGCCACTGGATCAAGGGCAAGGGCATTCAATGGATGTATACGCAATGGGCAAGAATTCAACACAGAAAAATATAAACATGATGCGAATGAGTAACATTTTCTCGGGTTATATCTAATCTGCGAACGTCAAACTTGTTGCAAAGTGAGTCGACACATACCAGCTCCCAATCCATGACTAAAAATTGCCGAGTTTCTCACAGCAGCAGCTGGAAACCCGAGATTGAGCAAGTCAAGGCCATTGGATCAGAGCCGAGCAAGGGCATGCAATGGGTGTATACGCAATAGGCAAGAATTTAACACATAAAAATATAAACATGATGCGAATGAGTAACAGTTTCTCGGGTTATATCTAACCTGCAAACGTCAAATTGTTGCAGAATGAGGCGACACGTACCAGCTCCCAATCTATGACTAAAACATGACAAGTTTCTCACAGAAGCAGCCGGAAACCCTAGATTTAGCAAGTTAACGCCATTGGATCAGAGCCGATCAATGGCATTCAATGGGTGTATACGCAATGGGCAAGAATACAACACAGAAAAATATAAACATGATGCGAATGAGTAACAGTTTCTCGTGTTATATCTAACCTGCAAACGTCAAATTGTTGCAGAGTGAGGCGACACATACCAGCTCCCAATCCATGACTGAAAATTGACAAGTTTATCACAGAAGCAACCGGAATCCCGAGATTTAACAAGTCAAGGTCACTGGATCAAGGGCAAGGGTATTCAATGGGTGTATACGCAATGGACAAGAATTCAACACATACAAATATAAACATGGTGCGAATGAGTAAAATTTTCTCGGGTTATATCTAGCCTGCGAACGTCGAACTAGTTGCAGAGTGAGGTGACACATACCAGCTCCCAACCATGACTAAAAATTGCCAAGTTTCCCACAGAAGCAACCGGAATCCTGAGATTTAGCAAGTTAACGCCATTGGATCAGAGCCGAGCAAGGGCATTCAATGTGTGTATACGCAATGGGCAAGAATTCAACACAAACAAATATAAACATGATGCGAATGATTAACAGTTTCTCGTGTTATATATAACCTGCAAACGTCAAATTGTTGCAGAGTGAGGCGACACATACCAGCTCCCAACCATGACTGAAAATTGACAAGTTTCTCACAGAAGCAACCGGAATCCCGAGATTTAACAAGTCAAGGCCACTGGATCAATGGCAAGGGTATTCAATGGGTGTATACGCAATGGGCAAGAATTCAACACAGACAAATATAAACATGGTGCGAATGAGTAAATTTGTCTCGGGTTATATCTAACCTGCGAACGTCGAACTAGTTGCAGAGTGAGGCGACACATACCAGCTCCCAACCACGACTAAAAATTGCCAAGTTTCCCACAGAAGCAACCGGAATCCTGAGATTTAACAAGTCAAGGCCACTGGATAAGAGCCGAGCAAGGGCATTCAATGGGTGTATACACACTGGGTAAGAATTCAACACAAACAAATTTAAACATGATGCGAATGAAGAACATTTTATCGGGTTATATCTACCTTGCGAACTAAAAATTGTCGAATTTCTCACAGAAGCAGCCGGAAACCCGAGATTTAGCAAGTTAACGCCATTGGATCAGAGCCGAGCAAGGGCATTCAATGGGTTTATACGCAATGGGCAAAAATTCAACACAGAAAAATATCAACATGATGCGAATGAGTAACAGTTTCTCGGGTTATATCCAACCTGCGAACGTTAAACTAGTTGCAGAGTGAGGCGACACATACCAGCTCCCAACCATGACTAAAAAATGCCAAGTTTCTCACAGAAGCAGCCGGAAACCAGAGATTTAGCAAGTTAGGGCCATTGGATCAGAGCCGAGCAAGGGCATTCAATGGGTGTATACTCAATGGGCAAGAATTCAACACAGAAAAATATAAACATGATGCGAATGAGTAACAGTTTCTCGTGTTATATCTAACCTGCAAACGTCAAACTTGTTGCAGAATGAGGCGACACATACCAGCTCCCAATCCATGACTGAAAATTGACAAGTTTCTCACAGAAGCAACCGGAATCCCGAGATTTAACAAGTCAAGGCCACTGGATCAAGGGCAAGGGCATTCAATGGATGTATACGCAATGGGCAAGAATTCAAAAACAAAATATACACATGATGCGAATGAGTAACATTTTCTCGGGTTATATCTAACCTGCGAACGTCAAACTAGTTGCAGAGTGAGGCGACACATACCAGCTCCCAACCACGACTAAAAATTGCCAAGTTTCCCACAGAAGCAACCGGAATCCTGAGATTTAACAAGTCAAGGCCACTGGTTAAGAGCCGAGCAAGGGCATTCAATGGGTGTATACACACTGGGTAAGAATTCAACACAAACAAATTTAAACATGATGCGAATGAAGAACATTTTATCGGGTTATATCTAACCTGCGAACTAAAAATTGTCGAATTTCTCACAGAAGCAGCCGGAAACCCGAGATTTAGCAAGTTAACGCCATTGGATCAGAGCCGAGCAAGGGCATTCAATGGGTTTATACGCAATGGGCAAAAATTCAACACAGAAAAATATAAACATGATGCGAATGAGTAACAGTTTCTCGGGTTATATCCAACCTGCGAACGTTAAACTAGTTGCAGAGTGAGGCGACACATACCAGCTCCCAATCCATGACAAAAAATTGCAAAGTTTCTCACAGGAGCAGCCGGAAACCAGATATTTAACAAGTCAAGGCCACTGGATCAGAGCCGAGCAAGGGCATTCAATGGGTGTATACGCAATGGGCAATAATTCAACACAGACAAATATAAACATGATGCGAATGAGTAACAGTTTCTCGGGTTATATCTAACCTGCGAACGTCAAACTAGTTGCAGAGTGAGGCAACACATACCAGCTCCCAATCCATGACTGAAAATTGACAAGTTTCTCATAGAAGCAACCGGAATCCCGAGATTTAACAAGTCAAGGCCACTGGATCAAGGGCAAGGGTATTCAATGGGTGTATACGCAATGGGCAAGAATTCAACACAGAAAAATTTAAACATGATGCGATGAGCAACATTTTCTCGTGTTATATCTAACCTGCAAACGTCAAATTGTTGCAGAGTGAGGCGACACATACCAGCTCCCAATCCATGACTGAAAATAGAAAAGTTTCTCACAGAAGCAACCGGAATCCCGAGATTTAACAAGTCAAGGCCACTGGATCAAGGGCAAGGGCATTCAATGGGTGTATACGCAATGGGCAAGAATTCAACACAGACAAATATAAACATGGTGCGAATGAGTAACATTTTCTCGGGTTCTATCTAATCTGCGAACGTCAAACTTGTTACAGAGTGAGGCGACACATACCAGCCCCCAATCCATCACTAAAAATTGCCGAGTTTCTCACAGCAGCAGCCGGAAACCCGAGATTGAGCAAGTCAAGGCCATTGGATCAGAGCCGAGCAAGGGCATTCAATGGGTGTATACGCAATGGGCAAGAATTCAAAAAAAAATATACACATGATGCGAATGAGTAACATTTTCTCGGGTTATATCTAACCTGCAAACGTCAAACTAGTTGCAGAGTGAGGCGACACATACCAGCTCCCAACCATGACTAAATATTGACAAGTTTCGCACAGAAGCAGCCGGAATCCCGAGATTTAACAAGTCAAGGCCATTGGATCAGAGCCGAGCAAGGGCATTCAATGGGTGTATATACAATGGACAATAATTCAACACAGAAAAAAAAAAAACATGATGCCAATGAGTAACAGTTTCTCGGGTTATATCTAACCTGCAAACGTCAAATTGTTGCAGAGTGAGGCGACACATACCAGCTCCCAATCCATGACTAAAAATTGCCGAGTTTCCCACAGCAGCAACCGGAAACCCGATATTTAGCAAGTTATGGCCATTGGATCAGAGCCGAGCAAGGGTATTCAATGGGTGCATAGGCAATGGGCAAGAATTCAACACAGAAAAATATAAACATGATGCGAATGAGTAACATATTTTATCGGGTTATATCTAACCTGCGAACTAGTTGCAGAGTGAGGCGACACATACCAGCTTCCAACCATGACTAAAAATTGCCAAGTTTCTCACAGAAGCAGCGGGAAACCCGAAATTTAGCAAGTCAAGGCGACTGGATCAAGGGCAAGGGCATTCAATTGGTGTATACGCAATGGGCAACAATTCAACACAGAAAAATATAAACATGATTCGAATGAGTAACATTTTCTCGGGATATATCTAATCTACGAACGTCAAACTTGTTGCAGAGTGAGGCGACACATACCAGCTCCCAATCCATGACTACAAATTGCCGAGTTTCCCACAGCAGCAGCCGGAAACCCGAGATTGAGCAAGTCAAGGCCATTGGATCAGAGCCGAGCAAGGGGTGTATACGCAATGGGCAATAATTCAACACAATAAAAAGGTAAACATGATGCGAATGAGTAACATTTTTCGGGTTATATCTAATCTGCGAAAGTCAAACTTGTTGCAGAGTGAGGCGACACATACCAGCTTCCAATCCATGACTATAAATTGCCGAGTTTCTCACAGAAGCAGCCGGAATCCCGAGATTTAACAAGTTAAGGCCATTGGATAAGAGCCGAGCAAGGGCATTCAATGGTTGCATACGCAATGGGCAAGAATTCAACACAGAAAAATATAAACATGATGCGAATGAGTAACTGTTTCTCGGGTTATATCTAACCTGCAAACGTCAAATTGTTGCAGAGTGGGGCGACACATACTAGCTCCCAATCCATGATTAAAAATTGCCGAGTTTCCCACATCAGCAGCCGGAAACCCGAGATTTAGCAAGTTAAGGCCATTGGATCAGAGCCGAGCAAGGGCATTTAATGGGTGTATACGCAATAGGCAAGAATTCAACACAGAAAAATATAAACATGATGCGAATGAGTAGCATTTTCTCGGGTTATATCTAATCTGCGAACGTCAAACTTGTTGCAGAGTGAGGCGACACATACCAGCTCCCAACTATGACTAAATATTGACAAGTTTCTCACAGAAGCAGCCGGAATCCCGATATTTAACAAGTCAAGGCCATTGGATCAGAGCCGAGCAAGGGCATTCAATGGGTGTATATACAATGGGCAAGAATTCAACACAGAAAAATATAAACATGATGCGAATGAGTAACATTTTCTCGGGTTATATCTAACCTGCGAACGTCAAACTAGTTGCAGAGTGAGGCGACACATACCTGCTCCCAACAATGACTACAAATTGTTAAGTTTCTCACAGAAGCAGCCGGAAACCCGAGATTTAGCAAGTTAAGGCCATTGTATCAGAGCCGAGCAAGGGCATTCAATGGGTGTATACGCAATGGGCAAGAATTCAACTCAGAAAAATATAAACATGATGCGAATGAGTAACATATTTTCTCGGGTTATATCTAATCTGCGAAAGTCAAACTTGTTGCAGAGTGAGGCGACACATACCAGCTTCCAATCCATGACTATAAATTGCCGAGTTTCTCACAGAAGCAGCCGGAAACCTGCGATTTTGCAAGTTAATGCCATTGGATCAGAGCCGAGCAAGGGCATTCAATGGGTGTATACGCAATGGGCAAGAATTCAAAAAAAATAATATACACATGATGCGAATGAGTAACATTTTCTCGGGTTATATCTAACCTGCGAACGTCAAACTAGTTGCAGAGTGAGGCGACACATACCAGCTCCCAACCATGACTAAATATTTACAAGTTTCGCACAGAAGCAGCCGGAATCCCGAGATTTAACAAGTCAAGGCCATTGGATCAGAGCCGAGCAAGGGCATTCAATGGGTGTATATACAATGGACAATAATTCAACACAGAAAAAAAAAAAAATTGATGCCAATGAGTAACAGTTTCTCGGGTTATATCTAACCTGCAAACGTCAAATTGTTGCAGAGTGAGGCGATACATACCAGCTCCCAATCCGTGACTAAAAATTGCCAAGTTTCTCGCAGAAGCAGCCTGGAAACCCGAGATTTCGCAAGTTAAGGCCATTGGATCAGAGCCGAGCAAGGGCATTTAATGGGTGTATACGCAATGGGCAAGAATTCAACACAGAAAAATATAAACATGATGCGAATGAGTAGCATTTTCTCGGGTTATATCTAATCTGCGAACGTCAAACTTGTTGCAGAGTGAGGCGACACATACCAGCTCCCAATCCATGACTAAAAATTGCCGAGTTTCCCACAGCAGCAACCGGAAACCCGATATTTAGCAAGTTATGGCCATTGGATCAGAGCCGAGCAAGGGTATTCAATGGGTGCATAGGCAATGGGCAAGAATTCAACACAGACAAATATAAACATGATGCGAATGAGTAACATATTTTATCGGGTTATATCTAACCTGCGAACTAGTTGCAGAGTGAGGCGACACATACCAGCTCCCAACCATGACTACAAATTGCCAAGTTTCTCACAGAAGCAGCGGGAAACCCGAAATTTAGCAAGTCAAGGCGACTGGATCAAGGGCAAGGGCATTCAATTGGTGTATACGCAATGGGCAACAATTCAACACAGAAAAATATAAACATGATTCGAATGAGTAACATTTTCTCGGGATATATCTAATCTACGAACGTCAAACTTGTTGCAGAGTGAGGCGACACATACCAGCTCCCAATCCATGACTACAAATTGCCGAGTTTCCCACAGCAGCAGCCGGAAACCCGAGATTGAGCAAGTCAAGGCCATTGGATCAGAGCCGAGCAAGGGGTGTATACGCAATGGGCAATAATTCAACACAATAAAAAGGTAAACATGATGCGAATGAGTAACATTTTTCGGGTTATATCTAATCTGCGAAAGTCAAACTTGTTGCAGAGTGAGGCGACACATACCAGCTTCCAATCCATGACTATAAATTGCCGAGTTTCTCACAGAAGCAGCCGGAATCCCGAGATTTAACAAGTTAAGGCCATTGGATAAGAGCCGAGCAAGGGCATTCAATGGTTGCATACGCAATGGGCAAGAATTCAACACAGAAAAATATAAACATGATGCGAATGAGTAACTGTTTCTCGGGTTATATCTAACCTGCAAACGTCAAATTGTTGCAGAGTGGGGCGACACATACTAGCTCCCAATCCATGACTAAAAATTGCCGAGTTTCCCACATCAGCAGCCGGAAACCCGAGATTTAGCAAGTTAAGGCCATTGGATCAGAGCCGAGCAAGGGCATTTAATGGGTGTATACGCAATAGGCAAGAATTCAACACAGAAAAATATAAACATGATGCGAATGAGTAGCATTTTCTCGGGTTATATCTAATCTGCGAACGTCAAACTTGTTGCAGAGTGAGGCGACACATACCAGCTTCCAATCCATGACTATAAATTGCCGAGTGTATAATGGGCAATAATTCAACACAATAAAAAGGTAAACATGATGCGAATGAGTAACATTTTTCGGGTTATATCTAATCTGCGAAAGTCAAACTTGTTGCAGAGTGAGGCGACACATACCAGCTTCCAATCCATGACTATAAATTGCCGAGTTTCTCACATAAGCAGCCGGAAACCTGCGATTTTGCAAGTTAAGGCCATTGGATCAGAGCCGAGCCAGGGCATTCAATGGGTGTATACGCAATGGGCAAGAATTCAACAAAGAAAAATATAAACATGATGCGAATGAGTAACATTTTCTAGGGTTATATCTAACCTGCAAACGTCAAACTAGTTGCAGAGTGAGGCGACACATACCAGCTCCCAACTATGACTAAATATTGACAAGTTTCTCACAGAAGCAGCCGGAATCCCGAGATTTAACAAGTCAAGGCCATTGGATCAGAGCCGAGCAAGGGCATTCAATGGGTGTATATACAATGGGCAAGAATTCAACACAGAAAAATATAAACATGATGCGAATGAGTAACATTTTCTCGGGTTATATCTAACCTGCGAACGTCAAACTAGTTGCAGAGTGAGGCGACACATACCTGCTCCCAGCAATGACTACAAATTGTTAAGTTTCTCACAGAAGCAGCCGGAAACCCGAGATTTAGCAAGTTAAGGCCATTGGATCAGAGCCGAGCAAGGGCATTCAATGGGTGTATACGCAATGGGCAAGAATTCAACTCAGAAAAATATAAACATGATGCGAATGAGTAACATATTTTCTCGGGTTATATCTAATCTGCGAAAGTCAAACTTGTTGCAGAGTGAGGCGACACATACCAGCTTCCAATCCATGACTATAAATTGCCGAGTTTCTCACAGAAGCAGCCGGAAACCTGCGATTTTGCAAGTTAAGGCCATTGGATCAGAGCCGAGCAAGGGCATTCAATGGGTGTATACGCAATGGGCAAGAATTCAACAAAGAAAAATATAAACATGATGCGAATGAGTAACATTTTCTAGGGTTATATCTAACCTGCAAACGTCAAACTTGTTGCAGAGTTAGGCGACACATACCAGCTCCCAACTATGACTAAATATTGACAAGTTTCTCACAGAAGCAGCCGGAATCCCGAGATTTAACAAGTCAAGGCCATTGGATCAGAGCCGAGCAAGGGCATTCAATGGGTGTATATACAATGGGCAAGAATTCAACTCAGAAAAATATAAACATGATGCGAATGAGTAACATATTTTCTCGGGTTATATCTAACCTGCGAACGCCAAACTAGTTACAGAGTGAGGCGACACATACCAGCTCCCAACCATGACTAAAAATTGCCAAGTTTCTCACAGAAGCAGCCGGAAACCAGAGATTTAGCAAGTTAAGGCCATTGGATAAGAGCCGAGCAAGGGCATTCAATGGTTGCATACGCAATGGGCAAGAATTCAACACAGAAAAATATAAACATGATGCGAATGAGTAACTGTTTCTCGGGTTATATCTAACCTGCAAACGTCAAATTGTTGCAGAGTGGGGCGACACATACCAGCTCCCAATCCATGACTGAAAATTGCCGAGTTTCCCACATCAGCAGCCGGAAACCCGAGATTTAGCAAGTTAAGGTCATTAGATCAGAGCCGAGCAAGGGCATTCAATGGGTGCATACGCAATGGGCAAGAATTCAACACAGAAAAATATAAACATGATGCGAATGAGTAACATTTTATCGGGTTATATCTAACCTGCGAACGTCAAACTTGTTGCAGAGTGAGACGACACATACCAGCTCCCAATCCATGACTAAAAATTGCCAAGTTTCTCACAGAAGCAGCCGGAAACCCGAGATTTAGCAAGTTAAGGCCATTGGATCAGAGCCGAGCAAGGGCATTCAATGTGTGTATACGCAATGGGCAAGAATTCAACACAGAAAAATATAAACATGATGCGAATGAGTAACAGTTTCTCGTGTTATATCTAACCTGCAAACGTCAAATTGTTGCAGAGTGAGGCGACACATACCAGCTCCCAATCCATGACTGAAAATAGAAAGGTTTCTCACAGAAGCAACCGGAATCCCGAGATTTAACAAGTCAAGGCCACTGGATCAAGGGCAAGGGCATTCAATGGGTGTATACGCAATGGGCAAGAATTCAACACAGACAAATAATAATAATAATAATAATAATAGGCATTTAGAACGCTTTACACAAGAGTACCAAAGCGTGTACAAAGGTCAACCATTAATAAATTCAAGAACACATGATTAAAATAAATATGATTTCAAAAGTTTCTTGAAACTGTCAACAGATTGCGCAGCTCTGATGGCAGAAGGCAGTCCATTCCAGGCCTTAACAGCAATGATATTGAATCTTTTTTCTGCAAATACTGAGTTACTGACTTTTGGCATAGTCAAGCGGGTGGAGTCCATAGAGGATCTTAGTGGGCGAGCTGGAGCATATTTTGTGAAATAGTCCGAAAGATACAATGGGGCGTGATTGTTTAAACATTTAAAAACATACAGCAAAACTTTGAAGAGGATCCGCTTAGAGATTGGAAGCCAGTGGAGCTCGTTCAGTAAAGGTGCCACCTCAACTCTTCTCCCAACTGCATAAACGGCCCTCGCAGCGCTATTTTGAAGACGCTGAAGGCGAGTAGTGTCTTTAGACGACAAGTGAGTGAAAAGGGCATTACAGTAGTCGAGCCGTGATGTAATTAAAGCTCGCGCAACATGGTGGGAGGTGTCAATGTCAATAAATCTACGGATACGCCATAAGTTTTTGATTTGAAAGTTGATGGTTTGGCGGAGACGGTTGACATGATTTGAGAATGACATAGTTGAATTGAAGAAGACTCCCAGGTTTCGAATAACGTCGGAAGGTTTAATATTTGATGTACCAATAGTGAGTTTCAATGGAGGAAGGAGTCTGAGACTATAGGTTGAACCTGCCACAAAAAACTCCGTTTTAGAGTCATTCAGTTTGAGGTAATTTACTGACATCCATGAACGAATTTCAGATATGCAGGCGTTAAGAGTGGTAAGAGAGGCTTCGAGATCACCAGGCACACGAGGATTAAATGATGTGTACAATTGAGTGTCATCAGCATATATATGATAGTCTATATTGTGTTTTCGAGCAATTTCTCCAACTGGTGCAATGTAGGTAGTGAATGTCAGGGGACCGAGCACTGATCCTTGTGGTACTCCAAAATCAGCTACAGATGGGTCCGACAGGTGACCTCCTATGTTGACTTGACTTAACCACCCCTGCAAATATGATGCAACCCATTTGAGAGCGACACCAGATACAGCAAAACGCTTTTCAAGTCGACTTAAGAGGATGTTATGATCTACAGAGTCGAAAGCAGCGAATGAGTAACATTTTCTCGGGTTCTATCTAATCTGCGAACGTCAAACTTGTTACAGAGTGAGGCGACACATACCAGCCCCCAATCCATGACTAAAAATTGCCGAGTTTCTCACAGCAGCAGCCGGAAACCCGAGATTGAGCAAGTCAAGGCCATTGGATCAGAGCCGAGCAAGGGCATTCAATGGGTGTATACGCAATGGGCAAGAATTCAAAAAAAAAATATACACATGATGCGAATGAGTAACATTTTCTCGGGTTATATCTAACCTGCGAACGTCAAACTAGTTGCAGAGTGAGGCGATACATACCAGCTCCCAACCATGACTAAATATTGACAAGTTTCGCACAGAAGCAGCCGGAATCCCGAGATTTAACAAGTCAAGGCCATTGGATCAGAGCCGAGCAAGGGCATTCAATGGGTGTATATACAATGGACAATAATTCAACACAGAAAAAACAAAAACATGATGCCAATGAGTAACAGTTTCTCGGGTTATATCTAACCTGCAAACGTCAAATTGTTGCAGAGTGAGGCGACACATACCAGCTCCCAATCCATGACTAAAAATTGCCAAGTTTCTCGCAGAAGCAGCCTGGAAACCCGAGATTTCGCAAGTTAAGGCCATTGGATCAGAGCCGAGCAAGGGCATTTAATGGGTGTATACGCAATGGGCAAGAATTCAACACAGAAAAATATAAACATGATGCGAATGAGTAGCATTTTCTCGGGTTATATCTAATCTGCGAACGTCAAACTTGTTGCAGAGTTTGGCGACACATACCAGCTCCCAATCCATGACTAAAAATTGCCGAGTTTCCCACAGCAGCAACCGGAAACCCGATATTTAGCAGGTTATGGCCATTGGATCAGAGCCGAGCAAGGGCATTCAATGGGTGCATAGGCAATGGGCAAGAATTCAACACAGACAAATATAAACATGATGGGAATGAGTAACATATTTTATCGGGTTATATCTAACCTGCGAACTAGTTGCAGAGTGAGGCGACACATACCAGCTCCCAACCATGACTAAAAATTGCCAAGTTTCTCACAGAAGCAGCGGGAAACCCGAAATTTAGCAAGTCAAGGCGACTGGATCAAGGGCAAGGGCATTCAATTGGTGTATACGCAATGGGCAACAATTCAACACAGAAAAATATAAACATGATGCGAATGAGTAACATTTTCTCGGGATATATCTAATCTACGAACGTCAAACTTGTTGCAGAGTGAGGCGACACATACCAGCTCCCAATCCATGACTACAAATTGCCGAGTTTCCCACAGCAGCAGCCGGAAACACGAGATTGAGCAAGTCAAGGCCATTGGATCAGAGCCGAGCAAGGGGTGTATACGCAATGGGCAATAATTCAACACAATAAAAAGGTAAACATGATGCGAATGAGTAACATTTTTCGGGTTATATCTAATCTGCGAAAGTCAAACTTGTTGCAGAGTGAGGCGACACATACCAGCTTCCAATCCATGACTATAAATTGCCGAGTTTCTCACAGAAGCAGCCGGAAACCTGCGATTTTGCAAGTTAAGGCCATTGGATCAGAGCCGAGCAAGGGCATTCAATGGGTGTATACGCAATGGGCAAGAATTCAACAAAGAAAAATATAAACATGATGCGAATGAGTAACATTTTCTAGGGTTATATCTAACCTGCAAACGTCAAACTAGTTGCAGAGTGAGGCGACACATACCAGCTCCCAACTATGACTAAATATTGACAAGTTTCTCACAGAAGCAGCCGGAATCCCGAGATTTAACAAGTCAAGGCCATTGGATCAGAGCCGAGCAAGGGCATTCAATGGGTGTATATACAATGGGCAAGAATTCAACACAGAAAAATATAAACATGATGCGAATGAGTAACATTTTCTCGGGTTATATCTAACCTGCGAACGTCAAACTAGTTGCAGAGTGAGGCGACACATACCAGCTCCCAACAATGACTACAAATTGTTAAGTTTCTCAGAGAAGCAGCCGGAAACCCGAGATTTAGCAAGTTAAGGCCATTGGATCAAAGCCGAGCAAGGGCATTCAATGGGTGTATACGCAATGGGCAAGAATTCTACTCAGAAAAATATAAACATGATGCGAATGAGTAACATATTTTCTCGGGTTATATCTAATCTGCGAATGTCAAACTTGTTGCAGAGTGAGGCGACACATACCAGCTTCCAATCCATGACTATAAATTGCCGAGTTTCTCACAGAAGCAGCCGGAAACCTGCGATTTTGCAAGTTAAGGCCATTGGATCAGAGCCGAGCAAGGGCATTCAATTGGTGTATACGCAATGGGCAAGAATTCAACACAGAAAAATATAAACATGATGCGAATGAGTAACATTTTCTCGGGTTATATCTAACCTGCGAACGTCAAACTAGTTGCAGAGTGAGGCGACACATACCTGCTCCCAACAATGACTACAAATTGTTAAGTTTCTCACAGAAGCAGCCGGAAACCCGAGATTTAGCAAGTTAAGGCCATTGGATCAGAGCCGAGCAAGGGCATTCAATGGGTGTATACGCAATGGGCAAGAATTCAACTCAGAAAAATATAAACATGATGCGAATGAGTAACATATTTTCTCGGGTTATATCTAATCTGCGAAAGTCAAACTTGTTGCAGAGTGAGGCGACACATACCAGCTTCCAATCCATGACTATAAATTGCCGAGTTTCTAACAGAAGCAGCCGGAAACCTGCGATTTTGCAAGTTAAGGCCATTGGATCAGAGCCGAGCAAGGGCATTCAATGGGTGTATACGCAATGGGCAAGAATTCAACAAAGAAAAATATAAACATGATGCGAATGAGTAACATTTTCTAGGGTTATATCTAACCTGCAAACGTCAAACTTGTTGCAGAGTGAGGCGACACATACCAGCTCCCAACTACGACTAAATATTGACAAGTTTCTCACAGAAGCAGCCGGAATCCCGAGATTTAACAAGTCAAGGCCATTGGATCAGAGCCGAGCAAGGGCATTCAATGGGTGTATATACAATGGGCAAGAATTCAACTCAGAAAAATATAAACATGATGCGAATGAGTAACATATTTTCTCGGGTTATATCTAACCTGCGAACGCCAAACTAGTTGCAGAGTGAGGCGACACATACCAGCTCCCAACCATGACTAAAAATTGCCAAGTTTCTCACAGAAGCAGCCGGAAACCAGAGATTTAGCAAGTTAAGGCCATTGGATAAGAGCCGAGCAAGGGCATTCAATGGTTGCATACGCAATGGGCAAGAATTCAACACAGAAAAATATAAACATGATGCGAATGAGTAACTGTTTCTCGGGTTATATCTAACCTGCAAACGTCAAATTGTTGCAGAGTGGGGCGACACATACCAGCTCCCAATCCATGACTAAAAATTGCCGAGTTTCCCACATCAGCATCCGGAAACCCGAGATTTAGCAAGTTAAGGTCATTAGATCAGAGCCGAGCAAGGGCATTCAATGGGTGCATACGCAATGGGCAAGAATTCAACACAGAAAAATATAAACATGATGCGAATGAGTAACATTTTATCGGGTTATATCTAACCTGCGAACGTCAAACTTGTTGCAGAGTGAGACGACACATACCAGCTCCCAATCCATGACTAAAAATTGCCAAGTTTCTCACAGAAGCAGCCGGAAACCCGAGATTTAGCAAGTTAAGGCCATTGGATCAGAGCCGAGCAAGGGCATTCAATGTGTGTATACGCAATGGGCAAGAATTCAACACAGAAAAATATAAACATGATGCGAATGAGTAACAGTTTCTCGTGTTATATCTAACCTGCAAACGTCAAATTGTTGCAGAGTGAGGCGACACATACCAGCTCCCAATCCATGACTGAAAATAGAAAGGTTTCTCACAGAAGCAACCGGAATCCCGAGATTTAACAAGTCAAGGCCACTGGATCAAGGGCAAGGGCATTCAATGGGTGTATACGCAATGGGCAAGAATTCAACACAGACAAATATAAACATGGTGCGAATGAGTAACATTTTCTCGGGTTCTATCTAATCTGCGAACGTCAAACTTGTTACAGAGTGAGGCGACACATACCAGCCCCCAATCCATGACTAAAAATTGCCGAGTTTCTCACAGCAGCAGCCGGAAACCCGAGATTGAGCAAGTCAAGGCCATTGGATCAGAGCCGAGCAAGGGCATTCAATGGGTGTATACGCAATGGGCAAGAATTCAAAAAAAAATTATACACATGATGCGAATGAGTAACATTTTCTCGGGTTATATCTAACCTGCGAACGTCAACCTAGTTGCAGAGTGAGGCGATACATACCAGCTCCCAACCATGACTAAATATTGACAAGTTTCGCACAGAAGCAGCCGGAATCCCGAGATTTAACAAGTCAAGGCCATTGGATCAGAGCCGAGCAAGGGCATTCAATGGGTGTATATACAATGGACAATAATTCAACACAGAAAAAAAAAAAAACATGATGCCAATGAGTAACAGTTTCTCGGGTTATATCTAACCTGCAAACGTCAAATTGTTGCAGAGTGAGGCGACACATACCAGCTCCCAATCCATGACTAAAAATTGCCAAGTTTCTCGCAGAAGCAGCCTGGAAACCCGAGATTTCGCAAGTTAAGGCCATTGGATCAGAGCCGAGCAAGGGCATTTAATGGGTGTATACGCAATGGGCAAGAATTCAACACAGAAAAATATAAACATGATGCGAATGAGTAGCTTTTTCTAAAAATTGCCGAGTTTCTCACAGCAGCAGCCGGAAACCCGAGATTGAGCAAGTCAAGGCCATTGGATCAGAGCCGAGCAAGGGCATTCAATGGGTGTATACGCAATGGGCAAGAATTCAAAAAAAAATTATACACATGATGCGAATGAGTAACATTTTCTCGGGTTATATCTAACCTGCGAACGTCAAACTAGTTGCAGAGTGAGGCGATACATACCAGCTCCCAACCATGACTAAATATTGACAAGTTTCGCACAGAAGCAGCCGGAATCCCGAGATTTAACAAGTCAAGGCCATTGGATCAGAGCCGAGCAAGGGCATTCAATGGGTGTATATACAATGGACAATAATTCAACACAGAAAAAAAACAAAACATGATGCCAATGAGTAACAGTTTCTCGGGTTATATCTAACCTGCAAACGTCAAATTGTTGCAGAGTGAGGCGACACATACCAGCTCCCAATCCATGACTAAAAATTGCCAAGTTTCTCGCAGAAGCAGCCTGGAAACCCGAGATTTCGCAAGTTAAGGCCATTGGATCAGAGCCGAGCAAGGGCATTTAATGGGTGTATACGCAATGGGCAAGAATTCAACACAGAAAAATATAAACATGATGCGAATGAGTAGCATTTTCTCGGGTTATATCTAATCTGCGAACGTCAAACTTGTTGCAGAGTGAGGCGACACATACCAGCTCCCAACCCATGACTAAAAATTGCCAAGTTTCTCACAGAAGCAGCGGGAAACCCGAAATTTAGCAAGTCAAGGCGACTGGATCAAGGGCAAGGGCATTCAATTGGTGTATACGCAATGGGCAACAATTCAACACAGAAAAATATAAACATGATGCGAATGAGTAACATTTTCTCGGGATATATCTAATCTACGAACGTCAAACTTGTTGCAGAGTGAGGCGACACATACCAGCTCCCAATCCATGACTACAAATTGCCGAGTTTCCCACAGCAGCAGCCGGAAACCCGAGATTGAGCAAGTCAAGGCCATTGGATCAGAGCCGAGCAAGGGGTGTATACGCAATGGGCAATAATTCAACACAATAAAAAGGTAAACATGATGCGAATGAGTAACATTTTTCGGGTTATATCTAATCTGCGAAAGTCAAACTTGTTGCAGAGTGAGGCGACACATACCAGCTTCCAATCCATGACTATAAATTGCCGAGTTTCTCACAGAAGCAGCCGGAAACCTGCGATTTTGCAAGTTAAGGCCATTGGATCAGAGCCGAGCAAGGGCATTCAATGGGTGTATAAGCAATGGGCAAGAATTCAACAAAGAAAAATATAAACATGATGCGAATGAGTAACATTTTCTAGGGTTATATCTAACCTGCAAACGTCAAACTAGTTGCAGAGTGAGGCGACACATACCAGCTCCCAACTATGACTAAATATTGACAAGTTTCTCACAGAAGCAGCCGGAATCCCGAGATTTAACAAGTCAAGGCCATTGGATCAGAGCCGAGCAAGGGCATTCAATGGGTGTATATACAATGGGCAAGAATTCAACACAGAAAAATATAAACATGATGCGAATGAGTAACATTTTCTCGGGTTATATCTAACCTGCGAACGTCAAACTAGTTGCAGAGTGAGGCGACACATACCAGCTCCCAACAATGACTACAAATTGCCGAGTTTCTCACAGAAGCAGCCGGAAACCTGCGATTTTGCAAGTTAAGGCCATTGGATCAGAGCCGAGCAAGGGCATTCAATGGGTGTATACGCAATGGGCAAGAATTCAACAAAGAAAAATATAAACATGATGCGAATGAGTAACATTTTCTAGGGTTATATCTAACCTGCAAACGTCAAACTAGTTGCAGAGTGAGGCGACACATACCAGCTCCCAACTATGACTAAATATTGACAAGTTTCTCACAGAAGCAGCCGGAATCCCGAGATTTAACAAGTCAAGGCCATTGGATCAGAGCCGAGCAAGGGCATTCAATGGGTGTATATACAATGGGCAAGAATTCAACTCAGAAAAATATCAACATGATGCGAATGAGTAACATATTTTCTCGGGTTATATCTAACCTGCGAACGCCAAACTAGTTGCAGAGTGAGGCGACACATACCAGCTCCCAACCATGACTAAAAATTGCCAAGTGTCTCACAGAAGCAGCCGGAAACCAGAGATTTAGCAAGTTAAGGCCATTGGATAAGAGCCGAGCAAGGGCATTCAATGGTTGCATACGCAATGGGCAAGAATTCAACACAGAAAAATATAAACATGATGCGAATGAGTAACTGTTTCTCGGGTTATATCTAACCTGCAAACGTCAAATTGTTGCAGAGTGGGGCGACACATACCAGCTCCCAATCCATGACTAAAAATTGCCGAGTTTCCCACATCAGCAGCCGGAAACCCGAGATTTTGCAAGTTAAGGTCATTAGATCAGAGCCGAGCAAGGGCATTCAATGGGTGCATACGCAATGGGCAAGAATTCAACACAGAAAAATATAAACATGATGCGAATGAGTAACATTTGTTCGGGTTATATCTAACCTGCGAAGGTCAAACATGTTGCAGAGTGAGACGACACATACCAGCTCCCAATCCATGACTAATAATTGCCAAGTTTCTCACAGAAGCAGCCGGAAACCCGATATTTAGCAAGTTAAGGCCATTGGATCAGAGCCGAGCAAGGGCATTCAATGGGTGTATACGCAATGGTAAAGAATTCAACACAGAAAAATATCAACATGATGCGAATGAGTAACATATTTTCTCGGGTTATATCTAACCTGCGAACGTCAAACTAGTTGCAGAGTGAGGCGACACATACCAGATCCCAACCATGACTAAAAATTGCCAAGTTTCTCACAAGGGCAGCCGCAAACCCGAAATTTAGCAAGTCAAGGCCACTGGATCAAGGGCAAGGGCATTCAATTGGTGTATACGCAATGAGCAAGAATTCAACACAGAAAATCATAAACATGATGCGAATGAGTAACATTTTCTCGGGTTATATCTAATCTACGAACGTCAAACTTGTTGCAGAGTGAGACGACACATACCAGCTCCCAATCCATGACTAATAATTGCCAAGTTTCTCACAGAAGCAGCCGGAAACCCGATATTTAGCAAGTTAAGGCCATTGGATCAGAGCCGAGCAAGGGCATTCAATGGGTGTATACGCAATGGGCAAGAATTCAACACAGAAAAATATAAACATGATGCGAATGAGTAACATATTTTCTCGGGTTATATCTAACCTGCGAACGTCAAACTAGTTGCAGAGTGAGGCGACACATACCAGCTCCCAACCATGACTAAAAATTGCCAAGTTTCTCACAGAAGCAGCCGGAAACCCGATATTTAGCAAGCTAAGGCCATTCAATTGGTGTATACGCAATGGGCAAGAATTCAACACAGAAAAATATAAACATGATGCGAATGAGTAACATTTTCTAGGGTTATATCTAACCTGCAAACGTCAAACTAGTTGCAGAGTGAGGCGACACATACCAGCTCCCAACTATGACTAAATATTGACAAGTTTCTCACAGAAGCAGCCGGAATCCCGAGATTTAACAAGTCAAGGCCATTGGATCAGAGCCGAGCAAGGGCATTCAATGGGTGTATATACAATGGGCAAGAATTCAACACAGAAAAATATAAACATGATGCGAATGAGTAACATTTTCTCGGGTTATATCTAACCTGCGAACGTCAAACTAGTTGCAGAGTGAGGCGACACATACCAGCTCCCAACAATGACTACAAATTGTTAAGTTTCTCAGAGAAGCAGCCGGAAACCCGAGATTTAGCAAGTTAAGGCCATTGGATCAGAGCCGAGCAAGGGCATTCAATGGGTGTATACGCAATGGGCAAGAATTCAACTCAGAAAAATATAAACATGATGCGAATGAGTAACATATTTTCTCGGGTTATATCTAATCTGCGAAAGTCAAACTTGTTGCAGAGTGAGGCGACACATACCAGCTTCCAATCCATGACTATAAATTGCCGAGTTTCTCACAGAAGCAGCCGGAAACCTGCGATTTTGCAAGTTAAGGCCATTGGATCAGAGCCGAGCAAGGGCATTCAATGGGTGTATACGCAATGGGCAAGAATTCAACACAGAAAAATATAAACATGATGCGAATGAGTAACATTTTCTCGGGTTATATCTAACCTGCGAACGTCAAACTAGTTGCAGAGTGAGGCGACACATACCTGCTCCCAACAATGACTACAAATTGTTAAGTTTCTCACAGAAGCAGCCGGAAACCCGAGATTTAGCAAGTTAAGGCCATTGGATCAGAGCCGAGCAAGGGCATTCAATGGGTGTATACGCAATGGGCAAGAATTCAACTCAGAAAAATATAAACATGATGCGAATGAGTAACATATTTTCTCGGGTTATATCTAATCTGCGAAAGTCAAACTTGTTGCAGAGTGAGGCGACACATACCAGCTTCCAATCCATGACTATAAATTGCCGAGTTTCTCACAGAAGCAGCCGGAAACCTGCGATTTTGCAAGTTAAGGCCATTGGATCAGAGCCGAGCAAGGGCATTCAATGGGTGTATACGCAATGGGCAAGAATTCAACAAAGAAAAATATAAACATGATGCGAATGAGTAACATTTTCTAGGGTTATATCTAACCTGCAAACGTCAAACTTGTTGCAGAGTGAGGCGACACATACCAGCTCCCAACTATGACTAAATATTGACAAGTTTCTCACAGAAGCAGCCGGAATCCCGAGATTTAACAAGTCAAGGCCATTGGATCAGAGCCGAGCAAGGGCATTCAATGGGTGTATATACAATGGGCAAGAATTCAACACAGAAAAATATAAACATGATGCGAATGAGTAACATTTTCTCGGGTTATATCTAACCTGCGAACGTCAAACTAGTTGCAGAGTGAGGCGACACATACCAGCTCCCAACAATGACTACAAATTGTTAAGTTTCTCAGAGAAGCAGCCGGAAACCCGAGATTTAGCAAGTTAAAGCCATTGGATCAGAGCCGAGCAAGGGCATTCAATGGGTGTATACGCAATGGGCAAGAATTCAACTCAGAAAAATATAAACATGATGCGAATGAGTAACATATTTTCTCGGGTTATATCTAATCTGCGAAAGTCAAACTTGTTGCAGAGTGAGGCGACACATACCAGCTTCCAATCCATGACTATAAATTGCCGAGTTTCTCACAGAAGCAGCCGGAAACCTGCGATTTTGCAAGTTAAGGCCATTGGATCAGAGCCGAGCAAGGGCATTCAATGGGTGTATACGCAATGGGCAAGAATTCAACACAGAAAAATATAAACATGATGCGAATGAGTAACATTTTCTCGGGTTATATCTAACCTGCGAACGTCAAACTAGTTGCAGAGTGAGGCGACACATACCTGCTCCCAACAATGACTACAAATTGTTAAGTTTCTCACAGAAGCAGCCGGAAACCCGAGATTTAGCAAGTTAAGGCCATTGGATCAGAGCCGAGCAAGGGCATTCAATGGGTGTATACGCAATGGGCAAGAATTCAACTCAGAAAAATATAAACATGATGCGAATGAGTAACATATTTTCTCGGGTTATATCTAATCTGCGAAAGTCAAACTTGTTGCAGAGTGAGGCGACACATACCAGCTTCCAATCCATGACTATAAATTGCCGAGTTTCTCACAGAAGCAGCCGGAAACCTGCGATTTTGCAAGTTAAGGCCATTGGATCAGAGCCGAGCAAGGGCATTCAATGGGTGTATACGCAATGGGCAAGAATTCAACAAAGAAAAATATAAACATGATGCGAATGAGTAACATTTTCTAGGGTTATATCTAACCTGCAAACGTCAAACTTGTTGCAGAGTGAGGCGACACATACCAGCTCCCAACTATGACTAAATATTGACAAGTTTCTCACAGAAGCAGCCGGAATCCCGAGATTTAACAAGTCAAGGCCATTGGATCAGAGCCGAGCAAGGGCATTCAATGGGTGTATATACAATGGGCAAGAATTCAACTCAGAAAAATATAAACATGATGCAAATGAGTAACATATTTTCTCGGGTTATATCTAACCTGCGAACGCCAAACTAGTTGCAGAGTGAGGCGACACATACCAGCTCCCAACCATGACTAAAAATTGCCAAGTTTCTCACAGAAGCAGCCGGAAACCAGAGATTTAGCAAGTTAAGGCCATTGGATAAGAGCCGAGCAAGGGCATTCAATGGTTGCATACGCAATGGGCAAGAATTCAACACAGGAAAAATATAAACATGATGCGAATGAGTAACTGTTTCTCGGGTTATATCTAACCTGCAAACGTCAAATTGTTGCAGAGTGGGGCGACACATACCAGCTCCCAATCCATGACTAAAAATTGCCGAGTTTCCCACATCAGCAGCTGGAAACCCGAGATTTAGCAAGTTAAGGTCATTAGATCAGAGCCGAGCAAGGGCATTCAATGGGTGCATACGCAATGGGCTAGAATTCAACACAGAAAAATATAAACATGATGCGAATGAGTAACATTTTATCGGGTTATATCTAACCTGCGAACGTCAAACTTGTTGCAGAGTGAGACGACACATACCAGCTCCCAATCCATGACTAAAAATTGCCAAGTTTCTCACAGAAGCAGCCGGAAACCCGAGATTTAGCAAGTTAAGGCCATTGGATCAGAGCCGAGCAAGGGCATTCAATGTGTGTATACGCAATGGGCAAGAATTCAACACAGAAAAATATAAACATGATGCGAATGAGTAACAGTTTCTCGTGTTATATCTAACCTGCAAACGTCAAATTGTTGCAGAGTGAGGCGACACATACCAGCTCCCAATCCATGACTGAAAATAGAAAGGTTTCTCACAGAAGCAACCGGAATCCCGAGATTTAACAAGTCAAGGCCACTGGATCAAGGGCAAGGGCATTCAATGGGTGTATACGCAATGGGCAAGAATTCAACACAGACAAATATAAACATGGTGCGAATAAGTAACATTTTCTCGGGTTCTATCTAATCTGCGAACGTCAAACTTGTTACAGAGTGAGGCGACACATACCAGCCCCCAATCCATGACTAAAAATTGCCGAGTTTCTCACAGCAGCAGCCGGAAACCCGAGATTGAGCAAGTCAAGGCCATTGGATCAGAGCCGAGCAAGGGCATTCAATGGGTGTATACGCAATGGGCAAGAATTCAAAAAAAAAATATACACATGATGCGAATGAGTAACATTTTCTCGGGTTATATCTAACCTGCGAACGTCAAACTAGTTGCAGAGTGAGGCGATACATACCAGCTCCCAACCATGACTAAATATTGACAAGTTTCGCACAGAAGCAGCCGGAATCCCGAGATTTAACAAGTCAAGGCCATTGGATCAGAGCCGAGCAAGGGCATTCAATGGGTGTATATACAATGGACAATAATTCAACACAGAAAAAAAAAAAAACATGATGCCAATGAGTAACAGTTTCTCGGGTTATATCTAACCTGCAAACGTCAAATTGTTGCAGAGTGAGGCGACACATACCAGCTCCCAATCCATGACTAAAAATTGCCAAGTTTCTCGCAGAAGCAGCCTGGAAACCCGAGATTTCGCAAGTTAAGGCCATTGGATCAGAGCCGAGCAAGGGCATTTAATGGGTGTATACGCAATGGGCAAGAATTCAACACAGAAAAATATAAACATGATGCGAATGAGTAGCATTTTCTCGGGTTATATCTAATCTGCGAACGTCAAACTTGTTGCAGAGTGAGGCGACACATACCAGCTCCCAACCCATGACTAAAAATTGCCAAGTTTCTCACAGAAGCAGCGGGAAACCCGAAATTTAGCAAGTCAAGGCGACTGGATCAAGGGCAAGGGCATTCAATTGGTGTATACGCAATGGGCAACAATTCAACACAGAAAAATATAAACATGATGCGAATGAGTAACATTTTCTCGGGATATATCTAATCTACGAACGTCAAACTTGTTGCAGAGTGAGGCGACACATACCAGCTCCCAATCCATGACTACAAATTGCCGAGTTTCCCACAGCAGCAGCCGGAAACCCGAGATTGAGCAAGTCAAGGCCATTGGATCAGAGCCGAGCAAGGGGTGTATACGCAATGGGCAATAATTCAACACAATAAAAAGGTAAACATGATTGCGAATGAGTAACATTTTTCGGGTTATATCTAATCTGCGAAAGTCAAACTTGTTGCAGAGTGAGGCGACACATACCAGCTTCCAATCCATGACTATAAATTGCCGAATTTCTCACAGAAGCAGCCGGAAACCTGCGATTTTGCAAGTTAAGGCCATTGGATCAGAGCCGAGCAAGGGCATTCAATGGGTGTATACGCAATGGGCAAGAATTCAACAAAGAAAAATATAAACATGATGCGAATGAGTAACATTTTCTAGGGTTATATCTAACCTGCAAACGTCAAACTAGTTGCAGAGTGAGGCGACACATACCAGCTCCCAACTATGACTAAATATTGACAAGTTTCTCACAGAAGCAGCCGGAATCCCGAGATTTAACAAGTCAAGGCCATTGGATCAGAGCCGAGCAAGGGCATTCAATGGGTGTATATACAATGGGCAAGAATTCAACACAGAAAAATATAAACATGATGCGAATGAGTAACATTTTCTCGGGTTATATCTAACCTGCGAACGTCAAACTAGTTGCAGAGTGAGGCGACACATACCAGCTCCCAACAATGACTACAAATTGTTAAGTTTCTCAGAGAAGCAGCCGGAAACCCGAGATTTAGCAAGTTAAGGCCATTGGATCAGAGCCGAGCAAGGGCATTCAATGGGTGTATACGCAATGGGCAAGAATTCAACTCAGAAAAATATAAACATGATGCGAATGAGTAACATATTTTCTCGGGTTATATCTAATCTGCGAAAGTCAAACTTGTTGCAGAGTGAGGCGACACATACCAGCTTCCAATCCATGACTATAAATTGCCGAGTTTCTCACAGAAGCAGCCGGAAACCTGCGATTTTGCAAGTTAAGGCCATTGGATCAGAGCCGAGCAAGGGCATTCAATTGGTGTATACGCAATGGGCAAGAATTCAACAAAGAAAAATATAAACATGATGCGAATGAGTAACATTTTCTAGGGTTATATCTAACCTGCAAACGTCAAACTAGTTGCAGAGTGAGGCGACACATACCAGCTCCCAACTATGACTAAATATTGACAAGTTTCTCACAGAAGCAGCCGGAATCCCGAGATTTAACAAGTCAAGGCCATTGGATCAGAGCCGAGCAAGGGCATTCAATGGGTGTATATACAATGGGCAAGAATTCAACTCAGAAAAATATCAACATGATGCGAATGAGTAACATATTTTCTCGGGTTATATCTAACCTGCGAACGCCAAACTAGTTGCAGAGTGAGGCGACACATACCAGCTCCCAACCATGACTAAAAATTGCCAAGTGTCTCACAGAAGCAGCCGGAAACCAGAGATTTAGCAAGTTAAGGCCATTGGATAAGAGCCGAGCAAGGGCATTCAATGGTTGCATACGCAATGGGCAAGAATTCAACACAGAAAAATATAAACATGATGCGAATGAGTAACTGTTTCTCGGGTTATATCTAACCTGCAAACGTCAAATTGTTGCAGAGTGGGGCGACACATACCAGCTCCCAATCCATGACTAAAAATTGCCGAGTTTCCCACATCAGCAGCCGGAAACCCGAGATTTAGCAAGTTAAGGTCATTAGATCAGAGCCGAGCAAGGGCATTCAATGGGTGCATACGCAATGGGCAAGAATTCAACACAGAAAAATATAAACATGATGCGAATGAGTAACATTTGTTCGGGTTATATCTAACCTGCGAAGGTCAAACATGTTGCAGAGTGAGGCGACACATACCAGCTCCCAACAATGACTACAAATTGTTAAGTTTCTCAGAGAAGCAGCCGGAAACCCGAGATTTAGCAAGTTAAGGCCATTGGATCAGAGCCGAGCAAGGGCATTCAATGGGTGTATACGCAATGGGCAAGAATTCAACTCAGAAAAATATAAACATGATGCGAATGAGTAACATATTTTCTCGGGTTATATCTAATCTGCGAAAGTCAAACTTGTTGCAGAGTGAGGCGACACATACCAGCTTCCAATCCATGACTATAAATTGCCGAGTTTCTCACAGAAGCAGCCGGAAACCTGCGATTTTGCAAGTCAAGGCCATTGGATCAGAGCCGAGCAAGGGCATTCAATTGGTGTATACGCAATGGGCAAGAATTCAACAAAGAAAAATATAAACATGATGCGAATGAGTAACATTTTCTAGGGTTATATCTAACCTGCAAACGTCAAACTAGTTGCAGAGTGAGGCGACACATACCAGCTCCCAACTATGACTAAATATTGACAAGTTTCTCACAGAAGCAGCCGGAATCCCGAGATTTAACAAGTCAAGGCCATTGGATCAGAGCCGAGCAAGGGCATTCAATGGGTGTATATACAATGGGCAAGAATTCAACTCAGAAAAATATCAACATGATGCGAATGAGTAACATATTTTCTCGGGTTATATCTAACCTGCGAACGCCAAACTAGTTGCAGAGTGAGGCGACACATACCAGCTCCCAACCATGACTAAAAATTGCCAAGTGTCTCACAGAAGCAGCCGGAAACCAGAGATTTAGCAAGTTAAGGCCATTGGATAAGAGCCGAGCAAGGGCATTCAATGGTTGCATACGCAATGGGCAAGAATTCAACACAGAAAAATATAAACATGATGCGAATGAGTAACTGTTTCTCGGGTTATATCTAACCTGCAAACGTCAAATTGTTGCAGAGTGGGGCGACACATACCAGCTCCCAATCCATGACTAAAAATTGCCGAGTTTCCCACATCAGCAGCCGGAAACCCGAGATTTAGCAAGTTAAGGTCATTAGATCAGAGCCGAGCAAGGGCATTCAATGGGTGCATACGCAATGGGCAAGAATTCAACACAGAAAAATATAAACATGATGCGAATGAGTAACATTTGTTCGGGTTATATCTAACCTGCGAAGGTCAAACATGTTGCAGAGTGAGACGACACATACCAGCTCCCAATCCATGACTAATAATTGCCAAGTTTCTCACAGAAGCAGCCGGAAACCCGATATTTAGCAAGTTAAGGCCATTGGATCAGAGCCGAGCAAGGGCATTCAATGGGTGTATACGCAATGGTAAAGAATTCAACACAGAAAAATATCAACATGATGCGAATGAGTAACATATTTTCTCGGGTTATATCTAACCTGCGAACGTCAAACTAGTTGCAGAGTGAGGCGACACATACCAGATCCCAACCATGACTAAAAATTGCCAAGTTTCTCACAAGGGCAGCCGCAAACCCGAAATTTAGCAAGTCAAGGCCACTGGATCAAGGGCAAGGGCATTCAATTGGTGTATACGCAATGAGCAAGAATTCAACACAGAAAATCATAAACATGATGCGAATGAGTAACAGTTTCTCGGGTTATATTTAACCTGCAAACGTCAAATTGTTGCAGAGTGAGGCGACACATACCAGCTCCCAATCCATGACTACAAATTGCCAAGTTTCTCACAGAAGCAGCCGGAAACCCGAAATTTAGCAAGTCAAGGCCACTGGATCAAGTTCAAGGGCATTCAATTGGTGTATACGCAATGGGCAAGAATTCAACACAGAAAAATATAAACATGATGCGAATGAGTAACATTTTCTCGGGTTATATATAATCTACGAACGTCAAACTTGTTGCAGAGTGAGGCGACACTTACCAGCTCCCAATCCATGACTAAACATTGCCGAGTTTCTCACAGCAGCAGCCGAAAACCCGAGATTGAGCAAGTCAAGGCCATTGGATCAGAGCCGAGCAAGGGGTGTATACGCAATGGGCAAGATTTCAACACAATAAAAATGTAAACATGATGCGAATGAGTAACATTTTCTCGGGTTATATCTAATCTGCGAACGTCAAACTTGTTGCAGAGTGAGGCGACACATACCAGCTTCCAATCCATGACTACAAATTGCCGAGTTTCTCACAGAAGCAGCCGGAAACCTGCGATTTTGCAAGTTAAGGCCATTGGATAAGAGCCGAGAAAGGGCATTCAATGGGTGTATACGCAATGGGCAAGAATTCAAAAAAAAAATATACACATGATGCGAATGAGTAACATTTTCTCGGGTTATATCTAACCTGCGAACGTCAAACTAGTTGCAGAGTGAGGCCACACATACCAGCTCCCAACCATGACTAAATATTGACAAGTTTCGCACAGAAGCAGCCGGAATCCCGAGATTTAACAAGTCAAGGCCATTGGATCAGAGCCGAGCAAGGGCATTCAATGGGTGTATATACAATGGGCAAGAATTCAACACAGAAAAATATAAACATGATGCCAATGAGTAACAGTTTCTCGGGTTATATCTAACCTGCGAACGTCAAACTAGTTGCAGAGTGAGGCGACACATACCAGCTCCCAACAATGACTACAAATTGTTAAGTTTCTCACAGAAGCAGCCGGAAACCCGAGATTTAGCAAGTTAAGGCCATTGGATCAGAGCCGAGCAAGGGCATTCAATGGGTGTATACGCAATGGGCAAGAATTCAACTCAGAAAAATATAAACATGATGCGAATGAGTAACATATTTTCTCGGGTTATATGTAATCTGCGAAAGTCAAACTTGTTGCAGAGTGAGGCGACACATACCAGCTTCCAATCCATGACTATAAATTGCCGAGTTTCTCACAGAAGCAGCCGGAAACCTGCGATTTTGCAAGTTAAGGCCATTGGATCAGAGCCGAGCAAGGGCATTCAATGGGTGCATACGCAATGGGCAAGAATTCAACACAGAAAAATATAAACATGATGCGAATGAGTAACATTTTCTAGGGTTATATCTAACCTGCAAACGTCAAACTAGTTGCAGAGTGAGGCGACACATACCAGCTCCCAACTATGACTAAATATTGACAAGTTTCTCACAGAAGCAGCCGGAAGCCCGAGATTTAACAAGTCAAGGCCATTGGATCAGAGCCGAGCAAGGGCATTCAATGGGTGTATATACAATGGGCAAGAATTCAACTCAGAAAAATATAAACATGATGCGAATGAGTAACATATTTTCTCGGGTTATATCTAACCTGCGAACGCCAAACTAGTTGCAGAGTGAGGCGACACATACCAGCTCCCAACCATGACTAAAAATTGCCAAGTTTCTCACAGAAGCAGCCGGAAACCAGAGATTTAGCAAGTTAAGGCCATTGGATAAGAGCCGAGCAAGGGCATTCAATGGTTGCATACGCAATGGGCAAGAATTCAACACAGAAAAATATAAACATGATGCGAATGAGTAACTGTTTCTCGGGTTATATCTAACCTGCAAACGTCAAATTGTTGCAGAGTGGGGCGACACATACCAGCTCCCAATCCATGACTAAAAATTGCCGAGTTTCCCACATCAGCAGCCGGAAACCCGAGATTTAGCAAGTTAAGCCCCAGTCCCATCGGCCAAGGATACTCAAGGATACTCCCGGACATGATCCGGGAGTATCCTTGAGTATCCTTGGTCATTTTTGGCTATCCGGGGGGTCATTTTCTCCCGGACACCGCCGGATAAAAGTCGAGAAAAACAGCCGGATAGAAGGGCCCGGATAGTCAAGGATAATCCCGGATACAACACGGATACTCCAGGATACTACACGAATACTACACGGATAGTCCCGGATATGACACGGATACCCAAGGATAGGCAATTTCATGTTACAAGCATGTTACCCGGATAGTCCAGGATACGACACGGACACCGCCGGATACAACACGGACACCGCCGGATACACCACGGATACACCACGGACAGCGCCGGATACCCCCGGACAGCCAAGGATACTCCCGGATAGTCCCGGATAGTTCCGGACACTCACGGACATACTCCCGGACATGACACGGATACCTCAAGGATACTCCCGAGAGAAGAAGTGATGAAAGTCAAAAAATGGCTCTTTTTATATGCTTTTCAGCGTTCATCCAGGCGCATCCGTGATAGTCCGTGACTATCCGTGACTATCCGTGAAGCATCCGTCAGTATCCGTGTCATGTCCGTGACGCATCCGTGTATATCCGTGTATATCCGTGGTATATCCTTGGTTATCCTTGGTTATCCGGGTATGTCCGTGTCTTATCCGTGTTGAATCCGTGTTGAATCCGTGTCGTGTCCGTGACTATCCGGGACTATCCGTCACTATCCGGGACTATCCGGCGTCACATCCGTGTTGACACCGTGTTGCATCCTGGAGTATCCGTGACCATCCGGCTGGAAATCCCAAAATTTTCGTCCTTAACCGGGAGTGTCCGGGAGTGTCCGTGTTGTATCCTGGAGTATCCGTGTTGATGCCGGGACTATCCGTGACGGTTCCGTGCATATCCGTGATGATCCGGGACGTCTTTTTCGCTCCAGGATAGGGGCCGGATATACCCGGAATCAACACGGAACCGTCACGGATAGTCCCGGCATCAACACGGATACTCCAGGATACAACACGGACACTCCCGGATCGGGCGACTTCTTCCCGGATACTCCCGGACAAATTCTAATTTTTAAACCTCCCAACTTTTAAATTTCGGCTTCCCGGACAGCGCCGGACACTCCCGGATGCTCAAGGACACTCAAGGACTCTCAAGGATACTTCACGGACTCTCAAGGATACCTCACGGATAGGCCACCGGATACTCAAGGATACTCAAGGACTCGTATCCGGGAGTATCCTGGAGTATCCTGCTGTCCGATGGGACTGGGGCTTTAAGGTCATTAGATCAGAGCCGAGCAAGGGCATTCAATGGGTGCATACGCAATGGGCAAGAATTCAACACAGAAAAATATAAACATGATGAGAATGAGTAACATTTTATCGGGTTATATCTAACCTGCGAACGTCAAACTTGTTGCAGAGTGAGACGACACATACCAGCTCCCAATCCATGACTAAAAATTGCCAAGTTTCTCACAGAAGCAGCCGGAAACCCGAGATTTAGCAAGTTAAGGCCATTGGATCAGAGCCGAGCAAGGGCATTCAATGGGTGCATACGCAATGGGCAAGAATTCAACACAGAAAAATATAAACATGATGCGAATGAGTACATTTTCTCGGGTTATATCTAACCTGCGAAGGTCAAACATGTTGCAAAGTGAGACGACACATACCAGCTCCCAATCCATGACTAATAATTGCCAAGTTTCTCACAAGGGCAGCCGGAAACCCGAGATTTAACAAGTCAAGGCCATTGGATCAGAGCCGAGCAAGGGCATTCAATGGGTGTATATACAATGGGCAAGAATTCAACTCAGAAAAATATAAACATGATGCGAATGAGTAACATATTTTCTCGGGTTATATCTAACCTGCGAACGCCAAACTAGTTGCAGAGTGAGGCGACACATACCAGCTCCCAACCATGACTAAAAATTGCCAAGTTTCTCACAGAAGCAGCCGGAAACCAGAGATTTAGCAAGTTAAGGCCATTGGATAAGAGCCGAGCAAGGGCATTCAATGGTTGCATACGCAATGGGCAAGAATTCAACACAGAAAAATATAAACATGATGCGAATGAGTAACTGTTTCTCGGGTTATATCTAACCTGCAAACGTCAAATTGTTGCAGAGTGGGGCGACACATACCAGCTCCCAATCTATGACTAAAAATTGCCAAGTTTCTCACAGAAGCAGCCGGAAACCCGAGATTTAGCAAGTTAAGGCCATTGGATCAGAGCCGAGCAAGGGCATTCAATGGGTGCATACGCAATGGGCAAGAATTCAAGACAGAAAAATATAAACATGATGCGAATGAGTAACATTTTTTCGGGTTATATCTAACCTGCGAAGGTCAAACATGTTGCAGAGTGAGACGACACATACCAGCTCCCAATCCATGACTAAAAATTGCCAAGTTTCTCACAGAAGCAGCCGGAAACCCGATATTTAGCAAGTTAAGGCCATTGGATCAGAGCCGAGCAAGGGCATTCAATGGGTGTATACGCAATGGTAAAGAATTCAACACAGAAAAATATCAACATGATGCGAATGAGTAACATATTTTCTCGGGTTATATCTAACCTGCGAACGTCAAACTAGTTGCAGAGTGAGGCGACACATACCAGATCCCAACCATGACTAAAAATTGCCAAGTTTCTCACAAGGGCAGCCGGAAACCCGAAATTTAGCAAGTCAAGGCCACTGGATCAAGGGCAAGGGCATTCAATTGGTGTATACGCAATGAGCAAGAATTCAACACAGAAAATCATAAACATGATGCGAATGAGTAACATTTTCTCGGGTTATATCTAATCTACGAACGTCAAACTTGTTGCAGAGTGAGACGACACATAGCAGCTCCCAATCCATGACTAATAATTGCCAAGTTTCTCACAGAAGCAGCCGGAAACCCGATATTTAGCAAGTTAAGGCCATTGGATCAGAGCCGAGCAAGGGCATTCAATGGGTGTATACGCAATGGGCAAGAATTCAACACAGAAAAATATAAACATGATGCGAATGAGTAACATATTTTCTCGGGTTATATCTAACCTGCGAACGTCAAACTAGTTGCAGAGTGAGGCGACACATACCAGCTCCCAACCATGACTAAAAATTGCCAAGTTTCTCACAGAAGCAGCCGGAAACCCGATATTTAGCAAGCCAAGGCCATTGGATAAGAGCCGAGCAAGGGCATTCAATGGGTGCATACGCAATGGGCAAGAATTCAACACAGAAAAATATAAACATGATGCGAATGAGTAACAGTTTCTCGGGTTATATTTAACCTGCAAACGTCAAATTGTTGCAGAGTGAGGCGACACATACCAGCTCCCAATCCATGACTAAAAATTGCCAAGTTTCTCACAGAAGCAGCCGGAAACCCGAAATTTAGCAAGTCAAGGCCACTGGATCAAGTTCAAGGGCATTCAATTGGTGTATACGCAATGGGCAAGAATTCAACACAGAAAAATATAAACATGATGCGAATGAGTAACATTTTCTCGGGTTATATATAATCTACGAACGTCAAACTTGTTGCAGAGTGAGGCGACACTTACCAGCTCCCAATCCATGACTAAACATTGCCGAGTTTCTCACAACAGCAACCGAAAACCCGAGATTGAGCAAGTCAAGGCCATTGGATCAGAGCCGAGCAAGGGGTGTATACGCAATGGGCAAGAATTCAACACAATAAAAATGTAAACATGATGCGAATGAGTAACATTTTCTCGGGTTATATCTAATCTGCGAACGTCAAACTTGTTGCAGAGTGAGGCGACACATACCAGCTTCCAATCCATGACTACAAATTGCCGAGTTTCTCACAGAAGCAGCCGGAAACCTGCGATTTTGCAAGTTAAGGCCATTGGATAAGAGCCGAGAAAGGGCATTCAATGGGTGTATACGCAATGGGCAAGAATTCAAAAAAAAAATATACACATGATGCGAATGAGTAACATTTTCTCGGGTTATATCTAACCTGCGAACGTCAAACTAGTTGCAGAGTGAGGCGACACATACCAGCTCCCAACCATGACTAAATATTGACAAGTTTCGCACAGAAGCAGCCGGAATCCCGAGATTTAATAAGTCAAGGCCATTGGATCAGAGCCGAGCAAGGGCATTCAATGGGTGTATATACAATGGGCAAGAATTCAACACAGAAAAATATAAACATGATGCCAATGAGTAACAGTTTCTCGGGTTATATCTAACCTGCGAACGTCAAACTAGTTGCAGAGTGAGGCGACACATACCAGCTTCCAACAATGACTACAAATTGTTAAGTTTCTCACAGAAGCAGCCGGAAACCCGAGATTTAGCAAGTTAAGGCCATTGGATCAGAGCCGAGCAAGGGCATTCAATGGGTATATACGCAATGGGCAAGAATTCAACTCAGAAAAATATAAACATGATGCGAATGAGTAACATATTTTCTCGGGTTATATGTAATCTGCGAAAGTCAAACTTGTTGCAGAGTGAGGCGACACATACCAGCTTCCAATCCATGACTATAAATTGCCGAGTTTCTCACAGAAGCAGCCGGAAACCTGCGATTTTGCAAGTTAAGGCCATTGGATCAGAGCCGAGCAAGGGCATTCAATGGGTGCATACGCAATGGGCAAGAATTCAACACAGAAAAATATAAACATGATGCGAATGAGTAACATTTTCTAGGGTTATATCTAACCTGCAAACGTCAAACTAGTTGCAGAGTGAGGCGACACATACCAGCTCCCAACTATGACTAAATATTGACAAGTTTCTCACAGAAGCAGCCGGAAGCCCGAGATTTAACAAGTCAAGGCCATTGGATCAGAGCCGAGCAAGGGCATTCAATGGGTGTATATACAATGGGCAAGAATTCAACTCAGAAAAATATAAACATGATGCGAATGAGTAACATATTTTCTCGGGTTATATCTAACCTGCGAACGCCAAACTAGTTGCAGAGTGAGGCGACACATACCAGCTCCCAACCATGACTAAAAATTGCCAAGTTTCTCACAGAAGCAGCCGGAAACCAGAGATTTAGCAAGTTAAGGCCATTGGATAAGAGCCGAGCAAGGGCATTCAATGGTTGCATACGCAATGGGCAAGAATTCAACACAGAAAAATATAAACATGATGCGAATGAGTAACTGTTTCTCGGGTTATATCTAACCTGCAAACGTCAAATTGTTGCAGAGTGGGGCGACACATACCAGCTCCCAATCCATGACTAAAAATTGCCGAGTTTCCCACATCAGCAGCCGGAAACCCGAGATTTAGCAAGTTAAGGTCATTAGATCAGAGCCGAGCAAGGGCATTCAATGGGTGCATACGCAATGGGCAAGAATTCAACACAGAAAAATATAAACATGATGCGAATGAGTAACATTTTATCGGGTTATATCTAACCTGCGAACGTCAAACTTGTTGCAGAGTGAGACGACACATACCAGCTCCCAATCCATGACTAAAAATTGCCAAGTTTCTCACAGAAGCAGCCGGAAACCCGAGATTTAGCAAGTTAAGGCCATTGGATCAGAGCCGAGCAAGGGCATTCAATGGGTGCATACGCAATGGGCAAGAATTCAACACAGAAAAATATAAACATGATGCGAATGAGTACATTTTCTCGGGTTATATCTAACCTGCGAAGGTCAAACATGTTGCAGAGTGAGACGACACATACCAGCTCCCAATCCATGACTAATAATTGCCAAGTTTCTCACAAGGGCAGCCGGAAACCCGAGATTTAACAAGTCAAGGCCATTGGATCAGAGCCGAGCAAGGGCATTCAATGGGTGTATATACAATGGGCAAGAATTCAACTAAGAAAAATATAAACATGATGCGAATGAGTAACATATTTTCTCGGGTTATATCTAACCTGCGAACGCCAAACTAGTTGCAGAGTGAGGCGACACATACCAGCTCCCAACCATGACTAAACATTGCCAAGTTTCTCACAGAAGCAGCCGGAAACCAGAGATTTAGCAAGTTAAGGCCATTGGATAAGAGCCGAGCAAGGGCATTCAATGGTTGCATACGCAATGGGCAAGAATTCAACACAGAAAAATATAAACATGATGCGAATGAGTAACTGTTTCTCGGGTTATATCTAACCTGCAAACGTCAAATTGTTGCAGAGTGGGGCGACACATACCAGCTCCCAATCCATGACTAAAAATTGCCGAGTTTCCCACATCAGCAGCCGGAAACCCGAGATTTAGCAAGTTAAGGTCATTAGATCAGAGCCGAGCAAGGGCATTCAATGGGTGCATACACAATGGGCAAGAATTCAACACAGAAAAATATAAACATGATGCGAATGAGTAACATTTTATCGGGTTATATCTAACCTGCGAACGTCAAACTTGTTGCAGAGTGAGACGACACATACCAGCTCCCAATCCATGACTAAAAATTGCCAAGTTTCTCACAGAAGCAGCCGGAAACCCGAGATTTAGCAAGTTAAGGCCATTGGATCAGAGCCGAGCAAGGGCATTCAATGGGTGCATACGCAATGGGCAAGAATTCAACACAGAAAAATATAAACATGATGCGAATGAGTAACATTTTCTCGGGTTATATCTAACCTGCGAAGGTCAAACATGTTGCAGAGTGAGACGACACATACCAGCTCTCAATCCATGACTAATAATTGCCAAGTTTCTCACAAGGGCAGCCGGAAACCCGAAATTTAGCAAGTCAAGGCCACTATATCAAGGGCAAGGGCATTCATTTGGTGTATACGCAATGAGCAAGAATTCAACACAGAAAATCATAAACATGATGCGAATGAGTAACATTTTCTCGGGTTATATCTAATCTACGAACGTCAAACTTGTTGCAGAGTGAGACGACACATACCAGCTCCCAATCCATGACTAATAATTGCCAAGTTTCTCACAGAAGCAGCCGGAAACCCGATATTTAGCAAGTTAAGGCCATTGGATCAGAGCCGAGCAAGGGCATTCAATGGGTGTATACGCAATGGGCAAGAATTCAAAACAGAAAAATATAAACATGATGCGAATGAGTAACATATTTTCTCGGGTTATATCTAACCTGCGAACGTCAAACTAGTTGCAGAGTGAGGCGACACATACCAGCTCCCAACCATGACTAAAAATTGCCAAGTTTCTCACAGAAGCAGCCGGAAACCCGATATTTAGCAAGCTAAGGCCATTGGATAAGAGCCGAGCAAGAGCATTCAATGGGTGCATACGCAATGGGCAAGAATTCAACACAGAAAAATATAAACATGATGCGAATGAGTAACAGTTTTTCGGGTTATATTTAACATGCAAACGTCAAATTGTTGCAGAGTGAGGCGACACATACCAGCTCCCAATCCATGACTAAAAATTGCCAAGTTTCTCACAGAAGCAGCCGGAAACCCGAGATTTAGCAAGTTAAGGTCATTGGATCAGAGCCGAGCAAGGGCATTCAATGGGTGCATACGCAATGGGCAAGAATTCAACACAGAAAAATATAAACATGATGCGAATGAGTAACATTTTCTCGGGTTATATCTAACCTGCGAAGGTCAAACATGTTGCAGAGTGAGACGACACATACCAGCTCCCAATCCATGACTAATAATTGCCAAGTTTCTCACAGAAGCAGCCGGAAACCCGATATTTAGCAAGCTAAGGCCATTGGATAAGAGCCGAGCAAGGGCATTCAATGGGTGCATACGCAATGGGCAAGAATTCAACACAGAAAAATATAAACATGATGCGAATGAGTAACAGTTTTTCGGGTTATATTTAACATGCAAACGTCAAATTGTTGCAGAGTGAGGCGACACATACCAGCTCCCAATCCATGACTAAAAATTGCCAAGTTTCTCACAGAAGCAGCCGGAAACCCGAGATTTAGCAAGTTAAGGCCATTGGATCAGAGCCGAGCAAGGGCATTCAATGGGTGCATACGCAATGGGCAAAAATTCAACACAGAAAAATATAAACATGATGCGAATGAGTAACATTTTCTCGGGTTCTATCTAACCTGCGAAGGTCAAACATGTTGCAGAGTGAGACGACACATACCAGCTCCCAATCCATGACTAATAATTGCCAAGTTTCTCACAGAAGCAGCCGGAAACCCGATATTTAGCAAGTTAAGGCCATTGGATCAGAGCCGAGCAAGGGCATTCAATGGGTGTATACGCAATGGGCAAGAATTCAACACAGAAAAATATAAACATGATGCGAATGAGTAACATATTTTCTCGGGTTATATCTAACCTGCGAACGTCAAACTAGTTGCAGAGTGAGGCGACACATACCAGCTCCCAACCATGACTAAAAATTGCCAAGTTTCTCACAGAAGCAGCCGGAAACCCGATATTTAGCAAGCTAAGGCCATTGGATAAGAGCCGAGCAAGGGCATTCAATGGGTGCATACGCAATGGGCAAGAATTCAACACAGAAAAATATAAACATGATGCGAATGAGTAACTGTTTCTCGGGTTATATATAATCTACGAACGTCAAACTTGTTGCAGAGTGAGGCGACACTTACCAGCTCCCAATCCATGACTAAACATTGCCGAGTTTCTCACAGCAGCAGCCGAAAACCCGAGATTGAGCAAGTCAAGGCCATTGGATCAGAGCCGAGCAAGGGGTGTATACGCAATGGGCAAGAATTCAACACAATAAAAATGTAAACATGATGCGAATGAGTAACATTTTCTCGGGTTATATCTAATCTGCGAACGTCAAACTTGTTGCAGAGTGAGGCGACACATACCAGCTTCCAATCCATGACTACAAATTGCCGAGTTTCTCACAGAAGCAGCCGGAAACCTGCGATTTTGCAAGTTAAGGCCATTGGATAAGAGCCGAGAAAGGGCATTCAATGGGTGCATACGCAATGGGCAAGAATTCAACACAGAAAAATATAAACATTATGCAAATGAGTAACAGTTTCTCGGGTTATATCTAACCTGCAAACGTCAAATTTTTGCAGAGTGAGGCGACACATACCAGCTCCCTATCCATGACTAAACATTGCCAAGTTTCTCGCAGAAGCAGCCTGGAAACCCGATATTTAGCAAGTTAAGGCCATTGGATCAGAGCCGAGCAAGGGCATTTAATGGGTGTATACGCAATGGGCAAGAATTCAACACAGACAAATATAAACATGATGCGAATGAGTAGCATTTTCTCGGGTTATATCTAATCTGCGAACGTCAAACTTGTTGCAGAGTGAGGCGACACATACCAGCTCCCAATCCATGACTGAAAATTGACGAGTTATCCACAGCAGCACTCGGAAACCCGAGATTTAGCAAGTTAAGGCCATTGGATCAGAGCCGAGCAAGGGCATTCAATGGGTGCATACGCAATGGGCAAGAATTCAACACAGAAAAATATAAACATGATGCGAATGAGTAACATTTTCTTGGGTTATATCTAACCTGCGAACGTCAAACTTGTTGCAGAGTGAGACGACACATACCAGCTCCCAATCCATTACTACAAATTGCCAAGTTTCTCACAGAAGCAGCCGGAAACCCGAGATTTAGCAAGTTAAGGCCACTGAATCAGAGCCGAGCAAGGGCATTCAATGGGTGTATACGCACTGGGTAAGAATTCAACACAGAAAAATATAAACATGATGCGAATGAGTAGCTGTTTCTCGGGTTATATCTAACCTGCAAACGTCAAATTGTTGCAGGGTGAGGCGACACATACCAGCACCCAAACCATGACTAAAAATTGACAAGTTCCTCACAGAAGCATCCGGAAACCAGAGATTTAGCAAGTTAAGGCCATTGGATCAGAGCCGAGCAAGGGCATCCAATGGGTGTATAGGCAATGGGCAAGAATTCAACACAAACTAATATAAACATGATGCGAATGGGTAACATTTTCTCGGGTTATATCTAACCTGCGAACGTCAAACTTGTTGCAGAGTGAGACGACACATACCAGCTCCCAATCCATGACTAAAAATTGCCAAGTTTCTCACAGAAGCAGCCGGAATCCAGAGATTTAACAATTCAAGGCATTGGATCAGAGCCGAGCAAGGGCATCCAATGGGTGTATATACGCAATGGGCAAGAATTCAACACAGAACAATATGAACATGATGCGAATGAGTAACAGTTTCTCAGGTTATATCTAACCTGCAAACGTCAAATTGTTGCAGAGTGAGGCGACATATACCAGCTCCCAATCTATGACTAAAAATTGACATGTTTCTCACAGAAGCAGCCGGAATCCCGAGATTTAACAAGTCAAAGCCACTGGATCAGAGCCGAGCAAGGGCATTCAATGGGTGTATACGCAATGGGCAAGAATTCAACACAGAAAAATATAAACATGATGCGAATGAGTAACATTTTATCGGGTTATATATAACCTGCGAACGTCAAAGTTGTTGCAGAGTGAGGCGACACATACCTGTTCCCAATCCATGATTAAAAATTGCCAAGTTTCCCACAGAAGCAGCCGGAAACCAGAGATTTAGCAAGTTAAGGCCACTGGATCAGAGCCGAGCAAGGGCATTCAATCGGTGTATACGCAATGGGCAAGAATTCAACACAAACTAATATAAACAAGATGCGAATGGTAACATTTTCCCGGGTTATATCTAACCTGCGAACGTCAAACTTGTTGCAGAGTGAGACGACACATACCAGCTCCCAATCCATGACTAAAAATTGCCAAGTTTCTCACAGAAGCAGCCGGAATCCAGAGATTTAACAAGTCAAGGCCACTGGATCAGAGCCGAGCAAGGGCATTCAATGGGTGTATACGCAATTGGCAAGAATTCAACACAGAAAAATATAAACATGATGCGAATGGGTAACATTTTCTCGGGTTATATCTAACCTGCGAACGTCAAACTTGTTGCAGAGTGAGACGACACATACCAGCTCCCAATCCATGACTAAAAATTGCCAAGTTTCTCACAGAAGCAGCCGGAATCCAGAGATTTAACAAGTCAAGGCATTGGATCAGAGCCGAGCAAGGGCATCCAATGGGTGTATATACGCAATGGGAAAGAATTCAACACAGAACAATATGAACATGATGCGAATGAGTAACAGTTTCTCGGGTTATATCTAACCTGCAAACGTCAAATTGTTGCAGAGTGAGGCGACATATACCAGCTCCCAATCTATGACTAAAAATTGACATGTTTCTCACAGAAGCAGCCGGAATCCAGAGATTTAACAAGTCAAAGCCACTGGATCAGAGCCGAGCAAGGGCATTCAATGGGTGTATACGCATAGGGCAAGAATTCAACACAGAAAAATATAAACATGATGCGAATGAGTAACATTTTCTCGGGTTATATATAACCTGCGAACGTCAAAGTTGTTGCAGAGTGAGGCGACACATACCTGTTCCCAATCCATGATTAAAAATTGCCAAGTTTCCCACAGAAGCAGCCGGAAACCCGAGATTTAGCAAGTTAAGGCCACTGGATCAGAGCCGAGCAAGGACATTCAATGGGTGTATACGCAATCGGTAAGAATTCAACACAGAAAAATATAAACATGATGCGAATGAGTAACCGTTTTTTCGGGTTATATCCAACCTGCGAACGTCAAACTTGTTGAAGAGTTAGTCGACACATACGAGCTTCAATTCGTGACCAAACATTGCCAAGTTTCTCACAGAAGCAACCGGAATCCCGATATTTAGCAAGTTAAGGATATTGGATCAGAGCCGAGCAAGGGCATTCAATGGGTGTATACGCAATTGGCAAGAATTCAACACAGAAAAATATAAACATGATGCGAATGAGTAACATTTTATCGGGTTATATCTAATCTGCGAACGTCAAACTTGTTGCAGAGTGAGGCGACACATGCCAGCTCCCAATCCATGACTACAAATTGCCGAGTTTCTCAAAGAAGCAGCCGGAAACCCGAGATTTAGCAAGTTAAGGCCATTGGATCAGAGCCGAGCAAGGGCATTCAATGAGTGTATACGCAATGGGCAAGAATTCAACACAGAAAAATATAAACATGATGCGAATGAGTAACATTTTCTCAGGTTATATATAACCTGCGAACGTCAAAGTTGTTGCAGAGTGAGGCGACACATACCTGTTCCCAATCCATGATTAAAAATTGCCAAGTTACCGACAGAAGCAGCCGGAAACCCGAGATTTAGCAAGTTAAGGCCACTGGATCAGAGCCGAGCAAGGGCATTCAATGGGTGTATAGGCAATGGGCAAGAATTCAACACAAACTAATATAAACATGATGCGAATGAGTAACATTTTATCGGGTTATGTCTAACATGCGAAAGTCAAACTAGTTGCAGAGTGAGGCGACACATACCAGCTCCCAACCATGACTAAAAATTGCCAAGTTTCTCACAGAAGCAGCCGGAAACCCGAGATTTAGCAAGTTAAGGCCATTGGATCAGAGCCGAGCAAGGGCATTCAATGGGTGTATACGCAATGGGCAAGAATTCAACACAGAAAAATATAAACATGATGCGAATGAGTAACATTTTCTCTGGTTATATCTAACCTGCGAATGTCAAACTAGTTGCAGAGTGAGGCGACACATACCAGCTCCCAACCATGACTAAAAATTGCCATGTTTCTCACAGAAGCAGCCGGAATCCTGAGATTTAACAAGTCAAGGCCACTGGATCAGAGCCGAGCAAGGGCATTCAATGGGTGAATACGCACTGGGTAAGAATTCAACACAAACAAATGTAAACATGATGCGAATGAGTAACATTTTATCGGGTTATATCTAACCTGCGAACTAAAAATTGCCGAATTTCTCACAGAAGCAGCCGGAAACCCGAGATTTAGCAAGTTAATGCCATTGGATCAGAGCCGAGCAAGGGCTTTCAATGGGTGTATACGCAATTCAACACAGACAAATATAAACATGATGCGAATGAGTAACATTTTCTCGGGTTATATCCAACCTGCGAACGTCAAACTTGTTCAAATATAAACATGATGCGAATGAGTAATCGTTTTCTCGGGTTATATCCAACCTGCGAACGTCAAACTTGTTGAAGAGTTAGTCGACAAATACGAGCTCCAATTCTGGACCAAACATTGCCAAGTTTCTCACAGAAAGCAGCCGGAAACCCGAGATTTAGCAAGCTAAGGCTATTGGATCAGAGCCGAGCAAGGGCATTCAATGGGTGTATACGCACTGAGTAAGAATTCAACACCGAAAAATATAAACATGATGCGAATGGGTAACCATTTTCTCGGGTTATATCTAACTGCGAACGTCAAACTTGTTGAAGGGTGAGTCGACACATGCAAGCTCCAAATCATGACTAAACATTGCCAAGTTTCCCACAGAAGAAACCGGAATCTCGAGATTTAACAAGTCAAGGCCACTAGATCAGAGCCGCAAGGGCATTCAATGGGTGTATACGCAATGGGCAAGAATTCAACACAAACAAATATAAACATGATGCGAATGAGTAACATTTTCTCGGGTTATATCTAACCTGCGAACGTCAAACTTGTTGAAGAGTGAGTCGACAAATACAAGCTCCAAATCATGACTAAACATTGCCAAGTTTCCCACAGAAGCAACCAGAATCCTGAGATTTAACAAGTCAAGGCCACTAGATCAGAGCCGCAAGGGCATTCAATGGGTGTATACGCAATGGGCAAGAATTCAACACAGAAAAATATAAACATGATGCGAATGAGTAACATTTTCTCGGGTTATATTTAACCTGCGAACGTCAAACTTGTTGAAGAATGAGTCGACACATACAAGCTCCAAATCATGACTAAACATTGCCAAGTTTCCCCCAGAAGCAACCGGAATCCCGATATTTAACAAGTCAAGGCCACTGGATCAGAGCCAAGCAAGGGCATTCAATGGGTGTATACGCAATGGGCAATAATTCAACACAAACAAATATAAACATGATGCGAATGGGTAACATTTTCTCGGATTATATCTAACCTGCGAACGTCAAACTTGTTGCAGAGTGAGACGACACATACTAGCTACCAATCCCTGACTAAAAATTGCCAAGTTTCTCACAGAAGCAGCCGGAATCCAGAGATTTAACAAGTCAAGGCAACTTGATCAGAGCCGAGCAAGGGCATTCAATGGGTGTATACGCAATGGGTAAAAATTCAACACAGAAAAATATAAACATGATGCGAATGAGTAATTGTTTTTTCGGGTTATATCCAACCTGCGAACGTCAAACTTGTTGAAGAGTTAGTCGACAAATACGAGCTCCAATTCTGGACCAAACATTGCCAAGTTTCTCACAGAAAGCAGCCGGAAACCCGAGATTTAGCAAACTAAGGCTATTGGATCAGAGCCGAGCAAGGGCATTCAATGGGTGTATACGCAATGGGCAAGAATTCAACACAGGAAAATATAAACATGATGCGAATGAGTAACATATTCTCGGGTTATATCTAACCTGCGAAGGTCAAACTTGTTGAAGAGTAAGTCGACACTAACGAGCTCCCAATCCATGACTAAACATTGCCCAGTTTCCCACAGAAGCAACCGAAATCTCGCGATTTAACAAGTCACGGCCACTGGATCAGAGCCGAGCAAGGGCATTCAATGGGTATATACGCAATGGGCAAGAATTCAACACAGAAAAATAAAAACATGAAGCGAATGAGTAACATTTTCTCGGGTAATATCTTACCTGCGAACGTCAAACTTGTTGAAGAGTGAGTCGACACATACAAGCTCCAAATCATGACTAAACATTTCCAAGTTTCCCACAGAAGCAACCGGAATCCTGAGATTTAACAAGTCAATGCCATTGGATCAGAGCCGAGCGAGGGCATTCAATGGGTGTATACGCACTTGGTAAGAATTCAACACAGAATAATATAAACATGATGCGAATGAGTATCCGTTTTCTCTGGTTATATATAATCTGCGAGCGTCAAACTTGTTGAAGAGAAAGTCGACACAAACGAGCTCCAAATCATGACTAAACATTGCCCAGTTTCCCACAGAAGCAACCGAAATCTTGAGATTTAACCAGTCAAGGCCACTGGATCAGAGCCGAGCAAGGGCATTCAATGGGTGTATACGCACTGGGCAAGAATTCAACACAGAAAAATATAAACATGATGCGAATGAGTAACATTTTCTCGGGTTATATCTAACCTGCGAACGTCAAACTTGTTGAAGAGTGAGTCGACACATACCCGCTCCCAAGCCATGACTAAAAATTGAAAAGTTTCTCACAGAAGTAACCGGAATCCCGATATTTAGCAAGTTAAGGATACTGGATCAGAGCCGAGCAAGGGCATTCAATGGGTGTATACGCAATGGGCAAACATTCAACACAGAAAAAAAAAACCATGATGCGAATGAGTAACATTTTCTCGGGTTATATCTAACCTGCGAACGTCAAACTTGTTGAAGAGTGAGTCGACAAATACAAGCTCCAAATCATGACTAAACATTGCTAAGTTTTCCACAGAAGCAACCGGAATCCTGAGATTTAACAAGTCAAGGCCACTGAATCAGAGCCGCAAGGGCATTCAATGGGTGTATACGCAATGGGAAAGAATTCAACACAGAAAAATATAAACATGATACGAATGAGTAACATTTTCTCGGGTAATATCCAACCTGCGAACGTCAAACTAGTTGCAGAGTGAGGCGACACATACCAGCTCCCAACCATGACAAAAATTGCAAAGTTTCTCACAGAAGCAGCCGGAAACCAGAAATTTAGCAAGTTAAGGCCATTGGATCAGAGCCAAGCAAGGGCATTCAATGGGTGTATACGCAATGGGCAAGAATTCAACACAGAAAAATATAAACATGATGCGAATGAGTAACATTTTCTCGGGTTATATCTAACCTGCGAACGTCAAACTAGTTGCAGAGTGAGGCGACACATACCAGCTCCCAACCATGACTAAAAATTGCCATGTTTCTCACAGAAGCAGCCGGAAACCCGAGATTTAGCAAGTTAACGCCATTGGATCAGAGCCGAGCAAGGGCATTCAATGGGTGTATACGCAATGGGCAAGAATTCAACACAGAAAAATATAAACATGATGCGAATGAGTAACATTTTCTTTGGTTATCCTGCGAACGTCAAACTAGTTGCAGAGTAAGGCGACACATACCAGCTCCCAACCATGACTAAAAATTGCCAAGTTTCTCAAAGAAGCAGCCGGAAACCAGAGATTTAGCAAGTAAAGGCCATTGGATCAGAGCCGAGCAAGGGCATTAAATGTGTGTATATGCACTGAGTAAGAATTCAACACAGAAAAATATAAACATGATGCGAATGAGTAACATTTTCTTGGGTTATATCTAACCTGCGAACGTCAAACTAGTTGCAGAGTAAGGCGACACATACCAGCTCCCAACCATGACTGAAAATTGACAAGTTTCTCACAGAAGCAACCGGAATCCCGAGATTTAACAAGTCAAGGCCACTGGATCAAGGGCAAGGGTATTCAATGGGTGTATACGCAATGGGCAAGAATTCAACACAGACAAATATAAACATGGTGCGAATGAGTAACATTTTCTCGGGTTCTATCTAATCTGCGAACGTCAAACTTGTTACAGAGTGAGGCGACACATACCAGCTCCCAATCCATGACTAAACATTGCCGAGTTTCTCACAGCAGCAGCCGTAAACCCGAGATTGAGCAAGTCAAGGCCATTGGATCAGAGCCGAGCAAGGGCATTCAATGGGTGTATAGGCAATAGGCAAGAATTCAAAAAAAAATATAAACATGATGCGAATGAGTAACTTTTTCTCGGGTTATATCTAACCTGCAAACGTCAAATTGTTGCAGAGTGAGGCGACACATACCAGCTCCCAATCCATGACTGAAAATTGACAATTTTCTCACAGAAGCAACCGGAATCCCGAGATTTAACAAGTCAAGGTCACTGGATCAAGGGCAAGGGTATTCAATGGGTGTATACGCAATGGGCAAGAATTCAACACAGACAAATATAAACATGGTGCGAATGAGTAACATTTTCTCGGGTTCTATCTAATCTGCGAACGTCAAACTTGTTACAGAGTGAGGCGACACATACCAGCTCCCAATCCATCACTAAAAAATATCGAGTTTCTCACAGCAGCAGCCGGAAACCCGAGATTGATCAAGTCAAGGCCATTGGATCAGAGCCGAGCAAGGGCATTCAATGGGTGTATACGCAATAGGCAAGAATTCAAAAAAATAAAAAAAATAAACATGATGCGAATAAGTAACATTTTCTCGGGTTATATCTAACCTGCAAACGTCAAATTGTTGCAGAATGAGGCGACACATACCAGCTCCCAATCTATGACTAAAAAATGACAAGTTTCTCACAGAAGCAGCCGGAAACTCTAGATTTAGCAAGTTAACGCCATTGGATCAGAGCCGAGCAAGGGCATTCAATGGGTGTATACGCAATGGGCAAGAATTCAACACAGAAAAATATAAACATGATGCGAATGAGTAACATTTTCTTTGGTTATCCTGCGAACGTCAAACTAGTTGCAGAGTAAGGCGACACATACCAGCTCCCAACCATGACTAAAAATTGCCAAGTTTCTCAAAGAAGCAGCCGGAAACCAGAGATTTAGCAAGTAAAGGCCATTGGATCAGAGCAGAGCAAGGGCATTAAATGTGTGTATACGCACTGAGTAAGAATTCAACACAGAAAAATATAAACATGATGCGAATGAGTAACATTTTCTTGGGTTATATCTAACCTGCGTACGTCAAACTAGTTGCAGAGTGAGGCGACACATACCAGCTCCCAACCATGACTGAAAATTGACAAGTTTCTCACAGAAGCAACCGGAATCCCGAGATTTAACAAGTCAAGGCCACTGGATCAAGGGCAAGGGTATTCAATGGGTGTATACGCAATGGGCAAGAATTCAACACAGACAAATATAAACATGATGCGAATGAGTAACATTTTCTTTGGTTATCCTGCGAACGTCAAACTAGTTGCAGAGTAAGGCGACACATACCAGCTCCCAACCATGACTAAAAATTGCCAAGTTTCTCACAGAAGCAGCCGGAAACCAGAGATTTAGCAACTAAAGGCCATTGGATCAGAGCCGAGCAAGGGCATTCAATGTGTGTATACGCACTGAGTAAGAATTCAACACAGAAAAATATCAACATGATGCGAATTAGTAACATTTTCTCGGGTTATATCTAACCTGCGAACGTCAAACTAGTTGCAGAGTGAGGCGACACATACCAGCTCCCAACCATGACTAAAAATTGCCATGTTTCTCACAGAAGCAGCCGGAAACCCGAGATTTAGCAAGTTAACGCCATTGGATCAGAGCCGAGCAAGGGCATTCAATGGGTGTATACGCAATGGGCAAGAATTCAACACAGAAAAATATAAACATGATGCGAATGAGTAACATTTTCTTTGGTTATCCTGCGAACGTCAAACTAGTTGCAGAGTAAGGCGACACATACCAGCTCCCAACCATGACTAAAAATTGCCAAGTTTCTCAAAGAAGCAGCCGGAAACCAGAGATTTAGCAAGTAAAGGCCATTGGATCAGAGCCGAGCAAGGGCATTAAATGTGTGTATATGCACTGAGTAAGAATTCAACACAGAAAAATATAAACATGATGCGAATGAGTAACATTTTCTTGGGTTATATCTAACCTGCGAACGTCAAACTAGTTGCAGAGTGAGGCGACACATACCAGCTCCCAACCATGACTGAAAATTGACAAGTTTCTCACAGAAGCAACCGGAATCCCGAGATTTAACAAGTCAAGGCCACTGGATCAAGGGCAAGGGTATTCAATGGGTGTATACGCAATGGGCAAGAATTCAACACAGACAAATATAAACATGGTGCGAATGAGTAACATTTTCTCGGGTTCTATCTAATCTGCGAACGTCAAACTTGTTACAGAGTGAGGCGACACATACCAGCTCCCAATCCATGACTAAACATTGCCGAGTTTCTCACAGCAGCAGCCGTAAACCCGAGATTGAGCAAGTCAAGGCCATTGGATCAGAGCCGCGCAAGGGCATTCAATGGGTGTATACGCAATAGGCAAGAATTCAAAAAAATAAAAAATATAAACATGATGCGAATGAGTAACTTTTTCTCGGGTTATATCTAACCTGCAAACGTCAAGTTGTTGCAGAGTGAGGCGACACATACCAGCTCCCAATCCATGACTGAAAATTGACAATTTTCTCACAGAAGCAACCGGAATCCCGAGATTTAACAAGTCAAGGTCACTGGATCAAGGGCAAGGGTATTCAATGGGTGTATACGCAATGGGCAAGAATTCAACACAGACAAATATAAACATGGTGCGAATGAGTAACATTTTCTCGGGTTCTATCTAATCTGCGAACGTCAAACTTGTTACAGAGTGAGGCGACACATACCAGCTCCCAATCCATCACTAAAAAATATCGAGTTTCTCACAGCAGCAGCCGGAAACCCGAGATTGATCAAGTCAAGGCCATTGGATCAGAGCCGAGCAAGGGCATTCAATGGGTGTATACGCAATAGGCAAGAATTCAAAAAAATAAAAAAAATAAACATGATGCGAATAAGTAACTTTTTCTCGGGTTATATCTAACCTGCGAACGTCAAACTAGTTGCAGAGTGAGGCGACACATACCAGCTCCCAACCATGACTAAAAATTGCCATGTTTCTCACAGAAGCAGCCGGAAACCCGAGATTTAGGAAGTTAACGTCATTGGATCAGAGCCGAGCAAGGGCATTCAATGGGTGTATAGGCAATAGGCAAGAATTCAACACAGAAAAATATAAACATGATGCGAATGAGTAACATTTTCTCGGGTTATATCTAACCTGCAAACGTCAAATTGTTGCAGAATGAGGCGACACATACCAGCTCCCAATCTATGACTAAAAAATGACAAGTTTCTCACAGACGCAGCCGGAAACTCTAGATTTAGCAAGTTAACGCCATTGGATCAGAGCCGAGCAAGGGCATTCAATGGGTGTATACGCAATGGGCAAGAATTCAACACAGAAAAATATAAACATGATGCGAATGAGTAACATTTTCTCGGGTTATATCTAACCTGCGTACGTCAAACTAGTTGCAGAGTGAGGCGACACATACCAGCTCCCAACCATGACTAAAAATTGCCATGTTTCTCACAGAAGCAGCCGGAAACCCGAGATTTAGCAAGTTAACGCCATTGGATCAGAGCCGAGCAAGGGCATTCAATGGGTGTATACGCAATGGGCAAGAATTCAACACAGAAAAATATAAACATGATGCGAATGAGTAACATTTTCTTTGGTTATCCTGCGAACGTCAAACTAGTTGCAGAGTAAGGCGACACATACCAGCTCCCAACCATGACTAAAAATTGCCAAGTTTCTCAAAGAAGCAGCCGGAAACCAGAGATTTAGCAAGTAAAGGCCATTGGATCAGAGCCGAGCAAGGGCATTAAATGTGTGTATATGCACTGAGTAAGAATTCAACACAGAAAAATATAAACATGATGCGAATGAGTAACATTTTCTTGGGTTATATCTAACCTGCGAACGTCAAACTAGTTGCAGAGTGAGGCGACACATACCAGCTCCCAACCATGACTGAAAATTGACAAGTTTCTCACAGAAGCAACCGGAATCCCGAGATTTAACAAGTCAAGGCCACTGGATCAAGGGCAAGGGTATTCAATGGGTGTATACGCAATGGGCAAGAATTCAACACAGACAAATATAAACATGGTGCGAATGAGTAACATTTTCTCGGGTTCTATCTAATCTGCGAACGTCAAACTTGTTACAGAGTGAGGCGACACATACCAGCTCCCAATCCATGACTAAACATTGCCGAGTTTCTCACAGCAGCAGCCGTAAACCCGAGATTGAGCAAGTCAAGGCCATTGGATCAGAGCCGAGCAAGGGCATTCAATGGGTGTATACGCAATAGGCAAGAATTCAAAAAAAAATATAAACATGATGCGAATGAGTAACTTTTTCTCGGGTTATATCTAACCTGCAAACGTCAAATTGTTGCAGAGTGAGGCGACACATACCAGCTCCCAATCCATGACTGAAAATTGACAATTTTCTCACAGAAGCAACCGGAATCCCGAGATTTAACAAGTCAAAGTCACTGGATCAAGGGCAAGGGTATTCAATGGGTGTATACGCAATGGGCAAGAATTCAACACAGACAAATATAAACATGGTGCGAATGAGTAACATTTTCTCGGGTTCTATCTAATCTGCGAACGTCAAACTTGTTACAGAGTGAGGCGACACATACCAGCTCCCAATCCATCACTAAAAAATATCGAGTTTCTCACAGCAGCAGCCGGAAACCCGAGATTGATCAAGTCAAGGCCATTGGATCAGAGCCGAGCAAGGGCATTCAATGGGTGTATACGCAATAGGCAAGAATTCAAAAAAATAAAAAAAATAAACATGATGCGAATAAGTAACTTTTTCTCGGGTTATATCTAACCTGCGAACGTCAAACTAGTTGCAGAGTGAGGCGACACATACCAGCTCCCAACCATGACTAAAAATTGCGATGTTTCTCACAGAAGCAGCCGGAAACCCGAGATTTAGCAAGTTAACGTCATTGGATCAGAGCCGAGCAAGGGCATTCAATGGGTGTATAGGCAATAGGCAAGAATTCAACACAGAAAAATATAAACATGATGCGAATGAGTAACATTTTCTCGGGTTATATCTAACCTGCAAACGTCAAATTGTTGCAGAATGAGGCGACACATACCAGCTCCCAATCTATGACTAAAAAATGACAAGTTTCTCACAGAAGCAGCCGGAAACTCTAGATTTAGCAAGTTAACGCCATTGGATCAGAGCCGAGCAAGGGCATTCAATGGGTGTATACGCAATGGGCAAGAATTCAACACAGAAAAATATAAACATGATGCGAATGAGTAACATTTTCTTTGGTTATCCTGCGAACGTCAAACTAGTTGCAGAGTAAGGCGACACATACCAGCTCCCAACCATGACTAAAAATTGCCAAGTTTCTCACAGAAGCAGCCGGAAACCAGAGATTTAGCAACTAAAGGCCATTGGATCAGAGCCGAGCACGGGCATTCAATGTGTGTATACGCACTGAGTAAGAATTCAACACAGAAAAATATCAACATGATGCGAATGAGTAACAGTTTTTCGTGTTATATCTAACCTGCAAACGTCAAATTGTTGCAGAGTGAGGCGACACATACCAGCTCACAATCCATGACTGAAAATTGACAAGTTTCTCATAGAAGCAACCGGAATCCCGAGATTTAACAAGTCAAGGCCACTGGATCAAGGGCAAGGGTATTCAATGGGTGTATACGCAATGGGCAAGAATTCAACACAGACAAATATAAACATGGTGCGAATGAGTAACATTTTCTCGGGTTCTATCTAATCTGCGAACGTCAAACTTGTTACAGAGTGAGGCGACACATACCAGCTCCCAATCCATGACTAAACATTGCCGAGTTTCTCACAGCAGCAGCCGGAAACCCGAGATTGAGCAAGTCAAGGCCATTGGATCAGAGCCGAGCAAGGGCATTCAATGGGTGTATACGCAATAGGCAAGAATTCAAAAAAAATATATAAACATGATGCGAATGAGTAACTTTTTCTCGGGTTATATCTAACCTGCAAACGTCAAATTGTTGCAGAGTGAGGCGACACATACCAGCTCCCAATCCATGACTGAAAATTGACAATTTTCTCACAGAAGCAACCGGAATCCCGAGATTTAACAAGTCAAGGCCACTGGATCAAGGGCAAGGGTATTCAATGGGTGTATACGCAATGGGCAAGAATTCAACACAGACAAATATAAACATGGTGCGAATGAGTAACATTTTCTCGGGTGCTATCTAATCTGCGACCGTCAAACTTGTTACAGAGTGAGGCGACACATACCAGCTCCCAATACATCACTAAAAAATACCGAGTTTCTCACAGCAGCAGCCGGAAACCCGAGATTGATCAAGTCAAGGCCATTGGATCAGAGCCGAGCAAGGGCATTCAATGGGTGTATACGCAATAGGCAATAATTCAAAAAAATAAAAAAAATAAACATGATGCGAATGAGTAACTTTTTCTCGGGTTATATCTAACCTGCAAACGTCAAATTGTTGCAGAGTGAGGCGACACATACCAGCTCCCAATCCATGACTAAAAATTGACAGGTTTATCACAGAAGCAGCCGGAAACCCTAGATTTAGCAAGTTAACGCCATTGGATCAGAGCCGAGCAAGGGCATTCAATGGGTGTATACGCAATGGGCAAGAATTCAACACAGAAAAATATAAACATGATGCGAATGAGTAACATTTTCTTGGGTTATATCTAACCTGCGTACGTCAAACTAGTTGCAGAGTGAGGCGACACATACCAGCTCCCAACCATGACTGAAAATTGACAAGTTTCTCACAGAAGCAACCGGAATCCCGAGATTTAACAAGTCAAGGCCACTGGACCAAGGGCAAGGGCATGCAATGGATGTATACGCAATGGTCAATAATTCAACACAGACAAATATAAACATGGTGCGAATGAGTAACATTTTCTCGGGTTCTATCTAATCTGCGAACGTCAAACTTGTTACAGAGTGAGGCGACACATACCAGCTCCCAATCCATGACTAAACATTGCCGAGTTTCTCACAGCAGCAGCCGTAAACCCGAGATTGAGCAAGTCAAGGCCATTGGATCAGAGCCGAGCAAGGGCATTCAATGGGTGTATACGCAATAGGCAAGAATTCAAAAAAAAATATAAACATGATGCGAATGAGTAACTTTTTCTCGGGTTATATCTAACCTGCAAACGTCAAATTGTTGCAGAGTGAGGCGACACATACCAGCTCCCAATCCATGACTGAAAATTGACAATTTTCTCACAGAAGCAACCGGAATCCCGAGATTTAACAAGTCAAGGTCACTGGATCAAGGGCAAGGGTATTCAATGGGTGTATACGCAATGGGCAAGAATTCAACACAGACAAATATAAACATGGTGCGAATGAGTAACATTTTCTCGGGTTCTATCTAATCTGCGAACGTCAAACTTGTTACAGAGTGAGGCGACACATACCAGCTCCCAATCCATCACTAAAAAATATCGAGTTTCTCACAGCAGCAGCCGGAAACCCGAGATTGATCAAGTCAAGGCCATTGGATCAGAGCCGAGCAAGGGCATTCAATGGGTGTATACGCAATAGGCAAGAATTCAAAAAAATAAAAAAAATAAACATGATGCGAATAAGTAACTTTTTCTCGGGTTATATCTAACCTGCGAACGTCAAACTAGTTGCAGAGTGAGGCGACACATACCAGCTCCCAACCATGACTAAAAATTGCCATGTTTCTCACAGAAGCAGCCGGAAACCCGAGATTTAGCAAGTTAACGTCATTGGATCAGAGCCGAGCAAGGGCATTCAATGGGTGTATAGGCAATAGGCAAGAATTCAACACAGAAAAATATAAACATGATGCGAATGAGTAACATTTTCTCGGGTTATATCTAACCTGCAAACGTCAAATTGTTGCAGAATGAGGCGACACATACCAGCTCCCAATCTATGACAAAAAAATGACAAGTTTCTCACAGAAGCAGCCGGATACTCTAGATTTAGCAAGTTAACGCCATTGGATCAGAGCCGAGCAAGGGCATTCAATGGGTGTATACGCAATGGGCAAGAATTCAACACAGAAAAATATAAACATGATGCGAATGAGTAACATTTTCTTTGGTTATCCTGCGAACGTCAAACTAGTTGCAGAGTAAGGCGACACATACCAGCTCCCAACCATGACTAAAAATTGCCAAGTTTCTCAAAGAAGCAGCCGGAAACCAGAGATTTAGCAAGTAAAGGCCATTGGATCAGAGCAGAGCAAGGGCATTAAATGTGTGTATACGCACTGAGTAAGAATTCAACACAGAAAAATATAAACATGATGCGAATGAGTAACATTTTCTTGGGTTATATCTAACCTGCGTACGTCAAACTAGTTGCAGAGTGAGGCGACACATACCAGCTCCCAACCATGACTGAAAATTGACAAGTTTCTCACAGAAGCAACCGGAATCCCGAGATTTAACAAGTCAAGGCCACTGGATCAAGGGCAAGGGTATTCAATGGGTGTATACGCAATGGGCAAGAATTCAACACAGACAAATATAAACATGATGCGAATGAGTAACATTTTCTTTGGTTATCCTGCGAACGTCAAACTAGTTGCAGAGTAAGGCGACACATACCAGCTCCCAACCATGACTAAAAATTGCCAAGTTTCTCACAGAAGCAGCCGGAAACCAGAGATTTAGCAACTAAAGGCCATTGGATCAGAGCCGAGCAAGGGCATTCAATGTCTGTATACGCACTGAGTAAGAATTCAACACAGAAAAATATCAACATGATGCGAATGAGTAACAGTTTCTCGTGTTATATCTAACCTGCAAACGTCAAATTGTTGCAGATTGAGGCGACACATACCAGCTCCCAATCCATGACTGAAAATTGACAAGTTTCTCATAGAAGCAACCGGAATCCCGAGATTTAACTAGTCAAGGCCACTGGATCAAGGGCAAGGGTATTCAATGGGTGTATACGCAATGGGCAAGAATTCAACACAGACAAATATAAACATGGTGCGAATGAGTAACATTTTCTCGGGTTCTATATAATCTGCGAACGTCAAACTTGTTACAGAGTGAGGCGACACATACCAGCTCCCAATCCATGACTAAACATTGCCGAGTTTCTCACAGCAGCAGCCGGAAACCCGAGATTGAGCAAGTCAAGGCCATTGGATCAGAGCCGAGCAAGGGCATTCAATGGGTGTATACGCAATAGGCAAGAATTCCAAAAAAAAATATAAACATGATGCGAATGAGTAACTTTTTCTCGGGTTATATCTAACCTGCAAACGTCAAATTGTTGCAGAGTGAGGCGACACATACCAGCTCCCAATCCATGACTGAAAATTGACAATTTTCTCACAGAAGCAACCGGAATCCCGAGATTTAACAAGTCAAGGCCACTGGATCAAGGGCAAGGGTATTCAATGGGTGTATACGCAATGGGCAAGATTTCAACACAGACAAATATAAACATGGTGCGAATGAGTAACATTTTCTCGGGTTCTATCTAATCTGCGAACGTCAAACTTGTTACAGAGTGAGGCGACACATACCAGCTCCCAATCCATCACTAAAAAATACCGAGTTTCTCACAGCAGCAGCCGGAAACCCGAGATTGATCAAGTCAAGGCCATTGGATCAGAGCCGAGCAAGGGCATTCAATGGGTGTATACGCAATAGGCAAGAATTCAAAAAAATAAAAAAAATAAACAAGATGCGAATGAGTAACTTTTTCTCGGGTTATATCTAACCTGCAAACGTCAAATTGTTGCAGAGTGAGGCGACACATACCAGCTCCCAATCCATGACTAAAAATTGACAGGTTTATCACAGAAGCAGCCGGAAACCCTAGATTTAGCAAGTTAACGCCATTGGATCAGAGCCGAGCAAGGGCATTCAATGGGTGTATACGCAATAGGCAAGAATTCAAAAAAATAAAAAAAATAAACATGATGCGAATAAGTAACTTTTTCTCGGGTTATATCTAACCTGCGAACGTCAAACTAGTTGCAGAGTGAGGCGACACATACCAGCTCCCAACCATGACTAACAATTGCCATGTTTCTCACAGAAGCAGCCGGAAACCCGAGATTTAGCAAGTTAACGTCATTGGATCAGAGCCGAGCAAGGGCATTCAATGGGTGTATAGGCAATAGGCAAGAATTCAACACAGAAAAATATAAACATGATGCGAATGAGTAACATTTTCTCGGGTTATATCTAACCTGCAAACGTCAAATTGTTGCAGAATGAGGCGACACATACCAGCTCCCAATCTATGACTAAAAAATGACAAGTTTCTCACAGAAGCAGCCGGAAACTCTAGATTTAGCAAGTTAACGCCATTGGATCAGAGCCGAGCAAGGGCATTCAATGGGTGTATACGCAATGGGCAAGAATTCAACACAGAAAAATATAAACATGATGCGAATGAGTAACATTTTCTTTGGTTATCCTGCGAACGTCAAACTAGTTGCAGAGTAAGGCGACACATACCAGCTCCCAACCATGACTAAAAATTGCCAAGTTTCTCAAAGAAGCAGCCGGAAACCAGAGATTTAGCAAGTAAAGGCCATTGGATCAGAGCAGAGCAAGGGCATTAAATGTGTGTATACGCACTGAGTAAGAATTCAACACAGAAAAATATAAACATGATGCGAATGAGTAACATTTTCTTGGGTTATATCTAACCTGCGTACGTCAAACTAGTTGCAGAGTGAGGCGACACATACCAGCTCCCAACCATGACTGAAAATTGACAAGTTTCTCACAGAAGCAACCGGAATCCCGAGATTTAACAAGTCAAGGCCACTGGATCAAGGGCAAGGGTATTCAATGGGTGTATACGCAATGGGCAAGAATTCAACACAGACAAATATAAACATGGTGCGAATGAGTAACATTTTCTCGGGTTCTATATAATCTGCGAACGTCAAACTTGTTACAGAGTGAGGCGACACATACCAGCTCCCAATCCATGACTAAACATTGCCGAGTTTCTCACAGCAGCAGCCGGAAACCCGAGATTGAGCAAGTCAAGGCCATTGGATCAGAGCCGAGCAAGGGCATTCAATGGGTGTATACGCAATAGGCAAGAATTCAAAAAAAAAATATAAACATGATGCGAATGACTAACTTTTTCTCGGGTTATATCTAACCTGCAAACGTCAAATTGTTGCAGAGTGAGGCGACACATACCAGCTCCCAATCCATTACTGAAAATTGACAATTTTCTCACAGAAGCAACCGGAATCCCGAGATTTAACAAGTCAAGGCCACTGGATCAAGGGCAAGGGTATTCAATGGGTGTATACGCAATGGGCAAGAATTCAACACAGAAAAATATAAACATGATGCGAATGAGTAACATTTTCTTTGGTTATCCTGCGAACGTCAAACTAGTTGCAGAGTAAGGCGACACATACCAGCTCCCAACCATGACTAAAAATTGCCAAGTTTCTCAAAGAAGCAGCCGGAAACCAGAGATTTAGCAAGTAAAGGCCATTGGATCAGAGCAGAGCAAGGGCATTAAATGTGTGTATACGCACTGAGTAAGAATTCAACACAGAAAAATATAAACATGATGCGAATGAGTAACATTTTCTTGGGTTATATCTAACCTGCGTACGTCAAACTAGTTGCAGAGTGAGGCGACACATACCAGCTCCCAACCATGACTGAAAATTGACAAGTTTCTCACAGAAGCAACCGGAATCCCGAGATTTAACAAGTCAAGGCCACTGGATCAAGGGCAAGGGTATTCAATGGGTGTATACGCAATGGGCAAGAATTCAACACAGACAAATATAAACATGATGCGAATGAGTAACATTTTCTCGGGTTCTATCTAATCTGCGAACGTCAAACTTGTTACAGAGTGAGGCGACACATACCAGCTCCCAATCCATCACTAAAAAATACCGAGTTTCTCACAGCAGCAGCCGGAAACCCGAGATTGATCAAGTCAAGGCCATTGGATCAGAGCCGAGCAAGGGCATTCAATGGGTGTATACGCAATAGGCAAGAATTCAAAAAAATAAAACAAATAAACAAGATGCGAATGAGTAACTTTTTCTCGGGTTATATCTAACCTGCAAACGTCAAATTGTTGCAGAGTGAGGCGACACACACCAGCTCCCAATCCATGACTAAAAATGGACAAGTTTATTACAGAAGCAGCCGGAAACCCTAGATTTAGCAAGTTAACGCCATTGGATCAGAGCCGAGCAAGGGCATTCAATGGGTGTATACGCAATGGGCAAGAATTCAACACAGACAAATATAAACATGATGCGAATGAGTAACATTTTCTTGGGTTATATCTAACCTGCGTACGTCAAACTAGTTGCAGAGTGAGGCGACACATACCAGCTCCCAACCATGACTGAAAATTGACAAGTTTCTCACAGAAGCAACCGGAATCCCAAGTTTTAACAAGTCAAGGCCACTGGATCAAGGGCAAGGGTATTCAATGGGTGTATACGCAATGGGCAAGAATTCAACACAGACAAATATAAACATGATGCGAATGAGTAACATTTTCTTAGGTTATCCTGCGAACGTCAAACTAGTTGCAGAGTAAGGCGACACATACCAGCTCCCAACCATGACTAAAAATTGCCAAGTTTCTCACAGAAGCAGCCGGAAACCAGAGATTTAGCAACTAAAGGCCATTGGATCAGAGCCGAGCACGGGCATTCAATGTGTGTATACGCACTGAGTAAAAATTCAACACAGAAAAATATCAACATGATGCGAATGAGTAACAGTTTCTCGTGTTATATCTAACCTGCAAACGTCAAATTGTTGCAGAGTGAGGCGACACATACCAGCTCCCAATCCATGACTGAAAATTGACAAGTTTCTCATAGAAGCAACCGGAATCCCGAGATTTAACAAGTCAAGGCCACTGGATCAAGGGCAAGGGTATTCAATGGGTGTATACGCAATGGGCAAGAATTCAACACAGACAAATATAAACATGGTGCGAATGAGTAACATTTTCTCGGGTTCTATCTAATCTGCGAACGTCAAACTTGTTACAGAGTGAGGCGACACATACCAGCTCCCAATCCATGACTAAACATTGCCGAGTTTCTCACAGCAGCAGCCGGAAACCCGAGATTGGATCAGAGCCGAGCAAGGGCATTCAATGGGTGTATACGCAATAGGCAAGAATTCAAAAAAAAATATAAACATGATGCGAATGAGTAACTTTTTCTCGGGTTATATCTAACCTGCAAACGTCAAATTGTTGCATAGTGAGGCGACACATACCAGCTCCCAATCCATGACTGAAAATTGACAATTTTCTCACAGAAGCAACCGGAATCCCGAGATTTAACAAGTCAAGGCCACTGGATCAAGGGCAAGGGTATTCAATGGGTGTATACGCAATGGGCAAGAATTCAACACAGACAAATATAAACATGGTGCGAATGAGTAACATTTTCTCGGGTTCTATCTAATCTGCGAACGTCAAACTTGTTACAGAGTGAGGCGACACATACCAGCTCCCAATCCATCACTAAAAAATACCGAGTTTCTCACAGCAGCAGCCGGAAACCCGAGATTGATCAAGTCAAGGCCATTGGATCAGAGCCGAGCAAGGGCATTCAATGGGTGTATACGCAATAGGCAAGAATTCAAAAAAATAAAACAAATAAACAAGATGCGAATGAGTAACTTTTTCTCGGGTTATATCTAACCTGCAAATGTCAAATTGTTGCAGAGTGAGGCGACACACACCAGCTCCCAATCCATGACTAAAAATTGACAAGTTTATCACAGAAGCAGCCGGAAACCCTAGATTTAGCAAGTTAACGCCATTGGATCAGAGCCGAGCAAGGGCATTCAATGGGTGTATACGCAATGGGCAAGAATTCAACACAGACAAATATAAACATGATGCGAATGAGTAACATTTTCTTTGGTTATCCTGCGAACGTCAAACTAGTTGCAGAGTAAGGCGACACATACCAGCTCCCAACCATGACTAAAAATTGCCAAGTTTCTCACAGAAGCAGCCGGAAACCAGAGATTTAGCAACTAAAGGCCATTGGATCAGAGCCGAGCACGGGCATTCAATGTGTGTATACGCACTGAGTAAGAATTCAACACAGAAAAATATCAACATGATGCGAATGAGTAACAGTTTCTCGTGTTATATCTAACCTGCAAACGTCAAATTGTTGCAGAGTGAGGCGACACATACCAGCTCCCAATCCATGACTGAAAATTGACAAGTTTCTCATAGAAGCAACCGGAATCCCGAGATTTAACAAGTCAAGGCCACTGGATCAAGGGCAAGGGTATTCAATGGGTGTATACGCAATGGGCAAGAATTCAACACAGACAAATATAAACATGGTGCGAATGAGTAACATTTTCTCGGGTTCTATCTAATCTGCGAACGTCAAACTTGTTACAGAGTGAGGCGACACATACCAGCTCCCAATCCATGACTAAACATTGCCGAGTTTCTCACAGCAGCAGCCGGAAACCCGAGATTGAGCAAGTCAAGGCCATTGGATCAGAGCCGAGCAAGGGCATTCAATGGGTGTATACGCAATAGGCAAGAATTCAAAAAAATAAAAAAAATAAACATGATGCGAATGAGTAAATTTTTCTCGGGTTATATCTAACCTGCAAACGTCAAATTGTTGCAGAGTGAGGCGACACATACCAGCTCCCAATCCATGACTAAAAATTGACAAGTTTCTCACAGAAGCAACCGGAATCCCGAGATTTAACAAGTCAAGGCCACTGGATCAAGGGCAAGGGCATTCAATGGGTGTATACGCAATGGGCAAGAATTCAACACAGACAAATATAAACATGATGCGAATGAGTAACATTTTCTTTGGTTATCCTGCGAACGTCAAACTAGTTGCAGAGTAAGGCGACACATACCAGCTCCCAACCATGACTAAAAATTGCCAAGTTTCTCACAGAAGCAGCCGGAAACCAGAGATTTAGCAACTAAAGGCCATTGGATCAGAGCCGAGCACGGGCATTCAATGTGTGTATACGCACTGAGTAAGAATTCAACACAGAAAAATATCAACATGATGCGAATGAGTAACAGTTTCTCGTGTTATATCTAACCTGCAAACGTCAAATTGTTGCAGAGTGAGGCGACACATACCATCTCCCAATCCATGACTGAAAATTGACAATTTTCTCACAGAAGCAACCGGAATCCCGAGATTTAACAAGTCAAGGCCACTGGATCAAGGGCAAGGGTATTCAATGGGTGTATACGCAATGGGCAAGAATTCAACACAGACAAATATAAACATGGTGCGAATGAGTAACATTTTCTCGGGTTCTATCTAATCTGCGACCGTCAAACTTGTTACAGAGTGAGGCGACACATACTAGCTCCCAATCCATCACTAAAAAATACCGAGTTTCTCACAGCAGCAGCCGGAAACCCGAGATTGATCAAGTCAAGGCCATTGGATCAGAGCCGAGCAAGGGCATTCAATGGGTGTATACGCAATAGGCAAGAATTCAAAAAAATAAAAAAAATAAACATGATGCGAATGAGTAACTTTTTCTCGGGTTATATCTAACCTGCAAACGTCAAATTGTTGCAGAGTGAGGCGACACATACCAGCTCCCAATCCATGACTAAAAATTGACAGGTTTATCACAGAAGCAGCCGGAAACCCTAGATTTAGCAAGTTAACGCCATTGGATCAGAGCCGAGCAAGGGCATTCAATGGGTGTATACGCAATGGGCAAGAATTCAACACAGACAAATATAAACATGATGCGAATGAGTAACATTTTCTTTGGTTATCCTGCGAACGTCAAACTAGTTGCAGAGTAAGGCGACACATACCAGCTCCCAACCATGACTAAAAATTGCCAAGTTTCTCACAGAAGCAGCCGGAAACCAGAGATTTAGCAACTAAAGGCCATTGGATCAGAGCCGAGCACGGGCATTCAATGTGTGTATACGCACTGAGTAAGAATTCAACACAGAAAAATATCAACATGATGCGAATGAGTAACAGTTTCTCGTGTTATATCTAACCTGCAAACGTCAAATTGTTGCAGAGTGAGGCGACACATACCAGCTCCCAATCCATGACTGAAAATTGACAAGTTTCTCATAGAAGCAACCGGAATCCCGAGATTTAACAAGTCAAGGCCACTGGATCAAGGGCAAGGGTATTCAATGGGTGTATACGCAATGGGCAAGAATTCAACACAGACAAATATAAACATGGTGCGAATGAGTAACATTTTCTCGGGTTCTATCTAATCTGCGAACGTCAAACTTGTTACAGAGTGAGGCGACACATACCAGCTCCCAATCCATGACTAAACATTGCCGAGTTTCTCACAGCAGCAGCCGGAAACCCGAGATTGAGCAAGTCAAGGCCATTGGATCAGAGCCGAGCAAGGGCATTCAATGGGTGTATACGCAATAGGCAAGAATTCAAAAAAAAATATAAACATGATGCGAATGAGTAACTTTTTCTCGGGTTATATCTAACCTGCAAACGTCAAATTGTTGCAGAGTGAGGCGACACATACCAGCTCCCAACCATGACTGAAAATTGACAAGTTTCTCACAGAAGCAACCGGAATCCCAAGTTTTAACAAGTCAAGGCCACTGGATCAAGGGCAAGGGCATTCAATGGGTGTATACGCAATGGGCAAGAATTCAACACAGACAAATATAAACATGATGCGAATGAGTAACATTTTCTTTGGTTATCCTGCGAACGTCAAACTAGTTGCAGAGTAAGGCGACACATACCAGCTCCCAACCATGACTAAAAATTGCCAAGTTTCTCACAGAAGCAGCCGGAAACCAGAGATTTAGCAACTAAAGGCCATTGGATCAGAGCCGAGCACGGGCATTCAATGTGTGTATACGCACTGAGTAAGAATTCAACACAGAAAAATATCAACATGATGCGAATGAGTAACAGTTTCTCGTGTTATATCTAACCTGCAAACGTCAAATTGTTGCAGAGTGAGGCGACACATACCAGCTCCCAATCCATGACTGAAAATTGACAAGTTTCTCATAGAAGCAACCGGAATCCCGAGATTTAACAAGTCAAGGCCACTGGATCAAGGGCAAGGGTATTCAATGGGTGTATACGCAATGGGCAAGAATTCAACACAGACAAATATAAACATGGTGCGAATGAGTAACATTTTCTCGGGTTCTATCTAATCTGCGAACGTCAAACTTGTTACAGAGTGAGGCGACACATACCAGCTCCCAATCCATGACTAAACATTGCCGAGTTTCTCACAGCAGCAGCCGGAAACCCGAGATTGAGCAAGTCAAGGCCATTGGATCAGAGCCGAGCAAGGGCATTCAATGGGTGTATACGCAATAGGCAAGAATTCAAAAAAAAATATAAACATGATGCGAATGAGTAACTTTTTCTCGGGTTATATCTAACCTGCAAACGTCAAATTGTTGCAGAGTGAGGCGACACATACCAGCTCCCAATCCATGACTGAAAATTGACAATTTTCTCACAGAAGCAACCGGAATCCCGAGATTTAACAAGTCAAGGCCACTGGATCAAGGGCAAGGGTATTCAATGGGTGTATACGCAATGGGCAAGAATTCAACACAGACAAATATAAACATGGTGCGAATGAGTAACATTTTCTCGGGTTCTATCTAATCTGCGACCGTCAAACTTGTTACAGAGTGAGGCGACACATACCAGCTCCCAATCCATCACTAAAAAATACCGAGTTTCTCACAGCAGCAGCCGGAAACCCGAGATTGATCAAGTCAAGGCCATTGGATCAGAGCCGAGCAAGGGCATTCAATGGGTGTATACGCAAAAGGCAAGAATTCAAAAAAATAAAAAAAATAAACATGATGCGAATGAGTAACTTTTTCTCGGGTTATATCTAACCTGCAAACGTCAAATTGTTGCAGAGTGAGGCGACACATACCAGCTCCCAATCCATGACTAAAAATTGACAGGTTTATCACAGAAGCAGCCGGAAACCCTAGATTTAGCAAGTTAACGCCATTGGATCAGAGCCGAGCAAGGGCATTCAATGGGTGTATACGCAATGGGCAAGAATTCAACACAGAAAAATATAAACATGATGCGAATGAGTAACGTTTTCTTGGGTTATATCTAACCTGCGTACGTCAAACTAGTTGCAGAGTGAGGCGACACATACCAGCTCCCAACCATGACTGAAAATTGACAAGTTTCTCACAGAAGCAACCGGAATCCCGAGATTTAACAAGTCAAGGCCACTGGATCAAGGGCAAGGGCATTCAATGGGTGTATACGCAATGGGCAAGAATTCAACACAGACAAATATAAACATGATGCGAATGAGTAACATTTTCTTGGGTTATCCTGCGAACGTCAAACTAGTTGCAGAGTAAGGCGACACATACCAGCTCCCAACCATGACTAAAAATTGCCAAGTTTCTCACAGAAGCAGCCGGAAACCAGAGATTTAGCAACTAAAGGCCATTGGATCAGAGCCGAGCACGGGCATTCAATGTGTGTATACGCACTGAGTAAGAATTCAACACAGAAAAATATCAACATGATGCGAATGAGTAACAGTTTTTCGTGTTATATCTAACCTGCAAACGTCAAATTGTTGCAGAGTGAGGCGACACATACCAGCTCACAATCCATGACTGAAAATTGACAAGTTTCTCATAGAAGCAACCGGAATCCCGAGATTTAACAAGTCAAGGCCACTGGATCAAGGGCAAGGGTATTCAATGGGTGTATACGCAATGGGCAAGAATTCAACACAGACAAATATAAACATGGTGCGAATGAGTAACATTTTCTCGGGTTCTATCTAATCTGCGAACGTCAAACTTGTTACAGAGTGAGGCGACACATACCAGCTCCCAATCCATGACTAAACATTGCCGAGTTTCTCACAGCAGCAGCCGGAAACCCGAGATTGAGCAAGTCAAGGCCATTGGATCAGAGCCGAGCAAGGGCATTCAATGGGAGTATACGCAATAGGCAAGAATTCAAAAAAAAAATATAAACATGATGCGAATGAGTAACTTTTTCTCGGGTTATATCTAACCTGCAAACGTCAAATTGTTGCAGAGTGAGGCGACACATACCAGCTCCCAATCCATGACTGAAAATTGACAATTTTCTCACAGAAGCAACCGGAATCCCGAGATTTAACAAGTCAAGGCCACTGGATCAAGGGCAAGGGTATTCAATGGGTGTATACGCAATGGGCAAGAATTCAACACAGACAAATATAAACATGGTGCGAATGAGTAACATTTTCTCGGGTGCTATCTAATCTGCGACCGTCAAACTTGTTACAGAGTGAGGCGACACATACCAGCTCCCAATACATCACTAAAAAATACCGAGTTTCTCACAGCAGCAGCCGGAAACCCGAGATTGATCAAGTCAAGGCCATTGGATCAGAGCCGAGCAAGGGCATTCAATGGGTGTATACGCAATAGGCAATAATTCAAAAAAATAAAAAAAATAAACATGATGCGAATGAGTAACTTTTTCTCGGGTTATATCTAACCTGCAAACGTCAAATTGTTGCAGAGTGAGGCGACACATACCAGCTCCCAATCCATGACTAAAAATTGACAGGTTTATCACAGAAGCAGCCGGAAACCCTAGATTTAGCAAGTTAACGCCATTGGATCAGAGCCGAGCAAGGGCATTCAATGGGTGTATACGCAATGGGCAAGAATTCAACACAGAAAAATATAAACATGATGCGAATGAGTAACATTTTCTTGGGTTATATCTAACCTGCGTACGTCAAACTAGTTGCAGAGTGAGGCGACACATACCAGCTCCCAACCATGACTGAAAATTGACAAGTTTCTCACAGAAGCAACCGGAATCCCGAGATTTAACAAGTCAAGGCCACTGGACCAAGGGCAAGGGCATGCAATGGATGTATACGCAATGGTCAATAATTCAACACAGACAAATATAAACATGGTGCGAATGAGTAACATTTTCTCGGGTTCTATCTAATCTGCGAACGTCAAACTTGTTACAGAGTGAGGCGACACATACCAGCTCCCAATCCATGACTAAACATTGCCGAGTTTCTCACAGCAGCAGCCGGAAACCCGAGATTGAGCAAGTCAAGGCCATTGGATCAGAGCCGAGCAAGGGCATTCAATGGGTGTATACGCAATGGGCAAGAATTCAACACAGAAAAATATAAACATGATGCGAATGAGTAACATTTTCTTTGGTTATCCTGCGAACGTCAAACTAGTTGCAGAGTAAGGCGACACATACCAGCTCCCAACCATGACTAAAAATTGCCAAGTTTCTCACAGAAGCAGCCGGAAACCAGATATTTAGCAAGTAAAGGCCATTGGATCAGAGCCGAGCAAGGGCATTCAATGTGTGTATACGCAATGGGCAAGAATTCAACACAGAAAAATATAAACATGATGCGAATGAGTAACATTTTCTCGGGTTATATCTAACCTGCGAACGTTAAACTAGTTGCAGAGTGAGGCGACACATACCAGCTCCCAACCATGACTAAAAATTGCCAAGTTTCTAACAGAAGCAGCCGGAAACCCGAGATTTAGCAAGTTAGCGCCATTGGATCAGAGCCGAGCTAGGGCATTCAATGGATGTATACGCAATGGGCAAGAATTCAACACAGAAAAATATAAACATGATGCGAATGAGTAACATTGTTCGGGTTATATCTAACCTGCGAACGTCAAACTAGTTGCAGAGTGAGGCGACACATACCAGCTCCCAACCATGACTAAAAATTGACAAGTTTCTAACAGAAGCAGCCGGAAACCAGAGATTTAGCAAGTTAAGGCAATTGGATCAGAGCCGATCAAGGGCATTCAATGGGTGTATACACAATGGGCAAGAATTCAACACAGAAAAATATCAACATGATGCGAATGAGTAACAGTTTCCCGTGTTATATCTAACATGCAAACGTCAAATTGTTGCAGAGTGAGGCCACACATACCAGCTCCCAATCCATGACTGAAAATTGACAAGTTTCTCACAGAAGCAACCGGAATCCCGAGATTTAACAAGTCAAGGCCACTGGATCAAGGGCAAGGGCATTCAATGGATGTATACGAAATGGTCAAGAATTCAACACAGACAAATATAAACATCATGCGAATGAGTAACAGTTTCTCGGGTTATATCTAACCTGCAAACGTCAAACTAGTTGCAGAGTGAGGCGACACATACCAGCTCCCAACCGTGACTAAAAATTGCCAAGTTTCTAACAGAAGCAGCCGGAAACCAGAGATTTAGCAAGTTAAGGCAATTGGATCAGAGCCGATCAATGGGTGTATACACAATGGGCAAGAATTCAACACAGAAAAATATCAACATGATGCGAATGAGTAACAGTTTCTCGTGTTATATCTAACATGCAAACGTCAAATTGTTGCAGAGTGAGGCCAAACATACCAGCTCCCAATCCATGACTGAAAATTGACAAGTTTCTCACAGATGCAACCGGAATCCCGAGATTTAACAAGTCAAGGCCACTGGATCAAGGGCAAGGGCATTCAATGGATGTATACACAATGGTCAAGAATTCAACACAGAAAAATATAAACATGATGTGAATGAGTAACATTTTCTCGGGTTATATCTAATCTGCGAACGTCAAACTTGTTGCAGAGTGAGGCGACACATACCAGCTCCCAATCCATGACTTAAAAATGTCGAGTTCCTCACAGCAGCAGCCGGAAACCCGAGATTGAGCAAGTCAAGGCCATTGGATCAGAGCCGAGCAAGGACATTCAATGGGTGTATACGCAATAGGCAAGAATTCAACACAGATAAATATAAACATGATGCGAATGAGTAACAGTTTCTCGGGTTATATCTAACCTGCAAACGTCAAACTAGTTGCAGAGTGAGGCGACACATACCAGCTCCCAATCCATGACTAAAAATTGCCAAGTTTCTCACAGAAGCAGCCGGAAACCAGAGATTTAGCAAGTTAACGCCATTGGATCAGAGCCGAGCAAGGGCATTCAATGGATGTATACGCAATGGGCAAGAATTCAACACAGAAAAATATAAACATGATGCGAATGAGTAACATTGTTCGGGTTATATCTAACCTGCGAACGTCAAACTAGTTGCAGAGTGAGGCGACACATACCAGCTCCCAACCATGACTGAAAATTGACAAGTTTCTCACAGAAGCAACCGGAATCCCGAGATTTAACAAGTCAAGGCCACTGGATCAAGGGCAAGGGCATTCAATGGGTGTATACGCAATGGGCAAGAATTCAACACAGACAAATATAAACATGATGCGAATGAGTAACATTTTCTTGGGTTATCCTGCGAACGTCAAACTAGTTGCAGAGTAAGGCGACACATACCAGCTCCCAACCATGACTAAAAATTGCCAAGTTTCTCACAGAAGCAGCCGGAAACCAGAGATTTAGCAACTAAAGGCCATTGGATCAGAGCCGAGCACGGGCATTCAATGTGTGTATACGCACTGAGTAAGAATTCAACACAGAAAAATATTAACATGATGCCAATGAGTAACAGTTTTTCGTGTTATATCTAACCTGCAAACGTCAAATTGTTGCAGAGTGAGGCGACACATACCAGCTCACAATCCATGACTGAAAATTGACAAGTTTCTCATAGAAGCAACCGGAATCCCGAGATTTAACAAGTCAAGGCCACTGGATCAAGGGCAAGGGTATTCAATGGGTGTATACGCAATGGGCAAGAATTCAACACAGATAAATATAAACATGGTGCGAATGAGTAACATTTTCTCGGGTGCTATCTAATCTGCGACCGTCAAACTTGTTACAGAGTGAGGCGACACATACCAGCTCCCAATACATCACTAAAAAATACCGAGTTTCTCACAGCAGCAGCCGGAAACCCGAGATTGATCAAGTCAAGGCCATTGGATCAGAGCCGAGCAAGGGCATTCAATGGGTGTATACGCAATAGGCAAGAATTCAAAAAAATAAAAAAAATAAACATGATGCGAATGAGTAACTTTTTCTCGGGTTATATCTAACCTGCAAACGTCAAATTGTTGCAGAGTGAGGCGACACATACCAGCTCCCAATCCATGACTAAAAATTGACAGGTTTATCACAGAAGCAGCCGGAAACCCTAGATTTAGCAAGTTAACGCCATTGGATCAGAGCCGAGCAAGGGCATTCAATGGGTGTATACGCAATGGGCAAGAATTCAACACAGAAAAATATAAACATGATGCGAATGAGTAACATTTTCTTGGGTTATATCTAACCTGCGTACGTCAAACTAGTTGCAGAGTGAGGCGACACATACCAGCTCCCAACCATGACTGAAAATTGACAAGTTTCTCACAGAAGCAACCGGAATCCCGAGATTTAACAAGTCAAGGCCACTGGACCAAGGGCAAGGGCATGCAATGGATGTATACGCAATGGTCAATAATTCAACACAGACAAATATAAACATGGTGCGAATGAGTAACATTTTCTCGGGTTCTATCTAATCTGCGAACGTCAAACTTGTTACAGAGTGAGGCGACACATACCAGATCTCAATCCATGACTAAACATTGCCGAGTTTCTCACAGCAGCAGCCGGAAACCCGAGATTGAGCAAGTCAAGGCCATTGGATCAGAGCCGAGCAAGGGCATTCAATGGGTGTATACGCAATGGGCAAGAATTCAACACAGAAAAATATAAACATGATGCGAATGAGTAACATTTTCTTTGGTTATCCTGCGAACGTCAAACTAGTTGCAGAGTAAGGCGACACATACCAGCTCCCAACCATGACTAAAAATTGCCAAGTTTCTCACAGAAGCAGCCGGAAACCAGATATTTAGCAAGTAAAGGCCATTGGATCAGAGCCGAGCAAGGGCATTCAATGTGTGTATACGCAATGGGCAAGAATTCAACACAGAAAAATATAAACATGATGCGAATGAGTAACATTTTCTCGGGTTATATCTAACTTGCGAACGTTAAACTAGTTGCAGAGTGAGGCGACACATACCAGCTCCCAACCATGACTAAAAATTGCCAAGTTTCTAACAGAAGCAGCCGGAAACCCGAGATTTAGCAAGTTAGCGCCATTGGATCAGAGCCGAGCAAGGGCATTCAATGGATGTATACGCAATGGGCAAGAATTCAACACAGAAAAATATAAACATGATGCGAATGAGTAACATTGTTCGGGTTATATCTAACCTGCGAACGTCAAACTAGTTGCAGAGTGAGGCGACACATACCAGCTCCCAACCATGACTAAAAATTGACAAGTTTCTAACAGAAGCAGCCGGAAACCAGAGATTTAGCAAGTTAAGGCAATTGGATCAGAGCCGATCAAGGGCATTCAATGGGTGTATACACAATGGGCAAGAATTCAACACAGAAAAATATCAACATGATGCGAATGAGTAACAGTTTCCCGTGTTATATCTAACATGCAAACGTCAAATTGTTGCAGAGTGAGGCCACACATACCAGCTCCCAATCCATGACTGAAAATTGACAAGTTTCTCACAGAAGCAACCGGAATCCCGAGATTTAACAAGTCAAGGCCACTGGATCAAGGGCAAGGGCATTCAATGGATGTATACACAATGGTCAAGAATTCAACACAGAAAAATATAAACATGATGTGAATGAGTAACATTTTCTCGGGTTATATCTAATCTGCGAACGTCAAACTTGTTGCAGAGTGAGGCGACACATACCAGCTCCCAATCCATGACTAAAAAATGTCGAGTTCCTCACAGCAGCAGCCGGAAACCCGAGATTGAGCAAGTCAAGGCCATTGGATCAGAGCCGAGCAAGGACATTCAATGGGTGTATACGCAATAGGCAAGAATTCAACACAGAAAAATATAAACATGATGCGAATGAGTAACAGTTTCTCGGGTTATATCTAACCTGCAAACGTCAAACTAGTTGCAGAGTGAGGCGACACATACCAGCTCCCAACCATGACTAAAAATTGCCAAGTTTCTCACAGAAGCAGCCGGAAACCCGAGATTTAGCAAGTTAACGCCATTGGATCAGAGCCGAGCAAGGGCATTCAATGGATGTATACGCAATGGGCAAGAATTCAACACAGAAAAATATAAACATGATACGAATGAGTAACATTGTTCGGGTTATATCTAACCTGCGAACGTCAAACTAGTTGCAGAGTGAGGCGACACATACCAGCTTCCAACCATAACTAAAAATTGCCAAGTTTCTAACAGAAGCAGCCGGAAACCAAAAATTTAGCAAGTTAAGGCAATTGGATCAGAGCCGATCAAGGGCATTCAATGGGTGTATACACAATGGGCAAGAATTCAACACAGAAAAATATCAACATGATGCGAATGAGTAACAGTTTCCCGTGTTATATCTAACATGCAAACGTCAAATTGTTGCAGAGTGAGGCCACACATACCAGCTCCCAATCCATGACTGAAAATTGACAAGTTTCTCACAGAAGCAACCGGAATCCCGAGAATTAACAAGTCAAGGCCACTGGATCAAGGGCATCATGTTGATATTTTTTTGTGTTGAATTCTTGCCCATTGTGTATATACCCATTGAATGCCCTTGATCGGCTCTGATCCAATTGCCTTAACTTGCTAAATCTCCTGTTTCCGGCTGCTTCTGTTAGAAACTTGGCAATTTTTAGTCATGGTTGGGAGCTGGTATGTGTCGCCTCACTCTGCAACTAGTTTGACGTTCGCAGGTTAGATATAACCCGAACAATGTTACTCATTCGCATCATGTTTATATTTTTTTGTGTTGAATTCTTGCCCATTGTGTATACACCCATTGAATGCCCTTGATCTGCTCTGATCCAATTGCCTTAACTTGCTAAATCTCTGGTTTCCGGCTGCTTCTGTTAGATTCAACACAGAAAAATATAAACATGATGCGAATGAGTAACAGTTTCTCGGGTTATATCTAACCTGCAAACGTCAAACTAGTTGCAGAGTGAGGCGACACATACCAGCTCCCAATCCATGACTAAAAATTGCCGAGTTTCTCACAGCAGCAGCCGGAAACCCGAGATTGAGCAAGTCAAGGCCATTGGATCAGAGCCGAGCAAGGGCATTCAATGGGTGTATACGCAATGGGCAAGAATTCAACACAGAAAAATATAAACATGATGCGAATGAGTAACATTTTCTTGGGTTATATCTAACCTGCGTACGTCAAACTAGTTGCAGAGTGAGGCGACACATACCAGCTCCCAACCATGACTGAAAATTGACAAGTTTCTCACAGAAGCAACCGGAATCCCGAGATTTAACAAGTCAAGGCCACTGGACCAAGGGCAAGGGCATGCAATGGATGTATACGCAATGGTCAATAATTCAACACAGACAAATATAAACATGGTGCGAATGAGTAACATTTTCTCGGGTTCTATCTAATCTGCGAACGTCAAACTTGTTACAGAGTGAGGCGACACATACCAGATCTCAATCCATGACTAAACATTGCCGAGTTTCTCACAGCAGCAGCCGGAAACCCGAGATTGAGCAAGTCAAGGCCATTGGATCAGAGCCGAGCAAGGGCATTCAATGGGTGTATACGCAATGGGCAAGAATTCAACACAGAAAAATATAAACATGATGCGAATGAGTAACATTTTCTTTGGTTATCCTGCGAACGTCAAACTAGTTGCAGAGTAAGGCGACACATACCAGCTCCCAACCATGACTAAAAATTGCCAAGTTTCTCACAGAAGCAGCCGGAAACCAGATATTTAGCAAGTAAAGGCCATTGGATCAGAGCCGAGCAAGGGCATTCAATGTGTGTATACGCAATGGGCAAGAATTCAACACAGAAAAATATAAACATGATGCGAATGAGTAACATTTTCTCGGGTTATATCTAACTTGCGAACGTTAAACTAGTTGCAGAGTGAGGCGACACATACCAGCTCCCAACCATGACTAAAAATTGCCAAGTTTCCAACAGAAGCAGCCGGAAACCCGAGATTTAGCAAGTTAGCGCCATTGGATCAGAGCCGAGCAAGGGCATTCAATGGATGTATACGCAATGGGCAAGAATTCAACACAGAAAAATATAAACATGATGCGAATGAGTAACATTGTTCGGGTTATATCTAACCTGCGAACGTCAAACTAGTTGCAGAGTGAGGCGACACATACCAGCTCCCAACCATGACTAAACATTGACAAGTTTCTAACAGAAGCAGCCGGAAACCAGAGATTTAGCAAGTTAAGGCAATTGGATCAGAGCCGATCAAGGGCATTGAATGGGTGTATACGCAATGGGCTAGAATTCAACACAGACAAATATAAACATGGTGCGAATGAGTAAAATTATCTCGGGTTATATCTAACCTGCGAACGTCGAACTAGTTGCAGAGTGAGGCAACACATACCAGCTCCCAACCATGACTAAAAATTGCCAAGTTTCCCCACAGAAGCAACCGGAATCCTGAGATTTAACAAGTCCAGGCCACTGGATCAGAGCCGAGCAAGGGCATTCAATGGGTGTATACACACTGGGTAAGAATTCAACACAAACAAATTTAAACATGATGCGAATGAGTAACATTTTATCGGGTTATATCTAACCTGCGAACTAAAAATTGCCGAATTTCTCACAGAAGCAGCCGGAAACCCGAGATTTAGCAAGTTAACGCCATTGAATCAGAGCCGAGCAAGGCCATTCAATGGGTTTATACGCAATGGGCAAGAATTCAACACAGAAAAATATAAACATGATGCGAATGAGTAACATTTTCTCGGGTTATATCCAACCTGCGAACGTCAAACTAGTTGCAGAGTGAGGCGACACATACCAGCTCCCAACCATGACTAAAAATTTCAAAGTTTCTCACAGAAGCAGCCGGAAACCAGATATTTAACAAGTCAAGGTCACTGGATCCGAGCCGAGCAAGGGCATTTAATGGGTGTATAGGCAATGGACAAGAATTCAACACAGAAAAATATAAACATGATGCGAATGGGTAACATTTTCTCGGGTTATATCTAACCTGCGAACGTCAAACTTGTTGCAGAGTGAGACGACACATACCAGCTCCCAATCCATTACTAAAAATTGCAAAGTTTCTCACAGGAGCAGCCGAAAACCAGATATTTAACAAGTCAAGGCCACTGGATCAGAGCCAAGCAAGGGCATTCAATGGGTGTATACGCAATGGTCAAGAATTCAACACAAAAGAATATAAACATGATGCGAATGAGTAACATTTTCTTTGGTTATCCTGCGAACGTCAAACTAGTTGCAGAGTGAGGCGACACATACCAGCTCCCAATCCATGACTGAAAATTGACAAGTTTCTCACAGAAGCAACCGGAATCCCGAGAATTAACAAGTCAAGGCCACTGGATCAAGGGCAAGGGCATTCAATGGGTGTATACGCAATGGGCAAGAATTCAACACAGACAAATATAAACATGGTGCGAATGAGTAACATTTTCTCGGGTTCTATCTAATCTGCGAACGTCAAACTGTTGCAGAGTGAGGCGACACATACCAGCTCCCAATTCATGACTAAAAATTGACAAGTTTCTCACAGAAGCAGCCGGAAACCAGAGATTTAGCAAGTTAGGGCCATTGGATCAGAGCCGATCAAGGGCATTCAATGGGTGTATACTCAATGGGCAAGAATTCAACACAGACAAATATAAACATGATGCGAATGAGTAACATTTTCTCGGGTTATATCCAACCTGCGAACGTCAAACTAGTTGCAGAGTGAGGCGACACATACCAGCTCCCAACCATGACTAAAAATTGCCACGTTTCTCACAGAAGCAGCCGGAAACCTGAGATTTAGCAAGTTAAGGCAATTGGATCAGAGCCGAGCAAGGGCATTCAATGGGTGTATACGCAATGGGCAAGAATTCAACACAGAAAAATATAAACATGATGCGAATGAGTAACATTTTCTCGGGTTATATCTAATCTGCGAACGTCAAACTTGTTGCAGAGTGAGGCGACACATACCAGCTCCCAACCATGACTAAAAATTGCCAAGTTTCTCACAGAAGCAGCCGGAAACCAGAGATTTAGCAAGTTAAGGCAATTGGATCAGAGCCGAGCAAGGGCATTCAATGGGTGTATACGCAATGGGCAAAAATTCAACACAGAAAAATATAAACATGATGCGAATGAGTAACATTTTCTCGGGTTATATCTAATCTGCGAACGTCAAACTTGTTGCAGAGTTAGGCGACACATACCACCTCCCAACCATGACAAAATAATTCCAAGATTCTCACAGAAGCAGCCGGAAACCCGAGATTTAGCAAGTTAACGCCATTGGATCAGAGCCGAGCAAGGGCATTCAATGGGTGTATACGCAATGGGCAAGAATTCAACACAGAAAAATATAAACATGATGCGAATGAGTAACATTTTCTCGGGTTATATCTAACCTGCGAACGTCAAACTAGTTGCAGAGTGAGGCGACACATACCAGCTCCCAACCATGACTAAAAATTGCCAAGTTTCTCACAGAAGCAGCCGGAAACCAGAGATTTAGCAAGTTGAGGCAATTGGATCAGAGCCGATCAAATGCATTCAATGGGTGTATACGCAATGGGCAAGAATTCAACACAGAAAAATATCAACATGATGCGAATGAGTAACAGTTTCTCGTGTTATATCTAACATGCAAACGTCAAATTGTTGCAGAGTGAGGCCACACATACCAGCTCCCAATCCATGACTGAAAATTGACAAGTTTCTCACAGAAGCAACCGGAATCCCGAGATTTAACAAGTCAAGGCCACTGGATCAAGGGCAAGGGCATTCAATGGATGTATACGCAATGGTCAAGAATTCAACACAGAAAAATATAAACATGATGCGAATGAGTAACATTTTCTCGTGTTATATCTAACCTGCAAACGTCAAACTAGTTGCAGAGTGAGGCGACACATACCAGCTCCCAATCCATGACTAAAAAATGCCGAGTTTCTCACAGCAGCAGCCGGAAACCCGAGATTGAGCAAGTCAAGGCCATTGGATCAGAGCCGAGCAAGTGCATTCAATGGGTGTATACGCAATGGGCAAGAATTCAACACAGAAAAATATAAACATGATGCGAATGAGTAACATTTTTTCGGGTTATATCTAATCTGCGAACGTCAAACTTGTTGCAGAGTGAGGCGACACATACCAGCTCCCAACCATGACTAAAAATCGCCAAGTTTCTCACAGAAGCAGCCGGAAACCAGAGATTTAGCAAGTTAAGGCAATTGGATCAGAGCCGAGCAAGGGCATTCAATGGGTGTATACGCAATGGGCAAAAATTCAACACAGACAAATATAAACATGATGCGAATGAGTAACAGTTTATCGTGTTATATCTAACCTGCAAACGTCAAATTGTTGCAGAGTGAGGCGACACATACCAGCTCCCAATCCATGACTGAAAATTGACAAGTTTCTCACAGAAGCAACCGGAATCCCGAGAATTAACAAGTCAAGGCCAATGGATCAAGGGCAAGGGCATTCAATGGATGTATACGCAATGGACAAGAATTCAACACAGAAAAATATAAACATGATGCGAATGAGTAACATTTTCTCGGGTTATATCTAACCTGCGAACGTCAAACTAGTTGCAGAGTGAGGCGACACATACCAGCTCCCAACCATGACAAAAAATTGCCAAGTTTCTCACAGAAGCAGCCGGAAACCCGAGATTTAGCAAGTTAACGCCATTGGATCAGAGCAGAGCAAGGGCATTCAATGGGTGTATACGCAATGGGCAAGAACTCAACACAGAAAAATATAAACATGATGCGAATGAGTAACATTTTCTCGGGTTATATCTAACCTGCGAACGTCAAACTAGTTGCAGAGTGAGGCGACACATACCAGCTCCCAACCATGACTAAAAATTGCCAAGTTTCTCACAGAAGCAGCCGGAAACCAGAGATTTAGCAAGTTGAGGCAATTGGATCAGAGCCGATCAAATGCATTCAATGGGTGTATACGCAATGGGCAAGAATTCAACACAGAAAAATATCAACATGATGCGAATGAGTAACAGTTTCTCGTGTTATATCTAACATGCAAACGTCAAATTGTTGCAGAGTGAGGCCACACATACCAGCTCCCAATCCATGACTGAAAATTGACAAGTTTCTCACAGAAGCAACCGGAATCCCGAGATTTAACAAGTCAAGGCCACTGGATCAAGGGCAAGGGCATTCAATGGATGTATACGCAATGGTCAAGAATTCAACACAGAAAAATATAAACATGATGCGAATGAGTAACATTTTCTCGTGTTATATCTAACCTGCAAACGTCAAACTAGTTGCAGAGTGAGGCGACACATACCAGCTCCCAATCCATGACTAAAAAATGCCGAGTTTCTCACAGCAGCAGCCGGAAACCCGAGATTGAGCAAGTCAAGGCCATTGGATCAGAGCCGAGCAAGTGCATTCAATGGGTGTATACGCAATGGGCAAGAATTCAACACAGAAAAATATAAACATGATGCGAATGAGTAACATTTTTTCGGGTTATATCTAATCTGCGAACGTCAAACTTGTTGCAGAGTGAGGCGACACATACCAGCTCCCAACCATGACTAAAAATCGCCAAGTTTCTCACAGAAGCAGCCGGAAACCAGAGATTTAGCAAGTTAAGGCAATTGGATCAGAGCCGAGCAAGGGCATTCAATGGGTGTATACGCAATGGGCAAAAATTCAACACAGACAAATATAAACATGATGCGAATGAGTAACAGTTTATCGTGTTATATCTAACCTGCAAACGTCAAATTGTTGCAGAGTGAGGCGACACATACCAGCTCCCAATCCATGACTGAAAATTGACAAGTTTCTCACAGAAGCAACCGGAATCCCGAGAATTAACAAGTCAAGGCCAATGGATCAAGGGCAAGGGCATTCAATGGATGTATACGCAATGGACAAGAATTCAACACAGAAAAATATAAACATGATGCGAATGAGTAACATTTTCTCGGGTTATATCTAACCTGCGAACGTCAAACTAGTTGCAGAGTGAGGCGACACATACCAGCTCCCAACCATGACAAAAAATTGCCAAGTTTCTCACAGAAGCAGCCGGAAACCCGAGATTTAGCAAGTTAACGCCATTGGATCAGAGCAGAGCAAGGGCATTCAATGGGTGTATACGCAATGGGCAAGAACTCAACACAGAAAAATATAAACATGATGCGAATGAGTAACATTTTCTCGGGTTATATCTAACCTGCGAACGTCAAACTAGTTGCAGAGTGAGGCGACACATACCAGCTCCCAACCATGACTAAAAATTGCCAAGTTTCTCACAGAAACAGCCGGAAACCAGAGATTTAGCAAGTTGAGGCAATTGGATCAGAGCCGATCAAATGCATTCAATGGGTGTATACGCAATGGGCAAGAATTCAACACAGAAAAATATCAACATGATGCGAATGAGTAACAGTTTCTCGTGTTATATCTAACATGCAAACGTCAAATTGTTGCAGAGTGAGGCCACACATACCAGCTCCCAATCCATGACTGAAAATTGACAAGTTTCTCACAGAAGCAACCGGAATCCCGAGATTTAACAAGTCAAGGCCACTGGATCAAGGGCAAGGGCATTCAATGGATGTATACGCAATGGTCAAGAATTCAACACAGAAAAATATAAACATGATGCGAATGAGTAACAGTTTCTCGGGTTATATCTAACCTGCAAACGTCAAACTAGTTGCAGAGTGAGGCGACACATACCAGCTCCCAATCCATGACTAAAAATTGCCGAGTTTCTCACAGCAGCAGCCGGAAACCCGAGATTGAGCAAGTCAAGGCCATGGGATCAGAGCCGAGCAAGGGCATTCAATGGGTTTATACGCAATGGTCAAGAATTCAACACAGAAAAATATAAACATGATGCGAATGAGTAACAGTTTATCGTGTTATATCTAACCTGCAAACGTCAAATTGTTGCAGAGTGAGGCGACACATACCAGCTCCCAATCCATGACTGAAAATTGACAAGTTTCTCACAGAAGCAACCGGAATCCCGAGAATTAACAAGTCAAGGCCAATGGATCAAGGGCAAGGGCATTCAATGGATGTATACGCAATGGACAAGAATTCAACACAGAAAAATATAAACATGATGCGAATGAGTAACATTTTCTCGGGTTATATCTAACCTGCGAACGTCAAACTAGTTGCAGAGTGAGGCGACACATACCAGCTCCCAACCATGACAAAAAATTGCCAAGTTTCTCACAGAAGCAGCCGGAAACCCGAGATTTAGCAAGTTAACGCCATTGGATCAGAGCAGAGCAAGGGCATTCAATGGGTGTATACGCAATGGGCAAGAACTCAACACAGAAAAATATAAACATGATGCGAATGAGTAACATTTTCTCGGGTTATATCTAACCTGCGAACGTCAAACTAGTTGCAGAGTGAGGCGACACATACCAGCTCCCAACCATGACTAAAAATTGCCAAGTTTCTCACAGAAACAGCCGGAAACCAGAGATTTAGCAAGTTGAGGCAATTGGATCAGAGCCGATCAAATGCATTCAATGGGTGTATACGCAATGGGCAAGAATTCAACACAGAAAAATATCAACATGATGCGAATGAGTAACAGTTTCTCGTGTTATATCTAACATGCAAACGTCAAATTGTTGCAGAGTGAGGCCACACATACCAGCTCCCAATCCATGACTGAAAATTGACAAGTTTCTCACAGAAGCAACCGGAATCCCGAGATTTAACAAGTCAAGGCCACTGGATCAAGGGCAAGGGCATTCAATGGATGTATACGCAATGGTCAAGAATTCAACACAGAAAAATATAAACATGATGCGAATGAGTAACAGTTTCTCGGGTTATATCTAACCTGCAAACGTCAAACTAGTTGCAGAGTGAGGCGACACATACCAGCTCCCAATCCATGACTAAAAATTGCCGAGTTTCTCACAGCAGCAGCCGGAAACCCGAGATTGAGCAAGTCAAGGCCATGGGATCAGAGCCGAGCAAGGGCATTCAATGGGTTTATACGCAATGGTCAAGAATTCAACACAGAAAAATATAAACATGATGCGAATGAGTAACATTTTCTCGGGTTATATCTAATCTGCGAACGTCAAACTTGTTGCAGAGTGAGGCGACACATACCAGCTCCCAATCCATGACTGAAAATTGACAGGTTTCTCACAGAAGCAACCGGAATCCCGAGAATTAACAAGTCAAGGCCAATGGATCAAGGGCAAGGTCATTCAATGGATGTATACGCAATGGTCAAGAATTCAACACAGAAAAATATAAAGATGATGCGAATGAGTAACAGTTTCTCGGGTTATATCTAACCTGCAAACGTCAAACTAGTTGCAGAGTGAGGCGACACATACCAGCTCCCAATCCATGACTAAAAATTGCCGAGTTTCTCACAGCAGCAGCCGGAAACCCGAGATTGAGCAAGTCAAGGCCATTGGAACAGAGCCGAGCAAGGGCATTCAATGGGTGTATACGCAATGGGCAAGAATTCAACACAGAAAAATATAAACATGATGCGAATGAGTAACATTTTCTCGGGTTATATCTAACCTGCGAACGTCAAACTAGTTGCAGAGTGAGGCGACACATACCAGCTCCCAACCATGACTGAAAATTGCCAAGTTTCTCACAGAAGCAGCCGGAAACCAGATATTTAGCAAGTTGAGGCAATAGGATCAGAGCCGATCAAGGGCATTCAATGGGTGTATACGCCATGGGCAAGAATTCAACACAGAAAAATATCAACATGATGCGAATGAGTAACAGTTTCTCGTGTTATATCTAACATGCAAACGTCAAATTGTTGCAGAGGGAGGCCACACATACCAGCTCCCAATCCATGACTGAAAATTGTCAAGTTTCTCACAGAAGCAACCGGAATCCCGAGATTTAACAAGTCAAGGCCACTGGATCAAGGGCAAGGGCATTAAATGGATGTATACGCAATGGTCAAGAATTCAACACAGAAAAATATAAACATGATGCGAATGAGTAACAGTTTATCGTGTTATATCTAACCAGCAAACGTCAAATTGTTGCAGAGTGAGGCGACACATACCAGCTCCCAATCCATGACTAAAAATTGCCGAGTTTCTCACAGCAGCAGCCGGAAACCCGAGATTGAGCAAGTCAAGGCCATTGGATCAGAGCCGAGCAAGGGCATTCAACGGGTGTATACGCAATAGGCAAGAATTCAACACAGAAAAATATAAACATGATGCGAATGAGTAACAGTTTATCGTGTTATATCTAACCTGCAAACGTCAAATTGTTGCAGAGTGAGGCGACACATACCAGCTCCCAATCCATGACTTGGATCAAGGGCAAGGGCCGGAAACATGATGCGAATGAGTAACAGTTTATCGGGTTATATCTAACCTGCAAACGTCAAACTAGTTGCAGAGTGAGGCGACACATACCAGCTCCCAATCCATGACTAAAAATTGCCGAGTTTCTCACAGCAGCAGCCGGAAACCCGAGATTGAGCAAGTCAAGGCCATTGGATCAGAGCCGAGCAAGGGCATTCAATGGGTGTATACGCAATGGGCAAAAATTCAACACAGAAAAATATAAACATGATGCGAATGAGTAACAGTTTATCGTGTTATATCTAACCTGCAAACGTCAAATTGTTGCAGAGTGAGGCGACACATACCAGCTCCCAATCCATGACTAAAAATTGCCGAGTTTCTCACAGCAGCAGCCGGAAACCCGAGATTGAGCAAGTCAAGGCAATTGGATCAGAGCCGACCAAGGGCATTCAATGGGTGTATACGCAATGGGCAAGAATTCAACACAGAAAAATATAAACATGATGCGAATGAGTAACATTTTCTCGGGTTATATCTAAATAATAATAATAATAATAATGAACATTTATAAGGCGCCGGTATCCGCCAAGCAAGACGCTCATGGCGCACAATACAGATTGTTTTTAATCACAAAACCGTGAGGTAAACATGTGGGTTTTTAGAGAAGATTTAAATACAGACAATGATGATGACTGACGAATTTCAAAAGGTAATTTGTTCCAGAGTTCGGGAGCGGCGCTTGAAAAAGACCGGTCTCCCCAAGAGTGATTGGTACGGGGAACCGTAAGCTGTAGCGCTCTGGCTGAACGAAGACTACGTGACGGTCGATATTGCGAGATAATGTCTGATATGTAGGCCGGTGAAGTTCCTTGTTGTGACCTGAAAGCGAGAAGGAGGATCTTGAAGGCAATGCGATCAATGATAGGGAGCCAGTGGAGGGACTTTAAGACGGGGGTGATGTGAGTGGTGCGTCTGGATAAGGTGATGAGGCGAGCAGTGGCATTTTGGAGGCGTTGGAGTCTGTTGATTTGGTATTGCGGCAGGTTATACATGAGGGAGTTACAACAATCTAAGCGCGAGGTTATAAATGCATGGACGAGTTGCTCAGTGGCCATACGATTGAGATATTTTCGAATAAATCCGAGATTACGGAGATGAAATCTGACTGATTTTGACACTGCTGATATCTGATCAATGTGGGACATGTGGGGGTCGAATATTACACCTAGGTTGCGACACTTGTTGGAGGAATGGACGAGGCAATCTCCAATCCTAATGCTCGGGATATTAAACTTGGAAAGTTGTTGTTTTGAGCCACACAGGATAAATTCAGACTTCTTGTCATTCAATTTGAGACTGTTTGTCATCATCCATATCTTGATCTCATCAATGCAAGCCTCGAGATTCTCAAGGGCAGACAAAGCATTGGGTTGAGATGGAGTGAAGGATTGATACAGTTGTATGTCATCTGCATAGCAGTGATATTGAACGTCAAACTAGTTGCAGAGTGAGGCGACACATACCAGCTCCCAACCATGACTAACAATTGCCAAGTTTCTCACAGAAGCAGCCGGAAACCCGAGATTTAGCAAGTTAACGCCATTGGATCAGAGCCGAGCAAGGGCATTCAATGGGTGTATACGCAATGGGCAAGAATTCAACACAGAAAAATATAAACATGATGCGAATGAGTAACATGTTCTCGGGTTATATCTAATCTGCGAACGTCAAACTTGTTGCAGAGTGAGGCGACACATACCAGCTCCCAATCCATGACAAAAAAATTGCCAAGTTTCTCACAGAAGCAGCCGGAAACCAGAGATTTAGCAAGTTAAGGCAATTGGATCAGAGCCGAGCAAGGGCATTCAATGTGTGTATACGCAATGGGCAATAATTCAACACAGAAAAATATCAACATGATGTGAATGAGTAACAGTTTCTCGTGTTATATATAACCTGCAAACGTCCAATTGTTGCAGAGTGAGGCGACACATACCAGCTCCCAACCATGACTGAAAATTGACAAGTTTCTCACAGAAGCAACCGGAATCCCGAGAATTAACAAGTCAAGGCCACTGGATCAAGGGCAAGGGTATTCAATGGGTGTATACGCAATGGGCAAGAATTCAACACAGAAAAATATAAACATGATGCGAATGAGTAACATTTTCTCGGGTTATATCTAACCTGCGAACGTCAAACTAGTTGCAGAGTGAGGCGACACATACCAGCTCCCAACCATGACTAAAAATTGCCAAGTTTCTCACAGAAGCAGCCGGAAACCAGAGATTTAGCAAGTTAAGGCAATTGGATCAGAGCCGAGCAAGGGCATTCAATGGGTGTATACGCAATGGGCAAAAATTCAACACAGACAAATATAAACATGATGCGAATGAGTAACAGTTTATCGTGTTATATCTAACATGCAAACGTCAAATTGTTGCAGAGTGAGGCGACACATACCAGCTCCCAATCCATGACTAACAAATTTCGAGTTTCTCACAGCAGCAGCCGGAAACCCGAGATTGAGCAAGTCAAGGCCATTGGATCAGAGCCGAGCAAGGGCATTCAATGGGTGTATACGCAATGGGCAAGAATTCAACACAGAAAAATATAACATGATGCGAATGAGTAACATTTTCTCGGGTTATATCTAACCTGCGAACGTCAAACTAGTTGCAGAGTGAGGCGACACATACCAGCTCCCAACCATGACTACAAATTGCCAAGTTTCTCACAGAAGCAGCCGGAAACCAGAGATTTAGCTAGTTAAGGCAATTGGATCAGAGCCGAGCAAGGGCATTCAATGGGTGTATACGCAATGGGCAAAAATTCAACACAGAAAAATATAAACATGATGCGAATGAGTAACAGTTTATCGTGTTATATCTAACCTGCAAACGTCAAATTGTTGCAGAGTGAGGCGACACATACCAGCTCCCAATCCATGACTGAAAATTGACAGGTTTCTCACAGAAGCAACCGGAATCCCGAGAATTAACAAGTCAAGGCCAATGGATCAAGGGCAAGGTCATTTAATGGATGTATACGCAATGGTCAAGAATTCAACACAGAAAAATATAAAGATGATGCGAATGAGTAACAGTTTCTCGGGTTATATCTAACCTGCAAACGTCAAACTAGTTGCAGAGTGAGGCGACACATACCAGCTCCCAATCCATGACTAAAAATTGCCGAGTTTCTCACAGCAGCAGCCGGAAACCCGAGATTGAGCAAGTCAAGGCCATTGGAACAGAGCCGAGCAAGGGCATTCAATGGGTGTATACGCAATGGGCAAGAATTCAACACAGAAAAATATAAACATGATGCGAATGAGTAACATTTTCTCGGGTTATATCTAACCTGCGAACGTCAAACTAGTTGCAGAGTGAGGCGACACATACCAGCTCCCAACCATGACTGAAAATTGCCAAGTTTCTCACAGAAGCAGCCGGAAACCAGATATTTAGCAAGTTGAGGCAATAGGATCAGAGCCGATCAAGGGCATTCAATGGGTGTATACGCCATGGGCAAGAATTCAACACAGAAAAATATCAACATGATGCGAATGAGTAACAGTTTCTCGTGTTATATCTAACATGCAAACGTCAAATTGTTGCAGAGGGAGGCCACACATACCAGCTCCCAATCCATGACTGAAAATTGTCAAGTTTCTCACAGAAGCAACCGGAATCCCGAGATTTAACAAGTCAAGGCCACTGGATCAAGGGCAAGGGCATTAAATGGATGTATACGCAATGGTCAAGAATTCAACACAGAAAAATATAAAAATGATGCGAATGAGTAACAGTTTATCGTGTTATATCTAACCAGCAAACGTCAAATTGTTGCAGAGTGAGGCGACACATACCAGCTCCCAATCCATGACTAAAAATTGCCGAGTTTCTCACAGCAGCAGCCGGAAACCCGAGATTGAGCAAGTCAAGGCCATTGGATCAGAGCCGAGCAAGGGCATTCAACGGGTGTATACGCAATAGGCAAGAATTCAACACAGAAAAATATAAACATGATGCGAATGAGTAACAGTTTATCGTGTTATATCTAACCTGCAAACGTCAAATTGTTGCAGAGTGAGGCGACACATACCAGCTCCCAATCCATGACTTGGATCAAGGGCAAGGGCCGGAAACATGATGCGAATGAGTAACAGTTTATCGGGTTATATCTAACCTGCAAACATCAAACTAGTTGCAGAGTGAGGCGACACATACCAGCTCCCAATCCATGACTAAAAATTGCCGAGTTTCTCACAGCAGCAGCCGGAAACCCGAGATTGAGCAAGTCAAGGCCATTGGATCAGAGCCGAGCAAGGGCATTCAATGGGTGTATACGCAATGGGCAAAAATTCAACACAGAAAAATATAAACATGATGCGAATGAGTAACAGTTTATCGGGTTATATCTAACCTGCGAACGTCAAACTAGTTGCAGAGTGAGGCGACACATACCAGCTCCCAACCATGACTGAAAATTGCCAAGTTTCTCACAGAAGCAGCCGGAAACCAGATATTTAGCAAGTTGAGGCAATAGGATCAGAGCCGATCAAGGGCATTCAATGGGTGTATACGCCATGGGCAAGAATTCAACACAGAAAAATATCAACATGATGCGAATGAGTAACAGTTTCTCGTGTTATATCTAACATGCAAACGTCAAATTGTTGCAGAGGGAGGCCACACATACCAGCTCCCAATCCATGACTGAAAATTGTCAAGTTTCTCACAGAAGCAACCGGAATCCCGAGATTTAACAAGTCAAGGCCACTGGATCAAGGGCAAGGGCATTAAATGGATGTATACGCAATGGTCAAGAATTCAACACAGAAAAATATAAAAATGATGCGAATGAGTAACAGTTTATCGTGTTATATCTAACCAGCAAACGTCAAATTGTTGCAGAGTGAGGCGACACATACCAGCTCCCAATCCATGACTAAAAATTGCCGAGTTTCTCACAGCAGCAGCCGGAAACCCGAGATTGAGCAAGTCAAGGCCATTGGATCAGAGCCGAGCAAGGGCATTCAACGGGTGTATACGCAATAGGCAAGAATTCAACACAGAAAAATATAAACATGATGCGAATGAGTAACAGTTTATCGTGTTATATCTAACCTGCAAACGTCAAATTGTTGCAGAGTGAGGCGACACATACCAGCTCCCAATCCATGACTTGGATCAAGGGCAAGGGCCGGAAACATGATGCGAATGAGTAACAGTTTATCGGGTTATATCTAACCTGCAAACATCAAACTAGTTGCAGAGTGAGGCGACACATACCAGCTCCCAATCCATGACTAAAAATTGCCGAGTTTCTCACAGCAGCAGCCGGAAACCCGAGATTGAGCAAGTCAAGGCCATTGGATCAGAGCCGAGCAAGGGCATTCAATGGGTGTATACGCAATGGGCAAAAATTCAACACAGAAAAATATAAACATGATGCGAATGAGTAACAGTTTATCGTGTTATATCTAACCTGCAAACGTCAAATTGTTGCAGAGTGAGGCGACACATACCAGCTCCCAATCCATGACTAAAAATTGCCGAGTTTCTCACAGCAGCAGCCGGAAACCCGAGATTGAGCAAGTCAAGGCCATTGGATCAGAGCCGAGCAAGGGCATTCAATGGGTGTATACGCAATGGGCAAGAATTCAACACAGAAAAATATAAACATGATGCGAATGAGTAACATTTTCTCGGGTTATATCTAACCTGCGAACGTCAGACTAGTTGCAGAGTGAGGCGACACATACCAGCTCCCAACCATGACTAAAAATTGCCAAGTTTCTCACAGAAGCAGCCGGAAACCAGAGATTTAGCAAGTTAAGGCAATTGGATCAGAGCCGACCAAGGGCATTCAATGGGTGTATACGCAATGGGCAAGAATTCAACACAGAAAAATATAAACATGATGCGAATGAGTAACATTTTCTCGGGTTATATCTAAATAATAATAATAATAATAATGAACATTTATAAGGCGCCGGTATCCGCCAAGCAAGACGCTCATGGCGCACAATACAGATTGTTTTTAATCACAAAACCGTGAGGTAAACATGTGGGTTTTTAGAGAAGATTTAAATACAGACAATGATGATGACTGACGAATTTCAAAAGGTAATTTGTTCCAGAGTTCGGGAGCGGCGCTTGAAAAAGACCGGTCTCCCCAAGAGTGATTGGTACGGGGAACCGTAAGCTGTAGCGCTCTGGCTGAACGAAGACTACGTGACGGTCGATATTGCGAGATAATGTCTGATATGTAGGCCGGTGAAGTTCCTTGTTGTGACCTGAAAGCGAGAAGGAGGATCTTGAAGGCAATGCGATCAATGATAGGGAGCCAGTGGAGGGACTTTAAGACGGGGGTGATGTGAGTGGTGCGTCTGGATAAGGTGATGAGGCGAGCAGTGGCATTTTGGAGGCGTTGGAGTCTGTTGATTTGGTATTGCGGCAGGTTATACATGAGGGAGTTACAACAATCTAAGCGCGAGGTTATAAATGCATGGACGAGTTGCTCAGTGGCCATACGATTGAGATATTTTCGAATAAATCCGAGATTACGGAGATGAAATCTGACTGATTTTGACACTGCTGATATCTGATCAATGTGGGACATGTGGGGGTCGAATATTACACCTAGGTTGCGACACTTGTTGGAGGAATGGACGAGGCAATCTCCAATCCTAATGCTCGGGATATTAAACTTGGAAAGTTGTTGTTTTGAGCCACACAGGATAAATTCAGACTTCTTGTCATTCAATTTGAGACTGTTTGTCATCATCCATATCTTGATCTCATCAATGCAAGCCTCGAGATTCTCAAGGGCAGACAAAGCATTGGGTTGAGATGGAGTGAAGGATTGATACAGTTGTATGTCATCTGCATAGCAGTGATATTGAACGTCAAACTAGTTGCAGAGTGAGGCGACACATACCAGCTCCCAACCATGACTAACAATTGCCAAGTTTCTCACAGAAGCAGCCGGAAACCCGAGATTTAGCAAGTTAACGCCATTGGATCAGAGCCGAGCAAGGGCATTCAATGGGTGTATACGCAATGGGCAAGAATTCAACACAGAAAAATATAAACATGATGCGAATGAGTAACATGTTCTCGGGTTATATCTAATCTGCGAACGTCAAACTTGTTGCAGAGTGAGGCGACACATACCAGCTCCCAATCCATGACAAAAAAATTGCCAAGTTTCTCACAGAAGCAGCCGGAAACCAGAGATTTAGCAAGTTAAGGCAATTGGATCAGAGCCGAGCAAGGGCATTCAATGTGTGTATACGCAATGGGCAATAATTCAACACAGAAAAATATCAACATGATGTGAATGAGTAACAGTTTCTCGTGTTATATATAACCTGCAAACGTCCAATTGTTGCAGAGTGAGGCGACACATACCAGCTCCCAACCATGACTGAAAATTGACAAGTTTCTCACAGAAGCAACCGGAATCCCGAGAATTAACAAGTCAAGGCCACTGGATCAAGGGCAAGGGTATTCAATGGGTGTATACGCAATGGGCAAGAATTCAACACAGAAAAATATAAACATGATGCGAATGAGTAACATTTTCTCGGGTTATATCTAACCTGCGAACGTCAAACTAGTTGCAGAGTGAGGCGACACATACCAGCTCCCAACCATGACTAAAAATTGCCAAGTTTCTCACAGAAGCAGCCGGAAACCAGAGATTTAGCAAGTGAAGGCAATTGGATCAGAGCCGAGCAAGGGCATTCAATGGGTGTATACGCAATGGGCAAAAATTCAACACAGACAAATATAAACATGATGCGAATGAGTAACAGTTTATCGTGTTATATCTAACATGCAAACGTCAAATTGTTGCAGAGTGAGGCGACACATACCAGCTCCCAATCCATGACTAACAAATTTCGAGTTTCTCACAGCAGCAGCCGGAAACCCGAGATTGAGCAAGTCAAGGCCATTGGATCAGAGCCGAGCAAGGGCATTCAATGGGTGTATACGCAATGGGCAAGAATTCAACACAGAAAAATATAAACATGATGCGAATGAGTAACATTTTCTCGGGTTATATCTAACCTGCGAACGTCAAACTAGTTGCAGAGTGAGGCGACACATACCAGCTCCCAACCATGACTAAAAATTGCCAAGTTTCTCACAGAAGCAGCCGGAAACCAGAGATTTAGCAAGTTAAGGCAATTGGATCAGAGCCGAGCAAGGGCATTCAATGGGTGTATACGCAATGGGCAAAAATTCAACACAGACAAATATAAACATGATGCGAATGAGTAACAGTTTATCGTGTTATATCTAACATGCAAACGTCAAATTGTTGCAGAGTGAGGCGACACATACCAGCTCCCAATCCATGACTGAAAATTGACAAGTTTCTCACAGAAGCAACCGGAATCCCGAGAATTAACAAGTCAAGGCCAATGGATCAAGGGCAAGGGCATTCAATGGATGTATACGCAATAGTCAAGAATTCAACACAGACAAATATAAACATGATGCGAATGAGTAACAGTTTCTCGGGTTATATCTAACCTGCAAACGTCAAATTGTTGCAGAATGAGGCGACACATACCAGCTCCCAATCTATGACTAACAATTGACAAGTTTCTCACAGAAGCAGCCGGAAACCCGAGATTTAGGAAGTTAACGCCATTGGGTCAGAGCCGAGCAAGGGCATTCAATGGGTGTATACGCAATGGGCAAGAATTCAACACAGAAAAATATAAACATGATGCGAATGAGTAACAGTTTATCGGGTTATATCTAACCTGCAAACGTCAAATTGTTGCAGAATGAGGCGACACATACCAGCTCCCAATCTATGACTAACAATTGACAAGTTTCTCATAGAAGCAGTCGGAAACCCGAGATTTAGCAAGTTAACGCCATTGGATCAGAGCCGAGCAAGGGCATTCAATGGGTGTATACGCAATGGGCAAGAATTCAACACAGAAAAATATAAACATGATGCGAATGAGTAACATTTTCTCGGGTTATATCTAACCTGCGAACGTCAAAATAGTTGCAGAGTGAGGCGACACATACCAGCTCCCAACCATGACTAAAAATTGCCAAGTTTCTCACAGAAGCAGCCGAAAACCACAGATTTAGCAAGTTAGGGCCATTGGATCAGAGCCGAGCAAGGGCATTCAATAGGTGTATACGCAAGGGGCAAGAATTCAACACAGAAAAATATAAACATGATGCGAATGAGTAACTGTTTCTCGGGTTATATCTAACCTGCAAACGTCAAATTGTTGCAGAATGAGGCGACACATACCAGCTCCCAATCTATGACTAACAATTGACAAGTTTCTCACAGAAGCAGCCGGAAACCCGAGATTTAGGAAGTTAACGCCATTAGGTCAGAGCCGAGCAAGGGCATTCAATGGGTGTATACGCAATGGGCAAGAATTCAACACAGAAAAATATAAACATGATGCGAATGAGTAACAGTTTATCGGGTTATATCTAACCTGCAAACGTCAAATTGTTGCAGAATGAGGCGACACATACCAGCTCCCAATCTATAGCCATGTTCCCATTGGACTTAAATTTGTTAGAGTACCGCGACTTTTCTTTAGAATGACAAAATTAAATCCAATGGGGACGCACGGTAAACTGACCTCCCTGTCAATTTACCGCGACCGTGATGTAAAATGAACAGGCCGAAAGAGGTCGCGGAAGACTTCCGCGCAGCCACAGTAAATTATCAGGGCCGCAATGTGTGACATTCTGCCAGTCTCGAACAGCGAATGAACCGTTCCGTCGCGGAATAAAAGTCCCGGTGGGAACGCGTGGTAGATTCACGATAAGGAATGCCGCGGTAAGTTTCCGCGTGGCCGCGGAAGAAAAAGTCCAATGGGAACACGGCTTTAGACTAACAATTGACAAGTTTCTCATAGAAGCAGTCGGAAACCAGAGATTTAGCAAGTTAAGGCCATTGGATCAGAGCCGAGCAAGGGCATTCAATAGGTGTATACGCAATGGGCAAGAATTCAACACAGAAAAATATAAACATGATGCGAATGAGTAACATTGTCTTGGGTTATATCTAACCTGCAAACGTCAAATTGTTGCAGAGTGAGGCGACACATACCAGCTCCCAATCCATGACTAAACATTGCCGAGTTTCACACAGCAGCAGCCGGAAACCCGAGATTGAGCAAGTCAAGGCCATTAGATCAGAGCCGAGCAAGGGCATTCAATGGGTGTATACGCAATAGGCAAGAATTAAAAATTAAAAAAAAAATATATATAAACATGATGCGAATGAGTAACTTTTTCTCGGGTTATATCTAACCTGCAAACGTCAAACTTGTTACAGAGTGAGGCGACACATACCAGCTCCCAATCCATGACTAAAAATTGCCGAGTTTCTCACAGCAGCAGCCGGAAACCCGAGATTGAGCAAGTCAAGGACATTGTATCAGAGCCGAGCAAGGGCATTCAATGGGTGTATACGCAATGGGCAAGAATTCAAAAGAATTCAACACAGAAAAATATAAACATGATGCGAATGAGTAACATTTTCTCGGGTTATATCTAATCTGCGAACGTCAAACTTGTTGCAGAGTGAGGCGACACATACCAGCTCCCAACCATGACTAAAAATTGCCAAGTTTCTCACAGAAGCAGCCGGAAACCAGAGATTTAGCAAGTTAAGGCAATTGGATCAGAGCCGAGCAAGGGCATTCAATGGGTGTATACGCAATGGGCAAAAAATCAACACAGAAAAATATAAACATGATGCGAATGAGTAACAGTTTATCGTGTTATATCTAACCTGCAAACGTCAAATTGTTGCAGAGTGAGGCGACACATACCAGCTCCCAATCCATGATTGAAAATTGACAAGTTTCTCACAGAAGCAACCGGAATCCCGAGAATTAACAAGTCAAGGCCAATGGATCAAGGGCAAGGGCATTCAATGGATGTATACGCAATGGTCAAGAATTCAACACAGAAAAATATAAAGACGATCTGAATGAGTAACAGTTTCTCGGGTTATATCTAACCTGCAAACGTCAAACTAGTTGCAGAGTGAGGCGACACATACCAGCTCCCAATCCATGACTAAAAATTGCCGAGTTTCTCACAGCAGCAGCCGGAAACCCGAGATTGAGCAAGTCAAGGCCATTGGATCAGAGTCGAGCAAGGGCATTCAATGGGTGTATACGCAATGGGCAAGAATTCAACACAGAAAAATATAAACATGATGCGAATGAGTAACATTTTCTCGGGTTATATCTAACCTGCGAACGTCAAACTAGTTGCAGAGTGAGGCGACACATACCAGCTCCCAACCATGACTAAAAATTGCCAAGTTTCTCACAGAAGCAGCCGGAAACCAGAGATTTAGCAAGTTAAGGCAATTGGATCAGAGCCGAGCAAGGGCATTCAATGGGTGTATACGCAATGGGCAAAAATTCAACACAGAAAAATATAAACATGATGCGAATGAGTAACAGTTTATCGTGTTATATCTAACCTGCAAACGTCAAATTGTTGCAGAATGAGGCGACACATACCAGCTCCCAATCTATGACTAACAATTGAGAAGTTTCTCACAGAAGCAGCCGGAAACCCGAGATTTAGGAAGTTAACGCCATTGGGTCAGAGCCGAGCAAGGGCATTCAATGGGTGTATACGCAATGGGCAAGAATTCAACACAGAAAAATATAAACATGATGCGAATGAGTAACATTTTCTCGGGTTATATCTAACCTGCGAACGTCAAACTAGTTGCAGAGTGAGGCGACACATACCAGCTCCCAACCATGACTAAAAATTGCCAAGTTTCTCACAGAAGCAGCCGAAAACCAGAGATTTAGCAAGTTAAGGCCATTGGATCAGAGCCGAGCAAGGGCATTCAATAGGTGTATACGCAATGGGCAAGAATTCAACACAGAAAAATATAAACATGATGCGAATGAGTAACATTGTCTTGGGTTATATCTAACCTGCACACGTCAAATTGTTGCAGAGTGAGGCGACACATACCAGCTCCCAACCATGACTAAAATTTGACAAGTTTTTTACAGAAGCAACCGGAATCCCGAGATTTAACAAGTCAAGGCCACTGGATCAAGGTCAAGGGCATTCAATGGGTGTATACGCAATGGGCAAGAATTCAACACAGACAAATATAAACATGGTGCGAATGAGTAACATTTTCTCGGGTTCTATCTAATCTGCGAACGTCAAACTTGTTACAGAGTGAGGCGACACATACCAGCTCCCAATCCATGACTAAACATTGCCGAGTTTCTCACAGCAGCAGCCGGAAACCCGAGATTGAGCAAGTCAAGGCCATTGGATCAGAGACGAGCAAGGGCATTCAATGAGTGTATACGCAATAGGCAAGAATTAAAAAAAAAATATATATAAACATGATGCGAATGAGTAACTGTTTCTCGGGTTATATCTAACCTGCAAACGTCAAACTTGTTACAAAGTAAGGCGACACATACCAGCTCACAATCCATGACTAAAAATTGCCGAGTTTCTCACAGCAGCAGCCGGAAACCCGAGATTGAGCAAGTCAAGGACATTGTATCAGAGCCGAGCAAGGGCATTCAATGGGTGTATACGCAATAGGCAAGAATTCAAAAAAATAAAAATAATAAACATGATGCGAATGAGTAACTTTTTCACAAGTTATATCTATCTTGCAAACGTCAAATTGTTGCAGAGTGAGGCGACACATACCAGCTCCCAATCCATGACTAAAAATTGACAAGTTTCTCACAGAAGCAGCCGGAAACCCTAGATTTAGCAAGTTAACGCCATTGGATAAGATCCGAGCAAGGGCATTCAATGGGTGTATACGCAATGGGCAAGAATTCAACACAGAAAAATATAAACATGATGCGAATGAGTAACATTTTTATCGGGTTATATCTAACCTGCAAACGTCAAACTAGTTGCAGAGTGAGGCGACACATACCAGCTCCCAATCCATGACTAAAAATTGCCGAGTTTCTCACAGCAGCAGCCGGAAACCCGAGATTGAGCAAGTCAAGGCCATTGGATCAGAGTCGAGCAAGGGCATTCAATGGGTGTATACGCAATGGGCAAGAATTCAACACAGAAAAATATAAACATGATGCGAATGAGTAACATTTTCTCGGGTTATATCTAACCTGCGAACGTCAAACTAGTTGCAGAGTGAGGCGACACATACCAGCTCCCAACCATGACTAAAAATTGCCAAGTTTCTCACAGAAGCAGCCGGAAACCAGAGTTTTAGCAAGTTAAGGCAATTGGATCAGAGCCGAGCAAGGGCATTCAATGGGTGTATACGCAATGGGCAAAAATTCAACACAGAAAAATATAAACATGATGCGAATGAGTAACAGTTTATCGTGTTATATCTAACCTGCAAACGTCAAATTGTTGCAGAGTGAGGCGACACATACCAGCTCCCAATCCATGACTGAAAATTGACAAGTTTCTCACAGAAGCAGCCGGAAACCCGAGATTTAGGAAGTTAACGCCATTAGGTCAGAGCCGAGCAAGGGCATTCAATGGGTGTATACGCAATGGGCAAGAATTCAACACAGAAAAATATAAACATGATGCGAATGAGTAACATTGTCTTGGGTTATATCTAACCTGCAAACGTCAAACTAGTTGCAGAGTGAGGCGACACATACCAGCTCCCAACCATGACTAAAATTTGACAAGTTTTTTACAGAAGCAACCGGAATCCCGAGATTTAACAAGTCAAGGCCACTGGATCAAGGTCAAGGGCATTCAATGGGTGTATACGCAATGGGCAAGAATTCAACACAGACAAATATAAACATGGTGCGAATGAGTAACATTTTCTCGGGTTCTATCTAATCTGCGAACGTCAAACTTGTTACAGAGTGAGGCGACACATACCAGCTCCCAATCCATGACTAAACATTGCCGAGTTTCTCACAGCAGCAGCCGGAAACCCGAGATTGAGCAAGTCAAGGCCATTGGATCAGAGACGAGCAAGGGCATTCAATGAGTGTATACGCAATAGGCAAGAATTAAAAAAAAAATATATATAAACATGATGCGAATGAGTAACTGTTTCTCGGGTTATATCTAACCTGCAAACGTCAAACTTGTTACAAAGTAAGGCGACACATACCAGCTCACAATCCATGACTAAAAATTGCCGAGTTTCTCACAGCAGCAGCCGGAAACCCGAGATTGAGCAAGTCAAGGACATTGTATCAGAGCCGAGCAAGGGCATTCAATGGGTGTATACGCAATAGGCAAGAATTCAAAAAAATAAAAAAAATAAACATGATGCGAATGAGTAACTTTTTCACAAGTTATATCTAACTTGCAAACGTCAAATTGTTGCAGAGTGAGGCGACACATACCAGCTCCCAATCCATGACTAAAAATTGACAAGTTTCTCACAGAAGCAGCCGGAAACCCTAGATTTAGCAAGTTAACGCCATTGGATAAGATCCGAGCAAGGGCATTCAATGGGTGTATACGCAATGGGCAAGAATTCAACACAGAAAAATATAAACATGATGCGAATGAGTAACATTTTTATCGGGTTATATCTAACCTGCAAACGTCAAACTAGTTGCAGAGTGAGGCGACACATACCAGCTCCCAATCCATGACAAAAAATTGCCGAGTTTCTCACAGCAGCAGCCGGAAACCCGAGATTGAGCAAGTCAAGGCCATTGGATCAGAGTCGAGCAAGGGCATTCAATGGGTGTATACGCAATGGGCAAGAATTCAACACAGAAAAATATAAACATGATGCGAATGAGTAACATTTTCTCGGGTTATATCTAACCTGCGAACGTCAAACTAGTTGCAGAGTGAGGCGACACATACCAGCTCCCAACCATGACTAAAAATTGCCAAGTTTCTCACAGAAGCAGCCGGAAACCAGAGATTTAGCAAGTTAAGGCAATTGGATCAGAGCCGAGCAAGGGCATTCAATGGGTGTATACGCAATGGGCAAAAATTCAACACAGAAAAATATAAACATGATGCGAATGAGTAACAGTTTATCGTGTTATATCTAACCTGCAAACGTCAAATTGTTGAAGAATGAGGCGACACATACCAGCTCCCAATCTATGACTAACAATTGAGAAGTTTCTCACAGAAGCAGCCGGAAACCCGATATTTAGGAAGTTAACGCCATTGGGTCAGAGCCGAGCAAGGGCATTCAATGGGTGTATACGCAATGGGCAAGAATTCAACACAGAAAAATATAAACATGATGCGAATGAGTAACATTTTCTCGGGTTATATCTAACCTGCGAACGTCAAACTAGTTGCAGAGTGAGGCGACACATACCAGCTCCCAACCATGACTAAAAATTGCCAAGTTTCTCACAGAAGCAGCCGAAAACCAGAGATTTAGCAAGTCAAGGCCATTGGATCAGAGCCGAGCAAGGGCATTCAATAGGTGTATACGCAATGGGCAAGAATTCAACACAGAAAAATATAAACATGATGCGAATGAGTAACATTGTCTTGGGTTATATCTAACCTGCACACGTCAAATTGTTGCAGAGTGAGGCGACACATACCAGCTCCCAACCATGACTAAAATTTGACAAGTTTTTTACAGAAGCAACCGGAATCCCGAGATTTAACAAGTCAAGGCCACTGGATCAAGGTCAAGGGCATTCAATGGGTGTATACGCAATGGGCAAGAATTCAACACAGACAAATATAAACATGGTGCGAATGAGTAACATTTTCTCGGGTTCTATCTAATCTGCGAACGTCAAACTTGTTACAGAGTGAGGCGACACATACCAGCTCCCAATCCATGACTAAACATTGCCGAGTTTCTCACAGCAGCAGCCGGAAACCCGAGATTGAGCAAGTCAAGGCCATTGGATCAGAGACGAGCAAGGGCATTCAATGAGTGTATACGCAATAGGCAAGAATTAAAAAAAAAAAATATATAAACATGATGCGAATGAGTAACTTTTTCTCGGGTTATATCTAACCTGCAAACGTCAAACTTGTTACAAAGTAAGGCGACACATACCAGCTCACAATCCATGACTAAAAATTGCCGAGTTTCTCACAGCAGCAGCCGGAAACCCGAGATTGAGCAAGTCAAGGACATTGTATCAGAGCCGAGCAAGGGCATTCAATGGGTGTATACGCAATAGGCAAGAATTCAAAAAAATTAAAAAAATAAACATGATGCGAATGAGTAACTTTTTCACGAGTTATATCTAACTTGCAAACGTCAAATTGTTGCAGAGTGAGGCGACACATACCAGCTCCCAATCCATGACTAAAAATTGACAAGTTTCTCACAGAAGCAGCCGGAAACCCTAGATTTAGCAAGTTAACGCCATTGGATAAGATCCGAGCAAGGGCATTCAATGGGTGTATACGCAATGGGCAAGAATTCAACACAGAAAAATATAAACATGATGCGAATGAGTAACATTTGTATCGGGTTATATCTAACCTGCAAACGTCAAACTAGTTGCAGAGTGAGGCGACACATACCAGCTCCCAAACCATGACTAAAAATTGCCGAGTTTCTCACAGCAGCAGCCGGAAACCCGAGATTGAGCAAGTCAAGGCCATTGGATCAGAGCCGAGCAAGGGCATTCAATGGGTGTATACGCAATGGGCAAGAATTCAACACAGAAAAATATAAACATGATGCGAATGAGTAACATTTTCTCGGGTTATATCTAACCTGCGAACGTCAAACTAGTTGCAGAGTGAGGCGACACATACCAGCTCCCAACCATGACTAAAAATTGCCAAGTTTCTCACAGAAGCAGCCGGAAACCAGAGATTTAGCAAGTTAAGGCAATTGGATCAGAGCCGAGCAAGGGCATTCAATGGGTGTATACGCAATGGGCAAAAATTCAACACAGACAAATATAAACATGATGCGAATGAGTAACAGTTTATCGTGTTATATCTAACCTGCGAACGTCAAACTAGTTGCAGAGTGAGGCGACACATACCAGCTCCCAACCATGACTAAAAATTGCCAAGTTTCTCACAGAAGCAGCCGGAAACCAGAGATTTAGCAAGTTAAGGCAATTGGATCAGAGCCGAGCAAGGGCATTCAATGGGTGTATACGCAATGGGCAAAAATTCAACACAGAAAAATATAAACATGATGCGAATGAGTAACAGTTTATCGTGTTATATCTAACCTGCAAACGTCAAATTGTTGCAGAGTGAGGCGACACATACCAGCTCCCAATCCATGACTGAAAATTGACAAGTTTCTCACAGAAGCAGCCGGAAACCCGAGATTTAGGAAGTTAACGCCATTAGGTCAGAGCCGAGCAAGGGCATTCAATGGGTGTATACGCAATGGGCAAGAATTCAACACAGAAAAATATAAACATGATGCGAATGAGTAACAGTTTATCGGGTTATATCTAACCTGCAAACGTCAAATTGTTGCAGAATGAGGCGACACATACCAGCTCCCATTCTATAGCCATGTTCCCATTGGACTTAAATTTGTTAGAGTACCGCGACTTTTCTTTAGAATGACAAAATTAAATCCAATGGGGACGCACGGTAAACTGACCTCCCTGTCAATTTACCGCGACCGTGATGTAAAATGAACAGGCCGAAAGAGGTCGCGGAAGACTTCCGCGCAGCCACAGTAAATTATCAGGGCCGCAATGTGTGACATTCTGCCAGTCTCGAACAGCGAATGAACCGTTCCGTCGCGGAATAAAAGTCCCGGTGGGAACGCGTGGTAGATTCACGATAAGGAATGCCGCGGTAAGTTTCCGCGTGGACGCGGAAGAAAAAGTCCAATGGGAACACGGCTTTAGACTAACAATTGACAAGTTTCTCATAGAAGCAGTCGGAAACCAGAGATTTAGCAAGTTAAGGCCATTGGATCAGAGCCGAGCAAGGGCATTCAATAGGTGTATACGCAATGGGCAAGAATTCAACACAGAAAAATATAAACATGATGCGAATGAGTAACATTGTCTTGGGTTATATCTAACCTGCAAACGTCAAATTGTTGCAGAGTGAGGCGACACATACCAGCTCCCAATCCATGACTAAACATTGCCGAGTTTCACACAGCAGCAGCCGGAAACCCGAGATTGAGCAAGTCAAGGCCATTAGATCAGAGCCGAGCAAGGGCATTCAATGGGTGTATACGCAATAGGCAAGAATTAAAAATTAAAAAAAAAATATATATATAAACATGATGCGAATGAGTAACTTTTTCTCGGGTTATATCTAACCTGCAAACGTCAAACTTGTTACAGAGTGAGGCGACACATACCAGCTCCCAATCCATGACTAAAAATTGCCGAGTTTCTCACAGCAGCAGCCGGAAACCCGAGATTGAGCAAGTCAAGGACATTGTATCAGAGCCGAGCAAGGGCATTCAATGGGTGTATACGCAATGGGCAAGAATTCAAAAGAATTCAACACAGAAAAATATAAACATGATGCGAATGAGTAACATTTTCTCGGGTTATATCTAATCTGCGAACGTCAAACTTGTTGCAGAGTGAGGCGACACATACCAGCTCCCAACCATGACTAAAAATTGCCAAGTTTCTCACAGAAGCAGCCGGAAACCAGAGATTTAGCAAGTTAAGGCAATTGGATCAGAGCCGAGCAAGGGCATTCAATGGGTGTATACGCAATGGGCAAAAAATCAACACAGAAAAATATAAACATGATGCGAATGAGTAACAGTTTATCGTGTTATATCTAACCTGCAAACGTCAAATTGTTGCAGAGTGAGGCGACACATACCAGCTCCCAATCCATGATTGAAAATTGACAAGTTTCTCACAGAAGCAACCGGAATCCCGAGAATTAACAAGTCAAGGCCAATGGATCAAGGGCAAGGGCATTCAATGGATGTATACGCAATGGTCAAGAATTCAACACAGAAAAATATAAAGACGATCTGAATGAGTAACAGTTTCTCGGGTTATATCTAACCTGCAAACGTCAAACTAGTTGCAGAGTGAGGCGACACATACCAGCTCCCAATCCATGACTAAAAATTGCCGAGTTTCTCACAGCAGCAGCCGGAAACCCGAGATTGAGCAAGTCAAGGCCATTGGATCAGAGTCGAGCAAGGGCATTCAATGGGTGTATACGCAATGGGCAAGAATTCAACACAGAAAAATATAAACATGATGCGAATGAGTAACATTTTCTCGGGTTATATCTAACCTGCGAACGTCAAACTAGTTGCAGAGTGAGGCGACACATACCAGCTCCCAACCATGACTAAAAATTGCCAAGTTTCTCACAGAAGCAGCCGGAAACCAGAGATTTAGCAAGTTAAGGCAATTGGATCAGAGCCGAGCAAGGGCATTCAATGGGTGTATACGCAATGGGCAAAAATTCAACACAGAAAAATATAAACATGATGCGAATGAGTAACAGTTTATCGTGTTATATCTAACCTGCAAACTTCAAATTGTTGCAGAATGAGGCGACACATACCAGCTCCCAATCTATGACTAACAATTGAGAAGTTTCTCACAGAATCAGCCGGAAACCCGAGATTTAGGAAGTTAACGCCATTGGGTCAGAGCCGAGCAAGGGCATTCAATGGGTGTATACGCAATGGGCAAGAATTCAACACAGAAAAATATAAACATGATGCGAATGAGTAACATTTTCTCGGGTTATATCTAACCTGCGAACGTCAAACTAGTTGCAGAGTGAGGCGACACATACCAGCTCCCAACCATGACTAAAAATTGCCAAGTTTCTCACAGAAGCAGCCGAAAACCAGAGATTTAGCAAGTTAAGGCCATTGGATCAGAGCCGAGCAAGGGCATTCAATAGGTGTATACGCAATGGGCAAGAATTCAACACAGAAAAATATAAACATGATGCGAATGAGTAACATTGTCTTGGGTTATATCTAACCTGCACACGTCAAATTGTTGCAGAGTGAGGCGACACATACCAGCTCCCAACCATGACTAAAATTTGACAAGTTTTTTACAGAAGCAACCGGAATCCCGAGATTTAACAAGTCAAGGCCACTGGATCAAGGTCAAGGGCATTCAATGGGTGTATACGCAATGGGCAAGAATTCAACACAGACAAATATAAACATGGTGCGAATGAGTAACATTTTCTCGGGTTCTATCTAATCTGCGAACGTCAAACTTGTTACAGAGTGAGGCGACACATACCAGCTCCCAATCCATGACTAAACATTGCCGAGTTTCTCACAGCAGCAGCCGGAAACCTGAGATTGAGCAAGTCAAGGCCATTGGATCAGAGACGAGCAAGGGCATTCAATGAGTGTATACGCAATAGGCAAGAATTAAAAAAAAAATATATATAAACATGATGCGAATGAGTAACTGTTTCTCGGGTTATATCTAACCTGCAAACGTCAAACTTGTTACAAAGTAAGGCGACACATACCAGCTCACAATCCATGACTAAAAATTGCCGAGTTTCTCACAGCAGCAGCCGGAAACCCGAGATTGAGCAAGTCAAGGCCATTGGATCAGAGCCAAGCAAGGGCATTCAATGGGTGTATACGCAATGGGCAAGAATTCAACACAGAAAAATATAAACATGATGCGAATGAGTAACATTTTCTCGGGTTATATCTAATCTGCGAACGTCAAACTTGTTGCAGAGTGAGGCGACACATACCAGCTCCCAACCATGACTAAAAATTGCCAAGTTTCCCACAGAAGCAGCCTGAAACCAGAGATTTAGCAAGTTAAGGCAATTGGATCAGAGCCGAGCAAGGGCATTCAATGGGTGTATATACGCAATGGGCAAAAATTCAACACAGAAAAATATAAACATGATGCGAATGAGTAACAGTTTATCGTGTTATATCTAACCTGCAAACGTCAAATTGTTGCAGAGTGAGGCGACACATACCAGCTCCCAATCCATGACTGAAAATTGACAAGTTTCTCACAGAAGCAACCGGAATCCCGAGAATTAACAAGTCAAGGCCAATGGATCAAGGGCAAGGGCATTCAAGGGATGTATACGCAATGGTCAAGAATTCAACACAGAAAAATATAAACATGATGCGAATGAGTAACAGTTTCTCGGGTTATATCTAACCTGCAAACGTCAAACTAGTTGCAGAGTGAGGCGACACATACCAGCTCCCAACCATGACAACAAATTGCCAAGTTTCTCACAGAAGCAGCCGGAAACCCGAGATTTAGCAAGTTAACGCCATTGGATCAGAGCCGAGCAAGGGCATTCAATGGGTGTATACGCAATGGGCAAGAATTCAACACAGAAAAATATAAACATGATGCGAATGAGTAACATTTTCTCGGGTTATATCTAACCTGCGAACGTCAAACTAGTTGCAGAGTGAGGCGACACATACCAGCTCCCAACCATGACAAAAATTGCCAAGTTTCTCACAGAAGCAGCCGGAAACCCGAGATTTAGCAACTTAACGCCATTGGATCAGAGCCGAGCAAGGGCATTCAATGGGTGTATACGCAATGGGCAAGAATTCAACAAAGAAAAATATAAACATGATGCGAATGAGTAACATTTTCTCGGGTTATATCTAACCTGCAAACGTCAAATTGTTGCAGAGTGAGGCGACACATACCAGCTCCCAACCATGACTGAAAATTGACAAGTTTCTCACAGAAGCAACCGGAATCCCGAGATTTAACAAGTCAAGGCCACTGGATCAAGGGCAAGGGTATTCAATGGGTGTATACGCAATGGGCAAGAATTCAACACAGACAAATATAAACATGGTGCGAATGAGTAACATTTTCTCGGGTTCTATCTAATCTGCGAACGTCAAACTTGTTGCAGAGTGAGGCGACACATACCAGCTCCCAATCCATGACTAAACATTGCCGAGTTTCTCACAGCAGCAGCCGGAAACCCGAGATTGAGCAAGTCAAGGCCATTGGATCAGAGCCGAGCAAGGGCATTCAATGGGTGTATACGCAATGGGCAAGAATTCAACACAGAAAAATATCAACATGATGCGAATGAGTAACAGTTTCTCGTGTTATATCTAATCTGCGAACGTCAAACTTGTTACAGAGTGAGGCGACACATACCAGCTCCCAATCCATGACTGAAAATTGACAAGTTTCTCACAGAAGCAACCGGAATCCCGAGAATTAACAAGTCAAGGCCACTGGATCAAGGGCAAGGGCATTCAATGGATGTATACGAAAAGGTCAAGAATTCAACACAGAAAAATATAAACATGATGCGAATGAGTAACATTTTCTCGGGTTATATCTAATCTGCGAACGTCAAACTTGTTGCAGAGTGAGGCGACACATACCAGCTTCCAATCTATGACAAAAAAATTGCCAAGTTTCTCACAGAAGCAGCCGGAAACCAGAGATTTAGCAAGTTAAGGCAATTGGATCAGAGCCGAGCAAGGGCATTCAATGGGTGTATACGCAATGGGCAATAATTCAACACAGAAAAATATCAACATGATGCGAATGAGTAACAGTTTCTCGTGTTATATATAACCTGCAAACGTCAAATTGTTGCAGAGTGAGGCGAAACATACCAGCTCCCAACCATGACTGAAAATTGACAGGTTTCTCACAGAAGCAACCGGAATCCCGAGATTTAACAAGTCAAGGCCACTGGATCAAGGGCAAGGGTATTCAATGGGTGTATACGCAATGGGCAAGAATTCAACACAGACAAATATAAACATGGTGCGAATGAGTAACATTTTCTCGGGTTCTATCTAATCTGCGAATGTCAAACTTGTTACAGAGTGAGGCGACACATACCAGCTCCCAATCCATGACTAAACATTGCCGAGTTTCTCACAGCAGCATCCGGAAACCCGAGATTGAGCAAGTCAAGGCCATTGGATCAGAGCCGAGCAAGGGCATTCAATGGGTGTATACGCAATGGGCGAGAATTCAACACAGAAAAATATAAACATGATGCGAATGAGTAACATTTTCTCGGGTTATATCTAACCTGCGAACGTCAAACTAGTTGCAGAGTGAGGCGACACATACCAGCTCCCAACCATGACAAAAATTGCCAAGTTTCTCACAGAAGCAGCCGGAAACCCGAGATTTAGCAACTTAACGCCATTGGATCAGAGCCGAGCAAGGGCATTCAATGGGTGTATACGCAATGGGCAAGAATTCAACACAGAAAAATATAAACATGATGCGAATGAGTAACATTTTCTCGGGTTATATCTAACCTGCGAACGTCAAACTAGTTGCAGAGTGAGGCGACACATACCAGCTCCCAACCATGACTACAAATTGCCAAGTTTCTCACAGAAGCAACCGGAATCCCGAGATTTAACAAGTCAAGGCCACTGGATCAAGGGCAAGGGCATTCAATGGATGTATACGCAATGGTCAAGAATTCAACACAGAAAAATATAAACATGATGCGAATGAGTAACATTTTCTCGGGTTATATCTAACCTGCGAACGTCAAACTAGTTGCAGAGTGAGGCGACACATACCAGCTCCAAATCCATGACTAACAAATTTCGAGTTTCTCACAGCAGCAGCCGGAAACCCGAGATTGAGCAAGTCAAGGCAATTGGATCAGAGCCGAGCAAGGGCATTCAATGGGTGTATACGCAATGGGCAAGAATTCAACACAGACAAATATAAACATGATGCGAATGAGTAACATTTTCTCAGGTTATATCTAACCTGCGAACGTCAAACTAGTTGCAGAGTGAGGCGACACGTACCAGCTCCCAATCCATGACTAAACATTGCCGAGTTTCTCACAGCAGCAGCCGGAAACCCGAGATTGAGCACGTCAAGGCCATTGGATCAGAGCCGAGCAAGGACATTCAATGGGTGTATACGTAATGGGCAAGAATTCAACACAGAAAAATATCAACATGATGCGAATGAGTAACAGTTTCTCGTGTTATATCTAATCTGCGAACGTCAAACTTGTTACAGAGTGAGGCGACACATACCAGCTCCCAATCCATGACTGAAAATTGACAAGTTTCTCACAGAAGCAACCGGAATCCCGAGAATTAACAAGTCAAGGCCACTGGATCAAGGGCAAGGGCATTCAATGGATGTATACGAAAAGGTCAAGAATTCAACACAGAAAAATATAAACATGATGCGAATGAGTAACATTTTCTCGGGTTATTTCTAATCTGCGAACGTCAAACTTGTTGCAGAGTGAGGCGACACATACCAGCTTCCAATCTATGACAAAAAAATTGCCAAGTTTCTCACAGAAGCAGCCGGAAACCAGAGATTTAGCAAGTTAAGGCAATTGGATCAGAGCCGAGCAAGGGCATTCAATGGGTGTATACGCAATGGGCAATAATTCAACACAGAAAAATATCAACATGATGCGAATGAGTAACAGTTTCTCGTGTTATATATAACCTGCAAACGTCAAATTGTTGCAGAGTGAGGCGACACATACCAGCTCCCAACCATGACTGAAAATTGACAAGTTTCTCACAGAAGCAACCGGAATCCCGAGATTTAACAAGTCAAGGCCACTGAATCAAGGGCAAGGGTATTCAATGGGTGTATACGCAATGGGCAAGAATTTAACACAGAAAAAATATAAACATGGTGCGAATGAGTAACATTTTCTCGGGTTATATCTAACCTGCGAACGTCAAACTAGTTGCAGAGTGAGGCGAAACATACCAGCTCCCAACCATGACAAAAAATTGCCAAGTTTCTCACAGAAGCAGCCGGAAACCCGAGATTTAGCAAGTTAACGCCATTGGATCAGAGCCGAGCAAGGGCATTCAATGGGTGTATACGCAATGGGCAAGAATTCAACACAGAAAAATATAAACATGATGCGAATGAGTAACATTTTCTCGGGTTATATCTAACCTGCGAACGTCAAACTAGTTGCAGAGTGAGGCGACACATACCAGCTCCCAACCATGACAAAAAATTGCCAAGTTTCTCACAGAAGCAGCCGGAAACCCGAGATTTAGCAAGTTAACGCCATTGGATCAGAGCCGAGCAAGGGCATTCAATGGGTGTATACGCAATGGGCAAGAATTCAACACAGAAAAATATAAACATGATGCGAATGAGTAACATTTTCTCGGGTTATATCTAACCTGCGAACGTCAAACTTGTTGCAGAGTGAGGCGACACATACCAGCTCCCAATCCATGACTGAAAATTGTCAAGTTTCTCACAGAAGCAACCGGAATCCCGAGATTTAACAAGTCAAGGCCAGTGGATCAAGGGCAAGGGCATTCAATGGGTGTATACGCCATGGGCAAGAATTCAACACAAAACAATATCAACATGATGCGAATGAGTAACAGTTTCTCGTGTTAAATCTAACATGCAAACGTCAAATTGTTGCAGAGTGAGGCCACACATACCAGCTCCCAATCCATGACTGAAAATTGTCAAGTTTCTCACAGAAGCAACCGGAATCCCGAGATTTAACAAGTCAAGGCCACTGGATCAAGGGCAAGGGCATTCAATGGATGTATACGCAATGGTCAAGAATTCAACACAGAAAAATATAAACATGATGTGAATGAGTAACATTTTCTCGGGTTATATCTAATCTGCGAACGTCAAACTTGTTGCAGAGTGAGGCGACACATACCAGCTCCCAATCCATGACTAACAAATTTCGAGTTTCTCACAGCAGCAGCCGGAAACCTGAGATTGAGCAAGTCAAGGCAATTGGATCAGAGCCGAGCAAGGGCATTCAATGGGTGTATACGCAATGGGCAAGAATTCAACACAGAAAAATATAAACATGATGCGAATGAGTAACATTTTCTCGGGTTATATCTAACCTGCGAACGTCAAACTAGTTGCAGAGTGAGGCGACACATACCAGCTCCCAACCATGACTAAAAATTGCCAAGTTTCTCACAGAAGCAGCCGGAAACCAGAGATTTAGCAAGTTGAGGCAATTGGATCAGAGCCGATCAAGGGCATTCAATGGGTGTATACGCCATGGGCAAGAATTCAACACAGAAAAATATCAACATGATGCGAATGAGTAACAGTTTCTCGTGTTATATCTAACATGCAAACGTCAAATAGTTGCAGAGTGAGGCCACACATACCAGCTCCAAATCCATGACTGAAAATTGTCAAGTTTCTCACAGAAGCAGCCGGAATCCCGAGATTTAACAAGTCAAGGCCACTGGATCAAGGGCAAGGGCATTCAATGGATGTATACGCAATGGTCAAGAATTCAACACAGAAAAATATAAACATGATGCGAATGAGTAACAGTTTCTCGGGTTATATCTAACCTGCAAACGTCAAACTAGTTGCAGAGTGAGGCGACACATACCAGCTCCCAATCCATGACGAAAAATTGCCGAGTTTCTCACAGCAGCAGCCGGAAACCCGAGATTGAGCAAGTCAAGGCCATTGGATCAGAGCCGAGCAAGGGCATTAAATGGGTGTATACGCAATGGGCAAGAATTCAACACAGAAAAATATAAACATGATGCGAATGAGTAACATTTTCTCGGGTTATATCTAATCTGCGAACGTCAAACTTGTTGCAGAGTGAGGCGACACATACCAGCTCCCAACCATGACTAAAAATTGCCAAGTTTCTCACAGAAGCAGCCGGAAACCAGAGATTTAGCAAGTTAAGGCAATTGGATCAGAGCCGAGCAAGGGCATTCAATGGGTGTATACGCAATGGGCAAAAATTCAACACAGAAAAATATAAACATGATGCGAATGAGTAACAGTTTATCGTGTTATATCTAACCTGCAAACGTCAAATTGTTGCAGAGTGAGGCGACACATACCAGCTCCCAATCCATGACTGAAAATTGACAAGTTTCTCACAGAAGCAACCGGAATCCCGAGATTTAACAAGTCAAGGCCACTGGATCCAGGGCAAGGGCATTCAATGGATGTATACGCAATGGTCAAGAATTCAACACAGAAAAATATAAACATGATGCGAATGAGTAACAGTTTCTCGGGTTATATCTAACCTGCAAACGTCAAATTGTTGCAGAGTGAGGCGACACATACCAGCTCCCAATCCATGACTGAAAATTGACAAGTTTCTCACAGAAGCAACCGGAATCCCGAGAATTAACAAGTCAAGGCCAATGGATCAAGGGCAAGGGCATTCAATGGATGTATGCGCAATGGTCAAGAATTCAACACAGAAAAATATAAACATGATGCGAATGAGTAACAGTTTCTCGGGTTATATCTAACCTGCAAACGTCAAACTAGTTGCAGAGTGATGCGACACATACCAGCTCCCAATCCATGACTAAAAATTGCCGAGTTTCTCACAGCAGCAGCCGGAAACCCGAGATTGAGCAAGTCAAGGCCATTGGATCAGAGCCGAGCAAGGGCATTCAATGGGTGTATACGCAATGGGCAAGAATTCAACACAAAAAAATATAAACATGATGCGAATGAGTAACATTTTCTCGGGTTATATCTAACCTGCGAACGTCAAACTAGTTGCAGAGTGAGGCGACACATACCAGCTCCCAACCATGACTAAAAATTGCCAAGTTTCTCACAGAAGCAGCCGGAAACCAGAGATTTAGCAAGTTGAGGCAATTGGATCAGAGCCGATCAAGGGCATTCAATGGGTGTATACGCCATGGGCAAGAATTCAACACAAAACAATATCAACATGATGCGAATGAGTAACAGTTTCTCGTGTTAAATCTAACATGCAAACGTCAAATTGTTGCAGAGTGAGGCCACACATACCAGCTCCCAATCCATGACTGAAAATTGTCAAGTTTCTCACAGAAGCAACCGGAATCCCGAGATTTAACAAGTCAAGGCCACTATATCAAGGGCAAGGGCATTCAATGGATGTATACGCAATGGTCAAGAATTCAACACAGAAAAATATAAACATGATGTGAATGAGTAACATTTTCTCGGGTTATATCTAATCTGCGAACGTCAAACTTGTTGCAGAGTGAGGCGACACATACCAGCTCCCAATCCATGACTAACAAATTTCGAGTTTCTCACAGCAGCAGCCGGAAACCTGAGATTGAGCAAGTCAAGGCAATTGGATCAGAGCCGAGCAAGGGCATTCAATGGGTGTATACGCAATGGGCAAGAATTCAACACAGAAAAATATAAACATGATGCGAATGAGTAACATTTTCTAGGGTTATATCTAACCTGCGAACGTCAAACTAGTTGCAGAGTGAGGCGAAACATACCAGCTCCCAACCATGACTAAAAATTGCCAAGTTTCTCACAGAAGCAGCCGGAAACCAGAGATTTAGCAAGTTGAGGCAATTGGATCAGAGCCGATCAAGGGCATTCAATGGGTGTATACGCCATGGGCAAGAATTCAACACAGAAAAATATCAACATGATGCGAATGAGTAACAGTTTCTCGTGTTATATCTAACATGCAAACGTCAAATAGTTGCAGAGTGAGGCCACACATACCAGCTCCAAATCCATGACTGAAAATTGTCAAGTTTCTCACAGAAGCAGCCGGAATCCCGAGATTTAACAAGTCAAGGCCACTGGATCAAGGGCAAGAGCATTCAATGGATGTATACGCAATGGTCAAGAATTCAACACAGAAAAATATAAACATGATGCGAATGAGTAACAGTTTCTCGGGTTATATCTAACCTGCAAACGTCAAACTAGTTGCAGAGTGAGGCGACACATACCAGCTCCCAATCCATGAATAAAAATTGCCGAGTTTCTCACAGCAGCAGCCGGAAACCCGAGATTGAGCAAGTCAAGGCCATTGGATCAGAGCCGAGCAAGGGCATTAAATGGGTGTATACGCAATGGGCAAGAATTCAACACAGAAAAATATAAACATGATGCGAATGAGTAACATTTTCTCGGGTTATATCTAATCTGCGAACGTCAAACTTGTTGCAGAGTGAGGCGACACATACCAGCTCCCAACCATGACTAAAAATTGCCAAGTTTCTCACAGAAGCAGCCGGAAACCAGAGATTTAGCAAGTTAAGGCAATTGGATCAGAGCCGAGCAAGGGCATTCAATGGGTGTATACGCAATGGGCAAAAATTCAACACAGAAAAATATAAACATGATGCGAATGAGTAACAGTTTATCGTGTTATATCTAACCTGCAAACGTCAAATTGTTGCAGAGTGAGGCGACACATACCAGCTCCCAATCCATGACTGAAAATTGACAAGTTTCTCACAGAAGCAACCGGAATCCCGAGAATTAACAAGTCAAGGCCAATGGATCAAGGGCAAGGGCATTCAATGGATGTATACGCAATGGTCAAGAATTCAACACAGAAAAATATAAACATGATGCGAATGAGTAACAGTTTCTCGGGTTATATCTAACCTGCAAACGTCAAACTAGTTGCAGAGTGATGCGACACATACCAGCTCCCAATCCATGACTAAAAATTGCCGAGTTTCTCACAGCAGCAGCCGGAAACCCGAGATTGAGCAAGTCAAGGCCATTGGATCAGAGCCGAGCAAGGGCATTCAATGGGTGTATACGCAATGGGCAAGAATTCAACACAGAAAAATATAAACATGATGCGAATGAGTAACATTTTCTCGGGTTATATCTAACCTGCGAACGTCAAACTAGTTGCAGAGTGAGGCGACACATACCAGCTCCCAACCATGACAAAAAATTGCCAAGTTTCTCACAGAAGCAGCCGGAAACCCGAGATTTAGCAAGTTAACGCCATTGGATCAGAGCCGAGCAAGGGCATTCAATGGGTGTATACGCAATGGGCAAGAATTCAACACAGAAAAATATAAACATGATGCGAATGAGTAACATTTTCTCGGGTTATATCTAACCTGCGAACGTCAAACTAGTTGCAGAGTGAGGCGACACATACCAGCTCCCAACCATGACTAAAAATTGCCAAGTTTCTCACAGAAGCAGCCGGAAACCAGAGATTTAGCAAGTTGAGGCAATTGGATCAGAGCCGATCAAGGGCATTCAATGGGTGTATACGCCATGGGCAAGAATTCAACACAGAAAAATATCAACATGATGCGAATGAGTAACAGTTTCTCGTGTTATATCTAACATGCAAACGTCAAATTGTTGCAGAGTGAGGCCACACATACCAGCTCCCAATCCATGACTGAAAATTGTCAAGTTTCTCACAGAAGCAACCGGAATCCCGAGATTTAACAAGTCAAGGCCACTGGATCAAGGGCAAGGGCATTCATTGGATGTATACGCAATGGTCAAGAATTCAACACAGAAAAATATAAACATGATGTGAATGAGTAACATTTTCTCGGGTTATATCTAATCTGCGAACGTCAAACTTGTTGCAGAGTGAGGCGACACATACCAGCTCCCAATCCATGACTAACAAATTTCGAGTTTCTCACAGCAGCAGCCGGAAACCCGAGATTGAGCAAGTCAAGGCAATTGGATCAGAGCCGAGCAAGGGCATTCAATGGGTGTATACGCAATGGGCAAGAATTCAACACAGAAAAATATAAACATGATGCGAATGAGTAACATTTTCTCGGGTTATATCTAACCTGCGAACGTCAAACTAGTTGCAGAGTGAGGCGACACATACCAGCTCCCAACCATGAATAAAAATTGCCAAGTTTCTCACAGAAGCAGCCGGAAACCAGAGATTTAGCAAGTTAAGGCAATTGGATCAGAGCCGAGCAAGGGCATTCAATGGGTGTATACGCAATGGGCAAAAATTCAACACAGAAAAATATAAACATGATGCGAATGAGTAACAGTTTCTCGTGTTATATCTAACCTGCAAACGTCAAATTGTTGCAGAGTGAGGCGACACATACCAGCTCCCAATCCATGACTGAAAATTGACAAGTTTCTCACAGAAGCAACCGGAATCCCGAGAATTAACAAGTCAAGGCCAATGGATCAAGGGCAAGGGCATTCAATGGATGTATACGCAATGGTCAAGAATTCAACACAGAAAAATATAAACATGATGCGAATGAGTAACAGTTTCTCGAGTTATATCTAACCTGCAAACGTCAAACTAGTTGCAGAGTGATGCGACACATACCAGCTCCCAATCCATGACTAAAAATTGCCGAGTTTCTCACAGCAGCAGCCGGAAACCCGAGATTGAGCAAGTCAAGGCCATTGGATCAGAGCCGAGCAAGGGCATTCAATGGGTGTATATGCAATGGGCAAGAATTCAACACAGAAAAATATAAACATGATGCGAATGAGTAACATTTTCTCGGGTTATATCTAACCTGCGAACGTCAAACTAGTTGCAGAGTGAGGCGACACATACCAGCTCCCAACCATGACAAAAAATTGCCAAGTTTCTCACAGAAGCAGCCGGAAACCCGAGATTTAGCAAGTTAACGCCATTGGATCAGAGCCGAGCAAGGGCATTCAATGGGTGTATACGCAATGGGCAAGAATTCAACACAGAAAAATATAAACATGATGCGAATGAGTAACATTTTCTCGGGTTATATCTAACCTGCGAACGTCAAACTAGTTGCAGAGTGAGGCGACACATACCAGCTCCCAACCATGACTAAAAATTGCCAAGTTTCTCACAGAAGCAGCCGGAAACCAGAGATTTAGCAAGTTGAGGCAATTGGATCAGAGCCGATCAAGGGCATTGAATGGGTGTATACGCCATGGGCAAGAATTCAACACAGAAAAATATCAACATGATGCGAATGAGTAACAGTTTCTCGTGTTATATCTAACATGCAAACGTCAAATTGTTGCAGAGTGAGGCCACACATACCAGCTCCCAATCCATGACTGAAAATTGTCAAGTTTCTCACAGAAGCAACCGGAATCCCGAGATTTAACAAGTCAAGGCCACTGGATCAAGGGCAAGGGCATTCATTGGATGTATACGCAATGGTCAAGAATTCAACACAGAAAAATATAAACATGATGTGAATGAGTAACATTTTCTCGGGTTATATCTAATCTGCGAACGTCAAACTTGTTGCAGAGTGAGGCGACACATACCAGCTCCCAATCCATGACTAACAAATTTCGAGTTTCTCACAGCAGCAGCCGGAAACCTGAGATTGAGCAAGTCAAGGCAATTGGATCAGAGCCGAGCAAGGGCATTCAATGGGTGTATACGCAATGGGCAAGAATTCAACACAGAAAAATATAAACATGATGCGAATGAGTAACATTTTCTCGGGTTATATCTAACCTGCGAACGTCAAACTAGTTGCAGAGTGAGGCGACACATACCAGCTCCCAACCATGACTAAAAATTGCCAAGTTTCTCACAGAAGCAGCCGGAAACCAGAGATTTAGCAAGTTGAGGCAATTGGATCAGAGCCGATCAAGGGCATTCAACGGGTGTATACGCCATGGGCAAGAATTCAACACAGAAAAATATCAACATGATGCGAATGAGTAACAGTTTCTCGTGTTATATCTAACATGCAAACGTCAAATAGTTGCAGAGTGAGGCCACACATACCAGCTCCCAATCCATGACTGAAAATTGTCAAGTTTCTCACAGAAGCAACCGGAATCCCGAGATTTAACAAGTCAAGGCCACTGGATCAAGGGCAAGGGCATTCAATGGATGTATACGCAATGGTCAAGAATTCAACACAGAAAAATATAAACATGATGCGAATGAGTAACAGTTTCTCGGGTTATATCTAATCTGCGAACGTCAAACTTGTTGCAGAGTGAGGCGACACATACCAGCTCCCAATCCATGACTAACAAATTTCGAGTTTCTCACAGCAGCAGCCGGAAACCTGAGATTGAGCAAGTCAAGGCAATTGGATCAGAGCCGAGCAAGGGCATTCAATGGGTGTATACGCAATGGGCAAGAATTCAACACAGAAAAATATAAACATGATGCGAATGAGTAACATTTTCTCGGGTTATATCTAACCTGCGAACGTCAAACTAGTTGCAGAGTGAGGCGACACATACCAGCTCCCAACCATGACTAAAAATTACCAAGTTTCTCACAGAAGCAGCCGGAAACCAGAGATTTAGCAAGTTGAGGCAATTGGATCAGAGCCGATCAAGGGCATTCAATGGGTGTATACGCCATGGGCAAGAATTCAACACAGAAAAATATCAACATGATGCGAATGAGTAACAGTTTCTCGTGTTATATCTAACATGCAAACGTCAAATAGTTGCAGAGTGAGGCCACACATACCAGCTCCCAATCCATGACTGAAAATTGTCAAGTTTCTCACAGAAGCAACCGGAATCCCGAGATTTAACAAGTCAAGGCCACTGGATCAAGGGCAAGGGCATTCAATGGATGTATACGCAATGGTCAAGAATTCAACACAGAAAAATATAAACATGATGTGAATGAGTAACATTTTCTCAGGTTATATCTAATCTGCGAACGTCAAACTTGTTGCAGAGTGAGGCGACACATACCAGCTCCCAATCCATGACTAACAAATTTCGAGTTTCTCACAGCAGCAGCCGGAAACCCGAGATTGAGCAAGTCAAGGCAATTGGATCAGAGCCGAGCAAGGGCATTCAATGGGTGTATACGCAATGGGCAAGAATTCAACACAGAAAAATATAAACATGATGCGAATGAGTAACATTTTCTCCGGTTATATCTAACCTGCGAACGTCAAACTAGTTGCAGAGTGAGGCGACACATACCAGCTCCCAACCATGACTAAAAATTGCCAAGTTTCTCACAGAAGCAGCCGGAAACCAGAGATTTAGCAAGTTAAGGCAATTGGATCAGAGCCGAGCAAGGGCATTCAATGGGTGTATACGCAATGGGCAAAAATTCAACACAGAAAAATATAAACATGATGCGAATGAGTAACAGTTTATCGTGTTATATCTAACCTGCAAACGTCAAATTGTTGCAGAGTGAGGCGACACATACCAGCTCCCAATCCATGACTGAAAATTGACAAGTTTCTCACAGAAGCAACCGGAATCCCGAGAATTAACAAGTCAAGGCCAATGGATCAAGGGCAAGGGCATTCTATGGATGTATACGCAATGGTCAAGAATTCAACACAGAAAAATATAAACATGATGCGAATGAGTAACAGTTTCTCGGGTTATATCTAACCTGCAAACGTCAAACTAGTTGCAGAGTGATGCGACACATACCAGCTCCCAATCCATGACTAAAAATTGCCGAGTTTCTCACAGCAGCAGCCGGAAACCCGAGATTGAGCAAGTCAAGGCCATTGGATCAGAGCCGAGCAAGGGCATTCAATGGGTGTATACGCAATGGGCAAGAATTCAACACAGAAAAATATAAACATGATGCGAATGAGTAACATTTTCTCGGGTTATATCTAACCTGCGAACGTCAAACTAGTTGCAGAGTGAGGCGACACATACCAGCTCCCAACCATGACAAAAAATTGCCAAGTTTCTCACAGAAGCAGCCGGAAACCCGAGATTTAGCAAGTTAACGCCATTGGATCAGAGCCGAGCAAGGGCATTCAATGGGTGTATACGCAATGGGCAAGAATTCAACACAGAAAAATATAAACATGATGCGAATGAGTAACATTTTCTCGGGTTATATCTAACCTGCGAACGTCAAACTAGTTGCAGAGTGAGGCGACACATACCAGCTCCCAACCATGACTAAAAATTGCCAAGTTTCTCACAGAAGCAGCCGGAAACCAGAGATTTAGCAAGTTGAGGCAATTGGATCAGAGCCGATCAAGGGCATTCAATGGGTGTATACGCCATGGGCAAGAATTCAACACAGAAAAATATCAACATGATGCGAATGAGTAACAGTTTCTCGTGTTATATCTAACATGCAAACGTCAAATTGTTGCAGAGTGAGGCCACACATACCAGCTCCCAATCCATGACTGAAAATTGTCAAGTTTCTCACAGAAGCAACCGGAATCCCGAGATTTAACAAGTCAAGGCCACTGGATCAAGGGCAAGGGCATTCATTGGATGTATACGCAATGGTCAAGAATTCAACACAGAAAAATATAAACATGATGTGAATGAGTAACATTTTCTCGGGTTATATCTAATCTGCGAACGTCAAACTTGTTGCAGAGTGAGGCGACACATACCAGCTCCCAATCCATGACTAACAAATTTCGAGTTTCTCACAGCAGCAGCCGGAAACCTGAGATTGAGCAAGTCAAGGCAATTGGATCAGAGCCGAGCAAGGGCATTCAATGGGTGTATACGCAATGGTCAAGAATTCAACACAGAAAAATATAAACATGATGCGAATGAGTAACAGTTTCTCGGGTTCTATCTAATCTGCGAACGTCAAACTTGTTGCAGAGTGATGCGACACATACCAGCTCCCAATCCATGACTAAAAATTGCCGAGTTTCTGACAGCAGCAGCCGGAAACCCGAGATTGAGCAAGTCAAGGCCATTGGATCAGAGCCGAGCAAGGGCATTCAATGGGTGTATACGCAATGGGCAAGAATTCAACACAGAAAAATATAAACATGATGCGAATGAGTAACATTTTCTCGGGTTATATCTAACCTGCGAACGTCAAACTAGTTGCAGAGTGAGGCGACACATACCAGCTCCCAACCATGACAACAAATTGCCAAGTTTCTCACAGAAGCAGCCGGAAACCCGAGATTTAGCAAGTTAACGCCATTGGATCAGAGCCGAGCAAGGGCATTCAATGGGTGTATACGCAATGGGCAAGAATTCAACACAGAAAAATATAAACATGATGCGAATGAGTAACATTTTATCGGGTTATATCTAACCTGCGAACGTCAAACTAGTTGCAGAGTGAGGCGACACATACCAGCTCCCAACCATGACTAAAAATTGCCAAGTTTCTCACAGAAGCAGCCGGAAACCAGAGATTTAGCAAGTTGAGGCAATTGGATCAGAGCCGATCAAGGGCATTCAATGGGTGTATACGCCATGGGCAAGAATTCAACACAGAAAAATATCAACATGATGCGAATGAGTAACAGTTTCTCGTGTTATATCTAACATGCAAACGTCAAATTGTTGCAGAGTGAGGCCACACATACCAGCTCCCAATCCATGACTGAAAATTGTCAAGTTTCTCACAGAAGCAACCGGAATCCCGAGATTTAACAAGTCAAGGCCACTGGATCAAGGGCAAGGGCATTCATTGGATGTATACGCAATGGTCAAGAATTCAACACAGAAAAATATAAACATGATGTGAATGAGTAACATTTTCTCGGGTTATATCTAATCTGCGAACGTCAAACTTGTTGCAGAGTGAGGCGACACATACCAGCTCCCAATCCATGACTAACAAATTTCGAGTTTCTCACAGCAGCAGCCGGAAACCTGAGATTGAGCAAGTCAAGGCAATTGGATCAGAGCCGAGCAAGGGCATTCAATGGGTGTATACGCAATGGGCAAGAATTCAACACAGAAAAATATCAACATGATGCGAATGAGTAACAGTTTCTCGTGTTATATCTAACATGCAAACGTCAAATAGTTGCAGAGTGAGGCCACACATACCAGCTCCCAATCCATGACTGAAAATTGTCAAGTTTCTCACAGAAGCAACCGGAATCCCGAGATTTAACAAGTCAAGGCCACTGGATCAAGGGCAAGGGCATTCAATGGATGTATACGCAATGGTCAAGAATTCAACACAGAAAAATATAAACATGATGCGAATGAGTAACAGTTTCTCGGGTTATATCTAACCTGCAAACGTCAAACTAGTTGCAGAGTGATGCGACACATACCAGCTCCCAATCCATGACTAAAAATTGCCGAGTTTCTGACAGCAGCAGCCGGAAACCCGAGATTGAGCAAGTCAAGGCCATTGGATCAGAGCCGAGCAAGGGCATTCAATGGGTGTATACGCAATGGGCAAGAATTCAACACAGAAAAATATAAACATGATGCGAATGAGTAACATTTTCTCGGGTTATATCTAACCTGCGAACGTCAAACTAGTTGCAGAGTGAGGCGACACATACCAGCTCCCAACCATGACAACAAATTGCCAAGTTTCTCACAGAAGCAGCCGGAAACCCGAGATTTAGCAAGTTAACGCCATTGGATCAGAGCCGAGCAAGGGCATTCAATGGGTGTATACGCAATGGGCAAGAATTCAACACAGAAAAAAATAAACATGATGCGAATGAGTAACATTTTCTCGGGTTATATCTAACCTGCGAACGTCAAACTAGTTGCAGAGTGAGGCGACACATACCAGCTCCCAACCATGACTAAAAATTGCCAAGTTTCTCACAGAAGCAGCCGGAAACCAGAGATTTAGCAAGTTGAGGCAATTGGATCAGAGCCGATCAAGGGCATTCAATGGGTGTATACGCCATGGGCAAGAATTCAACACAGAAAAATATCAACATGATGCGAATGAGTAACAGTTTCTCGTGTTATATCTAACATGCAAACGTCAAATTGTTGCAGAGTGAGGCCACACATACCAGCTCCCAATCCATGACTGAAAATTGTCAAGTTTCTCACAGAAGCAACCGGAATCCCGAGATTTAACAAGTCAAGGCCACTGGATCAAGGGCAAGGGCATTCATTGGATGTATACGCAATGGTCAAGAATTCAACACAGAAAAATATAAACATGATGTGAATGAGTAACATTTTCTCGGGTTATATCTAATCTGCGAACGTCAAACTTGTTGCAGAGTGAGGCGACACATACCAGCTCCCAATCCATGACTAACAAATTTCGAGTTTCTCACAGCAGCAGCCGGAAACCTGAGATTGAGCAAGTCAAGGCAATTGGATCAGAGCCGAGCAAGGGCATTCAATGGGTGTATACGCAATGGGCAAAAATTCAACACAGAAAAATATAAACATGATGCGAATGAGTAACATTTTCTCGGGTTATATCTAACCTGCGAACGTCAAACTAGTTGCAGAGTGAGGCGACACATACCAGCTCCCAACCATGACTAAAAATTGCCAAGTTTCTCACAGAAGCAGCCGTAAACAAGAGATTTAGCAAGTTGAGGCAATTGGATCAGAGCCGATCAAGGGCATTCAATGGGTGTATACGCCATGGGCAAGAATTCAACACAGAAAAATATCAACATGATGCGAATGAGTAACAGTTTCTCGTGTTATATCTAACATGCAAACGTCAAATAGTTGCAGAGTGAGGCCACACATACCAGCTCCCAATCCATGACTGAAAATTGTCAGGTTTCTCACAGAAGCAACCGGAATCCCGAGATTTAACAAGTCAAGGCCACTGGATCAAGGGCAAGGGCATTCAATGGATGTATACGCAATGGTCAAGAATTCAACACAGAAAAATATAAACATGATGTGAATGAGTAACATTTTCTCAGGTTATATCTAATCTGCGAACGTCAAACTTGTTGCAGAGTGAGGCGACACATACCAGCTCCCAATCCATGACTAAAAATTGCCGAGTTTCTCACAGCAGCAGCCGGAAACCCGAGATTGAGCAAGTCAAGGCCATTGGATCAGAGCCGAGCAAGGGCATTCAATGGGTGTATACGCAATGGGCAAGAATTCAACACAGAAAAATATAAACATGATGCGAATGAGTAACATTTTCTCGGGTTATATCTAACCTGCGAACGTCAAACTAGTTGCAGAGTGAGGCGACACATACCAGCTCCCAACCATGACTAAAAATTGCCAAGTTTCTCACAGAAGCAGCCGGAAACCAGAGATTTAGCAAGTTAAGGCAATTGGATCAGAGCCGAGCAAGGGCATTCAATGGGTGTATACGCAATGGGCAAAAATTCAACACAGAAAAATATAAACATGATGCGAATGAGTAACAGTTTATCGTGTTATATCTAACCTGCAAACGTCAAATTGTTGCAGAGTGAGGCGACACATACCAGCTCCCAATCCATGACTGAAAATTGACAAGTTTCTCACAGAAGCAACCGGAATCCCGAGAATTAACAAGTCAAGGCCAATGGATCAAGGGCAAGGGCATTCAATGGATGTATACGCAATGGGCAAGAATTCAACACAGAAAAAAATAAACATGATGCGAATGAGTAACATTTTCTCGGGTTATATCTAACCTGCGAACGTCAAACTAGTTGCAGAGTGAGGCGACACATACCAGCTCCCAACCATGACTAAAAATTGCCAAGTTTCTCACAGAAGCAGCCGGAAACCAGAGATTTAGCAAGTTGAGGCAATTGGATCAGAGCCGATCAAGGGCATTCAATGGGTGTATACGCCATGGGCAAGAATTCAACACAGAAAAATATCAACATGATGCGAATGAGTAACAGTTTCTCGTGTTATATCTAACATGCAAACGTCAAATTGTTGCAGAGTGAGGCCACACATACCAGCTCCCAATCCATGACTGAAAATTGTCAAGTTTCTCACAGAAGCAACCGGAATCCCGAGATTTAACAAGTCAAGGCCACTGGATCAAGGGCAAGGGCATTCATTGGATGTATACGCAATGGTCAAGAATTCAACACAGAAAAATATAAACATGATGTGAATGAGTAACATTTTCTCGGGTTATATCTAATCTGCGAACGTCAAACTTGTTGCAGAGTGAGGCGACACATACCAGCTCCCAATCCATGACTAACAAATTTCGAGTTTCTCACAGCAGCAGCCGGAAACCTGAGATTGAGCAAGTCAAGGCAATTGGATCAGAGCCGAGCAAGGGCATTCAAAGGGTGTATACGCAATGGGCAAGAATTCAACACAGAAAAATATAAACATGATGCGAATGAGTAACATTTTCTCGGGTTATATCTAACCTGCGAACGTCAAACTAGTTGCAGAGTGAGGCGACACATACCAGCTCCCAACCATGACTAAAAATTGCCAAGTTTCTCACAGAAGCAGCCGGAAACCAGAGATTTAGCAAGTTGAGGCAATTGGATCAGAGCCGATCAAGGGCATTCAACGGGTGTATACGCCATGGGCAAGAATTCAACACAGAAAAATATCAACATGATGCGAATGAGTAACAGTTTCTCGTGTTATATCTAACATGCAAACGTCAAATAGTTGCAGAGTGAGGCCACACATACCAGCTCCCAATCCATGACTGAAAATTGTCAAGTTTCTCACAGAAGCAACCGGAATCCCGAGATTTAACAAGTCAAGGCCACTGGATCAAGGGCAAGGGCATTCAATGGATGTATACGCAATGGTCAAGAATTCAACACAGAAAAATATAAACATGATGCGAATGAGTAACAGTTTCTCGGGTTATATCTAACCTGCAAACGTCAAACTAGTTGCAGAGTGATGCGACACATACCAGCTCCCAATCCATGACTAAAAATTGCCGAGTTTCTCACAGCAGCAGCCGGAAACCCGAGATTGAGCAAGTCAAGGCCATTGGATCAGAGCCGAGCAAGGGCATTCAATGGGTGTATACGCAATGGGCAAGAATTCAACACAGAAAAATATAAACATGATGCGAATGAGTAACATTTTCTCGGGTTATATCTAACCTGCGAACGTCAAACTAGTTGCAGAGTGAGGCGACACATACCAGCTCCCAACCATGACAACAAATTGCCAAGTTTCTCACAGAAGCAGCCGGAAACCCGAGATTTAGCAAGTTAACGCCATTGGATCAGAGCCGAGCAAGGGCATTCAATGGGTGTATACGCAATGGGCAAGAATTCAACACAGAAAAATATAAACATGATGCGAATGAGTAACATTTTCTCGGGTTATATCTAACCTGCGAACGTCAAACTAGTTGCAGAGTGAGGCGACACATACCAGCTCCCAACCATGACTAAAAATTGCCAAGTTTCTCACAGAAGCAGCCGGAAACCAGAGATTTAGCAAGTTGAGGCAATTGGATCAGAGCCGATCAAGGGCATTCAATGGGTGTATACGCCATGGGCAAGAATTCAACACAGAAAAATATCAACATGATGCGAATGAGTAACAGTTTCTCGTGTTATATCTAACATGCAAACGTCAAATTGTTGCAGAGTGAGGCCACACATACCAGCTCCCAATCCATGACTGAAAATTGTCAAGTTTCTCACAGAAGCAACCGGAATCCCGAGATTTAACAAGTCAAGGCCACTGGATCAAGGGCAAGGGCATTCATTGGATGTATACGCAATGGTCAAGAATTCAACACAGAAAAATATAAACATGATGTGAATGAGTAACATTTTCTCGGGTTATATCTAATCTGCGAACGTCAAACTTGTTGCAGAGTGAGGCGACACATACCAGCTCCAAATCCATGACTAACAAATTTCGAGTTTCTCACAGCAGCAGCCGGAAACCTGAGATTGAGCAAGTCAAGGCAATTGGATCAGAGCCGAGCAAGGGCATTCAATGGGTGTATACGCAATGGGCAAGAATTCAACACAGAAAAATATAAACATGATGCGAATGAGTAACATTTTCTCGGGTTATATCTAACCTGCGAACGTCAAACAAGTTGCAGAGTGAGGCGACACATACCAGCTCCCAACCATGACTAAAAATTGCCAAGTTTCTCACAGAAGCAGCCGGAAACCAGAGATTTAGCAAGTTGAGGCAATTGGATCAGAGCCGATCAAGGGCATTCAATGGGTGTATACGCCATGGGCAAGAATTCAACACAGAAAAATATCAACATGATGCGAATGAGTAACAGTTTCTCGTGTTATATCTAACATGCAAACGTCAAATAGTTGCAGAGTGAGGCCACACATACCAGCTCCCAATCCATGACTGAAAATTGTCAAGTTTCTCACAGAAGCAACCGGAATCCCAAGATTTAACAAGTCAAGGCCACTGGATCAAGGGCAAGGGCATTCAATGGATGTATACGCAATGGTCAAGAATTCAACACAGAAAAATATAAACATGATGTGAATGAGTAACATTTTCTCGGGTTATATCTAATCTGCGAACGTCAAACTTAATGCAGAGTGAGGCGACACATACCAGCTCCCAATCCATGACTAACAAATTTCGAGTTTCTCACAGCAGCAGCCGGAAACCCGAGATTGAGCAAGTCAAGGCAATTGGATCAGAGCCGAGCAAGGGCATTCAATGGGTGTATACGCAATGGGCAAGAATTCAACACAGAAAAATATAAACATGATGCGAATGAGTAACAGTTTATCGTGTTATATCTAACCTGCAAACGTCAAATTGTTGCAGAGTGAGGCGACACATACCAGCTCCCAATCCATGACTGAAAATTGACAAGTTTCTCACAGAAGCAACCGGAATCCCGAGAATTAACAAGTCAAGGCCAATCGATCAAGGGCAAGGGCATTCAATGGATGTATACGCAATAGTCAAGAATTCAACACAGAAAAATATAAACATGATGCGAATGAGTAACAGTTTATCGGGTTATATCTAACCTGCAAACGTCAAACTAGTTGCAGAGTGAGGCGACACATACCAGCTCCCAATCCATGACTAAAAATTGCCGAGTTTCTCACAGCAGCAGCCGGAAACCCGAGATTGAGCAAGTCAAGGCCATTGGATCAGAGCCGAGCAAGGGCATTCAATGGGTGTATACGCAATGGTCAAGAATTCAACACAGAAAAATATAAACATGATGCGAATGAGTAACAGTTTATCGGGTTATATCTAACCTGCAAACGTCAAACTAGTTGCAGAGTGAGGCGACACATACCAGCTCCCAATCCATGACTAAAAATTGCCGAGTTTCTCACAGCAGCAGCCGGAAACCCGAGATTGAGCAAGTCAAGGCCATTGGATCAGAGCCGAGCAAGGGCATTCAATGGGTGTATACGCAATGGGCAAGAATTCAACACAGAAAAATATAAACATGATGCGAATGAGTAACATTTTCTCGTGTTATATCTAACCTGCAAACGTCAAACTAGTTGCAGAGTGAGGCGACACATACCAGCTCCCAACCATGACTAAAAATTGCCAAGTTTCTCACAGAAGCAGCCGGAAACCAGAGATTTAGCAAGTTGAGGCAATTGGATCAGAGCCGATCAAGGGCATTCAATGGGTGTATACGCCATGGGCAAGAATTCAACACAGAAAAATATCAACATGATGCGAATGAGTAACAGTTTCTCGTGTTATATCTAACATGCAAACGTCAAATTGTTGCAGAGTGAGGCCACACATACCAGCTCCCAATCCATGACTGAAAATTGTCAAGTTTCTCACAGAAGCAACCGGAATCCCGAGATTTAACAAGTCAAGGCCACTGGATCAAGGGCAAGGGCATTCAATGGATGTATACGCAATGGTCAAGAATTCAACACAAAAAAATATAAACATGATGTGAATGAGTAACATTTTCTCGGGTTATATCTAATCTGCGAACGTCAAACTTGTTGCAGAGTGAGGCGACACATACCAGCTCCCAATCCATGACTAAAAATTGCCGAGTTTCTGACAGCAGCAGCCGGAAACCCGAGATTGAGCAAGTCAAGGCCATTGGATCAGAGCCGAGCAAGGGCATTCAATGGGTGTATACGCAATGGGCAAGAATTCAACACAGAAAAATATAAACATGATGCGAATGAGTAACATTTTCTCGGGTTATATCTAACCTGCGAACGTCAAACTAGTTGCAGAGTGAGGCGACACATACCAGCTCCCAACCATGACAACAAATTGCCAAGTTTCTCACAGAAGCAGCCGGAAACCCGAGATTTAGCAAGTTAACGCCATTGGATCAGAGCCGAGCAAGGGCATTCAATGGGTGTATACGCAATGGGCAAGAATTCAACACAGAAAAATATAAACATGATGCGAATGAGTAACATTTTCTCGGGTTATATCTAACCTGCGAACGTCAAACTAGTTGCAGAGTGAGGCGACACATACCAGCTCCCAACCATGACTAAAAATTGCCAAGTTTCTCACAGAAGCAGCCGGAAACCAGAGATTTAGCAAGTTGAGGCAATTGGATCAGAGCCGATCAAGGGCATTCAATGGGTGTATACGCCATGGGCAAGAATTCAACACAGAAAAATATCAACATGATGCGAATGAGTAACAGTTTCTCGTGTTATATCTAACATGCAAACGTCAAATTGTTGCAGAGTGAGGCCACACATACCAGCTCCCAATCCATGACTGAAAATTGTCAAGTTTCTCACAGAAGCAACCGGAATCCCGAGATTTAACAAGTCAAGGCCACTGGATCAAGGGCAAGGGCATTCATTGGATGTATACGCAATGGTCAAGAATTCAACACAGAAAAATATAAACATGATGTGAATGAGTAACATTTTCTCGGGTTATATCTAATCTGCGAACGTCAAACTTGTTGCAGAGTGAGGCGACACATACCAGCTCCCAATCCATGACTAACAAATTTCGAGTTTCTCACAGCAGCAGCCGGAAACCTGAGATTGAGCAAGTCAAGGCAATTGGATCAGAGCCGAGCAAGGGCATTCAATGGGTGTATACGCAATGGGCAAGAATTCAACACAGAAAAATATAAACATGATGCGAATGAGTAACATTTTCTCGGGTTATATCTAACCTGCGAACGTCAAACTAGTTGCAGAGTGAGGCGACACATACCAGCTCCCAACCATGACTAAAAATTGCCAAGTTTCTCACAGAAGCAGCCGGAAACCAGAGATTTAGCAAGTTGAGGCAATTGGATCAGAGCCGATCAAGGGCATTCAATGGGTGTATACGCCATGGGCAAGAATTCAACACAGAAAAATATCAACATGATGCGAATGAGTAACAGTTTCTCGTGTTATATCTAACATGCAAACGTCAAATAGTTGCAGAGTGAGGCCACACATACCAGCTCCCAATCCATGACTGAAAATTGTCAAGTTTCTCACAGAAGCAACCGGAATCCCGAGATTTAACAAGTCAAGGCCACTGGATCAAGGGCAAGGGCATTCAATGGATGTATACGCAATGGTCAAGAATTCAACACAGAAAAATATAAACATGATGTGAATGAGTAACATTTTCTCGGGTTATATCTAATCTGCGAACGTCAAACTTGTTGCAGAGTGAGGCGACACATACCAGCTCCCAATCCATGACTAACAAATTTCGAGTTTCTCACAGCAGCAGCCGGAAACCCGAGATTGAGCAAGTCAAGGCAATTGGATCAGAGCCGAGCAAGGGCATTCAATGGGTGTATACGCAATGGGCAAGAATTCAACACAGAAAAATATAAACATGATGCGAATGAGTAACATTTTCTCCGGTTATATCTAACCTGCGAACGTCAAACTAGTTGCAGAGTGAGGCGACACATACCAGCTCCCAACCATGACTAAAAATTGCCAAGTTTCTCACAGAAGCAGCCGGAAACCAGAGATTTAGCAAGTTAAGGCAATTGGATCAGAGCCGAGCAAGGGCATTCAATGGGTGTATACGCAATGGGCAAAAATTCAACACAGAAAAATATAAACATGATGCGAATGAGTAACAGTTTATCGTGTTATATCTAACCTGCAAACGTCAAATTGTTGCAGAGTGAGGCGACACATACCAGCTCCCAATTCATGACTAAAAATTGCCGAGTTTCTCACAGCAGCAGCCGGAAACCCGAGATTGAGCAAGTCAAGGCCATTGGATCAGAGCCGAGCAAGGGCATTCAATGGGTGTATACGCAATGGGCAAGAATTCAACACAGAAAAATATAAACATGATGCGAATGAGTAACATTTTCTCGGGTTATATCTAACCTGCAAACGTCAAACTAGTTGCAGAGTGAGGCGACACATACCAGCTCCCAACCATGACTAAAAATTGCCAAGTTTCTCACAGAAACAGCCGGAAACCCGAGATTTAGCAAGTTAACGCCATTGGATCAGAGCCGAGCAAGGGCATTCAATGGGTGTATACGCAATGGGCAAGAATTCAACACAGAAAAATATAAACATGATGCGAATGAGTAACATGTTCTCGGGTTATATCTAATCTGCGAACGTCAAACTTGTTGCAGAGTGAGGCGACACATACCAGTTCCCAATTCATGACAACAAAATTGCCAAGTTTCTCACAGAAGCAGCCGGAAACCAGAGATTTAGCAAGTTAAGGCAATTAAATCAGAGCCGAGCAAGGGCATTCAATGTGTGTATACGCAATGGGCAATAATTCAACACAGAAAAATATCAACATGATGTGAATGAGTAACAGTTTCTTGTGTTATATATAACCTGCAAACGTCAAATTGTTGCAGAGTGAGGCGACACATACCAGCTCCCAACCATGACTGAAAATTGACAAGTTTCTCACAGAAGCAACCGGAATCCCGATATTTAACAAGTCAAGGCCACTGGATCAAGGACAAGGGCATTCAATGGGTGTATACGCAATGGGCAAGAATTCAACACAGACAAATATAAACATGGTGCGAATGAGTAACATTTTCTCGGGTTCTATCTAATCTGCGAACGTCAAACTTGTTACAGAGTGAGGCGACACATACCAGCTCCCAATCCATGACTAAAAATTGCCGAGTTTCTCACAGCAGCAGCCGGAAACCCGAGATTGAGCAAGTCAAGGCCATTGGATCAGAGCCGAGCAAGGGCATTTAATGGGTGTATACGCAATGGGCAAGAATTCAACACAGAAAAATGTCAACATGATGCGAATGAGTAACAGTTTCTCGTGTTATATATAACCTGCAAACGTCAAATTGTTGCAGAGTGAGGCGACTCATACCAGCTCCCAACCATGACTGAAAATTGACAAGTTTCTCACATAAGCAACCGGAATCCCGAGATTTAACAAGTCAAGACCACTGGATCAAGGGCAAGGGTATTCAATGGGTGTATATGCAATGGGCAAGAATTCAACACAGACAAATATAAACATGGTGCGAATGAGTAACATTTTCTCGGGTTCTATCTAATCTGCGAACGTCAAACTTGTTACAGAGTGAGGCGACACATACCAGCTCCCAATCCATGACTGAAAATTGACAAGTTTCTCACAGAAGCAACCGGAATCCCGATAATTAACAAGTCAAGGCCACTGGATCAAGGGCAAGGGCATTCAATGGATGTATACGCAATGGTCAAGAATTCAACACAGAAAAATATAAACATGATGCGAATGAGTAACATTTTCTCGGGTTATATCTAATCTGCGAACGTAAAACTTGTTGCAGAGTGAGGTGACACATACCAGCTCCCAATCTATGACAAAAAAATTGCCAAGTTTCTCACAGAAGCAGCCGGAAACCAGAGATTTAGCAAGTTAAGGCAATTGGATCAGAGCCGAGCAAGGGCATTCAATGGGTGTATACGCAATGGGCAATAATTCAACACAGAAAAATATCAACATGATGCGAATGAGTAACAGTTTCTCGTGTTATATATAACCTGCAAACGTCAAATTGTTGCAGAGTGAGGCGACACATACCAGCTCCCAACCATGACTGAAAATTGACAAGTTTCTCACAGAAGCAACCGGAATCCCGAGATTTAACAAGTCAAGGCCACTGGATCAAGGGCAAGGGTATTCAATGGGTGTATACGCAATGGGCAAGAATTCAACACAGACAAATATAAACATGGTGCGAATGAGTAACATTTTCTCGGGTTCTATCTAATCTGCGAACGTCAAACTTGTTGCAGAGTGAGGCGACACATACCAGCTCCCAATCCATGACTAAACATTGCCGAGTTTCTCACAGCAGCAGCCGGAAACCCGAGATTGAGCAAGTCAAGGCCATTGGATCAGAGCCGAGCAAGGGCATTCAATGGGTGTATACGCAATGGGCAAGAATTCAACACAGAAAAATATCAACATGATGCGAATGAGTAACAGTTTATCGTGTTATATCTAACCTGCAAACGTCAAATTGTTGAAGAATGAGGCGACACATACCAGCTCCCAATCTATGACTAACAATTGAGAAGTTTCTCACAGAAGCAGCCGGAAACCCGATATTTAGGAAGTTAACGCCATTGGGTCAGAGCCGAGCAAGGGCATTCAATGGGTGTATACGCAATGGGCAAGAATTCAACACAGAAAAATATAAACATGATGCGAATGAGTAACATTTTCTCGGGTTATATCTAACCTGCGAACGTCAAACTAGTTGCAGAGTGAGGCGACACATACCAGCTCCCAACCATGACTAAAAATTGCCAAGTTTCTCACAGAAGCAGCCGAAAACCAGAGATTTAGCAAGTCAAGGCCATTGGATCAGAGCCGAGCAAGGGCATTCAATAGGTGTATACGCAATGGGCAAGAATTCAACACAGAAAAATATAAACATGATGCGAATGAGTAACATTGTCTTGGGTTATATCTAACCTGCACACGTCAAATTGTTGCAGAGTGAGGCGACACATACCAGCTCCCAACCATGACTAAAATTTGACAAGTTTTTTACAGAAGCAACCGGAATCCCGAGATTTAACAAGTCAAGGCCACTGGATCAAGGTCAAGGGCATTCAATGGGTGTATACGCAATGGGCAAGAATTCAACACAGACAAATATAAACATGGTGCGAATGAGTAACATTTTCTCGGGTTCTATCTAATCTGCGAACGTCAAACTTGTTACAGAGTGAGGCGACACATACCAGCTCCCAATCCATGACTAAACATTGCCGAGTTTCTCACAGCAGCAGCCGGAAACCCGAGATTGAGCAAGTCAAGGCCATTGGATCAGAGACGAGCAAGGGCATTCAATGAGTGTATACGCAATAGGCAAGAATTAAAAAAAAAAAATATATAAACATGATGCGAATGAGTAACTTTTTCTCGGGTTATATCTAACCTGCAAACGTCAAACTTGTTACAAAGTAAGGCGACACATACCAGCTCACAATCCATGACTAAAAATTGCCGAGTTTCTCACAGCAGCAGCCGGAAACCCGAGATTGAGCAAGTCAAGGACATTGTATCAGAGCCGAGCAAGGGCATTCAATGGGTGTATACGCAATAGGCAAGAATTCAAAAAAATTAAAAAAATAAACATGATGCGAATGAGTAACTTTTTCACGAGTTATATCTAACTTGCAAACGTCAAATTGTTGCAGAGTGAGGCGACACATACCAGCTCCCAATCCATGACTAAAAATTGACAAGTTTCTCACAGAAGCAGCCGGAAACCCTAGATTTAGCAAGTTAACGCCATTGGATAAGATCCGAGCAAGGGCATTCAATGGGTGTATACGCAATGGGCAAGAATTCAACACAGAAAAATATAAACATGATGCGAATGAGTAACATTTGTATCGGGTTATATCTAACCTGCAAACGTCAAACTAGTTGCAGAGTGAGGCGACACATACCAGCTCCCAAACCATGACTAAAAATTGCCGAGTTTCTCACAGCAGCAGCCGGAAACCCGAGATTGAGCAAGTCAAGGCCATTGGATCAGAGCCGAGCAAGGGCATTCAATGGGTGTATACGCAATGGGCAAGAATTCAACACAGAAAAATATAAACATGATGCGAATGAGTAACATTTTCTCGGGTTATATCTAACCTGCGAACGTCAAACTAGTTGCAGAGTGAGGCGACACATACCAGCTCCCAACCATGACTAAAAATTGCCAAGTTTCTCACAGAAGCAGCCGGAAACCAGAGATTTAGCAAGTTAAGGCAATTGGATCAGAGCCGAGCAAGGGCATTCAATGGGTGTATACGCAATGGGCAAAAATTCAACACAGACAAATATAAACATGATGCGAATGAGTAACAGTTTATCGTGTTATATCTAACCTGCGAACGTCAAACTAGTTGCAGAGTGAGGCGACACATACCAGCTCCCAACCATGACTAAAAATTGCCAAGTTTCTCACAGAAGCAGCCGGAAACCAGAGATTTAGCAAGTTAAGGCAATTGGATCAGAGCCGAGCAAGGGCATTCAATGGGTGTATACGCAATGGGCAAAAATTCAACACAGAAAAATATAAACATGATGCGAATGAGTAACAGTTTATCGTGTTATATCTAACCTGCAAACGTCAAATTGTTGCAGAGTGAGGCGACACATACCAGCTCCCAATCCATGACTGAAAATTGACAAGTTTCTCACAGAAGCAGCCGGAAACCCGAGATTTAGGAAGTTAACGCCATTAGGTCAGAGCCGAGCAAGGGCATTCAATGGGTGTATACGCAATGGGCAAGAATTCAACACAGAAAAATATAAACATGATGCGAATGAGTAACAGTTTATCGGGTTATATCTAACCTGCAAACGTCAAATTGTTGCAGAATGAGGCGACACATACCAGCTCCCAATCCATGACTAAACATTGCCGAGTTTCACACAGCAGCAGCCGGAAACCCGAGTTTGAGCAAGTCAAGGCCATTAGATCAGAGCCGAGCAAGGGCATTCAATGGGTGTATACGCAATAGGCAAGAATTAAAAATTAAAAAAAAAATATATATATAAACATGATGCGAATGAGTAACTTTTTCTCGGGTTATATCTAACCTGCAAACGTCAAACTTGTTACAGAGTGAGGCGACACATACCAGCTCCCAATCCATGACTAAAAATTGCCGAGTTTCTCACAGCAGCAGCCGGAAACCCGAGATTGAGCAGGTCAAGGACATTGTATCAGAGCCGAGCAAGGGCATTCAATGGGTGTATACGCAATGGGCAAGAATTCAAAAGAATTCAACACAGAAAAATATAAACATGATGCGAATGAGTAACATTTTCTCGGGTTATATCTAATCTGCGAACGTCAAACTTGTTGCAGAGTGAGGCGACACATACCAGCTCCCAACCATGACTAAAAATTGCCAAGTTTCTCACAGAAGCAGCCGGAAACCAGAGATTTAGCAAGTTAAGGCAATTGGATCAGAGCCGAGCAAGGGCATTCAATGGGTGTATACGCAATGGGCAAAAAATCAACACAGAAAAATATAAACATGATGCGAATGAGTAACAGTTTATCGTGTTATATCTAACCTGCAAACGTCAAATTGTTGCAGAGTGAGGCGACACATACCAGCTCCCAATCCATGATTGAAAATTGACAAGTTTCTCACAGAAGCAACCGGAATCCCGAGAATTAACAAGTCAAGGCCAATGGATCAAGGGCAAGGGCATTCAATGGATGTATACGCAATGGTCAAGAATTCAACACAGAAAAATATAAAGACGATCTGAATGAGTAACAGTTTCTCGGGTTATATCTAACCTGCAAACGTCAAACTAGTTGCAGAGTGAGGCGACACATACCAGCTCCCAATCCATGACTAAAAATTGCCGAGTTTCTCACAGCAGCAGCCGGAAACCCGAGATTGAGCAAGTCAAGGCCATTGGATCAGAGTCGAGCAAGGGCATTCAATGGGTGTATACGCAATGGGCAAGAATTCAACACAGAAAAATATAAACATGATGCGAATGAGTAACATTTTCTCGGGTTATATCTAACCTGCGAACGTCAAACTAGTTGCAGAGTGAGGCGACACATACCAGCTCCCAACCATGACTAAAAATTGCCAAGTTTCTCACAGAAGCAGCCGGAAACCAGAGATTTAGCAAGTTAAGGCAATTGGATCAGAGCCGAGCAAGGGCATTCAATGGGTGTATACGCAATGGGCAAAAATTCAACACAGAAAAATATAAACATGATGCGAATGAGTAACAGTTTATCGTGTTATATCTAACCTGCAAACTTCAAATTGTTGCAGAATGAGGCGACACATACCAGCTCCCAATCTATGACTAACAATTGAGAAGTTTCTCACAGAATCAGCCGGAAACCCGAGATTTAGGAAGTTAACGCCATTGGGTCAGAGCCGAGCAAGGGCATTCAATGGGTGTATACGCAATGGGCAAGAATTCAACACAGAAAAATATAAACATGATGCGAATGAGTAACATTTTCTCGGGTTATATCTAACCTGCGAACGTCAAACTAGTTGCAGAGTGAGGCGACACATACCAGCTCCCAACCATGACTAAAAATTGCCAAGTTTCTCACAGAAGCAGCCGAAAACCAGAGATTTAGCAAGTTAAGGCCATTGGATCAGAGCCGAGCAAGGGCATTCAATAGGTGTATACGCAATGGGCAAGAATTCAACACAGAAAAATATAAACATGATGCGAATGAGTAACATTGTCTTGGGTTATATCTAACCTGCACACGTCAAATTGTTGCAGAGTGAGGCGACACATACCAGCTCCCAACCATGACTAAAATTTGACAAGTTTTTTACAGAAGCAACCGGAATCCCGAGATTTAACAAGTCAAGGCCACTGGATCAAGGTCAAGGGCATTCAATGGGTGTATACGCAATGGGCAAGAATTCAACACAGACAAATATAAACATGGTGCGAATGAGTAACATTTTCTCGGGTTCTATCTAATCTGCGAACGTCAAACTTGTTACAGAGTGAGGCGACACATACCAGCTCCCAATCCATGACTAAACATTGCCGAGTTTCTCACAGCAGCAGCCGGAAACCTGAGATTGAGCAAGTCAAGGCCATTGGATCAGAGACGAGCAAGGGCATTCAATGAGTGTATACGCAATAGGCAAGAATTAAAAAAAAAATATATATAAACATGATGCGAATGAGTAACTGTTTCTCGGGTTATATCTAACCTGCAAACGTCAAACTTGTTACAAAGTAAGGCGACACATACCAGCTCACAATCCATGACTAAAAATTGCCGAGTTTCTCACAGCAGCAGCCGGAAACCCGAGATTGAGCAAGTCAAGGCCATTGGATCAGAGCCAAGCAAGGGCATTCAATGGGTGTATACGCAATGGGCAAGAATTCAACACAGAAAAATATAAACATGATGCGAATGAGTAACATTTTCTCGGGTTATATCTAATCTGCGAACGTCAAACTTGTTGCAGAGTGAGGCGACACATACCAGCTCCCAACCATGACTAAAAATTGCCAAGTTTCCCACAGAAGCAGCCCGAAACCAGAGATTTAGCAAGTTAAGGCAATTGGATCAGAGCCGAGCAAGGGCATTCAATGGGTGTATATACGCAATGGGCAAAAATTCAACACAGAAAAATATAAACATGATGCGAATGAGTAACAGTTTATCGTGTTATATCTAACCTGCAAACGTCAAATTGTTGCAGAGTGAGGCGACACATACCAGCTCCCAATCCATGACTGAAAATTGACAAGTTTCTCACAGAAGCAACCGGAATCCCGAGAATTAACAAGTCAAGGCCAATGGATCAAGGGCAAGGGCATTCAAGGGATGTATACGCAATGGTCAAGAATTCAACACAGAAAAATATAAACATGATGCGAATGAGTAACAGTTTCTCGGGTTATATCTAACCTGCAAACGTCAAACTAGTTGCAGAGTGAGGCGACACATACCAGCTCCCAACCATGACAACAAATTGCCAAGTTTCTCACAGAAGCAGCCGGAAACCCGAGATTTAGCAAGTTAACGCCATTGGATCAGAGCCGAGCAAGGGCATTCAATGGGTGTATACGCAATGGGCAAGAATTCAACACAGAAAAATATAAACATGATGCGAATGAGTAACATTTTCTCGGGTTATATCTAACCTGCGAACGTCAAACTAGTTGCAGAGTGAGGCGACACATACCAGCTCCCAACCATGACAAAAATTGCCAAGTTTCTCACAGAAGCAGCCGGAAACCCGAGATTTAGCAACTTAACGCCATTGGATCAGAGCCGAGCAAGGGCATTCAATGGGTGTATACGCAATGGGCAAGAATTCAACAAAGAAAAATATAAACATGATGCGAATGAGTAACATTTTCTCGGGTTATATCTAACCTGCAAACGTCAAATTGTTGCAGAGTGAGGCGACACATACCAGCTCCCAACCATGACTGAAAATTGACAAGTTTCTCACAGAAGCAACCGGAATCCCGAGATTTAACAAGTCAAGGCCACTGGATCAAGGGCAAGGGTATTCAATGGGTGTATACGCAATGGGCAAGAATTCAACACAGACAAATATAAACATGGTGCGAATGAGTAACATTTTCTCGGGTTCTATCTAATCTGCGAACGTCAAACTTGTTGCAGAGTGAGGCGACACATACCAGCTCCCAATCCATGACTAAACATTGCCGAGTTTCTCACAGCAGCAGCCGGAAACCCGAGATTGAGCAAGTCAAGGCCATTGGATCAGAGCCGAGCAAGGGCATTCAATGGGTGTATACGCAATGGGCAAGAATTCAACACAGAAAAATATCAACATGATGCGAATGAGTAACAGTTTCTCGTGTTATATCTAATCTGCGAACGTCAAACTTGTTACAGAGTGAGGCGACACATACCAGCTCCCAATCCATGACTGAAAATTGACAAGTTTCTCACAGAAGCAACCGGAATCCCGAGAATTAACAAGTCAAGGCCACTGGATCAAGGGCAAGGGCATTCAATGGATGTATACGAAAAGGTCAAGAATTCAACACAGAAAAATATAAACATGATGCGAATGAGTAACATTTTCTCGGGTTATATCTAATCTGCGAACGTCAAACTTGTTGCAGAGTGAGGCGACACATACCAGCTTCCAATCTATGACAAAAAAATTGCCAAGTTTCTCACAGAAGCAGCCGGAAACCAGAGATTTAGCAAGTTAAGGCAATTGGATCAGAGCCGAGCAAGGGCATTCAATGGGTGTATACGCAATGGGCAATAATTCAACACAGAAAAATATCAACATGATGCGAATGAGTAACAGTTTCTCGTGTTATATATAACCTGCAAACGTCAAATTGTTGCAGAGTGAGGCGAAACATACCAGCTCCCAACCATGACTGAAAATTGACAGGTTTCTCACAGAAGCAACCGGAATCCCGAGATTTAACAAGTCAAGGCCACTGGATCAAGGGCAAGGGTATTCAATGGGTGTATACGCAATGGGCAAGAATTCAACACAGACAAATATAAACATGGTGCGAATGAGTAACATTTTCTCGGGTTCTATCTAATCTGCGAATGTCAAACTTGTTACAGAGTGAGGCGACACATACCAGCTCCCAATCCATGACTAAACATTGCCGAGTTTCTCACAGCAGCATCCGGAAACCCGAGATTGAGCAAGTCAAGGCCATTGGATCAGAGCCGAGCAAGGGCATTCAATGGGTGTATACGCAATGGGCGAGAATTCAACACAGAAAAATATAAACATGATGCGAATGAGTAACATTTTCTCGGGTTATATCTAACCTGCGAACGTCAAACTAGTTGCAGAGTGAGGCGACACATACCAGCTCCCAACCATGACAAAAATTGCCAAGTTTCTCACAGAAGCAGCCGGAAACCCGAGATTTAGCAACTTAACGCCATTGGATCAGAGCCGAGCAAGGGCATTCAATGGGTGTATACGCAATGGGCAAGAATTCAACACAGAAAAATATAAACATGATGCGAATGAGTAACATTTTCTCGGGTTATATCTAACCTGCGAACGTCAAACTAGTTGCAGAGTGAGGCGACACATACCAGCTCCCAACCATGACTACAAATTGCCAAGTTTCTCACAGAAGCAACCGGAATCCCGAGATTTAACAAGTCAAGGCCACTGGATCAAGGGCAAGGGCATTCAATGGATGTATACGCAATGGTCAAGAATTCAACACAGAAAAATATAAACATGATGCGAATGAGTAACATTTTCTCGGGTTATATCTAACCTGCGAACGTCAAACTAGTTGCAGAGTGAGGCGACACATACCAGCTCCCAATCCATGACTAACAAATTTCGAGTTTCTCACAGCAGCAGCCGGAAACCCGAGATTGAGCAAGTCAAGGCAATTGGATCAGAGCCGAGCAAGGGCATTCAATGGGTGTATACGCAATGGGCAAGAATTCAACACAGACAAATATAAACATGATGCGAATGAGTAACATTTTCTCAGGTTATATCTAACCTGCGAACGTCAAACTAGTTGCAGAGTGAGGCGACACGTACCAGCTCCCAATCCATGACTAAACATTGCCGAGTTTCTCACAGCAGCAGCCGGAAACCCGAGATTGAGCACGTCAAGGCCATTGGATCAGAGCCGAGCAAGGACATTCAATGGGTGTATACGTAATGGGCAAGAATTCAACACAGAAAAATATCAACATGATGCGAATGAGTAACAGTTTCTCGTGTTATATCTAATCTGCGAACGTCAAACTTGTTACAGAGTGAGGCGACACATACCAGCTCCCAATCCATGACTGAAAATTGACAAGTTTCTCACAGAAGCAACCGGAATCCCGAGAATTAACAAGTCAAGGCCACTGGATCAAGGGCAAGGGCATTCAATGGATGTATACGAAAAGGTCAAGAATTCAACACAGAAAAATATAAACATGATGCGAATGAGTAACATTTTCTCGGGTTATTTCTAATCTGCGAACGTCAAACTTGTTGCAGAGTGAGGCGACACATACCAGCTTCCAATCTATGACAAAAAAATTGCCAAGTTTCTCACAGAAGCAGCCGGAAACCAGAGATTTAGCAAGTTAAGGCAATTGGATCAGAGCCGAGCAAGGGCATTCAATGGGTGTATACGCAATGGGCAATAATTCAACACAGAAAAATATCAACATGATGCGAATGAGTAACAGTTTCTCGTGTTATATATAACCTGCAAACGTCAAATTGTTGCAGAGTGAGGCGACACATACCAGCTCCCAACCATGACTGAAAATTGACAAGTTTCTCACAGAAGCAACCGGAATCCCGAGATTTAACAAGTCAAGGCCACTGAATCAAGGGCAAGGGTATTCAATGGGTGTATACGCAATGGGCAAGAATTTAACACAGAAAAAATATAAACATGGTGCGAATGAGTAACATTTTCTCGGGTTATATCTAACCTGCGAACGTCAAACTAGTTGCAGAGTGAGGCGAAACATACCAGCTCCCAACCATGACAAAAAATTGCCAAGTTTCTCACAGAAGCAGCCGGAAACCCGAGATTTAGCAAGTTAACGCCATTGGATCAGAGCCGAGCAAGGGCATTCAATGGGTGTATACGCAATGGGCAAGAATTCAACACAGAAAAATATAAACATGATGCGAATGAGTAACATTTTCTCGGGTTATATCTAACCTGCGAACGTCAAACTAGTTGCAGAGTGAGGCGACACATACCAGCTCCCAACCATGACAAAAAATTGCCAAGTTTCTCACAGAAGCAGCCGGAAACCCGAGATTTAGCAAGTTAACGCCATTGGATCAGAGCCGAGCAAGGGCATTCAATGGGTGTATACGCAATGGGCAAGAATTCAACACAGAAAAATATAAACATGATGCGAATGAGTAACATTTTCTCGGGTTATATCTAACCTGCGAACGTCAAACTTGTTGCAGAGTGAGGCGACACATACCAGCTCCCAATCCATGACTGAAAATTGTCAAGTTTCTCACAGAAGCAACCGGAATCCCGAGATTTAACAAGTCAAGGCCAGTGGATCAAGGGCAAGGGCATTCAATGGGTGTATACGCCATGGGCAAGAATTCAACACAAAACAATATCAACATGATGCGAATGAGTAACAGTTTCTCGTGTTAAATCTAACATGCAAACGTCAAATTGTTGCAGAGTGAGGCCACACATACCAGCTCCCAATCCATGACTGAAAATTGTCAAGTTTCTCACAGAAGCAACCGGAATCCCGAGATTTAACAAGTCAAGGCCACTGGATCAAGGGCAAGGGCATTCAATGGATGTATACGCAATGGTCAAGAATTCAACACAGAAAAATATAAACATGATGTGAATGAGTAACATTTTCTCGGGTTATATCTAATCTGCGAACGTCAAACTTGTTGCAGAGTGAGGCGACACATACCAGCTCCCAATCCATGACTAACAAATTTCGAGTTTCTCACAGCAGCAGCCGGAAACCTGAGATTGAGCAAGTCAAGGCAATTGGATCAGAGCCGAGCAAGGGCATTCAATGGGTGTATACGCAATGGGCAAGAATTCAACACAGAAAAATATAAACATGATGCGAATGAGTAACATTTTCTCGGGTTATATCTAACCTGCGAACGTCAAACTAGTTGCAGAGTGAGGCGACACATACCAGCTCCCAACCATGACTAAAAATTGCCAAGTTTCTCACAGAAGCAGCCGGAAACCAGAGATTTAGCAAGTTGAGGCAATTGGATCAGAGCCGATCAAGGGCATTCAATGGGTGTATACGCCATGGGCAAGAATTCAACACAGAAAAATATCAACATGATGCGAATGAGTAACAGTTTCTCGTGTTATATCTAACATGCAAACGTCAAATAGTTGCAGAGTGAGGCCACACATACCAGCTCCAAATCCATGACTGAAAATTGTCAAGTTTCTCACAGAAGCAGCCGGAATCCCGAGATTTAACAAGTCAAGGCCACTGGATCAAGGGCAAGGGCATTCAATGGATGTATACGCAATGGTCAAGAATTCAACACAGAAAAATATAAACATGATGCGAATGAGTAACAGTTTCTCGGGTTATATCTAACCTGCAAACGTCAAACTAGTTGCAGAGTGAGGCGACACATACCAGCTCCCAATCCATGACGAAAAATTGCCGAGTTTCTCACAGCAGCAGCCGGAAACCCGAGATTGAGCAAGTCAAGGCCATTGGATCAGAGCCGAGCAAGGGCATTAAATGGGTGTATACGCAATGGGCAAGAATTCAACACAGAAAAATATAAACATGATGCGAATGAGTAACATTTTCTCGGGTTATATCTAATCTGCGAACGTCAAACTTGTTGCAGAGTGAGGCGACACATACCAGCTCCCAACCATGACTAAAAATTGCCAAGTTTCTCACAGAAGCAGCCGGAAACCAGAGATTTAGCAAGTTAAGGCAATTGGATCAGAGCCGAGCAAGGGCATTCAATGGGTGTATACGCAATGGGCAAAAATTCAACACAGAAAAATATAAACATGATGCGAATGAGTAACAGTTTATCGTGTTATATCTAACCTGCAAACGTCAAATTGTTGCAGAGTGAGGCGACACATACCAGCTCCCAATCCATGACTGAAAATTGACAAGTTTCTCACAGAAGCAACCGGAATCCCGAGATTTAACAAGTCAAGGCCACTGGATCCAGGGCAAGGGCATTCAATGGATGTATACGCAATGGTCAAGAATTCAACACAGAAAAATATAAACATGATGCGAATGAGTAACAGTTTCTCGGGTTATATCTAACCTGCAAACGTCAAATTGTTGCAGAGTGAGGCGACACATACCAGCTCCCAATCCATGACTGAAAATTGACAAGTTTCTCACAGAAGCAACCGGAATCCCGAGAATTAACAAGTCAAGGCCAATGGATCAAGGGCAAGGGCATTCAATGGATGTATGCGCAATGGTCAAGAATTCAACACAGAAAAATATAAACATGATGCGAATGAGTAACAGTTTCTCGGGTTATATCTAACCTGCAAACGTCAAACTAGTTGCAGAGTGATGCGACACATACCAGCTCCCAATCCATGACTAAAAATTGCCGAGTTTCTCACAGCAGCAGCCGGAAACCCGAGATTGAGCAAGTCAAGGCCATTGGATCAGAGCCGAGCAAGGGCATTCAATGGGTGTATACGCAATGGGCAAGAATTCAACACAAAAAAATATAAACATGATGCGAATGAGTAACATTTTCTCGGGTTATATCTAACCTGCGAACGTCAAACTAGTTGCAGAGTGAGGCGACACATACCAGCTCCCAACCATGACTAAAAATTGCCAAGTTTCTCACAGAAGCAGCCGGAAACCAGAGATTTAGCAAGTTGAGGCAATTGGATCAGAGCCGATCAAGGGCATTCAATGGGTGTATACGCCATGGGCAAGAATTCAACACAAAACAATATCAACATGATGCGAATGAGTAACAGTTTCTCGTGTTAAATCTAACATGCAAACGTCAAATTGTTGCAGAGTGAGGCCACACATACCAGCTCCCAATCCATGACTGAAAATTGTCAAGTTTCTCACAGAAGCAACCGGAATCCCGAGATTTAACAAGTCAAGGCCACTATATCAAGGGCAAGGGCATTCAATGGATGTATACGCAATGGTCAAGAATTCAACACAGAAAAATATAAACATGATGTGAATGAGTAACATTTTCTCGGGTTATATCTAATCTGCGAACGTCAAACTTGTTGCAGAGTGAGGCGACACATACCAGCTCCCAATCCATGACTAACAAATTTCGAGTTTCTCACAGCAGCAGCCGGAAACCTGAGATTGAGCAAGTCAAGGCAATTGGATCAGAGCCGAGCAAGGGCATTCAATGGGTGTATACGCAATGGGCAAGAATTCAACACAGAAAAATATAAACATGATGCGAATGAGTAACATTTTCTAGGGTTATATCTAACCTGCGAACGTCAAACTAGTTGCAGAGTGAGGCGAAACATACCAGCTCCCAACCATGACTAAAAATTGCCAAGTTTCTCACAGAAGCAGCCGGAAACCAGAGATTTAGCAAGTTGAGGCAATTGGATCAGAGCCGATCAAGGGCATTCAATGGGTGTATACGCCATGGGCAAGAATTCAACACAGAAAAATATCAACATGATGCGAATGAGTAACAGTTTCTCGTGTTATATCTAACATGCAAACGTCAAATAGTTGCAGAGTGAGGCCACACATACCAGCTCCAAATCCATGACTGAAAATTGTCAAGTTTCTCACAGAAGCAGCCGGAATCCCGAGATTTAACAAGTCAAGGCCACTGGATCAAGGGCAAGAGCATTCAATGGATGTATACGCAATGGTCAAGAATTCAACACAGAAAAATATAAACATGATGCGAATGAGTAACAGTTTCTCGGGTTATATCTAACCTGCAAACGTCAAACTAGTTGCAGAGTGAGGCGACACATACCAGCTCCCAATCCATGAATAAAAATTGCCGAGTTTCTCACAGCAGCAGCCGGAAACCCGAGATTGAGCAAGTCAAGGCCATTGGATCAGAGCCGAGCAAGGGCATTAAATGGGTGTATACGCAATGGGCAAGAATTCAACACAGAAAAATATAAACATGATGCGAATGAGTAACATTTTCTCGGGTTATATCTAATCTGCGAACGTCAAACTTGTTGCAGAGTGAGGCGACACATACCAGCTCCCAACCATGACTAAAAATTGCCAAGTTTCTCACAGAAGCAGCCGGAAACCAGAGATTTAGCAAGTTAAGGCAATTGGATCAGAGCCGAGCAAGGGCATTCAATGGGTGTATACGCAATGGGCAAAAATTCAACACAGAAAAATATAAACATGATGCGAATGAGTAACAGTTTATCGTGTTATATCTAACCTGCAAACGTCAAATTGTTGCAGAGTGAGGCGACACATACCAGCTCCCAATCCATGACTGAAAATTGACAAGTTTCTCACAGAAGCAACCGGAATCCCGAGAATTAACAAGTCAAGGCCAATGGATCAAGGGCAAGGGCATTCAATGGATGTATACGCAATGGTCAAGAATTCAACACAGAAAAATATAAACATGATGCGAATGAGTAACAGTTTCTCGGGTTATATCTAACCTGCAAACGTCAAACTAGTTGCAGAGTGATGCGACACATACCAGCTCCCAATCCATGACTAAAAATTGCCGAGTTTCTCACAGCAGCAGCCGGAAACCCGAGATTGAGCAAGTCAAGGCCATTGGATCAGAGCCGAGCAAGGGCATTCAATGGGTGTATACGCAATGGGCAAGAATTCAACACAGAAAAATATAAACATGATGCGAATGAGTAACATTTTCTCGGGTTATATCTAACCTGCGAACGTCAAACTAGTTGCAGAGTGAGGCGACACATACCAGCTCCCAACCATGACAAAAAATTGCCAAGTTTCTCACAGAAGCAGCCGGAAACCCGAGATTTAGCAAGTTAACGCCATTGGATCAGAGCCGAGCAAGGGCATTCAATGGGTGTATACGCAATGGGCAAGAATTCAACACAGAAAAATATAAACATGATGCGAATGAGTAACATTTTCTCGGGTTATATCTAACCTGCGAACGTCAAACTAGTTGCAGAGTGAGGCGACACATACCAGCTCCCAACCATGACTAAAAATTGCCAAGTTTCTCACAGAAGCAGCCGGAAACCAGAGATTTAGCAAGTTGAGGCAATTGGATCAGAGCCGATCAAGGGCATTCAATGGGTGTATACGCCATGGGCAAGAATTCAACACAGAAAAATATCAACATGATGCGAATGAGTAACAGTTTCTCGTGTTATATCTAACATGCAAACGTCAAATTGTTGCAGAGTGAGGCCACACATACCAGCTCCCAATCCATGACTGAAAATTGTCAAGTTTCTCACAGAAGCAACCGGAATCCCGAGATTTAACAAGTCAAGGCCACTGGATCAAGGGCAAGGGCATTCATTGGATGTATACGCAATGGTCAAGAATTCAACACAGAAAAATATAAACATGATGTGAATGAGTAACATTTTCTCGGGTTATATCTAATCTGCGAACGTCAAACTTGTTGCAGAGTGAGGCGACACATACCAGCTCCCAATCCATGACTAACAAATTTCGAGTTTCTCACAGCAGCAGCCGGAAACCCGAGATTGAGCAAGTCAAGGCAATTGGATCAGAGCCGAGCAAGGGCATTCAATGGGTGTATACGCAATGGGCAAGAATTCAACACAGAAAAATATAAACATGATGCGAATGAGTAACATTTTCTCGGGTTATATCTAACCTGCGAACGTCAAACTAGTTGCAGAGTGAGGCGACACATACCAGCTCCCAACCATGAATAAAAATTGCCAAGTTTCTCACAGAAGCAGCCGGAAACCAGAGATTTAGCAAGTTAAGGCAATTGGATCAGAGCCGAGCAAGGGCATTCAATGGGTGTATACGCAATGGGCAAAAATTCAACACAGAAAAATATAAACATGATGCGAATGAGTAACAGTTTCTCGTGTTATATCTAACCTGCAAACGTCAAATTGTTGCAGAGTGAGGCGACACATACCAGCTCCCAATCCATGACTGAAAATTGACAAGTTTCTCACAGAAGCAACCGGAATCCCGAGAATTAACAAGTCAAGGCCAATGGATCAAGGGCAAGGGCATTCAATGGATGTATACGCAATGGTCAAGAATTCAACACAGAAAAATATAAACATGATGCGAATGAGTAACAGTTTCTCGAGTTATATCTAACCTGCAAACGTCAAACTAGTTGCAGAGTGATGCGACACATACCAGCTCCCAATCCATGACTAAAAATTGCCGAGTTTCTCACAGCAGCAGCCGGAAACCCGAGATTGAGCAAGTCAAGGCCATTGGATCAGAGCCGAGCAAGGGCATTCAATGGGTGTATATGCAATGGGCAAGAATTAAACACAGAAAAATATAAACATGATGCGAATGAGTAACATTTTCTCGGGTTATATCTAACCTGCGAACGTCAAACTAGTTGCAGAGTGAGGCGACACATACCAGCTCCCAACCATGACAAAAAATTGCCAAGTTTCTCACAGAAGCAGCCGGAAACCCGAGATTTAGCAAGTTAACGCCATTGGATCAGAGCCGAGCAAGGGCATTCAATGGGTGTATACGCAATGGGCAAGAATTCAACACAGAAAAATATAAACATGATGCGAATGAGTAACATTTTCTCGGGTTATATCTAACCTGCGAACGTCAAACTAGTTGCAGAGTGAGGCGACACATACCAGCTCCCAACCATGACTAAAAATTGCCAAGTTTCTCACAGAAGCAGCCGGAAACCAGAGATTTAGCAAGTTGAGGCAATTGGATCAGAGCCGATCAAGGGCATTGAATGGGTGTATACGCCATGGGCAAGAATTCAACACAGAAAAATATCAACATGATGCGAATGAGTAACAGTTTCTCGTGTTATATCTAACATGCAAACGTCAAATTGTTGCAGAGTGAGGCCACACATACCAGCTCCCAATCCATGACTGAAAATTGTCAAGTTTCTCACAGAAGCAACCGGAATCCCGAGATTTAACAAGTCAAGGCCACTGGATCAAGGGCAAGGGCATTCATTGGATGTATACGCAATGGTCAAGAATTCAACACAGAAAAATATAAACATGATGTGAATGAGTAACATTTTCTCGGGTTATATCTAATCTGCGAACGTCAAACTTGTTGCAGAGTGAGGCGACACATACCAGCTCCCAATCCATGACTAACAAATTTCGAGTTTCTCACAGCAGCAGCCGGAAACCTGAGATTGAGCAAGTCAAGGCAATTGGATCAGAGCCGAGCAAGGGCATTCAATGGGTGTATACGCAATGGGCAAGAATTCAACACAGAAAAATATAAACATGATGCGAATGAGTAACATTTTCTCGGGTTATATCTAACCTGCGAACGTCAAACTAGTTGCAGAGTGAGGCGACACATACCAGCTCCCAACCATGACTAAAAATTGCCAAGTTTCTCACAGAAGCAGCCGGAAACCAGAGATTTAGCAAGTTGAGGCAATTGGATCAGAGCCGATCAAGGGCATTCAACGGGTGTATACGCCATGGGCAAGAATTCAACACAGAAAAATATCAACATGATGCGAATGAGTAACAGTTTCTCGTGTTATATCTAACATGCAAACGTCAAATAGTTGCAGAGTGAGGCCACACATACCAGCTCCCAATCCATGACTGAAAATTGTCAAGTTTCTCACAGAAGCAACCGGAATCCCGAGATTTAACAAGTCAAGGCCACTGGATCAAGGGCAAGGGCATTCAATGGATGTATACGCAATGGTCAAGAATTCAACACAGAAAAATATAAACATGATGCGAATGAGTAACAGTTTCTCGGGTTATATCTAATCTGCGAACGTCAAACTTGTTGCAGAGTGAGGCGACACATACCAGCTCCCAATCCATGACTAACAAATTTCGAGTTTCTCACAGCAGCAGCCGGAAACCTGAGATTGAGCAAGTCAAGGCAATTGGATCAGAGCCGAGCAAGGGCATTCAATGGGTGTATACGCAATGGGCAAGAATTCAACACAGAAAAATATAAACATGATGCGAATGAGTAACATTTTCTCGGGTTATATCTAACCTGCGAACGTCAAACTAGTTGCAGAGTGAGGCGACACATACCAGCTCCCAACCATGACTAAAAATTACCAAGTTTCTCACAGAAGCAGCCGGAAACCAGAGATTTAGCAAGTTGAGGCAATTGGATCAGAGCCGATCAAGGGCATTCAATGGGTGTATACGCCATGGGCAAGAATTCAACACAGAAAAATATCAACATGATGCGAATGAGTAACAGTTTCTCGTGTTATATCTAACATGCAAACGTCAAATAGTTGCAGAGTGAGGCCACACATACCAGCTCCCAATCCATGACTGAAAATTGTCAAGTTTCTCACAGAAGCAACCGGAATCCCGAGATTTAACAAGTCAAGGCCACTGGATCAAGGGCAAGGGCATTCAATGGATGTATACGCAATGGTCAAGAATTCAACACAGAAAAATATAAACATGATGTGAATGAGTAACATTTTCTCAGGTTATATCTAATCTGCGAACGTCAAACTTGTTGCAGAGTGAGGCGACACATACCAGCTCCCAATCCATGACTAACAAATTTCGAGTTTCTCACAGCAGCAGCCGGAAACCCGAGATTGAGCAAGTCAAGGCAATTGGATCAGAGCCGAGCAAGGGCATTCAATGGGTGTATACGCAATGGGCAAGAATTCAACACAGAAAAATATAAACATGATGCGAATGAGTAACATTTTCTCCGGTTATATCTAACCTGCGAACGTCAAACTAGTTGCAGAGTGAGGCGACACATACCAGCTCCCAACCATGACTAAAAATTGCCAAGTTTCTCACAGAAGCAGCCGGAAACCAGAGATTTAGCAAGTTAAGGCAATTGGATCAGAGCCGAGCAAGGGCATTCAATGGGTGTATACGCAATGGGCAAAAATTCAACACAGAAAAATATAAACATGATGCGAATGAGTAACAGTTTATCGTGTTATATCTAACCTGCAAACGTCAAATTGTTGCAGAGTGAGGCGACACATACCAGCTCCCAATCCATGACTGAAAATTGACAAGTTTCTCACAGAAGCAACCGGAATCCCGAGAATTAACAAGTCAAGGCCAATGGATCAAGGGCAAGGGCATTCTATGGATGTATACGCAATGGTCAAGAATTCAACACAGAAAAATATAAACATGATGCGAATGAGTAACAGTTTCTCGGGTTATATCTAACCTGCAAACGTCAAACTAGTTGCAGAGTGATGCGACACATACCAGCTCCCAATCCATGACTAAAAATTGCCGAGTTTCTCACAGCAGCAGCCGGAAACCCGAGATTGAGCAAGTCAAGGCCATTGGATCAGAGCCGAGCAAGGGCATTCAATGGGTGTATACGCAATGGGCAAGAATTCAACACAGAAAAATATAAACATGATGCGAATGAGTAACATTTTCTCGGGTTATATCTAACCTGCGAACGTCAAACTAGTTGCAGAGTGAGGCGACACATACCAGCTCCCAACCATGACAAAAAATTGCCAAGTTTCTCACAGAAGCAGCCGGAAACCCGAGATTTAGCAAGTTAACGCCATTGGATCAGAGCCGAGCAAGGGCATTCAATGGGTGTATACGCAATGGGCAAGAATTCAACACAGAAAAATATAAACATGATGCGAATGAGTAACATTTTCTCGGGTTATATCTAACCTGCGAACGTCAAACTAGTTGCAGAGTGAGGCGACACATACCAGCTCCCAACCATGACTAAAAATTGCCAAGTTTCTCACAGAAGCAGCCGGAAACCAGAGATTTAGCAAGTTGAGGCAATTGGATCAGAGCCGATCAAGGGCATTCAATGGGTGTATACGCCATGGGCAAGAATTCAACACAGAAAAATATCAACATGATGCGAATGAGTAACAGTTTCTCGTGTTATATCTAACATGCAAACGTCAAATTGTTGCAGAGTGAGGCCACACATACCAGCTCCCAATCCATGACTGAAAATTGTCAAGTTTCTCACAGAAGCAACCGGAATCCCGAGATTTAACAAGTCAAGGCCACTGGATCAAGGGCAAGGGCATTCATTGGATGTATACGCAATGGTCAAGAATTCAACACAGAAAAATATAAACATGATGTGAATGAGTAACATTTTCTCGGGTTATATCTAATCTGCGAACGTCAAACTTGTTGCAGAGTGAGGCGACACATACCAGCTCCCAATCCATGACTAACAAATTTCGAGTTTCTCACAGCAGCAGCCGGAAACCTGAGATTGAGCAAGTCAAGGCAATTGGATCAGAGCCGAGCAAGGGCATTCAATGGGTGTATACGCAATGGTCAAGAATTCAACACAGAAAAATATAAACATGATGCGAATGAGTAACAGTTTCTCGGGTTCTATCTAATCTGCGAACGTCAAACTTGTTGCAGAGTGATGCGACACATACCAGCTCCCAATCCATGACTAAAAATTGCCGAGTTTCTGACAGCAGCAGCCGGAAACCCGAGATTGAGCAAGTCAAGGCCATTGGATCAGAGCCGAGCAAGGGCATTCAATGGGTGTATACGCAATGGGCAAGAATTCAACACAGAAAAATATAAACATGATGCGAATGAGTAACATTTTCTCGGGTTATATCTAACCTGCGAACGTCAAACTAGTTGCAGAGTGAGGCGACACATACCAGCTCCCAACCATGACAACAAATTGCCAAGTTTCTCACAGAAGCAGCCGGAAACCCGAGATTTAGCAAGTTAACGCCATTGGATCAGAGCCGAGCAAGGGCATTCAATGGGTGTATACGCAATGGGCAAGAATTCAACACAGAAAAATATAAACATGATGCGAATGAGTAACATTTTATCGGGTTATATCTAACCTGCGAACGTCAAACTAGTTGCAGAGTGAGGCGACACATACCAGCTCCCAACCATGACTAAAAATTGCCAAGTTTCTCACAGAAGCAGCCGGAAACCAGAGATTTAGCAAGTTGAGGCAATTGGATCAGAGCCGATCAAGGGCATTCAATGGGTGTATACGCCATGGGCAAGAATTCAACACAGAAAAATATCAACATGATGCGAATGAGTAACAGTTTCTCGTGTTATATCTAACATGCAAACGTCAAATTGTTGCAGAGTGAGGCCACACATACCAGCTCCCAATCCATGACTGAAAATTGTCAAGTTTCTCACAGAAGCAACCGGAATCCCGAGATTTAACAAGTCAAGGCCACTGGATCAAGGGCAAGGGCATTCATTGGATGTATACGCAATGGTCAAGAATTCAACACAGAAAAATATAAACATGATGTGAATGAGTAACATTTTCTCGGGTTATATCTAATCTGCGAACGTCAAACTTGTTGCAGAGTGAGGCGACACATACCAGCTCCCAATCCATGACTAACAAATTTCGAGTTTCTCACAGCAGCAGCCGGAAACCTGAGATTGAGCAAGTCAAGGCAATTGGATCAGAGCCGAGCAAGGGCATTCAATGGGTGTATACGCAATGGTCAAGAATTCAACACAGAAAAATATAAACATGATGCGAATGAGTAACAGTTTCTCGGGTTCTATCTAATCTGCGAACGTCAAACTTGTTGCAGAGTGATGCGACACATACCAGCTCCCAATCCATGACTAAAAATTGCCGAGTTTCTGACAGCAGCAGCCGGAAACCCGAGATTGAGCAAGTCAAGGCCATTGGATCAGAGCCGAGCAAGGGCATTCAATGGGTGTATACGCAATGGGCAAGAATTCAACACAGAAAAATATAAACATGATGCGAATGAGTAACATTTTCTCGGGTTATATCTAACCTGCGAACGTCAAACTAGTTGCAGAGTGAGGCGACACATACCAGCTCCCAACCATGACAACAAATTGCCAAGTTTCTCACAGAAGCAGCCGGAAACCCGAGATTTAGCAAGTTAACGCCATTGGATCAGAGCCGAGCAAGGGCATTCAATGGGTGTATACGCAATGGGCAAGAATTCAACACAGAAAAATATAAACATGATGCGAATGAGTAACATTTTATCGGGTTATATCTAACCTGCGAACGTCAAACTAGTTGCAGAGTGAGGCGACACATACCAGCTCCCAACCATGACTAAAAATTGCCAAGTTTCTCACAGAAGCAGCCGGAAACCAGAGATTTAGCAAGTTGAGGCAATTGGATCAGAGCCGATCAAGGGCATTCAATGGGTGTATACGCCATGGGCAAGAATTCAACACAGAAAAATATCAACATGATGCGAATGAGTAACAGTTTCTCGTGTTATATCTAACATGCAAACGTCAAATTGTTGCAGAGTGAGGCCACACATACCAGCTCCCAATCCATGACTGAAAATTGTCAAGTTTCTCACAGAAGCAACCGGAATCCCGAGATTTAACAAGTCAAGGCCACTGGATCAAGGGCAAGGGCATTCATTGGATGTATACGCAATGGTCAAGAATTCAACACAGAAAAATATAAACATGATGTGAATGAGTAACATTTTCTCGGGTTATATCTAATCTGCGAACGTCAAACTTGTTGCAGAGTGAGGCGACACATACCAGCTCCCAATCCATGACTAACAAATTTCGAGTTTCTCACAGCAGCAGCCGGAAACCTGAGATTGAGCAAGTCAAGGCAATTGGATCAGAGCCGAGCAAGGGCATTCAATGGGTGTATACGCAATGGGCAAGAATTCAACACAGAAAAATATCAACATGATGCGAATGAGTAACAGTTTCTCGTGTTATATCTAACATGCAAACGTCAAATAGTTGCAGAGTGAGGCCACACATACCAGCTCCCAATCCATGACTGAAAATTGTCAAGTTTCTCACAGAAGCAACCGGAATCCCGAGATTTAACAAGTCAAGGCCACTGGATCAAGGGCAAGGGCATTCAATGGATGTATACGCAATGGTCAAGAATTCAACACAGAAAAATATAAACATGATGCGAATGAGTAACAGTTTCTCGGGTTATATCTAACCTGCAAACGTCAAACTAGTTGCAGAGTGATGCGACACATACCAGCTCCCAATCCATGACTAAAAATTGCCGAGTTTCTGACAGCAGCAGCCGGAAACCCGAGATTGAGCAAGTCAAGGCCATTGGATCAGAGCCGAGCAAGGGCATTCAATGGGTGTATACGCAATGGGCAAGAATTCAACACAGAAAAATATAAACATGATGCGAATGAGTAACATTTTCTCGGGTTATATCTAACCTGCGAACGTCAAACTAGTTGCAGAGTGAGGCGACACATACCAGCTCCCAACCATGACAACAAATTGCCAAGTTTCTCACAGAAGCAGCCGGAAACCCGAGATTTAGCAAGTTAACGCCATTGGATCAGAGCCGAGCAAGGGCATTCAATGGGTGTATACGCAATGGGCAAGAATTCAACACAGAAAAAAATAAACATGATGCGAATGAGTAACATTTTCTCGGGTTATATCTAACCTGCGAACGTCAAACTAGTTGCAGAGTGAGGCGACACATACCAGCTCCCAACCATGACTAAAAATTGCCAAGTTTCTCACAGAAGCAGCCGGAAACCAGAGATTTAGCAAGTTGAGGCAATTGGATCAGAGCCGATCAAGGGCATTCAATGGGTGTATACGCCATGGGCAAGAATTCAACACAGAAAAATATCAACATGATGCGAATGAGTAACAGTTTCTCGTGTTATATCTAACATGCAAACGTCAAATTGTTGCAGAGTGAGGCCACACATACCAGCTCCCAATCCATGACTGAAAATTGTCAAGTTTCTCACAGAAGCAACCGGAATCCCGAGATTTAACAAGTCAAGGCCACTGGATCAAGGGCAAGGGCATTCATTGGATGTATACGCAATGGTCAAGAATTCAACACAGAAAAATATAAACATGATGTGAATGAGTAACATTTTCTCGGGTTATATCTAATCTGCGAACGTCAAACTTGTTGCAGAGTGAGGCGACACATACCAGCTCCCAATCCATGACTAACAAATTTCGAGTTTCTCACAGCAGCAGCCGGAAACCTGAGATTGAGCAAGTCAAGGCAATTGGATCAGAGCCGAGCAAGGGCATTCAATGGGTGTATACGCAATGGGCAAAAATTCAACACAGAAAAATATAAACATGATGCGAATGAGTAACATTTTCTCGGGTTATATCTAACCTGCGAACGTCAAACTAGTTGCAGAGTGAGGCGACACATACCAGCTCCCAACCATGACTAAAAATTGCCAAGTTTCTCACAGAAGCAGCCGTAAACAAGAGATTTAGCAAGTTGAGGCAATTGGATCAGAGCCGATCAAGGGCATTCAATGGGTGTATACGCCATGGGCAAGAATTCAACACAGAAAAATATCAACATGATGCGAATGAGTAACAGTTTCTCGTGTTATATCTAACATGCAAACGTCAAATAGTTGCAGAGTGAGGCCACACATACCAGCTCCCAATCCATGACTGAAAATTGTCAGGTTTCTCACAGAAGCAACCGGAATCCCGAGATTTAACAAGTCAAGGCCACTGGATCAAGGGCAAGGGCATTCAATGGATGTATACGCAATGGTCAAGAATTCAACACAGAAAAATATAAACATGATGTGAATGAGTAACATTTTCTCAGGTTATATCTAATCTGCGAACGTCAAACTTGTTGCAGAGTGAGGCGACACATACCAGCTCCCAATCCATGACTAAAAATTGCCGAGTTTCTCACAGCAGCAGCCGGAAACCCGAGATTGAGCAAGTCAAGGCCATTGGATCAGAGCCGAGCAAGGGCATTCAATGGGTGTATACGCAATGGGCAAGAATTCAACACAGAAAAATATAAACATGATGCGAATGAGTAACATTTTCTCGGGTTATATCTAACCTGCGAACGTCAAACTAGTTGCAGAGTGAGGCGACACATACCAGCTCCCAACCATGACTAAAAATTGCCAAGTTTCTCACAGAAGCAGCCGGAAACCAGAGATTTAGCAAGTTAAGGCAATTGGATCAGAGCCGAGCAAGGGCATTCAATGGGTGTATACGCAATGGGCAAAAATTCAACACAGAAAAATATAAACATGATGCGAATGAGTAACAGTTTATCGTGTTATATCTAACCTGCAAACGTCAAATTGTTGCAGAGTGAGGCGACACATACCAGCTCCCAATCCATGACTGAAAATTGACAAGTTTCTCACAGAAGCAACCGGAATCCCGAGAATTAACAAGTCAAGGCCAATGGATCAAGGGCAAGGGCATTCAATGGATGTATACGCAATGGGCAAGAATTCAACACAGAAAAAAATAAACATGATGCGAATGAGTAACATTTTCTCGGGTTATATCTAACCTGCGAACGTCAAACTAGTTGCAGAGTGAGGCGACACATACCAGCTCCCAACCATGACTAAAAATTGCCAAGTTTCTCACAGAAGCAGCCGGAAACCAGAGATTTAGCAAGTTGAGGCAATTGGATCAGAGCCGATCAAGGGCATTCAATGGGTGTATACGCCATGGGCAAGAATTCAACACAGAAAAATATCAACATGATGCGAATGAGTAACAGTTTCTCGTGTTATATCTAACATGCAAACGTCAAATTGTTGCAGAGTGAGGCCACACATACCAGCTCCCAATCCATGACTGAAAATTGTCAAGTTTCTCACAGAAGCAACCGGAATCCCGAGATTTAACAAGTCAAGGCCACTGGATCAAGGGCAAGGGCATTCATTGGATGTATACGCAATGGTCAAGAATTCAACACAGAAAAATATAAACATGATGTGAATGAGTAACATTTTCTCGGGTTATATCTAATCTGCGAACGTCAAACTTGTTGCAGAGTGAGGCGACACATACCAGCTCCCAATCCATGACTAACAAATTTCGAGTTTCTCACAGCAGCAGCCGGAAACCTGAGATTGAGCAAGTCAAGGCAATTGGATCAGAGCCGAGCAAGGGCATTCAAAGGGTGTATACGCAATGGGCAAGAATTCAACACAGAAAAATATAAACATGATGCGAATGAGTAACATTTTCTCGGGTTATATCTAACCTGCGAACGTCAAACTAGTTGCAGAGTGAGGCGACACATACCAGCTCCCAACCATGACTAAAAATTGCCAAGTTTCTCACAGAAGCAGCCGGAAACCAGAGATTTAGCAAGTTGAGGCAATTGGATCAGAGCCGATCAAGGGCATTCAACGGGTGTATACGCCATGGGCAAGAATTCAACACAGAAAAATATCAACATGATGCGAATGAGTAACAGTTTCTCGTGTTATATCTAACATGCAAACGTCAAATAGTTGCAGAGTGAGGCCACACATACCAGCTCCCAATCCATGACTGAAAATTGTCAAGTTTCTCACAGAAGCAACCGGAATCCCGAGATTTAACAAGTCAAGGCCACTGGATCAAGGGCAAGGGCATTCAATGGATGTATACGCAATGGTCAAGAATTCAACACAGAAAAATATAAACATGATGCGAATGAGTAACAGTTTCTCGGGTTATATCTAACCTGCAAACGTCAAACTAGTTGCAGAGTGATGCGACACATACCAGCTCCCAATCCATGACTAAAAATTGCCGAGTTTCTCACAGCAGCAGCCGGAAACCCGAGATTGAGCAAGTCAAGGCCATTGGATCAGAGCCGAGCAAGGGCATTCAATGGGTGTATACGCAATGGGCAAGAATTCAACACAGAAAAATATAAACATGATGCGAATGAGTAACATTTTCTCGGGTTATATCTAACCTGCGAACGTCAAACTAGTTGCAGAGTGAGGCGACACATACCAGCTCCCAACCATGACAACAAATTGCCAAGTTTCTCACAGAAGCAGCCGGAAACCCGAGATTTAGCAAGTTAACGCCATTGGATCAGAGCCGAGCAAGGGCATTCAATGGGTGTATACGCAATGGGCAAGAATTCAACACAGAAAAATATAAACATGATGCGAATGAGTAACATTTTCTCGGGTTATATCTAACCTGCGAACGTCAAACTAGTTGCAGAGTGAGGCGACACATACCAGCTCCCAACCATGACTAAAAATTGCCAAGTTTCTCACAGAAGCAGCCGGAAACCAGAGATTTAGCAAGTTGAGGCAATTGGATCAGAGCCGATCAAGGGCATTCAATGGGTGTATACGCCATGGGCAAGAATTCAACACAGAAAAATATCAACATGATGCGAATGAGTAACAGTTTCTCGTGTTATATCTAACATGCAAACGTCAAATTGTTGCAGAGTGAGGCCACACATACCAGCTCCCAATCCATGACTGAAAATTGTCAAGTTTCTCACAGAAGCAACCGGAATCCCGAGATTTAACAAGTCAAGGCCACTGGATCAAGGGCAAGGGCATTCATTGGATGTATACGCAATGGTCAAGAATTCAACACAGAAAAATATAAACATGATGTGAATGAGTAACATTTTCTCGGGTTATATCTAATCTGCGAACGTCAAACTTGTTGCAGAGTGAGGCGACACATACCAGCTCCAAATCCATGACTAACAAATTTCGAGTTTCTCACAGCAGCAGCCGGAAACCTGAGATTGAGCAAGTCAAGGCAATTGGATCAGAGCCGAGCAAGGGCATTCAATGGGTGTATACGCAATGGGCAAGAATTCAACACAGAAAAATATAAACATGATGCGAATGAGTAACATTTTCTCGGGTTATATCTAACCTGCGAACGTCAAACAAGTTGCAGAGTGAGGCGACACATACCAGCTCCCAACCATGACTAAAAATTGCCAAGTTTCTCACAGAAGCAGCCGGAAACCAGAGATTTAGCAAGTTGAGGCAATTGGATCAGAGCCGATCAAGGGCATTCAATGGGTGTATACGCCATGGGCAAGAATTCAACACAGAAAAATATCAACATGATGCGAATGAGTAACAGTTTCTCGTGTTATATCTAACATGCAAACGTCAAATAGTTGCAGAGTGAGGCCACACATACCAGCTCCCAATCCATGACTGAAAATTGTCAAGTTTCTCACAGAAGCAACCGGAATCCCAAGATTTAACAAGTCAAGGCCACTGGATCAAGGGCAAGGGCATTCAATGGATGTATACGCAATGGTCAAGAATTCAACACAGAAAAATATAAACATGATGTGAATGAGTAACATTTTCTCGGGTTATATCTAATCTGCGAACGTCAAACTTAATGCAGAGTGAGGCGACACATACCAGCTCCCAATCCATGACTAACAAATTTCGAGTTTCTCACAGCAGCAGCCGGAAACCCGAGATTGAGCAAGTCAAGGCAATTGGATCAGAGCCGAGCAAGGGCATTCAATGGGTGTATACGCAATGGGCAAGAATTCAACACAGAAAAATATAAACATGATGCGAATGAGTAACAGTTTATCGTGTTATATCTAACCTGCAAACGTCAAATTGTTGCAGAGTGAGGCGACACATACCAGCTCCCAATCCATGACTGAAAATTGACAAGTTTCTCACAGAAGCAACCGGAATCCCGAGAATTAACAAGTCAAGGCCAATCGATCAAGGGCAAGGGCATTCAATGGATGTATACGCAATAGTCAAGAATTCAACACAGAAAAATATAAACATGATGCGAATGAGTAACAGTTTATCGGGTTATATCTAACCTGCAAACGTCAAACTAGTTGCAGAGTGAGGCGACACATACCAGCTCCCAATCCATGACTAAAAATTGCCGAGTTTCTCACAGCAGCAGCCGGAAACCCGAGATTGAGCAAGTCAAGGCCATTGGATCAGAGCCGAGCAAGGGCATTCAATGGGTGTATACGCAATGGTCAAGAATTCAACACAGAAAAATATAAACATGATGCGAATGAGTAACAGTTTATCGGGTTATATCTAACCTGCAAACGTCAAACTAGTTGCAGAGTGAGGCGACACATACCAGCTCCCAATCCATGACTAAAAATTGCCGAGTTTCTCACAGCAGCAGCCGGAAACCCGAGATTGAGCAAGTCAAGGCCATTGGATCAGAGCCGAGCAAGGGCATTCAATGGGTGTATACGCAATGGGCAAGAATTCAACACAGAAAAATATAAACATGATGCGAATGAGTAACATTTTCTCGTGTTATATCTAACCTGCAAACGTCAAACTAGTTGCAGAGTGAGGCGACACATACCAGCTCCCAACCATGACTAAAAATTGCCAAGTTTCTCACAGAAGCAGCCGGAAACCAGAGATTTAGCAAGTTGAGGCAATTGGATCAGAGCCGATCAAGGGCATTCAATGGGTGTATACGCCATGGGCAAGAATTCAACACAGAAAAATATCAACATGATGCGAATGAGTAACAGTTTCTCGTGTTATATCTAACATGCAAACGTCAAATTGTTGCAGAGTGAGGCCACACATACCAGCTCCCAATCCATGACTGAAAATTGTCAAGTTTCTCACAGAAGCAACCGGAATCCCGAGATTTAACAAGTCAAGGCCACTGGATCAAGGGCAAGGGCATTCAATGGATGTATACGCAATGGTCAAGAATTCAACACAAAAAAATATAAACATGATGTGAATGAGTAACATTTTCTCGGGTTATATCTAATCTGCGAACGTCAAACTTGTTGCAGAGTGAGGCGACACATACCAGCTCCCAATCCATGACTAAAAATTGCCGAGTTTCTGACAGCAGCAGCCGGAAACCCGAGATTGAGCAAGTCAAGGCCATTGGATCAGAGCCGAGCAAGGGCATTCAATGGGTGTATACGCAATGGGCAAGAATTCAACACAGAAAAATATAAACATGATGCGAATGAGTAACATTTTCTCGGGTTATATCTAACCTGCGAACGTCAAACTAGTTGCAGAGTGAGGCGACACATACCAGCTCCCAACCATGACAACAAATTGCCAAGTTTCTCACAGAAGCAGCCGGAAACCCGAGATTTAGCAAGTTAACGCCATTGGATCAGAGCCGAGCAAGGGCATTCAATGGGTGTATACGCAATGGGCAAGAATTCAACACAGAAAAATATAAACATGATGCGAATGAGTAACATTTTCTCGGGTTATATCTAACCTGCGAACGTCAAACTAGTTGCAGAGTGAGGCGACACATACCAGCTCCCAACCATGACTAAAAATTGCCAAGTTTCTCACAGAAGCAGCCGGAAACCAGAGATTTAGCAAGTTGAGGCAATTGGATCAGAGCCGATCAAGGGCATTCAATGGGTGTATACGCCATGGGCAAGAATTCAACACAGAAAAATATCAACATGATGCGAATGAGTAACAGTTTCTCGTGTTATATCTAACATGCAAACGTCAAATTGTTGCAGAGTGAGGCCACACATACCAGCTCCCAATCCATGACTGAAAATTGTCAAGTTTCTCACAGAAGCAACCGGAATCCCGAGATTTAACAAGTCAAGGCCACTGGATCAAGGGCAAGGGCATTCATTGGATGTATACGCAATGGTCAAGAATTCAACACAGAAAAATATAAACATGATGTGAATGAGTAACATTTTCTCGGGTTATATCTAATCTGCGAACGTCAAACTTGTTGCAGAGTGAGGCGACACATACCAGCTCCCAATCCATGACTAACAAATTTCGAGTTTCTCACAGCAGCAGCCGGAAACCTGAGATTGAGCAAGTCAAGGCAATTGGATCAGAGCCGAGCAAGGGCATTCAATGGGTGTATACGCAATGGGCAAGAATTCAACACAGAAAAATATAAACATGATGCGAATGAGTAACATTTTCTCGGGTTATATCTAACCTGCGAACGTCAAACTAGTTGCAGAGTGAGGCGACACATACCAGCTCCCAACCATGACTAAAAATTGCCAAGTTTCTCACAGAAGCAGCCGGAAACCAGAGATTTAGCAAGTTGAGGCAATTGGATCAGAGCCGATCAAGGGCATTCAATGGGTGTATACGCCATGGGCAAGAATTCAACACAGAAAAATATCAACATGATGCGAATGAGTAACAGTTTCTCGTGTTATATCTAACATGCAAACGTCAAATAGTTGCAGAGTGAGGCCACACATACCAGCTCCCAATCCATGACTGAAAATTGTCAAGTTTCTCACAGAAGCAACCGGAATCCCGAGATTTAACAAGTCAAGGCCACTGGATCAAGGGCAAGGGCATTCAATGGATGTATACGCAATGGTCAAGAATTCAACACAGAAAAATATAAACATGATGTGAATGAGTAACATTTTCTCGGGTTATATCTAATCTGCGAACGTCAAACTTGTTGCAGAGTGAGGCGACACATACCAGCTCCCAATCCATGACTAACAAATTTCGAGTTTCTCACAGCAGCAGCCGGAAACCCGAGATTGAGCAAGTCAAGGCAATTGGATCAGAGCCGAGCAAGGGCATTCAATGGGTGTATACGCAATGGGCAAGAATTCAACACAGAAAAATATAAACATGATGCGAATGAGTAACATTTTCTCCGGTTATATCTAACCTGCGAACGTCAAACTAGTTGCAGAGTGAGGCGACACATACCAGCTCCCAACCATGACTAAAAATTGCCAAGTTTCTCACAGAAGCAGCCGGAAACCAGAGATTTAGCAAGTTAAGGCAATTGGATCAGAGCCGAGCAAGGGCATTCAATGGGTGTATACGCAATGGGCAAAAATTCAACACAGAAAAATATAAACATGATGCGAATGAGTAACAGTTTATCGTGTTATATCTAACCTGCAAACGTCAAATTGTTGCAGAGTGAGGCGACACATACCAGCTCCCAATTCATGACTAAAAATTGCCGAGTTTCTCACAGCAGCAGCCGGAAACCCGAGATTGAGCAAGTCAAGGCCATTGGATCAGAGCCGAGCAAGGGCATTCAATGGGTGTATACGCAATGGGCAAGAATTCAACACAGAAAAATATAAACATGATGCGAATGAGTAACATTTTCTCGGGTTATATCTAACCTGCAAACGTCAAACTAGTTGCAGAGTGAGGCGACACATACCAGCTCCCAACCATGACTAAAAATTGCCAAGTTTCTCACAGAAACAGCCGGAAACCCGAGATTTAGCAAGTTAACGCCATTGGATCAGAGCCGAGCAAGGGCATTCAATGGGTGTATACGCAATGGGCAAGAATTCAACACAGAAAAATATAAACATGATGCGAATGAGTAACATGTTCTCGGGTTATATCTAATCTGCGAACGTCAAACTTGTTGCAGAGTGAGGCGACACATACCAGTTCCCAATTCATGACAACAAAATTGCCAAGTTTCTCACAGAAGCAGCCGGAAACCAGAGATTTAGCAAGTTAAGGCAATTAAATCAGAGCCGAGCAAGGGCATTCAATGTGTGTATACGCAATGGGCAATAATTCAACACAGAAAAATATCAACATGATGTGAATGAGTAACAGTTTCTTGTGTTATATATAACCTGCAAACGTCAAATTGTTGCAGAGTGAGGCGACACATACCAGCTCCCAACCATGACTGAAAATTGACAAGTTTCTCACAGAAGCAACCGGAATCCCGATATTTAACAAGTCAAGGCCACTGGATCAAGGACAAGGGCATTCAATGGGTGTATACGCAATGGGCAAGAATTCAACACAGACAAATATAAACATGGTGCGAATGAGTAACATTTTCTCGGGTTCTATCTAATCTGCGAACGTCAAACTTGTTACAGAGTGAGGCGACACATACCAGCTCCCAATCCATGACTAAAAATTGCCGAGTTTCTCACAGCAGCAGCCGGAAACCCGAGATTGAGCAAGTCAAGGCCATTGGATCAGAGCCGAGCAAGGGCATTTAATGGGTGTATACGCAATGGGCAAGAATTCAACACAGAAAAATGTCAACATGATGCGAATGAGTAACAGTTTCTCGTGTTATATATAACCTGCAAACGTCAAATTGTTGCAGAGTGAGGCGACTCATACCAGCTCCCAACCATGACTGAAAATTGACAAGTTTCTCACATAAGCAACCGGAATCCCGAGATTTAACAAGTCAAGACCACTGGATCAAGGGCAAGGGTATTCAATGGGTGTATATGCAATGGGCAAGAATTCAACACAGACAAATATAAACATGGTGCGAATGAGTAACATTTTCTCGGGTTCTATCTAATCTGCGAACGTCAAACTTGTTACAGAGTGAGGCGACACATACCAGCTCCCAATCCATGACTGAAAATTGACAAGTTTCTCACAGAAGCAACCGGAATCCCGATAATTAACAAGTCAAGGCCACTGGATCAAGGGCAAGGGCATTCAATGGATGTATACGCAATGGTCAAGAATTCAACACAGAAAAATATAAACATGATGCGAATGAGTAACATTTTCTCGGGTTATATCTAATCTGCGAACGTAAAACTTGTTGCAGAGTGAGGTGACACATACCAGCTCCCAATCTATGACAAAAAAATTGCCAAGTTTCTCACAGAAGCAGCCGGAAACCAGAGATTTAGCAAGTTAAGGCAATTGGATCAGAGCCGAGCAAGGGCATTCAATGGGTGTATACGCAATGGGCAATAATTCAACACAGAAAAATATCAACATGATGCGAATGAGTAACAGTTTCTCGTGTTATATATAACCTGCAAACGTCAAATTGTTGCAGAGTGAGGCGACACATACCAGCTCCCAACCATGACTGAAAATTGACAAGTTTCTCACAGAAGCAACCGGAATCCCGAGATTTAACAAGTCAAGGCCACTGGATCAAGGGCAAGGGTATTCAATGGGTGTATACGCAATGGGCAAGAATTCAACACAGACAAATATAAACATGGTGCGAATGAGTAACATTTTCTCGGGTTCTATCTAATCTGCGAACGTCAAACTTGTTGCAGAGTGAGGCGACACATACCAGCTCCCAATCCATGACTAAACATTGCCGAGTTTCTCACAGCAGCAGCCGGAAACCCGAGATTGAGCAAGTCAAGGCCATTGGATCAGAGCCGAGCAAGGGCATTCAATGGGTGTATACGCAATGGGCAAGAATTCAACACAGAAAAATATCAACATGATGCGAATGAGTAACAGTTTCTCGTGTTATATCTAATCTGCGAACGTCAAACTTGTTACAGAGTGAGGCGACACATACCAGCTCCCAATCCATGACTGAAAATTGACAAGTTTCTCACAGAAGCAACCGGAATCCCGAGAATTAACAAGTCAAGGCCACTGGATCAAGGGCAAGGGCATTCAATGGATGTATACGAAAAGGTCAAGAATTCAACACAGAAAAATATAAACATGATGCGAATGAGTAACATTTTCTCGGGTTATATCTAATCTGCGAACGTCAAACTTGTTGCAGAGTGAGGCGACACATACCAGCTTCCAATCTATGACAAAAAAATTTCCAAGTTTCTCACAGAAGCAGCCGGAAACCAGAGATTTAGCAAGTTAAGGCAATTGGATCAGAGCCGAGCAAGGGCAATCAATGGGTGTATACGCAATGGGCAATAATTCAACACAGAAAAATATCAACATGATGCGAATGAGTAACAGTTTCTCGTGTTATATATAACCTGCAAACGTCAAATTGTTGCAGAGTGAGGCGAAACATACCAGCTCCCAACCATGACTGAAAATTGACAGGTTTCTCACAGAAGCAACCGGAATCCCGAGATTTAACAAGTCAAGGCCACTGGATCAAGGGCAAGGGTATTCAATGGGTGTATACGCAATGGGCAAGAATTCAACACAGACAAATATAAACATGGTGCGAATGAGTAACATTTTCTCGGGTTCTATCTAATCTGCGAATGTCAAACTTGTTACAGAGTGAGGCGACACATACCAGCTCCCAATCCATGACTAAACATTGCCGAGTTTCTCACAGCAGCATCCGGAAACCCGAGATTGAGCAAGTCAAGGCCATTGGATCAGAGCCGAGCAAGGGCATTCAATGGGTGTATACGCAATGGGCGAGAATTCAACACAGAAAAATATAAACATGATGCGAATGAGTAACATTTTCTCGGGTTATATCTAACCTGCGAACGTCAAACTAGTTGCAGAGTGAGGCGACACATACCAGCTCCCAACCATGACAAAAATTGCCAAGTTTCTCACAGAAGCAGCCGGAAACCCGAGATTTAGCAACTTAACGCCATTGGATCAGAGCCGAGCAAGGGCATTCAATGGGTGTATACGCAATGGGCAAGAATTCAACAAAGAAAAATATAAACATGATGCGAATGAGTAACATTTTCTCGGGTTATATCTAACCTGCAAACGTCAAATTGTTGCAGAGTGAGGCGACACATACCAGCTCCCAACCATGACTGAAAATTGACAAGTTTCTCACAGAAGCAACCGGAATCCCGAGATTTAACAAGTCAAGGCCACTGGATCAAGGGCAAGGGTATTCAATGGGTGTATACGCAATGGGCAAGAATTCAACACAGACAAATATAAACATGGTGCGAATGAGTAACATTTTCTCGGGTTCTATCTAATCTGCGAACGTCAAACTTGTTGCAGAGTGAGGCGACACATACCAGCTCCCAATCCATGACTAAACATTGCCGAGTTTCTCACAGCAGCAGCCGGAAACCCGAGATTGAGCAAGTCAAGGCCATTGGATCAGAGCCGAGCAAGGGCATTCAATGGGTGTATACGCAATGGGCAAGAATTCAACACAGAAAAATATCAACATGATGCGAATGAGTAACAGTTTCTCGTGTTATATCTAATCTGCGAACGTCAAACTTGTTACAGAGTGAGGCGACACATACCAGCTCCCAATCCATGACTGAAAATTGACAAGTTTCTCACAGAAGCAACCGGAATCCCGAGAATTAACAAGTCAAGGCCACTGGATCAAGGGCAAGGGCATTCAATGGATGTATACGAAAAGGTCAAGAATTCAACACAGAAAAATATAAACATGATGCGAATGAGTAACATTTTCTCGGGTTATATCTAATCTGCGAACGTCAAACTTGTTGCAGAGTGAGGCGACACATACCAGCTTCCAATCTATGACAAAAAAATTGCCAAGTTTCTCACAGAAGCAGCCGGAAACCAGAGATTTAGCAAGTTAAGGCAATTGGATCAGAGCCGAGCAAGGGCATTCAATGGGTGTATACGCAATGGGCAATAATTCAACACAGAAAAATATCAACATGATGCGAATGAGTAACAGTTTCTCGTGTTATATATAACCTGCAAACGTCAAATTGTTGCAGAGTGAGGCGAAACATACCAGCTCCCAACCATGACTGAAAATTGACAGGTTTCTCACAGAAGCAACCGGAATCCCGAGATTTAACAAGTCAAGGCCACTGGATCAAGGGCAAGGGTATTCAATGGGTGTATACGCAATGGGCAAGAATTCAACACAGACAAATATAAACATGGTGCGAATGAGTAACATTTTCTCGGGTTCTATCTAATCTGCGAATGTCAAACTTGTTACAGAGTGAGGCGACACATACCAGCTCCCAATCCATGACTAAACATTGCCGAGTTTCTCACAGCAGCATCCGGAAACCCGAGATTGAGCAAGTCAAGGCCATTGGATCAGAGCCGAGCAAGGGCATTCAATGGGTGTATACGCAATGGGCGAGAATTCAACACAGAAAAATATAAACATGATGCGAATGAGTAACATTTTCTCGGGTTATATCTAACCTGCGAACGTCAAACTAGTTGCAGAGTGAGGCGACACATACCAGCTCCCAACCATGACAAAAATTGCCAAGTTTCTCACAGAAGCAGCCGGAAACCCGAGATTTAGCAACTTAACGCCATTGGATCAGAGCCGAGCAAGGGCATTCAATGGGTGTATACGCAATGGGCAAGAATTCAACACAGAAAAATATAAACATGATGCGAATGAGTAACATTTTCTCGGGTTATATCTAACCTGCGAACGTCAAACTAGTTGCAGAGTGAGGCGACACATACCAGCTCCCAACCATGACTACAAATTGCCAAGTTTCTCACAGAAGCAACCGGAATCCCGAGATTTAACAAGTCAAGGCCACTGGATCAAGGGCAAGGGCATTCAATGGATGTATACGCAATGGTCAAGAATTCAACACAGAAAAATATAAACATGATGCGAATGAGTAACATTTTCTCGGGTTATATCTAACCTGCGAACGTCAAACTAGTTGCAGAGTGAGGCGACACATACCAGCTCCCAATCCATGACTAACAAATTTCGAGTTTCTCACAGCAGCAGCCGGAAACCCGAGATTGAGCAAGTCAAGGCAATTGGATCAGAGCCGAGCAAGGGCATTCAATGGGTGTATACGCAATGGGCAAGAATTCAACACAGACAAATATAAACATGATGCGAATGAGTAACATTTTCTCAGGTTATATCTAACCTGCGAACGTCAAACTAGTTGCAGAGTGAGGCGACACATACCAGCTCCCAATCCATGACTAAACATTGCCGAGTTTCTCACAGCAGCAGCCGGAAACCCGAGATTGAGCACGTCAAGGCCATTGGATCAGAGCCGAGCAAGGACATTCAATGGGTGTATACGTAATGGGCAAGAATTCAACACAGAAAAATATCAACATGATGCGAATGAGTAACAGTTTCTCGTGTTATATCTAATCTGCGAACGTCAAACTTGTTACAGAGTGAGGCGACACATACCAGCTCCCAATCCATGACTGAAAATTGACAAGTTTCTCACAGAAGCAACCGGAATCCCGAGAATTAACAAGTCAAGGCCACTGGATCAAGGGCAAGGGCATTCAATGGATGTATACGAAAAGGTCAAGAATTCAACACAGAAAAATATAAACATGATGCGAATGAGTAACATTTTCTCGGGTTATTTCTAATCTGCGAACGTCAAACTTGTTGCAGAGTGAGGCGACACATACCAGCTTCCAATCTATGACAAAAAAATTGCCAAGTTTCTCACAGAAGCAGCCGGAAACCAGAGATTTAGCAAGTTAAGGCAATTGGATCAGAGCCGAGCAAGGGCATTCAATGGGTGTATACGCAATGGGCAATAATTCAACACAGAAAAATATCAACATGATGCGAATGAGTAACAGTTTCTCGTGTTATATATAACCTGCAAACGTCAAATTGTTGCAGAGTGAGGCGACACATACCAGCTCCCAACCATGACTGAAAATTGACAAGTTTCTCACAGAAGCAACCGGAATCCCGAGATTTAACAAGTCAAGGCCACTGAATCAAGGGCAAGGGTATTCAATGGGTGTATACGCAATGGGCAAGAATTTAACACAGACAAATATAAACATGGTGCGAATGAGTAACATTTTCTCGGGTTATATCTAACCTGCGAACGTCAAACTAGTTGCAGAGTGAGGCGAAACATACCAGCTCCCAACCATGACAAAAAATTGCCAAGTTTCTCACAGAAGCAGCCGGAAACCCGAGATTTAGCAAGTTAACGCCATTGGATCAGAGCCGAGCAAGGGCATTCAATGGGTGTATACGCAATGGGCAAGAATTCAACACAGAAAAATATAAACATGATGCGAATGAGTAACATTTTCTCGGGTTATATCTAACCTGCGAACGTCAAACTAGTTGCAGAGTGAGGCGACACATACCAGCTCCCAACCATGACTAAAAATTGCCAAGTTTCTCACAGAAGCAGCCGGAAACCAGAGATTTAGCAAGTTGAGGCAATTGGATCAGAGCCGATCAAGGGCATTCAATGGGTGTATACGCCATGGGCAAGAATTCAACACAGAAAAATATCAACATGATGCGAATGAATAACAGTTTCTCGTGTTATATCTAACATGCAAACGTCAAATTGTTGCAGAGTGAGGCCACACATACCAGCTCCCAATCCATGACTGAAAATTGTCAAGTTTCTCACAGAAGCAACCGGAATCAAGAGATTTAACAAGTCAAGGCCACTGGATCAAGGGCAAGGGCATTCATTGGATGTATACGCAATGGTCAAGAATTCAACACAGAAAAATATAAACATGATGTGAATGAGTAACATTTTCTCGGGTTATATCTAATCTGCGAACGTCAAACTTGTTGCAGAGTGAGGCGACACATACCAGCTCCCAATCCATGACTAACAAATTTCGAGTTTCTCACAGCAGCAGCCGGAAACCTGAGATTGAGCAAGTCAAGGCAATTGGATCAGAGCCGAGCAAGGGCATTCAATGGGTGTATACGCAATGGGCAAGAATTCAACACAGAAAAATATAAACATGATGCGAATGAGTAACATTTTCTCGGGTTATATCTAACCTGCGAACGTCAAACTAGTTGCAGAGTGAGGCGACACATACCAGCTCCCAACCATGACAAAAAATTGCCAAGTTTCTCACAGAAGCAGCCGGAAACCAGAGATTTAGCAAGTTGAGGCAATTGGATCAGAGCCGATCAAGGGCATTCAACGGGTGTATACGCCATGGGCAAGAATTCAACACAGAAAAATATCAACATGATGCGAATGAGTAACAGTTTCTCGTGTTATATCTAACATGCAAACGTCAAATAGTTGCAGAGTGAGGCCACACATACCAGCTCCCAATCCATGACTGAAAATTGTCAAGTTTCTCACAGAAGCAACCGGAATCCCGAGATTTAACAAGTCAAGGCCACTGGATCAAGGGCAAGGGCATTCAATGGATGTATACGCAATGGTCAAGAATTCAACACAGAAAAATATAAACATGATGCGAATGAGTAACAGTTTCTCGGGTTATATCTAACCTGCAAACGTCAAACTAGTTGCAGAGTGAGGCGACACATACCAGCTCCCAATCCATGACTAAAAATTGCCGAGTTTCTGACAGCAGCAGCCGGAAACCCGAGATTGAGCAAGTCAAGGCCATTGGATCAGAGCCGAGCAAGGGCATTCAATGGGTGTATACGCAATGGGCAAGAATTCAACACAGAAAAATATAAACATGATGCGAATGAGTAACATTTTCTCGGGTTATATCTAACCTGCGAACGTCAAACTAGTTGCAGAGTGAGGCGACACATACCAGCTCCCAACCATGACAACAAATTGCCGAGTTTCTCACAGCAGCAGCCGGAAACCCGAGATTGAGCACGTCAAGGCCATTGGATCAGAGCCGAGCAAGGGCATTCAATGGGTGTATACGTAATGGGCAATAATTCAACACAGAAAAATATCAACATGATGCGAATGAGTAACAGTTTCTCGTGTTATATCTAATCTGCGAACGTCAAACTTGTTACAGAGTGAGGCGACACATACCAGCTCCCAATCCATGACTGAAAATTGACAAGTTTCTCACAGAAGCAACCGGAATCCCGAGAATTAACAAGTCAAGGCCACTGGATCAAGGGCAAGGGCATTCAATGGATGTATACGAAAAGGTCAAGAATTCAACACAGAAAAATATAAACATGATGCGAATGAGTAACATTTTCTCGGGTTATTTCTAATCTGCGAACGTCAAACTTGTTGCAGAGTGAGGCGACACATACCAGCTTCCAATCTATGACAAAAAAATTGCCAAGTTTCTCACAGAAGCAGCCGGAAACCAGAGATTTAGCAAGTTAAGGCAATTGGATCAGAGCCGAGCAAGGGCATTCAATGGGTGTATACGCAATGGGCAATAATTCAACACAGAAAAATATCAACATGATGCGAATGAGTAACAGTTTCTCGTGTTATATATAACCTGCAAACGTCAAATTGTTGCAGAGTGAGGCGACACATACCAGCTCCCAATCCATGACTAAAAATTGCCGAGTTTCTGACAGCAGCAGCCGGAAACCCGAGATTGAGCACGTCAAGGCCATTGGATCAGAGCCGAGCAAGGGCATTCAATGGGTGTATACGTAATGGGCAATAATTCAACACAGAAAAATATCAACATGATGCGAATGAGTAACAGTTTCTCGTGTTATATCTAATCTGCGAACGTCAAACTTGTTACAGAGTGAGGCGACACATACCAGCTCCCAATCCATGACTGAAAATTGACAAGTTTCTCACAGAAGCAACCGGAATCCCGAGAATTAACAAGTCAAGGCCACTGGATCAAGGGCAAGGGCATTCAATGGATGTATACGAAAAGGTCAAGAATTCAACACAGAAAAATATAAACATGATGCGAATGAGTAACATTTTCTCGGGTTATTTCTAATCTGCGAACGTCAAACTTGTTGCAGAGTGAGGCGACACATACCAGCTTCCAATCTATGACAAAAAAATTGCCAAGTTTCTCACAGAAGCAGCCGGAAACCAGAGATTTAGCAAGTTAAGGCAATTGGATCAGAGCCGAGCAAGGGCATTCAATGGGTGTATACGCAATGGGCAATAATTCAACACAGAAAAATATCAACATGATGCGAATGAGTAACAGTTTCTCGTGTTATATATAACCTGCAAACGTCAAATTGTTGCAGAGTGAGGCGACACATACCAGCTCCCAACCATGACTGAACATTGACAAGTTTCTCACAGAAGCAGCCGGAAACCCGAGATTTAGCAAGTTAACGCCATTGGATCAGAGCCGAGCAAGGGCATTCAATGGGTGTATACGCAATGGGCAAGAATTCAACACAGAAAAATATAAACATGATGCGAATGAGTAACATTTTCTCGGGTTATATCTAACCTGCGAACGTCAAACTAGTTGCAGAGTGAGGCGACACATACCAGCTCCCAACCATGACTAAAAATTGCCAAGTTTCTCACAGAAGCAGCCGGAAACCAGAGATTTAGCAAGTTGAGGCAATTGGATCAGAGCCGATCAAGGGCATTCAATGGGTGTATACGCCATGGGCAAGAATTCAACACAGAAAAATATCAACATGATGCGAATGAGTAACAGTTTCTCGTGTTATATCTAACATGCAAACGTCAAATTGTTGCAGAGTGAGGCCACACATACCAGCTCCCAATCCATGACTGAAAATTGTCAAGTTTCTCACAGAAGCAACCGGAATCCCGAGATTTAACAAGTCAAGGCCACTGGATCAAGGGCAAGGGCATTCATTGGATGTATACGCAATGGTCAAGAATTCAACACAGAAAAATATAAACATGATGTGAATGAGTAACATTTTCTCGGGTTATATCTAATCTGCGAACGTCAAACTTGTTGCAGAGTGAGGCGACACATACCAGCTCCCAATCCATGACTAACAAATTTCGAGTTTCTCACAGCAGCAGCCGGAAACCTGAGATTGAGCAAGTCAAGGCAATTGGATCAGAGCCGAGCAAGGGCATTCAATGGGTGTATACGCAATGGGCAAGAATTCAACACAGAAAAATATAAACATGATGCGAATGAGTAACATTTTCTCGGGTTATATCTAACCTGCGAACGTCAAACTAGTTGCAGAGTGAGGCGACACATACCAGCTCCCAACCATGACTAAAAATTGCCAAGTTTCTCACAGAAGCAGCCGGAAACCAGAGATTTAGCAAGTTGAGGCAATTGGATCAGAGCCGATCAAGGGCATTCAACGGGTGTATACGCCATGGGCAAGAATTCAACACAGAAAAATATCAACATGATGCGAATGAGTAACAGTTTCTCGTGTTATATCTAACATGCAAACGTCAAATAGTTGCAGAGTGAGGCCACACATACCAGCTCCCAATCCATGACTGAAAATTGTCAAGTTTCTCACAGAAGCAACCGGAATCCCGAGATTTAACAAGTCAAGGCCACTGGATCAAGGGCAAGGGCATTCAATGGATGTATACGCAATGGTCAAGAATTCAACACAGAAAAATATAAACATGATGCGAATGAGTAACAGTTTCTCGGGTTATATCTAACCTGCAAACGTCAAACTAGTTGCAGAGTGATGCGACACATACCAGCTCCCAATCCATGACTAAAAATTGCCGAGTTTCTGACAGCAGCAGCCGGAAACCCGAGATTGAGCAAGTCAAGGCCATTGGATCAGAGCCGAGCAAGGGCATTCAATGGGTGTATACGCAATGGGCAAGAATTCAACACAGAAAAATATCAACATGATGCGAATGAGTAACAGTTTCTCGTGTTATATCTAACATGCAAACGTCAAATTGTTGCAGAGTGAGGCCACACATACCAGCTCCCAATCCATGACTGAAAATTGTCAAGTTTCTCACAGAAGCAACCGGAATCCCGAGATTTAACAAGTCAAGGCCACTGGATCAAGGGCAAGGGCATTCATTGGATGTATACGCAATGGTCAAGAATTCAACACAGAAAAATATAAACATGATGTGAATGAGTAACATTTTCTCGGGTTATATCTAATCTGCGAACGTCAAACTTGTTGCAGAGTGAGGCGACACATACCAGCTCCCAATCCATGACTAACAAATTTCGAGTTTCTCACAGCAGCAGCCGGAAACCTGAGATTGAGCAAGTCAAGGCAATTGGATCAGAGCCGAGCAAGGGCATTCAATGGGTGTATACGCAATGGGCAAGAATTCAACACAGAAAAATATAAACATGATGCGAATGAGTAACATTTTCTCGGGTTATATCTAACCTGCGAACGTCAAACTAGTTGCAGAGTGAGGCGACACATACCAGCTCCCAACCATGACTAAAAATTGCCAAGTTTCTCACAGAAGCAGCCGGAAACCAGAGATTTAGCAAGTTGAGGCAATTGGATCAGAGCCGATCAAGGGCATTCAATGGGTGTATACGCCATGGGCAAGAATTCAACACAGAAAAATATCAACATGATGCGAATTAGTAACAGTTTCTCGTGTTATATCTAACATGCAAACGTCAAATAGTTGCAGAGTGAGGCCACACATACTAGCTCCCAATCCATGACTGAAAATTGTCAAGTTTCTCACAGAAGCAACCGAAATCCCGAGATTTAACAAGTCAAGGCCACTGGATCAAGGGCAAGGGCATTCAATGGATGTATACGCAATGGTCAAGAATTCAACACAGAAAAATATAAACATGATGTGAATGAGTAACATTTTCTCGGGTTATATCTAATCTGCGAACGTCAAACTTGTTGCAGAGTGAGGCGACACATACCAGCTCCCAATCCATGACTAACAAATTTCGAGTTTCTCACAGAAGCAGCCGGAAACCCGAGATTGAGCAAGTCAAGGCAATTGGATCAGAGCCGAGCAAGGGCATTCAATGGGTGTATACGCAATGGGCAAGAATTCAACACAGAAAAATATAAACATGATGCGAATGAGTAACATTTTCTCCGGTTATATCTAACCTGCGAACGTCAAACTAGTTGCAGAGTGAGGCGACACATACCAGCTCCCAACCATGACTAAAAATTGCCAAGTTTCTCACAGAAGCAGCCGGAAACCAGAGATTTAGCAAGTTAAGGCAATTGGATCAGAGCCGAGCAAGGGCATTCAATGGGTGTATACGCAATGGGCAAAAATTCAACACAGAAAAATATAAACATGATGCGAATGAGTAACAGTTTATCGTGTTATATCTAACCTGCAAACGTCAAATTGTTGCAGAGTGAGGCGACACATACCAGCTCCCAATCCATGACTGAAAATTGACAAGTTTCTCACAGAAGCAACCGGAATCCCGAGAATTAACAAGTCAAGGCCAATGGATCAAGGGCAAGGGCATTCAATGGATGTATACGCAATAGTCAAGAATTCAACACAGAAAAATATAAACATGATGCGAATGAGTAACAGTTTATCGGGTTATATCTAACCTGCAAACGTCAAACTAGTTGCAGAGTGAGGCGACACATACCAGCTCCCAATCCATGACTAAAAATTGCCGAGTTTCTCACAGCAGCAGCCGGAAACCCGAGATTGAGCAAGTCAAGGCCATTGGATCAGAGCCGAGCAAGGGCATTCAATGGGTGTATACGCAATGGTCAAGAATTCAACACAGAAAAATATAAACATGATGCGAATGAGTAACAGTTTATCGGGTTATATCTAACCTGCAAACGTCAAACTAGTTGCAGAGTGAGGCGACACATACCAGCTCCCAATCCATGACTAAAAATTGCCGAGTTTCTCACAGTAGCAGCCGGAAACCCGAGATTGAGCAAGTCAAGGCCATTGGATCAGAGCCGAGCAAGGGCATTCAATGGGTGTATACGCAATGGTCAAGAATTCAACACAGAAAAATATAAACATGATGCGAATGAGTAACAGTTTATCGGGTTATATCTAACCTGCAAACGTCAAACTAGTTGCAGAGTGAGGCGACACATACCAGCTCCCAATCCATGACTAAAAATTGCCGAGTTTCTCACAGCAGCAGCCGGAAACCCGAGATTGAGCAAGTCAAGGCCATTGGATCAGAGCCGAGCAAGGGCATTCAATGGGTGTATACGCAATGGGCAAGAATTCAACACAGAAAAATATAAACATGATGCGAATGAGTAACAGTTTCTCGTGTTATATCTAACATGCAAACGTCAAATAGTTGCAGAGTGAGGCCACACATACCAGCTCCCAATCCATGACTGAAAATTGTCAAGTTTCTCACAGAAGCAACCGGAATCCCGAGATTGAGCAAGTCAAGGCAATTGGATCAGAGCCGAGCAAGGGCATTCAATGGGTGTATACGCAATGGGCAAGAATTCAACACAGAAAAATATAAACATGATGCGAATGAGTAACATTTTCTCGGGTTATATCTAATCTGCGAACGTCAAACTTGTTGCAGAGTGAGGCGACACATACCAGCTCCCAATCCATGACTAACAAATTTCGAGTTTCTCACAGAAGCAGCCGGAAACCCGAGATTGAGCAAGTCAAGGCAATTGGATCAGAGCCGAGCAAGGGCATTCAATGGGTGTATACGCAATGGGCAAGAATTCAACACAGAAAAATATAAACATGATGCGAATGAGTAACAGTTTCTCGTGTTATATCTAACATGCAAACGTCAAATAGTTGCAGAGTGAGGCCACACATACCAGCTCCCAATCCATGACTGAAAATTGTCAAGTTTCTCACAGAAGCAACCGGAATCCCGAGATTTAACAAGTCAAGGCCACTGGATCAAGGGCAAGGGCATTCAATGGATGTATACGCAATGGTCAAGAATTCAACACAGAAAAATATAAACATGATGCGAATGAGTAACAGTTTCTCGGGTTATATCTAACCTGCAAACGTCAAACTAGTTGCAGAGTGATGCGACACATACCAGCTCCCAATCCATGACTCAAAATTGCCGAGTTTCTGACAGCAGCAGCCGGAAACCCGAGATTGAGCAAGTCAAGGCCATTGGATCAGAGCCGAGCAAGGGCATTCAATGGGTGTATACGCAATGTGCAAGAATTCAACACAGAAAAATATCAACATGATGCGAATGAGTAACAGTTTCTCGGGTTATATCTAACATGCAAACGTCAAATTGTTGCAGAGTGAGGCCACACATACCAGCTCCCAATCCATGACTGAAAATTGTCAAGTTTCTCACAGAAGCAACCGGAATCCCGAGATTTAACAAGTCAAGGCCACTGGATCAAGGGCAAGGGCATTCATTGGATGTATAAGCAATGGTCAAGAATTCAACACAGAAAAATATAAACATGATGTGAATGAGTAACATTTTCTCGGGTTATATCTAATCTGCGAACGTCAAACTTGTTGCAGAGTGAGGCGACACATACCAGCTCCCAATCCATGACTAACAAATTTCGAGTTTCTCACAGCAGCAGCCGGAAACCTGAGATTGAGCAAGTCAAGGCCATTGGATCAGAGCCGAGCAAGGGCATTCAATGGGTGTATACGCAATGGGCAAGAATTCAACACAGAAAAATATAAACATGATGCGAATGAGTAACATTTTCTCGGGTTATATCTAACCTGCAAACGTCAAACTAGTTGCAGAGTGAGGCGACACATACCAGCTCCCAACCATGACTAAAAATTGCCAAGTTTCTCACAGAAGCAGCCGGAAACCCGAGATTTAGCAAGTTAACGCCATTGGATCAGAGCCAAGCAAGGGCATTCAATGGGTGTATACGCAATGGGAGAGAATTCAACACAGAAAAATATAAACATGATGCGAATGAGTAACATGTTCTCGGGTTATATCTAATCTGCGAACGTCAAACTTGTTGCAGAGTGAGGCGACACATACCAGCTCCCAATTCATGACAACAAAATTGCCAAGTTTCTCACAGAAGCAGCCGGAAACCAGAGATTTAGCAAGTTAAGGCAATTAAATCAGAGCCGAGCAAGGGCATTCAATGTGTGTATACGCAATGGGCAATAATTCAACACAGAAAAATATCAACATGATGTGAATGAGTAACAGTTTCTCGTGTTATATATAACCTGCAAACGTCAAATTGTTGCAGAGTGAGGCGACACATACCAGCTCCCAACCATGACTGAAAATTGACAAGTTTCTCACAGAAGCAACCGGAATCCCGATATTTAACAAGTCAAGGCCACTGGATCAAGGACAAGGGTATTCAATGGGTGTATACGCAATGGGCAAGAATTCAACACAGACAAATATAAACATGGTGCGAATGAGTAACATTTTCTCGGGTTCTATCTAATCTGCGAACGTCAAACTTGTTACAGAGTGAGGCGACACATACCAGCTCCCAATCCATGACTAAAAATTGCCGAGTTTCTCACAGCAGCAGCCGGAAACCCGAGATTGAGCAAGTCAAGGCCATTGGATCAGAGCCGAGCAAGGGCATTTAATGGGTGTATACGCAATGGGCAAGAATTCAACACAGAAAAATATCAACATGATGCGAATGAGTAACAGTTTCTCGTGTTATATATAACCTGCAAACGTCAAATTGTTGCAGAGTGAGGCGACACATACCAGCTCCCAATCTATGACAAAAAAATTGCCAAGTTTCTCACAGAAGCAGCCGGAAACCAGAGATTTAGCAAGTTAAGGCAATTGGATCAGAGCCGAGCAAGGGCATTCAATGGGTGTATACGCAATGGGCAATAATTCAACACAGAAAAATATCAACATGATGTGAATGAGTAACAGTTTCTCGTGTTATATATAACCTGCAAACGTCAAATTGTTGCAGAGTGAGGCGACACATACCAGCTCCCAACCATGACTGAAAATTGACAAGTTTCTCACAGAAGCAACCGGAATCCCGATATTTAACAAGTCAAGGCCACTGGATCAAGGACAAGGGTATTCAATGGGTGTATACGCAATGGGCAAGAATTCAACACAGACAAATATAAACATGGTGCGAATGAGTACATTTTCTCGGGTTCTATCTAATCTGCGAATGTCAAACTTGTTACAGAGTGAGGCGACACATACCAGCTCCCAATCCATGACTAAACATTGCCGAGTTTCTCACAGCAGCATCCGGAAACCCGAGATTGAGCAAGTCAAGGCCATTGGATCAGAGCCGAGCAAGGGCATTCAATGGGTGTATACGCAATGGGCAAGAATTCAACACAGGAAAATATAAACATGATGCGAATGAGTAACATTTTCTCGGGTTATATCTAACCTGCGAACGTCAAACTAGTTGCAGAGTGAGGCGACACATACCAGCTCCCAACCATGACAAAATTGCCAAGTTTCTCACAGAAGCAGCCGGAAACCCGAGATTTAGCAAGTTAACGCCATTGAATCAGAGCCGAGCAAGGGCATTCAATGGGTGTATACGCAATGGGCAAGAATTCAACACAGAAAAATATAAACATGATGCGAATGAGTAACATTTTCTCAGGTTATATCTAACCTGCGACCGTCAAACTTGTTGCAGAGTGAGGCGACACATACTAGCTCCCAATCCATGACTAAAAAGTGACAAGTTTCTCACAGAAGCAACCGGAATCCAGAGATTTCACAAGTCAAGGCCACCTTATCAGAGCCGAGCAACGGCATTCAATGGATGTATACGCACTGGGTAAGAATTCAACACAGAAAAATATAAACATGATGCGAATGAGTAACATTTTCTCGGGTTATATCTAACCTGCAAACGTCAAAATGTTGCATAGTGAGGCTACACAAATCAGCTCCCAATCTATGACTAAAAATTTACAAGTTTCTCACAGAAGCAGCCGGAAACCCGAGATTTAGCAAGTTAAGGCCATTGGATCGGAGCCGAGCAAGGGCATTCAATGGGTGTATACGCAATGGGCAAGAATTCAACACAGAAAAATATAAACATGATGCGAATGAGTAACAGTTTTTCGTGTTATATCTAACCTGCAAACGTCAAATTGTTGCAGAGTGAGGCGACACATACCAGCTACCAATCCGTGACTGAAAATTGACAAGTTTTTCACAGAAGCAACCGGAATCCCGAGATTTAACAAGTCAAGGCCACTGGATCAAGGGCAAGGGCATTCAATGGATGTATACACAATGGTCAATAATTCAACACAGAAAAATATAAACATGATGCGAATGAGTAACATTTTCTCGGGTTATATCTAATCTGCGAACGTCAAACTTGTTGAAGAGTCAGTCGACACATACGAGCTCCAATTCTTAACTAAACATTGCCAAGATTCCCACAGAAGCAACCGAAATCCTGATATTTAACAAGTCAAGGCCACTGGATCAGAGCCGAGCAAGCGCATTCAATGGGTGTATACGCACTGGGTAAGAATTCAACACAACACAATTTAAACATGATGCGAATGAGTAACATTTTATCGGGTTATATCTAACCTGCGAACGTCAAACTTGTTGCAGAATGAGGCGACACATACCAGCTGCCAATCCATGACTAAAAATTGCCGAGTTTCTCACAGCAGCAGCCGGAAACCCGAGATTGAGCAAGTCAAGGCCATTGGATCAGAGCCGAGCAAGGGCATTCAATGGGTGTATGCGCAATGGGCAAGAATTCAACACAGAAAAATATAAACATGATGCGAATGAGTAACATTTTCTCGGGTTATATCTAACCTGCGAACGTCAAACTAGTTGCAGAGTGAGGCGACACATACCAGCTCCCAATCCATGACTAAAAATTGCCAAGTTTCTCACAGAAGCAGCCGGAAACCCGAGATTTAGCAAGTTAAGGCCATTGGATCAGAGCCGAGCAAGGGCATTGAATGGGTGTATACGCAATGGGCAAGAATTCAACACAGAAAAATATAAACATGATGCGAATGAGTAACATTTTCTCGGGTTATATCTAACCTGCGAACGTCAAACTAGTTGCAGAGTGAGGCGACACATACCAGCTCCCAACCATGACTAAAAATTGCCAAGTTTCTCACAGAAGCAACCGGAATCCCGAGATTTAACAAGTCAAGGCCACTGGATCAAGGGCAAGGGCATTCAATGGATGTATACGCAATGGTCAAGAATTCAACACAGAAAAATATAAACATGATGTGAATGAGTAACATTTTCTCGGGTTATATCTAATCTGCGAACGTCAAACTTGTTGCAGAGTGAGGCGACACATACCAGCTCCCAATCCATGACTAACAAATTTCGATTTTCTCACAGCAGCAGCCGGAAACCCGAGATTGAGCAAGTCAAGGCAATTGGATCAGAGCCGAGCAAGGGCATTCAATGGGTGTATACGCAATGGGCAAGAATTCAACACAGACAAATATAAACATGATGCGAATGAGTAACATTTTCTCAGGTTATATCTAACCTGCGAACGTCAAACTAGTTGCAAAGTGAGGCGACACATACCAGCTCCCAACCATGACTGAAAATTGACAAGTTTCTCACAGAAGCAACCGGAATCCCGAGATTTAACAAGTCAAGGCCACTGGATCAAGGGCAAGGGTATTCAATGGGTGTATACGCAATGGGCAAGAATTCAACACAGACAAATATAAACATGGTGCGAATGAGTAACATTTTCTCGGGTTCTATCTAATCTGCGAACGTCAAACTTGTTGCAGAGTGAGGCGACACATACCAGCTCCCAATCCATGACTAAACATTGCCGAGTTTCTCACAGAAGCAACCGGAATCCCGAGAATTAACAAGTCAAGGCCACTGGATCAAGGGCAAGGGCATTCAATGGATGTATACGAAAAGGTCAAGAATTCAACACAGACAAATATAAACCTGATTCGAATGAGTAACATTTTCCCGGGTTATATCTAATCTGCGAACGTCAAACTTGTTGCAGAGTGAGGCGACACATACCAGCTTCCAATCTATGACAAAAAATTGCCAAGTTTCTCACAGAAGCAGCCGGAAACCAGAGATTTAGCAAGTTAAGGCAATTGGATCAGAGCCGAGCAAGGGCATTCAATGGGTGTATACGCAATGGGCAAGAATTCAACACAGACAAATATAAACATGGTGCGAATGAGTACATTTTCTCGGGTTCTATCTAATCTGCGAATGTCAAACTTGTTACAGAGTGAGGCGACACATACCAGCTCCCAACCATGACAAAAATTGCCAAGTTTCTCACAGAAGCAGCCGGAAACCCGAGATTTAGCAAGTTAACGCCATTGGATCAGAGCCGAGCAAGGGCATTCAATGGGTGTATACGCAATGGGCAAGAATTCAACACAGAAAAATATCAACATGATGCGAATGAGTAACATTTTCTCGGGTTATATCTAACCTGCGAACGTCAAACTAGTTGCAGAGTGAGGCGACACATACCAGCTCCCAACCATGACTAAAAATTGCCAAGTTTCTCACAGAAGCAACCGGAATCCCGAGATTTAACAAGTCAAGGCCACTGGATCAAGGGCAAGGGCATTCAATGGATGTATACGCAATGGTCAAGAATTCAACACAGAAAAATATAAACATGATGTGAATGAGTAACATTTTCTCGGGTTATATCTAATCTGCGAACGTCAAACTTGTTGCAGAGTGAGGCGACACATACCAGCTCCCAATCCATGACTAACAAATTTCGATTTTCTCACAGCAGCAGCCGGAAACCCGAGATTGAGCAAGTCAAGGCAATTGGATCAGAGCCGAGCAAGGGCATTCAATGGGTGTATACGCAATGGGCAAGAATTCAACACAGACAAATATAAACATGATGCGAATGAGTAACATTTTCTCAGGTTATATCTAACCTGCGAACGTCAAACTAGTTGCAGAGTGAGGCGACACATACCAGCTCCCAACCATGACTGAAAATTGACAAGTTTCTCACAGAAGCAACCGGAATCCCGAGATTTAACAAGTCAAGGCCACTGGATCAAGGGCAAGGGTATTCAATGGGTGTATACGCAATGGGCAAGAATTCAACACAGACAAATATAAACATGGTGCGAATGAGTAACATTTTCTCGGGTTCTATCTAATCTGCGAACGTCAAACTTGTTGCAGAGTGAGGCGACACATACCAGCTCCCAATCCATGACTAAACATTGCCGAGTTTCTCACAGAAGCAACCGGAATCCCGAGAATTAACAAGTCAAGGCCACTGGATCAAGGGCAAGGGCATTCAATGGATGTATACGAAAAGGTCAAGAATTCAACACAGACAAATATAAACCTGATTCGAATGAGTAACATTTTCCCGGGTTATATCTAATCTGCGAACGTCAAACTTGTTGCAGAGTGAGGCGACACATACCAGCTTCCAATCTATGACAAAAAATTGCCAAGTTTCTCACAGAAGCAGCCGGAAACCAGAGATTTAGCAAGTTAAGGCAATTGGATCAGAGCCGAGCAAGGGCATTCAATGGGTGTATACGCAATGGGCAAGAATTCAACACAGACAAATATAAACATGGTGCGAATGAGTACATTTTCTCGGGTTCTATCTAATCTGCGAATGTCAAACTTGTTACAGAGTGAGGCGACACATACCAGCTCCCAACCATGACAAAAATTGCCAAGTTTCTCACAGAAGCAGCCGGAAACCCGAGATTTAGCAAGTTAACGCCATTGGATCAGAGCCGAGCAAGGGCATTCAATGGGTGTATACGCAATGGGCAAGAATTCAACACAGAAAAATATAAACATGATGCGAATGAGTAACATTTTCTCAGGTTATATCTAACCTGCGACCGTCAAACTTGTTGCAGAGTGAGGCGACACATACTAGCTCCCAATCCATGACTAAAAAGTGACAAGTTTCTCACAGAAGCAACCGGAATCCAGAGATTTCACAAGTCAAGGCCACCTTATCAGAGCCGAGCAAGGGCATTCAATGGGTGTATACGCACTGGGTAAGAATTCAACACAGAAAAATATAAACATGATGCGAATGAGTAACATTTTCTCGGGTTATATCTAACCTGCAAACGTCAAAATGTTGCATAGTGAGGCTACACATATCAGCTCCCAATCTATGACTAAAAATTTACAAGTTTCTCACAGAAGCAGCCGGAAACCCGAGATTTAGCAAGTTAAGGCCATTGGATCGGAGCCGAGCAAGGGCATTCAATGGGTGTATACGCAATGGGCAAGAATTCAACACAGAAAAATATAAACATGATGCGAATGAGTAACAGTTTTTTGTGTTATATCTAACCTGCAAACGTCAAATTGTTGCAGAGTGAGGCGACACATACCAGCTACCAATCCGTGACTGAAAATTGACAAGTTTCTCACAGAAGCAACCGGAATCCCGAGATTTAACAAGTCAAGGCCACTGGATCAAGGGCAAGGGCATTCAATGGATGTATACACAATGGTCAATAATTCAACACAGAAAAATATAAACATGATGCGAATGAGTAACATTTTCTCGGGTTATATCTAATCTGCGAACGTCAAACTTGTTGAAAAGTCAGTCGACACATACGAGCTCCAATTCTTAACTAAACATTGCCAAGATTCCCACAGAAGCAACCGAAATCCTGATATTTAACAAGTCAAGGCCACTGGATCAGAGCCGAGCAAGCGCATTCAATGGGTGTATACGCACTGGGTAAGAATTCAACACAACACAATTTAAACATGATGCGAATGAGTAACATTTTATCGGGTTATATCTAACCTGCGAACGTCAAACTTGTTGCAGAATGAGGCGACACATACCAGCTGCCAATCCATGACTAAAAATTGCCGAGTTTCTCACAGCAGCAGCCGGAAACCCGAGATTGAGCAAGTCAAGGCCATTGGATCAGAGCCGAGCAAGGGCATTCAATGGGTGTATGCGCAATGGGCAAGAATTCAACACAGAAAAATATAAACATGATGCGAATGAGTAACATTTTCTCGGGTTATATCTAACCTGCGAACGTCAAACTAGTTGCAGAGTGAGGCGACACATACCAGCTCCCAATCCATGACTAAAAATTGCCAAGTTTCTCACAGAAGCAGCCGGAAACCCGAGATTTAGCAAGTTAAGGCCATTGGATCAGAGCCGAGCAAGGGCATTGAATGGGTGTATACGCAATGGGCAAGAATTCAACACAGAAACATATAAACATGATGCGAATGAGTAACATTTTCTCGGGTTATATCTAACCTCCAACGTCAAACATTGCCAAGTTTCCCACAGAAGCAACCGAAATCCTGAGATTTAACAAGTCAAGGCCACTGAATCAGAGCCGAGCAAGGGCATTCAATGGGTGTATACGCAATGGTCAAGAAATCAACACAGAAACATATAAACATGATGCGAATGAGTAACATTTTCTCGGGTTATATCTAATCTGCGAACGTCAAACTTGTTGCAGAGTGAGGCGACACATACCAGCTCCCAATCTATGACAAAAAAATTGCCAAGTTTCTCACAGAAGCAGCCGGAAACCAGAGATTTAGCAAGTTAAGGCAATTGGATCAGAGCCGAGCAAGGGCATTCAATGGGTGTATACGCAATGGGCAATAATTCAACACAGAAAAATATCAACATGATGCGAATGAGTAACAGTTTCTCGTGTTATATATAACCTGCAAACGTCAAATTGTTGCAGAGTGAGGCGACACATACCAGCTCCCAACCATGACTGAAAATTGACAAGTTTCTCACAGAAGCAACCGGAATCCCGAGATTTAACAAGTCAAGGCCACTGGATCAAGGGCAAGGGTATTCAATGGGTGTATACGCAATGGTCAAGAATTCAACACAGACAAATATAAACATGGTGCGAATGAGTAACATTTTCTCGGGTTCTATCTAATCTGCGAACGTCAAACTTGTTGCAGAGTGAGGCGACACATACCAGCTCCCAATCCATGACTAAACATTGCCGAGTTTCTCACAGAAGCAACCGGAATCCCGAGAATTAACAAGTCAAGGCCACTGGATCAAGGGCAAGGGCATTCAATGGATGTATACGAAAAGGTCAAGAATTCAACACAGACAAATATAAACATGATGCGAATGAGTAACATTTTCCCGGGTTATATCTAATCTGCGAACGTCAAACTTGTTGCAGAGTGAGGCGACACATACCAGCTTCCAATCTATGACAAAAAATTGCCAAGTTTCTCACAGAAGCAGCCGGAAACCAGAGATTTAGCAAGTTAAGGCAATTGGATCAGAGCCGAGCAAGGGCATTCAATGGGTGTATACGCAATGGGCAAGAATTCAACACAGACAAATATAAACATGGTGCGAATGAGTACATTTTCTCGGGTTCTATCTAATCTGCGAATGTCAAACTTGTTACAGAGTGAGGCGACACATACCAGCTCCCAATCCATGACTAAACATTGCCGAGTTTCTCACAGCAGCATCCGGAAACCCGAGATTGAGCAAGTCAAGGCCATTGGATCAGAGCCGAGCAAGGGCATTCAATGGGTGTATACGCAATGGGCAAGAATTCAACACAGAAAAATATAAACATGATGCGAATGAGTAACATTTTCTCGGGTTATATCTAACCTGCGAACGTCAAACTAGTTGCAGAGTGAGGCGACACATACCAGCTCCCAACCATGACAAAAATTGCCAAGTTTTTCACAGAAGCAGCCGGAAACCCGAGATTTAGCAAGTTAACGCCATTGGATCAGAGCCGAGCAAGGGCATTCAATGGGTGTATACGCAATGGGCAAGAATTCAACACCGAAAAATATAAACATGATGCGAATGAGTAACATTTTCTCAGGTTATATCTAACCTGCGACCGTCAAACTTGTTGCAGAGTGAGGCGACACATACTAGCTCCCAATCCATGACTAAAAAGTGACAAGTTTCTCACAGAAGCAACCGGAATCTAGAGATTTCACAAGTCAAGGCCACCTTATCAGAGCCGAGCAAGGGCATTCAATGGGTGTATACGCACTGGGTAAGAATTCAACACAGAAAAATATAAACATGATGCGAATGAGTAACATTTTCTCGGGTTATATCTAACCTGCAAACGTCAAAATGTTGCATAGTGAGGCTACACATATCAGCTCCCAATCTATGACTAAAAATTTACAAGTTTCTCACAGAAGCAGCCGGAAACCCGAGATTTAGCAAGTTAAGGCCATTGTATAAGAGCCGAGCAAGGGCATTCAATGGGTGTATACGCAATAGGCAAGAATTCAACACAGAAAAATATAAACATGATGCGAATGAGTAACATTTTCTCGGGTTATATCTAACCTGCGAACGTCGAACTAGTTGCGGAGTGAGGCGACACATACCAGCTCCCAACCATGACTAAAAATTGCCAAGTTTCTCACAGAAGCAGCCGGAAACCCGAGATTTAGCAAGTTAAGGCCATTGGATCAGAGCCGAGCAAGGGCATTCAATGGGTGTATACGCAATGGGCAAGAATTCAACACAGAAAAATATAAACATGATGCGAATGAGTAACATTTTCTCGGGTTATATCTAATCTGCGAACGTCGAACTAGTTGCGGAGTGACGCGACACATACCAGCTCCCAACCATGACTAAAAATTGCCAAGTTTCTCACAGAAGCAGCCGGAAAACCGAGATTTAGCAAGTTAAGGCCATTGGATCAGAGCCGAGCAAGGGCATTCAATGGGTGTATACGCAATGGGCAAGAACTCAACACATAAAAATATAAACATGATGCGAATGAGTATCCGTTTTCTCGGGTTATATCCAACCTGCGAACGTCAAACTTGTTGAAGAGTCAGTCGACACATACAAGCTCCAATTCTTAGCTAAACATTGCCAAGTTTCCCACAGAAGCAACCGGAATCCTGAGATTTAACAAGTCAAGGCCTCGGGATCAGAGTCGATCAAGGGCATTCAATGGGTGTATACGCAATGGGCAAGAATTCAACACAGAAAAATATAAACATGATGCGAATGAGTAACAGTTTTTCGTGTTATATCTAAACTGCAAACGTCAAATTGTTGCAGAGTGAGGCGACACATACCAGCTCCCAATCCGTGACTGAAAATTGACAAGTTTCTCACAGAAGCAACCGGAATCCCGAGATTTAACAAGTCAAGGCCACTGGATCAAGGGCAAGGGCATTCAATGGATGTATACACAATGGTCAATAATTCAACACAGAAAAATATAAACATGATGCGAATAAGTAACATTTTTTCGGGTTATATCTAATCTGCGAACGTCAAACTTGTTGAAGAGTCAGTCGACACATACGAGCTCCAATTCTTAACTAAACATTGCCGAGTTTCCCACAGAAGCAACCGGAATCCTGATATTTAACAAGTCAAGGCCACTGGATCAGAGCCGAGCAAGGGCATTCAATGGGTGTATACGCACTGGGTAAGAATTCAACACAAAAACATTTAAACATGAGGCGAATGAGTAACATTTTCTCGGGTTATATCTAACCTGCGAACGTCAAACTTGTTGCAGAGTGAGACGACACATACTAGCTCCCAATCCATGACTAACAATTGACAAGTTTCTCACAGAAGCAACCGGAATCCAGAGATTTAACAAGTCAAGGCCACTGGATCAGAGCCGAGCAAGGGCATTCAATGGGTGTATACGCACTGGGTAAGAATTCAACACAGAAAAATATAAACATGATGCGAATGAGTAACCGTTTTCTCGGGTTATATCCAACCTGCGAACGTCAAACTTTTTGAAGAGTTAGTCGACACATACGAGCTCCAATTCTTGACTAAATATTGCCAAGTTTCCCACAGAAGCAACCGGAATTCTGAGATTTAACAAGTCAAGGCCACTGGATCAGAGCCGAGCAAGGGCATTCAATGGGTGTATACGCACTGGGTAAGAATTCAACACAAAACAATTTAAACATGATGCGAATGAGTAACATTTTATCGGGTTATATCTAACCTGCGAACGTCAAACTTGTTGCAGAGTGAGGAGACACATACCAACTCCCAATCCATGACTACAAATTGCCAAGTTTCTCACAGAAGCAGCCGGAAACCTGAGATTTAGCAAGTTAAGGCCATTGGATCAGAGCCGAGCAAGGGCATTCAATGATTGTATACGCAATGGGCAAGAATTCAACACAGAAAAATATAAACATGATGCGAATGAGTAACAGTTTTTCGTGTTATATCTAACCTGCAAACGTCAAATTGTTGCAAAATGAGGCGACACATACCAGCTGCCAATCCATGACTAAAAATTGCCGAGTTTCTCACAGCAGCAGCCGGAAACCCGAGATTGAGCAAGTCAAGGCCATTGGATCAGAGCCGAGCAAGGGCATTCAATGGGTGTATACGCAATGGGCAAGAACTCAACACATAAAAATATAAACATGATGCGAATGAGTAACCGTTTTCTCGGGTTATATCCAACCTGCGAACGTCAAACTTGTTGAAGAGTCAGTCGACACATACAAGCTCCAATTCTTAGCTAAACATTGCCAAGTTTCCCACAGAAGCAACCGGAATCCTGAGATTTAACAAGTCAAGGCCTCTGGATCAGAGCCGAGCAAGGGCATTCAATGGGTGTATACGCAATGGGCAAGAATTCAACACAGACTAATATAAACATGGTGCGAATGAGTAACATTTTCTCGGGTTCTATCTAATCTGCGAACGTCAAACTTGTTACAGAGTGAGGCGACACATACCAGCTCCCAATCCATGACTGAAAATTGACAAGTTTCTCACAGAAGCAACCGGAATCCCGATAATTAACAAGTCAAGGCCACTGGATCAAGGGCAAGGGCATTCAATGGATGTATACGCAATGGTCAAGAATTCAACACAGAAAAATATAAACATGATGCGAATGAGTAACATTTTCTCGGGTTATATCTAATCTGCGAACGTCAAACTTGTTGCAGAGTGAGGCGACACATACCAGCTCCCAATCTATGACAAAAAAATTGCCAAGTTTCTCACAGAAGCAGCCGGAAACCAGAGATTTAGCAAGTTAAGGCAATTGGATCAGAGCCGAGCAAGGGCATTCAATGGGTGTATACGCAATGGGCAATAATTCAACACAGAAAAATATCAACATGATGCGAATGAGTAACAGTTTCTCGTGTTATATATAACCTGCAAACGTCAAATTGTTGCAGAGTGAGGCGACACATACCAGCTCCCAACCATGACTGAAAATTGACAAGTTTCTCACAGAAGCAACCGGAATCTCGAGATTTAACAAGTCAAGGCCACTGGAACAAGGGCAAGGGTATTCAATGGGTGTATACGCAATGGGCAAGAATTCAACACAGACAAATATAAACATGGTGCGAATGAGTAACATTTTCTCGGGTTCTATCTAATCTGCGAACGTCAAACTTGTTGCAGAGTGAGGCGACACATACCAGCTCCCAATCCATGACTAAACATTGCCGAGTTTCTCACAGCAGCAGCCGGAAACCCGAGATTGAGCAAGTCAAGGCCATTGGATCAGAGCCGAGCAAGGGCATTCAATGGGTGTATACGCAATGGGCAAGAATTCAACACAGAAAAATATCAACATGATGCGAATGAGTAACAGTTTCTCGTGTTATATCTAATCTGCGAACGTCAAACTTGTTACAGAGTGAGGCGACACATACCAGCTCCCAATCCATGACTGAAAATTGACAAGTTTCTCACAGAAGCAACCGGAATCCCGAGAATTAACAAGTCAAGGCCACTGGATCAAGGGCAAGGGCATTCAATGGATGTATACGAAAAGGTCAAGAATTCAACACAGAAAAATATAAACATGATGCGAATGAGTAACATTTTCTCGGGTTATATCTAATCTGCGAACGTGAAACTTGTTGCAGAGTGAGGCGACACATACCAGCTTCCAATCTATGACAAAAAAATTGCCAAGTTTCTCACAGAAGCAGCCGGAAACCAGAGATTTAGCAAGTTAAGGCAATTGGATCAGAGCCGAGCAAGGGCATTCAATGGGTGTATACGCAATGGGCGAGAATTCAACACAGAAAAATATAAACATGATGCGAATGAGTAACATTTTCTCGGGTTATATCTAACCTGCGAACGTCAAACTAGTTGCAGAGTGAGGCGACACATACCAGCTCCCAACCATGACAAAAATTGCCAAGTTTCTCACAGAAGCAGCCGGAAACCCGAGATTTAGCAAGTTAACGCCATTGGATCAGAGCCGAGCAAGGGCATTCAATGGGTGTATACGCAATGGGCAAGAATTCAACACAGAAAAATATAAACATGATGCGAATGAGTAACATTTTCTCGGGTTATATCTAACCTGCGAACGTCAAACTAGTTGCAGAGTGAGGCGACACATACCAGCTCCCAACCATGACTAAAAATTGCCAAGTTTCTCACAGAAGCAACCGGAATCCCGAGATTTAACAAGTCAAGGCCACTGGATCAAGGGCAAGGGCATTCAATGGATGTATACGCAATGGTCAAGAATTCAACACAGACAAATATAAACATGATGTGAATGAGTAACATTTTCTCGGGTTATATCTAATCTGCGAACGTCAAACTTGTTGCAGAGTGAGGCGACACATACCAGCTCCCAATCCATGACTAACAAATTTCGAGTTTCTCACAGCACCAGCCGGAAACCCGAGATTGAGCAAGTCAAGGCAATTGGATCAGAGCCGAGCAAGGGCATTCAATGGGTGTATACGCAATGGGCAAGAATTCAACACAGACAAATATAAACATGATGCGAATGAGTAACATTTTCTCAGGTTATATCTAACCTGCGAACGTCAAACTAGTTGCAGAGTGAGGCGACACATACCAGCTCCCAACCATGACTACAAATTGCCAAGTTCCTCACAGAAGCAGCCGAAAACCAGAGATTTAGCAAGTTAAGGCAATTGGATCAGAGCCGAGCAAGGGCATTTAATGGGTGTATACGCAATGGGCAAAAATTCAACACAGACAAATATAAACATGATGCGAATGAGTAACATTTTCTCGGGTTATATCTAACCTGCGAACGTCAAACTAGTTGCAGAGTGAGGCGACACATACCAGCTCCCAACCATGACTAAAAATTGCCAAGTTTCTCACAGAAGCAACCGGAATCCCGAGATTTAACAAGTCAAGGCCACTGGATCAAGGGCAAGGGCATTCAATGGATGTATACGCAATGGTCAAGAATTCAACACAGACAAATATAAACATGATGTGAATGAGTAACATTTTCTCGGGTTATATCTAATCTGCGAACGTCAAACTTGTTGCAGAGTGAGGCGACACATACCAGCTCCCAATCCATGACTAACAAATTTCGAGTTTCTCACAGCAGCAGCCGGAAACCCGAGATTGAGCAAGTCAAGGCAATTGGATCAGAGCCGAGCAAGGGCATTCAATGGGTGTATACGCAATGGGCAAGAATTCAACACAGACAAATATAAACATGATGCGAATGAGTAACATTTTCTCAGGTTATATCTAACCTGCGAACGTCAAACTAGTTGCAGAGTGAGGCGACACATACCAGCTCCCAACCATGACTACAAATTGCCAAGTTCCTCACAGAAGCAGCCGAAAACCAGAGATTTAGCAAGTTAAGGCAATTGGATCAGAGCCGAGCAAGGGCATTCAATGGGTGTATACGCAATGGGCAAAAATTCAACACAGACAAATATAAACATGATGCGAATGAGTAACAGTTTATCGTGTTATATCTAACCTGCAAACGTCAAATTGTTGCAGAGTGAGGCGACACATACCAGCTCCCAATCCAGGACTGAAAATTGACAAGTTTCTCACAGAAGCAACCGGAATCCCGAGATTTAACAAGTCAAGACCACTGGATCAAGGGCAAGGGTATTCAATGGGTGTATATGCAATGGGCAAGAATTCAACACAGACAAATATAAACATGGTGCGAATGAGTAACATTTTCTCGGGTTCTATCTAATCTGCGAACGTCAAACTTGTTGCAGAGTGAGGCGACACATACCAGCTCCCAATCCATGACTAAACATTGCCGAGTTTCTCACAGCAGCAGCCGGAAACCCGAGATTGAGCAAGTCAAGGCCATTGGATCAGAGCCGAGCAAGGGCATTCAATGGGTGTATACGCAATGGGCAAGAATTCAACACAGAAAAATATCAACATGATGCGAATGAGTAACAGTTTCTCGTGTTATATCTAATCTGCGAACGTCAAACTTGTTACAGAGTGAGGCGACACATACCAGCTCACAATCCATGACTGAAAATTGACAAGTTTCTCACAGAAGCAACCGGAATCCCGAGAATTAACAAGTCAAGGCCACTGGATCAAGGGCAAGGGCATTCAATGGATGTATACGAAAAGGTCAAGAATTCAACACAGAAAAATATAAACATGATGCGAATGAGTAACATTTTCTCGGGTTATATCTAATCTGCGAACGTCAAACTTGTTGCAGAGTGAGGCGACACATACCAGCTTCCAATCTATGACAAAAAAAATTCCAAGTTTCTCACAGAAGCAGCCGGAAACCAGAGATTTAGCAAGTTAAGGCAATTGGATCAGAGCCGAGCAAGGGCATTCAATGGGTGTATACGCAAGGGGCAATAATTCAACACAGAAAAATATCAACATGATGCGAATGAGTAACAGTTTCTCGTGTTATATATAACCTGCAAACGTCAAATTGTTGCAGAGTGAGGCGACACATACCAGCTCCCAACCATGACTGAAAATTGACAAGTTTCTCACAGAAGCAACCGGAATCCCGAGATTTAACAAGTCAAGGCCACTGGATCAAGGGCAAGGGTATTCAATGGGTGTATACGCAATGGGCAAGAATTCAACACAGACAAATATAAACATGGTGCGAATGAGTAACATTTTCTCGGATTCTATCTAATCTGCGAATGTCAAACTTGTTACAGAGTGAGGCGACACATACCAGCTCCCAATCCATGACTAAACATTGCCGAGTTTCTCACAGCAGCATCCGGAAACCCGAGATTGAGCAAGTCAAGGCCATTGGATCAGAGCCGAGCAAGGGCATTCAATGGGTGTATACGCAATGGGCGAGAATTCAACACAGAAAAATATAAACATGATGCGAATGAGTAACATTTTCTCGGGTTATATCTAACCTGCGAACGTCAAACTAGTTGCAGAGTGAGGCGACACATACCAGCTCCCAACCATGACAAAAATTGCCAAGTTTCTCACAGAAGCAGCCGGAAACCCGAGATTTAGCAAGTTAACGCCATTGGATCAGAGCCGAGCAAGGGCATTCAATGGGTGTATACGCAATGGGCAAGAATTCAACACAGAAAAATATAAACATGATGCGAATGAGTAACATTTTCTCAGGTTATATCTAACCTGCGACCGTCAAACTTGTTGCAGAGTGAGGCGACACATACTAGCTCCCAATCCATGACTAAAAAGTGACAAGTTTCTCACAGAAGCAACCGGAATCCAGAGATTTCACAAGTCAAGGCCACCTTATCAGAGCCGAGCAAGGGCATTCAATGGGTGTATACGCACTGGGTAAGAATTCAACACAGAAAAATATAAACATGATGCGAATGAGTAACATTTTCTCGGGTTATATCTAACCTGCAAACGTCAAAATGTTGCATAGTGAGGCTACACATATCAGCTCCCAATCTATGACTAAAAATTTACAAGTTTCTCACAGAAGCAGCCGGAAACCCGAGATTTAGCAAGTTAAGGCCATTGGATCAGAGCCGAGCAAGGGCATTCAATGAGTGTATACGCACTGGGTAAGAATTCAACACAAAAACATTTAAACATGAGGCGAATGAGTAACATTTTCTCGGGTTATATCTAACCTGCGAACGTCAAACTTGTTGCAGAGTGAGACGACACATACTAGCTCCCAATCCATGACTAACAATTGACAAGTTTCTCACAGAAGCAACCGGAATCTAGAGATTTAACAAGTCAAGGCCACTGGATCAGAGCCGAGCAAGGGCATTCAATGGGTGTACTGTATACGCACTGGGCAAGAATTCAACACAGAAAAATATAAACATGATGCGAATGAGTAACATTTTCTCGGGTTATATCTAACCTGCAAACGTCAAAATGTTGCATAGTGAGGCTACACATATCAGCTCCCAATCTATGACTAAAAATTTACAAGTTTCCCACAGAAGCAACCGGAATCCTGATATTTAACAAGTCAAGGCCACTGGATCAGAGCCGAGCAAGGGCATTCAATGGGTGTATACGCACTGGGTAAGAATTCAACACAAAAACATTTAAACATGAGGCGAATGAGTAACATTTTCTCGGGTTATATCTAACCTGCGAACGTCAAACTTGTTGCAGAGTGAGACGACACATACTAGCTCCCAATCCATGACTAACAATTGACAAGTTTCTCACAGAAGCAACCGGAATCTAGAGATTTAACAAGTCAAGGCCACTGGATCAGAGCCGAGCAAGGGCATTCAATGGGTGTACTGTATACGCACTGGGCAAGAATTCAACACAGAAAAATATAAACATGATGCGAATGAGTAACATTTTCTCGGGTTATATCTAACCTGCGAACGTCGAACTAGTTGCGGAGTGAGGCGACACATACCAGCTCCCAACCATGACTAAAAATTGCCAAGTTTCTCACAGAAGCAGCCGGAAACCCGAGATTTAGCAAGTTAAGGCCATTGGATCAGAGCCGAGCAAGGGCATTCAATGGGTGTATACGCAATGGGCAAGAATTCAACACAGAAAAATATAAACATGATGCGAATGAGTAACATTTTCTCGGGTTATATCTAATCTGCGAACGTCGAACTAGTTGCGGAGTGACGCGACACATACCATCTCCCAACCATGACTAAAAATTGCCAAGTTTCTCACAGAAGCAGCCGGAAAACCGAGATTTAGCAAGTTAAGGCCATTGGATCAGAGCCGAGCAAGGGCATTCAATGGGTGTATACGCAATGGGCAAGAACTCAACACATAAAAATATAAACATGATGCGAATGAGTATCCGTTTTCTCGGGTTATATCCAACCTGCGAACGTCAAACTTGTTGAAGAGTCAGTCGACACATACAAGCTCCAATTCTTAGCTAAACATTGCCAAGTTTCCTACAGAAGCAACCGGAATCCTGAGATTTAACAAGTCAAGGCCTCTGGATCAGAGTCGATCAAGGGCATTCAATGGGTGTATACGCAATGGGCAAGAATTCAACACAGAAAAATATAAACATGATGCGAATGAGTAACAGTTTTTCGTGTTATATCTAAACTGCAAACGTCAAATTGTTGCAGAGTGAGGCGACACATACCAGCTCCCAATCCGTGACTGAAAATTGACAAGTTTCTCACAGAAGCAACCGGAATCCCGAGATTTAACAAGTCAAGGCCACTGGATCAAGGGCAAGGGCATTCAATGGATGTATACACAATGGTCAAGAATTCAACACAGAAAAATATAAACATGATGCGAATGAGTAACCGTTTTCTCGGGTTATATCCAACCTGCGAACGTCAAACTTTTTGAAGAGTTAGTCGACACATACGAGCTCCAATTCTTGACTAAATATTGCCAAGTTTCCCACAGAAGCAACCGGAATCCTGAGATTTAACAAGTCAAGGCCACTGGATCAGAGCCGAGCAAGGGCATTCAATGGGTGTATACGCACTGGGTAAGAATTCAACACAAAACAATTTAAACATGATGCGAATGAGTAACATTTTATCGGGTTATATCTAACCTGCGAACGTCAAACTTGTTGCAGAGTGAGGAGACACATACCAGCTCCCAATCCATGACTACAAATTGCCAAGTTTCTCACAGAAGCAGCCGGAAACCTGAGATTTAGCAAGTTAAGGCCATTGGATCAGAGCCGAGCAAGGGCATTCAATGAGTGTATACGCAATGGGCAAGAATTCAACACAGAAAAATATAAACATGATGCGAATGAGTAACAGTTTTGCGTGTTATATCTAACCTGCAAACGTCAAATTGTTGCAGAGTGAGGCGACACATACCAGCTCCCAATCTATGACTAACAATTGACAAGTTTCTTACAGAAGCAACCGGAATCCCGAGATTTAACAAGTCAAGGCCACTGGATCAAGGGCAAGGGTATTCAATGGGTGTATACGCAATGGGCAAGAATTCAACACAGACAAATATAAACATGGTGCGAATGAGTAACATTTTCTCGGGTTCTATCTAATCTGCGAACGTCAAACTTGTTGCAGAGTGAGGCGACACATTCCAGCTCCCAATCCATGACTAAACATTGCCGAGTTTCTCACAGCAGCAGCCGGAAACCCGAGATTGAGCAAGTCAAGGCCATTGGATCAGAGCCGAGCAAGGGCATTCAATGGGTGTATACGCAATGGGCAAGAATTCAACACAGAAAAATATCAACATGATGCGAATGAGTAACAGTTTCTCGTGTTATATCTAATCTGCGAACGTCAAACTTGTTACAGAGTGAGGCGACACATACCAGCTCCCAATCCATGACTGAAAATTGACAAGTTTCTCACAGAAGCAACCGGAATCCCGAGAATTAACAAGTCAAGGCCACTGGATCAAGGGCAAGGGCATTCAATGGATGTATACGAAAAGGTCAAGAATTCAACACAGAAAAATATAAACATGATGCGAATGAGTAACATTTTCTCGGGTTATATCTAATCTGCGAACGTCAAACTTGTTGCAGAGTGAGGCGACACATACCAGCTTCCAATCTATGACCAAAAAATTGCCAAGTTTCTCACAGAAGCAGCCGGAAACCAGAGATTTAGCAAGTTAAGGCAATTGGATCAGAGCCGAGCAAGGGCATTCAATGAGTGTATACGCAATGGGCAAGAATTCAACACAGAAAAATATAAACATGATGCGAATGAGTAACAGTTTTGCGTGTTATATCTAACCTGCAAACGTCAAATTGTTGCAGAGTGAGGCGACACATACCAGCTCCCAATCTATGACTAACAATTGACAAGTTTCTTACAGAAGCAACCGGAATCCCGAGATTTAACAAGTCAAGGCCACTGGATCAAGGGCAAGGGTATTCAATGGGTGTATACGCAATGGGCAAGAATTCAACACAGACAAATATAAACATGGTGCGAATGAGTAACATTTTCTCGGGTTCTATCTAATCTGCGAACGTCAAACTTGTTGCAGAGTGAGGCGACACATTCCAGCTCCCAATCCATGACTAAACATTGCCGAGTTTCTCACAGCAGCAGCCGGAAACCCGAGATTGAGCAAGTCAAGGCCATTGGATCAGAGCCGAGCAAGGGCATTCAATGGGTGTATACGCAATGGGCAAGAATTCAACACAGAAAAATATCAACATGATGCGAATGAGTAACAGTTTCTCGTGTTATATCTAATCTGCGAACGTCAAACTTGTTACAGAGTGAGGCGACACATACCAGCTCCCAATCCATGACTGAAAATTGACAAGTTTCTCACAGAAGCAACCGGAATCCCGAGAATTAACAAGTCAAGGCCACTGGATCAAGGGCAAGGGCATTCAATGGATGTATACGAAAAGGTCAAGAATTCAACACAGAAAAATATAAACATGATGCGAATGAGTAACATTTTCTCGGGTTATATCTAATCTGCGAACGTCAAACTTGTTGCAGAGTGAGGCGACACATACCAGCTTCCAATCTATGACCAAAAAATTGCCAAGTTTCTCACAGAAGCAGCCGGAAACCAGAGATTTAGCAAGTTAAGGCAATTGGATCAGAGCCGAGCAAGGGCATTCAATGGGTGTATACGCAATGGGCAATAATTCAACACAGAAAAATATCAACATGATGCGAATGAGTAACAGTTTCTCGTGTTATATATAACCTGCAAACGTCAAATTGTTGCAGAGTGAGGCGAAACATACCAGCTCCCAACCATGACTGAAAATTGACAGGTTTCTCACAGAAGCAACCGGAATCCCGAGATTTAACAAGTCAAGGCCACTGGATCAAGGGCAAGAGTATTCAATGGGTGTATACGCAATGGGCAAGAATTCAACACAGACAAATATAAACATGGTGCGAATGAGTAACATTTTCTCGGGTTCTATCTAATCTGCGAATGTCAAACTTGTTACAGAGTGAGGCGACACATACCAGCTCCCAATCCATGACTAAACATTGCCGAGTTTCTCACAGCAGCATCCGGAAACCCGAGATTGAGCAAGTCAAGGCCATTGGATCAGAGCCGAGCAAGGGCATTCAATGGGTGTATACGCAATGGGCGAGAATTCAACACAGAAAAATATAAACATGATGCGAATGAGTAACATTTTCTCGGGTTATATCTAACCTGCGAACGTCAAACTAGTTGCAGAGTGAGGCGACACATACCAGCTCCCAACTATGACAAAAATTGCCAAGTTTCTCACAGAAGCAGCCGGAAACCCGAGATTTAGCAACTTAACGCCATTGGATCAGAGCCGAGCAAGGGCATTCAATAGGTGTATACGCAATGGGCAAGAATTCAACACAGAAAAATATAAACATGATGCGAATGAGTAACATTTTCTCGGGTTATATCTAACCTGCGAACGTCAAACTAGTTGCAGAGTGAGGCGACACATACCAGCTCCCAACTATGACTACAAATTGCCAAGTTTCTCACAGAAGCAACCGGAATCCCGAGATTTAACAAGTCAAGGCCACTGGATCAAGGGCAAGGGCATTCAATGGATGTATACGCAATGGTCAAGAATTCAACACAGAAAAATATAAACATGATGTGAATGAGTAACATTTTCTCGGGTTATATCTAATCTGCGAACGTCAAACTTGTTGCAGAGTGAGGCGACACATACCAGCTCCCAATCCATGACTAACAAATTTCGAGTTTCTCACAGCAGCAGCCGGAAACCCGAGATTGAGCAAGTCAAGGCAATTGGATCAGAGCCGAGCAAGGGCATTCAATGGGTGTATACGCAATGGGCAAGAATTCAACACAGACAAATATAAACATGATGCGAATGAGTAACATTTTCTCAGGTTATATCTAACCTGCGAACGTCAAACTAGTTGCAGAGTGAGGCGACACATACCAGCTCCCAATCCATGACTAAACATTGCCGAGTTTCTCACAGCAGCAGCCGGAAACCCGAGATTGAGCACGTCAAGGCCATTGGATCAGAGCCGAGCAAGGGCATTCAATGGGTGTATACGTAATGGGCAAGAATTCAACACAGAAAAATATCAACATGATGCGAATGAGTTACAGTTTCTCGTGTTATATCTAATCTGCGAACGTCAAACTTGTTACAGAGTGAGGCGACACATACCAGCTCCCAATCCATGACTGAAAATTTACAAGTTTCTCACAGAAGCAACCGGAATCCCGAGAATTAACAAGTCAAGGCCACTGGATCAAGGGCAAGGGCATTCAATGGATGTATACGAAAAGGTCAAGAATTCAACACAGAAAAATATAAACATGATGCGAATGAGTAACATTTTCTCGGGTTATTTCTAATCTGCGAACGTCAAACTTGTTGCAGAGTGAGGCGACACATACCAGCTTCCAATCTATGACAAAAAAATTGCCAAGTTTCTCACAGAAGCAGCCGGAAACCAGAGATTTAGCAAGTTGAGGCAATTGGATCAGAGCCGATCAAGGGCATTCAACGGGTGTATACGCCATGGGCAAGAATTCAACACAGAAAAATATCAACATGATGCGAATGAGTAACAGTTTCTCGTGTTATATATAACCTGCAAACGTCAAATTGTTGCAGAGTGAGGCGAAACATACCAGCTCCCAACCATGACTGAAAATTGACAGGTTTCTCACAGAAGCAACCGGAATCCCGAGATTTAACAAGTCAAGGCCACTGGATCAAGGGCAAGAGTATTCAATGGGTGTATACGCAATGGGCAAGAATTCAACACAGACAAATATAAACATGGTGCGAATGAGTAACATTTTCTCGGGTTCTATCTAATCTGCGAATGTCAAACTTGTTACAGAGTGAGGCGACACATACCAGCTCCCAATCCATGACTAAACATTGCCGAGTTTCTCACAGCAGCATCCGGAAACCCGAGATTGAGCAAGTCAAGGCCATTGGATCAGAGCCGAGCAAGGGCATTCAATGGGTGTATACGCAATGGGCGAGAATTCAACACAGAAAAATATAAACATGATGCGAATGAGTAACATTTTCTCGGGTTATATCTAACCTGCGAACGTCAAACTAGTTGCAGAGTGAGGCGACACATACCAGCTCCCAACTATGACAAAAATTGCCAAGTTTCTCACAGAAGCAGCCGGAAACCCGAGATTTAGCAACTTAACGCCATTGGATCAGAGCCGAGCAAGGGCATTCAATAGGTGTATACGCAATGGGCAAGAATTCAACACAGAAAAATATAAACATGATGCGAATGAGTAACATTTTCTCGGGTTATATCTAACCTGCGAACGTCAAACTAGTTGCAGAGTGAGGCGACACATACCAGCTCCCAACTATGACTACAAATTGCCAAGTTTCTCACAGAAGCAACCGGAATCCCGAGATTTAACAAGTCAAGGCCACTGGATCAAGGGCAAGGGCATTCAATGGATGTATACGCAATGGTCAAGAATTCAACACAGAAAAATATAAACATGATGTGAATGAGTAACATTTTCTCGGGTTATATCTAATCTGCGAACGTCAAACTTGTTGCAGAGTGAGGCGACACATACCAGCTCCCAATCCATGACTAACAAATTTCGAGTTTCTCACAGCAGCAGCCGGAAACCCGAGATTGAGCAAGTCAAGGCAATTGGATCAGAGCCGAGCAAGGGCATTCAATGGGTGTATACGCAATGGGCAAGAATTCAACACAGACAAATATAAACATGATGCGAATGAGTAACATTTTCTCAGGTTATATCTAACCTGCGAACGTCAAACTAGTTGCAGAGTGAGGCGACACATACCAGCTCCCAATCCATGACTAAACATTGCCGAGTTTCTCACAGCAGCAGCCGGAAACCCGAGATTGAGCACGTCAAGGCCATTGGATCAGAGCCGAGCAAGGGCATTCAATGGGTGTATACGTAATGGGCAAGAATTCAACACAGAAAAATATCAACATGATGCGAATGAGTTACAGTTTCTCGTGTTATATCTAATCTGCGAACGTCAAACTTGTTACAGAGTGAGGCGACACATACCAGCTCCCAATCCATGACTGAAAATTGACAAGTTTCTCACAGAAGCAACCGGAATCCCGAGAATTAACAAGTCAAGGCCACTGGATCAAGGGCAAGGGCATTCAATGGATGTATACGAAAAGGTCAAGAATTCAACACAGAAAAATATAAACATGATGCGAATGAGTAACATTTTCTCGGGTTATTTCTAATCTGCGAACGTCAAACTTGTTGCAGAGTGAGGCGACACATACCAGCTTCCAATCTATGACAAAAAAATTGCCAAGTTTCTCACAGAAGCAGCCGGAAACCAGAGATTTAGCAAGTTAAGGCAATTGGATCAGAGCCGAGCAAGGGTATTCAATGGGTGTATACGCAATGGGCAATAATTCAACACAGAAAAATATCAACATGATGCGAATGAGTAACAGTTTCTCGTGTTATATATAACCTGCAAACGTCAAATTGTTGCAGAGTGAGGCGACACATACCAGCTCCCAACCATGACTGAAAATTGACAAGTTTCTCACAGAAGCAACCGGAATCCCGAGATTTAACAAGTCAAGGCCACTGGATCAAGGGCAAGGGTATTCAATGGGTGTATACGCAATGGGCAAGAATTTAACACAGACAAATATAAACATGGTGCGAATGAGTAACATTTTCTCGGGTTATATCTAACCTGCGAACGTCAAACTAGTTGCAGAGTGAGGCGACACATACCAGCTCCCAACCATGACTAAAAATTGCCAAGTTTCTCACAGAAGCAACCGGAATCCCGAGATTTAACAAGTCAAGGCCACTGGATCAAGGGCAAGGGCATTCAATGGATGTATACGCAATGGTCAAGAATTCAACACAGAAAAATATAAACATGATGTGAATGAGTAACATTTTCTCGGGTTATATCTAATCTGCGAACGTCAAACTTGTTGCAGAGTGAGGCGACACATACCAGCTCCCAATCCATGACTAACAAATTTCGAGTTTCTCACAGCAGCAGCCGGAAACCCGAGATTGAGCAAGTCAAGGCAATTGGATCAGAGCCGAGCAAGGGCATTCAATGGGTGTATACGCAATGGGCAAGAATTCAACACAGACAAATATAAACATGATGCGAATGAGTAACATTTTCTCAGGTTATATCTAACCTGCGAACGTCAAACTAGTTGCAGAGTGAGGCGACACATACCAGCTCCCAACCATGACTAAAAATTGCCAAGTTCCTCACAGAAGCAGCCGAAAACCAGAGATTTAGCAAGTTAAGGCAATTGGATCAGAGCCGAGCAAGGGCATTCAATGGGTGTATACGCAATGGGCAAAAATTCAACACAGAAAAATATAAACATGATGCGAATGAGTAACAGTTTATCGTGTTATATCTAACCTGCAAACGTCAAATTGTTGCAGAGTGAGGCGACACATACCAGCTCCCAACCATAACTGAAAATTGACAAGTTTCTCACAGAAGCAACCGGAATCCCGAGATTTAACAAGTCAAGGCCACTGGATCAAGGGCAAGGGCATTCAATGGGTGTATACGCAATGGGCAAGAATTCAACACAGACAAATATAAACATGGTGCGAATGAGTAACATTTTCTCGGGTTCTATCTAATCTGCGAACGTCAAACTTGTTGCAGAGTGAGGCGACACATACCAGCTCCCAATCCATGACTAAACATTGCCGAGTTTCTCACAGCAGCAGCCGGAAACCCGAGATTGAGCAAGTCAAGGCAATTGGATCAGAGCCGAGCAAGGGCATTCAATGGGTGTATACGCAATGGGCAAGAATTCAACACAGACAAATATAAACATGATGCGAATGAGTAACATTTTCTCGGGTTATATCTAATCTGCGAACGTCAAATTGTTGCAGAGTGAGGCGACACATACCAGCTCCCAATCAATGACTGAAAATTGCCAAGTTTCTCACAGAAGCAACCGGAATCCCGAGATTTAACAAGTCAAGACCACTGGATCAAGGGCAAGGGTATTCAATGGGTGTATATGCAATGGGCAAGAATTCAACACAGACAAATATAAACATGGTGCGAATGAGTAACATTTTCTCGGGTTCTATCTAATCTGCGAACGTCAAACTTGTTACAGAGTGAGGCGACACATACCAGCTCCCAATCCATGACTGAAAATTGACAAGTTTCTCACAGAAGCAACCGGAATCCCGATAATTAACAAGTCAAGGCCACTGGATCAAGGGCAAGGGCATTCAATGGATGTATACGCAATGGTCAAGAATTCAACACAGAAAAATATAAACATGATGCGAATGAGTAACATTTTCTCGGGTTATATCTAATCTGCGAACGTCAAACTTGTTGCAGAGTGAGGCGACACATACCAGCTCCCAATCTATGACAAAAAAATTGCCAAGTTTCTCACAGAAGCAGCCGGAAACCAGAGATTTAGCAAGTTAAGGCAATTGGATCAGAGCCGAGCAAGGGCATTCAATGGGTGTATACGCAATGGGCAATAATTCAACACAGAAAAATATCAACATGATGCGAATGAGTAACAGTTTCTCGTGTTATATATAACCTGCAAACGTCAAATTGTTGCAGAGTGAGGCGACACATACCAGCTCCCAACCATAACTGAAAATTGACAAGTTTCTCACAGAAGCAACCGGAATCCCGAGATTTAACAAGTCAAGGCCACTGGATCAAGGGCAAGGGCATTCAATGGGTGTATACGCAATGGGCAAGAATTCAACACAGACAAATATAAACATGGTGCGAATGAGTAACATTTTCTCAGGTTCTATCTAATCTGCGAACGTCAAACTTGTTGCAGAGTGAGGCGACACATACCAGCTCCCAATCCATGACTAAACATTGCCGAGTTTCTCACAGCAGCAGCCGGAAACCCGAGATTGAGCAAGTCAAGGCCATTGGATCAGAGCCGAGCAAGGGCATTCAATGGGTGTATACGCAATGGGCAAGAATTCAACACAGAAAAATATCAACATGATGCGAATGAGTAACAGTTTCTCGTGTTATATCTAATCTGCGAACGTCAAACTTGTTACCGAGTGAGGCGACACATACCAGCTCCCAATCCATGACTGAAAATTGACAAGTTTCTCACAGAAGCAACCGGAATCCCGACATTTAACAAGTCAAGGCCACTGGATCAAGGGCAAGGGCATTCAATGGATGTATACGCAATGGGCAAGAATTCAACACAGAAAAATATAAACATGATGCGAATGAGTAACATGTTCTCGGGTTATGTCTAATCTGCGAACGTCAAACTTGTTGCAGAGTGAGGCGACACATACCAGCTTCCAATCTATGACAAAAAAATTGCCAAGTTTCTCACAGAAGCAGCCGGAAACCAGAGATTTAGCAAGTTAAGGCAATTGGATCAGAGCCGAGCAAGGGCATTCAATGGGTGTATACGCAATGGGCAATAATTCAACACAGAAAAATATCAACATGATGCGAATGAGTAACAGTTTCTCGTGTTATATATAACCTGCAAACGTCAAATTGTTGCAGAGTGAGGCGACACATACCAGCTCCCAACCATGACTGAAAATTGACAAGTTTCTCACAGAAGCAACCGGAATCCCGAGATTTAACAAGTCAAGGCCACTGGATCAAGGGCAAGGGTATTCAAGGGTGTACACGCAATGGGCAAGAATTCAACACAGACAAATATAAACATGGTGCGAATGAGTACATTTTCTCGGGTTCTATCTAATCTGCGAATGTCAAACTTGTTACAGAGTGAGGCGACACATACCAGCTCCCAATCCATGACTAAACATTGCCGAGTTTCTCACAGCAGCATCCGGAAACCCGAGATTGAGCAAGTCAAGGCCATTGGATCAGAGCCGAGCAAGGGCATTCAATGGGTGTATACGCAATGGGCAAGAATTCAACACAGAAAAATATAAACATGATGCGAATGAGTAACATTTTCTCGGGTTATATCTAACCTGCGAACGTCAAACTAGTTGCAGAGTGAGGCGACACATACCAGCTCCCAACCATGACAAAAATTGCCAAGTTTCTCACAGAAGCAGCCGGAAACCCGAGATTTAGCAAGTTAACGCCATTGGATCAGAGCCGAGCAAGGGCATTCAATGGGTGTATACGCAATGGGCAAGAATTCAACACAGAAAAATATAAACATGATGCGAATGAGTAACATTTTCTCAGGTTATATCTAACCTGCGACCGTCAAACTTGTTGCAGAGTGAGGCGACACATACTATAGCTCCCAATCCATGACTAAAAAGTGACAAGTTTCTCACAGAAGCAACCGGAATCCAGAGATTTCACAAGTCAAGGCCACCTTATCAGAGCCGAGCAACGGCATTCAATGGATGTATACGCACTGGGTAAGAATTCAACACAGAAAAATATAAACATGATGCGAATGAGTAACATTTTCTCGGGTTATATCTAACCTGCAAACGTCAAAATGTTGCATAGTGAGGCTACACATATCAGCTCCCAATCTATGACTAAAAATTTACAAGTTTCTCACAGAAGCAGCCGGAAACCCGAGATTTAGCAAGTTAAGGCCATTGGATCGGAGCCGAGCAAGGGCATTCAATGGGTGTATACGCAATGGGCAAGAATTCAACACAGAAAAATATAAACATGATGCGAATGAGTAACAGTTTTTCGTGTTATATCTAACCTGCAAACGTCAAATTGTTGCAGAGTGAGGCGACACATACCAGCTACCAATCCGTGACTGAAAATTGACAAGTTTCTCACAGAAGCAACCGGAATCCCGAGATTTAACAAGTCAAGGCCACTGGATCAAGGGCAAGGGCATTCAATGGATGTATACACAATGGTCAATAATTCAACACAGAAAAATATAAACATGATGCGAATGAGTAACATTTTCTCGGGTTATATCTAATCTGCGAACGTCAAACTTGTTGAAGAGTCAGTCGACACATACGAGCTCCAATTCTTAACTAAACATTGCCAAGATTCCCACAGAAGCAACCGAAATCCTGATATTTAACAAGTCAAGGCCACTGGATCAGAGCCGAGCAAGCGCATTCAATGGGTGTATACGCACTGGGTAAGAATTCAACACAACACAATTTAAACATGATGCGAATGAGTAACATTTTATCGGGTTATATCTAACCTGCGAACGTCAAACTTATTGCAGAATGAGGCGACACATACCAGCTGCCAATCCATGACTAAAAATTGCCGAGTTTCTCACAGCAGCAGCCGGAAACCCGAGATTGAGCAAGTCAAGGCCATTGGATCAGAGCCGAGCAAGGGCATTCAATGGGTGTATGCGCAATGGGCAAGAATTCAACACAGAAAAATATAAACATGATGCGAATGAGTAACATTTTCTCGGGTTATATCTAACCTGCGAACGTCAAACTAGTTGCAGAGTGAGGCGACACATACCAGCTCCCAATCCATGACTAAAAATTGCCAAGTTTCTCACAGAAGCAGCCGGAAACCCGAGATTTAGCAAGTTAAGGCCATTGGATCAGAGCCGAGCAAGGGCATTGAATGGGTGTATACGCAATGGGCAAGAATTCAACACAGAAAAATATAAACATGATGCGAATGAGTAACATTTTCTCGGGTTATATCTAACCTGCGAACGTCAAACTAGTTGCAGAGTGAGGCGACACATACCAGCTCCCAACCATGACTAAAAATTGCCAAGTTTCTCACAGAAGCAACCGGAATCCCGAGATTTAACAAGTCAAGGCCACTGGATCAAGGGCAAGGGCATTCAATGGATGTATACGCAATGGTCAAGAATTCAACACAGAAAAATATAAACATGATGTGAATGAGTAACATTTTCTCGGGTTATATCTAATCTGCGAACGTCAAACTTGTTGCAGAGTGAGGCGACACATACCAGCTCCCAATCCATGACTAACAAATTTCGATTTTCTCACAGCAGCAGCCGGAAACCCGAGATTGAGCAAGTCAAGGCAATTGGATCAGAGCCGAGCAAGGGCATTCAATGGGTGTATACGCAATGGGCAAGAATTCAACACAGACAAATATAAACATGATGCGAATGAGTAACATTTTCTCAGGTTATATCTAACCTGCGAACGTCAAACTAGTTGCAGAGTGAGGCGACACATACCAGCTCCCAACCATGACTAAAAATTGCCAAGTTCCTCACAGAAGCAGCCGAAAACCCGAGATTTAGCAAGTTAAGGCAATTGGATCAGAGCCGAGCAAGGGCATTCAATGGGTGTATACGCAATGGGCAAAAATTCAACACAGAAAAATATAAACATGATGCGAATGAGTAACAGTTTATCGTGTTATATCTAACCTGCAAACGTCAAATTGTTGCAGAGTGAGGCGACACATACCAGCTCCCAATCCATGACTGAAAATTGACAAGTTTCTCACAGAAGCAACCGGAATCCCGAGATTTAACAAGTCAAGACCACTGGATCAAGGGCAAGGGTATTCAATGGGTGTATATGCAATGGGCAAGAATTCAACACAGACAAATATAAACATGATGCGAATGAGTAACAGTTTATCGTGTTATATCTAACCTGCAAACGTCAAATTGTTGCAGAGTGAGGCGACACATACCAGCTCCCAATCCATGACTGAAAATTGACAAGTTTCTCACAGAAGCAACCGGAATCCCGAGATTTAACAAGTCAAGACCACTGGATCAAGGGCAAGGGCATTCAATGGATGTATACGCAATGGTCAAGAATTCAACACAGAAAAATATAAACATGATGCGAATGAGTAACATTTTCTCGGGTTATATCTAATCTGCGAACGTCAAACTTGTTGCAGAGTGAGGCGACACATACCAGCTCCCAATCTATGACAAAAAAATTGCCAAGTTTCTCACAGAAGCAGCCGGAAACCAGAGATTTAGCAAGTTAAGGCAATTGGATCAGAGCCGAGCAAGGGCATTCAATGGGTGTATACGCAATGGGCAATAATTCAACACAGAAAAATATCAACATGATGCGAATGAGTAACAGTTTCTCGTGTTATATATAACCTGCAAACGTCAAATTGTTGCAGAGTGAGGCGACACATACCAGCTCCCAACCATGACTGAAAATTGACAAGTTTCTCACAGAAGCAACCGGAATCCCGAGATTTAACAAGTCAAGGCCACTGGATCAAGGGCAAGGGTATTCAATGGGTGTATACGCAATTGGCAAGATTTCAACACAGACAAATATAAACATGGTGCGAATGAGTAACATTTTCTAGGGTTCTATATAATCTGCGAACGTCAAACTTGTTGCAGAGTGAGGCGACACATACCAGCTCCCAATCCATGACTAAACATTGCCGAGTTTCTCACAGAAGCAACCGGAATCCCGAGAATTAACAAGTCAAGGCCACTGGATCAAGGGCAAGGGCATTTAATGGATGTATACGAAAAGGTCAAGAATTCAACACAGACAAATATAAACATGATGCGAATGAGTAACATTTTCCCGGGTTATATCTAATCTGCGAACGTCAAACTTGTTGCAGAGTGAGGCGACACATACCAGCTTCCAATCTATGACAAAAAATTGCCAAGTTTCTCACAGAAGCAGCCGGAAACCAGAGATTTAGCAAGTTAAGGCAATTGGATCAGAGCCGAGCAAGGGCATTCAATGGGTGTATACGCAATGGGCAAGAATTCAACACAGACAAATATAAACATGGTGCGAATGAGTACATTTTCTCGGGTTCTATCTAATCTGCGAATGTCAAACTTGTTACAGAGTGAGGCGACACATACCAGCTCCCAATCCATGACTAAACATTGCCGAGTTTCTCACAGCAGCATCCGGAAACCCGAGATTGAGCAAGTCAAGGCCATTGGATCAGAGCCGAGCAAGGGCATTAAATGGGTGTATACGCAATGGGCAAGAATTCAACACAGAAAAATATAAACATGATGCGAATGAGTAACATTTTCTCGGGTTATATCTAACCTGCGAACGTCAAACTAGTTGCAGAGTGAGGCGACACATACCAGCTCCCAACCATGACAAAAATTGCCAAGTTTCTCACAGAAGCAGCCGGAAACCCGAGATTTAGCAAGTTAACGCCATTGGATCAGAGCCGAGCAAGGGCATTCAATGGGTGTATACGCAATGGGCAAGAATTCAACACAGAAAAATATAAACATGATGCGAATGAGTAACATTTTCTCAGGTTATATCTAACCTGCGACCGTCAAACTTGTTGCAGAGTGAGACGACACATACTAGCTCCCAATCCATGACTAAAAAGTGACAAGTTTCTCACAGAAGCAACCGGAATCCAGAGATTTCACAAGTCAAGGCCACTGGATCAAGGGCAAGGGCATTCAATGGATGTATACACAATGGTCAATAATTCAACACAGAAAAATATAAACATGATGCGAATGAGTAACATTTTCTCGGGTTATATCTAATCTGCGAACGTCAAACTTGTTGAAGAGTCAGTCGACACATACGAGCTCCAATTCTTAACTAAACATTGCCAAGATTCCCACAGAAGCAACCGAAATCCTGATATTTAACAAGTCAAGGCCATTGGATCAGAGCCGAGCAAGCGCATTCAATGGGTGTATACGCACTGGGTAAGAATTCAACACAACACAATTTAAACATGATGCGAATGAGTAACATTTTATCGGGTTATATCTAACCTGCGAACGTCAAACTTGTTGCAGAATGAGGCGACACATACCAGCTGCCAATCCATGACTAAAAATTGCCGAGTTTCTCACAGCAGCAGCCGGAAACCCGAGATTGAGCAAGTCAAGGCCATTGGATCAGAGCCGAGCAAGGGCATTCAATGGGTGTATGCGCAATGGGCAAGAATTCAACACAGAAAAATATAAACATGATGCGAATGAGTAACATTTTCTCGGGTTATATCTAACCTGCGAACGTCAAACTAGTTGCAGAGTGAGGCGACACATACCAGCTCCCAATCCATGACTAAAAATTGCCAAGTTTCTCACAGAAGCAGCCGGAAACCCGAGATTTAGCAAGTTAAGGCCATTGGATCAGAGCCGAGCAAGGGCATTGAATGGGTGTATACGCAATGGGCAAGAATTCAACACAGAAACATATAAACATGATGCGAATGAGTAACATTTTCTCGGGTTATATCTAACCTCCAACGTCAAACATTGCCAAGTTTCCCACAGAAGCAACCGAAATCCTGAGATTTAACAAGTCAAGGCCACTGAATCAGAGCCGAGCAAGGGCATTCAATGGGTGTATACGCAGTGGGTAAGAATTCAACACAAAACAATTTAAACATGTTGCGAATGAGTAACATTTTATCGGGTTATATCTAACCTGCGAACGTCAAACTTTTTGCAGAGTTAGACGACACATACCAGCTCCCAACCATGACTAAAAATTGCCAAGTTTCTCACAGAAGCAGCCGGAAAACCGAGATTTAGCAAGTTAAGGCCATTGGATCAGAGCCGAGCAAGGGCATTCAATGGGTGTATACGCAATGGGCAAGAACTCAACACATAAAAATATAAACATGATGCGAATGAGTATCCGTTTTCTCGGGTTATATCCAACCTGCGAACGTCAAACTTGTTGAAGAGTCAGTCGACACATACAAGCTCCAATTCTTAGCTAAACATTGCCAAGTTTCCCACAGAAGCAACCGGAATCCTGAGATTTAACAAGTCAAGGCCTCTGGATCAGAGTCGATCAAGGGCATTCAATGGGTGTATACGCAATGGGCAAGAATTCAACACAGAAAAATATAAACATGATGCGAATGAGTAACAGTTTTTCGTGTTATATCTAAACTGCAAACGTCAAATTGTTGCAGAGTGAGGCGACACATACCAGCTCCCAATCCGTGACTGAAAATTGACAAGTTTCTCACAGAAGCAACCGGAATCTCGAGATTTAACAAGTCAAGGCCACTGGATCAAGGGCAAGGGCATTCAATGGATGTATACACAATGGTCAATAATTCAACACAGAAAAATATAAACATGATGCGAATAAGTAACATTTTTTCGGGTTATATCTAATCTGCGAACGTCAAACTTGTTGAAGAGTCAGTCGACACATACGAGCTCCAATTCTTAACTAAACATTGCCAAGTTTCCCACAGAAGCAACCGGAATCCTGATATTTAACAAGTCAAGGCCACTGGATCAGAGCCGAGCAAGGGCATTCAATGGGTGTATACGCACTGGGTAAGAATTCAACACAAAAACATTTAAACATGAGGCGAATGAGTAACATTTTCTCGGGTTATATCTAACCTGCGAACGTCAAACTTGTTGCAGAGTGAGACGACACATACTAGCTCCCAATCCATGACTAACAATTGACAAGTTTCTCACAGAAGCAACCGGAATCCAGAGATTTAACAAGTCAAGGCCACTGGATCAGAGCCGAGCAAGGGCATTCAATGGGTGTACTGTATACGCACTGGGTAAGAATTCAACACAGAAACATATAAACATGATGCGAATGAGTAACCGTTTTCTCGGGTTATATCCAACCTGCGAACGTCAAACTTTTTGAAGAGTTAGTCGACACATACGAGCTCCAATTCTTGACTAAATATTGCCAAGTTTCCCACAGAAGCAACCGGAATTCTGAGATTTAACAAGTCAAGGCCACTGGATCAGAGCCGAGCAAGGGCATTCAATGGGTGTATACGCACTGGGTAAGAATTCAACACAAAACAATTTAAACATGATGCGAATGAGTAACATTTTCTCGGGTTATATCTAACCTGCGAACGTCAAACTTGTTGCAGAGTGAGGAGACACATACCAGCTCCCAATCCATGACTACAAATTGCCAAGTTTCTCACAGAAGCAGCCGGAAACCTGAGATTTAGCAAGGTAAGGCCATTGGATCAGAGCCGAGCAAGGGCATTCAATGGGTGTATACGCAATGGGCAAGAACTCAACACATAAAAATATAAACATGATGCGCATGAGTAACCGTTTTCTCGGGTTATATCCAACCTGCGAACGTCAAACTTGTTGAAGAGTCAGTCGACACATACAAGCTCCAATTCTTAGCTAAACATTGCCAAGTTTCCCACAGAAGCAACCGGAATCCTGAGATTTAACAAGTCAAGGCCTCTGGATCAGAGCCGAGCAAGGGCATTCAATGGGTGTATACGCAATGGGCAAGAATTCAACACAGACAAATATAAACATGGTGCGAATGAGTAACATTTTCTCGGGTTCTATCTAATCTGCGAACGTCAAACTTGTTACAGAGTGAGGCGACACATACCAGCTCCCAATCCATGACTGAAAATTGACAAGTTTCTCACAGAAGCAACCGGAATCCCGATAATTAACAAGTCAAGGCCACTGGATCAAGGGCAAGGGCATTCAATGGATGTATACGCAATGGTCAAGAATTCAACACAGAAAAATATAAACATGATGCGAATGAGTAACATTTTCTCGGGTTATATCTAATCTGCGAACGTCAAACTTGTTGCAGAGTGAGGCGACACATACCAGCTCCCAATCTATGACAAAAAAATTGCCAAGTTTCTCACAGAAGCAGCCGGAAACCAGAGATTTAGCAAGTTAAGGCAATTGGATCAGAGCCGAGCAAGGGCATTCAATGGGTGTATACGCAATGGGCAATAATTCAACACAGAAAAATATCAACATGATGCGAATGAGTAACAGTTTCTCGTGTTATATATAACCTGCAAACGTCAAATTGTTGCAGAGTGAGGCGACACATACCAGCTCCCAACCATGACTGAAAATTAACAAGTTTCTCACAGAAGCAACCGGAATGTCGAGATTTAACAAGTCAAGGCCACTGGAACAAGGGCAAGGGTATTCAATGGGTGTATACGCAATGGGCAAGAATTCAACACAGACAAATATAAACATGGTGCGAATGAGTAACATTTTCTCGGGTTCTATCTAATCTGCGAACGTCAAACTTGTTGCAGAGTGAGGCGACACATACCAGCTCCCAATCCATGACTAAACATTGCCGAGTTTCTCACAGCAGCAGCCGGAAACCCGAGATTGAGCAAGTCAAGGCCATTGGATCAGAGCCGAGCAAGGGCATTCAATGGGTGTATACGCAATGGGCGAGAATTCAACACAGAAAAATATAAACATGATGCGAATGAGTAACATTTTCTCGGGTTATATCTAACCTGCGAACGTCAAACTAGTTGCAGAGTGAGGCGACACATACCAGCTCCCAACCATGACAAAAATTGCTAAGTTTCTCACAGAAGCAGCCGGAAACCCGAGATTTAGCAAGTTAACGCCATTGGATCAGAGCAGAGCAAGGGCATTCAATGGGTGTATACGCAATGGGCAAGAATTCAACACAGAAAAATATAAACATGATGCGAATGAGTAACATTTTCTCGGGTTATATCTAACCTGCGAACGTCAAACTAGTTGCAGAGTGAGGCGACACATACCAGCTCCCAACCATGACTAAAAATTGCCAAGTTTCTCACAGAAGCAACCGGAATCCCGAGATTTAACAAGTCAAGGCCACTGGATCAAGGGCAAGGGCATTCAATGGATGTATACGCAATGGTCAAGAATTCAACACAGAAAAATATAAACATGATGTGAATGAGTAACATTTTCTCGGGTTCTATCTAATCTGCGAACGTCAAACTTGTTACAGAGTGAGGCGACACATACCAGCTCCCAATCCATGACTGAAAATTGACAAGTTTCTCACAGAAGCAACCGGAATCCCGATAATTAACAAGTCAAGGCCACTGGATCAAGGGCAAGGGCATTCAATGGATGTATACGCAATGGTCAAGAATTCAACACAGAAAAATATAAACATGATGCGAATGAGTAACATTTTCTCGGGTTATATCTAATCTGCGAACGTCAAACTTGTTGCAGAGTGAGGCGACACATACCAGCTCCCAATCTATGACAAAAAAATTGCCAAGTTTCTCACAGAAGCAGCCGGAAACCAGAGATTTAGCAAGTTAAGGCAATTGAATCAGAGCCGAGCAAGGGCATTCAATGGGTGTATACGCAATGGGCAATAATTCAACACAGAAAAATATCAACATGATGCGAATGAGTAACAGTTTCTCGTGTTATATATAACCTGCAAACGTCAAATTGTTGCAGAGTGAGGCGACACATACCAGCTCCCAACCATGACTGAAAATTGACAAGTTTCTCACAGAAGCAACCGGAATCCCGAGATTTAACAAGTCAAGGCCACTGGATCAAGGGCAAGGGTATTCAATGGGTGTATACGCAATGGGCAAGAATTCAACACAGACAAATATAAACATGGTGCGAATGAGTAACATTTTCTCGGGTTCTATCTAATCTGCGAACGTCAAACTTGTTGCAGAGTGAGGCGACACATACCAGCTCCCAATCCATGACTAAACATTGCCGAGTTTCTCACAGCAGCAGCCGGAAACCCGAGATTGAGCAAGTCAAGGCCATTGGATCAGAGCCGAGCAAGGGCATTCAATGGGTGTATACGCAATGGGCAAGAATTCAACACAGAAAAATATCAACATGATGCGAATGAGTAACAGTTTCTCGTGTTATATCTAATCTGCGAACGTCAAACTTGTTACAGAGTGAGGCGACACATACCAGCTCCCAATCCATGACTGAAAATTGACAAGTTTCTCACAGAAGCAACCGGAATCCCGAGAATTAACAAGTCAAGGCCACTGGATCAAGGGCAAGGGCATTCAATGGATGTATACGAAAAGGTCAATAATTCAACACAGAAAAATATAAACATGATGCGAATGAGTAACATTTTCTCGGGTTATATCTAATCTGCGAACGTCAAACTTGTTGCAGAGTGAGGCGACACATACCAGCTTCCAATCTATGACAAAAAATTTCCAAGTTTCTCACAGAAGCAGCCGGAAACCAGAGATTTAGCAAGTTAAGGCAATTGGATCAGAGCCGAGCAAGGGCATTCAATGGGTGTATACGCAAGGGGCAATAATTCAACACAGAAAAATATCAACATGATGCGAATGAGTAACAGTTTCTCGTGTTATATATAACCTGCAAACGTCAAATTGTTGCAGAGTGAGGCGACACATACCAGCTCCCAACCATGACTGAAAATTGACAAGTTTCTCACAGAAGCAACCGGAATCCCGAGATTTAACAAGTCAAGGCCACTGGATCAAGGGCAAGGGTATTCAATGGGTGTATACGCAATGGGCAAGAATTCAACACAGACAAATATAAACATGGTGCGAATGAGTAACATTTTCTCGGATTCTATCTAATCTGCGAATGTCAAACTTGTTACAGAGTGAGGCGACACATACCAGCTCCCAATCCATGACTAAACATTGCCGAGTTTCTCACAGCAGCATCCGGAAACCCGAGATTGAGCAAGTCAAGGCCATTGGATCAGAGCCGAGCAAGGGCATTCAATGGGTGTATACGCAATGGGCGAGAATTCAACACAGAAAAATATAAACATGATGCGAATGAGTAACATTTTCTCGGGTTATATCTAACCTGCGAACGTCAAACTAGTTGCAGAGTGAGGCGACACATACCAGCTCCCAACCATGACAAAAATTGCCAAGTTTCTCACAGAAGCAGCCGGAAACCCGAGATTTAGCAAGTTAACGCCATTGGATCAGAGCCGAGCAAGGGCATTCAATGGGTGTATACGCAATGGGCAAGAATTCAACACAGAAAAATATAAACATGATGCGAATGAGTAACATTTTCTCAGGTTATATCTAACCTGCGACCGTCAAACTTGTTGCAGAGTGAGGCGACACATACTAGCTCCCAATCCATGACTAAAAAGTGACAAGTTTCTCACAGAAGCAACCGGAATCCAGAGATTTCACAAGTCAAGGCCACCTTATCAGAGCCGAGCAAGGGCATTCAATGGGTGTATACGCACTGGGTAAGAATTCAACACAGAAAAATATAAACATGATGCGAATGAGTAACATTTTCTCGGGTTATATCTAACCTGCAAACGTCAAAATGTTGCATAGTGAGGCTACACATATCAGCTCCCAATCTATGACTAAAAATTTACAAGTTTCTCACAGAAGCAGCCGGAAACCCGAGATTTAGCAAGTTAAGGCCATTGGATCAGAGCCGAGCAAGGGCATTCAATGAGTGTATACGCAATGGGCAAGAATTCAACACAGAAAAATATAAACATGATGCGAATGAGTAACATTTTTTCGGGTTATATTTAATCTGCGAACGTCAAACTTGTTGAAGAGTCAGTCGACACATACGAGCTCCAATTCTTAACTAAACATTGCCAAGTTTCCCACAGAAGCAACCGGAATCCTGATATTTAACAAGTCAAGGCCACTGGATCAGAGCCGAGCAAGGGCATTCAATGGGTGTATACGCACTGGGTAAGAATTCAACACAAAAACATTTAAACATGAGGCGAATGAGTAACATTTTCTCGGGTTATATCTAACCTGCGAACGTCAAACTTGTTGAAGAGTCAGTCGACACATACAAGCTCCAATTCTTAGCTAAACATTGCCAAGTTTCCTACAGAAGCAACCGGAATCCTGAGATTTAACAAGTCAAGGCCTCTGGATCAGAGTCGATCAAGGGCATTCAATGGGTGTATACGCAATGGGCAAGAATTCAACACAGAAAAATATAAACATGATGCGAATGAGTAACAGTTTTTCGTGTTATATCTAAACTGCAAACGTCAAATTGTTGCAGAGTGAGGCGACACATACCAGCTCCCAATCCGTGACTGAAAATTGACAAGTTTCTCACAGAAGCAACCGGAATCCCGAGATTTAACAAGTCAAGGCCACTGGATCAAGGGCAAGGGCATTCAATGGATGTATACACAATGGTCAAGAATTCAACACAGAAAAATATAAACATGATGCGAATGAGTAACCGTTTTCTCGGGTTATATCCAACCTGCGAACGTCAAACTTTTTGAAGAGTTAGTCGACACATACGAGCTCCAATTCTTGACTAAATATTGCCAAGTTTCCCACAGAAGCAACCGGAATCCTGAGATTTAACAAGTCAAGGCCACTGGATCAGAGCCGAGCAAGGGCATTCAATGGGTGTATACGCACTGGGTAAGAATTCAACACAAAACAATTTAAACATGATGCGAATGAGTAACATTTTATCGGGTTATATCTAACCTGCGAACGTCAAACTTGTTGCAGAGTGAGGAGACACATACCAGCTCCCAATCCATGACTACAAATTGCCAAGTTTCTCACAGAAGCAGCCGGAAACCTGAGATTTAGCAAGTTAAGGCCATTGGATCAGAGCCGAGCAAGGGCATTCAATGAGTGTATACGCAATGGGCAAGAATTCAACACAGAAAAATATAAACATGATGCGAATGAGTAACAGTTTTTCGTGTTATATCTAACCTGCAAACGTCAAATTGTTGCAAAATGAGGCGACACATACCAGCTGCCAATCCATGACTAAAAATTGCCGAGTTTCTCACAGCAGCAGCCGGAAACCCGAGATTGAGCAAGTCAAGGCCATTGGATCAGAGCCGAGCAAGGGCATTCAATGGGTGTATACGCAATGGGCAAGAATTCAACACAGAAAAATATCAACATGATGCGAATGAGTAACAGTTTTTCGTGTTATATCTAACCTGCAAACGTCAAATTGTTGCAAAATGAGGAGACACATACCAGCTGCCAATCCATGACTGAAAATTGACAAGTTTCTCACAGAAGCAACCGGAATCCCGAGATTTAACAAGTCAAGGCCACTGGATCAAGGGCAAGGGCATTCAATGGATGTATACACAATGGTCAATAATTCAACACAGAAAAATATAAACATGATGCGAATAAGTAACATTTTTTCGGGTTATATCTAATCTGCGAACGTCAAACTTGTTGAAGAGTCAGTCGGCACATACGAGCTCCAATTCTTAACTAAACATTGCCAAGTTTCCCACAGAAGCAACCGGAATCCTGATATTTAACAAGTCAAGGCCACTGGATCAGAGCCGAGCAAGGGCATTCAGTGGGTGTATACGCACTGGGTAAGAATTCAACACAAAAACATTTAAACATGAGGCGAATGAGTAACATTTTCTCGGGTTATATCTAACCTGCGAACGTCAAACTTGTTGCAGAGTGAGACGACACATACTAGCTCCCAATCCATGACTAACAATTGACAAGTTTCTCACAGAAGCAACCGGAATCCAGAGATTTAACAAGTCAAGGCCACTGGATCAGAGCCGAGCAAGGGCATTCAATGGGTGTACTGTATACGCACTGGGTAAGAATTCAACACAGAAAAATATAAACATGATGCGAATGAGTAACCGTTTTCTCGGGTTATATCCAACCTGCGAACGTCAACCTTTTGGAAGAGTTAGTCGACACATACGAGCTCCAATTCTTGACTAAATATTGCCAAGTTTCCCACAGAAGCAACCGGAATCCTGAGATTTAACAAGTCAAGGCCACTGGATCAGAGCCGAGCAAGGGCATTCAATGGGTGTATACGCACTGGGTAAGAATTCAACACAAAACAATTTAAACATGATGCGAATGAGTAACATTTTATCGGGTTATATCTAACCTGCGAACGTCAAACTTGTTGCAGAGTGAGGAGACACATACCAGCTCCCAATCCATGACTACAAATTGCCAAGTTTCTCACAGAAGCAGCCGGAAACCTGAGATTTAGCAAGTTAAGGCCATTGGATCAGAGCCGAGCAAGGGCATTCAATGAGTGTATACGCAATGGGCAAGAATTCAACACAGAAAAATATAAACATGATGCGAATGAGTAACAGTTTTTCGTGTTATATCTAACCTGCAAACGTCAAATTGTTGCAAAATGAGGCGACACATACCAGCTGCCAATCCATGACTAAAAATTGCCGAGTTTCTCACAGCAGCAGCCGGAAACCCGAGATTGAGCAAGTCAAGGCCATTGGATCAGAGCCGAGCAAGGGCATTCAATGGGTGTATACGCAATGGGCAAGAACTCAACACATAAAAATATAAACATGATGCGAATGAGTAACCGTTTTCTCGGGTTATATCCAACCTGCGAACGTCAAACTTGTTGAAGAGTCAGTCGACACATACAAGCTCCAATTCTTAGCTAAACATTGCCAAGTTTCCCACAGAAGCAACCGGAATCCTGAGATTTAACAAGTCAAGGCCTCTGGATCAGAGCCGAGCAAGGGCATTCAATGGGTGTATACGCAATGGGCAAGAATTCAACACAGAAAAATATAAACATGATGCGAATGAGTAACAGTTTTTCGTGTTATATCTAACCTGCGAACGTCAAACTTGTTGCAGAGTGAGGAGACACATACCAGCTCCCAATCCATGACTACAAATTGCCAAGTTTCTCACAGAAGCAGCCGGAAACCTGAGATTTAGCAAGTTAAGGCCATTGGATCAGAGCCGAGCAAGGGCATTCAATGAGTGTATACGCAATGGGCAAGAATTCAACACAGAAAAATATAAACATGATGCGAATGAGTAACAGTTTTTCGTGTTATATCTAACCTGCAAACGTCAAATTGTTGCAAAATGAGGCGACACATACCAGCTGCCAATCCATGACTAAAAATTGCCGAGTTTCTCACAGCAGCAGCCGGAAACCCGAGATTGAGCAAGTCAAGGCCATTGGATCAGAGCCGAGCAAGGGCATTCAATGGGTGTATACGCAATGGGCAAGAATTCAACACAGAAAAATATCAACATGATGCGAATGAGTAACAGTTTTTCGTGTTATATCTAACCTGCAAACGTCAAATTGTTGCAAAATGAGGCGACACATACCAGCTGCCAATCCATGACTGAAAATTGACAAGTTTCTCACAGAAGCAACCGGAATCCCGAGATTTAACAAGTCAAGGCCACTGGATCAAGGGCAAGGGCATTCAATGGATGTATACACAATGGTCAATAATTCAACACAGAAAAATATAAACATGATGCGAATAAGTAACATTTTTTCGGGTTATATCTAATCTGCGAACGTCAAACTTGTTGAAGAGTCAGTCGACACATACGAGCTCCAATTCTTAACTAAACATTGCCAAGTTTCCCACAGAAGCAACCGGAATCCTGATATTTAACAAGTCAAGGCCACTGGATCAGAGCCGAGCAAGGGCATTCAATGGGTGTATACGCACTGGGTAAGAATTCAACACAAAAACATTTAAACATGAGGCGAATGAGTAACATTTTCTCGGGTTATATCTAACCTGCGAACGTCAAACTTGTTGCAGAGTGAGACGACACATACTAGCTCCCAATCCATGACTAACAATTGACAAGTTTCTCACAGCAGCAGCCGGAAACCCGAGATTGAGCAAGTCAAGGCCATTGGATCAGAGCCGAGCAAGGGCATTCAATGGGTGTATACGCAATGGGCAAGAACTCAACACATAAAAATATAAACATGATGCGAATGAGTAACCGTTTTCTCGGGTTATATCCAACCTGCGAACGTCAAACTTGTTGAAGAGTCAGTCGACACATACAAGCTCCAATTCTTAGCTAAACATTGCCAAGTTTCCCACAGAAGCAACCGGAATCCTGAGATTTAACAAGTCAAGGCCTCTGGATCAGAGCCGAGCAAGGGCATTCAATGGGTGTATACGCAATGGGCAAGAATTCAACACAGAAAAATATAAACATGATGCGAATGAGTAACAGTTTTTTGTGTTATATCTAAACTGCAAACGTCAAATTGTTGCAGAGTGAGGCGACACATACCAGCTCCCAATCCGTGACTGAAAATTGACAAGTTTCTCAAGGAAGCAACCGGAATCCCGAGATTTAACAAGTCAAGGCCACTGGATCAAGGGCAAAGGCATTCAATGGATGTATACACAATGGTCAATAATTCAACACAGAAAAATATAAACATGATGCGAATGAGTAACAGTTTTTCGGGTTATATCTAATCTGCGAACGTCAAACGTGTTGAAGAGTCAGTCGACACATACGAGCTCCAATTCTTAACTAAACATTGCCAAGTTTCCCACAGAAGCAACCGGAATCCTGATATTGAACAAGTCAAGGCCACTGGATCAGAGCCGAGCAAGGGCATTCAATGGGTGTATACGCACTGGGTAAGAATTCAACACAAAAACATTTAAACATGAGGCGAATGAGTAACATTTTCTCGGGTTATATCTAACCTGCGAACGTCAAACTTGTTGCAGAGTGAGACGACACATACTAGCTCCCAATCCATGACTAACAATTGACAAGTTTCTCACAGAAGCAACCGGAATCCAGAGATTGAACAAGTCAAGGCCACTGGATCAGAGCCGAGCAAGGGCATTCAATGGGTGTACTGTATACGCACTGGGTAAGAATTCAACACAGACAAATATAAACATGATGCGAATGAGTAACAGTTTCTCGGGTTATATCTAACCTGCAAATGTCAAATTGTTGCAGAGTGAGGCGACACATACCAGCTCCCAATCTATGACTAACAATTGACAAGTTTCTCACAGAAGCAGTCGGAAACCCGAGATTTAGCAAGTTAACGCTATTGGATCGGAGCCGAGCAAGGGCATTTAATGGGTGTATACGCAATAAGCAAGAATTCAACACATACAAATATAAACATGATGCGAATGATTAACTTTTTCTCGGGTTATATCTAACCTGCAAACGTCAAATTGTTGCAGAGTGAGGCGACACATACCAGCTCCCAATCCATGACTAACAATTTACAAGTTTCCCACAGAAGCAACCGGAATCCTGAGATTTAGCAAGTTAAGGCCATTGGATCAGAGCCGAGCAAGGGCATTCAATGAGTGTATACGCAATGGGCAAGAATTCAACACAGAAAAATATAAACATGATGCGAATGAGTAACAGTTTTTCGTGTTATATCTAACCTGCAAACGTCAAATTGTTGCAGAATGAGGCGACACATACCAGCTGCCAATCCATGACTAAAAATTGCCGAGTTTCTCACAGCAGCAGCCGGAAACCCGAGATTGAGCAAGTCAAGGCCATTGGATCAGAGCCGAGCAAGGGCATTCAATGGGTGTATACGCAATAGGCATGAATTCAACACATACAAATATAAACATGATGCGAATGAGTAACATTTTCTCGGGTTATATCTAACCTGCGAACGTCAAACTAGTTGCAGAGTGAGGCGACACATACCAGCTCCCAACCATGACTAAAAATTGCCAAGTTTCTTACAGAAGCAGCCGGAAACCAGAGATTTAGCAAGTCAACCCACTGGATCAGAGCCGAACAAGGGCATTCAATGGGTGTATACGCAATGGGCAAGAATTCAACACAGAAAAATATAAACATGATGCGAATGAGTAACAGTTTCTCGTGTTATATCTAACCTGCGAACGTCAAACTAGTTGCAGAATGAGGCGACACATACCAGCTCCCAATCCATGACTATAAATTGCCGAGTTTCTCACAGCACCAGCCGGAAACCCGAGATTGATCAAGTAAAGGCCATTGGATCAGAGCCGAGCAAGGGCATTCAATGCGTGTATACGCAATAGGCAAGAATTCAACACATACAAATATAAACATGAAGCGAATGAGTAATTTTTTCTCGGGTTATATCTAATCTGCGAACGTCAAACTTGTTGCAGAGTGAGGCGACACATACCAGCTCCCAATCCATGACAAAAAATTGCCGAGTTTCTCACAGCAGCAGCCGGAAACCCGAGATTTAGCACGTCAAGGCCATTGGATCAGAGCCGAGCAAGGGCATTCAATGAGTGTATACGCAATGGGCAAGAATTCAATACAGAAAAATATAAACATGATGCGAATGAGTAACAGTTTCTCGGGTTATATCTAACCTGCAAACGTCAAATTGTTGCAGAGTGAGGCGACACATACCAGCTCCCAATCTATGACTAACAATTGACAAGTTTCTCACAGAAGCAGTCGGAAACCCGAGATTTAGCAAGTTAACGCCATTGGATCGGAGCCGAGCAAGGGCATTCAATGGGTGTATACGCAATGGGCAAGAATTCAACACATAAAAATATAAACATGATGCGAATGAGTAACTTTTTCTCGGGTTATATCTAACCTGCAAACGTCAAATTGTTGCAGAGTGAGGCGACACATACCAGCTCCCAATCCATGTCTAAAAATTGACAAGTTTCTCACAGAAGCAGCCGGAAACCCGAGATTTAGCAAGTTAAGGTCATTGGATCAGAGCCGAGCAAGGGCATTCAATGAGTGTATACGCAATGGGCAAGAATTCAACACAGAAAAATATAAACATGATGCGAATGAGTAACTGTTTCTCGGGTTATATCTAACCTGCAAACGTCAAATTGTTGCAGAATGAGGCGACACATACCAGCTCCCAATCCATGACTAAAAATTGACAAGTTTCTCACAGCAGCAGCCGGAAACCCGAGATTGAGCAAGTCAAGGCCATTGGATAAGAGCCGAGCAAGGGCATTCAATGGGTGTATACGCAATAGGCAAGAATTCAACACAGACAAATATAAACATGATGCGAATGATTAACTTTTTCTCGGGTTATATCTAACCTGCAAACGTCAAATTGTTGCAGAGTGAGGCGACACATACCAGCTCCCAATCCATGACTAACAATTTACAAGTTTCCCACAGAAGCAACCGGAATCCTGAGATTTAGCAAGTTAAGGCCATTGGATCAGAGCCGAGCAAGGGCATTCAATGAGTGTATACGCAATGGGCAAGAATTCAATACAGAAAAATATAAACATGATGCGAATGAGTAACAGTTTCTCGGGTTATATCTAACCTGCAAACGTCAAATTGTTGCAGAGTGAGGCGACACATACCAGCTCCCAATCTATGACTAACAATTGACAAGTTTCTCACAGAAGCAGTCGGAAACCCGAGATTTAGCAAGTTAACGCCATTGGATCGGAGCCGAGCAAGGGCATTCAATGGGTGTATACGCAATGGGCAAGAATTCAACACATAAAAATATAAACATGATGCGAATGAGTAACTTTTTCTCGGGTTATATCTAACCTGCAAACGTCAAATTGTTGCAGAGTGAGGCGACACATACCAGCTCCCAATCCATGTCTAAAAATTGACAAGTTTCTCACAGAAGCAGCCGGAAACCCGAGATTTAGCAAGTTAAGGTCATTGGATCAGAGCCGAGCAAGGGCATTCAATGAGTGTATACGCAATGGGCAAGAATTCAACACAGAAAAATATAAACATGATGCGAATGAGTAACTGTTTCTCGGGTTATATCTAACCTGCAAACGTCAAATTGTTGCAGAATGAGGCGACACATACCAGCTCCCAATCCATGACTAAAAATTGACAAGTTTCTCACAGCAGCAGCCGGAAACCCGAGATTGAGCAAGTCAAGGCCATTGGATAAGAGCCGAGCAAGGGCATTCAATGGGTGTATACGCAATAGGCAAGAATTCAACACAGAAAAATATAAACATGATGCGAATGAGTAGCTTTTTCTCGGGTTATATCCAACCTGCAAACGTCAAATTGTTGCAGAGTGAGGCGACACATACCAGCTCCCAATCCATGTCTAAAAATTGACAAGTTTCTCACAGCAGCAGCCGGAAACCCGAGATTGAGCAAGTCAAGGCCATTGGATCAGAGCCGAGCAAGGGCATTCAATGGGTGTATACGCAATAGGCATGAATTCAACACATAAAAATATAAACATGATGCGAATGAGTAACTTTTTCTCGGGTTATATCCAACCTGCAAACGTCAAATTGTTGCAGAGTGAGGCGACACATACCAGCTCCCAATCCATGTCTAAAAATTGACAAGTTTCTCACAGCAGCAGCCGGAAACCCGAGATTGAGCAAGTCAAGGCCATTGGATCAGAGCCGAGCAAGGGCATTCAATGGGTGTACTGTATACGCACTGGGTAAGAATTCAACACAGAAAAATATAAACATGATGCGAATGAGTAACCGTTTTCTCGGGTTATATCCAACCTGCGAACGTCAAACTTTTGGAAGAGTTAGTCGACACATACGAGCTCCAATTCTTGACTAAATATTGCCAAGTTTCCCACAGAAGCAACCGGAATCCTGAGATTTAACAAGTCAAGGCCACTGGATCAGAGCCGAGCAAGGGCATTCAATGGATGTATACGCACTGGGTAAGAATTCAACACAAAACAATTTAAACATGATGCGAATGAGTAACATTTTATCGGGTTATATCTAACCTGCGAACGTCAAACTTGTTGCAGAGTGAGGAGACACATACCAGCTCCCAATCCATGACTACAAATTGCCAAGTTTCTCACAGAAGCAGCCGGAAACCTGAGATTTAGCAAGTTAAGGCCATTGGATCAGAGCCGAGCAAGGGCATTCAATGAGTGTATACGCAATGGGCAAGAATTCAACACAGAAAAATATAAACATGTTGCGAATGAGTAACAGTTTTTCGTGTTATATCTAACCTGCAAACGTCAAATTGTTGCAAAATGAGGCGACACATACCAGCTGCCAATCCATGACTAAAAATTGCCGAGTTTCTCACAGCAGCAGCCGGAAACCCGAGATTGAGCAAGTCAAGGCCATTGGATCAGAGCCGAGCAAGGGCATTCAATGGGTGTATACGCAATGGGCAAGAACTCAACACATAAAAATATAAACATGATGCGAATGAGTAACCGTTTTCTCGGGTTATATCCAACCTGCGAACGTCAAACTTGTTGAAGAGTCAGTCGACACATACAAGCTCCAATTCTTAGCTAAACATTGCCAAGTTTCCCACAGAAGCAACCGGAATCCTGAGATTTAACAAGTCAAGGCCTCTGGATCAGAGCCGAGCAAGGGCATTCAATGGGTGTATACGCAATGGGCAAGAATTCAACACAGAAAAATATAAACATGATGCGAATGAGTAACAGTTTTTCGTGTTATATCTAAACTGCAAACGTCAAATTGTTGCAGAGTGAGGCGACACATACCAGCTCCCAATCCGTGACTGAAAATTGACAAGTTTCTCAAGGAAGCAACCGGAATCCCGAGATTTAACAAGTCAAGGCCACTGGATCAAGGGCAAAGGCATTCAATGGATGTATACACAATGGTCAATAATTCAACACAGAAAAATATAAACATGATGCGAATGAGTAACATTTTTTCGGGTTATATCTAATCTGCGAACGTCAAACGTGTTGAAGAGTCAGTCGACACATACGAGCTCCAATTCTTAACTAAACATTGCCAAGTTTCCCACAGAAGCAACCGGAATCCTGATATTGAACAAGTCAAGGCCACTGGATCAGAGCCGAGCAAGGGCATTCAATGGGTGTATACGCACTGGGTAAGAATTCAACACAAAAACATTTAAACATGAGGCGAATGAGTAACATTTTCTCGGGTTATATCTAACCTGCGAACGTCAAACTTGTTGCAGAGTGAGACGACACATACTAGCTCCCAATCCATGACTAACAATTGACAAGTTTCTCACAGAAGCAACCGGAATCCAGAGATTGAACAAGTCAAGGCCACTGGATCAGAGCCGAGCAAGGGCATTCAATGGGTGTACTGTATACGCACTGGGTAAGAATTCAACACAGACAAATATAAACATGATGCGAATGAGTAACAGTTTCTCGGGTTATATCTAACCTGCAAACGTCAAATTGTTACAGAGTGAGGCGACACATACCAGCTCCCAATCTATGACTAACAATTGACAAGTTTCTCACAGAAGCAGTCGGAAACCCGAGATTTAGCAAGTTAACGCTATTGGATCGGAGCCGAGCAAGGGCATTCAATGAGTGTATACGCAATGGGCAAGAATTCAACACAGAAAAATATAAACATGATGCGAATGAGTAACAGTTTTTCGTGTTATATCTAACCTGCAAACGTCAAATTGTTGCAGAATGAGGCGACACATACCAGCTGCCAATCCATGACTAAAAATTGCCGAGTTTCTCACAGCAGCAGCCGGAAACCCGAGATTGAGCAAGTCAAGGCCATTGGATCAGAGCCGAGCAAGGGCATTCAATGGGTGTATACGCAATAGGCATGAATTCAACACATACAAATATAAACATGATGCGAATGAGTAACATTTTCTCGGGTTATATCTAACCTGCGAACGTCAAACTAGTTGCAGAGTGAGGCGACACATACCAGCTCCCAACCATGACTAAAAATTGCCAAGTTTCTTACAGAAGCAGCCGGAAACCAGAGATTTAGCAAGTCAACCCACTGGATCAGAGCCGAACAAGGGCATTCAATGGGTGTATACGCAATGGGCAAGAATTCAACACAGAAAAATATAAACATGATGCGAATGAGTAACAGTTTCTCGTGTTATATCTAACCTGCGAACGTCAAACTAGTTGCAGAATGAGGCGACACATACCAGCTCCCAATCCATGACTATAAATTGCCGAGTTTCTCACAGCACCAGCCGGAAACCCGAGATTGATCAAGTAAAGGCCATTGGATCAGAGCCGAGCAAGGGCATTCAATGCGTGTATACGCAATAGGCAAGAATTCAACACATACAAATATAAACATGATGCGAATGAGTAATTTTTTCTCGGGTTATATCTAATCTGCGAACGTCAAACTTGTTGCAGAGTGAGGCGACACATACCAGCTCCCAATCCATGACAAAAAATTGCCGAGTTTCTCACAGCAGCAGCCGGAAACCCGAGATTTAGCACGTCAAGGCCATTGGATCAGAGCCGAGCAAGGGCATTCAATGAGTGTATACGCAATGGGCAAGAATTCAATACAGAAAAATATAAACATGATGCGAATGAGTAACAGTTTCTCGGTTATATCTAACCTGCAAACGTCAAATTGTTGCAGAGTGAGGCGACACATACCAGCTCCCAATCTATGACTAACAATTGACAAGTTTCTCACAGAAGCAGTCGGAAACCCGAGATTTAGCAAGTTAACGCCATTGGATCGGAGCCGAGCAAGGGCATTCAATGGGTGTATACGCAATGGGCAAGAATTCAACACATAAAAATATAAACATGATGCGAATGAGTAACTTTTTCTCGGGTTATATCTAACCTGCAAACGTCAAATTGTTGCAGAGTGAGGCGACACATACCAGCTCCCAATCCATGTCTAAAAATTGACAAGTTTCTCACAGAAGCAGCCGGAAACCCGAGATTTAGCAAGTTAAGGTCATTGGATCAGAGCCGAGCAAGGGCATTCAATGAGTGTATACGCAATGGGCAAGAATTCAACACAGAAAAATATAAACATGATGCGAATGAGTAACTGTTTCTCGGGTTATATCTAACCTGCAAACGTCAAATTGTTGCAGAATGAGGCGACACATACCAGCTCCCAATCCATGACTAAAAATTGACAAGTTTCTCACAGCAGCAGCCGGAAACCCGAGATTGAGCAAGTCAAGGCCATTGGATAAGAGCCGAGCAAGGGCATTCAATGGGTGTATACGCAATAGGCAAGAATTCAACACAGAAAAATATAAACATGATGCGAATGAGTAGCTTTTTCTCGGGTTATATCCAACCTGCAAACGTCAAATTGTTGCAGAGTGAGGCGACACATACCAGCTCCCAATCCATGTCTAAAAATTGACAAGTTTCTCACAGCAGCAGCCGGAAACCCGAGATTGAGCAAGTCAAGGCCATTGGATCAGAGCCGAGCAAGGGCATTCAATGGGTGTATACGCAATAGGCATGAATTCAACACATAAAAATATAAACATGATGCGAATGAGTAACTTTTTCTCGGTTTATATCTAACCTGCAAATGTCAAACTAGTTGCAGAGTGAGGCGACACATACCAGCTCCCAACCATGACTAAAAATTGCCAAATTTCACACAGAAGCAGCCGGAAACCAGAGGTTTAGCAAGTTAAGGCCATTGGATCAGAGCCGAGCAAGGGCATTCAATGGGTGTATACGCAATAGGCAAGAATTCAACACAGAAAAATATAAACATGATGCGAATGAGTAACATTTTCTCGGGTTATATCTAACCTGCGAACGTCAAACTAGTTGCAGAGTGAGGCGACACATACCAGCTCCCAACCATGACTAAAAATTGCCGAGTTTCTCACAGCAGCAGCCGGAAACCCGAGATTGAGCAAGTCAAGGCCATTGGATCAGAGCCGAGCAAGGGCATTCAATGGGTGTATACGCACTGGGTAAGAATTCAACACAAAACAATTTAAACATGATGCGAATGAGTAACTGTTTCTCGGGTTATATCTAACCTGCGAACGTCAAACTTGTTGCAGAGTGAGGCGACACATACCAGCTCCCAATCCATGACTACAAATTGCCAAGTTTCTCACAGAAGCAGCCGGAAACCTGAGATTTAGCAAGTTAAGGCCATTGGATCAGAGCCGAGCAAGGGCATTCAATGAGTGTATACGCAATGGGCAAGAATTCAACACAGAAAAATATAAACATGATGCGAATGAGTAACAGTTTTTCGTGTTATATCTAACCTGCAAACGTCAAATTGTTGCAGAATGAGGCGACACATACCAGCTGCCAATCCATGACTAAAAATTGCCGAGTTTCTCACAGCAGCAGCCGGAAACCCGAGATTGAGCAAGTCAAGGCCATTGGATCAGAGCCGAGCAAGGGCATTCAATGGGTGTATACGCAATAGGCAAGAATTCAACACAGAAAAATATAAACATGATGCGAATGAGTAACATTTTCTCGTGTTATATCTAACCTGCAAACGTCAAATTGTTGCAGAATGAGGCGACACATACCAGCTGCCAATCCATGACTAAAAATTGCCGAGTTTCTCACAGCAGCAGCCGGAAACCCGAGATTGAGCAAGTCAAGGCCATTGGATCAGAGCCGAGCAAGGGCATTCAATGGGTGTATACGCAATAGGCATGAATTCAACACATACAAATATAAACATGATGCGAATGAGTAACATTTTCTCGGGTTATATCTAACCTGCGAACGTCAAACTAGTTGCAGAGTGAGGCGACACATACCAGCTCCCAACCATGACAAAAAATTGCCAAATTTCACACAGAAGCAGCCGGAAACCAGAGGTTTAGCAAGTTAAGGCCATTGGATCAGAGCCGAGCAAGGGCATTCAATGGGTGTATACGCAATAGGCAAGAATTCAACACAGAAAAATATAAACATGATGCGAATGAGTAACATTTTCTCGGGTTATATCTAACCTGCCAACGTCAAACTAGTTGCAGAATGAGGCGACACATACCAGCTCCCAATCCATGACTATAAATTGCCGAGTTTCTCACAGCACCAGCCGGAAACCCGAGATTGAGCAAGTAAAGGCCATTGAATCAGAGCCGAGCAAGGGCATTCAATGGGTGTATACGCAATAGGCAAGAATTCAACACATAAAAATATAAACATGATGCGAATGAGTAATTTTTTCTCGGGTTATATCTAATCTGCGAACGTCAAACTTGTTGCAGAGTGAGGCGACACATACCAGCTCCCAATCCATGACAAAAAATTGCCGAGTTTCTCACAGCAGCAGCCGGAAACCCGAGATTTAGCACGTCAAGGCCATTGGATCAGAGCCGAGCAAGGGCATTCAATGAGTGTATACGCAATGGGCAAGAATTCAATACAGAAAAATATAAACATGATGCGAATGAGTAACAGTTTCTCGGGTTATATCTAACCTGCAAACGTCAAATTGTTGCAGAGTGAGGCGACACATACCAGCTCCCAATCTATGACTAACAATTGACAAGTTTCTCACAGAAGCAGTCGGAAACCCGAGATTTAGCAAGTTAACGCCATTGGATCGGAGCCGAGCAAGGGCATTCAATGGGTGTATACGCAATGGGCAAGAATTCAACACATAAAAATATAAACATGATGCGAATGAGTAACTTTTTCTCGGGTTATATCTAACCTGCAAACGTCAAATTGTTGCAGAGTGAGGCGACACATACCAGCTCCCAATCCATGTCTAAAAATTGACAAGTTTCTCACAGAAGCAGCCGGAAACCCGAGATTTAGCAAGTTAAGGTCATTGGATCAGAGCCGAGCAAGGGCATTCAATGAGTGTATACGCAATGGGCAAGAATTGAACTCAGAAAAATATAAACATGATGCGAATGAGTAACAGTTTCTCGTGTTATATCTAACCTGCAAACGTCAAATTGTTGCAGAGTGAGGCGACACATACCAGCTCCCAATCCATGACTGAAAATTGACAAGTTTCTCACAGAAGCAACCGGAATCCCGAGATTTAACAAGTCAAGGCCACTGGATCAAGGGCAAGGGCATTCAATGGATGTATACGCAATGGTCAATAATTCAACACAGAAAAATATAAACATGATGCGAATGAGTAACTGTTTCTCGGGTTATATCTAACCTGCAAACGTCAAATTGTTGCAGAATGAGGCGACACATACCAGCTCCCAATCCATGACTAAAAATTGCCGAGTTTCTCACAGCAGCAGCCGGAAACCCGATATTGAGCAAGTCAAGGCCATTGGATCAGAGCCGAGCAAGGGCATTCAATGGGTGTATACGCAATAGGCAAGAATTCAACACATAAAAATATAAACATGATGCGAATGAGTAACTTTTTCTCGGGTTATATCTAACCTGCAAACGTCAAATTGTTGCAGAGTGAGGCGACACATACCAGCTCCCAATCCATGTCTAAAAATTGACAAGTTTCTCACAGCAGCAGCCGGAAACCCGAGATTGAGCAAGTCAAGGCCATTGGATCAGAGCCGAGCAAGGGCATTCAATGGGTGTATACGCAATAGGCATGAATTCAACACATAAAAATATAAACATGATGCGAATGAGTAACTTTTTCTCGGTTTATATCTAACCTGCAAATGTCAAACTAGTTGCAGAGTGAGGCGACACATACCAGCTCCCAACCATGACTAAAAATTGCCAAATTTCACACAGAAGCAGCCGGAAACCAGAGGTTTAGCAAGTTAAGGCCATTGGATCAGAGCCGAGCAAGGGCATTCAATGGGTGTATACGCAATAGGCAAGAATTCAACACAGAAAAATAGAAACATGATGCGAATGAGTAACATTTTCTCGGGTTATATCTAACCTGCGAACGTCAAACTAGTTGCAGAGTGAGGCGACACATACCAGCTCCCAACCATGACTAAAAATTGCCGAGTTTCTCACAGCAGCAGCCGGAAACCCGAAATTGAGCAAGTCAAGGCCATTGGATCAGAGCCGAGCAAGGGCATTCAATGGGTGTATACGCAATATGCAAGAATTCAACACAGAAAAATATAAACATGATGCGAATGAGTAACATTTTCTCGTGTTATATCTAACCTGCAAACGTCAAATTGTTGCAGAATGAGGCGACACATACCAGCTGCCAATCCATGACTAAAAATTGCCGAGTTTCTCACAGCAGCAGCCGGAAACCCGAGATTGAGCAAGTCAAGGCCATTGGATCAGAGCCGAGCAAGGGCATTCAATGGGTGTATACGCAATAGGCAAGAATTCAACACAGAAAAATATAAACATGATGCGAATGAGTAACATTTTATCGGGTTATATCTAACCTGCGAACGTCAAACTAGTTGCAGAGTGAGGCGACACATACCAGCTCCCAACCATGACTAAAAATTGCCAAGTTTCTCACAGAAGCAGCCGGAAACCAGAGATTTAGCAAGTCAACCCACTGGATCAGAGCCGAGCAAGGGCATTCAATGGGTGTATACGCAATGGGCAAGAATTCAACATAGAAAAATATAAACATGATGCGAATGAGTAACAGTTTATCGTGTTATATCTAACCTGCGAACGTCAAACTAGTTGCAGAGTGAGGCGACACATACCAGCTCACAACCATGACTAAAAATTGACAAGTTTCACACAGAAGCAGCCGGAAACCAGAGGTTTAGCAAGTTAAGGCCATTGGATCAGAGCCGAGCAAGGGCATTCAATGGGTGTATACGCAATAGGCAAGAATTCAACACAGAAAAATATAAACATGATGCGAATGAGTAACATTTTATCGGGTTATATCTAACCTGCGAACGTCAAACTAGTTGCAGAGTGAGGCGACACATACCAGCTCCCAACCATGACTAAAAATTGCCAAGTTTCTCACAGAAGCAGCCGGAAACCAAAGATTTAGCAAGTCAACCCACTGGATCAGAGCCGAACAAGGGCATTCAATGGGTGTATACGCAATGGGCAAGAATTCAACACAGAAAAATATAAACATGATGCGAATGAGTAACAGTTTCTCGTGTTATATCTAACCTGCGAACGTCAAACTAGTTGCAGAGTGAGGCGACACATACCAGCTCCCAATCCATGACTATAAATTGCCGAGTTTCTCACAGCACCAGCCGGAAACCCGAGATTGAGCAAGTCAAGGCCATTGGATCAGAGCCGAGCAAGGGCATTCAATGGGTGTATACGCAATAGGCAAGAATTCAACACTAAAAAATATAAACATGATGCGAATGAGTAACATTTTCTCGGGTTATATCTAATCTGCGAACGTCAAACTTGTTTCAGAGTGAGGCGACACATACCAGCTCCCAACCATGACTAAAAATTGCCAAGTTTCTTACAGAAGCAGCCGGAAACCAGAGATTTAGCAAGTCAACCCACTGGATCAGAGCCGAGCAAGGGCATTCAATGGGTGTATACGCAATGGGCAAGAATTCAACACAGAAAAATATAAACATGATGCGAATGAGTAACAGTTTCTCGTGTTATATCTAACCTGTGAACGTCAAACTAGTTGCAGAGTGAGGCGACACATACCAGCTCCCAATCCATGACTATAAATTGCCGAGTTTCTCACAGCACCAGCCGGAAACCCGAGATTGAGCAAGTAAAGGCCATTGGATCAGAGCCGAGCAAGGGCATTCAATGGGTGTATACGCAATAGGCAAGAATTCAACACATAAAAATATAAACATGATGCGAATGAGTAATTTTTTCTCGGGTTATATCTAATCTGCGAACGTCAAACTTGTTGCAGAGTGAGGCGACACATACCAGCTCCCAATCCATGACAAAAAATTGCCGAGTTTCTCACAGCAGCAGCCGGAAACCCGAGATTTAGCACGTCAAGGCCATTGGATCAGAGCCGAGCAAGGGCATTCAATGAGTGTATACGCAATGGGCAAGAATTCAATACAGAAAAATATAAACATGATGCGAATGAGTAACAGTTTCTCGGGTTATATCTAACCTGCAAACGTCAAATTGTTGCAGAGTGAGGCGACACATACCAGCTCCCAATCTATGACTAACAATTGACAAGTTTCTCACAGAAGCAGTCGGAAACCCGAGATTTAGCAAGTTAACGCCATTGGATCGGAGCCGAGCAAGGGCATTCAATGGGTGTATACGCAATGGGCAAGAATTAAACACATAACAATATAAACATGATGCGAATGAGTAACTTTTTCTCGGGTTATATCTAACCTGCAAACGTCAAATTGTTGCAGAGTGAGGCGACACATACCAGCTCCCAATCCATGTCTAAAAATTGACAAGTTTCTCACAGAAGCAGCCGGAAACCCGAGATTTAGCAAGTTAAGGTCATTGGATCAGAGCCGAGCAAGGGCATTCAATGAGTGTATACGCAATGGGCAAGAATTCAACTCAGAAAAATATAAACATGATGCGAATGAGTAATAGTTTCTCGTGTTATATCTAACCTGCAAACGCCAAATTGTTGCAGAGTGAGGCGACACATACCAGCTCCCAATCCATGACTGAAAATTGACAAGTTTCTCACAGAAGCAACCGGAATCCCGAAATTTAACAAGTCAAGGCCACTGGATCAAGGGCAAGGGCATTCAATGGATGTATACGCAATGGTCAATAATTCAACACAGAAAAATATAAACATGATGCGAATGAGTAACTGTTTCTCGGGTTATATCTAACCTGCAAACGTCAAATTGTTGCAGAATGAGGCGACACATACCAGCTCCCAATCCATGACTAAAAATTGCCGAGTTTCTCACAGCAGCAGCCGGAAACCCGAGATTGAGCAAGTCAAGGCCATTGGATCAGAGCCGAGCAAGGGCATTCAATGGGTGTATACGCAATAGGCAAGAATTCAACACAGAAAAATATAAACATGATGCGAATGAGTAGCTTTTTCTCGGGTTATATCTAACCTGCAAACGTCAAATTGTTGCAGAGTGAGGCGACACATACCAGCTCCCAATCCATGTCTAAAAATTGACAAGTTTCTCACAGCAGCAGCCGGAAACCCGAGATTGAGCAAGTCAAGGCCATTGGATCAGAGCCGAGCAAGGGCATTCAATGGGTGTATACGCAATAGGCATGAATTCAACACATAAAAATATAAACATGATGCGAATGAGTAACTTTTTCTCGGTTTATATCTAACCTGCAAATGTCAAACTAGTTGCAGAGTGAGGCGACACATACCAGCTCCCAACCATGACTAAAAATTGCCAAGTTTCACACAGAAGCAGCCGGAAACCAGAGGTTTAGCAAGTTAAGGCCATTGGATCAGAGCCGAGCAAGGGCATTCAATGGGTGTATACGCAATAGGCAAGAATTCAACACAGAAAAATATAAACATGATGCGAATGAGTAACATTTTCTCGGGTTATATCTAACCTGCGAACGTCGAACTTGTTGCAGAGTGAGGCGACACATACCAGCTCCCAACCATGACTAAAAATTGCCAAGTTTCTTACAGAAGCAGCCGGAAACCAGAGATTTAGCAAGTCAACCCACTGGATCAGAGCCGAGCAAGGGCATTCAATGGGTGTATACGCAATGGGCAAGAATTCAACACAGAAAAATATAAACATGATGCGAATGAGTAACAGTTTCTCGTGTTATATCTAACCTGCGAACGTCAAACTAGTTGCAGAGTGAGGCGACACATACCAGCTCCCAATCCATGACTATAAATTGCCGAGTTTCTCACAGCACCAGCCGGAAACCCGAGATTGAGCAAGTAAAGGCCATTGGATCAGAGCCGAGCAAGGGCATTCAATGGGTGTATACGCAATAGGCAAGAATTCAACACATAAAAATATAAACATGATGCGAATGAGTATTTTTTTCTCGGGTTATATCTAATCTGCGAACGTCAAACTTGTTGCAGAGTGAGGCGACACATACCAGCTCCCAATCCATGACAAAAAATTGCCGAGTTTCTCACAGAAGCAGCCGGAAACCCGAGATTTAGCAAGTTAAGGTCATTGGATCAGAGCCGAGCAAGGGCATTCAATGAGTGTATACGCAATGGGCAATAATTCAACTCAGAAAAATATAAACATGATGCGAATGAGTAACAGTTTCTCGTGTTATATCTAACCTGCAAACGCCAAATTGTTCCAGAGTGAGGCGACACATACCAGCTCCCAATCCATGACTGAAAATTGACAAGTTTCTCACAGAAGCAACCGGAATCCCGAGATTTAACAAGTCAAGGCCACTGGATCAAGGGCAAGGGCATTCAATTGATGTATACGCAAAGGTCAATAATTCAACACAGAAAAATATAAACATGATGCGAATGAGTAACTGTTTCTCGGGTTATATCTAACCTGCAAACGTCAAATTGTTGCAGAATGAGGCGACACATACCAGCTCCCAATCCATGACTAAAAATTGCCGAGTTTCTCACAGCAGCAGCCGGAAACCCGAGATTGAGCAAGTCAAGGCCATTGGATCAGAGCCGAGCAAGGGCATTCAATGGGTGTATACGCAATAGGCAAGAATTCAACACAGAAAAATATAAACATGATGCGAATGAGTAGCTTTTTCTCGGGTTATATCTAACCTGCAAACGTCAAATTGTTGCAGAGTGAGGCGACACATACCAGCTCCCAATCCATGTCTAAAAATTGACAAGTTTCTCACAGCAGCAGCCGGAAACCCGAGATTGAGCAAGTCAAGGCCATTGGATCAGAGCCGAGCAAGGGCATTCAATGGGTGTATACGCAATAGGCATGAATTCAACACATAAAAATATAAACATGATGCGAATGAGTAACTATTTCTCGGTTTATATCTAACCTGCAAATGTCAAACTAGTTGCAGAGTGAGGCGACACATACCAGTTCCCAACCATGACTAAAAATTGCCAAGTTTCACACAGAAGCAGCCGGAAACCAGAGGTTTAGCAAGTTAAGGCCATTGGATCAGAGCCGAGCAAGGGCATTCAATGGGTGTATACGCAATAGGCAAGAATTCAACACAGAAAAATATAAACATGATGCGAATGAGTAACATTTTCTCGGGTTATATCTAACCTGCGAACGTCGAACTTGTTGCAGAGTGAGGCGACACATACCAGCTCCCAACCATGACTAAAAATTGCCAAGTTTCTTACAGAAGCAGCCGGAAACCAGAGATTTAGCAAGTCAACCCACTGGATCAGAGCCGAGCAAGGGCATTCAATGGGTGTATACGCAATAGGCAAGAATTCAATACAGAAAAATATAAACATGATGCGAATGAGTAACAGTTTCTCGGGTTATATCTAACCTGCAAACGTCAAATTGTTGCAGAGTGAGGCGACACATACCAGCTCCCAATCTATGACTAACAATTGACAAGTTTCCCACAGAAGCAGTCGGAAACCCGAGATTTAGCAAGTTAACGCCATTGGATCGGAGCCGAGCAAGGGCATTCAATGGGTGTATACGCAATGGGCAAGAATTCAACACATAAAAATATAAACATGATGCGAATGAGTAACTTTTTCTCGGGTTATATCTAACCTGCAAACGTCAAATTGTTGCAGAGTGAGGCGACACATACCAGCTCCCAATCCATGTCTAAAAATTGACAAGTTTCTCACAGAAGCAGCCGGAAACCCGAGATTTAGCAAGTTAAGGTCATTGGATCAGAGCCGAGCAAGGGCATTCAATGAGTGTATACGCAATGGGCAAGAATTCAACTCAGAAAAATATAAACATGATGCGAATGAGTAACAGTTTCTCGTGTTATATCTAACCTGCAAACGCCAAATTGTTGCAGAGTGAGGCGACACATACCAGCTCCCAATCCATGACTGAAAATTGACAAGTTTCTCACAGAAGCAACCGGAATCCCGAGATTTAACAAGTCAAGGCCACTGGATCAAGGGCAAGGGCATTCAATTGATGTATACGCAATGGTCAATAATTCAACACAGAAAAATATAAACATGATGCGAATGAGTAACTGTTTCTCGGGTTATATCTAACCTGCAAACGTCAAATTGTTGCAGAATGAGGCGACACATACCAGCTCCCAATCCATGACTAAAAATTGCCGAGTTTCTCACAGCAGCAGCCGGAAACCCGAGATTGAGCAAGTCAAGGCCATTGGATCATAGCCGAGCAAGGGCATTCAATGGGTGTATACGCAATAGGCAAGAATTCAACACAGAAAAATATAAACATGATGCGAATGAGTAGCTTTTTCTCGGGTTATATCTAACCTGCAAACGTCAAATTGTTGCAGAGTGAGGCGACACATACCAGCTCCCAATCCATGTCTAAAAATTGACAAGTTTCTCACAGCAGCAGCCGGAAACCCGAGATTGAGCAAGTCAAGGCCATTGGATCAGAGCCGAGCAAGGGCATTCAATGGGTGTATACGCAATAGGCATGAATTCAACACATACAAATATAAACATGATGCGAATGAGTAACTATTTCTCGGTTTATATCTAACCTGCAAATGTCAAACTAGTTGCAGAGTGAGGCGACACATACCAGTTCCCAACCATGACTAAAAATTGCCAAGTTTCACACAGAAGCAGCCGGAAACCAGAGATTTAGCAAGTCAACCCACTGGATCAAAGCCGAGCAAGGGCATTCAATGGGTGTATACGCAATGGGCAAGAATTCAACACAGAAAAATATAAACATGATGCGAATGAGTAACAGTTTCTCGTGTTATATCTAACCTGCGAACGTCAAACTAGTTGCAGAGTAAGGCGACACAAACCAGCTCCCAATCCATGACTATAAATTGCCGAATTTTTCACAGCACCAGCCGGAAACCCGAGATTGAGCAAGTCAAGGCCATTGGATCAGAGCCGAGCAAGGGCATTCAATGGGTGTATACGCAATAGGCAAGAATTCAACACTTAAAAATATAAACATGATGCGAATGAGTAACTTTTTCTCGGGTTATATCTAATCTGCGAACGTCAAACTTGTTGCAGAGTGAGGCGACACATACCAGCTTCCAATCCATGACAACAAATTGCCGAGTTTCTCACAGCAGCAGCCGGAAACCCGAGATTTAGCACGTCAAGGCCATTGAATCAGAGCCGAGCAAGGGCATTCAATGAGTGTATACGCAATGGGCAAGAATTCAACACAGAAAAATATAAACATTATGCGAATGAGTAACAGTTTCTCGGGTTATATCTAACCTGCGAACGTCAAACTAGTTGCAGAGTGAGGTGACACATACCAGCTCCCAACCATGACTAAAAATTGCCAAGTTTCTCACAGAAGCAGCCGGAAACCATAGATTTAGCATGTCAACCAACTGGATCAGAGCCGGGCAAGGGCATTCAATGGGTGTATACGCAATAGGCAAGAATTCAACACTTAAAAATATAAACATGATGCGAATGAGTAACTTTTTCTCGGGTTATATCTAATCTGCGAACGTCAAACTTGTTGCAGAGTGAGGCGACACATACCAGCTCCCAATCCATGACAAAAAATTGCCGAGTTTCTCACAGCAGCAGCCGGAAACCCGAGATTTAGCACGTTAAGGCCATTGGATCAGAACCGAGCAAGGGCATTCAATGGGTGTATACGCAATAGGCAAGAATTCAACACAGAAATATATAAACAGGATGCGAATGAGTAACATTTTCTCGGGTTATATCTAACCTGCGAACGTCAAACTAGTTGCAGAGTGAGGCGACACATACCAGCTCCCAACCATGACTAAAAATTGCCAAGTTTCTCACAGAAGCAGCCGGAAACCATAGATTTAGCATGTCAACCAACTGGATCAGAGCCGAGCAAGGGCATTCAATGGGTGTATACGCAATAGGCAAGAATTCAACACTTAAAAATATAAACATGATGCGAATGAGTAACTTTTTCTCGGGTTATATCTAATCTGCGAACGTCAAACTTGTTGCAGAGTGAGGCGACACATACCAGCTCCCAATCCATGACTGAAAATTGACAAGTTTCTCACAGAAGCAACCGGAATCCCGAGATTTAACAAGTCAAGGCCACTGGATCAAGGGCAAGGGCAAGGGCATTCAATGAGTGTATACGCAATGGGCAAGAATTCAACTCAGAAAAATATAAACATGATGCGAATGAGTAACAGTTTCTCGGGTTATATCTAACCTGCAAACGTCAAATTGTTGCAGAATGAGGCGACACATACCAGCTCCCAATCCATGACTGAAAATTGACAAGTTTCTCACAGAAGCAACCGGAATCCCGAGATTTAACAAGTCAAGGCCACTGGATCAAGGGCAAGGGCATTCAATGAGTGTATACGCAATGGGCAAGAATTCAACACAGAAAAATATAAACATTATGCGAATGAGTAACAGTTTCTCGGGTTATATCTAACCTGCAAACGTCAAACTAGTTGCAGAGTGACGCGACACATACCAGCTCCCAACCATGACTAAAAATTGCCAAGTTTCACACAGAAGCAGCCGGAAACCAGAGGTTTAGCAAGTTAAAGCCATTGGATCAGAGCCGAGCAAGGGCATTCAATGGGTGTATACGCAATGGGCAAGAATTCAACACAGAAAAATATAAACATGATGCGAATGAGTAACTTTTTTTCGGGCTATATCTAACCTGCAAACGTCAAATTGTTGCAGAGTGAGGCGACACATACCAGCTCCCAATCCATGACTAAAAATTGCCAAGTTTCTCACAGAAGCAGCCGGAAACCCGAGATTTAGCAAGTCAAGGCCATTGGATCAGAGCCGAGCAAGGGCATTCAATGGGTGTATACGCAATAGGCAAGAATTCAACACAGAAAAATATAAACATGATGCGAATGAGTAACATTTTCTCGGGTTATATCTAACCTGCGAACGTCAAACTAGTTGCAGAGTGAGGCGACACATACCAGCTCCCAACCATGACTAAAAATTGCCAAGTTTCTCACAGAAGCAGCCGGAAACCATAGATTTAGCATGTCAACCAACTGGATCAGAGCCGAGCAAGGGCACGCAATGGGTGTATACGCAATGGGCAAGAATTCAACACAGAAAAATATAAACATGATGCGAATGAGTAACAGTTTCTCGTGTTATATCTAACCTGCGAACGTCAAACTAGTTGCAGAGTGAGGCGACACATACCAGCTCCCAATTCATGACTATAAATTGCCGAGTTTCTCACAGCACCAGCCGGAAACCCGAGATTGAGCAAGTCAAGGCCATTGGATCAGAGCCGAGCAAGGGCATTCAATGGGTGTATACGCAATAGGCAAGAATTCAACACTTAAAAATATAAACATGATGCGAATGAGTAACTTTTTCTCGGGTTATATCTAATCTGCGAACGTCAAACTTGTTGCAGAGTGAGGCGACACATACCAGCTTCCAATCCATGACAACAAATTGCCGAGTTTCTCACAGCAGCAGCCGGAAACCCGAGATTTAGCACGTCAAGGCCATTGAATCAGAGCTGAGCAAGGGCATTCAATGAGTGTATACGCAATGGGCAAGAATTCAACACAGAAAAATATAAACATTATGCGAATGAGTAACAGTTTCTCGGGTTATATCTAACCTGCGAACGTCAAACTAGTTGCAGAGTGAGGCGACACATACCAGCTCCCAACCATGACTAAAAATTGCCAAGTTTCTCACAGAAGCAGCCGGAAACCATAGATTTAGCATGTCAACCAACTGGATCAGAGCCGGGCAAGGGCATTCAATGGGTGTATACGCAATAGGCAAGAATTCAACACTTAAAAATATAAACATGATGCGAATGAGTAACTTTTTCTCGGGTTATATCTAATCTGCGAACGTCAAACTTGTTGCAGAGTGAGGCGACACATACCAGCTTCCAATCCATGACAACAAATTGCCGAGTTTCTCACAGCAGCAGCCGGAAACCCGAGATTTAGCACGTCAAGGCCATTGGATCAGAACCGAGCAAGGGCATTCAATGGGTGTATACGCAATAGGCAAGAATTCAACACAGAAATATATAAACATGATGCGAATGAGTAACATTTTCTCGGGTTATATCTAACCTGCGAACGTCAAACTAGTTGCAGAGTGAGGCGACACATACCAGCTCCCAACCATGACTAAAAATTGCCAAGTTTCTCACAGAAGCAGCCGGAAACCATAGATTTAGCATGTCAACCAACTGGATCAGAGCCGAGCAAGGGCATTCAATGGGTGTATACGCAATAGGCAAGAATTCAACACTTAAAAATATAAACATGATGCGAATGAGTAACTTTTTCTCGGGTTATATCTAATCTGCGAACGTCAAACTTGTTGCAGAGTGAGGCGACACATACCAGCTCCCAATCCATGACTGAAAATTGACAAGTTTCTCACAGAAGCAACCGGAATCCCGAGATTTAACAAGTCAAGGCCACTGGATCAAGGGCAAGGGCAAGGGCATTCAATGAGTGTATACGCAATGGGCAAGAATTCAACTCAGAAAAATATAAACATGATGCGAATGAGTAACAGTTTCTCGGGTTATATCTAACCTGCAAACGTCAAATTGTTGCAGAATGAGGCGACACATACCAGCTCCCAATCCATGACTGAAAATTGACAAGTTTCTCACAGAAGCAACCGGAATCCCGAGATTTAACAAGTCAAGGCCACTGGATCAAGGGCAAGGGCATTCAATGAGTGTATACGCAATGGGCAAGAATTCAACACAGAAAAATATAAACATTATGCGAATGAGTAACAGTTTCTCGGGTTATATCTAACCTGCAAACGTCAAACTAGTTGCAGAGTGACGCGACACATACCAGCTCCCAACCATGACTAAAAATTGCCAAGTTTCACACAGAAGCAGCCGGAAACCAGAGGTTTAGCAAGTTAAGGCCATTGGATCAGAGCCGAGCAAGGGCATTCAATGGGTGTATACGCAATGGGCAAGAATTCAACACAGAAAAATATAAACATGATGCGAATGAGTAACTTTTTTTCGGGCTATATCTAACCTGCAAACGTCAAATTGTTGCAGAGTGAGGCGACACATACCAGCTCCCAATCCATGACTAAAAATTGCCAAGTTTCTCACAGAAGCAGCCGGAAACCCGAGATTTAGCAAGTCAAGGCCATTGGATCAGAGCCGAGCAAGGGCATTCAATGGGTGTATACGCAATAGGCAAGAATTCAACACAGAAAAATATAAACATGATGCGAATGAGTAACATTTTCTCGGGTTATATCTAACCTGCGAACGTCAAACTAGTTGCAGAGTGAGGCGACACATACCAGCTCCCAACCATGACTAAAAATTGCCAAGTTTCTCACAGAAGCAGCCGGAAACCATAGATTTAGCATGTCAACCAACTGGATCAGAGCCGAGCAAGGGCACGCAATGGGTGTATACGCAATGGGCAAGAATTCAACACAGAAAAATATAAACATGATGCGAATGAGTAACAGTTTCTCGTGTTATATCTAACCTGCGAACGTCAAACTAGTTGCAGAGTGAGGCGACACATACCAGCTCCCAATTCATGACTATAAATTGCCGAGTTTCTCACAGCACCAGCCGGAAACCCGAGATTGAGCAAGTCAAGGCCATTGGATCAGAGCCGAGCAAGGGCATTCAATGGGTGTATACGCAATAGGCAAGAATTCAACACTTAAAAATATAAACATGATGCGAATGAGTAACTTTTTCTCGGGTTATATCTAATCTGCGAACGTCAAACTTGTTGCAGAGTGAGGCGACACATACCAGCTCCCAATCCATGACAAAAAATTGCCGAGTTTCTCACAGCAGCAGCCGGAAACCCGAGATTTAGCACGTCAAGGCCATTGGATCAGAGCCGAGCAAGGGCATTCAATGAGTGTCTACGCAATGGGCAAGAATTCAACTCAGAAAAATATAAACATGATGCGAATGAGTAACAGTTTCTCGGGTTATATCTAACCTGCAAACGTCAAATTGTTGCAGAATGAGGCGACACATACCAGCTCCCAATCCATGACTGAAAATTGACAAGTTTCTCACAGAAGCAACCGGAATCCCGAGATTTAACAAGTCAAGGCCACTGGATCAAGGGCAAGGGCATTCAATGGATGTATACGCAATGGTCAATAATTCAACACAGAAAAATATAAACATGATGCGAATGAGTAACTGTTTCTCGGGTTATATCTAACCTGCAAACGTCAAATTGTTGCAGAATGAGGCGACACATACCAGCTTCCAATCCATGACTACACATTGCCGAGTTTCTCACAGCAGCAGCCGGAAACACGAGATTGAGCAAGTCAAGGCCATTGGATCAGAGCCGAGCAAGGGCATTCAATGGGTGTATACGCAATAGGCAAGAATTCAACACATAACAATATAAACATGATGCGAATGAGTAGCTTTTTCTCGGGTTATATCTAACCTGCAAACGTCAAATTGTTGCAGAGTGAGGCAACACATACCAGCTCCCAATCCATGTCTAAAAATTGACAAGTTTCTCACAGAAGCAGCCGGAAATCCGAGATTTAGGAAGTTAACGCCATTGGATCAGAGCCGAGCAAGGGCATTCAATGGGTGTATACGCAATGGGCAAGAATTCAACACAGAAAAATATAAACATGATGCGAATGAGTAACAGTTTATCGGGTTATATCTAACCTGCAAACGTCAAATTGTTGCAGAATGAGGCGACACATACCAGCTCCCAATCTATGACTAACAATTGACAAGTTTCTCATAGAAGCAGTCGGAAACCCGATATTTAGCAAGTTAACGCCATTGGATCAGAGCCGAGCAAGGGCATTCAATGGGTGTATACGCAATGGGCAAGAATTCAACACAGAAAAATATAAACATGATGCGAATGAGTAACATTTTCTCGGGTTATATCTAACCTGCGAACGTCAAAATAGTTGTAGAGTGAGGCGACACATACCAGATCCCAACCAGGACTAAAAATTGCCAAGTTTCTCACAGAAGCAGCCGAACACCAGAGATTCAGCAAGTTAAGGCCATTGGATCAGAGCCGAGCAAGGGCATTCAATAGGTGTATACGCAAGGGGCAAGAATTCAACACAGACAAATATAAACATGATGCGAATGAGTAACTGTTTCTCGGGTTATATCTAACCTGCAAACGTCAAATTGTTGCAGAATGAGGCGACACATACCAGCTCCCAATCTATCACTAACAATTGACAAGTTTCTCACAGAAGCAGCCGGAAACCCGAGATTTAGGAAGTTAACGCCATTGGGTCAGAGCCGAGCAAGGGCATTCAATGGGTGTATACGCAATGGGCAAGAATTCAACACAGAACAATATAAACATGATGCGAATGAGTAACAGTTTATCGGGTTATATCTAACCTGCAAACGTCAAATTGTTGCAGAATGAGGCGACACATACCAGCTCCCAACCATGACTAAAAATTGCCAAGTTTCTCACAGAAGCAGCCGGAAACCCGAGATTTAGCAAGTCAAGGCCATTGGATCAGAGCCGAGCAAGGGCATTTAATGGGTGTATACGCAATAGGCAAGAATTCAACACAGAAAAATATAAACATGATGCGAATGAGTAACATTTTATCGGGTTATATCTAACCTGCGAACGTCAAACTAGTTGCAGAGTGAGGCGACACATACCAGCTCCCAACCATGACTAAAAATTGCCAAGTTTCTCACAGAAGCAGCCGGAAACCAGAGATTTAGCATGTCAACCAACTGGATCAGAGCCGAGCAAGGGCATGCAATGGGTGTATACGCAATGGGCAAGAATTCAACACAGAAAAATATAAACATGATGCGAATGAGTAACAGTTTCTCGTGTTATATCTAACCTGCGAACGTCAAACTAGTTGCAGAGTGAGGCGACACATACCAGCTCCCAATCCATGACTATAAATTGCCGAGTTTCTCACAGCACCAGCCGGAAACCCGAGATTGAGCAAGTCAAGGCCATTGGATCAGAGCCGAGCAAGGGCATTCAATGGGTGTATACGCAATAGGCAAGAATTCAACACTTCAAAATATAAACATGATGCGAATGAGTAACTTGTTCTCGGGTTATATCTAATCTGCGAACGTCAAACTTGTTGCAGAATGAGGCGACACATACCAGCTCCCAATCCATGACAACAAATTGCCGAGTTTCTCACAGCAGCAGCCGGAAACCCGAGATTTAGCACGTCAAGGCCATTGAATCAGAGCCGAGCAAGGGCATTCAATGAGTGTATACGCAATGGGCAAGAATTCAACACAGAAAAATATAAACATTATGCGAATGAGTAACAGTTTCTCGGGTTACATCTAACCTGCAAACGTCAAACTAGTTGCAGAGTGACGCGACACATACCAGCTCCCAACCATGACTAAAAATTGCCAAGTTTCACACAGAAGCAGACGGAAACCAGAGGTTTAGCAAGTTAAGGCCATTGGATCAGAGCCGAGCAAGGGCATTCAATGGGTGTATACGCAATGGGCAAGAATTCAACACAGAAAAATATAAACATGATGCGAATGAGTAACTTTTTTTCAGGCTATATCTAACCTGCAAACGTCAAATTGTTGCAGAGTGAGGCGACACATACCAGCTCCCAATCCATGACTAAAAATTGCCAAGTTTCTCACAGAAGCAGCCGGAAACCCGAGATTTAGCAAGTCAAGGCCATTGGATCAGAGCCGAGCAAGGGCATTCAATGGGTGTATACGCAATAGGCAAGAATTCAACACAGAAAATATAAACATGATGCGAATGAGTAACAGTTTCTCGGGTTATATCTAACCTGCAAACGTCAAATTGTTGCAGAGTGAGGCGACACATACCAGCTCCCAATCCATGACTGAAAATTGACAAGTTTCTCACAGAAGCAACCGGAATCCCGAGAATTAACAAGTCAAGGCCACTGGATCAAGGGCAAGGGCATTCAATGGATGTATACGCAAAGGTCAAGAATTCAACACAGAAAAATATAAACATGATGCGAATGAGTAACATTTTCTCGGGTTATATCTAATCTGGGAACGTCAAACTTGTTGCAGAGTGAGGCGACACATACCAGCTCCCAATCTATGACAAAAAAATTGCCAAGTTTCTCACAGAAGCAGCCGGAAACCAGAGATTTAGCAAGTTAAGGCAATTGGATCAGAGCCGAGCAAGGGCATTCAATGGGTGTATACGCAATGGGCAATAATTCAACACAGAAAAATATCAACATGATGCGAATGAGTAACAGTTTCTCGTGTTATATATAACCTGCAAACGTCAAATTGTTGCAGAGTGAGGCGACACATACCAGCTCCCAACCATGACTGAAAATTGACAAGTTTCTCACAGAAGCAACCGGAATCCCGAGATTTAACAAGTCAAGGCCACTGGATCAAGGGCAAGGGTATTCAATGGGTGTATACGCAATGGGCAAGAATTCAACACAGACAAATATAAACATGGTGCGAATGAGTAATATTTTCTCGGGTTCTATCTAATCTGCGAACGTCAAACTTGTTACAGAGTGAGGCGAAACATACCAGCTCCCAATCCATGACTAAACATTGCCGAGTTTCTCACAGCAGCAGCCGGAAACCCGAGATTGAGCAAGTCAAGGCCATTGGATCAGAGCCGATCAAGAGCATTCAATGGGTGTATACGCAATGGGCAAGAATTCAACACAGAAAAATATCAACATGATGCGAATGAGTAACAGTTTCTCGTGTTATATATAACCTGCAAACGTCAAATTGTTGCAGAGTGAGGCGACACATACCAGCTCCCAACCATGACTGAAAATTGACAAGTTTCTCACAGAAGCAACCGGAATCCCGAGATTTAACAAGTCAAGGCCACTGGATCCAGGGCAAGGGTATTCAATGGGTGTATACGCAATGGGCAAGAATTTAACACAGACAAATATAAACATGGTGCGAATGAGTAACATTTCCTCGGGTTCTATCTAACCTGCGAATGTCAAACTAGTTGCAGAGTGAGGCGACACATACCAGCTCCCAAACATGACTAAAAATTGCCAAGTTTCTCACAGAAGCAGCCGGAAACCAGAGATTTAGCAAGTTAAGGCAATTGGATCAGAGCCGATCAAGAGCATTCAATGGGTGTATACGCAATGGGCAAGAATTCAACACAGAAAAATATCAACATGATGCGAATGAGTAACAGTTTCTCGTGTTATATCTAATCTGCGAACGTCAAACTTGTTACAGAGTGAGGCGACACATACCAGCTCCCAATCCATGACTGAAAATTGACAAGTTTCCCACAGAAGCAACCGAAATCCCGAGAATTAACAAGTCAAGGCCACTGGATCAAGGGCAAGGGAATTCAATGGATGTATACGCAAAGGTCAAGAATTCAACACAGAAAAATATAAACATGATGCGAATGAGTAACATTTTCTCGGGTTATATCTAATCTGGGAACGTCAAACTTGTTGCAGAGTGAGGCGACACATACCAGCTCCCAATCTATGACAAAAAAATTGCCAAGTTTCTCACAGAAGCAGCCGGAAACCAGAGATTTAGCAAGTTAAGGCAATTGGATCAGAGCCGAGCAAGGGCATTCAATGGGTGTATACGCAATGGGCAATAATTCAACACAGAAAAATATCAACATGATGCAAATGAGTAACAGTTTATCGTGTTATATATAACCTGCAAACGTCAAATTGTTTCAGAGTGAGGCGACACATACCAGCTCCCAACCATGACTGAAAATTGACAAGTTTCTCACAGAAGCAACCGGAATCCCGAGATTTAACAAGTCTAGGCCACTGGATCAAGGGCAAGGGCATTCAATGGATGTATACGGAATGGGCAAGAATTCAACACAGAAAAAATATAAACATGATGCGAATGAGTAACATGTTCTCGGGTTATATCTAATCTGCGAACGTCAAACTTGTTGCAGAGTGAGGCGACACATACCAGCTCCCAATCCATGACAAAAAAATTGCCAAGTTTCTCACAGAAGCAGCCGGAAACCAGAGATTTAGCAAGTTAAGGCAATTGGATCAGAGCCGAGCAAGGGCATTCAATGGGTGTATACGCAATGGGCAAGAATTCAACACAGAAAAATATAAACATGATGCGAATGAGTAACATTTTCTCGGGTTATATCTAACCTGCGAACGTCAAACTTGTTACAGAGTGAGGCGACACATACCAGCTCCCAAACATGACTAAAAATTGCCAAGTTTCTCACAGAAGCAGCCGGAAACCAGAGATTTAGCAAGTTAAGGCAATTGGATCAGAGCCGATCAAGAGCATTCAATGGGTGTATACGCAATGGGCAAGAATTCAACACAGAAAAATATCAACATGATGCGAATGAGTAACAGTTTCTCGTGTTATATCTAATCTGCGAACGTCAAACTTGTTGCAGAGTGAGGCGACACATACCAGCTCCCAATCCATGACTGAAAATTGACAAGTTTCTCACAGAAGCAACCGGAATCCCGAGAATTAACAAGTCAAGGCCACTGGATCAAGGGCAAGGGCATTCAATGGATGTATACGCAAAGGTCAATAATTCAACACAGAAAAATATAAACATGATGCGAATGAGTAACATTTTCTCGGGTTATATCTAATCTGGGAACGTCAAACTTGTTGCAGAGTGAGGCGACACATACCAGCTCCCAATCTATGACAAAAAAATTGCCAAGTTTCTCACAGAAGCAGCCGGAAACCAGAGATTTAGCAAGTTAAGGCAATTGGATCAGAGCCGAGCAAGGGCATTCAATGGGTGTATACGCAATGGGCAATAATTTAACACAGAAAAATATCAACATGATGCGAATGAGTAACAGTTTCTCGTGTTATATATAACCTGCAAACGTCAAATTGTTGCAGAGTGAGGCGACACATACCAGCTCCCAACCATGACTGAAAATTGACAAGTTTCTCACAGAAGCAACCGAAATCCCGAGATTTAACAAGTCAAGGCCACTGGATCAAGGGCAAGGGTATTCAATGGGTGTATACGCAATGGGCAAGAATTCAACACAGAAAAATATAAACATGATGCGAATGAGTAACATTTTCTCGGGTTATATCTAATCTGGGAACGTCAAACTTGTTGCAGAGTGAGGCGACACATACCAGCTCCCAATCTATGACAAAAAAATTGCCAAGTTTCTCACAGAAGCAGCCGGAAACCAGAGATTTAGCAAGTTAAGGCAATTGGATCAGAGCCGAGCAAGGGCATTCAATGGGTGTATACGCAATGGGCAATAATTTAACACAGAAAAATATCAACATGATGCGAATGAGTAACAGTTTCTCGTGTTATATATAACCTGCAAACGTCAAATTGTTGCAGAGTGAGGCGACACATACCAGCTCCCAACCATGACTGAAAATTGACAAGTTTCTCACAGAAGCAACCGGAATCCCGAGATTTAACAAGTCAAGGCCACTGGATCAAGGGCAAGGGTATTCAATGGGTGTATACGCAATGGGCAAGAATTTAACACAGACAAATATAAACATGGTGCGAATGAGTAACATTTTCTCGGGTTCTATCTAACCTGCGAATGTCAAACTAGTTGCAGAGTGAGGCGACACATACCAGCTCCCAAACATGACTAAAAATTGCCAAGTTTCTCACAGAAGCAGCCGGAAACCAGAGATTTAGCAAGTTAAGGCAATTGGATCAGAGCCGATCAAGAGCATTCAATGGGTGTATACGCAATGGGCAAGAATTCAACACAGAAAAATATCAACATGATGCGAATGAGTAACAGTTTCTCGTGTTATATCTAATCTGCGAACGTCAAACTTGTTACAGAGTGAGGCGACACATACCAGCTCCCAATCCATGACTGAAAATTGACAAGTTTCCCACAGAAGCAACCGGAATCCCGAGAATTAACAAGTCAAGGCCACTGGATCAAGGGCAAGGGCATTCAATGGATGTATACGCAAAGGTCAAGAATTCAACACAGAAAAATATAAACATGATGCGAATGAGTAACATTTTCTCGGGTTATATCTAATCTGGGAACGTCAAACTTGTTGCAGAGTGAGGCGACACATACCAGCTCCCAATCTATGACAAAAAAATTGCCAAGTTTCTCACAGAAGCAGCCGGAAACCAGAGATTTAGCAAGTTAAGGCAATTGGATCAGAGCCGAGCAAGGGCATTCAATGGGTGTATACGCAATGGGCAATAATTCAACACAGAAAAATATCAACATGATGCGAATGAGTAACAGTTTCTCGTGTTATATATAACCTGCAAACGTCAAATTGTTGCAGAGTGAGGCGACACATACCAGCTCCCAACCATGACTGAAAATTGACAAGTTTCTCACAGAAGCAACCGGAATCCCGAGAATTAACAAGTCAAGGCCACTGGATCAAGGGCAAGGGCATTCAATGGATGTATACGCAATGGGCAAGAATTCAACAAAGACAAATATAAACATGGTGCGAATGAGTAACATTTTCTCGGGTTCTATCTAATCTGCGAACGTCAAACTTGTTACAGAGTGAGGCGACACATACCAGCTCCCAATCCATGACTGAAAATTGACAAGTTTCTCACAGAAGCAACCGGAATCCCGAGAATTAACAAGTCAAGGCCACTGGATCAAGGGCAAGGGCATTCAATGGATGTATACGCAATGGGCAAGAATTCAACACAGACAAATATAAACATGGTGCGAATGAGTAACATTTTCTCGGGTTCTATCTAATCTGCGAACGTCAAACTTGTTACAGAGTGAGGCGACACATACCAGCTCCCAATCCATGACTAAACATTGCCGAGTTTCTCACAGCAGCAGCCGGAAACCCGAGATTGAGCAAGTCAAGGCCATTGGATCAGAGCCGAGCAAGGGCATTCAATGGGTGTATACGCAATGGGCAAGAATTCAACACAGAAAAATATCAACATGATGCAAATGAGTAACAGTTTATCGTGTTATATATAACCTGCAAACGTCAAATTGTTTCAGAGTGAGGCGACACATACCAGCTTCCAACCATGACTGAAAATTGACAAGTTTCTCACAGAAGCAACCGGAATCCCGAGATTTAACAAGTCTAGGCCACTGGATCAAGGGCAAGGGCATTCAATGGATGTATACGGAATGGGCAAGAATTCAACACAGAAAAAATATAAACATGATGCGAATGAGTAACATGTTCTCGGGTTATATCTAATCTGCGAACGTCAAACTTGTTGCAGAGTGAGGCGACACATACCAGCTCCCAATCCATGACAAAAAAATTGCCAAGTTTCTCACAGAAGCAGCCGGAAACCAGAGATTTAGCAAGTTAAGGCAATTGGATCAGAGCCGAGCAAGGGCATTCAATAAGTGTATACGCAATGGGCAATAATTCAACACAAAAAAATATCAACATGATGCGAATGAGTAACAGTTTCTCGTGTTATATATAACCTGCAAACGTCAAATTGTTGCAGAGTGAGGCGACACATACCAGCTCCCAACCATGACTGAAAATTGACAAGTTTCTCACAGAAGCAACCGGAATCCCGAGATTTAACAAGTCAAGGCCACTGGATCAAGGGCAAGGGTATTCAATGGGTGTATACGCAATGGGCAAGAATTCAACACAGACAAATATAAACATGGTGCGAATGAGTAACATTTTATCGGGTTATATCTAACCTGCGAACGTCAAACTAGTTGCAGAGTGAGGCGACACATACCAGCTCCCAACCATGACTAAAAATTGCCAAGTTTCTCACAGAAGCAGCCGGAAACCAGAGATTTAGCATGTCAACCAACTGGATCAGAGCCGAGCAAGGGCATGCAATGGGTGTATACGCAATGGGCAAGAATTCAACACAGAAAAATATAAACATGATGCGAATGAGTAACAGTTTCTCGTGTTATATCTAACCTGCGAACGTCAAACTAGTTGCAGAGTGAGGCGACACATACCAGCTCCCAATCCATGACTATAAATTGCCGAGTTTCTCACAGCACCAGCCGGAAACCCGAGATTGAGCAAGTCAAGGCCATTGGATCAGAGCCGAGCAAGGGCATTCAATGGGTGTATACGCAATAGGCAAGAATTCAACACTTAAAAATATAAACATGATGCGAATGAGTAACTTGTTCTCGGGTTATATCTAATCTGCGAACGTCAAACTTGTTGCAGAATGAGGCGACACATACCAGCTCCCAATCCATGACAACAAATTGCCGAGTTTCTCACAGCAGCAGCCGGAAACCCGAGATTTAGCACGTCAAGGCCATTGAATCAGAGCCGAGCAAGGGCATTCAATGAGTGTATACGCAATGGGCAAGAATTCAACACAGAAAAATATAAACATTATGCGAATGAGTAACAGTTTCTCGGGTTACATCTAACCTGCAAACGTCAAACTAGTTGCAGAGTGACGCGACACATACCAGCTCCCAACCATGACTAAAAATTGCCAAGTTTCACACAGAAGCAGACGGAAACCAGAGGTTTAGCAAGTTAAGGCCATTGGATCAGAGCCGAGCAAGGGCATTCAATGGGTGTATACGCAATGGGCAAGAATTCAACACAGAAAAATATAAACATGATGCGAATGAGTAACTTTTTTTCAGGCTATATCTAACCTGCAAACGTCAAATTGTTGCAGAGTGAGGCGACACATACCAGCTCCCAATCCATGACTAAAAATTGCCAAGTTTCTCACAGAAGCAGCCGGAAACCCGAGATTTAGCAAGTCAAGGCCATTGGATCAGAGCCGAGCAAGGGCATTCAATGGGTGTATACGCAATAGGCAAGAATTCAACACAGAAAATATAAACATGATGCGAATGAGTAACAGTTTCTCGGGTTATATCTAACCTGCAAACGTCAAATTGTTGCAGAGTGAGGCGACACATACCAGCTCCCAATCCATGACTGAAAATTGACAAGTTTCTCACAGAAGCAACCGGAATCCCGAGAATTAACAAGTCAAGGCCACTGGATCAAGGGCAAGGGCATTCAATGGATGTATACGCAAAGGTCAAGAATTCAACACAGAAAAATATAAACATGATGCGAATGAGTAACATTTTCTCGGGTTATATCTAATCTGGGAACGTCAAACTTGTTGCAGAGTGAGGCGACACATACCAGCTCCCAATCTATGACAAAAAAATTGCCAAGTTTCTCACAGAAGCAGCCGGAAACCAGAGATTTAGCAAGTTAAGGCAATTGGATCAGAGCCGAGCAAGGGCATTCAATGGGTGTATACGCAATGGGCAATAATTCAACACAGAAAAATATCAACATGATGCGAATGAGTAACAGTTTCTCGTGTTATATATAACCTGCAAACGTCAAATTGTTGCAGAGTGAGGCGACACATACCAGCTCCCAACCATGACTGAAAATTGACAAGTTTCTCACAGAAGCAACCGGAATCCCGAGATTTAACAAGTCAAGGCCACTGGATCAAGGGCAAGGGTATTCAATGGGTGTATACGCAATGGGCAAGAATTCAACACAGACAAATATAAACATGGTGCGAATGAGTAATATTTTCTCGGGTTCTATCTAATCTGCGAACGTCAAACTTGTTACAGAGTGAGGCGAAACATACCAGCTCCCAATCCATGACTAAACATTGCCGAGTTTCTCACAGCAGCAGCCGGAAACCCGAGATTGAGCAAGTCAAGGCCATTGGATCAGAGCCGATCAAGAGCATTCAATGGGTGTATACGCAATGGGCAAGAATTCAACACAGAAAAATATCAACATGATGCGAATGAGTAACAGTTTCTCGTGTTATATATAACCTGCAAACGTCAAATTGTTGCAGAGTGAGGCGACACATACCAGCTCCCAACCATGACTGAAAATTGACAAGTTTCTCACAGAAGCAACCGGAATCCCGAGATTTAACAAGTCAAGGCCACTGGATCCAGGGCAAGGGTATTCAATGGGTGTATACGCAATGGGCAAGAATTTAACACAGACAAATATAAACATGGTGCGAATGAGTAACATTTCCTCGGGTTCTATCTAACCTGCGAATGTCAAACTAGTTGCAGAGTGAGGCGACACATACCAGCTCCCAAACATGACTAAAAATTGCCAAGTTTCTCACAGAAGCAGCCGGAAACCAGAGATTTAGCAAGTTAAGGCAATTGGATCAGAGCCGATCAAGAGCATTCAATGGGTGTATACGCAATGGGCAAGAATTCAACACAGAAAAATATCAACATGATGCGAATGAGTAACAGTTTCTCGTGTTATATCTAATCTGCGAACGTCAAACTTGTTACAGAGTGAGGCGACACATACCAGCTCCCAATCCATGACTGAAAATTGACAAGTTTCCCACAGAAGCAACCGAAATCCCGAGAATTAACAAGTCAAGGCCACTGGATCAAGGGCAAGGGAATTCAATGGATGTATACGCAAAGGTCAAGAATTCAACACAGAAAAATATAAACATGATGCGAATGAGTAACATTTTCTCGGGTTATATCTAATCTGGGAACGTCAAACTTGTTGCAGAGTGAGGCGACACATACCAGCTCCCAATCTATGACAAAAAAATTGCCAAGTTTCTCACAGAAGCAGCCGGAAACCAGAGATTTAGCAAGTTAAGGCAATTGGATCAGAGCCGAGCAAGGGCATTCAATGGGTGTATACGCAATGGGCAATAATTCAACACAGAAAAATATCAACATGATGCAAATGAGTAACAGTTTATCGTGTTATATATAACCTGCAAACGTCAAATTGTTTCAGAGTGAGGCGACACATACCAGCTCCCAACCATGACTGAAAATTGACAAGTTTCTCACAGAAGCAACCGGAATCCCGAGATTTAACAAGTCTAGGCCACTGGATCAAGGGCAAGGGCATTCAATGGATGTATACGGAATGGGCAAGAATTCAACACAGAAAAAATATAAACATGATGCGAATGAGTAACATGTTCTCGGGTTATATCTAATCTGCGAACGTCAAACTTGTTGCAGAGTGAGGCGACACATACCAGCTCCCAATCCATGACAAAAAAATTGCCAAGTTTCTCACAGAAGCAGCCGGAAACCAGAGATTTAGCAAGTTAAGGCAATTGGATCAGAGCCGAGCAAGGGCATTCAATGGGTGTATACGCAATGGGCAAGAATTCAACACAGAAAAATATAAACATGATGCGAATGAGTAACATTTTCTCGGGTTATATCTAACCTGCGAACGTCAAACTTGTTACAGAGTGAGGCGACACATACCAGCTCCCAAACATGACTAAAAATTGCCAAGTTTCTCACAGAAGCAGCCGGAAACCAGAGATTTAGCAAGTTAAGGCAATTGGATCAGAGCCGATCAAGAGCATTCAATGGGTGTATACGCAATGGGCAAGAATTCAACACAGAAAAATATCAACATGATGCGAATGAGTAACAGTTTCTCGTGTTATATCTAATCTGCGAACGTCAAACTTGTTGCAGAGTGAGGCGACACATACCAGCTCCCAATCCATGACTGAAAATTGACAAGTTTCTCACAGAAGCAACCGGAATCCCGAGAATTAACAAGTCAAGGCCACTGGATCAAGGGCAAGGGCATTCAATGGATGTATACGCAAAGGTCAATAATTCAACACAGAAAAATATAAACATGATGCGAATGAGTAACATTTTCTCGGGTTATATCTAATCTGGGAACGTCAAACTTGTTGCAGAGTGAGGCGACACATACCAGCTCCCAATCTATGACAAAAAAATTGCCAAGTTTCTCACAGAAGCAGCCGGAAACCAGAGATTTAGCAAGTTAAGGCAATTGGATCAGAGCCGAGCAAGGGCATTCAATGGGTGTATACGCAATGGGCAATAATTTAACACAGAAAAATATCAACATGATGCGAATGAGTAACAGTTTCTCGTGTTATATATAACCTGCAAACGTCAAATTGTTGCAGAGTGAGGCGACACATACCAGCTCCCAACCATGACTGAAAATTGACAAGTTTCTCACAGAAGCAACCGAAATCCCGAGATTTAACAAGTCAAGGCCACTGGATCAAGGGCAAGGGTATTCAATGGGTGTATACGCAATGGGCAAGAATTCAACACAGAAAAATATAAACATGATGCGAATGAGTAACATTTTCTCGGGTTATATCTAATCTGGGAACGTCAAACTTGTTGCAGAGTGAGGCGACACATACCAGCTCCCAATCTATGACAAAAAAATTGCCAAGTTTCTCACAGAAGCAGCCGGAAACCAGAGATTTAGCAAGTTAAGGCAATTGGATCAGAGCCGAGCAAGGGCATTCAATGGGTGTATACGCAATGGGCAATAATTTAACACAGAAAAATATCAACATGATGCGAATGAGTAACAGTTTCTCGTGTTATATATAACCTGCAAACGTCAAATTGTTGCAGAGTGAGGCGACACATACCAGCTCCCAACCATGACTGAAAATTGACAAGTTTCTCACAGAAGCAACCGGAATCCCGAGATTTAACAAGTCAAGGCCACTGGATCAAGGGCAAGGGTATTCAATGGGTGTATACGCAATGGGCAAGAATTTAACACAGACAAATATAAACATGGTGCGAATGAGTAACATTTTCTCGGGTTCTATCTAACCTGCGAATGTCAAACTAGTTGCAGAGTGAGGCGACACATACCAGCTCCCAAACATGACTAAAAATTACCAAGTTTCTCACAGAAGCAGCCGGAAACCAGAGATTTAGCAAGTTAAGGCAATTGGATCAGAGCCGATCAAGAGCATTCAATGGGTGTATACGCAATGGGCAAGAATTCAACACAGAAAAATATCAACATGATGCGAATGAGTAACAGTTTCTCGTGTTATATCTAATCTGCGAACGTCAAACTTGTTACAGAGTGAGGCGACACATACCAGCTCCCAATCCATGACTGAAAATTGACAAGTTTCCCACAGAAGCAACCGGAATCCCGAGAATTAACAAGTCAAGGCCACTGGATCAAGGGCAAGGGCATTCAATGGATGTATACGGAATGGGCAAGAATTCAACACAGAAAAAATATAAACATGATGCGAATGAGTAACATGTTCTCGGGTTATATCTAATCTGCGAACGTCAAACTTGTTGCAGAGTGAGGCGACACATACCAGCTCCCAATCCATGACAAAAAAATTGCCAAGTTTCTCACAGAAGCAGCCGGAAACCAGAGATTTAGCAAGTTAAGGCAATTGGATCAGAGCCGAGCAAGGGCATTCAATAAGTGTATACGCAATGGGCAATAATTCAACACAAAAAAATATCAACATGATGCGAATGAGTAACAGTTTCTCGTGTTATATATAACCTGCAAACGTCAAATTGTTGCAGAGTGAGGCGACACATACCAGCTCCCAACCATGACTGAAAATTGACAAGTTTCTCACAGAAGCAACCGGAATCCCGAGATTTAACAAGTCAAGGCCACTGGATCAAGGGCAAGGGTATTCAATGGGTGTATACGCAATGGGCAAGAATTCAACACAGACAAATATAAACATGGTGCGAATGAGTAACATTTTCTGGGGTTCTATCTAATCTGCGAACGTCAAACTTGTTACAGAGTGAGGCGACACATACCAGCTCCCAATCCATGACTAAACATTGCCGAGTTTCTCACAGCAGCAGCCGGAAACCCGAGATTGAGCAAGTCAAGGCCATTGGATCAGAGCCGAGCAAGGGCATTCAATGGGTGTATACGCAATGGGCAATAATTCAACACAGAAAAATATCAACATGATGCGAATGAGTATGGTTTCTCGTGTTATATATAACCTGCAAACGTCAAATTGTTGCAGAGTGAGGCGACACATACCAGCTCCCAACCATGACTGAAAATTGACAAGTTTCTCACAGAAGCAACCGGAATCCCGAGATTTAACAAGTCAAGGCCACTGGATCAAGGGCAAGGGTATTCAATGGGTGTATACGCAATGGGCAAGAATTCAACACAGACAAATATCAACATGATGCGAATGAGTAACAGTTTCTCGTGTTATATCTAATCTGCGAACGTCAAACTTGTTACAGAGTGAGGCGACACATACCAGCTCCCAACCATGACTGAAAATTGACAAGTTTCTCACAGAAGCAACCGGAATCCCGAGATTTAACAAGTCAAGGCCACTGGATCAAGGGCAAGGGTATTCAATGGGTGTATACGCAATGGGCAAGAATTCAACACAGACAAATATAAACATGGTGCGAATGAGTAATATTTTCTCGGGTTCTATCTAATCTGCGAACGTCAAACTTGTTACAGAGTGAGGCGAAACATACCAGCTCCCAATCCATGACTAAACATTGCCGAGTTTCTCACAGCAGCAGCCGGAAACCCGAGATTGAGCAAGTCAAGGCCATTGGATCAGAGCCGAGCAAGGGCATTCAATGGGTGTATACGCAATGGGCAAGAATTCAACACAGAAAAATATCAACATGATGCGAATGAGTAACAGTTTCTCGTGTTATATATAACCTGCAAACGTCAAATTGTTGCAGAGTGAGGCGACACATACCAGCTCCCAACCATGACTGAAAATTGACAAGTTTCTCACAGAAGCAACCGGAATCCCGAGATTTAACAAGTCAAGGCCACTGGATCCAGGGCAAGGGTATTCAATGGGTGTATACGCAATGGGCAAGAATTTAACACAGACAAATATAAACATGGTGCGAATGAGTAACATTTTCTCGGGTTCTATCTAACCTGCGAATGTCAAACTAGTTGCAGAGTGAGGCGACACATACCAGCTCCCAAACATGACTAAAAATTGCCAAGTTTCTCACAGAAGCAGCCGGAAACCAGAGATTTAGCAAGTTAAGGCAATTGGATCAGAGCCGATCAAGAGCATTCAATGGGTGTATACGCAATGGGCAAGAATTCAACACAGAAAAATATCAACATGATGCGAATGAGTAACAGTTTCTCGTGTTATATCTAATCTGCGAACGTCAAACTTGTTACAGAGTGAGGCGACACATACCAGCTCCCAATCCATGACTGAAAATTGACAAGTTTCCCACAGAAGCAACCGGAATCCCGAGAATTAACAAGTCAAGGCCACTGGATCAAGGGCAAGGGCATTCAATGGATGTATACGCAAAGGTCAAGAATTCAACACAGAAAAATATAAACATGATGCGAATGAGTAACATTTTCTCGGGTTATATCTAATCTGGGAACGTCAAACTTGTTGCAGAGTGAGGCGACACATACCAGCTCCCAATCTATGACAAAAAAATTGCCAAGTTTCTCACAGAAGCAGCCGGAAACCAGAGATTTAGCAAGTTAAGGCAATTGGATCAGAGCCGAGCAAGGGCATTCAATGGGTGTATACGCAATGGGCAATAATTCAACACAGAAAAATATCAACATGATGCGAATGAGTAACAGTTTCTCGTGTTATATATAACCTGCAAACGTCAAATTGTTGCAGAGTGAGGCGACACATACCAGCTCCCAACCATGACTGAAAATTGACAAGTTTCTCACAGAAGCAACCGGAATCCCGAGAATTAACAAGTCAAGGCCACTGGATCAAGGGCAAGGGCATTCAATGGATGTATACGCAATGGGCAAGAATTCAACAAAGACAAATATAAACATGGTGCGAATGAGTAACATTTTCTCGGGTTCTATCTAATCTGCGAACGTCAAACTTGTTACAGAGTGAGGCGACACATACCAGCTCCCAATCCATGACTGAAAATTGACAAGTTTCTCACAGAAGCAACCGGAATCCCGAGAATTAACAAGTCAAGGCCACTGGATCAAGGGCAAGGGCATTCAATGGATGTATACGCAATGGGCAAGAATTCAACACAGACAAATATAAACATGGTGCGAATGAGTAACATTTTCTCGGGTTCTATCTAATCTGCGAACGTCAAACTTGTTACAGAGTGAGGCGACACATACCAGCTCCCAATCCATGACTAAACATTGCCGAGTTTCTCACAGCAGCAGCCGGAAACCCGAGATTGAGCAAGTCAAGGCCATTGGATCAGAGCCGAGCAAGGGCATTCAATGGGTGTATACGCAATGGGCAAGAATTCAACACAGAAAAATATCAACATGATGCAAATGAGTAACAGTTTATCGTGTTATATATAACCTGCAAACGTCAAATTGTTTCAGAGTGAGGCGACACATACCAGCTTCCAACCATGACTGAAAATTGACAAGTTTCTCACAGAAGCAACCGGAATCCCGAGATTTAACAAGTCTAGGCCACTGGATCAAGGGCAAGGGCATTCAATGGATGTATACGGAATGGGCAAGAATTCAACACAGAAAAAATATAAACATGATGCGAATGAGTAACATGTTCTCGGGTTATATCTAATCTGCGAACGTCAAACTTGTTGCAGAGTGAGGCGACACATACCAGCTCCCAATCCATGACAAAAAAATTGCCAAGTTTCTCACAGAAGCAGCCGGAAACCAGAGATTTAGCAAGTTAAGGCAATTGGATCAGAGCCGAGCAAGGGCATTCAATAAGTGTATACGCAATGGGCAATAATTCAACACAAAAAAATATCAACATGATGCGAATGAGTAACAGTTTCTCGTGTTATATATAACCTGCAAACGTCAAATTGTTGCAGAGTGAGGCGACACATACCAGCTCCCAACCATGACTGAAAATTGACAAGTTTCTCACAGAAGCAACCGGAATCCCGAGATTTAACAAGTCAAGGCCACTGGATCAAGGGCAAGGGTATTCAATGGATGTATACGCAATGGGCAAGAATTTAACACAGACAAATATAAACATGGTGCGAATGAGTAACATTTTCTCGGGTTCTATCTAATCTGCGAACGTCAAACTTGTTACAGAGTGAGGCGACACATACCAGCTCCCAATCCATGACTAAACATTGCCGAGTTTCTCACAGCAGCAGCCGGAAACCCGAGATTGAGCAAGTCAAGGCCATTGGATCAGAGCCGATCAAGAGCATTCAATGGGTGTATACGCAATGAGCAAGAATTCAACACAGAAAAATATCAACATGATGCGAATGAGTAACAGTTTCTCGTGTTATATATAACCTGCAAACGTCAAATTGTTGCAGAGTGAGGCGACACATACCAGCTCCCAACCATGACTGAAAATTGACAAGTTTCTCACAGAAGCAACCGGAATCCCGAGATTTAACAAGTCAAGGCCACTGGATCCAGGGCAAGGGTATTCAATGGGTGTATACGCAATGGGCAAGAATTTAACACAGACAAATATAAACATGGTGCGAATGAGTAACATTTTCTCGGGTTCTATCTAACCTGCGAATGTCAAACTAGTTGCAGAGTGAGGCGACACATACCAGCTCCCAAACATGACTAAAAATTGCCAAGTTTCTCACAGAAGCAGCCGGAAACCAGAGATTTAGCAAGTTAAGGCAATTGGATCAGAGCCGATCAAGAGCATTCAATGGGTGTATACGCAATGGGCAAGAATTCAACACAGAAAAATATCAACATGATGCGAATGAGTAACAGTTTCTCGTGTTATATCTAATCTGCGAACGTCAAACTTGTTACAGAGTGAGGCGACACATACCAGCTCCCAATCCATGACTGAAAATTGACAAGTTTCCCACAGAAGCAACCGGAATCCCGAGAATTAACAAGTCAAGGCCACTGGATCAAGGGCAAGGGCATTCAATGGATGTATACGCAAAGGTCAAGAATTCAACACAGAAAAATATAAACATGATGCGAATGAGTAACATTTTCTCGGGTTATATCTAATCTGGGAACGTCAAACTTGTTGCAGAGTGAGGCGACACATACCAGCTCCCAATCTATGACAAAAAAATTGCCAAGTTTCTCACAGAAGCAGCCGGAAACCAGAGATTTAGCAAGTTAAGGCAATTGGATCAGAGCCGAGCAAGGGCATTCAATGGGTGTATACGCAATGGGCAATAATTCAACACAGAAAAATATCAACATGATGCGAATGAGTAACAGTTTCTCGTGTTATATATAACCTGCAAACGTCAAATTGTTGCAGAGTGAGGCGACACATACCAGCTCCCAACCATGACTGAAAATTGACAAGTTTCTCACAGAAGCAACCGGAATCCCGAGAATTAACAAGTCAAGGCCACTGGATCAAGGGCAAGGGCATTCAATGGATGTATACGCAATGGGCAAGAATTCAACAAAGACAAATATAAACATGGTGCGAATGAGTAACATTTTCTCGGGTTCTATCTAATCTGCGAACGTCAAACTTGTTACAGAGTGAGGCGACACATACCAGCTCCCAATCCATGACTGAAAATTGACAAGTTTCTCACAGAAGCAACCGGAATCCCGAGAATTAACAAGTCAAGGCCACTGGATCAAGGGCAAGGGCATTCAATGGATGTATACGCAATGGGCAAGAATTCAACACAGACAAATATAAACATGGTGCGAATGAGTAACATTTTCTCGGGTTCTATCTAATCTGCGAACGTCAAACTTGTTACAGAGTGAGGCGACACATACCAGCTCCCAATCCATGACTAAACATTGCCGAGTTTCTCACAGCAGCAGCCGGAAACCCGAGATTGAGCAAGTCAAGGCCATTGGATCAGAGCCGAGCAAGGGCATTCAATGGGTGTATACGCAATGGGCAAGAATTCAACACAGAAAAATATCAACATGATGCAAATGAGTAACAGTTTATCGTGTTATATATAACCTGCAAACGTCAAATTGTTTCAGAGTGAGGCGACACATACCAGCTTCCAACCATGACTGAAAATTGACAAGTTTCTCACAGAAGCAACCGGAATCCCGAGATTTAACAAGTCTAGGCCACTGGATCAAGGGCAAGGGCATTCAATGGATGTATACGGAATGGGCAAGAATTCAACACAGAAAAAATATAAACATGATGCGAATGAGTAACATGTTCTCGGGTTATATCTAATCTGCGAACGTCAAACTTGTTGCAGAGTGAGGCGACACATACCAGCTCCCAATCCATGACAAAAAAATTGCCAAGTTTCTCACAGAAGCAGCCGGAAACCAGAGATTTAGCAAGTTAAGGCAATTGGATCAGAGCCGAGCAAGGGCATTCAATAAGTGTATACGCAATGGGCAATAATTCAACACAAAAAAATATCAACATGATGCGAATGAGTAACAGTTTCTCGTGTTATATATAACCTGCAAACGTCAAATTGTTGCAGAGTGAGGCGACACATACCAGCTCCCAACCATGACTGAAAATTGACAAGTTTCTCACAGAAGCAACCGGAATCCCGAGATTTAACAAGTCAAGGCCACTGGATCAAGGGCAAGGGTATTCAATGGGTGTATACGCAATGGGCAAGAATTCAACACAGACAAATATAAACATGGTGCGAATGAGTAACATTTTCTCGGGTTCTATCTAATCTGCGAACGTCAAACTTGTTACAGAGTGAGGCGACACATACCAGCTCCCAATCCATGACTAAACATTGCCGAGTTTCTCACAGCAGCAGCCGGAAACCCGAGATTGAGCAAGTCAAGGCCATTGGATCAGAGCCGATCAAGAGCATTCAATGGGTGTATACGCAATGGGCAAGAATTCAACACAGAAAAATATCAACATGATGCGAATGAGTAACAGTTTCTCGTGTTATATCTAATCTGCGAACGTCAAACTTGTTACAGAGTGAGGCGACACATACCAGCTCCCAATCCATGACTGAAAATTGACAAGTTTCCCACAGAAGCAACCGGAATCCCGAGAATTAACAAGTCAAGGCCACTGGATCAAGGGCAAGGGCATTCAATGGATGTATACGCAAAGGTCAAGAATTCAACACAGAAAAATATAAACATGATGCGAATGAGTAACATTTTCTCGGGTTATATCTAATCTGGGAACGTCAAACTTGTTGCAGAGTGAGGCGACACATACCAGCTCCCAATCTATGACAAAAAAATTGCCAAGTTTCTCACAGAAGCAGCCGGAAACCAGAGATTTAGCAAGTTAAGGCAATTGGATCAGAGCCGAGCAAGGGCATCAAATGGGTGTATACGCAATGGGCAATAATTCAACACAGAAAAATATCAACATGATGCGAATGAGTAACAGTTTCTCGTGTTATATATAACCTGCAAACGTCAAATTGTTGCAGAGTGAGGCGACACATACCAGCTCCCAACCATGACTGAAAATTGACAAGTTTCTCACAGAAGCAACCGGAATCCCGAGAATTAACAAGTCAAGGCCACTGGATCAAGGGCAAGGGCATTCAATGGATGTATACGCAATGGGCAAGAATTCAACAAAGACAAATATAAACATGGTGCGAATGAGTAACATTTTCTCGGGTTCTATCTAATCTGCGAACGTCAAACTTGTTACAGAGTGAGGCGACACATACCAGCTCCCAATCCATGACTAAACATTGCCGAGTTTCTCACAGCAGCAGCCGGAAACCCGAGATTGAGCAAGTCAAGGCCATTGGATCAGAGCCGAGCAAGGGCATTCAATGGGTGTATACGCAATGGGCAATAATTCAACACAGAAAAATATCAACATGATGCGAATGAGTATGGTTTCTCGTGTTATATATAACCTGCAAACGTCAAATTGTTGCAGAGTGAGGCGACACATACCAGCTCCCAACCATGACTGAAAATTGACAAGTTTCTCACAGAAGCAACCGGAATCCCGAGATTTAACAAGTCAAGGCCACTGGATCAAGGGCAAGGGTATTCAATGGGTGTATACGCAATGGGCAAGAATTCAACACAGACAAATATCAACATGATGCGAATGAGTAACAGTTTCTCGTGTTATATCTAATCTGCGAACGTCAAACTTGTTACAGAGTGAGGCGACACATACCAGCTCCCAATCCATGACTGAAAATCGACAAGTTTCTCACAGAAGCAACCGGAATCCCGAGAATTAACAAGTCAAGGCCACTGGATCAAGGGCAAGGGCATTCAATGGATGTATACGCAAAGGTCAAGAATTCAACACAGAAAAATATAAACATGATGCGAATGAGTAACATTTTCTCGGGTTATAGGCCCCTATCTAATCTGGGAACGTCAAACTTGTTGCAGAGTGAGGCGACACATACCAGCTCCCAATCTATGACAAAAAAATTGCCAAGTTTCTCACAGAAGCAGCCGGAAACCTGAGATTTAGCAAGTTAAGGCAATTGGATCAGAGCCGAGCAAGGGCATTCAATGGGTGTATACGCAATGGGCAATAATTCAACACAGAAAAATATCAACATGATGCGAATGAGTAACAGTTTCTCGTGTTATATCTAATCTGCGAACGTCAAACTTGTTACAGAGTGAGGCGACACATACCAGCTCCCAATCCATGACTGAAAATTGACAAGTTTCCCACAGAAGCAACCGGAATCCCGAGAATTAACAAGTCAAGGCCACTGGATCAAGGGCAAGGGCATTCAATGGATGTATACGCAAAGGTCAAGAATTCAACACAGAAAAATATAAACATGATGCGAATGAGTAACATTTTCTCGGGTTATATCTAATCTGGGAACGTCAAACTTGTTGCAGAGTGAGGCGACACATACCAGCTCCCAATCTATGACAAAAAAATTGCCAAGTTTCTCACAGAAGCAGCCGGAAACCAGAGATTTAGCAAGTTAAGGCAATTGGATCAGAGCCGAGCAAGGGCATTCAATGGGTGTATACGCAATGGGCAATAATTCAACACAGAAAAATATCAACATGATGCGAATGAGTAACAGTTTCTCGTGTTATATATAACCTGCAAACGTCAAATTGTTGCAGAGTGAGGCGACACATACCAGCTCCCAACCATGACTGAAAATTGACAAGTTTCTCACAGAAGCAACCGGAATCCCGAGAATTAACAAGTCAAGGCCACTGGATCAAGGGCAAGGGCATTCAATGGATGTATACGCAATGGGCAAGAATTCAACAAAGACAAATATAAACATGGTGCGAATGAGTAACATTTTCTCGGGTTCTATCTAATCTGCGAACGTCAAACTTGTTACAGAGTGAGGCGACACATACCAGCTCCCAATCCATGACTGAAAATTGACAAGTTTCTCACAGAAGCAACCGGAATCCCGAGAATTAACAAGTCAAGGCCACTGGATCAAGGGCAAGGGCATTCAATGGATGTATACGCAATGGGCAAGAATTCAACACAGACAAATATAAACATGGTGCGAATGAGTAACATTTTCTCGGGTTCTATCTAATCTGCGAACGTCAAACTTGTTACAGAGTGAGGCGACACATACCAGCTCCCAATCCATGACTGAAAATTGACAAGTTTCCCACAGAAGCAACCGGAATCCCGAGAATTAACAAGTCAAGGCCACTGGATCAAGGGCAAGGGCATTCAATGGATGTATACGCAAAGGTCAAGAATTCAACACAGAAAAATATAAACATGATGCGAATGAGTAACATTTTCTCGGGTTATATCTAATCTGGGAACGTCAAACTTGTTGCAGAGTGAGGCGACACATACCAGCTCCCAACCATGACTGAAAATTGACAAGTTTCTCACAGAAGCAACCGGAATCCCGAGAATTAACAAGTCAAGGCCACTGGATCAAGGGCAAGGGCATTCAATGGATGTATACGCAATGGGCAAGAATTCAACAAAGACAAATATAAACATGGTGCGAATGAGTAACATTTTCTCGGGTTCTATCTAATCTGCGAACGTCAAACTTGTTACAGAGTGAGGCGACACATACCAGCTCCCAATCCATGACTAAACATTGCCGAGTTTCTCACAGCAGCAGCCGGAAACCCGAGATTGAGCAAGTCAAGGCCATTGGATCAGAGCCGAGCAAGGGCATTCAATGGGTGTATACGCAATGGGCAATAATTCAACACAGAAAAATATCAACATGATGCGAATGAGTATGGTTTCTCGTGTTATATATAACCTGCAAACGTCAAATTGTTGCAGAGTGAGGCGACACATACCAGCTCCCAACCATGACTGAAAATTGACAAGTTTCTCACAGAAGCAACCGGAATCCCGAGATTTAACAAGTCAAGGCCACTGGATCAAGGGCAAGGGTATTCAATGGGTGTATACGCAATGGGCAAGAATTCAACACAGACAAATATCAACATGATGCGAATGAGTAACAGTTTCTCGTGTTATATCTAATCTGCGAACGTCAAACTTGTTACAGAGTGAGGCGACACATACCAGCTCCCAATCCATGACTGAAAATCGACAAGTTTCTCACAGAAGCAACCGGAATCCCGAGAATTAACAAGTCAAGGCCACTGGATCAAGGGCAAGGGCATTCAATGGATGTATACGCAAAGGTCAAGAATTCAACACAGAAAAATATAAACATGATGCGAATGAGTAACATTTTCTCGGGTTATAGGCCCCTATCTAATCTGGGAACGTCAAACTTGTTGCAGAGTGAGGCGACACATACCAGCTCCCAATCTATGACAAAAAAATTGCCAAGTTTCTCACAGAAGCAGCCGGAAACCTGAGATTTAGCAAGTTAAGGCAATTGGATCAGAGCCGAGCAAGGGCATTCAATGGGTGTATACGCAATGGGCAATAATTCAACACAGAAAAATATCAACATGATGCGAATGAGTAACAGTTTCTCGTGTTATATCTAATCTGCGAACGTCAAACTTGTTACAGAGTGAGGCGACACATACCAGCTCCCAATCCATGACTGAAAATTGACAAGTTTCCCACAGAAGCAACCGGAATCCCGAGAATTAACAAGTCAAGGCCACTGGATCAAGGGCAAGGGCATTCAATGGATGTATACGCAAAGGTCAAGAATTCAACACAGAAAAATATAAACATGATGCGAATGAGTAACATTTTCTCGGGTTATATCTAATCTGGGAACGTCAAACTTGTTGCAGAGTGAGGCGACACATACCAGCTCCCAATCTATGACAAAAAAATTGCCAAGTTTCTCACAGAAGCAGCCGGAAACCAGAGATTTAGCAAGTTAAGGCAATTGGATCAGAGCCGAGCAAGGGCATTCAATGGGTGTATACGCAATGGGCAATAATTCAACACAGAAAAATATCAACATGATGCGAATGAGTAACAGTTTCTCGTGTTATATATAACCTGCAAACGTCAAATTGTTGCAGAGTGAGGCGACACATACCAGCTCCCAACCATGACTGAAAATTGACAAGTTTCTCACAGAAGCAACCGGAATCCCGAGAATTAACAAGTCAAGGCCACTGGATCAAGGGCAAGGGCATTCAATGGATGTATACGCAATGGGCAAGAATTCAACAAAGACAAATATAAACATGGTGCGAATGAGTAACATTTTCTCGGGTTCTATCTAATCTGCGAACGTCAAACTTGTTACAGAGTGAGGCGACACATACCAGCTCCCAATCCATGACTGAAAATTGACAAGTTTCTCACAGAAGCAACCGGAATCCCGAGAATTAACAAGTCAAGGCCACTGGATCAAGGGCAAGGGCATTCAATGGATGTATACGCAATGGGCAAGAATTCAACACAGACAAATATAAACATGGTGCGAATGAGTAACATTTTCTCGGGTTCTATCTAATCTGCGAACGTCAAACTTGTTACAGAGTGAGGCGACACATACCAGCTCCCAATCCATGACTGAAAATTGACAAGTTTCCCACAGAAGCAACCGGAATCCCGAGAATTAACAAGTCAAGGCCACTGGATCAAGGGCAAGGGCATTCAATGGATGTATACGCAAAGGTCAAGAATTCAACACAGAAAAATATAAACATGATGCGAATGAGTAACATTTTCTCGGGTTATATCTAATCTGGGAACGTCAAACTTGTTGCAGAGTGAGGCGACACATACCAGCTCCCAATCTATGACAAAAAAATTGCCAAGTTTCTCACAGAAGCAGCCGGAAACCAGAGATTTAGCAAGTTAAGGCAATTGGATCAGAGCCGAGCAAGGGCATCAAATGGGTGTATACGCAATGGGCAATAATTCAACACAGAAAAATATCAACATGATGCGAATGAGTAACAGTTTCTCGTGTTATATATAACCTGCAAACGTCAAATTGTTGCAGAGTGAGGCGACACATACCAGCTCCCAACCATGACTGAAAATTGACAAGTTTCTCACAGAAGCAACCGGAATCCCGAGAATTAACAAGTCAAGGCCACTGGATCAAGGGCAAGGGCATTCAATGGATGTATACGCAATGGGCAAGAATTCAACAAAGACAAATATAAACATGGTGCGAATGAGTAACATTTTCTCGGGTTCTATCTAATCTGCGAACGTCAAACTTGTTACAGAGTGAGGCGACACATACCAGCTCCCAATCCATGACTAAACATTGCCGAGTTTCTCACAGCAGCAGCCGGAAACCCGAGATTGAGCAAGTCAAGGCCATTGGATCAGAGCCGAGCAAGGGCATTCAATGGGTGTATACGCAATGGGCAATAATTCAACACAGAAAAATATCAACATGATGCGAATGAGTATGGTTTCTCGTGTTATATATAACCTGCAAACGTCAAATTGTTGCAGAGTGAGGCGACACATACCAGCTCCCAACCATGACTGAAAATTGACAAGTTTCTCACAGAAGCAACCGGAATCCCGAGATTTAACAAGTCAAGGCCACTGGATCAAGGGCAAGGGTATTCAATGGGTGTATACGCAATGGGCAAGAATTCAACACAGACAAATATCAACATGATGCGAATGAGTAACAGTTTCTCGTGTTATATCTAATCTGCGAACGTCAAACTTGTTACAGAGTGAGGCGACACATACCAGCTCCCAATCCATGACTGAAAATCGACAAGTTTCTCACAGAAGCAACCGGAATCCCGAGAATTAACAAGTCAAGGCCACTGGATCAAGGGCAAGGGCATTCAATGGATGTATACGCAAAGGTCAAGAATTCAACACAGAAAAATATAAACATGATGCGAATGAGTAACATTTTCTCGGGTTATAGGCCCCTATCTAATCTGGGAACGTCAAACTTGTTGCAGAGTGAGGCGACACATACCAGCTCCCAATCTATGACAAAAAAATTGCCAAGTTTCTCACAGAAGCAGCCGGAAACCTGAGATTTAGCAAGTTAAGGCAATTGGATCAGAGCCGAGCAAGGGCATTCAATGGGTGTATACGCAATGGGCAATAATTCAACACAGAAAAATATCAACATGATGCGAATGAGTAACAGTTTCTCGTGTTATATCTAATCTGCGAACGTCAAACTTGTTACAGAGTGAGGCGACACATACCAGCTCCCAATCCATGACTGAAAATTGACAAGTTTCCCACAGAAGCAACCGGAATCCCGAGAATTAACAAGTCAAGGCCACTGGATCAAGGGCAAGGGCATTCAATGGATGTATACGCAAAGGTCAAGAATTCAACACAGAAAAATATAAACATGATGCGAATGAGTAACATTTTCTCGGGTTATATCTAATCTGGGAACGTCAAACTTGTTGCAGAGTGAGGCGACACATACCAGCTCCCAATCTATGACAAAAAAATTGCCAAGTTTCTCACAGAAGCAGCCGGAAACCAGAGATTTAGCAAGTTAAGGCAATTGGATCAGAGCCGAGCAAGGGCATTCAATGGGTGTATACGCAATGGGCAATAATTCAACACAGAAAAATATCAACATGATGCGAATGAGTAACAGTTTCTCGTGTTATATATAACCTGCAAACGTCAAATTGTTGCAGAGTGAGGCGACACATACCAGCTCCCAACCATGACTGAAAATTGACAAGTTTCTCACAGAAGCAACCGGAATCCCGAGAATTAACAAGTCAAGGCCACTGGATCAAGGGCAAGGGCATTCAATGGATGTATACGCAATGGGCAAGAATTCAACAAAGACAAATATAAACATGGTGCGAATGAGTAACATTTTCTCGGGTTCTATCTAATCTGCGAACGTCAAACTTGTTACAGAGTGAGGCGACACATACCAGCTCCCAATCCATGACTGAAAATTGACAAGTTTCTCACAGAAGCAACCGGAATCCCGAGAATTAACAAGTCAAGGCCACTGGATCAAGGGCAAGGGCATTCAATGGATGTATACGCAATGGGCAAGAATTCAACACAGACAAATATAAACATGGTGCGAATGAGTAACATTTTCTCGGGTTCTATCTAATCTGCGAACGTCAAACTTGTTACAGAGTGAGGCGACACATACCAGCTCCCAATCCATGACTGAAAATTGACAAGTTTCCCACAGAAGCAACCGGAATCCCGAGAATTAACAAGTCAAGGCCACTGGATCAAGGGCAAGGGCATTCAATGGATGTATACGCAAAGGTCAAGAATTCAACACAGAAAAATATAAACATGATGCGAATGAGTAACATTTTCTCGGGTTATATCTAATCTGGGAACGTCAAACTTGTTGCAGAGTGAGGCGACACATACCAGCTCCCAATCTATGACAAAAAAATTGCCAAGTTTCTCACAGAAGCAGCCGGAAACCAGAGATTTAGCAAGTTAAGGCAATTGGATCAGAGCCGAGCAAGGGCATCAAATGGGTGTATACGCAATGGGCAATAATTCAACACAGAAAAATATCAACATGATGCGAATGAGTAACAGTTTCTCGTGTTATATATAACCTGCAAACGTCAAATTGTTGCAGAGTGAGGCGACACATACCAGCTCCCAACCATGACTGAAAATTGACAAGTTTCTCACAGAAGCAACCGGAATCCCGAGAATTAACAAGTCAAGGCCACTGGATCAAGGGCAAGGGCATTCAATGGATGTATACGCAATGGGCAAGAATTCAACAAAGACAAATATAAACATGGTGCGAATGAGTAACATTTTCTCGGGTTCTATCTAATCTGCGAACGTCAAACTTGTTACAGAGTGAGGCGACACATACCAGCTCCCAATCCATGACTAAACATTGCCGAGTTTCTCACAGCAGCAGCCGGAAACCCGAGATTGAGCAAGTCAAGGCCATTGGATCAGAGCCGAGCAAGGGCATTCAATGGGTGTATACGCAATGGGCAATAATTCAACACAGAAAAATATCAACATGATGCGAATGAGTATGGTTTCTCGTGTTATATATAACCTGCAAACGTCAAATTGTTGCAGAGTGAGGCGACACATACCAGCTCCCAACCATGACTGAAAATTGACAGGTTTCTCACAGAAGCAACCGGAATCCCGAGATTTAACAAGTCAAGGCCACTGGATCAAGGGCAAGGGTATTCAATGGGTGTATACGCAATGGGCAAGAATTCAACACAGACAAATATCAACATGATGCGAATGAGTAACAGTTTCTCGTGTTATATCTAATCTGCGAACGTCAAACTTGTTACAGAGTGAGGCGACACATACCAGCTCCCAATCCATGACTGAAAATCGACAAGTTTCTCACAGAAGCAACCGGAATCCCGAGAATTAACAAGTCAAGGCCACTGGATCAAGGGCAAGGGCATTCAATGGATGTATACGCAAAGGTCAATAATTCAACACAGAAAAATATAAACATGATGCGAATGAGTAACATTTTCTCGGGTTATAGGCCCCTATCTAATCTGGGAACGTCAAACTTGTTGCAGAGTGAGGCGACACATACCAGCTCCCAATCTATGACAAAAAAATTGCCAAGTTTCTCACAGAAGCAGCCGGAAACCTGAGATTTAGCAAGTTAAGGCAATTGGATCAGAGCCGAGCAAGGGCATTCAATGGGTGTATACGCAATGGGCAATAATTCAACACAGAAAAATATCAACATGATGCGAATGAGTAACAGTTTCTCGTGTTATATCTAATCTGCGAACGTCAAACTTGTTACAGAGTGAGGCGACACATACCAGCTCCCAATCCATGACTGAAAATTGACAAGTTTCCCACAGAAGCAACCGGAATCCCGAGAATTAACAAGTCAAGGCCACTGGATCAAGGGCAAGGGCATTCAATGGATGTATACGCAAAGGTCAAGAATTCAACACAGAAAAATATAAACATGATGCGAATGAGTAACATTTTCTCGGGTTATATCTAATCTGGGAACGTCAAACTTGTTGCAGAGTGAGGCGACACATACCAGCTCCCAATCTATGACAAAAAAATTGCCAAGTTTCTCACAGAAGCAGCCGGAAACCAGAGATTTAGCAAGTTAAGGCAATTGGATCAGAGCCGAGCAAGGGCATTCAATGGGTGTATACGCAATGGGCAATAATTCAACACAGAAAAATATCAACATGATGCGAATGAGTAACAGTTTCTCGTGTTATATATAACCTGCAAACGTCAAATTGTTGCAGAGTGAGGCGACACATACCAGCTCCCAACCATGACTGAAAATTGACAAGTTTCTCACAGAAGCAACCGGAATCCCGAGAATTAACAAGTCAAGGCCACTGGATCAAGGGCAAGGGCATTCAATGGATGTATACGCAATGGGCAAGAATTCAACAAAGACAAATATAAACATGGTGCGAATGAGTAACATTTTCTCGGGTTCTATCTAATCTGCGAACGTCAAACTTGTTACAGAGTGAGGCGACACATACCAGCTCCCAATCCATGACTGAAAATTGACAAGTTTCTCACAGAAGCAACCGGAATCCCGAGAATTAACAAGTCAAGGCCACTGGATCAAGGGCAAGGGCATTCAATGGATGTATACGCAATGGGCAAGAATTCAACACAGACAAATATAAACATGGTGCGAATGAGTAACATTTTCTCGGGTTCTATCTAATCTGCGAACGTCAAACTTGTTACAGAGTGAGGCGACACATACCAGCTCCCAATCCATGACTAAACATTGCCGAGTTTCTCACAGCAGCAGCCGGAAACCCGAGATTGAGCAAGTCAAGGCCATTGGATCAGAGCCGAGCAAGGGCATTCAATGGGTGTATACGCAATGGGCAAGAATTCAACACACAAAAATATCAACATGATGCAAATGAGTAACAGTTTATCGTGTTATATATAACCTGCAAACGTCAAATTGTTTCAGAGTGAGGCGACACATACCAGCTTCCAACCATGACTGAAAATTGACAAGTTTCTCACTGAAGCAACCGGAATCCCGAGATTTAACAAGTCTAGGCCACTGGATCAAGGGCAAGGGCATTCAATGGATGTATACGGAATGGGCAAGAATTAACATGATGCGAATGAGTAACATGTTCTCGGGTTATATCTAATCTGCGAACGTCAAACTTGTTGCAGAGTGAGGCGACACATACCAGCTCCCAATCCATGACAACAAAATTGCCAAGTTTCTCACAGAAGCAGCCGGAAACCAGAGATTTAGCAAGTTAAGGCAATTGGATCAGAGCCGAGCAAGGGCATTCAATAAGTGTATACGCAATGGGCAATAATTCAACACAAACAAATATCAACATGATGCGAATGAGTAACAGTTTCTCGTGTTATATATAACCTGCAAACGTCAAATTGTTGCAGAGTGAGGCGACACATACCAGCTCCCAACCATGACTGAAAATTGACAAGTTTCTCACAGAAGCAACCGGAATCCCGAGATTTAACAAGTCAAGGCCACTGGATCAAGGGCAAGGGTATTCAATGGGTGTATACGCAATGGGCAAGAATTCAACAAAGACAAATATAAACATGGTGCGAATGAGTAACATTTTCTCGGGTTCTATCTAATCTGCGAACGTCAAACTTGTTACAGAGTGAGGCGACACATACCAGCTCCCAATCCATGACTGAAAATTGACAAGTTTCTCACAGAAGCAACCGGAATCCCGAGAATTAACAAGTCAAGGCCACTGGATCAAGGGCAAGGGCATTCAATGGATGTATACGCAATGGGCAAGAATTCAACACAGACAAATATAAACATGGTGCGAATGAGTAACATTTTCTCGGGTTCTATCTAATCTGCGAACGTCAAACTTGTTACAGAGTGAGGCGACACATACCAGCTCCCAATCCATTACTAAACATTGCCGAGTTTCTCACAGCAGCAGCCGGAAACCCGAGATTGAGCAAGTCAAGGCCATTGGATCAGAGCCGAGCAAGGGCATTCAATGGGTGTATACGCAAAGGGCAATAATTCAACACAGAAAAATATCAACATGATGCGAATGAGTATGGTTTCTCGTGTTATATATAACCTGCAAACGTCAAATTGTTGCAGAGTGAGGCGACACATACCAGCTCCCAACCATGACTGAAAATTGACAAGTTTCTCACAGAAGCAACCGGAATCCCGAGATTTAACAAGTCAAGGCCACTGGATCAAGGGCAAGGGTATTCAATGGGTGTATACGCAATGGGCAAGAATTCAACACAGACAAATATCAACATGATGCGAATGAGTAACAGTTTCTCGTGTTATATCTAATCTGCGAACGTCAAACTTGTTACAGAGTGAGGCGACACATACCAGCTCCCAATCCATGACTGAAAATCGACAAGTTTCTCACAGAAGCAACCGGAATCCCGAGAATTAACAAGTCAAGGCCACTGGATCAAGGGCAAGGGCATTCAATGGATGTATACGCAAAGGTCAAGAATTCAACACAGAAAAATATAAACATGATGCGAATGAGTAACATTTTCTCGGGTTATAGGCCCCTATCTAATCTGGGAACGTCAAACTTGTTGCAGAGTGAGGCGACACATACCAGCTCCCAATCTATGACAAAAAAATTGCCAAGTTTCTCACAGAAGCAGCCGGAAACCTGAGATTTAGCAAGTTAAGGCAATTGGATCAGAGCCGAGCAAGGGCATTCAATGGGTGTATACGCAATGGGCAATAATTCAACACAGAAAAATATCAACATGATGCGAATGAGTAACAGTTTCTCGTGTTATATATAACCGGCAAACGTCAAATTGTTGCAGAGTGAGGCGACACATACCAGCTCCCAACTATGACTGAAAATTGACAAGTTTCTCACAGAAGCAACCGGAATCCCGAGATTTAACAAGTCAAGGCCACTGGATCAAGGGCAAGATGTATACGCAAAGGTCAAGAATTCAACACAGAAAAATATAAACATGATGCGAATGAGTAACATTTTCTCGGGTTATATCTAATCTGGGAACGTCAAACTTGTTGCAGAGTGAGGCGACACATACCAGCTCGCAATCTATGACAAAAAAATTGCCAAGTTTCTCACAGAAGCAGCCGGAAACCAGAGATTTAGCCAGTTAAGGCAATTGGATCAGAGCCGAGCAAGGGCATTCAATGGGTGTATACGCAATGGGCAATAATTCAACACAGAAAAATATCAACATGATGCGAATGAGTAACAGTTTCTCGTGTTATATATAACCTGCAAACGTCAAATTGTTGCAGAGTGAGGCGACACATACCAGCTCCCAACCATGACTGAAAATTGACAAGTTTCTCACAGAAGCAACCGGAATCCCGAGATTTAACAAGTCAAGGCCACTGGATCAAGGGCAAGGGTATTCAATGGATACGCAATGGGCAAGAATTCAACACAGACAAATATAAACATGGTGCGAATGAGTAATATTTTCTCGGGTTCTATCTAATCTGCGAACGTCAAACTTGTTACAGAGTGAGGCGAAACATACCAGCTCCCAATCCATGACTAAACATTGCCGAGTTTCTCACAGAAGCAACCGGAATCCCGAGAATTAACAAGTCAAGGCCACTGGATCAAGGGCAAGGGCATTCAATGGATGTATACGCAATGGGCAAGAATTCAACACAGACAAATATAAACATGGTGCGAATGAGTAACATTTTCTCGGGTTCTATCTAATCTGCGAACGTCAAACTTGTTACAGAGTGAGGCGACACATACCAGCTCCCAATCCATGACTAAACATTGCCGAGTTTCTCACAGCAGCAGCCGGAAACCCGAGATTGAGCAAGTCAAGGCCATTGGATCAGAGCCGAGCAAGGGCATTCAATGTGTGTATACGCAATGGGCAAGAATTCAACACAGAAAAATATCAACATGATGCGAATGAGTAACTGTTTCTCGTGTTATATATAACCTGCAAACGTCAAATTGTTGCAGAGTGAGGCGACACATACCAGCTCCCAACCATGACTGAAAATTGACAAGTTTCTCACAGAAGCAACCGGAATCCCGGCATTTAACAAGTCAAGGCCACTGGATCAAGGGCAAGGGTATTCAATGGGTGTATACGCAATGGGCAAGAATTCAACACAGAAAAATATAAACATGATGCGAATGAGTAACATGTTCTCGGGTTATATCTAATCTGCGAACGTCAAACTTGTTGCAGAGTGAGGCGACACATACCAGCTCCCAATCCATGACAAAAAAATTGCCAAGTTTCTCACAGAAGCAGCCGGAAACCAGATATTTAGCAAGTTAAGGCAATTGGATCAGAGCCGAGCAAGGGCATTCAATGTGTGTATACGCAATGGGCAATAATTCAACACAGAAAAATATCAACATGATGCGAATGAGTAACAGTTTCTCATGTTATATATAACCTGCAAACGTCAAATTGTTGCAGAGTGAGGCGACACATACCAGCTCCCAACCATGACTGAAAATTGACAAGTTTCTCACAGAAGCAACCGGAATCCCGAGATTTAACAAGTCAAGGCCACTGGATCAAGGGCAAGGGTATTCAATGGGTGTATACGCAATGGGCAAGAATTCAACACAGACAAATATAAACATGGTGCGAATGAGTAATATTTTCTCGGGTTCTATCTAATCTGCGAACGTCAAACTTGTTACAGAGTGAGGCGAAACATACCAGCTCCCAATCCATGACTAAACATTGCCGAGTTTCCCACAGCAGCAGCCGGAAACCCGAGATTGAGCAAGTCAAGGCCATTGGATCAGAGCCGAGCAAGGGCATTCAATGGGTGTATACGCAATGGGCAAGAATTCAACACAGAAAAATATCAACATGATGCGAATGAGTAACAGTTTCTCGTGTTATATATAACCTGCAAACGTCAAATTGTTGCAGAGTGAGGCGACACATACCAGCTTCCAACCATGACTGAAAATTGACAAGTTTCTCACAGAAGCAACCGGAATCCCGAGATTTAACAAGTCAAGGCCACTGGATCAAGGGCAAGGGTATTCAATGGGTGTATACGCAATGGGCAAGAATTCAACACAGACAAATATAAACATGGTGCGAATGAGTAACAATTTCTCGGGTTCTATCTAATCTGCGAACGTCAAACTTGTTACAGAGTGAGGCGACACATACCAGCTCCCAATCCATGACTAAACATTGCCGAGTTTCTCACAGCAGCAGCCGGAAACCCGAGATTGAGCAAGTCAAGGCCATTGGATCAGAGCCGAGCAAGGGCATTCAATGGGTGTATACGCAATGGGCAAGAATTCAACACAGAAAAATATAAACATGATGCGAATGAGTAACATTTTCTCGGGTTATATCTAACCTGCGAACGTCAAACTAGTTGCAGAGTGAGGCGACACATACCAGCTCCCAAACATGACTAAAAATTGCCAAGTTTCTCACAGAAGCAGCCGGAAACCAGAGATTTAGCAAGTTAAGGCAATTGGATCAGAGCCGATCAAGAGCATTCAATGGGTGTATACGCAATGGGCAAGAATTCAACACAGAAAAATATCAACATGATGCGAATGAGTAACAGTTTCTCGTGTTATATCTAATCTGCGAACGTCAAACTTGTTACAGAGTGAGGCGACACATACCAGCTCCCAATCCATGACTGAAAATTGACAAGTTTCCCACAGAAGCAACCGGAATCCCGAGAATTAACAAGTCAAGGCCACTGGATCAAGGGCAAGGGCATTCAATGGATGTATACGCAAAGGTCAAGAATTCAACACAGAAAAATATAAACATGATGCGAATGACTAACATTTTCTCGGGTTATATCTAATCTGGGAACGTCAAACTTGTTGCAGAGTGACGCGACACATACCAGCTCCCAATCTATGACAAAAAAATTGCCAAGTTTCTCACAGAAGCAGCCGGAAACCAGAGATTTAGCAAGTTAAGGCAATTGGATCAGAGCCGAGCAAGGGCATTCAATGGGTGTATACGCAATGGGCAATAATTCAACACAGAAAAATATCAACATGATGCGAATGAGTAACAGTTTCTCGTGTTATATATAACCTGCAAACGTCAAATTGTTGCAGAGTGAGGCGACACATACCAGCTCCCAACCATGACTGAAAATTGACAAGTTTCTCACAGAAGCAACCGGAATCCCGAGAATTAACAAGTCAAGGCCACTGGATCAAGGGCAAGGGCATTCAATGGATGTATACGCAATGGGCAAGAATTCAACAAAGACAAATATAAACATGGTGCGAATGAGTAACATTTTCTCGGGTTCTATCTAATCTGCGAACGTCAAACTTGTTACAGAGTGAGGCGACACATACCAGCTCCCAATCCATGACTGAAAATTGACAAGTTTCTCACAGAAGCAACCGGAATCCCGAGAATTAACAAGTCAAGGCCACTGGATCAAGGGCAAGGGCATTCAATGGATGTATACGCAATGTGCAAGAATTCAACACAGACAAATATAAACATGGTGCGAATGAGTAACATTTTCTCGGGTTCTATCTAATCTGCGAACGTCAAACTTGTTACAGAGTGAGGCGACACATACCAGCTCCCAATCCATGACTAAACATTGCCGAGTTTCTCACAGCAGCAGCCGGAAACCCGAGATTGAGCAAGTCAAGGCCATTGGATCAGAGCCGAGCAAGGGCATTCAATGGGTGTATACGCAATGGGCAAGAATTCAACACAGAAAAATATCAACATGATGCAAATGAGTAACAGTTTATCGTGTTATATATAACCTGCAAACGTCAAATTGTTTCAGAGTGAGGCGACACATACCAGCTCCCAACCATGACTGAAAATTGACAAGTTTCTCACAGAAGCAACCGGAATCCCGAGATTTAACAAGTCTAGGCCACTGGATCAAGGGCAAGGGCATTCAATGGATGTATACGGAATGGGCAAGAATGCAACACAGAAAAAATATAAACATGACGCGAATGAGTAACATTTTCTCGGGTTATATCTAATCTGCGAACGTCAAACTTGTTGCAGAGTGAGGCGACACATACCAGCTCCCAATCCATGACAAAAAAATTGCCAAGTTTCTCACAGAAGCAGCCGGAAACCAGAGATTTAGCAAGTTAAGGCAATTGCATCAGAGCCGAGCAAGGGCATTCAATAAGTGTATACGCAATGGGCAATAATTCAACACACAAAAATATCAACATGATGCGAATGAGTAACAGTTTCTCGTGTTATATATAACCTGCAAACGTCAAATTGTTGCAGAGTGAGGCGACACATACCAGCTCCCAACCATGACTGAAAATTGACAAGTTTCTCACAGAAGCAACCGGAATCCCGAGATTTAACAAGTCAAGGCCACTGGATCAAGGGCAAGGGTATTCAATGGGTGTATACGCAATGGGCAAGAATTCAACACAGACAAATATAAACATGGTGCGAATGAGTAACATTTTCTCGGGTTCTATCTAATCTGCGAACGTCAAACTTGTTACAGAGTGAGGCGACACATACCAGCTCCCAATCCATGACTAAACATTGCCGAGTTTCTCACAGCAGCAGCAGGAAACCCGAGATTGAGCAAGTCAAGGCCATTGGATCAGAGCCGAGCAAGGGCATTCAATGGGTGTATACGCAATGGGCAATAATTCAACACAGAAAAATATCAACATGATGCGAATGAGTATGGTTTCTCGTGTTATATATAACCTGCAAACGTCAAATTGTTGCAGAGTGAGGCGACACATACCAGCTCCCAACCATGACTGAAAATTGACAAGTTTCTCACAGAAGCAACCGGAATCCCGAGATTTAACAAGTCAAGGCCACTGGATCAAGGGCAAGGGTATTCAATGGGTGTATACGCAATGGGCAAGAATTCAACACAGACAAATATCAACATGATGCGAATGAGTAACAGTTTCTCGTGTTATATCTAATCTGCGAACGTCAAACTTGTTACAGAGTGAGGCGACACATACCAGCTCCCAATCCATGACTGAAAATCGACAAGTTTCTCACAGAAGCAACCGGAATCCCGAGAATTAACAAGTCAAGGCCACTGGATCAAGGGCAAGGGCATTCAATGGATGTACACGCAAAGGTCAAGAATTCAACACAGAAAAATATAAACATGATGCGAATGAGTAACATTTTCTCGGGTTATAGGCCCCTATCTAATCTGGGAACGTCAAACTTGTTGCAGAGTGAGGCGACACATACCAGCTCCCAACCATGACTGAAAATTGACAAGTTTCTCACAGAAGCAACCGGAATCCCGAGATTTAACAAGTCAAGGCCACTGGATCAAGGGCAAGGGTATTCAATGGGTGTATACGCAATGGGCAAGAATTCAACACAGACAAATATCAACATGATGCGAATGAGTAACAGTTTCTCGTGTTATATCTAATCTGCGAACGTCAAACTTGTTACAGAGTGAGGCGACACATACCAGCTCCCAATCCATGACTGAAAATCGACAAGTTTCTCACAGAAGCAACCGGAATCCCGAGAATTAACAAGTCAAGGCCACTGGATCAAGGGCAAGGGCATTCAATGGATGTATACGCAAAGGTCAAGAATTCAACACAGAAAAATATAAACATGATGCGAATGAGTAACATTTTCTCGGGTTATAGGCCCCTATCTAATCTGGGAACGTCAAACTTGTTGCAGAGTGAGGCGACACATACCAGCTCCCAATCTATGACAAAAAAATTGCCAAGTTTCTCACAGAAGCAGCCGGAAACCTGAGATTTAGCAAGTTAAGGCAATTGGATCAGAGCCGAGCAAGGGCATTCAATGGGTGTATACGCAATGGGCAATAATTCAACACAGAAAAATATCAACATGATGCGAATGAGTAACAGTTTCTCGTGTTATATATAACCGGCAAACGTCAAATTGTTGCAGAGTGAGGCGACACATACCAGCTCCCAACTATGACTGAAAATTGACAAGTTTCTCACAGAAGCAACCGGAATCCCGAGATTTAACAAGTCAAGGCCACTGGATCAAGGGCAAGGGTATTCAATGGGTGTATACGCAATGGGCAAGAATTCAACACAGACAAATATAAACATGGTGCGAATGAGTAACATTTTCTCGGGTTCTATCTAATCTGCGAACGTCAAACTTGTTACAGAGTGAGGCGACACATACCAGCTCCCAATCCATGACAACAAAATTGCCAAGTTTCTCACAGAAGCAGCCGGAAACCAGAGATTTAGCAAGTTAAGGCAATTGGATCAGAGCCGAGCAAGGGCATTCAATGTGTGTATACGCAATGGGCAATAATTCAACACAGAAAAATATCAACATGATGCGAATGAGTAACAGTTTCTCATGTTATATATAACCTGCAAACGTCAAATTGTTGCAGAGTGAGGCGACACATACCAGCTCCCAACCATGACTGAAAATTGACAAGTTTCTCACAGAAGCAACCGGAATCCCGAGATTTAACAAGTCAAGGCCACTGGATCAAGGGCAAGGGTATTCAATGGGTGTATACGCAATGGGCAAGAATTCAACACAGACAAATATAAACATGGTGCGAATGAGTAACATTTTCTCGGGTTCTATCTAATCTGCGAACGTCAAACTTGTTACAGAGTGAGGCGACACATACCAGCTCCCAATCCATGACTAAACATTGCCGAGTTTCTCACAGCAGCAGCCGGAAACCCGAGATTGAGCAAGTCAAGGCCATTGGATCAGAGCCGAGCAAGGGCATTCAATGGGTGTATACGCAATGGGCAAGAATTCAACACAGAAAAATATAAACATGATGCGAATGAGTAACATTTTATCGGGTTATATCTAACCTGCGAACGTCAAACTAGTTGCAGAGTGAGGCGACACATACCAGCTCCCAAACATGACTGAAAATTGACAAGTTTCTCACAGAAGCAACCGGAATCCCGAGAATTAACAAGTCAAGGCCACTGGATCAAGGGCAAGGGCATTCAATGGATGTATACGCAAAGGTCAAGAATTCAACACAGAAAAATATAAACATGATGCGAATGAGTAACATTTTCTCGGGTTATATCTAATCTGGGAACGTCAAACTTGTTGCAGAGTGAGGCGACACATACCAGCTCCCAATCTATGACAAAAAAATTGCCAAGTTTCTCACAGAAGCAGCCGGAAACCAGAGATTTAGCCAGTTAAGGCAATTGGATCAGAGCCGAGCAAGGGCATTCAATGGGTGTATACGCAATGGGCAATAATTCAACACAGAAAAATATCAACATGATGCGAATGAGTAACAGTTTCTCGTGTTATATATAACCTGCAAACGTCAAATTGTTGCAGAGTGAGGCGACACATACCAGCTCCCAACCATGACTGAAAATAGACAAGTTTCTCACAGAAGCAACCGGAATCCCGAGATTTAACAAGTCAAGGCCACTGGATCAAGGGCAAGGGTATTCAATGGGTGTATACGCAATGGGCAAGAATTCAACACAGACAAATATAAACATGGTGCGAATGAGTAATATTTTCTCGGGTTCTATCTAATCTGCGAACGTCAAACTTGTTACAGAGTGAGGCGAAACATACCAGCTCCCAATCCATGACTAAACATTGCCGAGTTTCTCACAGAAGCAACCGGAATCCCGAGAATTAACAAGTCAAGGCCACTGGATCAAGGGCAAGGGCATTCAATGGATGTATACGCAATGGGCAAGAATTCAACACAGACAAATATAAACATGGTGCGAATGAGTAACATTTTCTCGGGTTCTATCTAATCTGCGAACGTCAAACTTGTTACAGAGTGAGGCGACACATACCAGCTCCCAATCCATGACTAAACATTGCCGAGTTTCTCACAGCAGCAGCCGGAAACCCGAGATTGAGCAAGTCAAGGCCATTGGATCAGAGCCGAGCAAGGGCATTCAATGTGTGTATACGCAATGGGCAAGAATTCAACACAGAAAAATATCAACATGATGCGAATGAGTAACTGTTTCTCGTGTTATATATAACCTGCAAACGTCAAATTGTTGCAGAGTGAGGCGACACATACCAGCTCCCAACCATGACTGAAAATTGACAAGTTTCTCACAGAAGCAACCGGAATCCCGGCATTTAACAAGTCAAGGCCACTGGATCAAGGGCAAGGGTATTCAATGGGTGTATACGCAATGGGCAAGAATTCAACACAGAAAAATATAAACATGATGCGAATGAGTAACATGTTCTCGGGTTATATCTAATCTGCGAACGTCAAACTTGTTGCAGAGTGAGGCGACACATACCAGCTCCCAATCCATGACAAAAAAATTGCCAAGTTTCTCACAGAAGCAGCCGGAAACCAGATATTTAGCAAGTTAAGGCAATTGGATCAGAGCCGAGCAAGGGCATTCAATGTGTGTATACGCAATGGGCAATAATTCAACACAGAAAAATATCAACATGATGCGAATGAGTAACAGTTTCTCATGTTATATATAACCTGCAAACGTCAAATTGTTGCAGAGTGAGGCGACACATACCAGCTCCCAACCATGACTGAAAATTGACAAGTTTCTCACAGAAGCAACCGGAATCCCGAGATTTAACAAGTCAAGGCCACTGGATCAAGGGCAAGGGTATTCAATGGGTGTATACGCAATGGGCAAGAATTCAACACAGACAAATATAAACATGGTGCGAATGAGTAATATTTTCTCGGGTTCTATCTAATCTGCGAACGTCAAACTTGTTACAGAGTGAGGCGAAACATACCAGCTCCCAATCCATGACTAAACATTGCCGAGTTTCTCACAGCAGCAGCCGGAAACCCGAGATTGAGCAAGTCAAGGCCATTGGATCAGAGCCGAGCAAGGGCATTCAATGGGTGTATACGCAATGGGCAAGAATTCAACACAGAAAAATATCAACATGATGCGAATGAGTAACAGTTTCTCGTGTTATATATAACCTGCAAACGTCAAATTGTTGCAGAGTGAGGCGACACATACCAGCTTCCAACCATGACTGAAAATTGACAAGTTTCTCACAGAAGCAACCGGAATCCCGAGATTTAACAAGTCAAGGCCACTGGATCAAGGGCAAGGGTATTCAATGGGTGTATACGCAATGGGCAAGAATTCAACACAGACAAATATAAACATGGTGCGAATGAGTAACATTTTCTCGGGTTCTATCTAATCTGCGAACGTCCAACTTGTTACAGAGTGAGGCGACACATACCAGCTCCCAATCCATGACTAAACATTGCCGAGTTTCTCACAGCAGCAGCCGGAAACCCGAGATTGAGCAAGTCAAGGCCATTGGATCAGAGCCGAGCAAGGGCATTCAATGGGTGTATACGCAATGGGCAAGAATTCAACACAGAAAAATATAAACATGATGCGAATGAGTAACATTTTCTCGGGTTATATCTAACCTGCGAACGTCAAACTAGTTGCAGAGTGAGGCGACACATACCAGCTCCCAAACATGACTAAAAATTGCCAAGTTTCTCACAGAAGCAGCCGGAAACCAGAGATTTAGCAAGTTAAGGCAATTGGATCAGAGCCGATCAAGAGCATTCAATGGGTGTATACGCAATGGGCAAGAATTCAACACAGAAAAATATCAACATGATGCGAATGAGTAACAGTTTCTCGTGTTATATCTAATCTGCGAACGTCAAACTTGTTACAGAGTGAGGCGACACATACCAGCTCCCAATCCATGACTGAAAATTGACAAGTTTCCCACAGAAGCAACCGGAATCCCGAGAATTAACAAGTCAAGGCCACTGGATCAAGGGCAAGGGCATTCAATGGATGTATACGCAAAGGTCAAGAATTCAACACAGAAAAATATAAACATGATGCGAATGAGTAACATTTTCTCGGGTTATATCTAATCTGGAAACGTCAAACTTGTTGCAGAGTGAGGCGACACATACCAGCTCCCAATCTATGACAAAAAAATTGCCAAGTTTCTCACAGAAGCAGCCGGAAACCAGAGATTTAGCAAGTTAAGGCAATTGGATCAGAGCCGAGCAAGGGCATTCAATGGGTGTATACGCAATGGGCAATAATTCAACACAGAAAAATATCAACATGATGCGAATGAGTAACAGTTTCTCGTGTTATATATAACCTGCAAACGTCAAATTGTTGCAGAGTGAGGCGACACATACCAGCTCCCAACCATGACTGAAAATTGACAAGTTTCTCACAGAAGCAACCGGAATCCCGAGAATTAACAAGTCAAGGCCACTGGATCAAGGGCAAGGGCATTCAATGGATGTATACGCAATGGGCAAGAATTCAACACAGACAAATATAAACATGGTGCGAATGAGTAACATTTTCTCGGGTTCTATCTAATCTGCGAACGTCAAACTTGTTACAGAGTGAGGCGACACATACCAGCTCCCAATCCATGACTAAACATTGCCGAGTTTCTCACAGCAGCAGCCGGAAACCCGAGATTGAGCAAGTCAAGGCCATTGGATCAGAGCCGAGCAAGGGCATTCAATGGGTGTATACGCAATGGGCAAGAATTCAACACAGAAAAATATCAACATGATGCAAATGAGTAACAGTTTATCGTGTTATATATAACCTGCAAACGTCAAATTGTTTCAGAGTGAGGCGACACATACCAGCTCCCAACCATGACTGAAAATTGACAAGTTTCTCACAGAAGCAACCGGAATCCCGAGATTTAACAAGTCTAGGCCACTGGATCAAGGGCAAGGGCATTCAATGGATGTATACGGAATGGGCAAGAATTCAACACAGAAAAAATATAAACATGATGCGAATGAGTAACATGTTCTCGGGTTATATCTAATCTGCGAACGTCAAACTTGTTGCAGAGTGAGGCGACACATACCAGCTCCCAATCCATGACAAAAAAATTGCCAGGTTTCTCACAGAAGCAGCCGGAAACCAGAGATTTAGCAAGTTAAGGCAATTGGATCAGAGCCGAGCAAGGGCATTCAATAAGTGTATACGCAATGGGCAATAATTCAACACAAAAAAATATCAACATGATGCGAATGAGTAACAGTTTCTCGTGTTATATATAACCTGCAAACGTCAAATTGTTGCAGAGTGAGGCGACACATACCAGCTCCCAACCATGACTGAAAATTGACAAGTTTCTCACAGAAGCAACCGGAATCCCGAGTATTAACAAGTCAAGGCCACTGGAACAAGGGCAAGGGTATTCAATGGGTGTATACGCAATGGGCAAGAATTCAACACAGACAAATATAAACATGGTGCGAATGAGTAACATTTTCTCGGGTTCTATCTAATCTGCGAACGTCAAACTTGTTACAGAGTGAGGCGACACATACCAGCTCCCAATCCATGACTAAACATTGCCGAGTTTCTCACAGCAGCAGCCGGAAACCCGAGATTGAGCAAGTCAAGGCCATTGGATCAGAGCCGAGCAAGGGCATTCAATGGGTGTATACGCAATGGGCAATAATTCAACACAGAAAAATATCAACATGATGCGAATGAGTATGGTTTCTCGTGTTATATATAACCTGCAAACGTCAAATTGTTGCAGAGTGAGGCGACACATACCAGCTCCCAACCATGACTGAAAATTGCCAAGTTTCTCACAGAAGCAACCGGAATCCCGAGATTTAACAAGTCAAGGCCACTGGATCAAGGGCAAGGGTATTCAATGGGTGTATACGCAATGGGCAAGAATTCAACACAGACAAATATCAACATGATGCGAATGAGTAACAGTTTCTCGTGTTATATCTAATCTGCGAACGTCAAACTTGTTACAGAGTGAGGCGACACATACCAGCTCCCAATCCATGACTGAAAATCGACAAGTTTCTCACAGAAGCAACCGGAATCCCGATAATTAACAAGTCAAGGCCACTGGATCAAGGGCAAGGGCATTCAATGGATGTATACGCAAAGGTCAAGAATTCAACACAGAAAAATATAAACATGATGCGAATGAGTAACATTTTCTCGGGTTATAGGCCCCTATCTAATCTGGGAACGTCAAACTTGTTGCAGAGTGAGGCGACACATACCAGCTCCCAATCTATGACAAAAAAATTGCCAAGTTTCTCACAGAAGCAGCCGGAAACCTGAGATTTAGCAAGTTAAGGCAATTGGATCAGAGCCGAGCAAGGGCATTCAATGGGTGTATACGCAATGGGCAATAATTCAACACAGAAAAATATCAACATGATGCGAATGAGTAACAGTTTCTCGTGTTATATATAACCGGCAAACGTCAAATTGTTGCAGAGTGAGGCGACACATACCAGCTCCCAACTATGACTGAAAATTGACAAGTTTCTCACAGAAGCAACCGGAATCCCGAGATTTAACAAGTCAAGGCCACTGGATCAAGGGCAAGGGTATTCAATGGGTGTATACGCAATGGGCAAGAATTCAACACAGACAAATATAAACATGGTGCGAATGAGTAACATTTTCTCGTGTTCTATCTAATCTGCGAACGTCAAACTTGTTACAGAGTGAGGCGACACATACCAGCTCCCAATCCATGACAACAAAATTGCCAAGTTTCTCACAGCAGCAGCCGGAAACCCGAGATTGAGCAAGTCAAGGCCATTGGATCAGAGCCGAGCAAGGGCATTCAATGGGTGTATACGCAATGGGCAATAATTCAACACAGAAAAATATCAACATGATGCGAATGAGTATGGTTTCTCGTGTTATATATAACCTGCAAACGTCAAATTGTTGCAGAGTGAGGCGACACATACCAGCTCCCAACCATGACTGAAAATTGCCAAGTTTCTCACAGAAGCAACCGGAATCCCGAGATTTAACAAGTCAAGGCCACTGGATCAAGGGCAAGGGTATTCAATGGGTGTATACGCAATGGGCAAGAATTCAACACAGACAAATATCAACATGATGCGAATGAGTAACAGTTTCTCGTGTTATATCTAATCTGCGAACGTCAAACTTGTTACAGAGTGAGGCGACACATACCAGCTCCCAATCCATGACTGAAAATCGACAAGTTTCTCACAGAAGCAACCGGAATCCCGAGAATTAACAAGTCAAGGCCACTGGATCAAGGGCAAGGGCATTCAATGGATGTATACGCAAAGGTCAAGAATTCAACACAGAAAAATATAAACATGATGCGAATGAGTAACATTTTCTCGGGTTATAGGCCCCTATCTAATCTGGGAACGTCAAACTTGTTGCAGAGTGAGGCGACACATACCAGCTCCCAATCTATGACAAAAAAATTGCCAAGTTTCTCACAGAAGCAGCCGGAAACCTGAGATTTAGCAAGTTAAGGCAATTGGATCAGAGCCGAGCAAGGGCATTCAATGGGTGTATACGCAATGGGCAATAATTCAACACAGAAAAATATCAACATGATGCGAATGAGTAACAGTTTCTCGTGTTATATATAACCGGCAAACGTCAAATTGTTGCAGAGTGAGGCGACACATACCAGCTCCCAACTATGACTGAAAATTGACAAGTTTCTCACAGAAGCAACCGGAATCCCGAGATTTAACAAGTCAAGGCCACTGGATCAAGGGCAAGGGTATTCAATGGGTGTATACGCAATGGGCAAGAATTCAACACAGACAAATATAAACATGGTGCGAATGAGTAACATTTTCTCGTGTTCTATCTAATCTGCGAACGTCAAACTTGTTACAGAGTGAGGCGACACATACCAGCTCCCAATCCATGACAACAAAATTGCCAAGTTTCTCACAGAAGCAGCCGGAAACCAGAGATTTAGCAAGTTAAGGCAATTGGATCAGAGCCGAGCAAGGGCATTCAATATGTGTATACGCAATGGGCAATAATTCAACACAGAAAAATATCAACATGATGCGAATGAGTAACAGTTTCTCATGTTATATATAACCTGCAAACGTCAAATTGTTGCAGAGTGAGGCGACACATACCAGCTCCCAATCCATGACTAAACATTGCCGAGTTTCTCACAGCAGCAGCCGGAAACCCGAGATTGAGCAAGTCAAGGCCATTGGATCAGAGCCGAGCAAGGGCATTCAATGGGTGTATACGCAATGGGCAATAATTCAACACAGAAAAATATCAACATGATGCGAATGAGTATGGTTTCTCGTGTTATATATAACCTGCAAACGTCAAATTGTTGCAGAGTGAGGCGACACATACCAGCTCCCAACCATGACTGAAAATTGCCAAGTTTCTCACAGAAGCAACCGGAATCCCGAGATTTAACAAGTCAAGGCCACTGGATCAAGGGCAAGGGTATTCAATGGGTGTATACGCAATGGGCAAGAATTCAACACAGACAAATATCAACATGATGCGAATGAGTAACAGTTTCTCGTGTTATATCTAATCTGCGAACGTCAAACTTGTTACAGAGTGAGGCGACACATACCAGCTCCCAATCCATGACTGAAAATCGACAAGTTTCTCACAGAAGCAACCGGAATCCCGAGAATTAACAAGTCAAGGCCACTGGATCAAGGGCAAGGGCATTCAATGGATGTATACGCAAAGGTCAAGAATTCAACACAGAAAAATATAAACATGATGCGAATGAGTAACATTTTCTCGGGTTATAGGCCCCTATCTAATCTGGGAACGTCAAACTTGTTGCAGAGTGAGGCGACACATACCAGCTCCCAATCTATGACAAAAAAATTGCCAAGTTTCTCACAGAAGCAGCCGGAAACCTGAGATTTAGCAAGTTAAGGCAATTGGATCAGAGCCGAGCAAGGGCATTCAATGGGTGTATACGCAATGGGCAATAATTCAACACAGAAAAATATCAACATGATGCGAATGAGTAACAGTTTCTCGTGTTATATATAACCGGCAAACGTCAAATTGTTGCAGAGTGAGGCGACACATACCAGCTCCCAACTATGACTGAAAATTGACAAGTTTCTCACAGAAGCAACCGGAATCCCGAGATTTAACAAGTCAAGGCCACTGGATCAAGGGCAAGGGTATTCAATGGGTGTATACGCAATGGGCAAGAATTCAACACAGACAAATATAAACATGGTGCGAATGAGTAACATTTTCTCGTGTTCTATCTAATCTGCGAACGTCAAACTTGTTACAGAGTGAGGCGACACATACCAGCTCCCAATCCATGACAACAAAATTGCCAAGTTTCTCACAGAAGCAGCCGGAAACCAGAGATTTAGCAAGTTAAGGCAATTGGATCAGAGCCGAGCAAGGGCATTCAATATGTGTATACGCAATGGGCAATAATTCAACACAGAAAAATATCAACATGATGCGAATGAGTAACAGTTTCTCATGTTATATATAACCTGCAAACGTCAAATTGTTGCAGAGTGAGGCGACACATACCAGCTCCCAACCATGACTGAAAATTGACAAGTTTCTCACAGAAGCAACCGGAATCCCGAGATTTAACAAGTCAAGGCCACTGGATCAAGGGCAAGGGTATTCAATGGGTGTATACGCAATGGGCAAGAATTCAACACAGACAAATATAAACATGGTGCGAATGAGTAACATTTTCTCGGGTTCTATCTAATCTGCGAACGTCAAACTTGTTACAGAGTGAGGCGACACATACCAGCTCCCAATCCATGACTAAACATTGCCGAGTTTCTCACAGCAGCAGCCGGAAACCCGAGATTGAGCAAGTCAAGGCCATTGGATCAGAGCCGAGCAAGGGCATTCAACGGGTGTATACGCAATGGGCAAGAATTCAACACAGAAAAATATAAACATGATGCGAATGAGTAACATTTTCTCGGGTTATATCTAACCTGCGAACGTCAAACTAGTTGCAGAGTGAGGCGACACATACCAGCTCCCAAACATGACTGAAAATTGACAAGTTTCTCACAGAAGCAACCGGAATCCCGATAATTAACAAGTCAAGGCCACTGGATCAAGGGCAAGGGTATTCAATGGATGTATACGCAAAGGTCAAGAATTCAACACAGAAAAATATAAACATGATGCGAATGAGTAACATTTTCTCGGGTTATATCTAATCTGGGAACGTCAAACTTGTTGCAGAGTGAGGCGACACATACCAGCTCCCAATCTATGACAAAAAAATTGCCAAGTTTCTCACAGAAGCAGCCGGAAACCAGAGATTTAGCCAGTTAAGGCAATTGGATCAGAGCCGAGCAAGGGCATTCAATGGGTGTATACGCAATGGGCAATAATTCAACACAGAAAAATATCAACATGATGCGAATGAGTAACAGTTTCTCGTGTTATATATAACCTGCAAACGTCAAATTGTTGCAGAGTGAGGCGACACATACCAGCTCCCAACCATGACTGAAAATTGACAAGTTTCTCACAGAAGCAACCGGAATCCCGAGATTTAACAAGTCAAGGCCACTGGATCAAGGGCAAGGGTATTCAATGGGTGTATACGCAATGGGCAAGAATTCAACACAGACAAATATAAACATGGTGCGAATGAGTAATATTTTCTCGGGTTCTATCTAATCTGCGAACGTCAAACTTGTTACAGAGTGAGGCGAAACATACCAGCTCCCAATCCATGACTAAACATTGCCGAGTTTCTCACAGAAGCAACCGGAATCCCGAGAATTAACAAGTCAAGGCCACTGGATCAAGGGCAAGGGCATTCAATGGATGTATACGCAATGGGCAAGAATTCAACACAGACAAATATAAACATGGTGCGAATGAGTAACATTTTCTCGGGTTCTATCTAATCTGCGAACGTCAAACTTGTTACAGAGTGAGGCGACACATACCAGCTCCCAATCCATGACTAAACATTGCCGAGTTTCTCACAGCAGCAGCCGGAAACCCGTGATTGAGCAAGTCAAGGCCATTGGATCAGAGCCGAGCAAGGGCATTCAATGTGTGTATACGAAATGGGCAAGAATTCAACACAGAAAAATATCAACATGATGCGAATGAGTAACTGTTTCTCGGGTTATATCTAACCTGCGAACGTCAAACTAGTTGCAGAGTGAGGCGACACATACCAGCTCCCAAACATGACTAAAAATTGCCAAGTTTCTCACAGAACCAGCCGGAAACCAGAGATTTAGCAAGTTAAGGCAATTGGATCAGAGCCGATCAAGCGCATTCAATGGGTGTATACGCAATGGGCAAGAATTCAACACAGAAAAATATCAACATGATGCGAATGAGTAACAGTTTCTCGTGTTATATATAATCTGCGAACGTCAAACTTGTTACAGAGTGAGGCGACACATACCAGCTCCCAATCCATGACTGAAAATGGACAAGTTTCTCACAGAAGCAACCGGAATCCCGAGAATTAACAAGTCAAGGCCACTGGATCAATGGCAAGGGCATTCAATGGATGTATACGCAAAGGTCAAGAATTCAACACAGAAAAATATAAACATGATGCGAATGAGTAACATTTTCTCGGGTTATATCTAATCTGGGAACGTCAAACTTGTTGCAGAGTGAGGCGACACATACCAGCTCCCAATCTATGACAAAAAAATTTCCAAGTTTCTCACAGAAGCAGCCGGAAACCAGAGATTTAGCAAGTTAAGGCAATTGGATCAGAGCCGAGCAAGGGCATTCAATGTGTGTATACGCAATGGGCAATAATTCAACACAGAAAAATATCAACATGATGCGAATGAGTAACAGTTTCTCATGTTATATATAACCTGCAAACGTCAAATTGTTGCAGAGTGAGGCGACACATACCAGCTCCCAACCATGACTGAAAATTGACAAGTTTCTCACAGAAGCAACCGGAATCCCGAGATTTAACAAGTCAAGGCCACTGGATCAAGGGCAAGGGTATTCAATGGGTGTATACGCAATGGGCAAGAATTCAACACAGACAAATATAAACATGGTGCGAATGAGTAATATTTTCTCGGGTTCTATCTAATCTGCGAACGTCAAACTTGTTACAGAGTGAGGCGAAACATACCAGCTCCCAATCCATGACTAAACATTGCCGAGTTTCTCACAGCAGCAGCCGGAAATCCGAGATTGAGCAAGTCAAGGCCATTGGATCAGAGCCGAGCAAGGGCATTCAATGGGTGTATACGCAATGGGCAAGAATTCAACACAGAAAAATATCAACATGATGCGAATGAGTAACAGTTTCTCGTGTTATATATAACCTGCAAACGTCAAATTGTTGCAGAGTGAGGCGACACATACCAGCTTCCAACCATGACTGAAAATTGACAAGTTTCTCACAGAAGCAACCGGAATCCCGAGATTTAACAAGTCAAGGCCACTGGATCAAGGGCAAGGGTATTCAATGGGTGTATACGCAATGGGCAAGAATTCAACACAGACAAATATAAACATGGTGCGAATGAGTAACATTTTCTCGGGTTCTATCTAATCTGCGAACGTCAAACTTGTTACAGAGTGAGGCGACACATACCAGCTCCCAATCCATGACTAAACATTGCCGAGTTTCTCACAGCAGCAGCCGGAAACCCGACATTGAGCAAGTCAAGGCCATTGGATCAGAGCCGAGCAAGGGCATTCAATGGGTGTATACGCAATGGGCAAGAATTCAACACAGAAAAATATAAACATGATGCGAATGAGTAACATTTTCTCGGGTTATATCTAACCTGCGAACGTCAAACTAGTTGCAGAGTGAGGCGACACATATACCAGCTCCCAAACATGACTAAAAATTGCCAAGTTTCTCACAGAAGCAGCCGGAAACCAGAGATTTAGCAAGTTAAGGCAATTGGATCAGAGCCGATCAAGAGCATTCAATGGGTGTATACGCAATGGGCAAGAATTCAACACAGAAAAATATCAACATGATGCGAATGAGTAACAGTTTCTCGTGTTATATCTAATCTGCGAACGTCAAACTTGTTACAGAGTGAGGCGACACATACCAGCTCCCAATCCATGACTGAAAATTGACAAGTTTCTCACAGAAGCAACCGGAATCCCGAGAATTAACAAGTCAAGGCCACTGGATCAAGGGCAAGGGCATTCAATGGATGTATACGCAAAGGTCAAGAATTCAACACAGAAAAATATAAACATGATGCGAATGAGTAACATTTTCTCGGGTTATATCTAATCTGGGAACGTCAAACTTGTTGCAGAGTGAGGCGACACATACCAGCTCCCAATCTATGACAAAAAAATTGCCAAGTTTCTCACAGAAGCAGCCGGAAACCAGAGATTTAGCAAGTTAAGGCAATTGGATCAGAGCCGAGCAAGGGCATTCAATGTGTGTATACGCAATGGGCAATAATTCAACACAGAAAAATATCAACATGATGCGAATGAGTAACAGTTTCTCATGTTATATATAACCTGCAAACGTCAAATTGTTGCAGAGTGAGGCGACACATACCAGCTCCGAACCATGACTGAAAATTGACAAGTTTCTCACAGAAGCAACCGGAATCCCGAGATTTAACAAGTCAAGGCCACTGGATCAAGGGCAAGGGTATTCAATGGGTGTATACGCAATGGGCAAGAATTCAACACAGACAAATATAAACATGGTGCGAATGAGTAATATTTCCTCGGGTTCTATCTAATCTGCGAACGTCAAACTTGTTACAGAGTGAGGCGAAACATACCAGCTCCCAATCCATGACTAAACATTGCCGAGTTTCTCACAGCAGCAGCCGGAAACCCGAGATTGAGCAAGTCAAGGCCATTGGATCAGAGCCGAGCAAGGGCATTCAATGGGTGTATACGCAATGAGCAAGAATTCAACACAGAAAAATATCAACATGATGCGAATGAGTAACAGTTTCTCGTGTTATATATAACCTGCAAACGTCAAATTGTTGCAGAGTGAGGCGACACATACCAGCTCCCAACCATGACTGAAAATTGACAAGTTTCTCACAGAAGCAACCGGAATCCCGAGATTTAACAAGTCAAGGCCACTGGATCAAGGGCAAGGGTATTCAATGGGTGTATACGCAATGGGCAAGAATTCAACACAGACAAATATAAACATGGTGCGAATGAGTAATATTTTCTCGGGTTCTATCTAATCTGCGAACGTCAAACTTGTTACAGAGTGAGGCGAAACATACCAGCTCCCAATCCATGACTAAACATTGCCGAGTTTCTCACAGCAGCAGCCGGAAACCCGAGATTGAGCAAGTCAAGGCCATTGGATCAGAGCCGAGCAAGGGCATTCAATGGGTGTATACGCAATGGGCAAGAATTCAACACAGAAAAATATCAACATGATGCGAATGAGTAACAGTTTCTCGTGTTATATATAACCTGCAAACGTCAAATTGTTGCAGAGTGAGGCGACACATACCAGCTCCCAACCATGACTGAAAATTGACAAGTTTCTCACAGAAGCAACCGGAATCCCGAGATTTAACAAGTCAAGGCCACTGGATCAAGGGCAAGGGTATTCAATGGGTGTATACGCAATGAGCAAGAATTCAACACAGACAAATATAAACATGGTGCGAATGAGTAACATTTTCTCGTGTTATATCTAATCTGCGAACGTCAAACTTGTTGCAGAGTGAGGCGACACATACCAGCTCCCAATCCATGACTGAAAATTGACAGGTTTCTCACAGAAGCAACCGGAATCCCGAGATTTAACAAGTCAAGGCCACTGGATCAAGGGCAAGGGTATTCAATGGGTGTATACGCAATGGGCAAGAATTCAACACAGACAAATATAAACATGGTGCGAATGAGTAACATTTTCTCGGGTTCTATCTAATCTGCGAACGTCAAACTTGTTACAGCGTGAGGCGACACATACCAGCTCCCAATCCATGACTAAACATTGCCGAGTTTCTCACAGCAGCAGCCGGAAACCCGAGATTGAGCAAGTCAAGGCCATTGGATCAGAGCCGAGCAAGGGCATTCAATGGGTGTATACGCAATGGGCAAGAATTCAACACAGAAAAATATAAACATGATGCGAATGAGTAACATTTTCTCGGGTTATATCTAACCTGCGAACGTCAAACTAGTTGCAGAGTGAGGCGACACATACCAGCTCCCAAACATGACTAAAAATTGCCAAGTTTCTCACAGAAGCAGCCGGAAACCAGAGATTTAGCAAGTTAAGGCAATTGGATCAGAGCCGATCAAGAGCATTCAATGGGTTTATACGCAATGGGCAAGAATTCAACACAGAAAAATATCAACATGATGCGAATGAGTAACAGTTTCTCGTGTTATATCTAATCTGCGAACGTCAAACTTGTTACAGAGTGAGGCGTCACATACCAGCTCCCAATCCATGACTGAAAATTGACAAGTTTCTCACAGAAGCAACCGGAATCCCGAGAATTAACAAGTCAAGGCCACTGGATCAAGGGCAAGGGCATTCAATGGATGTATACGCAAAGGTCAAGAATTCAACACAGAAAAATATAAACATGATGCGAATGAGTAACATTTTCTCGGGTTATATCTAATCTGGGAACGTCAAACTTGTTGCAGAGTGAGGCGACACATACCAGCTCCCAATCTATGACAAAAAAATTGCCAAGTTTCTCACAGAAGCAGCCGGAAAACAGAGATTTAGCAAGTTAAGGCAATTGGATCAGAGCCGAGCAAGGGCATTCAATGGGTGTATACGCAATGGGCAATAATTCAACACAGAAAAATATCAACATGATGCGAATGAGTAACAGTTTCTCGTGTTATATATAACCTGCAAACGTCAAATTGTTGCAGAGTGAGGCGACACATACCAGCTCCCAATCCATGACTGAAAATTGACAAGTTTCTCACAGAAGCAACCGGAATCCCGCGAATTAACAAGTCAAGGCCACTGGATCAAGGGCAAGGGCATTTAATGGATGTATACGCAAAGGTCAAGAATTCAGCACAGACAAATATAAACATGATGCGAATGAGTAAGATTTTCTCGGGTTATATCTAATCTGGGAACGTCAAACTTGTTGCAGAGTGAGGCGACACATACCAGCTCCCAATCTATGACAAAAAAATTGCCAAGTTTCTCACACAAGCAGCCGGAAACCAGAGATTTAGCAAGTTAAGGCAATTGGATCAGAGCCGAGCAAGGGCATTCAATGGGTGTATACGCAATGGGCAATAATTCAACACAGAAAAATATCAACATGATGCGAATGAGTAACAGTTTCTCGTGTTATATATAACCTGCAAACGTCAAATTGTTGCAGAGTGAGGCGACATATACCAGCTCCCAACCATGACTGAAAATTGACAAGTTTCTCACAGAAGCAACCGGAATCCCGAGATTTAACAAGTCAAGGCCACTGGATCAAGGGCAAGGGTATTCAATGGGTGTATACGCAATGGGCAAGAATTCAACACAGACAAATATAAACATGGTGCGAATGAGTAACATTTTCTCGGGTTCTATCTAATCTGCGAACGTCAAACTTGTTACAGAGTGAGGCGACACATACCAGCTCCCAATCCATGACTAAACATTGCCGAGTTTCTCACAGCAGCAGCCGGAAACCCGAGATTGAGCAAGTCAAGGCCATTGGATCAGAGCCGAGCAAGGGCATTCAATGGGTGTATACGCAATGGGCAAGAATTCAACACAGAAAAATATAAACATGATGCGAATGAGTAACATTTTCTCGGGTTATATCTAACCTGCGAACGTCAAACTTGTTGCAGAGTGAGGCGACACATACCAGCTCCCAACCATGACTAAAAATTGCCAAGTTTCTCACAGAAGCAGCCGGAAACCAGAGATTTAGCAAGTTAAGGCAATTGGATCAGAGCCGAGCAAGGGCATTCAATGGGTGTATACGCAATGGGCAAGAATTCAACACAGAAAAATATAAACATGATGCGAATGAGTAACAGTTTCTCGGGTTATATCTAACCTGCAAACGTCAAATTGTTGCAGATTGAGGCGACACATACCAGCTCCCAATCCATGACTGAAAATTGACAAGTTTCTCACAGAAGCAACCGGAATCCCGAGAATTAACAAGTCAAGGCCACTGGATCAAGGGCAAGGGCATTCAATGGATGTATACGCAATGGGCAAGAATTCAACAAAGACAAATATAAACATGGTGCGAATGAGTAACATTTTCTCGGGTTCTATCTAATCTGCGAACGTCAAACTTGTTACAGAGTGAGGCGACACATACCAGCTCCCAATCCATGACTGAAAATTGACAAGTTTCTCACAGAAGCAACCGGAATCCCGAGAATTAACAAGTCAAAGCCACTGGATCAAGGGCAAGGGCATTCAATGGATGTATACGCAATGGGAAAGAATTCAACACAGACAAATATAAACATGGTGCGAATGAGTAACATTTTCTCGGGTTCTATCTAATCTGCGAACGTCAAACTTGTTACAGAGTGAGGCGACACAAACCAGCTCCCAATCCATGACTAAACATTGCCGAGTTTCTCACAGCAGCAGCCGGAAACCCGAGATTGAGCAAGTCAAGGCCATAGGATCAGAGCCGAGCAAGGGCATTCAATGGGTGTATACGCAATGGGCAAGAATTCAACACAGAAAAATATCAACATGATGCGAATGAGTAACAGTTTCTCGTGTTATATATAACCTGCAAACGTCAAATTGTTGCAGAGTGAGGCGACACATACCAGCTCCCAACCATGACTGAAAATTGACAAGTTTCTCACAGAAGCAACCGGAATCCCGAGATTTAACAAGTCTAGGCCACTGGATCAAGGGCAAGGGCATTCAATGGATGTATACGGAATGGGCAAGAATTCAACACAGAAAAATATAAACATGATGCGAATGAGTAACATGTTCTCGGGTTATATCTAATCTGCGAACGTCAAACTTGTTGCAGAGTGAGGCGACACATACCAGCTCCCAATCCATGACAAAAAAATTGCCAAGTTTCTCACAGAAGCAGCCGGAAACCAGAGATTTAGCAAGTTAAGGCAATTGGATCAGAGCCGATCAAGAGCATTCAATGGGTGTATACGCAATGGGCAAGAATTCAACACAGACAAATATAAACATGGTGCGAATGAGTAACATTTTCTCAGGTTCTATCTAATCTGCGAACGTCAAACTTGTTACAGAGTGAGGCGACACATACCAGCTCCCAATCCATGACTAAACATTGCCGAGTTTCTCACAGCAGCAGCCGGAAACCCGAGATTGAGCAAGTCAAGGCCATTGGATCAGAGCCGAGCAAGGGCATTCAATGGGTGTATACGCAATGGGCAAGAATTCAACACAGAAAAATATAAACATGATGCGAATGAGTAACATTTTCTCGGGTTATATCTAACCTGCGAACGTCAAACTAGTTGCAGAGTGAGGCGACACATACCAGCTCCCAACCATGACTAAAAATTGCCAAGTTTCTCACAGAAGCAGCCGGAAACCAGAGATTTAACAAGTTAAGGCAATTGGATCAGAGCCGATCAAGAGCATTCAATGGGTGTATACGCAATGGGCAAGAATTCAACACAGAAAAATATCAACATGATGCGAATGAGTAACAGTTTCTCGTGTTATATCTAATCTGCGAACGTCAAACTTGTTACAGAGTGAGGCGACACATACCAGCTCCCAATCCATGACTGAAAATTGACAAGTTTCTCACAGAAGCAACCGGAATCCCGAGAATTAACAAGTTAAGGCCACTGGATCAAGGGCAAGGGCATTCAATGGATGTATACGCAAAGGTCAAGAATTCAACACATAAAAATATAAACATGATGCGAATGAGTAACATTTTCTCGGGTTATATTTAATCTGGGAACGTCAAACTTGTTGCAGAGTGAGGCGACACATACCAGCTCCCAATCTATGACAAAAAAATTGCCAAGTTTCTCACAGAAGCAGCCGGAAACCAGAGATTTAGCAAGTTAAGGCAATTGGATCAGAGCCGAGCAAGGGCATTCAATGGGTGTATACGCAATGGGCAATAATTCAACACAGAAAAATATAAACATGATGCGAATGAGTAACAGTTTCTCGTGTTATATATAACCTGCAAACGTCAAATTGTTGCAGAGTGAGGCGACACATACCAGCTCCCAACTATGACTGAAAATTGACAAGTTTCTCACAGAAGCAACCGGAATCCCGAGATTGAACAAGTCAAGGCCACTGGATCAAGGGCAAGGGTATTCAATGGGTGTATACGCAATGGGCAAGAATTCAACACAGACAAATATAAACATGGTGCGAATGAGTAACATTTTCTCAGGTTCTATCTAATCTGCGAACGTCAAACTTGTTACAGAGTGAGGCGACACATACCAGCTCCCAATCCATGACTAAACATTGCCGAGTTTCTCACAGCAGCAGCCGGAAACCCGAGATTGAGCAAGTCAAGGCCATTGGATCAGAGCCGAGCAAGGGCATTCAATGGGTGTATACGCAATGGGCAAGAATTCAACACAGAAAAATATAAACATGATGCGAATGAGTAACAGTTTCTCGGGTTATATCTAACCTGCAAACGTCAAATTGTTGCAGAGTGAGGCGACACATACCAGCTCCCAATCCATGACTGAAAATTGACAAGTTTCTCACAGAAGCAACCGGAATCCCGAGAATTAACAAGTCAAGGCCACTGGATCAAGGGCAAGGGCATTCAATGGATGTATACGCAATGGGCAAGAATTCAACAAAGACAAATATAAACATGGTGCGAATGAGTAAAATTTTCTCGGGTTCTATCTAATCTGCGAACGTCAAACTTGTTACAGAGTGAGGCGACACATACCAGCTCCCAATCCATGACTGAAAATTGACAAGTTTCTCACAGAAGCAACCGGAATCCCGAGAATTAACAAGTCAAGGCCACTGGATCAAGGGCAAGGGCATTCAATGGATGTATACGCAATGGGCAAGAATTCAACACAGACAAATATAAACATGGTGCGAATGAGTAACATTTCCTCGGGTTCTATCTAATATGCGAACGTCAAACTTGTTACAGAGTGAGGCGACACATACCAGCTCCCAATCCATGACTAAACATTGCCGAGTTTCTCACAGCAGCAGCCGGAAACCCGAGATTGAGCAAGTCAAGGCCATTGGATCAGAGCCGAGCAAGGGCATTCAATGGGTGTATACGCAATGGGCAAGAATTCAACACAGAAAAATATAAACATGATGCGAATGAGTAACATTTTCTCGGGTTATATCTAACCTGCGAACGTCAAACTAGTTGCAGAGTGAGGCGACACATACCAGCTCCCAACCATGACTAAAAATTGCCAAGTTTCTCACAGAAGCAGCCGGAAACCAGAGATTTAACAAGTTAAGGCAATTGGATCAGAGCCGAGCAAGGGCATTCAATGGGTGTATACGCAATGGGCAAGAATTCAACACAGAAAAATATAAACATGATGCGAATGAGTAACAGTTTCTCGGGTTATATCTAACCTGCAAACGTCAAATTGTTGCAGAGTGAGGCGACACATACCAGCTCCCAATCCATGACTGAAAATTGACAAGTTTCTCAGAGAAGCAACCGGAATCCCGAGAATTAACAAGTCAAGGCCACTGGATCAAGGGCAAGGGCATTCAATGGATGTATACGCAATGGGCAAGAATTCAACAAAGACAAATATAAACATGGTGCGAATGAGTAAAATTTTCTCGGGTTCTATCTAATCTGCGAACGTCAAACTTGTTACAGAGTGAGGCGACACATACCAGCTCCCAATCCATGACTGAAAATTGACAAGTTTCTCACAGAAGCAACCGGAATCCCGAGAATTAACAAGTCAAGGCCACTGGATCAAGGGCAAGGGCATTCAATGGATGTATACGCAATGGGCAAGAATTCAACACAGACAAATATAAACATGGTGCGAATGAGTAACATTTCCTCGGGTTCTATCTAATATGCGAACGTCAAACTTGTTACAGAGTGAGGCGACACATACCAGCTCCCAATCCATGACTAAACATTGCCGAGTTTCTCACAGCAGCAGCCGGAAACCCGAGATTGAGCAAGTCAAGGCCATTGGATCAGAGCCGAGCAAGGGCATTCAATGGGTGTATACGCAATGGGCAAGAATTCAACACAGAAAAATATCAACATGATGCGAATGAGTAACAGTTTCTCGTGTTATATACAACCTGCAAACGTCAAATTGTTGCAGAGTGAGGCGACACATACCAACTCCCAACCATGACTGAAAATTGACAAGTTTCTCACAGAAGCAACCGGAATCCCGAGAATTAACAAGTTAAGGCCACTGGATCAAGGGCAAGGGCATTCAATGGATGTATACGCAAAGGTCAAGAATTCAACACATAAAAATATAAACATGATGCGAATGAGTAACATTTTCTCGGGTTATATTTAATCTGGGAACGTCAAACTTGTTGCAGAGTGAGGCGACACATACCAGCTCCCAATCTATGACAAAAAAATTGCCAAGTTTCTCACAGAAGCAGCCGGAAACCAGAGATTTAGCAAGTTAAGGCAATTGGATCAGAGCCGAGCAAGGGCATTCAATGGGTGTATACGCAATGGGCAATAATTCAACACAGAAAAATATAAACATGATGCGAATGAGTAACAGTTTCTCGTGTTATATATAACCTGCAAACGTCAAATTGTTGCAGAGTGAGGCGACACATACCAGCTCCCAACTATGACTGAAAATTGACAAGTTTCTCACAGAAGCAACCGGAATCCCGAGATTGAACAAGTCAAGGCCACTGGATCAAGGGCAAGGGTATTCAATGGGTGTATACGCAATGGGCAAGAATTCAACACAGACAAATATAAACATGGTGCGAATGAGTAACATTTTCTCAGGTTCTATCTAATCTGCGAACGTCAAACTTGTTACAGAGTGAGGCGACACATACCAGCTCCCAATCCATGACTAAACATTGCCGAGTTTCTCACAGCAGCAGCCGGAAACCCGAGATTGAGCAAGTCAAGGCCATTGGATCAGAGCCGAGCAAGGGCATTCAATGGGTGTATACGCAATGGGCAAGAATTCAACACAGAAAAATATAAACATGATGCGAATGAGTAACAGTTTCTCGGGTTATATCTAACCTGCAAACGTCAAATTGTTGCAGAGTGAGGCGACACATACCAGCTCCCAATCCATGACTGAAAATTGACAAGTTTCTCACAGAAGCAACCGGAATCCCGAGAATTAACAAGTCAAGGCCACTGGATCAAGGGCAAGGGCATTCAATGGATGTATACGCAATGGGCAAGAATTCAACAAAGACAAATATAAACATGGTGCGAATGAGTAAAATTTTCTCGGGTTCTATCTAATCTGCGAACGTCAAACTTGTTACAGAGTGAGGCGACACATACCAGCTCCCAATCCATGACTGAAAATTGACAAGTTTCTCACAGAAGCAACCGGAATCCCGAGAATTAACAAGTCAAGGCCACTGGATCAAGGGCAAGGGCATTCAATGGATGTATACGCAATGGGCAAGAATTCAACACAGACAAATATAAACATGGTGCGAATGAGTAACATTTCCTCGGGTTCTATCTAATATGCGAACGTCAAACTTGTTACAGAGTGAGGCGACACATACCAGCTCCCAATCCATGACTAAACATTGCCGAGTTTCTCACAGCAGCAGCCGGAAACCCGAGATTGAGCAAGTCAAGGCCATTGGATCAGAGCCGAGCAAGGGCATTCAATGGGTGTATACGCAATGGGCAAGAATTCAACACAGAAAAATATAAACATGATGCGAATGAGTAACATTTTCTCGGGTTATATCTAACCTGCGAACGTCAAACTAGTTGCAGAGTGAGGCGACACATACCAGCTCCCAACCATGACTAAAAATTGCCAAGTTTCTCACAGAAGCAGCCGGAAACCAGAGATTTAACAAGTTAAGGCAATTGGATCAGAGCCGAGCAAGGGCATTCAATGGGTGTATACGCAATGGGCAAGAATTCAACACAGAAAAATATAAACATGATGCGAATGAGTAACAGTTTCTCGGGTTATATCTAACCTGCAAACGTCAAATTGTTGCAGAGTGAGGCGACACATACCAGCTCCCAATCCATGACTGAAAATTGACAAGTTTCTCAGAGAAGCAACCGGAATCCCGAGAATTAACAAGTCAAGGCCACTGGATCAAGGGCAAGGGCATTCAATGGATGTATACGCAATGGGCAAGAATTCAACAAAGACAAATATAAACATGGTGCGAATGAGTAAAATTTTCTCGGGTTCTATCTAATCTGCGAACGTCAAACTTGTTACAGAGTGAGGCGACACATACCAGCTCCCAATCCATGACTGAAAATTGACAAGTTTCTCACAGAAGCAACCGGAATCCCGAGAATTAACAAGTCAAGGCCACTGGATCAAGGGCAAGGGCATTCAATGGATGTATACGCAATGGGCAAGAATTCAACACAGACAAATATAAACATGGTGCGAATGAGTAACATTTCCTCGGGTTCTATCTAATATGCGAACGTCAAACTTGTTACAGAGTGAGGCGACACATACCAGCTCCCAATCCATGACTAAACATTGCCGAGTTTCTCACAGCAGCAGCCGGAAACCCGAGATTGAGCAAGTCAAGGCCATTGGATCAGAGCCGAGCAAGGGCATTCAATGGGTGTATACGCAATGGGCAAGAATTCAACACAGAAAAATATCAACATGATGCGAATGAGTAACAGTTTCTCGTGTTATATACAACCTGCAAACGTCAAATTGTTGCAGAGTGAGGCGACACATACCAACTCCCAACCATGACTGAAAATTGACAAGTTTCTCACAGAAGCAACCGGAATCCCGAGATTGAACAAGTCTAGGCCACTGGATCAAGGGCAAGGGCATTCAATGGATGTATACGCAATGGGCAAGAATTCAACACAGAAAAATATAAACATGATGCGAATGAGTAACATGTTCTCGGGTTATATCTAATCTGCGAACGTCAAACTTGTTGCAGAGTGAGGCGACACATACCAGCTCCCAATCCATGACAAAAAAATTGCCAAGTTTCTCACAGAAGCAGCCGGAAACCAGAGATTTAGCAAGTTAAGGCAATTGGATCAGAGCCGAGCAAGGGCATTCAATGTGTGTATACGCAATGGGCAATAATTCAACACAGAAAAATATCAACATGATGCGAATGAGTAACAGTTTCTCGTGTTATATATAACCTGCAAACGTCAAATTGTTGCAGAGTGAGGCGACACAAACCAGCTCCCAACCATGACTGAAAATTGACAAGTTTATCACAGAAGCAACCGGAATCCCGAGATTGAACAAGTCAAGGCCACTGGATCAAGGGCAAGGGTATTCAATGGGTGTATACGCAATGGGCAAGAATTCAACACAGACAAATATAAACATGGTGCGAATGAGTAACATTTTCTCGGGTTCTATCTAATCTGCAAACGTCAAACTTGTTACAGAGTGAGGCGACACATACCAGCTCCCAATCCATGACTAAACATTGCCGAGTTTCTCACAGCAGCAGCCGGAAACCCGAGATTGAGCAAGTCAAGGCCATTGAATCAGAGCCGAGCAAGGGCATTCAATGGGTGTATACGCAATAGGCAAGAATTCAACACAGAAAAATATCAACATGATGCGAATGAGTAACAGTTTCTCGTGTTATATATAACCTGCAAACGTCAAATTGTTGCAGAGTGAGGCGACACATACCAGCTCCCAACCATGACTGAAAATTGACAAGTTTATCACAGAAGCAACCGGAATCCCGAGATTGAACAAGTCAAGGCCACTGGATCAAGGGCAAGGGTATTCAATGGGTGTATACGCAATGGGCAAGAATTCAACACAGACAAATATAAACATGGTGCGAATGAGTAACATTTTCTCGGGTTCTATCTAATCTGCGAACGTCAAACTTGTTACAGAGTGAGGCGACACATACCAGCTCCCAATCCATGACTAAACATTGCCGAGTTTCTCACAGCAGCAGCCGGAAACCCGAGATTGAGCAAGTCAAGGCCATTGAATCAGAGCCGAGCAAGGGCATTCAATGGGTGTATACGCAATAGGCAAGAATTCAACACAGAAAAATATCAACATGATGCGAATGAGTAACAGTTTCTCGTGTTATATATAACCTGCAAACGTCAAATTGTTGCAGAGTGAGGCGACACATACCAGCTCCCAACCATGACTGAAAATTGACAAGTTTCTCACAGAAGCAACCGGAATCCCGAGATTTAACAAGTCAAGGCCACTGGATCAAGGGCAAGGGTATTCAATGGGTGTATACGCAATGGGCAAGAATTCAACACAGACAAATATAAACATGGTGCGAATGAGTAACATTTTCTCGTGTTATATCTAATCTGCGAACGTCAAACTTGTTGCAGAGTGAGGCGACACATACCAGCTCCCAATCCATGACTGAAAATTGACAGGTTTCTCACAGAAGCAACCGGAATCCCGAGATTTAACAAGTCAAGGCCACTGGATCAAGGGCAAGGGTATACAATGGGTGTATACGCAATGGGCAAGAATTCAACACAGACAAATATAAACATGGTGCGAATGAGTAACATTTTCTCGGGTTCTATCTAATCTGCGAACGTCAAACTTGTTACAGCGTGAGGCGACACATACCAGCTCCCAATCCATGACTAAACATTGCCGAGTTTCTCACAGCAGCAGCCGGAAACCCGAGATTGAGCAAGTCAAGGCCATTGGATCAGAGCCGAGCAAGGGCATTCAATGGGTGTATACGCAATGGGCAAGAATTCAACACAGAAAAATATAAACATGATGCGAATGAGTAACATTTTCTCGGGTTATATCTAACCTGCGAACGTCAAACTAGTTGCAGAGTGAGGCGACACATACCAGCTCCCAAACATGACTAAAAATTGCCAAGTTTCTCACAGAAGCAGCCGGAAACCAGAGATTTAGCAAGTTAAGGCAATTGGATCAGAGCCGATCAAGAGCATTCAATGGGTGTATACGCAATGGGCAAGAATTCAACACAGAAAAATATCAACATGATGCGAATGAGTAACAGTTTCTCGTGTTATATCTAATCTGCGAACGTCAAACTTGTTACAGAGTGAGGCGACACATACCAGCTCCCAATCCACGACTGAAAATTGACAAGTTTCTCACAGAAGCAACCGGAATCCCGAGAATTAACAAGTCAAGGCCACTGGATCAAGGGCAAGGGCATTCAATGGATGTATACGCAAAGGTCAAGAATTCAACACAGAAAAATATCAACATGATGCGAATGAGTAACATTTTCTCGGGTTATATCTAATCTGGGAACGTCAAACTTGTTGCAGAGTGAGGCGACACATACCAGCTCCCAATCTATGACAACAAAATTGCCAAGTTTCTCACAGAAGCAGCCGGAAAACAGAGATTTAGCAAGTTAAGGCAATTGGATCAGAGCCGAGCAAGGGCATTTAATGGGTGTATACGCAATGGGCAATAATTCAACACAGAAAAATATCAACATGATGCGAATGAGTAACAGTTTCTCGTGTTATATATAACCTGCAAACGTCAAATTGTTGCAGAGTGAGGCGACACATACCAGCTCCCAATCCATGACTGAAAATTGACAAGTTTCTCACAGAAGCAACCGGAATCCCGAGAATTAACAAGTCAAGGCCACTGGATCAAGGGCAAGGGCATTTAATGGATGTATACGCAAAGGTCAAGAATTCAGCACAGAAAAATATAAACATGATGCGAATGAGTAACATTTTCTCGGGTTATATCTAATCTGGGAACGTCAAACTTGTTGCAGAGTGAGGCGACACATACCAGCTCCAAATCTATGACAAAAAAATTGCCAAGTTTCTCACAGAAGCAGCCGGAAACCAGAGATTTAGCAAGTTAAGGCAATTGGATCAGAGCCGGGCAAGGGCATTCAATGGGTGTATACGCAATGGGCAATAATTCAACACAGAAAAATATCAACATGATGCGAATGAGTAACAGTTTCTCGTGTTATATATAACCTGCAAACGTCAAATTGTTGCAGAGTGAGGCGACACATACCAGCTCCCAACCATGACTGAAAATTGACAAGTTTCTCACAGAAGCAACCGGAATCCCGAGATTTAACAAGTCAAGGCCACTGGATCAAGGGCAAGGGTATTCAATGGGTGTATACGCAATGGGCAAGAATTCAACACAGACAAATATAAACATGGTGCGAATGAGTAACATTTTCTTGTGTTATATCTAATCTGCGAACGTCAAACTTGTTGCAGAGTGAGGCGACACATACCAGCTCCCAATCCATGACTGAAAATTGACAGGTTTCTCACAGAAGCAACCGGAATCCCGAGATTTAACAAGTCAAGGCCATTGGATCAGAGCCGAGCAAGGGCATTCAATGGGTGTATACGCAATGGGCAAGAATTCAACACAGAAAAATATAAACATGATGCGAATGAGTAACATTTTCTCGGGTTATATCTAACCTGCGAACGTCAAACTAGTTGCAGAGTGAGGCGACACATACCAGCTCCCAACCATGACTAAATATTGCCAAGTTTCTCACAGAAGCAACCGGAATCCCGAGAATTAACAAGTCAAGGCCACTGGATCAAGGGCAAGGGCATTCAATGGATGTATACGCAATGGGCAAGAATTCAACAAAGACAAATATAAACATGGTGCGAATGAGTAACATTTTCTCGGGTTATATCTAACCTGCGAACGTCAAACTAGTTGCAGAGTGAGGCGACACATACCAGCTCCCAACCATGACTGAAAATTGACAAGTTTCTCACAGAAGCAACCGGAATCCCGAGATTTAACAAGTCAAGGCCACTGGATCAAGGGCAAGGGTATTCAATGGGTGTATACGCAATGGGCAGGAATTCAACACAGACAAATATAAACATGGTGCGAATGAGTAACATTTTCTCGGGTTCTATCTAATCTGCGAACGTCAAACTTGTTACAGAGTGAGGCGACACATACCAGCTCCCAATCCATGACTAAACATTGCCGAGTTTCTCACAGCAGCAGCCGGAAACCCGAGATTGAGCAAGTCAAGGCCATTGGATCAGAGCCGAGCAAGGGCATTCAATGGGTGTATACGCAATGGGCAAGAATTCAACACAGAAAAATATAAACATGATGCGAATGAGTAACATTTTCTCGGGTTATATCTAACCTGCGAACGTCAAACTTGTTGCAGAGTGAGGCGACACATACCAGCTCCCAACCATGACTAAAAATTGACAAGTTTCTCACAGAAGCAACCGGAATCCCGAGATTTAACAAGTCAAGGCCACTGGATCAAGGGCAAGGGTATTCAATGGGTGTATATACGCAATGGGCAAGAATTCAACACAGACAAATATAAACATGGTGCGAATGAGTAACATTTTCTTGTGTTATATCTAATCTGCGAACGTCAAACTTGTTGCAGAGTGAGGCGACACATACCAGCTCCCAATCCATGACTGAAAATTGACAGGTTTCTCACAGAAGCAACCGGAATCCCGAGATTTAACAAGTCAAGGCCACTGGATCAAGGGCAAGGGTATTCAATGGGTGTATACGCAATGGGCAAGAATTCAACAAAGACAAATATAAACATGGTGCGAATGAGTAACATTTTCTCGGGTTCTATCTAATCTGCGAACGTCAAACTTGTTACAGCGTGAGGCGACACATACCAGCTCCCAATCCATGACTAAACATTGCCGAGTTTCTCACAGCAGCAGCCGGAAACCCGAGATTGAGCAAGTCAAGGCCATTGGATCAGAGCCGAGCAAGGGCATTCAATGGGTGTATACGCAATGGGCAAGAATTCAACACAGAAAAATATAAACATGATGCGAATGAGTAACATTTTCTCGGGTTATATCTAACCTGCGAACGTCAAACTAGTTGCAGAGTGAGGCGACACATACCAGCTCCCAACCATGACTAAATATTGCCAAGTTTCTCACAGAAGCAACCGGAATCCCGAGAATTAACAAGTCAAGGCCACTGGATCAAGGGCAAGGGCATTCAATGGATGTATACGCAATGGGCAAAAATTCAACAAAGACAAATATAAACATGGTGCGAATGAGTAACATTTTATCGGGTTCTATCTAATCTGCGAACGTCAAACTTGTTACAGAGTGAGGCGACACATACCAGCTCCCAATCCATGACTGAAAATTGACAAGTTTCTCACAGAAGCAACCGGAATCCCGAGAATTAACAAGTCAAGGCCACTGGATCAAGGGCAAGGGCATTCAATGGATGTATACGCAATGGGCAAGAATTCAACACAGACAAATATAAACATGGTGCGAATGAGTAACATTTCCTCGGGTTCTATCTAATCTGCGAACGTCAAACTTGTTACAGAGTGAGGCGACACATACCAGCTCCCAATCCATGACTAAACATTGCCGAGTTTCTCACAGCAGCAGCCGGAAACCCGAGATTGAGCAAGTCAAGGCCATTGGATCAGAGCCGAGCAAGGGCATTCAATGGGTGTATACGCAATGGGCAAGAATTCAACACAGAAAAATATAAACATGATGCGAATGAGTAACATTTTCTCGGGTTATATCTAACCTGCGAACGTCAAACTAGTTGCAGAGTGAGGCGACACATACCAGCTCCCAAACATGACTAAAAATTGCCAAGTTTCTCACAGAAGCAGCCGGAAACCAGAGATTTAGCAAGTTAAGGCAATTGGATCAGAGCCGATCAAGAGCATTCAATGGGTGTATACGCAATGGGCAAGAATTCAACACAGAAAAATATCAACATGATGCGAATGAGTAACAGTTTCTCGTGTTATATCTAATCTGCGAACGTCAAACTTGTTACAGAGTGAGGCGACACATACCAGCTCCTAATCCACGACTGAAAATTGACAAGTTTCTCACAGAAGCAACCGGAATCCCGAGAATTAACAAGTCAAGGCCACTGGATCAAGGGCAAGGGCATTCAATGGATGTATACGCAAAGGTCAAGAATTCAACACAGAAAAATATAAACATGATGCGAATGAGTAACATTTTCTCGGGTTATATCTAATCTGGGAACGTCAAACTTGTTGCAGAGTGAGGCGACACATACCAGCTCCCAATCTATGACAAAAAAATTGCCAAGTTTCTCACAGAAGCAGCCGAAAAACAGAGATTTAGCAAGTTAAGGCAATTGGATCAGAGCCGAGCAAGGGCATTTAATGGGTGTATACGCAATGGGCAATAATTCAACACAGAAAAATAACAACATGATGCGAATGAGTAACAGTTTCTCGTGTTATATATAACCTGCAAACGTCAAATTGTTGCAGAGTGAGGCGACACATACCAGCTCCCAATCCATGACTGAAAATTGACAAGTTTCTCACAGAAGCAACCGGAATCCCGAGAATTAACAAGTCAAGGCCACTGGATCAAGGGCAAGGGCATTTAATGGATGTATACGCAAAGGTCAAGAATTCAGCACAGAAAAATATAAACATGATGCGAATGAGTAACATTTTCTCGGGTTATATCTAATCTGGGAACGTCAAACTTGTTGCAGAGTGAGGCGACACATACCAGCTCCAAATCTATGACAAAAAAATTGCCAAGTTTCTCACAGAAGCAACCGGAATCCCGAGATTTAACAAGTCAAGGCCATTGGATCAGAGCCGGGCAAGGGCATTCAATGGGTGTATATACGCAATGGGCAAGAATTCAACACAGACAAACATAAACATGGTGCGAATGAGTAACATTTTCTCGTGTTATATCTAATCTGCGAACGTCAAACTTGTTGCAGAGTGAGGCGACACATACCAGCTCCCAATCCATGACTGAAAATTGACAGGTTTCTCACAGAAGCAACCGGAATCCCGAGATTTAACAAGTCAAGGCCACTGGATCAAGGGCAAGGGTATTCAATGGGTGTATACGCAATGGGCAAGAATTCAACACAGACAAATATAAACATGGTGCGAATGAGTAACATTTTCTCGGGTTCTATCTAATCTGCGAACGTCAAACTTGTTACAGCGTGAGGCGACACATACCAGCTCCCAATCCATGACTAAACATTGCCGAGTTTCTCACAGCAGCAGCCGGAAACCCGAGATTGAGCAAGTCAAGGCCATTGGATCAGAGCCGAGCAAGGGCATTCAATGGGTGTATACGCAATGGGCAAGAATTCAACACAGAAAAATATAAACATGATGCGAATGAGTAACATTTTCTCGGGTTATATCTAACCTGCGAACGTCAAACTAGTTGCAGAGTGAGGCGACACATACCAGCTCCCAAACATGACTAAAAATTGCCAAGTTTCTCACAGAAGCAGCCGGAAACCAGAGATTTAGCAAGTTAAGGCAATTGGATCAGAGCCGATCAAGAGCATTCAATGGGTGTATACGCAATGGGCAAGAATTCAACACAGAAAAATATCAACATGATGCGAATGAGTAACAGTTTCTCGTGTTATATCTAATCTGCGAACGTCAAACTTGTTACAGAGTGAGGCGACACATACCAGCTCCCAATCCATGACTGAAAATTGACAAGTTTCCCACAGAAGCAACCGGAATCCCGAGAATTAACAAGTCAAGGCCACTGGATCAAGGGCAAGGGCATTCAATGGATGTATACGCAAAGGTCAAGAATTCAACACAGAAAAATATAAACATGATGCGAATGAGTAACATTTTCTCGGGTTATATCTAATCTGGGAACGTCAAACTTGTTGCAGAGTGAGGCGACACATACCAGCTCCCAATCTATGACAAAAAAATTGCCAAGTTTCTCACAGAAGCAGCCGGAAAACAGAGATTTAGCAAGTTAAGGCAATTGGATCAGAGCCGAGCAAGGGCATTCAATGGGTGTATACGCAATGGGCAATAATTCAACACAGAAAAATATCAATATGATGCGAATGAGTAACAGTTTCTCGTGTTATATATAACCTGCAAACGTCAAATTGTTGCAGAGTGAGGCGACACATACCAGCTCCCAATCCATGACTGAAAATTGACAGGTTTCTCACAGAAGCAACCGGAATCCCGAGATTTAACAAGTCAAGGCCACTGGATCAAGGGCAAGGGTATTCAATGGGTGTATACGCAATGGGCAAGAATTCAACACAGACAAATATAAACATGGTGCGAATGAGTAACATTTTCTCGGGTTCTATCTAATCTGCGAACGTCAAACTTGTTACAGCGTGAGGCGACACATACCAGCTCCCAATCCATGACTAAACATTGCCGAGTTTCTCACAGCAGCAGCCGGAAACCCGAGATTGAGCAAGTCAAGGCCATTGGATCAGAGCCGAGCAAGGGCATTCAATGGGTGTATACGCAATGGGCAAGAATTCAACACAGAAAAATATAAACATGATGCGAATGAGTAACATTTTCTCGGGTTATATCTAACCTGCGAACGTCAAACTAGTTGCAGAGTGAGGCGACACATACCAGCTCCCAACCATGACTAAATATTGCCAAGTTTCTCACAGAAGCAACCGGAATCCCGAGAATTAACAAGTCAAGGCCACTGGATCAAGGGCAAGGGCATTCAATGGATGTATACGCAATGGGCAAGAATTCAACAAAGACAAATATAAACATGGTGCGAATGAGTAACATTTTCTCGGGTTATATCTAACCTGCGAACGTCAAACTAGTTGCAGAGTGAGGCGACACATACCAGCTCCCAACCATGACTGAAAATTGACAAGTTTCTCACAGAAGCAACCGGAATCCCGAGATTTAACAAGTCAAGGCCACTGGATCAAGGGCAAGGGTATTCAATGGGTGTATACGCAATGGGCAAGAATTCAACACAGACAAATATAAACATGGTGCGAATGAGTAACATTTTCTCGGGTTCTATCTAATCTGCGAACGTCAAACTTGTTACAGAGTGAGGCGACACATACCAGCTCCCAATCCATGACTAAACATTGCCGAGTTTCTCACAGCAGCAGCCGGAAACCCGAGATTGAGCAAGTCAAGGCCATTGGATCAGAGCCGAGCAAGGGCATTCAATGGGTGTATACGCAATGGGCAAGAATTCAACACAGAAAAATATAAACATGATGCGAATGAGTAACATTTTCTCGGGTTATATCTAACCTGCGAACGTCAAACTTGTTGCAGAGTGAGGCGACACATACCAGCTCCCAACCATGACTAAAAATTGACAAGTTTCTCACAGAAGCAACCGGAATCCCGAGATTTAACAAGTCAAGGCCACTGGATCAAGGGCAAGGGTATTCAATGGGTGTATATACGCAATGGGCAAGAATTCAACACAGACAAATATAAACATGGTGCGAATGAGTAACATTTTCTTGTGTTATATCTAATCTGCGAACGTCAAACTTGTTGCAGAGTGAGGCGACACATACCAGCTCCCAATCCATGACTGAAAATTGACAGGTTTCTCACAGAAGCAACCGGAATCCCGAGATTTAACAAGTCAAGGCCACTGGATCAAGGGCAAGGGTATTCAATGGGTGTATACGCAATGGGCAAGAATTCAACACAGACAAATATAAACATGGTGCGAATGAGTAACATTTTCTCGGGTTCTATCTAATCTGCGAACGTCAAACTTGTTACAGCGTGAGGCGACACATACCAGCTCCCAATCCATGACTAAACATTGCCGAGTTTCTCACAGCAGCAGCCGGAAACCCGAGATTGAGCAAGTCAAGGCCATTGGATCAGAGCCGAGCAAGGGCATTCAATGGGTGTATACGCAATGGGCAAGAATTCAACACAGAAAAATATAAACATGATGCGAATGAGTAACATTTTCTCGGGTTATATCTAACCTGCGAACGTCAAACTAGTTGCAGAGTGAGGCGACACATACCAGCTCCCAACCATGACTAAATATTGCCAAGTTTCTCACAGAAGCAACCGGAATCCCGAGAATTAACAAGTCAAGGCCACTGGATCAAGGGCAAGGGCATTCAATGGATGTATACGCAATGGGCAAGAATTCAACACAGACAAATATAAACATGGTGCGAATGAGTAACATTTCCTCGGGTTCTATCTAATCTGCGAACGTCAAACTTGTTACAGAGTGAGGCGACACATACCAGCTCCCAATCCATGACTAAACATTGCCGAGTTTCTCACAGCAGCAGCCGGAAACCCGAGATTGAGCAAGTCAAGGCCATTGGATCAGAGCCGAGCAAGGGCATTCAATGGGTGTATACGCAATGGGCAAGAATTCAACACAGAAAAATATAAACATGATGCGAATGAGTAACATTTTCTCGGGTTATATCTAACCTGCGAACGTCAAACTAGTTGCAGAGTGAGGCGACACATACCAGCTCCCAAACATGACTAAAAATTGCCAAGTTTCTCACAGAAGCAGCCGGAAACCAGAGATTTAGCAAGTTAAGGCAATTGGATCAGAGCCGATCAAGAGCATTCAATGGGTGTATACGCAATGGGCAAGAATTCAACACAGAAAAATATCAACATGATGCGAATGAGTAACAGTTTCTCGTGTTATATCTAATCTGCGAACGTCAAACTTGTTACAGAGTGAGGCGACACATACCAGCTCCCAATCCACGACTGAAAATTGACAAGTTTCTCACAGAAGCAACCGGAATCCCGAGAATTAACAAGTCAAGGCCACTGGATCAAGGGCAAGGGCATTCAATGGATGTATACGCAAAGGTCAAGAATTCAACACAGAAAAATATAAACATGATGCGAATGAGTAACATTTTCTCGGGTTATATCTAATCTGGGAACGTCAAACTTGTTGCAGAGTGAGGCGACACATACCAGCTCCCAATCTATGACAAAAAAATTGCCAAGTTTCTCACAGAAGCAGCCGGAAAACAGAGATTTAGCAAGTTAAGGCAATTGGATCAGAGCCGAGCAAGGGCATTTAATGGGTGTATACGCAATGGGCAATAATTCAACACAGAAAAATAACAACATGATGCGAATGAGTAACAGTTTCTCGTGTTATATATAACCTGCAAACGTCAAATTGTTGCAGAGTGAGGCGACACATACCAGCTCCCAATCCATGACTGAAAATTGACAAGTTTCTCACAGAAGCAACCGGAATCCCGAGAATTAACAAGTCAAGGCCACTGGATCAAGGGCAAGGGCATTTAATGGATGTATACGCAAAGGTCAAGAATTCAGCACAGAAAAATATAAACATGATGCGAATGAGTAACATTTTCTCGGGTTATATCTAATCTGGGAACGTCAAACTTGTTGCAGAGTGAGGCGACACATACCAGCTCCAAATCTATGACAAAAAAATTGCCAAGTTTCTCACAGAAGCAACCGGAATCCCGAGATTTAACAATTCAAGGCCATTGGATCAGAGCCGGGCAAGGGCATTCAATGGGTGTATATACGCAATGGGCAAGAATTCAACACAGACAAACATAAACATGGTGCGAATGAGTAACATTTTCTCGTGTTATATCTAATCTGCGAACGTCAAACTTGTTGCAGAGTGAGGCGACACATACCAGCTCCCAATCCATGACTGAAAATTGACAGGTTTCTCACAGAAGCAACCGGAATCCCGAGATTTAACAAGTCAAGGCCACTGGATCAAGGGCAAGGGTATTCAATGGGTGTATACGCAATGGGCAAGAATTCAACACAGACAAATATAAACATGGTGCGAATGAGTAACATTTTCTCGGGTTCTATCTAATCTGCGAACGTCAAACTTGTTACAGCGTGAGGCGACACATACCAGCTCCCAATCCATGACTAAACATTGCCGAGTTTCTCACAGCAGCAGCCGGAAACCCGAGATTGAGCAAGTCAAGGCCATTGGATCAGAGCCGAGCAGGGGCATTCAATGGGTGTATACGCAATGGGCAAGAATTCAACACAGAAAAATATAAACATGATGCGAATGAGTAACATTTTCTCGGGTTATATCTAACCTGCGAACGTCAAACTAGTTGCAGAGTGAGGCGACACATACCAGCTCCCAAACATGACTAAAAATTGCCAAGTTTCTCACAGAAGCAGCCGGAAACCAGAGATTTAGCAAGTTAAGGCAATTGGATCAGAGCCGATCAAGAGCATTCAATGGGTGTATACGCAATGGGCAAGAATTCAACACAGAAAAATATCAACATGATGCGAATGAGTAACAGTTTCTCGTGTTATATCTAATCTGCGAACGTCAAACTTGTTACAGAGTGAGGCGACACATACCAGCTCCCAATCCATGACTGAAAATTGACAAGTTTCCCACAGAAGCAACCGGAATCCCGAGAATTAACAAGTCAAGGCCACTGGATCAAGGGCAAGGGCATTCAATGGATGTATACGCAAAGGTCAAGAATTCAACACAGAAAAATATAAACATGATGCGAATGAGTAACATTTTCTCGGGTTATATCTAATCTGGGAACGTCAAACTTGTTGCAGAGTGAGGCGACACATACCAGCTCCAAATCTATGACAAAAAAATTGCCAAGTTTCTCACAGAAGCAACCGGAATCCCGAGATTTAACAAGTCAAGGCCATTGGATCAGAGCCGGGCAAGGGCATTCAATGGGTGTATATACGCAATGGGCAAGAATTCAACACAGACAAACATAAACATGGTGCGAATGAGTAACATTTTCTCGTGTTATATCTAATCTGCGAACGTCAAACTTGTTGCAGAGTGAGGCGACACATACCAGCTCCCAATCCATGACTGAAAATTGACAGGTTTCTCACAGAAGCAACCGGAATCCCGAGATTTAACAAGTCAAGGCCACTGGATCAAGGGCAAGGGTATTCAATGGGTGTATACGCAATGGGCAAGAATTCAACACAGACAAATATAAACATGGTGCGAATGAGTAACATTTTCTCGGGTTCTATCTAATCTGCGAACGTCAAACTTGTTACAGCGTGAGGCGACACATACCAGCTCCCAATCCATGACTAAACATTGCCGAGTTTCTCACAGCAGCAGCCGGAAACCCGAGATTGAGCAAGTCAAGGCCATTGGATCAGAGCCGAGCAGGGGCATTCAATGGGTGTATACGCAATGGGCAAGAATTCAACACAGAAAAATATAAACATGATGCGAATGAGTAACATTTTCTCGGGTTATATCTAACCTGCGAACGTCAAACTAGTTGCAGAGTGAGGCGACACATACCAGCTCCCAAACATGACTAAAAATTGCCAAGTTTCTCACAGAAGCAGCCGGAAACCAGAGATTTAGCAAGTTAAGGCAATTGGATCAGAGCCGATCAAGAGCATTCAATGGGTGTATACGCAATGGGCAAGAATTCAACACAGAAAAATATCAACATGATGCGAATGAGTAACAGTTTCTCGTGTTATATCTAATCTGCGAACGTCAAACTTGTTACAGAGTGAGGCGACACATACCAGCTCCCAATCCATGACTGAAAATTGACAAGTTTCCCACAGAAGCAACCGGAATCCCGAGAATTAACAAGTCAAGGCCACTGGATCAAGGGCAAGGGCATTCAATGGATGTATACGCAAAGGTCAAGAATTCAACACAGAAAAATATAAACATGATGCGAATGAGTAACATTTTCTCGGGTTATATCTAATCTGGGAACGTCAAACTTGTTGCAGAGTGAGGCGACACATACCAGCTCCCAATCTATGACAAAAAAATTGCCAAGTTTCTCACAGAAGCAGCCGGAAAACAGAGATTTAGCAAGTTAAGGCAATTGGATCAGAGCCGAGCAAGGGCATTCAATGGGTGTATACGCAATGGGCAATAATTCAACACAGAAAAATATCAATATGATGCGAATGAGTAACAGTTTCTCGTGTTATATATAACCTGCAAACGTCAAATTGTTGCAGAGTGAGGCGACACATACCAGCTCCCAATCCATGACTGAAAATTGACAAGTTTCTCACAGAAGCAACCGGAATCCCGAGAATTAACAAGTCAAGGCCACTGGATCAAGGGCAAGGGCATTTAATGGATGTATACGCAAAGGTCAAGAATTCAGCACAGAAAAATATAAACATGATGCGAATGAGTAACATTTTCTCGGGTTATATCTAATCTGGGAACGTCAAACTTGTTGCAGAGTGAGGCGACACATACCAGCTCCCAATCTATGACAAAAAAATTGCCAAGTTTCTCACAGAAGCAGCCGGAAACCAGAGATTTAGCAAGTTAAGGCAATTGGATCAGAGCCGAGCAAGGGCATTCAATGGGTGTATACGCAATGGGCAATAATTCAACACAGAAAAATATCAACATGATGCGAATGAGTAACAGTTTCTCGTGTTATATATAACCTGCAAACGTCAAATTGTTGCAGAGTGAGGCGACACATACCAGCTCCCAACCATGACTGAAAATTGACAAGTTTCTCACAGAAGCAACCGGAATCCCGAGATTTAACAAGTCAAGGCCACTGGATCAAGGGCAAGGGTATTCAATGGGTGTATACGCAATGGGCAAGAATTCAACACAGACAAATATAAACATGGTGCGAATGAGTAACATTTTCTCGGGTTCTATCTAATCTGCGAACGTCAAACTTGTTACAGAGTGAGGCGACACATACCAGCTCCCAATCCATGACTAAACATTGCCGAGTTTCTCACAGCAGCAGCCGGAAACCCGAGATTGAGCAAGTCAAGGCCATTGGATCAGAGCCGAGCAAGGGCATTCAATGGGTGTATACGCAATGGGCAAGAATTCAACACAGAAAAATATAAACATGATGCGAATGAGTAACATTTTCTCGGGTTATATCTAACCTGCGAACGTCAAACTTGTTGCAGAGTGAGGCGACACATACCAGCTCCCAACCATGACTAAAAATTGCCAAGTTTCTAACAGAAGCAGCCGGAAACCAGAGATTTAGCAAGTTAAGGCAATTGGATCAGAGCCGAGCAAGGGCATTCAATGGGTGTATACGCAATGGGCAAGAATTCAACACAGAAAAATATAAACATGATGCGAATGAGTAACAGTTTCTCGGGTTATATCTAACCTGCAAACGTCAAATTGTTGCAGATTGAGGCGACACATACCAGCTCCCAATCCATGACTGAAAATTGACAAGTTTCTCACAGAAGCAACCGGAAACCAGAGATTTAGCAAGTTAAGGCAATTGGATCAGAGCCGATCAAGAGCATTCAATGGGTGTATACGCAATGGGCAAGAATTCAACACAGAAAAATATCAACATGATGCGAATGAGTAACAGTTTCTCGTGTTATATCTAATCTGCGAACGTCAAACTTGTTACAGAGTGAGGCGACACATACCAGCTCCCAATCCATGACTGAAAATTGACAAGTTTCTCACAGAAGCAACCGGAATCCCGAGAATTAACAAGTCAAGGCCACTGGATCAAGGGCAAGGGCATTCAATGGATGTATACGCAAAGGTCAAGAATTCAACACATAAAAATATAAACATGATGCGAATGAGTAACATTTTCTCGGGTTATATCTAATCTGGGAACGTCAAACTTGTTGCAGAGTGAGGCGACACATACCAGCTCCCAATCTATGACAAAAAAATTGCCAAGTTTCTCACAGAAGCAGCCGGAAACCAGAGATTTAGCAAGTTAAGGCAATTGGATCAGAGCCGAGCAAGGGCATTCAATGGGTGTATACGCAATGGGCAATAATTCAACACAGAAAAATATCAACATGATGCGAATGAGTAACAGTTTCTCGTGTTATATATAACCTGCAAACGTCAAATTGTTGCAGAGTGAGGCGACACATACCAGCTCCCAACCATGACTGAAAATTGACAAGTTTCTCACAGAAGCAACCGGAATCCCGAGATTGAACAAGTCAAGGCCACTGGATCAAGGGCAAGGGTATTCAATGGGTGTATACGCAATGGGCAAGAATTCAACACAGACAAATATAAACATGGTGCGAATGAGTAACATTTTCTCGGGTTCTATCTAATCTGCGAACGTCAAACTTGTTACAGAGTGAGGCGACACATACCAGCTCCCAATCCATGACTAAACATTGCCGAGTTTCTCACAGCAGCAGACGGAAACCCGAGATTGAGCAAGTCAAGGCCATTGGATCAGAGCCGAGCAAGGGCATTCAATGGGTGTATACGCAATGGGCAAGAATTCAACACAGAAAAATATAAACATGATGCGAATGAGTAACATTTTCTCGGGTTATATCTAACCTGCGAACGTCAAACTAGTTGCAGAGTGAGGCGACACATACCAGCTCCCAACCATGACTAAAAATTGCCAAGTTTCTCACAGAAGCAGCCGGAAACCAGAGATTTAACAAGTTAAGGCAATTGGATCAGAGCCGAGCAAGGGCATTCAATGGGTGTATACGCAATGGGCAAGAATTCAACACAGAAAAATATAAACATGATGCGAATGAGTAACAGTTTCTCGGGTTATATCTAACCTGCAAACGTCAAATTGTTGCAGAGTGAGGCGACACATACCAGCTCCCAATCCATGACTGAAAATTGACAAGTTTCTCACAGAAGCAACCGGAATCCCGAGAATTAACAAGTCAAGGCCACTGGATCAAGGGCAAGGGCATTCAATGGATGTATACGCAATGGGCAAGAATTCAACAAAGACAAATATAAACATGGTGCGAATGAGTAACATTTTCTCGGGTTCTATCTAATCTGCGAACGTCAAACTTGTTACAGAGTGAGGCGACACATACCAGCTCCCAATCCATGACTGAAAATTGACAAGTTTCTCACAGAAGCAACCGGAATCCCGAGAATTAACAAGTCAAGGCCACTTGATCAAGGGCAAGGGCATTCAATGGATGTATACGCAATGGGCAAGAATTCAACACAGACAAATATAAACATGGTGCGAATGAGTAACATTTCCTCGGGTTCTATCTAATATGCGAACGTCAAACTTGTTACAGAGTGAGGCGACACATACCAGCTCCCAATCCATGACTAAACATTGCCGAGTTTCTCACAGCAGCAGCCGGAAACCCGAGATTGAGCAAGTCAAGGCCATTGGATCAGAGCCGAGCAAGGGCATTCAATGGGTGTATACGCAATGGGCAAGAATTCAACACAGAAAAATATCAACATGATGCGAATGAGTAACATTTTCTCGGGTTATATATAATCTGCGAACGTCAAACTTGTTGCAGAGTGAGGCGACACATACCAGCTCCCAATCTATGACAAATAAATTGCCAAGTTTCTCACTTAAGCAGCCGGAAACCAGAGATTTAGCAAGTTAAGGCAATTGGATCAGAGCCGAGCAAGGGCATTCAATGGGTGTATACGCAATGGGCAAAAATTCAACACAGAAAAATATCAACATGATGCGAATGAGTAACAGTTTCTCGTGTTATATATAACCTGCAAACGTCAAATTGTTGCAGAGTGAGGCGACACATACCAGCTCCCAACCATGACTGAAAATTGACAAGTTTCTCACAGAAGCAACCGGAATCCCGAGATTGAACAAGTCAAGGCCACTGGATCAAGGGCAAGGGTATTCAATGGGTGTATACGCAATGGGCAAGAATTCAACACAGACAAATATAAACATGGTGCGAATGAGTAACATTTTCTCGGGTTCTATCTAATCTGCGAACGTCAAACTTGTTACAGAGTGAGGCGACACATACCAGCTCCCAATCCATGACTAAACATTGCCGAGTTTCTCACAGCAGCAGCCGGAAACCCGAGATTGAGCAAGTCAAGGCCTTTGGATCAGAGCCGAGCAAGGGCATTCAATGGGTGTATACGCAATGGGCAAGAATTCAACACAGAAAAATATAAACATGATGCAAATGAGTAACAGTTTCTCGGGTTATATCTAACCTGCAAACGTCAAATTGTTGCAGAGTGAGGCGACACATACCAGCTCCCAACCATGACTGAAAATTGACAAGTTTCTCACAGAAGCAACCGGAATCCCGAGATTTAACAAGTCAAGGCCACTGGATCAAGGGCAAGGGTATTCAATGGGTGTATACGCAATGGGCAAGAATTCAACACAGACAAATATAAACATGGTGCGAATGAGTAACATTTTCTCGGGTTCTATCTAATCTGCGAACGTCAAACTTGTTACAGAGTGAGGCGACACATATACCAGCTCCCAATCCATGACTGAAAATTGACAAGTTTCTCACAGAAGCAACCGGAATCCCGAGAATTAACAAGTCAAGGCCACTGGATCAAGGGCAAGAGCATTCAATGGATGTATACGCAATGGTCAAGAATTCAACACAGAAAAATATAAACATGATGCGAATGAGTAACATTTTCTCGGGTTATATATAATCTGCGAACGTCAAACTTGTTGCAGAGTGAGGCGACACATACCAGCTCCCAATCTATGACAAATAAATTGCCAAGTTTCTCACATAAGCAGCCGGAAACCAGAGATTTAGCAAGTTAAGGCAATTGGATCAGAGCCGAGCAAGGGCATTCAATGGGTGTATACGCAATGGGCAAAAATTCAACACAGAAAAATATCAACATGATGCGAATGAGTAACAGTTTCTCGTGTTATATATAACCTGCAAACGTCAAATTGTTGCAGAGTGAGGCGACACATACCAGCTCCCAACCATGACTGAAAATTGACAAGTTTCTCACAGAAGCAACCGGAATCCCGAGAATTAACAAGTCAAGGCCACTGGATCAAGGGCAAGGGCATTCAATGGATGTATACGCAATGGGCAAGAATTCAACAAAGACAAAATAAACATGGTGCGAATGAGTAACATTTTCTCGGGTTCTATCTAATCTGCGAACGTCAAACTTGTTACAGAGTGAGGCGACACATACCAGCTCCCAATCCATGACTGAAAATTGACAAGTTTCTCACAGAAGCAACCGGAATCTCGAGAATTAACAAGTCAAGGCCACTGGATCAAGCGCAAGGGCATTCAATGGATGTATACGCAATGGGCAAGAATTCAACACAGACAAATATAAACATGATGCGAATGAGTAACATGTTCTCGGGTTATATCTAATCTGCAAACGTCAAACTTGTTACAGAGTGAGGCGACACATACCAGCTCCCAATCCATGACTAAACATTGCCGAGTTTCTCACAGCAGCAGCCGGAAACCCGAGATTGAGCAAGTCAAGGCAATTGGATCAGGGCCGAGCAAGGGCATTCAATGGGTGTATACGCAATGGGCAAGAATTCAACACAGAAAAATATCAACATGATGCGAATGAGTAACAGTTTCTCGTGTTATATACAACCTGCAAACGTCAAATTGTTGCAGAGTGAGGCGACACATACCAGCTCCCAACCATGACTGAAAATTGACAAGTTTCTCACAGAAGCAACCGGAATCCCGAGATTTAACAAGTCTAGGCCACTGGATCAAGGGCAAGGGCATTCAATGGATGTATACGCAATGGGCAAGAATTCAACACAGAAAAATATAAACATGATGCGAATGAGTAACATGTTCTCGGGTTATATCTAATCTGCGAACGTCAAACTTGTTGCAGAGTGAGGCGACACATACCAGCTCCCAATCCATAACAAAAAAATTGCCAAGTTTCTCACAGAAGCAGCCGGAAACCAGAGATTTAGCAAGTTAAGGCAATTGGATCAGAGCCGAGCAAGGGCATTCAATGTGTGTATATGCAATGGGCAATAATTCAACACAGAAAAATATCAACATGATGCGAATGAGTAACAGTTTCTCGTGTTATATATAACCTGCAAACGTCAAATTGTTGCAGAGTGAGGCGACACAAACCAGCTCCCAACCATGACTGAAAATTGACAAGTTTATCACAGAAGCAACCGGAATCCCGAGAATTAACAAGTCAAGGCCACTGGATCAAGGGCAAGGGTATTCAATGGGTGTATACGCAATGGGCAAGAATTCAACACAGACAAATATAAACATGGTGCGAATGAGTAACATTTCCTCGGGTTCTATCTAATCTGCGAACGTCAAACTTGTTACAGAGTGAGGCGACACATACCAGCTCCCAATCCATGACTGAAAATTGACAAGTTTCTCACAGAAGTAACCGGAATCCCGAGAATTAACAAGTCAAGGCCACTGGATCAAGGGCAAGAGCATTCAATGGATGTATACGCAATGGGCAAGAATTCAACACAGACAAATATAAACATGGTGCGAATGAGTAACATTTCCTCGGGTTCTATCTAATCTGCGAACGTCAAACTTGTTACAGAGTGAGGCGACACATACCAGCTCCCAATCCATGACTAAACATTGCCGAGTTTCTCACAGCAGCAGCCGGAAACCCGAGATTGAGCAAGTCAAGGCCATTGGATCAGAGCCGAGCAAGGGCATTCAATGGGTGTATACGCAATGGGAAAGAATTCAACACAGAAAAATATCAACATGATGCGAATGAGTAACAGTTTCTCGTGTTATATACAACCTGCAAACGTCAAATTGTTGCAGAGTGAGGCGACACATACCAGCTCCCAACCATGACTGAAAATTGACAAGTTTCTCACAGAAGCAACCGGAATCCCGAGATTTAACAAGTCTAGGCCACTGGATCAAGGGCAAGGGCATTCAATGGATGTATACGCAATGGGCAAGAATTCAACACAGACAAATATAAACATGATGCGAATGAGTAACATGTTCTCGGGTTATATCTAATCTGCGAACGTCAAACTTGTTGCAGAGTGAGGCGACACATACCAGCTCCCAATCCATGACAAAAAAATTGCCAAGTTTCTCACAGAAGCAGCCGGAAACCAGAGATTTAGCAAGTTAAGGCAATTGGATCAGAGCCGAGCAAGGGCATTCAATGTGTGTAGATGCAATGGGCAAGAATTCAACACAGACAAATATAAACATGATGCGAATGAGTAACATGTTCTCGGGTTATATCTAATCTGCAAACGTCAAACTTGTTACAGAGTGAGGCGACACATACCAGCTCCCAATCCATGACTAAACATTGCCGAGTTTCTCACAGCAGCAGCCGGAAACCCGAGATTGAGCAAGTCAAGGCAATTGGATCAGGGCCGAGCAAGGGCATTCAATGGGTGTATACGCAATGGGCAAGAATTCAACACAGAAAAATATCAACATGATGCGAATGAGTAACAGTTTCTCGTGTTATATACAACCTGCAAACGTCAAATTGTTGCAGAGTGAGGCGACACATACCAGCTCCCAACCATGACTGAAAATTGACAAGTTTCTCACAGAAGCAACCGGAATCCCGAGATTTAACAAGTCTAGGCCACTGGATCAAGGGCAAGGGCATTCAATGGATGTATACGCAATGGGCAAGAATTCAACACAGAAAAATATAAACATGATGCGAATGAGTAACATGTTCTCGGGTTATATCTAATCTGCGAACGTCAAACTTGTTGCAGAGTGAGGCGACACATACCAGCTCCCAATCCATAACAAAAAAATTGCCAAGTTTCTCACAGAAGCAGCCGGAAACCAGAGATTTAGCAAGTTAAGGCAATTGGATCAGAGCCGAGCAAGGGCATTCAATGTGTGTATATGCAATGGGCAATAATTCAACACAGAAAAATATCAACATGATGCGAATGAGTAACAGTTTCTCGTGTTATATATAACCTGCAAACGTCAAATTGTTGCAGAGTGAGGCGACACAAACCAGCTCCCAACCATGACTGAAAATTGACAAGTTTATCACAGAAGCAACCGGAATCCCGAGAATTAACAAGTCAAGGCCACTGGATCAAGGGCAAGGGTATTCAATGGGTGTATACGCAATGGGCAAGAATTCAACACAGACAAATATAAACATGGTGCGAATGAGTAACATTTCCTCGGGTTCTATCTAATCTGCGAACGTCAAACTTGTTACAGAGTGAGGCGACACATACCAGCTCCCAATCCATGACTGAAAATTGACAAGTTTCTCACAGAAGTAACCGGAATCCCGAGAATTAACAAGTCAAGGCCACTGGATCAAGGGCAAGGGCATTCAATGGATGTATACGCAATGGGCAAGAATTCAACACAGACAAATATAAACATGGTGCGAATGAGTAACATTTCCTCGGGTTCTATCTAATCTGCGAACGTCAAACTTGTTACAGAGTGAGGCGACACATACCAGCTCCCAATCCATGACTAAACATTGCCGAGTTTCTCACAGCAGCAGCCGGAAACCCGAGATTGAGCAAGTCAAGGCCATTGGATCAGAGCCGAGCAAGGGCATTCAATGGGTGTATACGCAATGGGAAAGAATTCAACACAGAAAAATATCAACATGATGCGAATGAGTAACAGTTTCTCGTGTTATATACAACCTGCAAACGTCAAATTGTTGCAGAGTGAGGCGACACATACCAGCTCCCAACCATGACTGAAAATTGACAAGTTTCTCACAGAAGCAACCGGAATCCCGAGATTTAACAAGTCTAGGCCACTGGATCAAGGGCAAGGGCATTCAATGGATGTATACGCAATGGGCAAGAATTCAACACAGACAAATATAAACATGATGCGAATGAGTAACATGTTCTCGGGTTATATCTAATCTGCGAACGTCAAACTTGTTGCAGAGTGAGGCGACACATACCAGCTCCCAATCCATGACAAAAAAATTGCCAAGTTTCTCACAGAAGCAGCCGGAAACCAGAGATTTAGCAAGTTAAGGCAATTGGATCAGAGCCGAGCAAGGGCATTCAATGTGTGTAGATGCAATGGGCAATAATTCAACACAGAAAAATATCAACATGATGCGAATGAGTAACAGTTTCTCGTGTTATATATAACCTGCAAACGTCAAATTGTTGCAGAGTGAGGCGACACAAACCAGCTCCCAACCATGACTGAAAATTGACAAGTTTATCACAGAAGCAACCGGAATCCCGAGATTTAACAAGTCAAGGCCACTGGATCAAGGGCAAGGGTATTCAATGGGTGTATACGCAATGGGCAAGAATTCAACACAGACAAATATAAACATGGTGCGAATGAGTAACATTTTCTCGGGTTCTATCTAATCTGCGAACGTCAAACTTGTTACAGAGTGAGGCGACACATACCAGCTCCCAATCCATGACTAAACATTGCCGAGTTTCTCACAGCAGCAGCCGGAAACCCGAGATTGAGCAAGTCAAGGCCATTGGATCAGAGCCGAGCAAGGGCATTCAATGGGTGTATACGCAATAGGCAAGAATTCAACACAGAAAAATATCAACATGATGCGAATGAGTAACAGTTTCTCGTGTTATATATAACCTGCAAACGTCAAATTGTTGCAGAGTGAGGCGACACATACCAGCTCCCAACCATGACTGAAAATTGACAAGTTTCTCACAGAAGCAACCGGAATCCCGAGATTTAACAAGTCAAGGCCACTGGATCAAGGGCAAGGGTATTCAATGGGTGTATACGCAATGGGCAAGAATTCAACACAGACAAATATAAACATGGTGCGAATGAGTAACATTTTCTCGGGTTCTATCTAATCTGCGAACGTCAAACTTGTTACAGAGTGAGGCGACACATATACCAGCTCCCAATCCATGACTGAAAATTGACAAGTTTCTCACAGAAGCAACCGGAATCCCGAGAATTAACAAGTCAAGTCCACTGGATCAAGGGCAAGGGCATTCAATGGATGTATACGCAATGGTCAAGAATTCAACACAGAAAAATATAAACATGATGCGAATGAGTAACATTTTCTCGGGTTATATCTAATCTGCGAACGTCAAACTTGTTGCAGAGTGAGGCGACACATACCAGCTCCCAATCTATGACAAATAAATTGCCAAGTTTCTCACATAAGCAACCGGAAACCAGAGATTTAGCAAGTTAAGGCAATTGGATCAGAGCCGAGCAAGGGCATTCAATGGGTGTATACCCAATGGGCAATAATTCAACACAGAAAAGAATCAACATGATGCGAATGAGTAACAGTTTCTCGTGTTATATATAACCTGCAAACGTCAAATTGTTGCAGAGTGAGGCGACACATACCAGCTCCCAACCATGACTGAAAATTGACAAGTTTCTCACAGAAGCAACCGGAATCCCGAGATTTAACAAGTCAAGGCCACTGGATCAAGGGCAAGGGTATTCAATGGGTGTATACGCAATGGGCAAGAATTCAACACAGACAAATATAAACATGGTGCGAATGAGTAACATTTTCTCGGGTTCTATCTAATCTGCGAACGTCAAACTTGTTACAGAGTGAGGCGACACATATACCAGCTCCCAATCCATGACTGAAAATTGACAAGTTTCTCACAGAAGCAACCGGAATCCCGAGAATTAACAAGTCAAGTCCACTGGATCAAGGGCAAGGGCATTCAATGGATGTATACGCAATGGTCAAGAATTCAACACAGAAAAATATAAACATGATGCGAATGAGTAACATTTTCTCGGGTTATATCTAATCTGCGAACGTCAAACTTGTTGCAGAGTGAGGCGACACATACCAGCTCCCAATCTATGACAAATAAATTGCCAAGTTTCTCACATAAGCAACCGGAAACCAGAGATTTAGCAAGTTAAGGCAATTGGATCAGAGCCGAGCAAGGGCATTCAATGGGTGTATACCCAATGGGCAATAATTCAACACAGAAAAGAATCAACATGATGCGAATGAGTAACAGTTTCTCGTGTTATATATAACCTGCAAACGTCAAATTGTTGCAGAGTGAGGCGACACATACCAGCTCCCAACCATGACTGAAAATTGACAAGTTTCTCACAGAAGCAACCGGAATCCCGAGATTTAACAAGTCAAGGCCACTGGATCAAGGGCAAGGGTATTCAATGGGTGTATACGCAATGGGCAAGAATTCAACACAGACAAATATAAACATGGTGCGAATGAGTAACATTTTCTCGGGTTCTATCTAATCTGCGAACGTCAAACTTGTTACAGAGTGAGGTGACACATATACCAGCTCCCAATCCATGACTGAAAATTGACAAGTTTCTCACAGAAGCAACCGGAATCCCGAGAATTAACAAGTCAAGTCCACTGGATCAAGGGCAAGGGCATTCAATGGATGTATACGCAATGGTCAAGAATTCAACACAGAAAAATATAAACATGATGCGAATGAGTAACATTTTCTCGGGTTATATCTAATCTGCGAACGTCAAACTTGTTGCAGAGTGAGGCGACACATACCAGCTCCCAATCTATGACAAATAAATTGCCAAGTTTCTCACATAAGCAACCGGAAACCAGAGATTTAGCAAGTTAAGGCAATTGGATCAGAGCCGAGCAAGGGCATTCAATGGGTGTATACCCAATGGGCAATAATTCAACACAGAAAAATATCAACATGATGCGAATGAGTAACAGTTTCTCGTGTTATATATAACCTGCAAACGTCAAATTGTTGCAGAGTGAGGCGACACATACCAGCTCCCAACCATGACTGAAAATTGACAAGTTTCTCACAGAAGCAACCGGAATCCCGAGATTTAACAAGTCAAGGCCACTGGATCAAGGGCAAGGGTATTCAATGGGTGTATACGCAATTGGCAAGAATTCAACACAGACAAATATAAACATGGTGTGAATGAGTAACATTTTCTCGGGTTCTATCTAATCTGCGAACGTCAAACTTGTTACAGAGTGAGACGACACATACCAGCTCCCAATCCATGACTGAAAATTGACAAGTTTCTCACAGAAGCAACCGGAATCCCGAGAATTAACAAGTCAAGGCCACTGGATCAAGGGCAAGGGCATTCAATGGATGTATACGCAATGGGCAAGAATTCAACACAGAAAAATATAAACATGATGCGAATGAGTAACATTTTCTCGGGTTATATCTAACCTGCGAACGTCAAACTAGTTGCAGAGTGAGGCGACACATACCAGCTCCCAACCATGACTAAAAATTGCCAAGTTTCTCACAGAAGCAGCCGGAAACCAGAGATTTAACAAGTTAAGGCAATTGGATCAGAGCCGAGCAAGGGCATTCAATGGGTGTATACGCAATGGGCAAGAATTCAACACAGAAAAATATAAACATGATGCGAATGAGTAACAGTTTCTCGGGTTATATCTAACCTGCAAACGTCAAATTGTTGCAGAGTGAGGCGACACATACCAGCTCCCAATCCATGACTGAAAATTAACAAGTTTCTCACAGAAGCAACCGGAATCCCGAGAATTAACAAGTCAAGGCCACTGGATCAAGGGCAAGGGCATTCAATGGATGTATACGCAATGGGCAAGAATTCAACAAAGACAAATATAAACATGGTGCGAATGAGTAACATTTTCTCGGGTTCTATCTAATCTGCGAACGTCAAACTTGTTACAGAGTGAGGCGACACATACCAGCTCCCAATCCATGACTGAAAATTGACAAGTTTCTCACAGAAGCAACCGGAATCCCGAGAATTAACAAGTCAAGGCCACTGGATCAAGGGCAAGGGCATTCAATGGATGTATACGCAATGGGCAAGAATTCAACACAGACAAATATAAACATGGTGCGAATGAGTAACATTTCCTCGGGTTCTATCTAATATGCGAACGTCAAACTTGTTACAGAGTGAGGCGACACATACCAGCTCCCAATCCATGACTAAACATTGCCGAGTTTCTCACAGCAGCAGCCGGAAACCCGAGATTGAGCAAGTCAAGGCCATTGGATCAGAGCCGAGCAAGGGCATTCAATGGGTGTATACGCAATGGGCAAGAATTCAACACAGAAAAATATCAACATGATGCGAATGAGTAACAGTTTCTCGTGTTATATACAACCTGCAAACGTCAAATTGTTGCAGAGTGAGGCGACACATACCAACTCCCAACCATGACTGAAAATTGACAAGTTTCTCACAGAAGCAACCGGAATCCCGAGATTTAACAAGTCTAGGCCACTGGATCAAGGGCAAGGGCATTCAATGGATGTATACGCAATGGGCAAGAATTCAACACAGAAAAATATAAACATGATGCGAATGAGTAACATGTTCTCGGGTTATATCTAATCTGCGAACGTCAAACTTGTTGCAGAGTGAGGCGACACATACCAGCTCCCAATCCATGACAAAAAAATTGCCAAGTTTCTCACAGAAGCAGCCGGAAACCAGAGATTTAGCAAGTTAAGGCAATTGGATCAGAGCCGAGCAAGGGCATTCAATGTGTGTATACGCAATGGGCAATAATTCAACACAGAAAAATATCAACATGATGCGAATGAGTAACAGTTTCTCGTGTTATATATAACCTGCAAACGTCAAATTGTTGCAGAGTGAGGCGACACAAACCAGCTCCCAACCATGACTGAAAATTGACAAGTTTATCACAGAATCAACCGGAATCCCGAGATTGAACAAGTCAAGGCCACTGGATCAAGGGCAAGGGTATTCAATGGGTGTATACGCAATGGGCAAGAATTCAACACAGACAAATATAAACATGGTGCGAATGAGTAACATTTTCTCGGGTTCTATCTAATCTGCGAACGTCAAACTTGTTACAGAGTGAGGCGACACATACCAGCTCCCAATCCATGACTAAACATTGCCGAGTTTCTCACAGCAGCAGCCGGAAACCCGAGATTGAGCAAGTCAAGGCCATTGAATCAGAGCCGAGCAAGGGCATTCAATGGGTGTATACGCAATAGGCAAGAATTCAACACAGAAAAATATCAACATGATGCGAATGAGTAACAGTTTCTCGTGTTATATACAACCTGCAAACGTCAAATTGTTGCAGAGTGAGGCGACACATACCAACTCCCAACCATGACTGAAAATTGACAAGTTTCTCACAGAAGCAACCGGAATCCCGAGATTTAACAAGTCTAGGCCACTGGATCAAGGGCAAGGGCATTCAATGGATGTATACGCAATGGGCAAGAATTCAACACAGAAAAATATAAACATGATGCGAATGAGTAACATGTTCTCGGGTTATATCTAATCTGCGAACGTCAAACTTGTTGCAGAGTGAGGCGACACATACCAGCTCCCAATCCATGACAAAAAAATTGCCAAGTTTCTCACAGAAGCAGCCGGAAACCAGAGATTTAGCAAGTTAAGGCAATTGGATCAGAGCCGAGCAAGGGCATTCAATGTGTGTATACGCAATGGGCAATAATTCAACACAGAAAAATATCAACATGATGCGAATGAGTAACAGTTTCTCGTGTTATATATAACCTGCAAACGTCAAATTGTTGCAGAGTGAGGCGACACAAACCAGCTCCCAACCATGACTGAAAATTGACAAGTTTATCACAGAATCAACCGGAATCCCGAGATTGAACAAGTCAAGGCCACTGGATCAAGGGCAAGGGTATTCAATGGGTGTATACGCAATGGGCAAGAATTCAACACAGACAAATATAAACATGGTGCAAATGAGTAACATTTTCTCGGGTTCTATCTAATCTGCGAACGTCAAACTTGTTACAGAGTGAGGCGACACATACCAGCTCCCAATCCATGACTAAACATTGCCGAGTTTCTCACAGCAGCAGCCGGAAACCCGAGATTGAGCAAGTCAAGGCCATTGAATCAGAGCCGAGCAAGGGCATTCAATGGGTGTATACGCAATAGGCAAGAATTCAACACAGAAAAATATCAACATGATGCGAATGAGTAACAGTTTCTCGTGTTATATATAACCTGCAAACGTCAAATTGTTGCAGAGTGAGGCGACACATACCAGCTCCCAACCATGACTGAAAATTGACAAGTTTCTCACAGAAGCAACCGGAATCCCGAGATTTAACAAGTCAAGGCCACTGGATGAAGGGCAAGGGTATTCAATGGGTGTATACGCAATGGGCAAGAATTCAACACAGACAAATATAAACATGGTGCGAATGAGTAACATTTTCTCGGGTTCTATCTAATCTGCGAACGTCAAACTTGTTACAGAGTGAGGCGACACATATACCAGCTCCCAATCCATGACTGAAAATTGACAAGTTTCTCACAGAAGCAACCGGAATCCCGAGAATTAACAAGTCAAGGCCACTGGATCAAGGGCAAGAGCATTCAATGGATGTATACGCAATGGTCAAGAATTCAACACAGAAAAATATAAACATGATGCGAATGAGTAACATTTTCTCGGGTTATATATAATCTGCGAACGTCAAACTTGTTGCAGAGTGAGGCGACACATACCAGCTCCCAATCTATGACAAATAAATTGCCAAGTTTCTCACATAAGCAGCCGGAAACCAGAGATTTAGCAAGTTAGGGCAATTGGATCAGAGCCGAGCAAGGGCATTCAATGTGTGTATACGCAATGGGCAATAATTCAACACAGAAAAATATCAACATGATGCGAATGAGTAACAGTTTCTCGTGTTATATATAACCTGCAAACGTCAAATTGTTGCAGAGTGAGGCGACACAAACCAGCTCCCAACCATGACTGAAAATTGACAAGTTTATCACAGAAGCAACCGGAATCCCGAGATTGAACAAGTCAAGGCCACTGGATCAAGGGCAAGGGTATTCAATGGGTGTATACGCAATGGGCAAGAATTCAACACAGACAAATATAAACATGGTGCGAATGAGTAACATTTTCTCGGGTTCTATCTAATCTGCGAACGTCAAACTTGTTACAGAGTGAGGCGACACATACCAGCTCCCAATCCATGACTAAACATTGCCGAGTTTCTCACAGCAGCAGCCGGAAACCCGAGATTGAGCAAGTCAAGGCCATTGAATCAGAGCCGAGCAAGGGCATTCAATGGGTGTATACGCAATAGGCAAGAATTCAACACAGAAAAATATCAACATGATGCGAATGAGTAACAGTTTCTCGTGTTATATATAACCTGCAAACGTCAAATTGTTGCAGAGTGAGGCGACACATACCAGCTCCCAACCATGACTGAAAATTGACAAGTTTCTCACAGAAGCAACCGGAATCCCGAGATTTAACAAGTCAAGGCCACTGGATCAAGGGCAAGGGTATTCAATGGGTGTATACGCAATGGGCAAGAATTCAACACAGACAAATATAAACATGGTGCGAATGAGTAACATTTTCTCGGGTTCTATCTAATCTGCGAACGTCAAACTTGTTACAGAGTGAGGCGACACATATACCAGCTCCCAATCCATGACTGAAAATTGACAAGTTTCTCACAGAAGCAACCGGAATCCCGAGAATTAACAAGTCAAGGCCACTGGATCAAGGGCAAGAGCATTCAATGGATGTATACGCAATGGTCAAGAATTCAACACAGAAAAATATAAACATGATGCGAATGAGTAACATTTTCTCGGGTTATATATAATCTGCGAACGTCAAACTTGTTGCAGAGTGAGGCGACACATACCAGCTCCCAATCTATGACAAATAAATTGCCAAGTTTCTCACATAAGCAGCCGGAAACCAGAGATTTAGCAAGTTAAGGCAATTGGATCAGAGCCGAGCAAGGGCATTCAATGGGTGTATACGCAATGGGCAAAAATTCAACACAGAAAAATATCAACATGATGCGAATGAGTAACAGTTTCTCGTGTTATATATAACCTGCAAACGTCAAATTGTTGCAGAGTGAGGCGACACATACCAGCTCCCAACCATGACTGAAAATTGACAAGTTTCTCACAGAAGCAACCGGAATCCCGAGATTGAACAAGTCAAGGCCACTGGATCAAGGGCAAGGGTATTCAATGGGTGTATACGCAATGGGCAAGAATTCAACACAGACAAATATAAACATGGTGCGAATGAGTAACATTTTCTCGGGTTCTATCTAATATGCGAACGTCAAACTTGTTACAGAGTGAGGCGACACATACCAGCTCCCAATCCATGACTAAACATTGCCGAGTTTCTCACAGCAGCAGCCGGAAACCCGAGATTGAGCAAGTCAAGGCCATTGGATCAGAGCCGAGCAAGGGCATTCAATGGGTGTATACGCAATGGGCAAGAATTCAACACAGAAAAATATCAACATGATGCGAATGAGTAACAGTTTCTCGTGTTATATACAACCTGCGAACGTCAAACTTGTTACAGAGTGAGGCGACACATACCAGCTCCCAATCCATGACTAAACATTGCCGAGTTTCTCACAGCAGCAGCCGGAAACCCGAGATTGAGCAAGTTAAGGCAATTGGATCAGAGCCGAGCAAGGGCATTCAATGGGTGTATACGCAATGGGCAAGAATTCAACACAGAAAAATATCAACATGATGCGAATGAGTAACATTTTCTCGGGTTATATCTAACCTGCGAACGTCAAATTGTTGCAGAGTGAGGCGACACATACCAGCTCCCAATCCATGACTGAAAATTGACAAGTTTCTCACAGAAGCAACCGGAATCCCGAGAATTAACAAGTCAAGGCCACTGGATCAAGGGCAAGGGCATTCAATGGATGTATACGCAATGGGCAAGAATTCAACAAAGACAAAATAAACATGGTGCGAATGAGTAACATTTTCTCGGGTTCTATCTAATCTGCGAACGTCAAACTTGTTACAGAATGAGGCGACACATACCAGCTCCCAATCAATGACTGAAAATTGACAAGTTTCTCACAGAAGCAACCGGAATCCCGAGAATTAACAAGTCAAGGCCACTGGATCAAGGGCAAGGGCATTCAATGGATGTATACGCAATGGGCAAGAATTCAACACAGACAAATATAAACATGATGCGAATGAGTAACATGTTCTCGGGTTATATCTAATCTGCGAACGTCAAACTTGTTGCAGAGTGAGGCGACACATACCAGCTCCCAATCCATGACTAAACATTGCCGAGTTTCTCACAGCAGCAGCCGGAAACCCGAGATTGAGCAAGTCAAGGCCATTGAATCAGAGCCGAGCAAGGGCATTCAATGGGTGTATACGCAATAGGCAAGAATTCAACACAGAAAAATATCAACATGATGCGAATGAGTAACAGTTTCTCGTGTTATATATAACCTGCAAACGTCAAATTGTTGCAGAGTGAGGCGACACATACCAGCTCCCAACCATGACTGAAAATTGACAAGTTTCTCACAGAAGCAACCGGAATCCCGAGATTTAACAAGTCAAGGCCACTGGATCAAGGGCAAGGGTATTCAATGGGTGTATACGCAATGGGCAAGAATTCAACACAGACAAATATAAACATGGTGCGAATTAGTAACATTTTCTCGGGTTCTATCTAATCTGCGAACGTCAAACTTGTTACAGAGTGAGGCGACACATATACCAGCTCCCAATCCATGACTGAAAATTGACAAGTTTCTCACAGAAGCAACCGGAATCCCGAGAATTAACAAGTCAAGGCCACTGGATCAAGGGCAAGAGCATTCAATGGATGTATACGCAATGGTCAAGAATTCAACACAGAAAAATATAAACATGATGCGAATGAGTAACATTTTCTCGGGTTATATATAATCTGCGAACGTCAAACTTGTTGCAGAGTGAGGCGACACATACCAGCTCCCAATCTATGACAAATAAATTGCCAAGTTTCTCACATAAGCAGCCGGAAACCAGAGATTTAGCAAGTTAAGGCAATTGGATCAGAGCCGAGCAAGGGCATTCAATGGGTGTATACGCAATGGGCAAAAATTCAACACAGAAAAATATCAACATGATGCGAATGAGTAACAGTTTCTCGTGTTATATATAACCTGCAAACGTCAAATTGTTGCAGAGTGAGGCGACACATACCAGCTCCCAACCATGACTGAAAATTGACAAGTTTCTCACAGAAGCAACCGGAATCCCGAGATTGAACAAGTCAAGGCCACTGGATCAAGGGCAAGGGTATTCAATGGGTGTATACGCAATGGGCAAGAATTCAACACAGACAAATATAAACATGGTGCGAATGAGTAACATTTTCTCGGGTTCTATCTAATCTGCGAACGTCAAACTTGTTACAGAGTGAGGCGACACATACCAGCTCCCAATCCATGACTAAACATTGCCGAGTTTCTCACAGCAGCAGCCGGAAACCCGAGATTGAGCAAGTCAAGGCCTTTGGATCAGAGCCGAGCAAGGGCATTCAATGGGTGTATACGCAATGGGCAAGAATTCAACACAGAAAAATATAAACATGATGCGAATGAGTAACAGTTTCTCGGGTTATATCTAACCTGCAAACGTCAAATTGTTGCAGAGTGAGGCGACACATACCAGCTCCCAATCCATGACTGAAAATTGACAAGTTTCTCACAGAAGCAACCGGAATCCCGAGAATTAACAAGTCAAGGCCACTGGATCAAGGGCAAGGGCATTCAATGGATGTATACGCAATGGGCAAGAATTCAACACAGACAAATATAAACATGGTGCGAATGAGTAACATTTCCTCGGGTTCTATCTAATCTGCAAACGTCAAACTTGTTACAGAGTGAGGCGACACATACCAGCTCCCAATCCATGACTAAACATTGCCGAGTTTCTCACAGCAGCAGCCGGAAACCCGAGATTGAGCAAGTCAAGGCAATTGGATCAGAGCCGAGCAAGGGCATTCAATGGGTGTATACGCAATGGGCAAGAATTCAACACAGAAAAATATCAACATGATGCGAATGAGTGACAGTTTCTCGTGTTATATACAACCTGCAAACGTCAAATTGTTGCAGAGTGAGGCGACACATACCAGCTCCCAACCATGACTGAAAATTGACAAGTTTCTCACAGAAGCAACCGGAATCCCGAGATTTAACAAGTCTAGGCCACTGGATCAAGGGCAAGGGCATTCAATGGATGTATACGCAATGGGCAAGAATTCAACACAGAAAAATATAAACATGATGCGAATGAGTAACATGTTCTCGGGTTATATCTAATCTGCGAACGTCAAACTTGTTGCAGAGTGAGGCGACACATACCAGCTCCCAATCCATAACAAACAAATTGCCAAGTTTCTCACAGAAGCAGCCGGAAACCAGAGATTTAGCAAGTTAAGGCAATTGGATCAGAGCCGAGCAAGGGCATTCAATGTGTGTATATGCAATGGGCAATAATTCAACACAGAAAAATATCAACATGATGCGAATGAGTAACAGTTTCTCGTGTTATATATAACCTGCAAACGTCAAATTGTTGCAGAGTGAGGCGACACAAACCAGCTCCCAACCATGACTGAAAATTGACAAGTTTATCACAGAAGCAACCGGAATCCCGAGATTTAACAAGTCAAGGCCACTGGATCAAGGGCAAGGGTATTCAATGGGTGTATACGCAATGGGCAAGAATTCAACACAGACAAATATAAACATGGTGCGAATGAGTAACATTTTCTCGGGTTCTATCTAATCTGCGAACGTCAAACTTGTTACAGAGTGAGGCGACACATACCAGCTCCCAATCCATGACTAAACATTGCCGAGTTTCTCACAGCAGCAGCCGGAAACCCGAGATTGAGCAAGTCAAGGCCATTGAATCAGAGCCGAGCAAGGGCATTCAATGGGTGTATACGCAATAGGCAAGAATTCAACACAGAAAAATATCAACATGATGCGAATGAGTAACAGTTTCTCGTGTTATATATAACCTGCAAACGTCAAATTGTTGCAGAGTGAGGCGACACATACCAGCTCCCAACCATGACTGAAAATTGACAAGTTTCTCACAGAAGCAACCGGAATCCCGAGAATTAACAAGTCAAGGCCACTGGATCAAGGGCAAGGGCATTCAATGGATGTATACGCAATGGGCAAGAATTCAACACAGACAAATATAAACATGATGCGAATGAGTAACATGTTCTCGGGTTATATCTAATCTGCGAACGTCAAACTTGTTGCAGAGTGAGGCGACACATACCAGCTCCCAATCCATGACTAAACATTGCCGAGTTTCTCACAGCAGCAGCCGGAAACCCGAGATTGAGCAAGTCAAGGCCATTGAATCAGAGCCGAGCAAGGGCATTCAATGGGTGTATACGCAATAGGCAAGAATTCAACACAGAAAAATATCAACATGATGCGAATGAGTAACAGTTTCTCGTGTTATATATAACCTGCAAACGTCAAATTGTTGCAGAGTGAGGCGACACATACCAGCTCCCAACCATGACTGAAAATTGACAAGTTTCTCACAGAAGCAACCGGAATCCCGAGATTTAACAAGTCAAGGCCACTGGATCAAGGGCAAGGGTATTCAATGGGTGTATACGCAATGGGCAAGAATTCAACACAGACAAATATAAACATGGTGCGAATGAGTAACATTTTCTCGGGTTCTATCTAATCTGCGAACGTCAAACTTGTTACAGAGTGAGGCGACACATATACCAGCTCCCAATCCATGACTGAAAATTGACAAGTTTCTCACAGAAGCAACCGGAATCCCGAGAATTAACAAGTCAAGGCCACTGGATCAAGGGCAAGAGCATTCAATGGATGTATACGCAATGGTCAAGAATTCAACACAGAAAAATATAAACATGATGCGAATGAGTAACATTTTCTCGGGTTATATATAATCTGCGAACGTCAAACTTGTTGCAGAGTGAGGCGACACATACCAGCTCCCAATCTATGACAAATAAATTGCCAAGTTTCTCACATAAGCAGCCGGAAACCAGAGATTTAGCAAGTTAAGGCAATTGGATCAGAGCCGAGCAAGGGCATTCAATGGGTGTATACGCAATGGGCAAAAATTCAACACAGAAAAATATCAACATGATGCGAATGAGTAACAGTTTCTCGGGTTATATCTAACCTGCAAACGTCAAATTGTTGCAGAGTGAGGCGACACATACCAGCTCCCAATCCATGACTGAAAATTGACAAGTTTCTCACAGAAGCAACCGGAATCCCGAGAATTAACAAGTCAAGGCCACTGGATCAAGGGCAAGGGCATTCAATGGATGTATACGCAATGGGCAAGAATTCAACACAGACAAATATAAACATGGTGCGAATGAGTAACATTTCCTCGGGTTCTATCTAATCTGCAAACGTCAAACTTGTTACAGAGTGAGGCGACACATACCAGCTCCCAATCCATGACTAAACATTGCCGAGTTTCTCACAGCAGCAGCCGGAAACCCGAGATTGAGCAAGTCAAGGCAATTGGATCAGAGCCGAGCAAGGGCATTCAATGGGTGTATACGCAATGGGCAAGAATTCAACACAGAAAAATATCAACATGATGCGAATGAGTGACAGTTTCTCGTGTTATATACAACCTGCAAACGTCAAATTGTTGCAGAGTGAGGCGACACATACCAGCTCCCAACCATGACTGAAAATTGACAAGTTTCTCACAGAAGCAACCGGAATCCCGAGATTTAACAAGTCTAGGCCACTGGATCAAGGGCAAGGGCATTCAATGGATGTATACGCAATGGGCAAGAATTCAACACAGAAAAATATAAACATGATGCGAATGAGTAACATGTTCTCGGGTTATATCTAATCTGCGAACGTCAAACGTGTTGCAGAGTGAGGCGACACATACCAGCTCCCAATCCATAACAAAAAAATTGCCAAGTTTCTCACAGAAGCAGCCGGAAACCAGAGATTTAGCAAGTTAAGGCAATTGGATCAGAGCCGAGCAAGGGCATTCAATGTGTGTATATGCAATGGGCAATAATTCAACACAGAAAAATATCAACATGATGCGAATGAGTAACAGTTTCTCGTGTTATATATAACCTGCAAACGTCAAATTGTTGCAGAGTGAGGCGACACAAACCAGCTCCCAACCATGACTGAAAATTGACAAGTTTATCACAGAAGCAACCGGAATCCCGAGATTTAACAAGTCAAGGCCACTGGATCAAGGGCAAGGGTATTCAATGGGTGTATACGCAATGGGCAAGAATTCAACACAGACAAATATAAACATGGTGCGAATGAGTAACATTTTCTCGGGTTCTATCTAATCTGCGAACGTCAAACTTGTTACAGAGTGAGGCGACACATACCAGCTCCCAATCCATGACTAAACATTGCCGAGTTTCTCACAGCAGCAGCCGGAAACCCGAGATTGAGCAAGTCAAGGCCATTGAATCAGAGCCGAGCAAGGGCATTCAATGGGTGTATACGCAATAGGCAAGAATTCAACACAGAAAAATATCAACATGATGCGAATGAGTAACAGTTTCTCGTGTTATATATAACCTGCAAACGTCAAATTGTTGCAGAGTGAGGCGACACATACCAGCTCCCAACCATGACTGAAAATTGACAAGTTTCTCACAGAAGCAACCGGAATCCCGAGATTTAACAAGTCAAGGCCACTGGATCAAGGGCAAGGGTATTCAATGGGTGTATACGCAATGGGCAAGAATTCAACACAGACAAATATAAACATGGTGCGAATGAGTAACATTTTCTCGGGTTCTATCTAATCTGCGAACGTCAAACTTGTTACAGAGTGAGGCGACACATATACCAGCTCCCAATCCATGACTGAAAATTGACAAGTTTCTCACAGAAGCAACCGGAATCCCGAGAATTAACAAGTCAAGGCCACTGGATCAAGGGCAAGAGCATTCAATGGATGTATACGCAATGGTCAAGAATTCAACACAGAAAAATATAAACATGATGCGAATGAGTAACATTTTCTCGGGTTATATATAATCTGCGAACGTCAAACTTGTTGCAGAGTGAGGCGACACATACCAGCTCCCAATCTATGACAAATAAATTGCCAAGTTTCTCACATAAGCAGCCGGAAACCAGAGATTTAGCAAGTTAAGGCAATTGGATCAGAGCCGAGCAAGGGCATTCAATGTGTGTATACGCAATGGGCAATAATTCAACACAGAAAAATATCAACATGATGCGAATGAGTAACAGTTTCTCGTGTTATATATAACCTGCAAACGTCAAATTGTTGCAGAGTGAGGCGACACAAACCAGCTCCCAACCATGACTGAAAATTGACAAGTTTATCACAGAAGCAACCGGAATCCCGAGATTGAACAAGTCAAGGCCACTGGATCAAGGGCAAGGGTATTCAATGGGTGTATACGCAATGGGCAAGAATTCAACACAGACAAATATAAACATGGTGCGAATGAGTAACATTTTCTCGGGTTCTATCTAATCTGCGAACGTCAAACTTGTTACAGAGTGAGGCGACACATACCAGCTCCCAATCCATGACTAAACATTGCCGAGTTTCTCACAGCAGCAGCGGGAAACCCGAGATTGAGCAAGTCAAGGCCATTGAATCAGAGCCGAGCAAGGGCATTCAATGGGTGTATACGCAATAGGCAAGAATTCAACACAGAAAAATATCAACATGATGCGAATGAGTAACAGTTTCTCGTGTTATATATAACCTGCAAACGTCAAATTGTTGCAGAGTGAGGCGACACATACCAGCTCCCAACCATGACTGAAAATTGACAAGTTTCTCACAGAAGCAACCGGAATCCCGAGATTTAACAAGTCAAGGCCACTGGATCAAGGGCAAGGGTATTCAATGGGTGTATACGCAATGGGCAAGAATTCAACACAGACAAATATAAACATGGTGCGAATGAGTAACATTTTCTCGGGTTCTATCTAATCTGCGAACGTCAAACTTGTTACAGAGTGAGGCGACACATATACCAGCTCCCAATCCATGACTGAAAATTGACAAGTTTCTCACAGAAGCAACCGGAATCCCGAGAATTAACAAGTCAAGGCCACTGGATCAAGGGCAAGAGCATTCAATGGATGTATACGCAATGGTCAAGAATTCAACACAGAAAAATATAAACATGATGCGAATGAGTAACATTTTCTCGGGTTATATATAATCTGCGAACGTCAAACTTGTTGCAGAGTGAGGCGACACATACCAGCTCCCAATCTATGACAAATAAATTGCCAAGTTTCTCACATAAGCAGCTGGAAACCAGAGATTTAGCAAGTTAAGGCAATTGGATCAGAGCCGAGCAAGGGCATTCAATGGGTGTATACGCAATGGGCAAAAATTCAACACAGAAAAATATCAACATGATGCGAATGAGTAACAGTTTCTCGTGTTATATATAACCTGCAAACGTCAAATTGTTGCAGAGTGAGGCGACACATACCAGCTCCCAAACATGACTGAAAATTGACAAGTTTCTCACAGAAGCAACCGGAATCCCGAGATTGAACAAGTCAAGGCCACTGGATCAAGGGCAAGGGTATTCAATGGGTGTATACGCAATGGGCAAGAATTCAACACAAACAAATATAAACATGGTGCGAATGAGTAACATTTTCTCGGGTTCTATCTAATCTGCGAACGTCAAACTTGTTACAGAGTGAGGCGACACATACCAGCTCCCAATCCATGACTAAACATTGCCGAGTTTCTCACAGCAGCAGCCGGAAACCCGAGATTGAGCAAGTCAAGGCCATTGAATCAGAGCCGAGCAAGGGCATTCAATGGGTGTATACGCAATAGGCAAGAATTCAACACAGAAAAATATCAACATTATGCGAATGAGTAACAGTTTCTCGTGTTATATATAACCTGCAAACGTCAAATTGTTGCAGAGTGAGGCGACACATACCAGCTCCCAACCATGACTGAAAATTGACAAGTTTCTCACAGAAGCAACCGGAATCCCGAGATTTAACAAGTCAAGGCCACTGGATCAAGGGCAAGGGTATTCAATGGGTGTATACGCAATGGGCAAGAATTCAACACAGACAAATATAAACATGGTGCGAATGAGTAACATTTTCTCGGGTTCTATCTAATCTGCGAACGTCAAACTTGTTACAGAGTGAGGCGACACATATACCAGCTCCCAATCCATGACTGAAAATTGACAAGTTTCTCACAGAAGCAACCGGAATCCCGAGAATTAACAAGTCAAGGCCACTGGATCAAGGGCAAGAGCATTCAATGGATGTATACGCAATGGTCAAGAATTCAACACAGAAAAATATAAACATGATGCGAATGAGTAACATTTTCTCGGGTTATATATAATCTGCGAACGTCAAACTTGTTGCAGAGTGAGGCGACACATACCAGCTCCCAATCTATGACAAATAAATTGCCAAGTTTCTCACATAAGCAGCCGGAAACCAGAGATTTAGCAAGTTAAGGCAATTGGATCAGAGCCGAGCAAGGGCATTCAATGGGTGTATACGCAATGGGCAAAAATTCAACACAGAAAAATATCAACATGATGCGAATGAGTAACAGTTTCTCGTGTTATATATAACCTGCAAACGTCAAATTGTTGCAGAGTGAGGCGACACATACCAGCTCCCAACCATGACTGAAAATTGACAAGTTTCTCACAGAAGCAACCGGAATCCCGAGATTGAACAAGTCAAGGCCACTGGATCAAGGGCAAGGGTATTCAATGGGTGTATACGCAATGGGCAAGAATTCAACACAGACAAATATAAACATGGTGCGAATGAGTAACATTTTCTCGGGTTCTATCTAATATGCGAACGTCAAACTTGTTACAGAGTGAGGCGACACATACCAGCTCCCAATCCATGACTAAACATTGCCGAGTTTCTCACAGCAGCAGCCGGAAACCCGAGATTGAGCAAGTCAAGGCCATTGGATCAGAGCCGAGCAAGGGCATTCAATGGGTGTATACGCAATGGGCAAGAATTCAACACAGAAAAATATCAACATGATGCGAATGAGTAACAGTTTCTCGTGTTATATACAACCTGCAAACGTCAAATTGTTGCAGAGTGAGGCGACACATACCAACTCCCAACCATGACTGAAAATTGACAAGTTTCTCACAGAAGCAACCGGAATCCCGAGATTTAACAAGTCTAGGCCACTGGATCAAGGGCAAGGGCATTCAATGGATGTATACGCAATGGGCAAGAATTCAACACAGAAAAATATAAACATGATGCGAATGAGTAACATGTTCTCGGGTTATATATAATCTGCGAACGTCAAACTTGTTGCAGAGTGAGGCGACACATACCAGCTCCCAATCCATGACAACAAAATTGCCAAGTTTCTCACAGAAGCAGCCGGAAACCAGAGATTTAGCAAGTTAAGGCAATTGGATCAGAGCCGAGCAAGGGCATTCAATGGGTGTATACGCAATAGGCAAGAATTCAACACAGAAAAATATCAACATGATGCGAATGAGTAACAGTTTCTCGTGTTATATATAACCTGCAAACGTCAAATTGTTGCAGAGTGAGGCGACACATACCAGCTCCCAACCATGACTGAAAATTGACAAGTTTCTCACAGAAGCAACCGGAATCCCGAGATTTAACAAGTCAAGGCCACTGGATCAAGGGCAAGGGTATTCAATGGGTGTATACGCAATGGGCAAGAATTCAACACAGACAAATATAAACACGGTGCGAATGAGTAACATTTTCTCGGGTTCTATCTAATCTGCGAACGTCAAACTTGTTACAGAGTGAGGCGACACATATACCAGCTCCCAATCCATGACTGAAAATTGACAAGTTTCTCACAGAAGCAACCGGAATCCCGAGAATTAACAAGTCAAGTCCACTGGATCAAGGGCAAGGGCATTCAATGGATGTATACGCAATGGTCAAGAATTCAACACAGAAAAATATAAACATGATGCGAATGAGTAACATTCTCTCGGGTTATATCTAATCTGCGAACGTCAAACTTGTTGCAGAGTGAGGCGACACATACCAGCTCCCAATCTATGACAAATAAATTGCCAAGTTTCTCACATAAGCAGCCGGAAACCAGAGAATCAGCAAGTTTAGGCAATTGGATCAGAGCCGAGCAAGGGCATTCAATGGGTGTATACGCAATGGGCAATAATTCAACACAGAAAAATATCAACATGATGCGAATGAGTAACAGTTTCCCGTGTTATATATAACCTGCAAACGTCAAATTGTTGCAGAGTGAGGCGACACATACCAGCTCCCAACCATGACTGAAAATTTACAAGTTTCTCACAGAAGCAACCGGAATCCCGAGATTTAACAAGTCAAGGCCACTGGATCAAGGGCAAGGGTATTCAATGGGTGTATACGCAATTGGCAAGAATTCAACACAGACAAATATAAACATGGTGTGAATGAGTAACATTTTCTCGGGTTCTATCTAATCTGCGAACGTCAAACTTGTTACAGAGTGAGACGACACATACCAGCTCCCAATCCATGACTGAAAATTGACAAGTTTCTCACAGAAGCAACCGGAATCCCGAGAATTAACAAGTCAAGGCCACTGGATCAAGGGCAAGGGCATTCAATGGATGTATACGCAATGGGCAAGAATTCAACAAAGACAAATATAAACATGGTGCGAATAAGTAACATTTTCTCGGGTTCTCTCTAATCTGCGAACGTCAAACTTGTTACAGAGTGAGGCGACACATACCAGCTCCCAATCCATGACTGAAAATTGACAAGTTTCTCACAGAAGCAACCGGAATCCCGAGAATTAACAAGTCAAGGCCACTGGATCAAGGGCAAGGGCATTCAATGGATGTATACGCAATGGGCAAGAATTCAACACAGACAAATATAAACATGGTGCGAATGAGTAACATTTCCTCGGGTTCTATCTAATCTGCGAACGTCAAACTTGTTACAGAGTGAGGCGACACATACCAGCTCCCAATCCATGACTAAACATTGCCGAGTTTCTCACAGCAGCAGCCGGAAACCCGAGATTGAGCAAGTCAAGGCCATTGGATCAGAGCCGAGCAAGGGCATTCAATGGGTGTATACGCAATGGGCAAGAATTCAACACAGAAAAATATCAACATGATGCGAATGAGTAACAGTTTCTCGTGTTATATATAACCTGCAAACGTCAAATTGTTGCAGAGTGAGGCGACACAAACCAGCTCCCAACCATGACTGAAAATTGACAAGTTTATCACAGAAGCAACCGGAATCCCGAGATTGAACAAGTCAAGGCCACTGGATCAAGGGCAAGGGTATTCAATGGGTGTATACGCAATGGGCAAGAATTCAACACAGACAAATATAAACATGGTGCGAATGAGTAACATTTTCTCGGGTTCTATCTAATCTGCGAACGTCAAACTTGTTACAGAGTGAGGCGACACATACCAGCTCCCAATCCATGACTAAACATTGCCGAGTTTCTCACAGCAGCAGCCGGAAACCCGAGATTGAGCAAGTCAAGGCCATTGAATCAGAGCCGAGCAAGTGCATTCAATGGGTGTATACGCAATAGGCAAGAATTCAACACAGAAAAATATCAACATGATGCGAATGAGTAACAGTTTCTCGTGTTATATATAACCTGCAAACGTCGAATTGTTGCAGAGTGAGGCGACACATACCAGCTCCCAACCATGACTGAAAATTGACAAGTTTCTCACAGAAGCAACCGGAATCCCGAGATTTAACAAGTCAAGGCCACTGGATCAAGGGCAAGGGTATTCAATGGGTGTATACGCAATGGGCAAGAATTCAACACAGACAAATATAAACATGGTGCGAATGAGTAACATTTTCTCGGGTTCTATGTAATCTGCGAACGTCAAACTTGTTACAGAGTGAGGCGACACATATACCAGCTCCCAATCCATGACTGAAAATTGACAAGTTTCTCACAGAAGCAACCGGAATCCCGAGAATTAACAAGTCAAGGCCACTGGATCAAGGGCAAGAGCATTCAATGGATGTATACGCAATGGTCAAGAATTCAACACAGAAAAATATAAACATGATGCGAATGAGTAACATTTTCCCGGGTTATATATAATCTGCGAACGTCAAACTTGTTGCAGAGTGAGGCGACACATACCAGCTCCCAATCTATGACAAATAAATTGCCAAGTTTCTCACATAAGCAGCCGGAAACCAGAGATTTAGCAAGTTAAGGCAATTGGATCAGAGCCGAGCAAGGGCATTCAATGGGTGTATACGCAATGGGCAAAAATTCAACACAGAAAAATATCAACATGATGCGAATGAGTAACAGTTTCTCGTGTTATATATAACCTGCAAACGTCAAATTGTTGCAGAGTGAGGCGACACATACCAGCTCCCAACCATGACTGAAAATTGACAAGTTTCTCACAGAAGCAACCGGAATCCCGAGATTGAACAAGTCAAGGCCACTGGATCATGGGCAAGGGTATTCAATGGGTGTATACGCAATGGGCAAGAATTCAACACAGACAAATATAAACATGGTGCGAATGAGTAACATTTTCTCGGGTTCTATCTAATCTGCGAACGTCAAACTTGTTACAGAGTGAGGCGACACATACCAGCTCCCAATCCATGACTAAACATTGCCGAGTTTCTCACAGCAGCAGCCGGAAACCCGAGATTGAGCAAGTCAAGGCCTTTGGATCAGAGCCGAGCAAGGGCATTCAATGGGTGTATACGCAATGGGCAAGAATTCAACACAGAAAAATATAAACATGATGCGAATGAGTAACAGTTTCTCGGGTTATATCTAACCTGCAAACGTCAAATTGTTGCAGAGTGAGGCGACACATACCAGCTCCCAATCCATGACTGAAAATTGACAAGTTTCTCACAGAAGCAACCGGAATCCCGAGAATTAACAAGTCAAGGCCACTGGATCAAGGGCAAGGGCATTCAATGGATGTATACGCAATGGGCAAGAATTCAACAAAGACAAAATAAACATGGTGCGAATGAGTAACATTTTCTCGGGTTCTATCTAATCTGCGAACGTCAAATTGTTGCAGAGTGAGGCGACACATACCAGCTCCCAATCCATGACTGAAAATTGACAAGTTTCTCACAGAAGCAACCGGAATCCCGAGAATTAACAAGTCAAGGCCACTGGATCAAGGGCAAGGGCATTCAATGGATGTATACGCAATGGGCAAGAATTCAACACAGACAAATATAAACATGGTGCGAATGAGTAACATTTCCTCGGGTTCTATCTAATCTGCGAACGTCAAACTTGTTACAGAGTGAGGCGACACATACCAGCTCCCAATCCATGACTAAACATTGCCGAGTTTCTCACAGCAGCAGCCGGAAACCAGAGATTTAGCAAGTTAAGGCAATTGGATCAGAGCCGAGCAAGGGCATTCAATGGGTGTATACGCAATGGGCAATAATTCAACACAGAAAAATATCAACATGATGCGAATGAGTAACAGTTTCTCGTGTTATATATAACCTGCAAACGTCAAATTGTTGCAGAGTGAGGCGACACATACCAGCTCCCAACCATGACTGAAAATTGACAAGTTTCTCACAGAAGCAACCGGAATCCCGAGATTTAACAAGTCAAGGCCACTGGATCAAGGGCAAGGGTATTCAATGGGTGTATACGCAATTGGCAAGAATTCAACACAGACAAATATAAACATGGTGTGAATGAGTAACATTTTCTCGGGTTCTATCTAATCTGCGAACGTCAAACTTGTTACAGAGTGAGACGACACATACCAGCTCCCAATCCATGACTGAAAATTGACAAGTTTCTCACAGAAGCAACCGGAATCCCGAGAATTAACAAGTCAAGGCCACTGGATCAAGGGCAAGGGCATTCAATGGATGTATACGCAATGGGCAAGAATTCAACAAAGACAAATATAAACATGGTGCGAATAAGTAACATTTTCTCGGGTTCTCTCTAATCTGCGAACGTCAAACTTGTTACAGAGTGAGGCGACACATACCAGCTCCCAATCCATGACTGAAAATTGACAAGTTTCTCACAGAAGCAACCGGAATCCCGAGAATTAACAAGTCAAGGCCACTGGATCAAGGGCAAGGGCATTCAATGGATGTATACGCAATGGGCAAGAATTCAACACAGACAAATATAAACATGGTGCGAATGAGTAACATTTCCTCGGGTTCTATCTAATCTGCGAACGTCAAAATTGTTACAGAGTGAGGCGACACATACCAGCTCCCAATCCATGACTAAACATTGCCGAGTTTCTCACAGCAGCAGCCGGAAACCCGAGATTGAGCAAGTCAAGGCCATTGGATCAGAGCCGAGCAAGGGCATTCAATGGGTGTATACGCAATGGGCAAGAATTCAACACAGAAAAATATCAACATGATGCGAATGAGTAACAGTTTCTCGTGTTATATATAACCTGCAAACGTCAAATTGTTGCAGAGTGAGGCGACACAAACCAGCTCCCAACCATGACTGAAAATTGACAAGTTTATCACAGAAGCAACCGGAATCCCGAGATTTAACAAGTCAAGGCCACTGGATCAAGGGCAAGGGTATTCAATGGGTGTATACGCAATGGGCAAGAATTCAACACAGACAAATATAAACATGGTGCGAATGAGTAACATTTTCTCGGGTTCTATCTAATCTGCGAACGTCAAACTTGTTACAGAGTGAGGCGAGACATACCAGCTCCCAATCCATGACTAAACATTGCCGAGTTTTTCACAGCAGCAGCCGGAAACCCGAGATTGAGCAAGTCAAGGCCATTGGATCAGAGCCGAGCAAGGGCATTCAATGGGTGTATACGCAATGGGCAATAATTCAACACAGAAAAATATCAACATGATGCGAATGAGTAACAGTTTCTCGTGTTATATATAACCTGCAAACGTCAAATTGTTGCAGAGTGAGGCGACACATACCAGCTCCCAACCATGACTGAAAATTGACAAGTTTCTCACAGAAGCAACCGGAATCCCGAGATTTAACAAGTCAAGGCCACTGGATCAAGGGCAAGGGTATTCAATGGGTGTATACGCAATGGGCAAGAATTCAACACAGACAAATATAAAAATGGTGCGAATGAGTAACATTTTCTCGGGTTCTATCTAATCTGCGAACGTCAAACTTGTTACAGAGTGAGGCGACACATATACCAGCTCCCAATCCATGACTGAAAATTGACAAGTTTCTCACAGAAGCAACCGGAATCCCGAGAATTAACAAGTCAAGGCCACTGGATCAAGGGCAAGGGCATTCAATGGATGTATACGCAATGGTCAAGAATTCAACACAGAAAAATATAAACATGATGCGAATGAGTAACATTTTCTCGGGTTATATCTAATCTGCGAACGTCAAACTTGTTGCAGAGTGAGGCGACACATACCAGCTCCCAATCCATGACAAAAAAATTGCCAAGTTTCTCACAGAAGCAGCCGGAAACCAGAGATTTAGCAAGTTAAGGCAATTGGATCAGAGCCGAGCAAGGGCATTCAATGTGTGTATATGCAATGGGCAATAATTCAACACAGAAAAATATCAACATGATGCGAATGAGTAACAGTTTCTTCCTGTTATATATAACCTGCAAACGTCAAATTGTTGCAGAGTGAGGCGACACAAACCAGCTCCCAACCATGACTGAAAATTGACAAGTTTATCACAGAAGCAACTGGAATCCCGAGATTTAACAAGTCAAGGCCACTGGATCAAGGGCAAGGGTATTCAATGGGTGTATACGCAATGGGCAAGAATTCAACACAGACAAATATAAACATGGTGCGAATGAGTAACATTTCCTCGGGTTCTATCTAATCTGCGAACGTCAAACTTGTTGCAGAGTGAGGCGACACATACCAGCTCCCAATCTATGACAAATAAATTGCCAAGTTTCTCACATAAGCAGCCGGAAACCAGAGATTTAGCAAGTTAAGGCAATTGGATCAGAGCCGAGCAAGGGCATTCAATGGGTGTATACGCAATGGGCAATAATTCAACACAGAAAAATATCAACATGATGCGAATGAGTAACAGTTTCTCGTGTTATATATAACCTGCAAACGTCAAATTGTTGCAGAGTGAGGCGACACATACCAGCTCCCAACCATGACTGAAAATTGACAAGTTTCTCACAGAAGCAACCGGAATCCCGAGATTTAACAAGTCAAGGCCACTGGATCAAGGGCAAGGGTATTCAATGGGTGTATACGCAATTGGCAAGAATTCAACACAGACAAATATAAACATGGTGTGAATGAGTAACATTTTCTCGGTTTCTATCTAATCTGCGAACGTCAAACTTGTTACAGAGTGAGACGACACATACCAGCTCCCAATCCATGACTGAACATTGACAAGTTTCTCACAGAAGCAACCGGAATCCCGAGAATTAACAAGTCAAGGCCACTGGATCAAGGGCAAGGGCATTCAATGGATGTATACGCAATGGGCAAGAATTCAACACAGACAAATATAAACATGGTGCGAATGAGTAACATTTCCTCGGGTTCTATCTAATCTGCGAACGTCAAACTTGTTACAGAGTGAGGCGACACATACCAGCTCCCAATCCATGACTAAACATTGCCGAGTTTCTCACAGCAGCAGCCGGAAACCCGAGATTGAGCAAGTCAAGGCCATTGGATCAGAGCCGAGCAAGGGCATTCAATGGGTGTATACGCAATGGGCAAGAATTCAACACAGAAAAATATCAACATGATGCGAATGAGTAACAGTTTCTCGTGTTATATATAACCTGCAAACGTCAAATTGTTGCAGAGTGAGGCGACACAAACCAGCTCCCAACCATGACTGAAAATTGACAAGTTTCTCACAGAAGCAACCGGAATCCCGAGATTTAACAAGTCAAGGCCACTGGATCAAAGGCAAGGGTATTCAATGGGTGTATACGCAATGGGCAAGAATTCAACACAGACAAATATAAACATGGTGCGAATGAGTAACATTTTCTCGGGTTCTATCTAATCTGCGAACGTCAAACTTGTTACAGAGTGAGGCGACACATACCAGCTCCCAATCCATGACTAAACATTGCCGAGTTTTTCACAGCAGCGGCCGGAAACCCGAGATTGAGCAAGTCAAGGCCATTGGATCAGAGCCGAGCAAGGGCATTCAATGGGTGTATACGCAATAGGCAAGAATTCAACACAGAAAAATATCAACATGATGCGAATGAGTAACAGTTTCTCGTGTTATATATAACCTGCAAACGTCAAATTGTTGCAGAGTGAGGCGACACATACCAGCTCCCAACCATGACTGAAAATTGACCAGTTTCTCACAGAAGCAACCGGAATCCCGAGATTTAACAAGTCAAGGCCACTGGATCAGGGGCAAGGGTATTCAATGGGTGTATACGCAATGGGCAAGAATTCAACACAGAAAAATATCAACATGATGCGAATGAGTAACAGTTTCTCGTGTTATATCTAATCTGCGAACGTCAAACTTGTTACAGAGTGAGGCGACACATACCAGCTCCCAATCCATGACTGAAAATTGACAACTTTCTCACAGAAGCAACCGGAATCCCGAGAATTAACAAGTCAAGGCCACTGGATCAAGGGCAAGGGCATTCAATGGATGTATACGCAAAGGTCAAGAATTCAACACATAAAAATATAAACATGATGCGAATGAGTAACATTTTCTCGGGTTATATCTAATCTGGGAACGTCAAACTTGTTGCAGAGTGAGGCGACACATACCAGCTCCCAATCTATGACAAAAAAATTGCCAAGTTTCTCACAGAAGCAGCCGGAAACCAGAGATTTAGCAAGTTAAGGCAATTGGATCAGAGCCGAGCAAGGGCATTCAATGGGTGTATACGCAATGGGCAATAATTCAACACAGAAAAATATCAACATGATGCGAATGAGTAACAGTTTCTCGTGATATATATAACCTGCAAACGTCAAATTGTTGCAGAGTGAGGCGACACATACCAGCTCCCAACCATGACTGAAAATTGACAAGTTTCTCACAGAAGCAACCGGAATCCCGAGATTTAACAAGTCAAGGCCACTGGATCAAGGGCAAGGGTATTCAATGGGTGTATACGCAATGGGCAAGAATTCAACACAGACAAATATAAACATGGTGCGAATGAGTAACATTTTCTCGGGTTCTATCTAATCTGCGAACGTCAAACTTGTTACAGAGTGAGGCGACACATACCAGCTCCCAATCCATGACTAAACATTGCCGAGTTTCTCACAGCAGCAGCCGGAAACCCGAGATTGAGCAAGTCAAGGCCATTGGATCAGAGCCGAGCAAGGGCATTCAATGGGTGTATACGCAATGGGCAAGAATTCAACACAGAAAAATATAAACATGATGCGAATGAGTAACATTTTCTCGGGTTATATCTAACCTGCGAACGTCAAACTAGTTGCAGAGTGAGGCGACACATACCAGCTCCCAACCATGACTAAATATTGCCAAGTTTCTCACAGAAGCAACCGGAATCCCGAGAATTAACAAGTCAAGGCCACTGGATCAAGGGCATGGGCATTCAATGGATGTATACGCAATGGGCAAGAATTCAACAAAGACAAATATAAACATGGTGCGAATGAGTAACATTTTATCGGGTTCTATCTAATCTGCGAACGTCAAACTTGTTACAGAGTGAGGCGACACATACCAGCTCCCAATCCATGACTGAAAATTGACAAGTTTCTCACAGAAGCAACCGGAATCCCGAGAATTAACAAGTCAAGGCCACTGGATCAAGGGCAAGGGCATTCAATGGATGTATACGCAATGGGCAAGAATTCAACACAGACAAATATAAACATGGTGCGAATGAGTAACATTTCCTCGGGTTCTATCTAATCTGCGAACGTCAAACTTGTTACAGAGTGAGGCGACACATACCAGCTCCCAATCCATGACTAAACATTGCCGAGTTTCTCACAGCAGCAGCCGGAAACCCGAGATTGAGCAAGTCAAGGCCATTGAATCAGAGCCGAGCAAGGGCATTCAATGGGTGTATACGCAATGGGCAAGAATTCAACACAGAAAAATATCAACATGATGCGAATGAGTAACAGTTTCTCGTGTTATATACAACCTGCAAACGTCAAATTGTTGCAGAGTGAGGCGACACATACCAGCTCCCAACCATGACTGAAAATTGACAAGTTTCTCACAGAAGCAACCGGAATCCCGAGATTTAACAAGTGTAGGCCACTGGATCAAGGGCAAGGGCATTCAATGGATGTATACGCAATGGGCAAGAATTCAACACAGAAAAATATAAACATGATGCGAATGAGTAACATGTTCTCGGGTTATATCTAATCTGCGAACGTCAAACTTGTTGCAGAGTGAGGCGACACATACCAGCTCCCAATCCATGACAAAAAAATTGCCAAGTTTCTCACAGAAGCAGCCGGAAACCAGAGATTTAGCAAGTTAAGGCAATTGGATCAGAGCCGAGCAAGGGCATTCAATGTGTGTTTACGCAATGGGCAATAATTCAACACAGAAAAATATCAACATGATGCGAATGAGTAACAGTTTATCGTGTTATATATAACCTGCAAACGTCAAATTGTTGCAGAGTGAGGCGACACATACCAGCTCCCAACCATGACTGAAAATTGACAAGTTTCTCACAGAAGCAACCGGAATCCCGAGATTTAACAAGTCAAGGCCACTGGATCAAGGGCAAGGGTATTCAATGGGTGTATACGCAATTGGCAAGAATTCAACACAGACAAATATAAACATGGTGTGAATGAGTAACATTTTCTCGGGTTCTATCTAATCTGCGAACGTCAAACTTGTTACAGAGTGAGGCGACACATATACCAGCTCCCAATCCATGACTGAAAATTGACAGGTTTCTCACAGAAGCAACCGGAATCCCGAGAATTAACAAGTCAAGGCCACTGGATCAAGGGCAAGGGCATTCAATGGGTGTATACGCAATGGGCAAGAATTCAACACAGAAAAATATAAACATGATGCGAATGAGTAACATTTTCTGGGTTATATCTAACCTGCGAACGTCAAACTAGTTGCAGAGTGAGGCGACACATACCAGCTCCCAAACATGACTAAAAATTGCCAAGTTTCTCACGGAAGCAGCCGGAAACCAGAAATTTAGCAAGTTAAGGCAATTGGATCAGAGCCGATCAAGGGCATTCAATGGGTGTATACGCAATAGGCAAGAATTCAACACAGAAAAATATCAACATGATGCGAATGAGTAACAGTTTCTCGTGTTATATATAACCTGCAAACGTCAAATTGTTGCAGAGTGAGGCGACACATACCAGCTCCCAATATATGACTGAAAATTGACAAGTTTCTCACAGAAGCAACCGGAATCCCGAGAATTAACAAGTCAATGCCACTGGATCAAGGGCAAGGGCATTCAATGGAGGTATACGCAAAGGTCAAGAATTCAACACAGAAAAATATAAACATGATGCGAATGAGTAACATTTTCTCGGGTTATATCTAACCTGCGAACGTCAAACTAGTTGCAGAGTGAGGCGACACATACCAGCTCCCAACCATGACTAAATATTGCCAAGTTTCTCACAGAAGCAACCGGAATCCCGAGAATTAACAAGTCAAGGCCACTGGATCAAGGGCAAGGGCATTCAATGGATGTATACGCAATGGGCAAGAATTCAACAAAGACAAATATAAACATGGTGCGAATGAGTAACATTTTATCGGGTTCTATCTAATCTGCGAACGTCAAACTTGTTACAGAGTGAGCGACACATACCAGCTCCCAATCCATGACTGAAAATTGACAAGTTTCTCACAGAAGCAACCGGAATCCCGAGAATTAACAAGTCAAGGCCACTGGATCAAGGGCAAGGGCATTCAATGGATGTATACGCAATGGGCAAGAATTCAACACAGACAAATATAAACATGGTGCGAATTAGTAACATTTCCTCGGGTTCTATCTAATCTGCGAACGTCAAACTTGTTACAGAGTGAGGCGACACATACCAGCTCCCAATCCATGACTAAACATTGCCGAGTTTCTCACAGCAGCAGCCGGAAACCCGAGATTGAGCAAGTCAAGGCCACTGGATCAAGGGCAAGGGCATTCAATGGGTGTATACGCAATGGTCAAGAATTCAACACAGAAAAATATAAACATGATGCGAATGAGTAACATTTTCTCGGGTTATATCTAATCTGCGAACGTCAAACTTGTTGCAGAGTGAGGCGACACATACCAGCTCCCAATCTATGACAAATAAATTGCCAAGTTTCTCACAGAAGCAGCCGGAAACCAGAGATTTAGCAAGTTAAGGCAATTGGATCAGAGCCGAGCAAGGGCATTCAATGGGTGTATACGCAATGGGCAATAATTCAACACAGAAAAATATCAACATGATGCGAATGAGTAACAGTTTATCGTGTTATATATAACCTGCAAACGTCAAATTGTTGCAGAGTGAGGCGACACATACCAGCTCCCAACCATGACTGAAAATTGACAAGTTTCTCACAGAAGCAACCGGAATCCCGAGATTTAACAAGTCAAGGCCACTGGATCAAGGGCAAGGGTATTCAATGGGTGTATACGCAATTGGCAAGAATTCAACACAGACAAATATAAACATGGTGTGAATGAGTAACATTTTCTCGGGTTCTATCTAATCTGCGAACGTCAAACTTGTTACAGAGTGAGGCGACACATATACCAGCTCCCAATCCATGACTGAAAATTGACAGGTTTCTCACAGAAGCAACCGGAATCCCGAGAATTAACAAGTCAAGGCCACTGGATCAAGGGCAAGGGCATTCAATGGGTGTATACGCAATGGGCAAGAATTCAACACAGAAAAATATAAACATGATGCGAATGAGTAACATTTTCTGGGTTATATCTAACCTGCGAACGTCAAACTAGTTGCAGAGTGAGGCGACACATACCAGCTCCCAAACATGACTAAAAATTGCCAAGTTTCTCACGGAAGCAGCCGGAAACCAGAAATTTAGCAAGTTAAGGCAATTGGATCAGAGCCGATCAAGGGCATTCAATGGGTGTATACGCAATAGGCAAGAATTCAACACAGAAAAATATCAACATGATGCGAATGAGTAACAGTTTCTCGTGTTATATATAACCTGCAAACGTCAAATTGTTGCAGAGTGAGGCGACACATACCAGCTCCCAATATATGACTGAAAATTGACAAGTTTCTCACAGAAGCAACCGGAATCCCGAGAATTAACAAGTCAATGCCACTGGATCAAGGGCAAGGGCATTCAATGGAGGTATACGCAAAGGTCAAGAATTCAACACAGAAAAATATAAACATGATGCGAATGAGTAACATTTTCTCGGGTTATATCTAACCTGCGAACGTCAAACTAGTTGCAGAGTGAGGCGACACATACCAGCTCCCAACCATGACTAAATATTGCCAAGTTTCTCACAGAAGCAACCGGAATCCCGAGAATTAACAAGTCAAGGCCACTGGATCAAGGGCAAGGGCATTCAATGGATGTATACGCAATGGGCAAGAATTCAACAAAGACAAATATAAACATGGTGCGAATGAGTAACATTTTATCGGGTTCTATCTAATCTGCGAACGTCAAACTTGTTACAGAGTGAGCGACACATACCAGCTCCCAATCCATGACTGAAAATTGACAAGTTTCTCACAGAAGCAACCGGAATCCCGAGAATTAACAAGTCAAGGCCACTGGATCAAGGGCAAGGGCATTCAATGGATGTATACGCAATGGGCAAGAATTCAACACAGACAAATATAAACATGGTGCGAATTAGTAACATTTCCTCGGGTTCTATCTAATCTGCGAACGTCAAACTTGTTACAGAGTGAGGCGACACATACCAGCTCCCAATCCATGACTAAACATTGCCGAGTTTCTCACAGCAGCAGCCGGAAACCCGAGATTGAGCAAGTCAAGGCCATTGAATCAGAGCCGAGCAAGGGCATTCAATGGGTGTATACGCAATGGGCAAGAATTCAACACAGAAAAATATCAACATGATGCGAATGAGTAACAGTTTCTCGTGTTATATACAACCTGCAAACGTCAAATTGTTGCAGAGTGAGGCGACACATACCAGCTCCCAACCATGACTGAAAATTGACAAGTTTCTCACAGAAGCAACCGGAATCCCGAGATTTAACAAGTCTAGGCCACTGGATCAAGGGCAAGGGCATTCAATGGATGTATACGCAATGGGCAAGAATTCAACACAGAAAAATATAAACATGATGCGAATGAGTAACATGTTCTCGGGTTATATCTAATCTGCGAACGTCAAACTTGTTGCAGAGTGAGGCGACACATACCAGCTCCCAATCCATGACAAAAAAATTGCCAAGTTTCTCACAGAAGCAGCCGGAAACCAGAGATTTAGCAAGTTAAGGCAATTGGATCAGAGCCGATCAAGAGCATTCAATGGGTGTATACGCAATGGGCAAGAATTCAACACAGAAAAATATCAACATGATGCGAATGAGTAACAGTTTCTCGTGTTATATCTAATCTGCGAACGTCCAACTTGTTACAGAGTGAGGCGACACATACCAGCTCCCAATCCATGACTGAAAATTGACAAGTTTCTCACAGAAGCAACCGGAATCCCGAGAATTAACAAGTCAAGGCCACTGGATCAAGGGCAAGGGCATTCAATGGATGTATACGCAAAGGTCAATAATTCAACACATAAAAATATAAACATGATGCGAATGAGTAACATTTTCTCGGGTTATATCTAATCTGGGAACGTCAAACTTGTTGCAGAGTGAGGCGACACATACCAGCTCCCAATCTATGACAAACAAATTGCCAAGTTTCTCACAGAAGCAGCCGGAAACCAGAGATTTAGCAAGTTAAGGCAATTGGATCAGAGCCGAGCAAGGGCATTCAATGGGTGTATACGCAATGGGCAATAATTCAACACAGAAAAATATCAACATGATGCGAATGAGTAACAGTTTCTCGTGATATATATAACCTGCAAACGTCAAATTGTTGCAGAGTGAGGCGACACATACCAGCTCCCAACCATGACTGAAAATTGACAAGTTTCTCACAGAAGCAACCGGAATCCCGAGATTTAACAAGTCAAGGCCACTGGATCAAGGGCAAGGGTATTCAATGGGTTTATACGCAATGGGCAAGAATTCAACACAGACAAATATAAACATGGTGCGAATGAGTAACATTTTCTCGGGTTCTATCTAATCTGCGAACGTCAAACTTGTTACAGAGTGAGGCGACACATACCAGCTCCCAATCCATGACTAAACATTGCCGAGTTTCTCACAGCAGCAGCCGGAAACCCGAGATTGAGCAAGTCAAGGCCATTGGATCAGAGCCGAGCAAGGGCATTCAATGGGTGTATACGCAATGGGCAAGAATTCAACACAGAAAAATATAAACATGATGCGAATGAGTAACATTTTCTCGGGTTATATCTAACCTGCGAACGTCAAACTAGTTGCAGAGTGAGGCGACACATACCAGCTCCCAACCATGACTAAATATTGCCAAGTTTCTCACAGAAGCAACCGGAATCCCGAGAATTAACAAGTCAAGGCCACTGGATCAAGGCAAGTCAAGGCCACTGGATCAAGGGCAAGGGCATTCAATGGATGTATACGCAATGGGCAAGAATTCAACAAAGACAAATATAAACATGGTGCGAATGAGTAACATTTTATCGGGTTCTATCTAATCTGCGAACGTCAAACTTGTTACAGAGTGAGGCGACACATACCAGCTCCCAATCCATGACTGAAAATTGACAAGTTTCTCACAGAAGCAACCGGAATCCCGAGAATTAACAAGTCAAGGCCACTGGATCAAGGGCAAGGGCATTCAATGGATGTATACGCAATGGGCAAGAATTCAACACAGACAAATATAAACATGGTGCGAATGAGTAACATTTCCTCGGGTTCTATTGTAACGCCCGTGCCGGTTGGGCGGTAGAGGGCGCTGGAGCGATTCCACGGTGTGGGATTCGCTCTGGTGGCTCCTGCTGGTGCGCCCCGGAAACCCGCCTTTGGATTGCGCAAGCGCCGAACCAGTTCGGTCCAGTTCAGGGCCGCGTGATTGCGGGAGCCTGAAGTCCATGTTTTGGTCGGCAAGAGGTCACAATAAACGGCTGAGAATCACCGGAAATACAGAATACTGGCGTCAAGAGTCCTTCTTGTGTGTGTAGTAGAACCCAGAGAAATCTACGTTACATTGGTGGCAGCGGTCGGCATACAGAAGGACGGGAAAAGACCAGGTGAAGTGTTCATGTTTTCAGAAAACCACGATAACACGGCAGCCAACTCGCCCCACGGCGAGAGGGCAGGCCAAGGCATGGGCCCGGGGAACGGGGACCAGAGCAGGAAGCTTTCAGGCACGCCGTGCATTACGCCAGGGGAACTCTAGGGAGGTTATGGGGACTTGGGAGTCTGGATGTTTCCTGGGGGAGGAGTTGGAGAAGGATAGCGGGAATTTCGGGACATGCGCCAATGGCTGGGGGCTTCAGTGCGTCCACTCCGATTTGGAGAGAGGGCGCCCTTCTCCATATTTGTCCGGGTCCGCTACCAGGTCTGTCGGGGGGCCGCCCCATGCTGTAGACGGCGGCGCAGCAGACGGAGGGTTCCACACGGAACAATCTCAAGCTGTGCCCGTGGATGCAGTGGGGGGCGGGGCCTCGTCGAGACATTCTCTGGATCTTCTGCAGGAATGAAACCGAGTGGGGGGGTCCGGCCCGTGCTGTAGACGGCGGCGCGGCAGACGGCTCGCAACACTCGGAGCGAGCCCGAGCCGTGCCCGTCGGCGCAGCGGGGGCGGGGCCTCGCCGGGACGCCCACGCTCTCTAAGCCAGGCATCAGTCACAAAAGCCAGTCATCAGTCACAAGAGCCAGTCACAGGAATCAGTCACAAGAGCCAGTCACAGGAGCCAGTCACAGGAGCCAGTCAAGTCTTGACAGCTGGGGGTGTGCCGGAGCTGGGGGTGCCAGAGCTTGGGGTCGTCTGGCGGACCACGCATGTGCCTTGGAGTCAGCATGGCAGCATGGCAGCATGGCAGCATGGCAGCATGGCAGCATGGCAGCATGGCAGCATGGCAGCATGGCAGCATGGCAGCATGGCAGCATGGCAGCATGGCAGCATGGCAGCATGGCAGCATGGCAGCATGGCAGCATGGCAGCATGGCAGCATGGCAGCATGGCAGCATGGCAGCATGGCAGCATGGCAGCATGGCAGCATGGCAGCATGGCAGCATGGCAGCATGGCAGCATGGCAGCATGGCAGCATGGCAGCATGGCAGCATGGCAGCATGGCAGCATGGCAGCATGGCAGCATGGCAGCATGGCAGCATGGCAGCATGGCAGCATGGCAGCATGGCAGCATGGCAGCATGGCAGCATGGCAGCATGGCAGCATGGCAGCATGGCAGCATGGCAGCATGGCAGCATGGCAGCATGGCAGCATGGCAGCATGGCAGCATGGCAGCATGGCAGCATGGCAGCATGGCAGCATGGCAGCATGGCAGCATGGCAGCATGGCAGCATGGCAGCATGGCAGCATGGCAGCATGGCAGCATGGCAGCATGGCAGCATGGCAGCATGGCAGCATGGCAGCATGGCAGCATGGCAGCATGGCAGCATGGCAGCATGGCAGCATGGCAGCATGGCAGCATGGCAGCATGGCAGCATGGCAGCATGGCAGCATGGCAGCATGGCAGCATGGCAGCATGGCAGCATGGCAGCATGGCAGCATGGCAGCATGGCAGCATGGCAGCATGGCAGCATGGCAGCATGGCAGCATGGCAGCATGGCAGCATGGCAGCATGGCAGCATGGCAGCATGGCAGCATGGCAGCATGGCAGCATGGCAGCATGGCAGCATGGCAGCATGGCAGCATGGCAGCATGGCAGCATGGCAGCATGGCAGCATGGCAGCATGGCAGCATGGCAGCATGGCAGCATGGCAGCATGGCAGCATGGCAGCATGGCAGCATGGCAGCATGGCAGCATGGCAGCATGGCAGCATGGCAGCATGGCAGCATGGCAGCATGGCAGCATGGCAGCATGGCAGCATGGCAGCATGGCAGCATGGCAGCATGGCAGCATGGCAGCATGGCAGCATGGCAGCATGGCAGCATGGCAGCATGGCAGCATGGCAGCATGGCAGCATGGCAGCATGGCAGCATGGCAGCATGGCAGCATGGCAGCATGGCAGCATGGCAGCATGGCAGCATGGCAGCATGGCAGCATGGCAGCATGGCAGCATGCTCGGAGTCGGACTGTGCATGCGCGACGGAGTTGGACCGCGCACGCGCCTCGGGGAGACGGCCCAGGCGTGGAGAGACATTCCACCGGAATTCTGGGAGCAGCTTCAGGCCACTTCCTACCTACTAGGCGGGAACTTTTGAACTTTTCAAAATTGTTGTATGTAAATTGTTGTAATGGAAATTGTTGTAATGTAAATTGTTGTGTAATTGTTGGCGTTATGCGTTTTCCAGGGCGGTTGGCCGGGGTGCGGCAGCGGCGCCCATGGTCTTGTTTGGGGGCAAACAAGGTCTTCGTGGGGGGCTGTGTAACGCCCGTGCCGGTTGGGCGGTAGAGGGCGCTGGAGCGATTCCACGGTGTGGGATTCGCTCTGGTGGCTCCTGCTGGTGCGCCCCGGAAACCCGCCTTTGGATTGCGCAAGCGCCGAACCAGTTCGGTCCAGTTCAGGGCCGCGTGATTGCGGGAGCCTGAAGTCCATGTTTTGGTCGGCAAGAGGTCACAATAAACGGCTGAGAATCACCGGAAATACAGAATACTGGCGTCAAGAGTCCTTCTTGTGTGTGTAGTAGAACCCAGAGAAATCTACGTTACACTATCTAATCTGCGAACGTCAAACTTGTTACAGAGTGAGGCGACACATACCAGCTCCCAATCCATGACTAAACATTGCCGAGTTTCTCACAGCAGCAGCCGGAAACCCGAGATTGAGCAAGTCAAGGCCATTGAATCAGAGCCGAGCAAGGGCATTCAATGGGTGTATACGCAATGGGCAAGAATTCAACACAGAAAAATATCAACATGATGCGAATGAGTAACAGTTTCTCGTGTTATATACAACCTGCAAACGTCAAATTGTTGCAGATTGAGGCGACACATACCAGCTCCCAACCATGACTGAAAATTGACAAGTTTCTCACAGAAGCAACCGGAATCCCGAGATTTAACAAGTCTAGGCCACTGGATCAAGGGCAAGGGCATTCAATGGATGTATACGCAATGGGCAAGAATTCAACACAGAAAAATATAAACATGATGCGAATGAGTAACATGTTCTCGGGTTATATCTAATCTGCGAACGTCAAACTTGTTGCAGAGTGAGGCGACACATACCAGCTCCCAATCCATGACAAAAAAATTGCCAAGTTTCTCACAGAAGCAGCCGGAAACCAGAGATTTAGCAAGTTAAGGCAATTGGATCAGAGCCGAGCAAGGGCATTCAATGTGTGTTTACGCAATGGGCAATAATTCAACACAGAAAAATATCAACATGATGCGAATGAGTAACAGTTTCTCGTGTTATATATAACCTGCAAACGTCAAATTGTTGCAGAGTGAGGCGACACATACCAGCTCCCAACCATGACTGAAAATTGACAAGTTTCTCACAGAAGCAACCGGAATCCCGAGATTTAACAAGTCAAGGCCACTGGATCAAGGGCAAGGGTATTTAATGGGTGTATACGCAATTGGCAAGAATTCAACACAGACAAATATAAACATGGTGTAAATGAGTAACATTTTCTCGGGTTCTATCTAATCTGCGAACGTCAAACTTGTTACAGAGTGAGGCGACACATATACCAGCTCCCAATCCATGACTGAAAATTGACAGGTTTCTCACAGAAGCAACCGGAATCCCGAGAATTAACAAGTCAAGGCCACTGGATCAAGGGCAAGGGCATTCAATGGGTGTATACGCAATGGGCAAGAATTCAACACAGAAAAATATAAACATGATGCGAATGAGTAACATTTTCTCGGGTTATATCTAACCTGCGAACGTCAAACTAGTTGCAGAGTGAGGCGACACATACCAGCTCCCAAACATGACTAAAAATTGCCAAGTTTCTCACGGAAGCAGCCGGAAACCAGAAATTTAGCAAGTTAAGGCAATTGGATCAGAGCCGATCAAGGGCATTCAATGGGTGTATACGCAATAGGCAAGAATTCAACACAGAAAAATATCAACATGATGCGAATGAGTAACAGTTTCTCGTGTTATATATAACCTGCAAACGTCAAATTGTTGCAGAGTGAGGCGACACATACCAGCTCCCAATCCATGACTGAAAATTGACAAGTTTCTCACAGAAGCAACCGGAATCCCGATAATTAACAAGTCAATGCCACTGGATCAAGGGCAAGGGCATTCAATGGAGGTATACGCAAAGGTCAAGAATTCAACACAGAAAAATATAAACATGATGCGAATGAGTAACATTTTCTCGGGTTATATCTAATCTGCGAACGTCAAACATGTTACAGAGTGAGGCGACACATACCAGCTCCCAATCCATGACTAAAACATGTCGAGTTTCTCACAGCAGCAGCCGGAAACCCGAGATTGAGCAAGTCAAGGCAATTGGTTCAGAGCCGAGCAAGGACATTTAATGGGTGTATACGCAATGGGCAATAATTCAACACAGAAAAATATCAACATGATGCGAATGAGTAACAGTTTCTCGTGTTATATATAACCTGCATACGTCAAATTGTTGCAGAGTGAGGCGACACATATACCAGCTCCCAATCCATGACCGAAAATTGACAAGTTTCTCACAGAAGCAACCGGAATCCCGAGAAGTAACAAGTCAAGGCCACTGGATCAAGGGCAAGGGCATTCAATGGATGTATACGCAATGGTCAAGAATTCAACACAGAAAAATATAAACATGATGCGAATGAGTAACATTTTCTCGGGTTATATCTAATCTGCGAACGTCAAACTTGTTGCAGAGTGAGGCGACACATACCAGCTCCCAATCTATGACAAATAAATTGCCAAGTTTCTCACATAAGCAGCCGGAAACCAGAGATTTAGCAAGTTAAGGCAATTGGATCAGAGCCGAGCAAGGGCATTCAATGGGTGTATACGCAATGGGCAAGAATTCAACACAGACAAATATCAACATGATGCGAATGAGTAACAGTTTCTCGTGTTATATATAACCTGCAAACGTCAAATTGTTGCAGAGTGAGGCGACACATACCAGCTCCCAACCATGACTGAAAATTGACAAGTTTATCACAGAAGCAACCGGAATCCCGAGATTTAACAAGTCAAGGCCACTGGATCAAGGGCAAGGGTATTCAATGGATGTATACGCAATGGGCAAGAATTCAACAAAGACAAATATAAACATGGTGCGAATGAGTAACATTTTCTCGGGTTCTATCTAATCTGCGAACGTCAAACTTGTTACAGAGTGAGGCGACACATACCAGCTCCCAATCCATGACTAAACATTGCCGAGTTTCTCACAGCAGCAGCCGGAAACCCGAGATTGAGCAAGTCAAGGCCATTGGATCAGAGCCGAGCAAGTGCATTGAATGGGTGTATACGCAATGGGCAATAATTCAACACAGAAAAATATCAACATGATGCGAATGAGTAACAGTTTCTCGTGTTATATATAACCTGCAAACGTCAAATTGTTGCAGAGTGAGGCGACACATACCAGCTCCCAACCATGACTGAAAATTGACAAGTTTCTCACAGAAGCAACCGGAATCCCGAGATTTAACAAGTCAAGGCCACTGGATCAAGGGCAAGGGTATTCAATTGGTGTATACGCAATGGGCAAGAATTCAACACAGACAAATATAAACATGGTGCGAATGAGTAACATTTTTTCGGGTTCTATCTAATCTGCGAACGTCAAACTTGTTACAGAGTGAGGCGACACATACCAGCTCCCAATCCATGACTAAACATTGCCGAGTTTCTCATAGCAGCAGCCGGAAACCCGAGATTGAGCAAGTCAAGGCCATTGGATCAGAGCCGAGCAAGGGCATTCAATGGGTGTATACGCAATGGGCAAGAATTCAACACAGAAAAATATAAACATGATGCGAATGAGTAACATTTTATCGGGTTATATCTAACCTGCGAACGTCAAACTAGTTGCAGAGTGAGGCGAGACATACCAGCTCCCAACATGACTAAAAATTACCAGCTCCCAACCATGACTAAAAATTGCCAAGTTTCTCACAGAAGCAGCCAGAAACCAGAGATTTAGCAAGTTAAGGCAATTGGATAAGAGCCGATCAAGGGCATTCAATGGGTGTATACGCAATGGGCAAGAATTCAACACAGAAAACTATCAACATGATGCGAATGAGTAACAGTTTCTCGTGTTATATCTAACATGCAAACGTCAAATTGTTGCAGAGTGAGGCCACACATACCAGCTCCCAATCCATGACTGAAAATTGACAAGTTTCTCACAGAAGCAACCGGAATCCCGAGATTTAACAAGTCAAGGCCACTGGATCAAGGGCAAGGGCATTCAATGGATGTATACGCAATGGTCAAGAATTCAACACAGAAAAATATAAACATGATGTGAATGAGTAACATTTTCTCGGGTTATATCTAATCTGCGAACGTCAAACTTGTTGCAGAGTGAGGCGACACATACCAGCTCCCAATCCATGACTAAAACATGTCGAGTTTCTCACAGCAGCAGCCGGAAACCCGAGATTGAGCAAGTCAAGGCAATTGGTTCAGAGCCGAGCAAGGACATTTAATGGGTGTATACGCAATGGGCAATAATTCAACACAGAAAAATATCAACATGATGCGAATGAGTAACAGTTTCTCGTGTTATATATAACCTGCAAACGTCAAATTGTTGCAGAGTGAGGCGACACATATACCAGCTCCCAATCCATGACCGAAAATTGACAAGTTTCTCACAGAAGCAACCGGAATCCCGAGAATTAACAAGTCAAGGCCACTGGATCAAGGGCAAGGGCATTCAATGGATGTATACGCAATGGTCAAGAATTCAACACAGAAAAATATAAACATGATGCGAATGAGTAACATTTTCTCGGGTTATATCTAATCTGCGAACGTCAAACTTGTTGCAGAGTGAGGCGACACATACCAGCTCCCAATCTATGACAAATAAATTGCCAAGTTTCTCACATAAGCAGCCGGAAACCAGAGATTTAGCAAGTTAAGGCAATTGGATCAGAGCCGAGCAAGGGCATTCAATGGGTGTATACGCAATGGGCAAGAATTCAACACAGACAAATATCAACATGATGCGAATGAGTAACAGTTTCTCGTGTTATATATAACCTGCAAACGTCAAATTGTTGCAGAGTGAGGCGACACATACCAGCTCCCAACCATGACTGAAAAATGACAAGTTTCTCACAGAAGCAACCGGAATCCCGAGATTTAACAAGTCAAGGCCACTGGATCAAGGGCAAGGGTATTCAATGGATGTATACGCAATGGGCAAGAATTCAACAAAGACAAATATAAACATGGTGCGAATGAGTAACATTTTCTCGGGTTCTATCTAATCTGCGAACGTCAAACTAGTTGCAGAGTGGGGCGACACATACCAGCTCCCAAACATGACTAAAAATTGCCAAGTTTCTCACAGAAGCAGCCGGAAACCAGAGATTTAGCAAGTTAAGGCAATTGGATCAGAGCCGATTCAATGGGTGTATACGCAATGGGCAAGAATTCAACACAGAAAAATATCAACATGATGCGAATGAGTAACAGTTTCTCGTGTTATATCTAATCTGCGAACGTCAAACTTGTTACAGAGTGAGGCGACACATACCAGCTCCCAATCCATGACTGAAAATTGACAAGTTTCTCACGAAAGCAACCGGAATCCCGAGAATTAACAAGTCAAGGCCACTGGATCAAGGGCAAGGGCATTCAATGGATGTATACGCAAAGGTCAAGAATTCAACACATAAAAATATAAACATGATGCGAATGAGTAACATTTTCTCGGGTTATATCTAATCTGGGAACGTCAAACTTGTTGCAGAGTGAGGCGACACATACCAGCTCCCAATCTATGACAAAAAAATTGCCAAGTTTCTCACGGAAGCAGCCGGAAACCAGAAATTTAGCAAGTTAAGGCAATTGGATCAGAGCCGATCAAGGGCATTCAATGGGTGTATACGCAATAGGCAAGAATTCAACACAGAAAAATATCAACATGATGCGAATGAGTAACAGTTTCTCGTGTTATATATAACCTGCAAACGTCAAATTGTTGCAGAGTGAGGCGACACATACCAGCTCCCAATCCATGACTGAAAATTGACAAGTTTCTCACAGAAGCAACCGGAATCCCGAGAATTAACAAGTCAATGCCACTGGATCAAGGGCAAGGGCATTCAATGGAGGTATACGCAAAGGTCAAGAATTCAACACAGAAAAATATAAACATGATGCGAATGAGTAACATTTTCTCGGGTTATATCTAATCTGCGAACGTCAAACTTGTTGCAGAGTGAGGCGACACATACCAGCTCCCAATCTATGACAAAAATAATTGCCAAGTTTCTCACAGAAGCAGCCGGAAACCAGAGATTTAGCAAGTGAAGGCAATTGGATCAGAGCCGAGCAAGGGCATTCAATGGGTGTATACGCAATGGGCAATAATTCAACACAGAAAAATATCAACATGATGCGAATGAGTAACAGTTTCTCGTGTTATATATAACCTGCAAACGTCAAATTGTTGCAGAGTGAGGCGACACATACCCGCTCCCAACCATGACTGAAAATTGACAAGTTTCTCACAGAAGCAACCGGAATCCCGAGATTTAACAAGTCAAGGCCACTGGATCAAGGGCAAGGGCATTCAATTGGTGTATACGCAATGGGCAAGAATTCAACACAGACAAATATAAACATGGTGCGAATGAGTAACATTTTTTCGGGTTCTATCTAATCTGCGAACGTCAAACTTGTTACAGAGTGAGGCGACACATACCAGCTCCCAATCCATGACTAAACATTGCCGAGTTTCTCATAGCAGCAGCCGGAAACCCGAGATTGAGCAAGTCAAGGCCATTGGATCAGAGCCGAGCAAGGGCATTCAATGGGTGTATACGCAATGGGCAAGAATTCAACACAGAAAAATATAAACATGATGCGAATGAGTAACATTTTATCGGGTTATATCTAACCTGCGAAGGTCAAACTAGTTGCAGAGTGAGGCGAGACATACCAGCTCCCAACATGACTAAAAATTACCAGCTCCCAACCATGACTAAAAATTGCCAAGTTTCTCACAGAAGAAGCCGGAAACCAGAGATTTAGCAAGTTAAGGCAATTGGATAAGAGCCGATCAAGGGCATTCAATGGGTGTATACGCAATGGGCAAGAATTCAACACAGAAAACTATCAACATGATGCGAATGAGTAACAGTTTCTCGTGTTATATCTAACATGCAAACGTCAAATTGTTGCAGAGTGAGGCCACACATACCAGCTCCCAATCCATGACTGAAAATTGACAAGTTTCTCACAGAAGCAACCGGAATCCCGAGATTTAACAAGTCAAGGCCACTGGATCAAGGGCAAGGGCATTCAATGGATGTATACTCAATGGTCAAGAATTCAACACAGAAAAATATAAACATGATGTGAATGAGTAACATTTTCTCGGGTTATATCTAATCTGCGAACGTCAAACTTGTTGCAGAGTGAGGCGACACATACCAGCTCCCAATCCATGACTAAAACATGTCGAGTTTCTCACAGCAGCAGCCGGAAACCCGAGATTGAGCAAGTCAAGGCAATTGGTTCAGAGCCGAGCAAGGACATTTAATGGGTGTATACGCAATGGGCAATAATTCAACACAGAAAAATATCAACATGATGCGAATGAGTAACAGTTTCTCGTGTTATATATAACCTGCAAACGTCAAATTGTTGCAGAGTGAGGCGACACATATACCAGCTCCCAATCCATGACCGAAAATTGACAAGTTTCTCACAGAAGCAACCGGAATCCCGAGAATTAACAAGTCAAGGCCACTGGATCAAGGGCAAGGGCATTCAATGGATGTATACGCAATGGTCAAGAATTCAACACAGAAAAATATAAACATGATGCGAATGAGTAACATTTTGTCGGGTTATATCTAATCTGCGAACGTCAAACTTGTTGCAGAGTGAGGCGACACATACCAGCTCCCAATCTATGACAAATAAATTGCCAAGTTTCTCACATAAGCAGCCGGAAACCAGAGATTTAGCAAGTTAAGGCAATTGGATCAGAGCCGAGCAAGGGCATTCAATGGGTGTATACGCAATGGGCAATAATTCAACACAGAAAAATATCAACATGATGCGAATGAGTAACAGTTTCTCGTGTTATATATAACCTGCAAACGTCAAATTGTTGCAGAGTGAGGCGACACATACCAGCTCCCAATCCATGACTGAAAATTGACAAGTTTCTCACAGAAGCAACCGGAATCCCGAGATTTAACAAGTCAAGGCCACTGGATCAAGGGCAAGGGTATTCAATGGGTGTATACGCAATTGGCAAGAATTCAACACAGACAAATATAAACATGGTGTGAATGAGTAACATTTTCTCGGGTTCTATCTAATCTGCGAACGTCAAACATGTTACAGAGTGAGGCGACACATACCAGCTCCCAATCCATGACTGAAAATTGACAAGTTTCTCACAGAAGCAACCGGAATCCCGAGAATTAACAAGTCAAGGCCACTGGATCAAGGGCAAGGGCATTCAATGGATGTATACGCAATGGGCAAGAATTCAACAAAGACAAATATAAAGATGGTGCGAATGAGTAACATTTTCTCGGGTTCTATCTAATCTGCGAACGTCAAACTTGTTACAGAGTGAGGCGACACATACCAGCTCCCAATCCATGACTAAACATTGCCGAGTTTCTCACAGCAGCAGCCGGAAACCCGAGATTGAGCAAGTCAAGGCCATTGGATCAGAGCCGAGCAAGTGCATTGAATGGGTGTATACGCAATGGGCAAGAATTCAACACAGAAAAATATCAACATGATGCGAATGAGTAACATTTTCTCGGGTTATATCTAACCTGCGAACGTCAAACTAGTTGCAGAGTGGGGCGACACATACCAGCTCCCAAACATGACTAAAAATTGCCAAGTTTCTAACAGAAGCAGCCGGAAACCAGAGATTTAGCAAGTTGAGGCAATTGGATCAGAGCCGATCAAGAGCATTCAATGGGTGTATACGCAATGGGCAAGAATTCAACACAGAAAAATATCAACATGATGCGAATGAGTAACAGTTTCTCGTGTTATATCTAATCTGCGAACGTCAAACTTGTTACAGAGTGAGGCGACACATACCAGCTCCCAATCCATGACTGAAAATTGACAAGTTTCTCACAGAAGCAACCGGAATCCCGAGAATTAACAAGTCAAGGCCACTGGATCAAGGGCAAGGGCATTCAATGGATGTATACGCAAAGGTCAAGAATTCAACACATAAAAATATAAACATGATGCGAATGAGTAACATTTTCTTGGGTTATATCTAATCTGGGAACGTCAAACTTGTTGCAGAGTGAGGCGACACATACCAGCTCCCAATCTATGACAAAAAAATTGCCAAGTTTCTCACAGAAGCAGCCGGAAACCAGAGATTTAGCAAGTTAAGGCAATTGGATCAGAGCCGAGCAAGGGCATTCAATGGGTGTATACGCAATGGGCAATAATTCAACACAGAAAAATATCAACATGATGCGAATGAGTAACAGTTTCTCGTGATATATATAACCTGCAAACGTCAAATTGTTGCAGAGTGAGGCGACACATACCAGCTCCCAACCATGACTGAAAATTGACAAGTTTCTCACAGAAGCAACCGGAATCCCGAGATTTAACAAGTCAAGGCCACTGGATCAAGGGCAAGGGTATTCAATGGGTGTATACGCAATGGGCAAGAATTCAACACAGACAAATATAAACATGGTGCGAATGAGTAACATTTTCTCGGGTTCTATCTAATCTGCGAACGTCAAACTTGTTACAGAGTGAGGCGACACATACCAGCTCCCAATCCATGACTAAACATTGCCGAGTTTCTCACAGCAGCAGCCGGAAACCCGAGATTGAGCAAGTCAAGGCCATTGGATCAGAGCCGAGCAAGGGCATTCAATGGGTGTATACGCAATGGGCAAGAATTCAACACAGAAAAATATAAACATGATGCGAATGAGTAACATTTTCTCGGGTTATATGTAACCTGCGAACGTCAAACTAGTTGCAGAGTGAGGCGACACATACCAGCTCCCAACCATGACTAAATATTGCCAAGTTTCTCACAGAAGCAACCGGAATCCCGAGAATTAACAAGTCAAGGCCACTGGATCAAGGGCAAGGGCATTCAATGGATGTATACGCAATAGGCAAGAATTCAACAAAGACAAATATAAACATGGTGCGAATGAGTAACATTTTATCGGGTTCTATCTAATCTGCGAACGTCAAACTTGTTACAGAGTGAGGCGACACATACCAGCTCCCAATCCATGACTGAAAATTGACAAGTTTCTCACAGAAGCAACCGGAATCCCGAGAATTAACAAGTCAAGGCCACTGGATCAAGGGCAAGGGCATTCAATGGATGTATACGCAATGGGCAAGAATTCAACACAGACAAATATAAACATGGTGCGAATGAGTAACATTTCCTCGGGTTCTATCTAATCTGCGAACGTCAAACTTGTTACAGAGTGAGGCGACACATACCAGCTCCCAATCCATGACTAAACATTGCCGAGTTTCTCACAGCAGCAGCCGGAAACCCGAGATTGAGCAAGTCAAGGCCATTGAATCAGAGCCGAGCAAGGGCATTCAATGGGTGTATACGCAATGGGCAAGAATTCAACACAGAAAAATATCAACATGATGCGAATGAGTAACAGTTTCTCGTGTTATATACAACCTGCAAACGTCAAATTGTTGCAGAGTGAGGCGACACATACCAGCTCCCAACCATGACTGAAAATTGACAAGTTTCTCACAGAAGCAACCGGAATCCCGAGATTTAACAAGTCTAGGCCACTGGATTAAGGGCAAGGGCATTCAATGGATGTATACGCAATGGGCAAGAATTCAACACAGAAAAATATAAACATGATGCGAATGAGTAACATGTTCTCGGGTTATATCTAATCTGCGAACGTCAAACTTGTTGCAGAGTGAGGCGACACATACCAGCTCCCAATCCATGACAAACAAATTGCCAAGTTTCTCACAGAAGCAGCCGGAAACCAGAGATTTAGCAAGTTAAGGCAATTGGATCAGAGCCGAGCAAGGACATTTAATGGGTGTATACGCAATGGGCAATAATTCAACACAGAAAAATATCAACATGATGCGAATGAGTAACAGTTTCTCGTGTTATATATAACCTGCAAACGTCAAATTGTTGCAGAGTGAGGCGACACATATACCAGCTCCCAATCCATGACCGAAAATTGACAAGTTTCTCACAGAAGCAACCGGAATCCCGAGAATTAACAAGTCAAGGCCACTGGATCAAGGGCAAGGGCATTCAATGGATGTATACGCAATGGTCAAGAATTCAACACAGAAAAATATAAACATGATGCGAATGAGTAACATTTTGTCGGGTTATATCTAATCTGCGAACGTCAAACTTGTTGCAGAGTGAGGCGACACATACCAGCTCCCAATCTATGACAAATAAATTGCCAAGTTTCTCACATAAGCAGCCGGAAACCAGAGATTTAGCAAGTTAAGGCAATTGGATCAGAGCCGAGCAAGGGCATTCAATGGGTGTATACGCAATGGGCAATAATTCAACACAGAAAAATATCAACATGATGCGAATGAGTAACAGTTTCTCGTGTTATATATAACCTGCAAACGTCAAATTGTTGCAGAGTGAGGCGACACATACCAGCTCCCAATCCATGACTGAAAATTGACAAGTTTCTCACAGAAGCAACCGGAATCCCGAGATTTAACAAGTCAAGGCCACTGGATCAAGGGCAAGGGTATTCAATGGGTGTATACGCAATTGGCAAGAATTCAACACAGACAAATATAAACATGGTGTGAATGAGTAACATTTTCTCGGGTTCTATCTAATCTGCGAACGTCAAACATGTTACAGAGTGAGGCGACACATACCAGCTCCCAATCCATGACTGAAAATTGACAAGTTTCTCACAGAAGCAACCGGAATCCCGAGAATTAACAAGTCAAGGCCACTGGATCAAGGGCAAGGGCATTCAATGGATGTATACGCAATGGGCAAGAATTCAACAAAGACAAATATAAAGATGGTGCGAATGAGTAACATTTTCTCGGGTTCTATCTAATCTGCGAACGTCAAACTTGTTACAGAGTGAGGCGACACATACCAGCTCCCAATCCATGACTAAACATTGCCGAGTTTCTCACAGCAGCAGCCGGAAACCCGAGATTGAGCAAGTCAAGGCCATTGGATCAGAGCCGAGCAAGTGCATTGAATGGGTGTATACGCAATGGGCAAGAATTCAACACAGAAAAATATCAACATGATGCGAATGAGTAACATTTTCTCGGGTTATATATAACCTGCAAACGTCAAATTGTTGCAGAGTGAGGCGACACATACCAGCTCCCAACCATGACTGAAAATTGACAAGTTTCTCACAGAAGCAACCGGAATCCCGAGATTTAACAAGTCAAGGCCACTGGATCAAGGGCAAGGGTATTCAATGGGTGTATACGCAATGGGCAAGAATTCAACACAGACAAATATAAACATGGTGCGAATGAGTAACATTTTCTCGGGTTCTATCTAATCTGCGAACGTCAAACTTGTTACAGAGTGAGGCGACACATACCAGCTCCCAATCCATGACTAAACATTGCCGAGTTTCTCACAGCAGCAGCCGGAAACCCGAGATTGAGCAAGTCAAGGCCATTGGATCAGAGCCGAGCAAGGGCATTCAATGGGTGTATACGCAATGGGCAAGAATTCAACACAGAAAAATATAAACATGATGCGAATGAGTAACATTTTCTCGGGTTATATGTAACCTGCGAACGTCAAACTAGTTGCAGAGTGAGGCGACACATACCAGCTCCCAACCATGACTAAATATTGCCAAGTTTCTCACAGAAGCAACCGGAATCCCGAGAATTAACAAGTCAAGGCCACTGGATCAAGGGCAAGGGCATTCAATGGATGTATACGCAATAGGCAAGAATTCAACAAAGACAAATATAAACATGGTGCGAATGAGTAACATTTTATCGGGTTCTATCTAATCTGCGAACGTCAAACTTGTTACAGAGTGAGGCGACACATACCAGCTCCCAATCCATGACTGAAAATTGACAAGTTTCTCACAGAAGCAACCGGAATCCCGAGAATTAACAAGTCAAGGCCACTGGATCAAGGGCAAGGGCATTCAATGGATGTATACGCAATGGGCAAGAATTCAACACAGACAAATATAAACATGGTGCGAATGAGTAACATTTCCTCGGGTTCTATCTAATCTGCGAACGTCAAACTTGTTACAGAGTGAGGCGACACATACCAGCTCCCAATCCATGACTAAACATTGCCGAGTTTCTCACAGCAGCAGCCGGAAACCCGAGATTGAGCAAGTCAAGGCCATTGAATCAGAGCCGAGCAAGGGCATTCAATGGGTGTATACGCAATGGGCAAGAATTCAACACAGAAAAATATCAACATGATGCGAATGAGTAACAGTTTCTCGTGTTATATACAACCTGCAAACGTCAAATTGTTGCAGAGTGAGGCGACACATACCAGCTCCCAACCATGACTGAAAATTGACAAGTTTCTCACAGAAGCAACCGGAATCCCGAGATTTAACAAGTCTAGGCCACTGGATTAAGGGCAAGGGCATTCAATGGATGTATACGCAATGGGCAAGAATTCAACACAGAAAAATATAAACATGATGCGAATGAGTAACATGTTCTCGGGTTATATCTAATCTGCGAACGTCAAACTTGTTGCAGAGTGAGGCGACACATACTAGCTCCCAATCCATGACAAACAAATTGCCAAGTTTCTCACAGAAGCAGCCGGAAACCAGAGATTTAGCAAGTTAAGGCAATTGGATCAGAGCCGAGCAAGGGCATTCAATGTGTGTTTACGCAATGGGCAATAATTCAACACAGAAAAATATCAACATGATGCGAATGAGTAACAGTTTCTCGTGTTATATATAACCTGCAAACGTCAAATTGTTGCAGAGTGAGGCGACACATACCAGCTCCCAACCATGACTGAAAATTGACAAGTTTATCACAGAAGCAACCGGAATCCCGAGATTTAACAAGTCAAGGCCACTGGATCAAGGGCAAGGGTATTCAATGGGTGTATACGCAATGGTCAAGAATTCAACACAGAAAAATATAAACATGATGCGAATGAGTAACATTTTCTCGGGTTATATCTAATCTGCGAACGTCAAACTTGTTGCAGAGTGAGGCGACACATACCAGCTCCCAATCTATGACAAATAAATTGCCAAGTTTCTCACAGAAGCAGCCGGAAACCCGAGATTTAGCAAGTTAAGGCAATTGGATCAGAGCCGAGCAAGGACATTTAATGGGTGTATACGCAATGGGCAATAATTCAACACAGAAAAATATCAACATGATGCGAATGAGTAACAGTTTCTCGTGTTATATATAACCTGCAAACGTCAAATTGTTGCAGAGTGAGGCGACACATATACCAGCTCCCAATCCATGACCGAAAATTGACAAGTTTCTCACAGAAGCAACCGGAATCCCGAGAATTAACAAGTCAAGGCCACTGGATCAAGGGCAAGGGCATTCAATGGATGTATACGCAATGGTCAAGAATTCAACACAGAAAAATATAAACATGATGCGAATGAGTAACATTTTGTCGGGTTATATCTAATCTGCGAACGTCAAACTTGTTGCAGAGTGAGGCGACACATACCAGCTCCCAATCTATGACAAATAAATTGCCAAGTTTCTCACATAAGCAGCCGGAAACCAGAGATTTAGCAAGTTAAGGCAATTGGATCAGAGCCGAGCAAGGGCATTCAATGGGTGTATACGCAATGGGCAATAATTCAACACAGAAAAATATCAACATGATGCGAATGAGTAACAGTTTCTCGTGTTATATATAACCTGCAAACGTCAAATTGTTGCAGAGTGAGGCGACACATACCAGCTCCCAATCCATGACTGAAAATTGACAAGTTTCTCACAGAAGCAACCGGAATCCCGAGATTTAACAAGTCAAGGCCACTGGATCAAGGGCAAGGGTATTCAATGGGTGTATACGCAATTGGCAAGAATTCAACACAGACAAATATAAACATGGTGTGAATGAGTAACATTTTCTCGGGTTCTATCTAATCTGCGAACGTCAAACATGTTACAGAGTGAGGCGACACATACCAGCTCCCAATCCATGACTGAAAATTGACAAGTTTCTCACAGAAGCAACCGGAATCCCGAGAATTAACAAGTCAAGGCCACTGGATCAAGGGCAAGGGCATTCAATGGATGTATACGCAATGGGCAAGAATTCAACAAAGACAAATATAAAGATGGTGCGAATGAGTAACATTTTCTCGGGTTCTATCTAATCTGCGAACGTCAAACTTGTTACAGAGTGAGGCGACACATACCAGCTCCCAATCCATGACTAAACATTGCCGAGTTTCTCACAGCAGCAGCCGGAAACCCGAGATTGAGCAAGTCAAGGCCATTGGATCAGAGCCGAGCAAGTGCATTGAATGGGTGTATACGCAATGGGCAAGAATTCAACACAGAAAAATATCAACATGATGCGAATGAGTAACATTTTCTCGGGTTATATCTAACCTGCGAACGTCAAACTAGTTGCAGAGTGGGGCGACACATACCAGCTCCCAAACATGACTAAAAATTGCCAAGTTTCTCACAGAAGCAGCCGGAAACCAGAGATTTAGCAAGTTAAGGCAATTGGATCAGAGCCGATCAAGAGCATTCAATGGGTGTATACGCAATGGGCAAGAATTCAACACAGAAAAATATCAACATGATGCGAATGAGTAACAGTTTCTCGTGTTATATCTAATCTGCGAACGTCAAACTTGTTACAGAGTGAGGCGACACATACCAGCTCCCAATCCATGACTGACAATTGACAAGTTTCTCACGAAAGCAACCGGAATCCCGAGAATTAACAAGTCAAGGCCACTGGATCAAGGGCAAGGGCATTCAATGGATGTATACGCAAAGGTCAAGAATTCAACACATAAAAATATAAACATGATGCGAATGAGTAACATTTTCTCGGGTTATATCTAATCTGGGAACGTCAAACTTGTTGCAGAGTGAGGCGACACATACCAGCTCCCAATCTATGACAAAAAAATTGCCAAGTTTCTCACAGAAGCAGCCGGAAACCAGAGATTTAGCAAGTTAAGGCAATTGGATCAGAGCCGAGCAAGGGCATTCAATGGGTGTATACGCAATGGGCAATAATTCAACACAGAAAAATATCAACATGATGCGAATGAGTAACAGTTTCTCGTGTTATATATAACCTGCAAACGTCAAATTGTTGCAGAGTGAGGCGACACATACCAGCTCCCAACCATGACTGAAAATTGACAAGTTTCTCACAGAAGCAACCGGAATCCCGAGATTTAACAAGTCAAGGCCACTGGATCAAGGGCAAGGGTATTCAATGGGTGTATACGCAATGGGCAAGAATTCAACACAGACAAATATAAACATGGTGCGAATGAGTAACATTTTCTCGGGTTATATCTAACCTGCGAACGTCAAACTAGTTGCAGAGTGGGGCGACACATACCAGCTCCCAAACATGACTAAAAATTGCCAAGTTTCTCAGAGAAGCAGCCGGAAACCAGAGATTTAGCAAGTTGAGGCAATTGGATCAGAGCCGATCAAGAGCATTCAATGGGTGTATACGCAATGGGCAAGAATTCAACACAGAAAAATATCAACATGATGCGAATGAGTAACAGTTTCTCGTGTTATATCTAATCTGCGAACGTCAAACTTGTTACAGAGTGAGGCGACACATACCAGCTCCCAATCCATGACTGAAAATTGACAAGTTTCTCACAGAAGCAACCGGAATCCCGAGAATTAACAAGTCAAGGCCACTGGATCAAGGGCAAGGGCATTCAATGGATGTATACGCAAAGGTCAAGAATTCAACACATAAAAATATAAACATGATGCGAATGAGTAACATTTTCTTGGGTTATATCTAATCTGGGAACGTCAAACTTGTTGCAGAGTGAGGCGACACATACCAGCTCCCAATCTATGACAAAAAAATTGCCAAGTTTCTCACAGAAGCAGCCGGAAACCAGAGATTTAGCAAGTTAAGGCAATTGGATCAGAGCCGAGCAAGGGCATTCAATGGGTGTATACGCAATGGGCAATAATTCAACACAGAAAAATATCAACATGATGCGAATGAGTAACAGTTTCTCGTGATATATATAACCTGCAAACGTCAAATTGTTGCAGAGTGAGGCGACACATACCAGCTCCCAACCATGACTGAAAATTGACAAGTTTCTCACAGAAGCAACCGGAATCCCGAGATTTAACAAGTCAAGGCCACTGGATCAAGGGCAAGGGTATTCAATGGGTGTATACGCAATGGGCAAGAATTCAACACAGACAAATATAAACATGGTGCGAATGAGTAACATTTTCTCGGGTTCTATCTAATCTGCGAACGTCAAACTTGTTACAGAGTGAGGCGACACATACCAGCTCCCAATCCATGACTAAACATTGCCGAGTTTCTCACAGCAGCAGCCGGAAACCCGAGATTGAGCAAGTCAAGGCCATTGGATCAGAGCCGAGCAAGGGCATTCAATGGGTGTATACGCAATGGGCAAGAATTCAACACAGAAAAATATAAACATGATGCGAATGAGTAACATTTTCTCGGGTTATATGTAACCTGCGAACGTCAAACTAGTTGCAGAGTGAGGCGACACATACCAGCTCCCAACCATGACTAAATATTGCCAAGTTTCTCACAGAAGCAACCGGAATCCCGAGAATTAACAAGTCAAGGCCACTGGATCAAGGGCAAGGGCATTCAATGGATGTATACGCAATGGGCAAGAATTCAACAAAGACAAATATAAACATGGTGCGAATGAGTAACATTTTATCGGGTTCTATCTAATCTGCGAACGTCAAACTTGTTACAGAGTGAGGCGACACATACCAGCTCCCAATCCATGACTGAAAATTGACAAGTTTCTCACAGAAGCAACCGGAATCCCGAGAATTAACAAGTCAAGGCCACTGGATCAAGGGCAAGGGCATTCAATGGATGTATACGCAATGGGCAAGAATTCAACACAGACAAATATAAACATGGTGCGAATGAGTAACATTTCCTCGGGTTCTATCTAATCTGCGAACGTCAAACTTGTTACAGAGTGAGGCGACACATACCAGCTCCCAATCCATGACTAAACATTGCCGAGTTTCTCACAGCAGCAGCCGGAAACCCGAGATTGAGCAAGTCAAGGCCATTGAATCAGAGCCGAGCAAGGGCATTCAATGGGTGTATACGCAATGGGCAAGAATTCAACACAGAAAAATATCAACATGATGCGAATGAGTAACAGTTTCTCGTGTTATATACAACCTGCAAACGTCAAATTGTTGCAGAGTGAGGCGACACATACCAGCTCCCAACCATGACTGAAAATTGACAAGTTTCTCACAGAAGCAACCGGAATCCCGAGATTTAACAAGTCTAGGCCACTGGATTAAGGGCAAGGGCATTCAATGGATGTATACGCAATGGGCAAGAATTCAACACAGAAAAATATAAACATGATGCGAATGAGTAACATGTTCTCGGGTTATATCTAATCTGCGAACGTCAAACTTGTTGCAGAGTGAGGCGACACATACCAGCTCCCAATCCATGACAAACAAATTGCCAAGTTTCTCACAGAAGCAGCCGGAAACCAGAGATTTAGCAAGTTAAGGCAATTGGATCAGAGCCGAGCAAGGGCATTCAATGTGTGTTTACGCAATGGGCAATAATTCAACACAGAAAAATATCAACATGATGCGAATGAGTAACAGTTTCTCGTGTTATATATAACCTGCAAACGTCAAATTGTTGCAGAGTGAGGCGACACATACCAGCTCCCAACCATGACTGAAAATTGACAAGTTTATCACAGAAGCAACCGGAATCCCGAGATTTAACAAGTCAAGGCCACTGGATCAAGGGCAAGGGTATTCAATGGGTGTATACGCAATGGTCAAGAATTCAACACAGAAAAATATAAACATGATGCGAATGAGTAACATTTTCTCGGGTTATATCTAATCTGCGAACGTCAAACTTGTTGCAGAGTGAGGCGACACATACCAGCTCCCAATCTATGACAAATAAATTGCCAAGTTTCTCACAGAAGCAGCCGGAAACCAGAGATTTAGCAAGTTAAGGCAATTGGATCAGAGCCGAGCAAGGGCATTCAATGGGTGTATACGCAATGGGCAATAATTCAACACAGAAAAATATCAACATGATGCGAATGAGTAACAGTTTCTCGTGTTATATATAACCTGCAAACGTCAAATTGTTGCAGAGTGAGGCGACACATACCAGCTCCCAACCATGACTGAAAATTGACAAGTTTCTCACAGAAGCAACCGGAATCCCGAGATTTAACAAGTCAAGGCCACTGGATCAAGGGCAAGGGTATTCAATGGGTGTATACGCAATTGGCAAGAATTCAACACAGACAAATATAAACATGGTGTGAATGAGTAACATTTTCTCGGGTTCTATCTAATCTGCGAACGTCAAACTTGTTACAGAGTGAGGCGACACATATACCAGCTCCCAATCCATGACTGAAAATTGACAGGTTTCTCACAGAAGCAACCGGAATCCCGAGAATTAACAAGTCAAGGCCACTGGATCAAGGGCAAGGGCATTCAATGGGTGTATACGCAATGGGCAAGAATTCAACACAGAAAAATATAAACATGATGCGAATGAGTAACATTTTCTCGGGTTATATCTAACCTGCGAACGTCAAACTAGTTGCAGAGTGAGGCGACACATACCAGCTCCCAAACATGACTAAAAATTGCCAAGTTTCTTACGGAAGCAGCCGGAAACCAGAAATTTAGCAAGTTAAGGCAATTGGATCAGAGCCGATCAAGGGCATTCAATGGGTGTATACGCAATAGGCAAGAATTCAACACAGAAAAATATCAACATGATGCGAATGAGTAACAGTTTCTCGTGTTATATATAACCTGCAAACGTCAAATTGTTGCAGAGTGAGGCGACACATACCAGCTCCCAATCCATGACTGAAAATTGACAAGTTTCTCACAGAAGCAACAGGAATCCCGAGAATTAACAAGTCAAGGCCACTGGATCAAGGGCAAGGGCATTCAATGGGTGTATACGCAATGGGCAAGAATTCAACACAGAAAAATATAAACATGATGCGAATGAGTAACATTTTCTCGGGTTATATCTAATCTGCGAACGTCAAACTTGTTGCAGAGTGAGGCGACACATACCAGCTCCCAATCTATGACAAAAAAATTGCCAAGTTTCTCACAGAAGCAGCCGGAAACCCGAGATTTAGCAAGTTAAGGCAATAGGATCAGAGCCGAGCAAGGGCATTAAATGGGTGTATACGCAATGGGCAATAATTCAACACAGAAAAATATCAACATGATGCGAATGAGTAACAGTTTCTCGTGTTATATATAACCTGCAAACGTCAAATTGTTGCAGAGTGAGGCGACACATACCAGCTCCCAACCATGACTGAAAATTGACAAGTTTCTCACAGAAGCAACCGGAATCCCGAGATTTAACAAGTCAAGGCCACTGGATCAAGGGCAAGGGTATTCAATTGGTGTATACGCAATGGGCAAGAATTCAACACAGACAAATATAAACATGGTGCGAATGAGTAACATTTTTTCGGGTTCTATCTAATCTGCGAACGTCAAACTTGTTACAGAGTGAGGCGACACATACCAGCTCCCAATCCATGACTAAAACATGTCGAGTTTCTCACAGCAGCTGCCGGAAACCCGAGATTGAGCAAGTCAAGGCAATTGGATCAGAGCCGAGCAAGGACATTCAATGCGTGTATACGCAATAGGCAATAATTCAACACAGAAAACTATAAACATGATGCGAATGAGTAACAGTTTCTCGGGTTATATCTAACCTGCAAACGTCAAACTAGTTGCAGAGTGAGGCGACACATACCTGCTCCCAATCCATGACTAAACATTGCCGAGTTCCTCACAGCAGCAGCCGGAAACCCGAGATTGAGCAAGTCAAGGCCATTGGATCAGAGCCGAGCAAGGGCATTCAATGGGTGTATACGCAATGGGCAAGAATTCAACACATACAAATATAAACATGATGCGAATGAGTAACAGTTTGTCGTGTTATATCTAACCTGCAAACGTCAAATTGTTGCAGAGTGAGGCGACACATACCAGCTCCCAATCCATGACTGACAAGTTTTTCACAGAAGCAACCGGAATCCCGAGATTTAACAAGTCAAGGCCACTGGATCAAGGACAAGGGCATTCAATGGATGTATACGCAATGGTCAATAATTCAACACAGAAAAATATAAACATGATGCGAATGAGTAACATTTTCTCGGGTTATATCTAATCTGCGAACGTCAAACTTGTTGCAGAGTGAGGCGACACATGCCAGCTCCCAATCCATGACTAAACATTGCCGAGTTTCTCACAGCAGCAGCCGGAAACCCGAGATCGAGCAAGTCAAGGCATTGGATCAGAGCCGAGCAAGGGCATTCAATGGGAGTATACGCAATAGGCAAGAATTCAACACATACAAATATAAACATGATGCGAATGAGTAACTTTTTCTCGGGTTATATCTAACATGCAAACGTCAAATTGTTGCAGAGTGAGGCGACACATACCAGCTCCCAATCCATGACTACAAATTTACAAGTTTCTCACAGAAGCAGCCGGAAACCCGAGATTTAGCAAGTTAAGGCCATTGGATCAGAGCCGAGCAAGGGCATTCAATGGGTGTATACGCAATAGGCAAGAATTCAACAGAGACAAATATAAACATGGTGTGAATAAGTAACATTTTCTTGGGTTATATCTAACCTGCGAACGTCAAACTTGTTACAGAGTGAGGCGACACATACCAGCTCCCAATCCATGACTAAACATTGCCGAGTTTCTCACAGCAGCAGCCGGAAACCCGAGATTGAGCAAGTCAAGGCCATTGGATCAGAGCCGAGCAAGGGCATTCAATGGGTGTATACGCAATGGGCAAGAATTCAACACAGAAAAATATAAACATGATGCGAATGAGTAACATTTTCTCGGGTTATATCTAACCTGCGAACGTCAAACTAGTTGCAGAGTGAGGCGACACATACCAGCTCCCAAACATGACTAAAAATTGCCAAGTTTCTCACGGAAGCAGCCGGAAACCAGAGATTTAGCAAGTTAAGGCAATTGGATCAGAGCCGATCAAGGGCATTCAATGGGTGTATACGCAGTAGGCAAGAATTCAACACAGAAAAATATCAACATGATGCGAATGAGTAACAGTTTCTCGTGTTATATATAACCTGCAAACGTCAAATTGTTGCAGAGTGAGGCGACACATACCAGCTCCCAACCATGACTGAAAATTGACAAGTTTCTCACAGAAGCAACCGGAATCCCGAGATTTAACAAGTCAAGGCCACTGGATCAAGGGCAAGGGTATTCAATGGGTGTATACGCAATGGGCAAGAATTCAACACAGACAAATATAAACATGGTGCGAATGAGTAACATTTTCTCGGGTTCTATCTAATCTGCGAACGTCAAACTTGTTACAGAGTGAGGCGACACATTCACCAGCTCCCAATCCATGACTGAAAATTGACAAGTTTCTCACAGAAGCAACCGGAATTCCGAGAATTAACAAGTCAAGGCCACTGGATCAAGGGCAAGGGCATTCAATGGATGTATACGCAATGGTCAAGAATTCAACACAGAAAAATATAAACATGATGCGAATGAGTAACATTTTCTCGGGTTATATCTAATCTGCGAACGTCAAACTTGTTGCAGAGTGAGGTGACACATACCAGCTCCCAATCTATGACAAAAAAATTGCCAAGTTTCTCACAGAAGCAGCCGGAAAACAGAGATTTAGCAAGTGAAGGCAATTGGATCAGAGCCGAGCAAGGGCATTCAATGGGTGTATACGCAATGGGCAATAATTCAACACAGAAAAATATCAACATGATGCGAATGAGTAACAGTTTCTCGTGTTATATATAACCTGCCAACGTCAAATTGTTGCAGAGTGAGGCGACACATACCAGCTCCCAACCATGACTGAAAATTGACAAGTTTCTCACAGAAGCAACCGGAATCCCAAGATTTAACAAGTCAAGGCCACTGGATCAAGGGCAAGGGTATTCAATGGGTGTATACGCAATGGGCAAGAATTCAACACAGACAAATATAAACATGGTGCGAATGAGTAACATTTTTTCGGGTTCTATCTAATCTGCGAACGTCAAACTTGTTACAGAGTGAGGCGACACATACCAGCTCCAAATCCATGACTAAACATTGCCGAGTTTCTCATAGCAGCAGCCGGAAACCCGAGATTGAGCAAGTCAAGGCCATTGGATCAGAGCCGAGCAAGGGCATTCAATGGGTGTATACGCAATGGGCAAGAATTCAACACAGAAAAATATAAACATGATGCGAATGAGTAACATTTTCTCGGGTTATATCTAACCTGCGAACGTCAAACTAGTTGCAGAGTGAGGCGAGACATACCAGCTCCCAACATGACTAAAAATTACCAGCTCCCAACCATGACTAAAAATTGCCAAGTTTCTCACAGAAGCAGCCGGAAACCAGAGATTTAGCAAGTTAAGGCAATTGGATCAGAGCCGATCAAGGGCATTCAATGGGTGTATACGCAATGGGCAAGAATTCAACACAGAAAACTATCAACATGATGCGAATGAGTAACAGTTTCTCGTGTTATATCTAACATGCAAACGTCAAATTGTTGCAGAGTGAGGCCACACATACCAGCTCCCAATCCATGACTGAAAATTGACAAGTTTCTCACAGAAGCAACCGGAATCCCGAGATTTAACAAGTCAAGGCCACTGGATCAAGGGCAAGGGCATTCAATGGATGTATACGCAATGGTCAGGAATTCAACACAGAAAAATATAAACATGATGTGAATGAGTAACATTTTCTCGGGTTATATCTAATCTGCGAACGTCAAACTTGTTGCAGAGTGAGGCGACACATACCAGCTCCCAATCCATGACTAAAACATGTCCAGTTTCTCACAGCAGCAGCCGGAAACCCGAGATTGAGCAAGTCAAGGCCATTGGATCAGAGCCGAGCAAGGGCATTCAATGGGTGTATACGCAATAGGCAAGAATTCAACACAGAAAAATATCAACATGATGCGAATGAGTAACAGTTTCTCGTGTTATATATAACCTGCAAACGTCAAATTGTTGCAGAGTGAGGCGACACATACCAGCTCCCAACCATGACTGAAAATTGACAAGTTTCTCACAGAAGCAACCGGAATCCCGAGATTTAACAAGTCAAGGCCACTGGATCAAGGGCAAGGGTATTCAATGGGTGTATACGCAATGGGCAAGAATTCAACACAGACAAATATAAACATGGTGCGAATGAGTAACATTTTCTCGGGTTCTATCTAATCTGCGAACGTCAAACTTGTTACAGAGTGAGGGGACACATATACCAGCTCCCAATCCATGACTGAAAATTGACAAGTTTCTCACAGAAGCAACCGGAATTCCGAGAATTAACAAGTCAAGGCCACTGGATCAAGGGCAAGGGCATTCAATGGATGTATACGCAATGGTCAAGAATTCAACACAGAAAAATATAAACATGATGCGAATGAGTAACATTTTCGCGGGTTATATCTTATCTGCGAACGTCAAACTTGTTGCAGAGTGAGGTGACACATACCAGCTCCCAATCTATGACAAAAAAATTGCCAAGTTTCTCACAGAAGCAGCCGGAAACCAGAGATTTAGCAAGTGAAGGCAATTGGATCAGAGCCGAGCAAGGGCATTCAATGGGTGTATACGCAATGGGCAATAATTCAACACAGAAAAATATCAACATGATGCGAATGAGTAACAGTTTCTCGTGTTATATATAACCTGCAAACGTCAAATTGTTGCAGAGTGAGGCGACACATACCAGCTCCCAACCATGACTGAAAATTGACAAGTTTCTCACAGAAGCAACCGGAATCCCGAGATTTAACAAGTCAAGGCCATTGGATCAAGGGCAAGGGTATTCAATGGGTGTATACGCAATGGGCAAGAATTCAACACAGACAAATATAAACATGGTGCGAATGAGTAACATTTTTTCGGGTTCTATCTAATCTGCGAACGTCAAACTTGTTACAGAGTGAGGCGACACATACCAGCTCCAAATCCATGACTAAACATTGCCGAGTTTCTCATAGCAGCAGCCGGAAACCCGAGATTGAGCAAGTCAAGGCCATTGGATCAGAGCCGAGCAAGGGCATTCAATGGGTGTTTACGCAATGGGCAAGAATTCAACACAGAAAAATATAAACATGATGCGAATGAGTAACATTTTCTCGGGTTATATCTAACCTGCGAACGTCAAACTTGTTGCAGAGTGAGGCGACACATACCAGTTCCCAATCCATGACTAAAACATGTCGAGTTTCTCACAGCAGCAGCCGGAAACCCGAGATTGAGCAAGTCAAGGCCATTGGATCAGAGCCGAGCAAGGGCATTCAATGGGTGTATACGCAATAGGCAAGAATTCAACACAGAAAAATATCAACATGATGCGAATGAGTAACAGTTTCTCGTGTTATATATAACCTGCAAACGTCAAATTGTTGCAGAGTGAGGCGACACATACCAGCTCCCAACCATGACTGAAAATTGACAAGTTTCTCACAGAAGCAACCGGAATCCCGAGATTTAACAAGTCAAGGCCACTGGATCAAGGGCAAGGGCATTCAATGGATGTATACGCAATGGTCAGGAATTCAACACAGAAAAATATAAACATGATGTGAATGAGTAACATTTTCTCGGGTTATATCTAATCTGCGAACGTCAAACTTGTTGCAGAGTGAGGCGACACATACCAGCTCCCAATCCATGACTAAAACATGTCGAGTTTCTCACAGCAGCAGCCGGAAACCCGAGATTGAGCAAGTCAAGGCAATTGGATCAGAGCCGAGCAAGGACATTCAATGGGTGTATACGCAATGGGCAAGAATTCAACACAGAAAAATATAAACATGATGTGAATGAGTAACATTTTCTCGGGTTATATCTAACCTGCAAACGTCAAACTAGTTGCAGAGTGAGGCGACACATACCAGCTCCCAATCCATGACTAAACATTGCCGAGTTTCTCACAGCAGCAGCCGGAAACCCGAGATTTAGCAAGTCAAGGCCATTGGATCAGAGCCGAGCAAGGGCATTCAATGGGTGTATACGCAATGGGCAAGAATTCAACACATACAAATATAAACATGATGCGAATGAGTAACAGTTTTTCGTGTTATATCTAACCTGCAAACGTCAAATTGTTGCAGAGTGAGGCGACACATACCAGCTCCCAATCCGTGACTGACAAGTTTCTCACAGAAGCAACCGGAATCCCGAGATTTAACAAGTCAAGGCCACTGGATCAAGGGCAAGGGCATTCAATGGATGTATACGCAATGGTCAGGAATTCAACACAGAAAAATATAAACATGATGTGAATGAGTAACATTTTCTCGGGTTATATCTAATCTGCGAACGTCAAACTTGTTGCAGAGGGAGGCGACACATACCAGCTCCCAATCCATGACTAAAACATGTCGAGTTTCTCACAGCAGCAGCCGGAAACCCGAGATTGAGCAAGTCAAGGCAATTGGATCAGAGCCGAGCAAGGACATTCAATGGGTGTATACGCAATGGGCAAGAATTCAACACAGAAAAATATAAACATGATGTGAATGAGTAACATTTTCTCGGGTTATATCTAACCTGCAAACGTCAAACTAGTTGCAGAGTGAGGCGACACATACCAGCTCCCAAACATGACTAAAAATTGCCAATTTTCTCTCGGAAGCAGCCGGAAACCAGAGATTTAGCAAGTTAAGGCAATTGGATCAGAGCCGATCAAGGGCATTCAATGGGTGTATACGCAGTAGGCAAGAATTCAACACAGAAAAATATCAACATGATGCGAATGAGTAACAGTTTCTCGTGTTATATATAACCTGCAAACGTCAAATTGTTGCAGAGTGAGGCGACACATACCAGCTCCCAACCATGACTGAAAATTGACAAGTTTCTCACAGAAGCAACCGGAATCCCGAGATTTAACAAGTCAAGGCCACTGGATCAAGGGCAAGGGTATTCAATGGGTGTATACGCAATGGGCAAGAATTCAACACAGACAAATATAAACATGGTGCGAATGAGTAACATTTTCTCGGGTTCTATCTAATCTGCGAACGTCAAACTTGTTACAGAGTGAGGCGACACATTCACCAGCTCCCAATCCATGACTGAAAATTGACAAGTTTCTCACAGAAGCAACCGGAATTCCGAGAATTAACAAGTCAAGGCCACTGGATCAAGGGCAAGGGCATTCAATGGATGTATACGCAATGGTCAAGAATTCAACACAGAAAAATATAAACATGATGCGAATGAGTAACATTTTCTCGGGTTATATCTAATCTGCGAACGTCAAACTTGTTGCAGAGTGAGGTGACACATACCAGCTCCCAATCTATGACAAAAAAATTGCCAAGTTTCTCACAGAAGCAGCCGGAAAACAGAGATTTAGCAAGTGAAGGCAATTGGATCAGAGCCGAGCAAGGGCATTCAATGGGTGTATACGCAATGGGCAATAATTCAACACAGAAAAATATCAACATGATGCGAATGAGTAACAGTTTCTCGTGTTATATATAACCTGCCAACGTCAAATTGTTGCAGAGTGAGGCGACACATACCAGCTCCCAACCATGACTGAAAATTGACAAGTTTCTCACAGAAGCAACCGGAATCCCGAGATTTAACAAGTCAAGGCCACTGGATCAAGGGCAAGGGTATTCAATGGGTGTATACGCAATGGGCAAGAATTCAACACAGACAAATATAAACATGGTGCGAATGAGTAACATTTTTTTGGGTTCTATCTAATCTGCGAACGTCAAACTTGTTACAGAGTGAGGCGACACATACCAGCTCCAAATCCATGACTAAACATTGCCGAGTTTCTCATAGCAGCAGCCGGAAACCCGAGATTGAGCAAGTCAAGGCCATTGGATCAGAGCCGAGCAAGGGCATTCAATGGGTGTATACGCAATGGGCAAGAATTCAACACAGAAAAATATAAACATGATGCGAATGAGTAACATTTTCTCGGGTTATATCTAACCTGCGAACGTCAAACTAGTTGCAGAGTGAGGCGAGACATACCAGCTCCCAACATGACTAAAAATTACCAGCTCCCAACCATGACTAAAAATTGCCAAGTTTCTCACAGAAGCAGCCGGAAACCAGAGATTTAGCAAGTTAAGGCAATTGGATCAGAGCCGATCAAGGGCATTCAATGGGTGTATACGCAATGGGCAAGAATTCAACACAGAAAACTATCAACATGATGCGAATGAGTAACAGTTTCTCGTGTTATATCTAACATGCAAACGTCAAATTGTTGCAGAGTGAGGCCACACATACCAGCTCCCAATCCATGACTGAAAATTGACAAGTTTCTCACAGAAGCAACCGGAATCCCGAGATTTAACAAGTCAAGGCCACTGGATCAAGGGCAAGGGCATTCAATGGATGTATACGCAATGGTCAGGAATTCAACACAGAAAAATATAAACATGATGTGAATGAGTAACATTTTCTCGGGTTATATCTAATCTGCGAACGTCAAACTTGTTGCAGAGTGAGGCGACACATACCAGCTCCCAATCCATGACTAAAACATGTCGAGTTTCTCACAGAAGCAGCCGGAAACCAGAGATTTAGCAAGTTAAGGCAATTGGATCATAGCCGAGCAAGGGCATTCAATGGGTGTATACGCAATAGGCAAGAATTCAACACAGAAAAATATCAACATGATGCGAATGAGTAACAGTTTCTCGTGTTATATATAACCTGCAAACGTCAAATTGTTGCAGAGTGAAGCGACACATACCAGCTCCCAACCATGACTGAAAATTGACAAGTTTCTCACAGAAGCAACCGGAATCCCGAGATTTAAAAAGTCAAGGCCACTGGATCAAGGGCAAGGGTATTCAATGGGTGTATACGCAATGGTCAATAATTCAACACAGAAAAATATAAACATGATGTGAATGAGCAACATTTTCTGGGGTTATATCTAACCTGCGACCGTCAAACTTGTTGCAGAGTGAGGCGACACATAATAGCTCCCAATCCATGACTAAAAAGTGACAAGTTTCTCACAGAAGCAACCGGAATCCAGAGATTTCACAAGTCAAGGCCACTGTATCAGAGCCGAGCAAGGGCATTCAATGGGTGTATACGAACTGGGTAAGAATTCAACACAAAACAATTTAAACATGATGCGAATGAGTAACATTTTATCGGGTTATATCTAACCTGCGAACGTCAAACTTGTTGCAGAGTGAGGCGACGCATACCAGCTCCCAATCCATGTCTAAAAATTGCCAAGTTTCTCACAGAAGCAGCCGGTAACCCGAGATTTATCAAGTTAAGGCCATTGGATCAGAGCCGAGAAAGGGCATTCAATGAGTGTATACGCAATGGGCAAGAATTCAACACAGAAAAATATAAACATGATGCGAATGAGTAACAGTTGTTCGTGTTTTATCTAACCTGCAAACGTAAAATTGTTGCAGAGTGAGGCGACACATACCAGCTCCCAATCCATGACTGAACATTGACAAGTTTCTCACAGAAGCAACCGGAATCCCGAGATTTAACAAGTCAAGGCCACTGGATCAAGGGCAAGGGCATTCAATGGATGTATACGCAATGGTCAATAATTCAACACAGAAAAATATAAACATGATGCGAATGAGTAACATTTTCTCGGGTTATATCTAATCTGCGAAAGTCAAACTTGTTGGAGAGTGAGGCGACACATGCCAGCTCCCAATCCATGACTAAAAATTGCAGAGTTTCTCACAGCAGCTGCCGGAAACCCGATTTTGAGCAAGTCAAGGCCATTGGATCAGAGCCGAGCAAGGGCATTCAATGGGAGTATACGCAATAGGCAAGAATTCAACACATACAAATATAAACATGATGCGAATGAGTAACTTTTTTATCGGGTTATATCTAACCTGCAAACGTAAAAATGTTGCAGTGTGAGGCGACACATACCAGCTCCCAATCCATGACTAAAAATTTACAAGTTTTCACAGAAGCAGCCGGAAATCCGAGATTTAGCAAGTTAAGGCCATTGGATCAGAGCCGAGCAAGGGCATTCAATGAGTGTATACGCAATGGACAAGAATTCAACACAGAAAAATATAAACATGATGCGAATGAGTAACATTTTCTCGGGTTATATCTAACCTGCGAACGTCAAACTAGTTGCAGAGTGAGGCGAGACATACCAGCTCCCAACATGACTAAAAAATACCAGCTCCCAACCATGACTAAAAATTGCCAAGTTTCTCACAGAAGCAGCCGGAAACTAGAGATTTAGCAAGTTAAGGCAATTGGATCAGAGCCGATCAAGGGCATTCAATGGGTGTATACGCAATGGGCAAGAATTCAACACAGAAAACTATCAACATGATGCGAATGAGTAACAGTTTCTCGTGTTATATCTAACATGCAAACGTCAAATTGTTGCAGAGTGAGGCCACACATACCAGCTCCCAATCCATGACTGAAAATTGACAAGTTTCTCACAGAAGCAACCGGAATCCCGAGATTTAACAAGTCAAGGCCACTGGATCAAGGGCAAGGGCATTCAATGGATGTATACGCAATGGTCAGGAATTCAACACAGAAAAATATAAACATGATGTGAATGAGTAACATTTTTGTCGGGTTATATCTAATCTGCGAACGTCAAACTTGTTGCAGAGTGAGGCGACACATACCAGTTCCCAATCCATGACTAAAACATGTCGAGTTTCTCACAGCAGCAGCCGGAAACCCGAGATTGAGCAAGTCAAGGCCATTGGATCAGAGCCGAGCAAGGGCATTCAATGGGTGTATACGCAATAGGCAAGAATTCAACACAGAAAAATATCAACATGATGCCAATGAGTAACAGTTTCTCGTGTTATATATAACCTGCAAACGTCAAATTGTTGCAGAGTGAGGCGACACATACCAGCTCCCAACCATGACTGAAAATTGACAAGTTTCTCACAGAAGCAACCGGAATCCCGAGATTTAACAAGTCAAGGCCACTGGATCAAGGGCAAGGGCATTCAATGGATGTATACGCAATGGTCAGGAATTCAACACAGAAAAATATAAACATGATGTGAATGAGTAACATTTTCTCGGGTTATATCTAACCTGCAAACGTCAAACTAGTTGCAGAGTGAGGCGACACATACCAGCTCCCAATCCATGACTAAACATTACCGAGTTTCTCACAGCAGCAGCCGGAAACCCGAGATTGAGCAAGTCAAGGCAATTGGATCAGAGCCGAGCAAGGACATTCAATGGGTGTATACGCAATGGGCAAGAATTCAACACAGAAAAATATAAACATGATGTGAATGAGTAACATTTTCTCGGGTTATATCTAACCTGCAAACGTCAAACTAGTTGCAGAGTGAGGCGACACATACCAGCTCCCAATCCATGACTAAACATTACCGAGTTTCTCACAGCAGCAGCCGGAAACCCGAGATTTAGCAAGTCAAGGCCATTGGATCAGAGCCGAGCAAGGGCATTCAATGGGTGTATACGCAATGGGCAAGAATTCAACACATACAAATATAAACATGATGCGAATGAGTAACAGTTTTTCGTGTTATATCTAACCTGCAAACGTCAAATTGTTGCAGAGTGAGGCGACACATACCAGCTCCCAATCCGTGACTGACAAGTTTCTCACAGAAGCAACCGGAATCCCGAGATTTAACAAGTCAAGGCCACTGGATCAAGGGCAAGGGCATTCAATGGATGTATACGCAATGGTCAATAATTCAACACAGAAAAATATAAACATGATGCGAATGAGTAACATTTTCTCGGGTTATATCTAATCTGCGAACGTCAAACTTGTTGCAGAGTGAGGCGACACATGCCAGCTCCCAATCCATGACTAAACATTGCCGAGTTTCTCACAGCAGCAGCCGGAAACCCGAGATTGAGCAAGTCAAGGCCATTGGATCAGAGCCGAGCAAGGGCATTCAATGGGTGTATACGCAATGGGCAAGAATTCAACACAGAAAAATATAAACATGATGCGAATGAGTAACATTTTCTCGGGTTATATCTAACCTGCGAACGTCAAACTAGTTGCAGAGTGAGGCGACACATACCAGCTCCCAAACATGACTAAAAATTGCCAAGTTTCTCACGGAAGCAGCCGGAAACCAGAGATTTAGCAAGTTAAGGCAATTGGATCAGAGCCGATCAAGGGCATTCAATGGGTGTATACGCAGTAGGCAAGAATTCAACACAGAAAAATATCAACATGATGCGAATGAGTAACAGTTTCTCGTGTTATATATAACCTGCAAACGTCAAATTGTTGCAGAGTGAGGCGACACATACCAGCTCCCAACCATGACTGAAAATTGACAAGTTTCTCACAGAAGCAACCGGAATCCCGAGATTTAACAAGTCAAGGCCACTGGATCAAGGGCAAGGGTATTCAATGGGTGTATACGCAATGGGCAAGAATTCAACACAGACAAATATAAACATGGTGCGAATGAGTAACATTTTCTCGGGTTCTATCTAATCTGCGAACGTCAAACTTGTTACAGAGTGAGGCGACACATTCACCAGCTCCCAATCCATGACTGAAAATTGACAAGTTTCTCACAGAAGCAACCGGAATTCCGAGAATTAACAAGTCAAGGCCACTGGATCAAGGGCAAGGGCATTCAATGGATGTATACGCAATGGTCAAGAATTCAACACAGAAAAATATAAACATGATGCGAATGAGTAACATTTTCTCGGGTTATATCTAATCTGCGAACGTCAAACTTGTTGCAGAGTGAGGTGACACATACCAGCTCCCAATCTATGACAACAAAATTGCCAAGTTTCTCACAGAAGCAGCCGGAAAACAGAGATTTAGCAAGTGAAGGCAATTGGATCAGAGCCGAGCAAGGGCATTCAATGGGTGTATACGCAATGGGCAATAATTCAACACAGAAAAATATCAACATGATGCGAATGAGTAACAGTTTCTCGTGTTATATATAACCTGCCAACGTCAAATTGTTGCAGAGTGAGGCGACACATACCAGCTCCCAACCATGACTGAAAATTGACAAGTTTCTCACAGAAGCAACCGGAATCCCGAGATTTAACAAGTCAAGGCCATTGGATCAAGGGCAAGGGTATTCAATGGGTGTATACGCAATGGGCAAGAATTCAACACAGACAAATATAAACATGGTGCGAATGAGTAACATTTTTTCGGGTTCTATCTAATCTGCGAACGTCAAACTTGTTACAGAGTGAGGCGACACATACCAGCTCCAAATCCATGACTAAACATTGCCGAGTTTCTCATAGCAGCAGCCGGAAACCCGAGATTGAGCAAGTCAAGGCCATTGGATCAGAGCCGAGCAAGGGCATTCAATGGGTGTATACGCAATGGGCAAGAATTCAACACAGAAAAATATAAACATGATGCGAATGAGTAACATTTTCTCAGGTTATATCTAACCTGCGAACGTCAAACTAGTTGCAGAGTGAGGCGAGACATACCAGCTCCCAACATGACTAAAAATTACCAGCTCCCAACCATGACTAAAAATTGCCAAGTTTCTCACAGAAGCAGCCGGAAACCAGAGATTTAGCAAGTTAAGGCAATTGGATCAGAGCCGATCAAGGGCATTCAATGGGTGTATACGCAATGGGCAAGAATTCAACACAGAAAACTATCAACATGATGCGAATGAGTAACAGTTTCTCGTGTTATATCTAACATGCAAACGTCAAATTGTTGCAGAGTGAGGCCACACATACCAGCTCCCAATCCATGACTGAAAATTGACAAGTTTCTCACAGAAGCAACCGGAATCCCGAGATTTAACAAGTCAAGGCCACTGGATCAAGGGCAAGGGCATTCAATGGATGTATACGCAATGGTCAGGAATTCAACACAGAAAAATATAAACATGATGTGAATGAGTAACATTTTCTCGGGTTATATCTAATCTGCGAACGTCAAACTTGTTGCAGAGGGAGGCGACACATACCAGCTCCCAATCCATGACTAAAACATGTCGAGTTTCTCACAGCAGCAGCCGGAAACCCGAGATTTAGCAAGTTAAGGCAATTGGATCAGAGCCGAGCAAGGGCATTCAATGGGTGTATACGCAATAGGCAAGAATTCAACACAGAAAAATATCAACATGATGCGAATGAGTAACAGTTTCTCGTGTTATATATAACCTGCAAACGTCAAATTGTTGCAGAGTGAAGCGACACATACCAGCTCCCAACCATGACTGAAAATTGACAAGTTTCTCACAGAAGCAACCGGAATCCCGAGATTTAAAAAGTCAAGGCCACTGGATCAAGGGCAAGGGTATTCAATGGGTGTATACGCAATGGTCAATAATTCAACACAGAAAAATATAAACATGATGTGAATGAGCAACATTTTCTGGGGTTATATCTAACCTGCGACCGTCAAACTTGTTGCAGAGTGAGGCGACACATAATAGCTCCCAATCCATGACTAAAAAGTGACAAGTTTCTCACAGAAGCAACCGGAATCCAGAGATTTCACAAGTCAAGGCCACTGTATCAGAGCCGAGCAAGGGCATTCAATGGGTGTATACGAACTGGGTAAGAATTCAACACAAAACAATTTAAACATGATGCGAATGAGTAACATTTTATCGGGTTATATCTAACCTGCGAACGTCAAACTTGTTGCAGAGTGAGGCGACGCATACCAGCTCCCAATCCATGTCTAAAAATTGCCAAGTTTCTCACAGAAGCAGCCGGTAACCCGAGATTTATCAAGTTAAGGCCATTGGATCAGAGCCGAGAAAGGGCATTCAATGAGTGTATACGCAATGGGCAAGAATTCAACACAGAAAAATATAAACATGATGCGAATGAGTAACAGTTGTTCGTGTTTTATCTAACCTGCAAACGTAAAATTGTTGCAGAGTGAGGCGACACATACCAGCTCCCAATCCATGACTGAACATTGACAAGTTTCTCACAGAAGCAACCGGAATCCCGAGATTTAACAAGTCAAGGCCACTGGATCAAGGGCAAGGGCATTCAATGGATGTATACGCAATGGTCAATAATTCAACACAGAAAAATATAAACATGATGCGAATGAGTAACATTTTCTCGGGTTATATCTAATCTGCGAAAGTCAAACTTGTTGGAGAGTGAGGCGACACATGCCAGCTCCCAATCCATGACTAAAAATTGCAGAGTTTCTCACAGCAGCTGCCGGAAACCCGATTTTGAGCAAGTCAAGGCCATTGGATCAGAGCCGAGCAAGGGCATTCAATGGGAGTATACGCAATAGGCAAGAATTCAACACATACAAATATAAACATGATGCGAATGAGTAACTTTTTTATCGGGTTATATCTAACCTGCAAACGTAAAAATGTTGCAGTGTGAGGCGACACATACCAGCTCCCAATCCATGACTAAAAATTTACAAGTTTTCACAGAAGCAGCCGGAAATCCGAGATTTAGCAAGTTAAGGCCATTGGATCAGAGCCGAGCAAGGGCATTCAATGAGTGTATACGCAATGGACAAGAATTCAACACAGAAAAATATAAACATGATGCGAATGAGTAACATTTTCTCGGGTTATATCTAACCTGCGAACGTCAAACTAGTTGCAGAGTGAGGCGAGACATACCAGCTCCCAACATGACTAAAAAATACCAGCTCCCAACCATGACTAAAAATTGCCAAGTTTCTCACAGAAGCAGCCGGAAACTAGAGATTTAGCAAGTTAAGGCAATTGGATCAGAGCCGATCAAGGGCATTCAATGGGTGTATACGCAATGGGCAAGAATTCAACACAGAAAACTATCAACATGATGCGAATGAGTAACAGTTTCTCGTGTTATATCTAACATGCAAACGTCAAATTGTTGCAGAGTGAGGCCACACATACCAGCTCCCAATCCATGACTGAAAATTGACAAGTTTCTCACAGAAGCAACCGGAATCCCGAGATTTAACAAGTCAAGGCCACTGGATCAAGGGCAAGGGCATTCAATGGATGTATACGCAATGGTCAGGAATTCAACACAGAAAAATATAAACATGATGTGAATGAGTAACATTTTTGTCGGGTTATATCTAATCTGCGAACGTCAAACTTGTTGCAGAGTGAGGCGACACATACCAGTTCCCAATCCATGACTAAAACATGTCGAGTTTCTCACAGCAGCAGCCGGAAACCCGAGATTGAGCAAGTCAAGGCCATTGGATCAGAGCCGAGCAAGGGCATTCAATGGGTGTATACGCAATAGGCAAGAATTCAACACAGAAAAATATCAACATGATGCCAATGAGTAACAGTTTCTCGTGTTATATATAACCTGCAAACGTCAAATTGTTGCAGAGTGAGGCGACACATACCAGCTCCCAACCATGACTGAAAATTGACAAGTTTCTCACAGAAGCAACCGGAATCCCGAGATTTAACAAGTCAAGGCCACTGGATCAAGGGCAAGGGCATTCAATGGATGTATACGCAATGGTCAGGAATTCAACACAGAAAAATATAAACATGATGTGAATGAGTAACATTTTCTCGGGTTATATCTAACCTGCAAACGTCAAACTAGTTGCAGAGTGAGGCGACACATACCAGCTCCCAATCCATGACTAAACATTACCGAGTTTCTCACAGCAGCAGCCGGAAACCCGAGATTGAGCAAGTCAAGGCAATTGGATCAGAGCCGAGCAAGGACATTCAATGGGTGTATACGCAATGGGCAAGAATTCAACACAGAAAAATATAAACATGATGTGAATGAGTAACATTTTCTCGGGTTATATCTAACCTGCAAACGTCAAACTAGTTGCAGAGTGAGGCGACACATACCAGCTCCCAATCCATGACTAAACATTACCGAGTTTCTCACAGCAGCAGCCGGAAACCCGAGATTTAGCAAGTCAAGGCCATTGGATCAGAGCCGAGCAAGGGCATTCAATGGGTGTATACGCAATGGGCAAGAATTCAACACATACAAATATAAACATGATGCGAATGAGTAACAGTTTTTCGTGTTATATCTAACCTGCAAACGTCAAATTGTTGCAGAGTGAGGCGACAAATACCAGCTCCCAATCCGTGACTGACAAGTTTCTCACAGAAGCAACCGGAATCCCGAGATTTAACAAGTCAAGGCCACTGGATCAAGGGCAAGGGCATTCAATGGATGTATACGCAATGGTCAATAATTCAACACAGAAAAATATAAACATGATGCGAATGAGTAACATTTTCTCGGGTTATATCTAATCTGCGAACGTCAAACTTGTTGCAGAGTGAGGCGACACATGCCAGCTCCCAATCCATAACTAAACATTGCCGAGTTTCTCACAGCAGCAGCCGGAAACCCGAGATTGAGCAAGTCAAGGCCATTGGATCAGAGCCGAGCAAGGGCATTCAATGGGTGTATACGCAATGGGCAAGAATTCAACACAGAAAAATATAAACATGATGCGAATGAGTAACATTTTCTCGGGTTATATCTAACCTGCGAACGTCAAACTAGTTGCAGAGTGAGGCGACACATACCAGCTCCCAAACATGACTAAAAATTGCCAAGTTTCTCACGGAAGCAGCCGGAAACCAGAGATTTAGCAAGTTAAGGCAATTGGATCAGAGCCGATCAAGGGCATTCAATGGGTGTATACGCAGTAGGCAAGAATTCAACACAGAAAAATATCAACATGATGCGAATGAGTAACAGTTTCTCGTGTTATATATAACCTGCAAACGTCAAATTGTTGCAGAGTGAGGCGACACATACCAGCTCCCAACCATGACTGAAAATTGACAAGTTTCTCACAGAAGCAACCGGAATCCCGAGATTTAACAAGTCAAGGCCACTGGATCAAGGGCAAGGGTATTCAATGGGTGTATACGCAATGGGCAAGAATTCAACACAGACAAATATAAACATGGTGCGAATGAGTAACATTTTCTCGGGTTCTATCTAATCTGCGAACGTCAAACTTGTTACAGAGTGAGGCGACACATTCACCAGCTCCCAATCCATGACTGAAAATTGACAAGTTTCTCACAGAAGCAACCGGAATTCCGAGAATTAACAAGTCAAGGCCACTGGATCAAGGGCAAGGGCATTCAATGGATGTATACGCAATGGTCAAGAATTCAACACAGAAAAATATAAACATGATGCGAATGAGTAACATTTTCTCGGGTTATATCTAATCTGCGAACGTCAAACTTGTTGCAGAGTGAGGTGACACATACCAGCTCCCAATCTATGACAACAAAATTGCCAAGTTTCTCACAGAAGCAGCCGGAAAACAGAGATTTAGCAAGTGAAGGCAATTGGATCAGAGCCGAGCAAGGGCATTCAATGGGTGTATACGCAATGGGCAATAATTCAACACAGAAAAATATCAACATGATGCGAATGAGTAACAGTTTCTCGTGTTATATATAACCTGCCAACGTCAAATTGTTGCAGAGTGAGGCGACACATACCAGCTCCCAACCATGACTGAAAATTGACAAGTTTCTCACAGAAGCAACCGGAATCCCGAGATTTAACAAGTCAAGGCCATTGGATCAAGGGCAAGGGTATTCAATGGGTGTATACGCAATGGGCAAGAATTCAACACAGACAAATATAAACATGGTGCGAATGAGTAACATTTTTTCGGGTTCTATCTAATCTGCGAACGTCAAACTTGTTACAGAGTGAGGCGACACATACCAGCTCCAAATCCATGACTAAACATTGCCGAGTTTCTCATAGCAGCAGCCGGAAACCCGAGATTGAGCAAGTCAAGGCCATTGGATCAGAGCCGAGCAAGGGCATTCAATGGGTGTATACGCAATGGGCAAGAATTCAACACAGAAAAATATAAACATGATGCGAATGAGTAACATTTTCTCAGGTTATATCTAACCTGCGAACGTCAAACTAGTTGCAGAGTGAGGCGAGACATACCAGCTCCCAACATGACTAAAAATTACCAGCTCCCAACCATGACTAAAAATTGCCAAGTTTCTCACAGAAGCAGCCGGAAACCAGAGATTTAGCAAGTTAAGGCAATTGGATCAGAGCCGATCAAGGGCATTCAATGGGTGTATACGCAATGGGCAAGAATTCAACACAGAAAACTATCAACATGATGCGAATGAGTAACAGTTTCTCGTGTTATATCTAACATGCAAACGTCAAATTGTTGCAGAGTGAGGCCACACATACCAGCTCCCAATCCATGACTGAAAATTGACAAGTTTCTCACAGAAGCAACCGGAATCCCGAGATTTAACAAGTCAAGGCCACTGGATCAAGGGCAAGGGCATACAATGGATGTATACGCAATGGTCAGGAATTCAACACAGACAAATATAAACATGATGTGAATGAGTAACATTTTCTCGGGTTATATCTAATCTGCGAACGTCAAACTTGTTGCAGAGTGAGGCGACACATACCAGCTCCCAATCCATGACTAAAACATGTCGAGTTTCTCACAGCAGCAGCCGGAAACCCGAGATTGAGCAAGTCAAGGCCATTGGATCAGAGCCGAGCAAGGGCATTCAATGGGTGTATACGCAATAGGCAAGAATTCAACACAGAAAAATATCAACATGATGCGAATGAGTAACAGTTTCTCGTGTTATATATAACCTGCAAACGTCAAATTGTTGCAGAGTGAGGCGACACATACCAGCTCCCAACCATGACTGAAAATTGACAAGTTTCTCACAGAAGCAACCGGAATCCCGAGATTTAAAAAGTCAAGGCCACTGGATCAAGGGCAAGGGTATTCAATGGGTGTATACGCAATGGTCAATAATTCAACACAGAAAAATATAAACATGATGTGAATGAGCAACATTTTCTGGGGTTATATCTAACCTGCGACCGTCAAACTTGTTGCAGAGTGAGGCGACACATACTAGCTCCCAATCTATGACTAAAACGTGACAAGTTTCTCACAGAAGCAACCGGAATCCAGAGATTTCACAAGTCAAGGCCACTGTATCAGAGCCGAGCAAGGGCATTCAATGGGTGTATACGCACTGGGTAAGAATTCAACACAAAACAATTTAAACATGATGCGAATGAGTAACATTTTATCGGGTTATATCTAACCTGCGAACGTCAAACTTGTTGCAGAGTGAGGCGACGCATACCAGCTCCCAATCCATGTCTAAAAATTGCCAAGTTTCTCACAGAAGCAGCCGGTAACCCGAGATTTAGCAAGTTAAGGCCATTGGATCAGAGCCGAGCAAGGGCATTCAATGAGTGTATACGCAATGGGCAAGAATTCAACACAGAAAAATATAAACATGATGCGAATGAGTAACAGTTGTTCGTGTTTTATCTAACCTGCAAACGTAAAATTGTTGCAGAGTGAGGCGACACATACCAGCTCCCAATCCATGACTGAACATTGACAAGTTTCTCACAGAAGCAACCGGAATCCCGAGATTTAACAAGTCAAGGCCACTGGATCAAGGGCAAGGGCATTCAATGGATGTATACGCAATGGTCAATAATTCAACACAGAAAAATATAAACATGATGCGAATGAGTAACATTTTCTCGGGTTATATCTAATCTGCGAAAGTCAAACTTGTTGGAGAGTGAGGCGACACATGCCAGCTCCCAATCCATGACTAAAAATTGCCGAGTTTCTCACAGCAGCTGCCGGAAACCCGATTTTGAGCAAGTCAAGGCCATTGGATCAGAGCCGAGCAAGGGCATTCAATGGGAGTATACGCAATAGGCAAGAATTCAACACATACAAATATAAACATGATGCGAATGAGTAACTTTTTTATCGGGTTATATCTAACCTGCAAACGTAAAAATGTTGCAGTGTGAGGCGACACATACCAGCTCCCAATCCATGACTAAAAATTTACAAGTTTTCACAGAAGCAGCCGGAAATCCGAGATTTAGCAAGTTAAGGCCATTGGATCAGAGCCGAGCAAGGGCATTCAATGAGTGTATACGCAATGGACAAGAATTCAACACAGAAAAATATAAACATGATGCGAATGAGTAACAGTTTTTCGGGTTATATCTAACCTGCAAACGTCAAATTGTTGCAGAATGAGGCGACACATACCAGCTCCCAATCCATGACTACAAATTGCCGAGTTTCTCACAGCAGCAGCCGGAAACCCGAGATTGAGCAAGTCAAGGCCATTGGATCAGACCCGAGCAAGGGCATTCAATGGGTGTATGCGCAATGGGCAAGAATTCAACACAGAAAAATATAAACATGATGCGAATGAGTAACAGTTTTTCGTGTTATATCTAACCTGCAAACGTCAAATTGTTGCAGAGTGAGACGACACATACCAGCTCTCAATCCGTGACTGAAAATTGACAAGTTTCTCACAGAAGCAACCGGAATCCCGAGATTTAACAAGTCAAGGCCACTGGATCAAGGGCAAGGGCATTCAATGGATGTATACGCAATGGTCAATAATTCAACACAGAAAAATATAAACATGATGTGAATGAGTAACATTTTCTCGGGTTATATCTAATCTGCGAACGTCAAACTGTTGCAGAGTGAGGCGACACATACCAGCTCCCAACCATGACTGAAAATTGACAAGTTTCTCACAGAAGCAACCGGAATCCCGATATTTAACAAGTCAAGGCCACTGGATCAAGGGCAAGGGCATTCAATGGGTGTATGCGCAATGGGCAAGAATTCAACACAGAAAAATATAAACATGATGCGAATGAGTAACAGTTGTTCGTGTTTTATCTAACCTGCAAACGTAAAATTGTTGCAGAGTGAGGCGACACATACCAGCTCCCAATCCATGACTGAACATTGACAAGTTTCTCACAGAAGCAACCGGAATCCCGAGATTTAACAAGTCAAGGCCACTGGATCAAGGGCAAGGGCATTCAATGGATGTATACGCAATGGTCAATAATTCAACACAGAAAAATATAAACATGATGCGAATGAGTAACATTTTCTCGGGGTTATATCTAATCTGCGAAAGTCAAACTTGTTGCAGAGTGAGGCGACACATGCCAGCTCCCAATCCATGACTAAAAATTGCCGAGTTTCTCACAGCAGCCGACGGAAACCCGATATTGAGCAAGTCAAGGCCATTGGATCAGAGCCGAGCAAGGGCATTCAATGGGAGTATACGCAATAGGCAAGAATTCAACACATACAAATATAAACATGATGCGAATGAGTAACTTTTTTATCGGGTTATATCTAACCTGCAAACGTAAAAATGTTGCAGTGTGAGGCGACACATACCAGCTCCCAATCCATGACTAAAAATTTACAAGTTTTCACAGAAGCAGCCGGAAATCCGAGATTTAGCAAGTTAAGGCCATTGGATCAGAGCCGAGCAAGGGCATTCAATGAGTGTATACGCAATGGACAAAAATTCAACACAGAAAAATATAAACATGATGCGAATGAGTAACAGTTTTTCGGGTTATATCTAACCTGCAAACGTCAAATTGTTGCAGAATGAGGCGACACATACCAGCTCCCAATCCATGACTAAAAATTGCCGAGTTTCTCACAGCAGCAGCCGGAAACCCGAGATTGAGCAAGTCAAGGCCATTGGATCAGACCCGAGCAAGGGCATTCAATGGGTGTATGCGCAATGGGCAAGAATTCAACACAGAAAAATATAAACATGATGCGAATGAGTAACAGTTTTTCGTGTTATATCTAACCTGCAAACGTCAAATTGTTGCAGAGTGAGACGACACATACCAGCTCTCAATCCGTGACTGAAAATTGACAAGTTTCTCACAGAAGCAACCGGAATCCTGAGATTTAACAAGTCAAGGCCACTGGATCAAGGGCAAGGGCATTCAATGGATGTATACGCAATGGTCAATAATTCAACACAGAAAAATATAAACATGATGTGAATGAGTAACATTTTCTCGGGTTATATCTAATCTTCGAACGTCAAATTGTTGCAGAATGAGGCGACACATACCAGCTCCCAATCCATGACTAAAAATTGCCGAGTTTCTCACAGCAGCAGCCGGAAACCCGAGATTGAGCAAGTCAAGGCCATTGAATCAGACCCGAGCAAGTGCATTCAATGGGTGTATGCGCAATGGGCAAGAATTCAACACAGAAAAATATAAACATGATGCGAATGAGTAACAGTTTTTCTTGTTATATCTAACCTGCAAACGTCAAATTGTTGCAGAGTGAGACGACACATACCAGCTCTCAATCCGTGACTGAAAATTGACAAGTTTCTCACAGAAGCAACCGGAATCCCGAGATTTAACAAGTCAAGGCCACTGGATCAAGGGCAAGGGCATTCAATGGATGTATACGCAATGGTCAATAATTCAACACAGAAAAATATAAACATGATGTGAATGAGTAACATTTTCTCGGGTTATATCTAATCTGCGAACGTCAAACTGTTGCAGAGTGAGGCGACACATACCAGCTCCCAACCATGACTGAAAATTGACAAGTTTCTCACAGAAGCAACCGGAATCCCGATATTTAACAAGTCAAGGCCACTGGATCAAGGGCAAGGGCATTCAATGGGTGTATGCGCAATGGGCAAGAATTCAACACAGAAAAATATAAACATGATGCGAATGAGTAACATTTTCTCGGGTTATATCTAACCTGCGAACGTCAAACTAGTTGCAGAGTGAGGCGACACATACCAGCTCCCAATCCATGTCCAAAAATTGCCAAGTTTCTCACAGAAGCAACCGGAATCCCGAGATTTAACAAGTCAAGGCCACTGGATCAAGGGCAAGGGCATGCAATGGATGTATACGCAATGGTCAATAATTCAACACAGAAAAATATAAACATGATGTGAATGAGCAACATTTTCTGGGGTTATATCTAACCTGCGACCGTCAAACTTGTTGCAGAGTGAGGCGACACATACTAGCTCCCAATCCATGACTAAAACGTGACAAGTTTCTCACAGAAGCAACCGGAATCCAGAGATTTCAAAAGTCAAGGCCACTGTATCAGAGCCGAGCAAGGGCATTCAATGGGTGTATACGCACTGGGTAAGAATTCAACACAAAACAATTTAAACATGATGCGAATGAGTAACATTTTATCGGGTTATATCTAACCTGCGAACGTCAAACTTGTTGCAGAGTGAGGCGACACATACCAGCTCCCAATCCATGTCTAAAAATTGCCAAGTTTCTCACAGAAGCAGCCGGTAACCCGAGATTTAGCAAGTTAAGGCCATTGGATCAGAGCCGAGCAAGGGCATTCAATGAGTGTATACGCAATGGGCAAGAATTCAACACAGACAAATATAAACATGATGCGAATGAGTAACAGTTGTTCGTGTTTTATCTAACCTGCAAACGTAAAATTGTTGCAGAGTGAGGCGACACATACCAGCTCCCAATCCATGACTGAACATTGACAAGTTTCTCACAGAAGCAACCGGAATCCCGAGATTTAACAAGTCAAGGCCACTGGATCAAGGGCAAGGGCATTCAATGGATGTATACGCAATGGTCAATAATTCAACACAGAAAAATATAAACATGATGTGAATGAGTTACATTTTCTCGGGTTATATCTAATCTGCGAACGTCAAACTTGTTGCAGAGTGAGGCGACACATACCAGCTCCCAATCCATGACTAAAACATGTCGAGTTTCTCACAGCAGCAGCCGGAAACCCGAGATTGAGCAAGTCAAGGCAATTGGATCAGAGCCGAGCAAGGACATTCAATGGGTGTATACGCAATAGGCAAGAATTCAACACAGAAAACTATAAACATGATGCGAATGAGTAACAGTTTCTCGGGTTATATCTAACCTGCAAACGTCAAACTAGTTGCAGAGTGAGGCGACACATACCAGCTCCCAATCCATGACTAAACATGGCCGAGTTTCTCACAGCAGCAGCCGGAAACCCGAGATTGAGCAAGTCAAGGCCATTGGATCAGAGCCGAGCAAGGGCATTCAATGGGAGTATACGCAATAGGCAAGAATTAAACACATACAAATATAAACATGATGCGAATGAGTAACTTTTTTATCGGGTTATATCTAACCTGCAAACGTAAAAATGTTGCAGTGTGAGGCGACACATACCAGCTCCCAATCCATGACTAAAAATTTACAAGTTTTCACAGAAGCAGCCGGAAATCCGAGATTTAGCAAGTTAAGGCCATTGGATCAGAGCCGAGCAAGGGCATTCAATGAGTGTATACGCGATGGACAAGAATTCAACACAGAAAAATATAAACATGATGCGAATGAGTAACAGTTTTTCGGGTTATATCTAACCTGCAAACGTCAAATTGTTGCAGAATGAGGCGACACATACCAGCTCCCAATCCATGACTAAAAATTGCCGAGTTTCTCACAGCAGCAGCCGGAAACCCGAGATTGAGCAAGTCAAGGCCATTGGATCAGACCCGAGCAAGGGCATTCAATGGGTGTATGCGCAATGGGCAAGAATTCAACACAGAAAAATATAAACATGATGCGAATGAGTAACAGTTGTTCGTGTTTTATCTAACCTGCAAACGTAAAATTGTTGCAGAGTGAGGCGACACATACCAGCTCCCAATCCATGACTGAACATTGACAAGTTTCTCACAGAAGCAACCGGAATCCCGAGATTTAACAAGTCAAGGCCACTGGATCAAGGGCAAGGGCATTCAATGGATGTATACGCAATGGTCAATAATTCAACACAGAAAAATATAAACATGATGCGAATGAGTAACATTTTCTCGGGGTTATATCTAATCTGCGAAAGTCAAACTTGTTGCAGAGTGAGGCGACACATGCCAGCTCCCAATCCATGACTAAAAATTGCCGAGTTTCTCACAGCAGCCGCCGGAAACCCGATATTGAGCAAGTCAAGGCCATTGGATCAGAGCCGAGCAAGGGCATTCAATGGGAGTATACGCAATAGGCAAGAATTCAACACATACAAATATAAACATGATGCGAATGAGTAACTTTTTTATCGGGTTATATCTAACCTGCAAACGTAAAAATGTTGCAGTGTGAGGCGACACATACCAGCTCCCAATCCATGACTAAAAATTTACAAGTTTTCACAGAAGCAGCCGGAAATCCGAGATTTAGCAAGTTAAGGCCATTGGATCAGAGCCGAGCAAGGGCATTCAATGAGTGTATACGCAATGGACAAGAATTCAACACAGAAAAATATAAACATGATGCGAATGAGTAACAGTTTTTCGGGTTATATCTAACCTGCAAACGTCAAATTGTTGCAGAATGAGGCGACACATACCAGCTCCCAATCCATGACTAAAAATTGCCGAGTTTCTCACAGCAGCAGCCGGAAACCCGAGATTGAGCAAGTCAAGGCCATTGGATCAGACCCGAGCAAGGGCATTCAATGGGTGTATGCGCAATGGGCAAGAATTCAACACAGAAAAATATAAACATGATGCGAATGAGTAACAGTTTTTCGTGTTATATCTAACCTGCAAACGTCAAATTGTTGCAGAGTGAGACGACACATACCAGCTCTCAATCCGTGACTGAAAATTGACAAGTTTCTCACAGAAGCAACCGGAATCCTGAGATTTAACAAGTCAAGGCCACTGGATCAAGGGCAAGGGCATTCAATGGATGTATACGCAATGGTCAATAATTCAACACAGAAAAATATAAACATGATGTGAATGAGTAACATTTTCTCGGGTTATATCTAATCTGCGAACGTCAAATTGTTGCAGAATGAGGCGACACATACCAGCTCCCAATCCATGACTAAAAATTGCCGAGTTTCTCACAGCAGCAGCCGGAAACCCGAGATTGAGCAAGTCAAGGCCATTGAATCAGACCCGAGCAAGGGCATTCAATGGGTGTATGCGCAATGGGCAAGAATTCAACACAGAAAAATATAAACATGATGCGAATGAGTAACATTTTCTCGGGTTATATCTAACCTGCGAACGTCAAACTAGTTGCAGAGTGAGGCGACACATACCAGCTCCCAATCCATGTCCAAAAATTGCCAAGTTTCTCACAGAAGCAACCGGAATCCCGAGATTTAACAAGTCAAGGCCACTGGATCAAGGGCAAGGGCATGCAATGGATGTATACGCAATGGTCAATAATTCAACACAGAAAAATATAAACATGATGTGAATGAGCAACATTTTCTGGGGTTATATCTAACCTGCGACCGTCAAACTTGTTGCAGAGTGAGGCGACACATACTAGCTCCCAATCCATGACTAAAACGTGACAAGTTTCTCACAGAAGCAACCGGAATCCAGAGATTTCAAAAGTCAAGGCCACTGTATCAGAGCCGAGCAAGGGCATTCAATGGGTGTATACGCACTGGGTAAGAATTCAACACAAAACAATTTAAACATGATGCGAATGAGTAACATTTTATCGGGTTATATCTAACCTGCGAACGTCAAACTTGTTGCAGAGTGAGGCGACACATACCAGCTCCCAATCCATGTCTAAAAATTGCCAAGTTTCTCACAGAAGCAGCCGGTAACCCGAGATTTAGCAAGTTAAGGCCATTGGATCAGAGCCGAGCAAGGGCATTCAATGAGTGTATACGCAATGGGCAAGAATTCAACACAGAAAAATATAAACATGATGTGAATGAGTTACATTTTCTCGGGTTATATCTAATCTGCGAACGTCAAACTTGTTGCAGAGTGAGGCGACACATACCAGCTCCCAATCCATGACTAAAACATGTCGAGTTTCTCACAGCAGCAGCCGGAAACCCGAGATTGAGCAAGTCAAGGCAATTGGATCAGAGCCGAGCAAGGACATTCAATGGGTGTATACGCAATAGGCAAGAATTCAACACAGAAAACTATAAACATGATGCGAATGAGTAACAGTTTCTCGGGTTATATCTAACCTGCAAACGTCAAACTAGTTGCAGAGTGAGGCGACACATACCAGCTCCCAATCCATGACTAAACATTGCCGAGTTTCTCACAGCAGCAGCCGGAAACCCGAGATTGAGCAAGTCAAGGCCATTGGATCAGACCCGAGCAAGGGCATTCAATGGGTGTATGCGCAATGGGCAAGAATTCAACACAGAAAAATATAAACATGATGCGAATGAGTAACATTTTCTCGGGTTATATCTAACCTGCGAACGTCAAACTAGTTGCAGAGTGAGGCGACACATACCAGCTCCCAATCCATGTCTAAAAATTGCCAAGTTTCTCACAGAAGCAACCGGAATCCCGAGATTTAACAAGTCAAGGCCACTGGATCAAGGGCAAGGGCATTCAATGGATGTATACGCAATGGTCAATAATTCAACACAGAAAAATATAAACATGATGCGAATGAGTAACATTTTCTCGGGGTTATATCTAATCTGCGAAAGTCAAACTTGTTGCAGAGTGAGGCGACACATGCCAGCTCCCAATCCATGACTAAAAATTGCCGAGTTTCTCACAGCAGCCGCCGGAAACCCGATATTGAGCAAGTCAAGGCCATTGGATCAGAGCCGAGCAAGGGCATTCAATGGGAGTATACGCAATAGGCAAGAATTCAACACATACAAATATAAACATGATGCGAATGAGTAACTTTTTTATCGGGTTATATCTAACCTGCAAACGTAAAAATGTTGCAGTGTAAGGCGACACATACCAGCTCCCAATCCATGACTAAAAATTTACAAGTTTTCACAGAAGCAGCCGGAAATCCGAGATTTAGCAAGTTAAGGCCATTGGATCAGAGCCGAGCAAGGGCATTCAATGAGTGTATACGCAATGGACAAGAATTCAACACAGAAAAATATAAACATGATGCGAATGAGTAACAGTTTTTCGGGTTATATCTAACCTGCAAACGTCAAATTGTTGCAGAATGAGGCGACACATACCAGCTCCCAATCCATGACTAAAAATTGCCGAGTTTCTCACAGCAGCAGCCGGAAACCCGAGATTGAGCAAGTCAAGGCCATTGGATCAGACCCGAGCAAGGGCATTCAATGGGTGTATGCGCAATGGGCAAGAATTCAACACAGAAAAATATAAACATGATGCGAATGAGTAACAGTTTTTCGTGTTATATCTAACCTGCAAACGTCAAATTGTTGCAGAGTGAGACGACACATACCAGCTCTCAATCCGTGACTGAAAATTGACAAGTTTCTCACAGAAGCAACCGGAATCCTGAGATTTAACAAGTCAAGGCCACTGGATCAAGGGCAAGGGCATTCAATGGATGTATACGCAATGGTCAATAATACAACACAGAAAAATATAAACATGATGTGAATGAGTAACATTTTCTCGGGTTATATCTAATCTGCGAACGTCAAACTTGTTGCAGAGTGAGGCGACACATACCAGCTCCCAATCCATGACTAAAACATGTCGAGTTTCTCACAGCAGCAGCCGGAAACCCGAGATTGAGCAAGTCAAGGCAATTGGATCAGAGCCGAGCAAGGACATTCAATGGGTGTATACGCAATAGGCAAGAATTCAACACAGAAAACTATAAACATGATGCGAATGAGTAACAGTTTCTCGGGTTATATCTAACCTGCAAACGTCAAACTAGTTGCAGAGTGAGGCGACACATACCAGCTCCCAATCCATGACTAAACATTGCCGAGTTTCTCACAGCAGCAGCCGGAAACCCGAGATTGAGCAAGTCAAGGCCATTGGATCAGACCCGAGCAAGGGCATTCAATGGGTGTATGCGCAATGGGCAAGAATTCAACACAGAAAAATATAAACATGATGCGAATGAGTAACATTTTCTCGGGTTATATCTAACCTGCGAACGTCAAACTAGTTGCAGAGTGAGGCGACACATACCAGCTCCCAATCCATGTCTAAAAATTGCCAAGTTTCTCACAGAAGCAACCGGAATCCCGAGATTTAACAAGTCAAGGCCACTGGATCAAGGGCAAGGGCATTCAATGGATGTATACGCAATGGTCAATAATTCAACACAGAAAAATATAAACATGATGCGAATGAGTAACATTTTCTCGGGGTTATATCTAATCTGCGAAAGTCAAACTTGTTGCAGAGTGAGGCGACACATGCCAGCTCCCAATCCATGACTAAAAATTGCCGAGTTTCTCACAGCAGCCGCCGGAAACCCGATATTGAGCAAGTCAAGGCCATTGGATCAGAGCCGAGCAAGGGCATTCAATGGGAGTATACGCAATAGGCAAGAATTCAACACATACAAATATAAACATGATGCGAATGAGTAACTTTTTTATCGGGTTATATCTAACCTGCAAACGTAAAAATGTTGCAGTGTAAGGCGACACATACCAGCTCCCAATCCATGACTAAAAATTTACAAGTTTTCACAGAAGCAGCCGGAAATCCGAGATTTAGCAAGTTAAGGCCATTGGATCAGAGCCGAGCAAGGGCATTCAATGAGTGTATACGCAATGGACAAGAATTCAACACAGAAAAATATAAACATGATGCGAATGAGTAACAGTTTTTCGGGTTATATCTAACCTGCAAACGTCAAATTGTTGCAGAATGAGGCGACACATACCAGCTCCCAATCCATGACTAAAAATTGCCGAGTTTCTCACAGCAGCAGCCGGAAACCCGAGATTGAGCAAGTCAAGGCCATTGGATCAGACCCGAGCAAGGGCATTCAATGGGTGTATGCGCAATGGGCAAGAATTCAACACAGAAAAATATAAACATGATGCGAATGAGTAACAGTTTTTCGTGTTATATCTAACCTGCAAACGTCAAATTGTTGCAGAGTGAGACGACACATACCAGCTCTCAATCCGTGACTGAAAATTGACAAGTTTCTCACAGAAGCAACCGGAATCCTGAGATTTAACAAGTCAAGGCCACTGGATCAAGGGCAAGGGCATTCAATGGATGTATACGCAATGGTCAATAATACAACACAGAAAAATATAAACATGATGTGAATGAGTAACATTTTCTCGGGTTATATCTAATCTGCGAACGTCAAACTTGTTGCAGAGTGAGGCGACACATACCAGCTCCCAATCCATGACTAAAACATGTCGAGTTTCTCACAGCAGCAGCCGGAAACCCGAGATTGAGCAAGTCAAGGCCATTGGATCAGAGCCGAGCAAGGGCATTCAATGGGTGTATACGCAATGGGCAAGAATTCAACACATACAAATATAAACATGATGCGAATGAGTAACAGTTTTTCGTGTTATATCTAACCTGCAAACGTCAAATTGTTGCAGAGTGAGGCGACACATACCAGCTCCCAATCCATGACTGACAAGTTTCTCACAGAAGCAACCGGAATCCCGAGATTTAACAAGTCAAGGCCACTGGATCAAGGGCAAGGGCATTCAATGGATGTATACGCAATGGTCAATAATTCAACACAGAAAAATATAAACATGATGTGAATGAGTAACATTTTCTCGGGTTATATCTAATCTGCGAACGTCAAACTTGTTGCAGAGTGAGGCGACACATGCCAGCTCCCAATCCATGACTAAAACATGTCGAGTTTCTCACAGCAGCAGCCGGAAACCCGAGATTGAGCAAGTCAAGGCCATTGGATCAGAGCCGAGCAAGGGCATTCAATGGGAGTATACGCAATGGGCAAGAATTCAACACATACAAATATAAACATGATGCGAATGAGTAACAGTTTTTCGTGTTATATCTAACCTGCAAACGTCAAATTGTTGCAGAGTGAGGCGACACATACCAGCTCCCAATCCATGACTGACAAGTTTCTCACAGAAGCAACCGGAATCCCGAGATTTAACAAGTCAAGGCCACTGGATCAAGGGCAAGGGCATTCAATGGATGTATACGCAATGGTCAATAATTCAACACAGAAAAATATAAACATGATGCGAATGAGTAACATTTTCTCGGGTTATATCTAATCTGCGAACGTCAAACTTGTTGCAGAGTGAGGCGACACATGCCAGCTCCCAATCCATGACTAAACATTGCCGAGTTTCTCACAGCAGCAGCCGGAAACCCGAGATCGAGCAAGTCAAGGCATTGGATCAGAGCCGAGCAAGGGCATTCAATGGGAGTATACGCAATAGGCAAGAATTCAACACATACAAATATAAACATGATGCGAATGAGTAACTTTTTCTCGGGTTATATCTAACCTGCAAACGTCAAATTGTTGCAGAGTGAGGCGACACATACCAGCTCCCAATCCATGACTACAAATTTACAAGTTTCTCACAGAAGCAGCCGGAAACCCGAGATTTAGCAAGTTAAGGCCATTGGATCAGAGCCGAGCAAGGGCATTCAATGAGTGTATACGCAATGGACAAGAATTCAACACAGAAAAATATAAACATGATGCGAATGAGTAACAGTTTTTCGGGTTATATCTAACCTGCAAACGTCAAATTGTTGCAGAATGAGGCGACACATACCAGCTCCCAATCCATGACTAAAAATTGCCGAGTTTCTCACAGAAGCAACCGGAATCCAGAGATTTCACAAGTCAAGGCCATTGGATCAGAGCCGAGCAAGGGCATTCAATGGGTGTATACGCACTGGGTAAGAATTCAACACAAAACAATATAAACATGATGCGAATGAGTAACATTTTATCGGGTTATATCTAACCTGCGAACGTCAAACTTGTTGCAGAGTGAGGCGACACATACCAGCTCCCAATCCATGTCTAAAAATTGCCAAGTTTCTCACAGAAGCAGCCGGTAACCCGAGATTTAGCAAGTTAAGGCCATTGGATCAGAGCCGAGCAAGGGCATTCAATGAGTGTATACGCAATGGGCAAGAATTCAACACAGACAAATATAAACATGATGCGAATGAGTAACAGTTGTTCGTGTTTTATCTAACCTGCAAACGTAAAATTGTTGCAGAGTGAGGCAACACATACCAGCTCCCAATCCATGACTGAACATTGACAAGTTTCTCACAGAAGCAACCGGAATCCCGAGATTTAACAAGTCAAGGCCACTGGATCAAGGGCAAGGGCATTCAATGGATGTATACGCAATGGTCAATAATTCAACACAGAAAAATATAAACATGATGGGAATGAGTAACATTTTCTCGGGTTATATCTAATCTGCGAAAGTCAAACTTGTTGCAGAGTGAGGCGACACATGCCAGCTCCCAATCCATGACTAAAAATTGCCGAGTTTCTCACAGCAGCCGCCGGGAACCCGATATTGAGCAAGTCAAGGCCATTGAATCAGAGCCCAGCAAGGGCATTCAATGGGAGTATACGCAATAGGCAAGAATTCAACACATACAAATATAAACATGATGCGAATGAGTAACTTTTTTATCGGGTTATATCTAACCTGCAAACGTCAAACTAGTTGCAGAGTGAGGCGACACATACCAGCTCCCAATCCATGACTAAAAATTTACAAGTTTCTCACAGAAGCAGCCGGAAATCCGAGATTTAGCAAGTTAAGGCCATTGGATCAGAGCCGAGCAAAGGCATTCAATGAGTGTATACGCAATGGGCAAGAATTCAACACAGACAAATATAAACATGATGCGAATGAGTAACAGTTGTTCGTGTTTTATCTAACCTGCAAACGTAAAATTGTTGCAGAGTGAGGCGACACATACCAGCTCCCAATCCATGACTGAACATTGACAAGTTTCTCACAGAAGCAACCGGAATCCCGAGATTTAACAAGTCAAGGCCACTGGATCAAGGGCAAGGGCATTCAATGGATGTATACGCAATGGTCAATAATTCAACACAGAAAAATATAAACATGATGTGAATGAGTAACATTTTCTCGGGTTATATCTAATCTGCGAACGTCAAACTTGTTGCAGAGTGAGGCGACACATACCAGCTCCCAATCCATGACTAAAACATGTCGAGTTTCTCACAGCAGCAGCCGGAAACCCGAGATTGAGCAAGTCAAGGCAATTGGATCAGAGCCGAGCAAGGACATTCAATGGGTGTATACGCAATAGGCAAGAATTCAACACAGAAAACTATAAACATGATGCGAATGAGTAACAGTTTCTCGGGTTATATCTAACCTGCAAAGGTCAAACTAGTTGCAGAGTGAGGCGACACACACCAGCTCCCAATCCATGACTAAACATTGCCGAGTTTCTCACAGCAGCAGCCGGAAACCCGAGATTGAGCAAGTCAAGGCCATTGGATCAGACCCGAGCAAGGGCATTCAATGGGTGTATGCGCAATGGGCAAGAATTCAACACAGAAAAATATAAACATGATGCGAATGAGTAACATTTTCTCGGGTTATATCTAACCTGCGAACGTCAAACTAGTTGCAGAGTGAGGCGACACATACCAGCTCCCAATCCATGTCTAAAAAATTGCCAAGTTTCTCACAGAAGCAACCGGAATCCCGAGATTTAACAAGTCAAGGCCACTGGATCAAGGGCAAGGGCATGCAATGGATGTATACGCAATGGTCAATAATTCAACACAGAAAAATATAAACATGATGTGAATGAGCAACATTTTCTGGGGTTATATCTAACCTGCGACCGTCAAACTTGTTGCAGAGTGAGGCGACACATACTAGCTCCCAATCCATGACTAAAACATGTCGAGTTTCTCACAGCAGCAGCCGGAAACCCGAGATTGAGCAAGTCAAGGCAATTGGATCAGAGCCGAGCAAGGACATTCAATGGGTGTATACGCAATAGGCAAGAATTCAACACAGAAAACTATAAACATGATGCGAATGAGTAACAGTTTCTCGGGTTATATCTAACCTGCAAACGTCAAACTAGTTGCAGAGTGAGGCGACACATACTAGCTCCCAATCCATGACTAAAAAGTGACAAGTTTCTCACAGAAGCAACCGGAATGCAGAGATTTCACAAGTCAAGGCCACTGTATCAGAGCCGAGCAAGGGCATTCAATGGGTGTATACGCACTGGGTAAGAATTCAACACAAAACAATTTAAACATGATGCGAATGAGTAACAGTTTTTTGGGTTATATCTAACCTGCAAACGTCAAATTGTTGCAGAATGAGGCGACACATACCAGCTCCCAATCCATGACTAAAAATTGCCGAGTTTCTCACAGCAGCAGCCGGAAACCCGAGATTGAGCAAGTCAAGGCCATTGGATCAGACCCGAGCAAGGGCATTCAATGGGTGTATGCGCAATGGGCAAGAATTCAACACAGAAAAATATAAACATGATGCGAATGAGTAACAGTTTTTCGTGTTATATCTAACCTGCAAACGTCAAATTGTTGCAGAGTGAGACGACACATACCAGCTCTCAATCCGTGACTGAAAATTGACAAGTTTCTCACAGAAGCAACCGGAATCCTGAGATTTAACAAGTCAAGGCCACTGGATCAAGGGCAAGGGCATTCAATGGATGTATACGCAATGGTCAATAATTCAACACAGAAAAATATAAACATGATGTGAATGAGTAACATTTTCTCGGGTTATATCTAATCTGCGAACGTCAAACTTGTTGCAGAGTGAGGCGACACATACCAGCTCCCAATCCATGACTAAAACATGTCGAGTTTCTCACAGCAGCAGCCGGAAACCCGAGATTGAGCAAGTCAAGGCAATTGGATCAGAGCCGAGCAAGGACATTCAATGGGTGTATGCGCAATGGGCAAGAATTCAACACAGAAAAATATAAACATGATGCGAATGAGTAACATTTTCTCGGGTTATATCTAACCTGCGAACGTCAAACTAGTTGCAGAGTGAGGCGACACATACCAGCTCCCAATCCATGACTAAACATTGCCGAGTTTCTCACAGCAGCAGCCGGAAACCCGAGATTGAGCAAGTCAAGGCCATTGGATCAGACCCGAGCAAGGGCATTCAATGGGTGTATGCGCAATGGGCAAGAATTCAACACAGAAAAATATAAACATGATGCGAATGAGTAACATTTTCTCGGGTTATATCTAACCTGCGAACGTCAAACTAGTTGCAGAGTGAGGCGACACATACCAGCTCCCAATCCATGTCTAAAAAATTGCCAAGTTTCTCACAGAAGCAACCGGAATCCCGAGATTTAACAAGTCAAGGCCACTGGATCAAGGGCAAGGGCATGCAATGGATGTATACGCAATGGTCAATAATTCAACACAGAAAAATATAAACATGATGTGAATGAGCAACATTTTCTGGGGTTATATCTAACCTGCGACCGTCAAACTTGTTGCAGAGTGAGGCGACACATACTAGCTCCCAATCCATGACTAAAACATGTCGAGTTTCTCACAGCAGCAGCCGGAAACCCGAGATTGAGCAAGTCAAGGCAATTGGATCAGAGCCGAGCAAGGACATTCAATGGGTGTATACGCAATAGGCAAGAATTCAACACAGAAAACTATAAACATGATGCGAATGAGTAACAGTTTCTCGGGTTATATCTAACCTGCAAACGTCAAACTAGTTGCAGAGTGAGGCGACACATACTAGCTCCCAATCCATGACTAAAAAGTGACAAGTTTCTCACAGAAGCAACCGGAATGCAGAGATTTCACAAGTCAAGGCCACTGTATCAGAGCCGAGCAAGGGCATTCAATGGGTGTATACGCACTGGGTAAGAATTCAACACAAAACAATTTAAACATGATGCGAATGAGTAACAGTTTTTTGGGTTATATCTAACCTGCAAACGTCAAATTGTTGCAGAATGAGGCGACACATACCAGCTCCCAATCCATGACTAAAAATTGCCGAGTTTCTCACAGCAGCAGCCGGAAACCCGAGATTGAGCAAGTCAAGGCCATTGGATCAGACCCGAGCAAGGGCATTCAATGGGTGTATGCGCAATGGGCAAGAATTCAACACAGAAAAATATAAACATGATGCGAATGAGTAACAGTTTTTCGTGTTATATCTAACCTGCAAACGTCAAATTGTTGCAGAGTGAGACGACACATACCAGCTCTCAATCCGTGACTGAAAATTGACAAGTTTCTCACAGAAGCAACCGGAATCCTGAGATTTAACAAGTCAAGGCCACTGGATCAAGGGCAAGGGCATTCAATGGATGTATACGCAATGGTCAATAATTCAACACAGAAAAATATAAACATGATGTGAATGAGTAACATTTTCTCGGGTTATATCTAATCTGCGAACGTCAAACTTGTTGCAGAGTGAGGCGACACATACCAGCTCCCAATCCATGACTAAAACATGTCGAGTTTCTCACAGCAGCAGCCGGAAACCCGAGATTGAGCAAGTCAAGGCAATTGGATCAGAGCCGAGCAAGGACATTCAATGGGTGTATACGCAATAGGCAAGAATTCAACACAGAAAACTATAAACATGATGCGAATGAGTAACAGTTTCTCGGGTTATATCTAACCTGCAAACGTCAAACTAGTTGCAGAGTGAGGCGACACATACCAGCTCCCAATCCATGACTAAACATTGCCGAGTTTCTCACAGCAGCAGCCGGAAACTCAAGATTGAGCAAGTCAAGGCCATTGGATCAGAGCCGAGCAAGGGCATTCAATGGGTGTATACGCAATGGGCAAGAATTCAACACATACAAATATAAACATGATGCGAATGAGTAACAGTTTTTCGTGTTATATCTAACCTGCAAACGTCAAATTGTTGCAGAGTGAGGCGACACATACTAGCTCCCAATCCATGACTGACAAGTTTCTCACAGAAGCAACCGGAATCCCGAGATTTAACAAGTCAAGGCCACTGGATCAAGGGCAAGGGCATTCAATGGATGTATACGCAATGGTCAATAATTCAACACAGAAAAATATAAACAAGAAGCGAATGAGTAACATTTTCTCGGGTTATATCTAATCTGCGAACGTCAAACTTGTTGCAGAGTGAGGCGACACATGCCAGCTCCCAATCCATGACTAAACATTGCCGAGTTTCTCACAGCAGCAGCCGGAAACCCGAGATCGAGCAAGTCAAGGCATTGGATCAGAGCCGAGCAAGGGCATTCAATGGGAGTATACGCAATAGGCAAGAATTCAACACATACAAATATAAACATGATGCGAATGAGTAACTTTTTCTCGGGTTATATCTAACCTGCAAACGTCAAATTGTTGCAGAGTGAGGCGACACATACCAGCTCCCAATCCATGACAACAAATTTACAAGTTTCTCACAGAAGCAGCCGGAAACCCGAGATTTAGCAAGTTAAGGCCATTGGATCAGAGCCGAGCAAGGGCATTCAATGAGTGTATACGCAATGGACAAGAATTCAACACAGAAAAATATAAACATGATGCGAATGAGTAACAGTTTTTCGGGTTATATCTAACCTGCAAACGTCAAATTGTTGCAGAATGAGGCGACACATACCAGCTCCCAATCCATGACTAAAAATTGCCGAGTTTCTCACAGAAGCAACCGGAATCCAGAGATTTCACAAGTCAAGGCCATTGGATCAGAGCCGAGCAAGGGCATTCAATGGATGTATACGCACTGGGTAAGAATTCAACACAAAACAATATAAACATGATGCGAATGAGTAACATTTTATCGGGTTATATCTAACCTTCGAACGTCAAACTTGTTGCAGAGTGAGGCGACACATACCAGCTCCCAATCCATGTCTAAAAATTGCCAAGTTTCTCACAGAAGCAGCCGGTAACCCGAGATTTAGCAAGTTAAGGCCATTGGATCAGAGCCGAGCAAGGGCATTCAATGAGTGTATACGCAATGGGCAAGAATTCAACACAGACAAATATAAACATGATGCGAATGAGTAACAGTTGTTCGTGTTTTATCTAACCTGCAAACGTAAAATTGTTGCAGAGTGAGGCGACACATACCAGCTCCCAATCCATGACTGAACATTGACAAGTTTCTCACAGAAGCAACCGGAATCCCGAGATTTAACAAGTCAAGGCCACTGGATCAAGGGCAAGGGCATTCAATGGATGTATACGCAATGGTCAATAATTCAACACAGAAAAATATAAACATGATGGGAATGAGTAACATTTTCTCGGGTTATATCTAATCTGCGAAAGTCAAACTTGTTGCAGAGTGAGGCGACACATGCCAGCTCCCAATCCATGACTAAAAATTGCCGAGTTTCTCACAGCAGCCGCCGGAAACCCGATATTGAGCAAGTCAAGGCCATTGGATCAGAGCCGAGCAAGGGCATTCAATGGGAGTATACGCAATAGGCAAGAATTCAACACATACAAATATAAACAGGATGCGAATGAGTAACTTTTTTATCGGGTTATATCTAACCTGCAAACGTAAAAATGTTGCAGTGTGAGGCGACACATACCAGCTCCCAATCCATGACTAAAAATTTACAAGTTTCTCACAGAAGCAGCCGGAAATCCGAGATTTAGCAAGTTAAGGCCATTGGATCAGAGCCGAGCAAAGGCATTCAATGAGTGTATACGCAATGGGCAAGAATTCAACACAGAAAAATATAAACATGATGCGAATGAGTAACAGTTTTTCGTGTTATATCTAACCTACAAACGTCAAATTGTTGCAGAGTGTGGCGACACATACCAGCTCTCAATCCGTGACTGAAAATTGACAAGTTTCTCACAGAAGCAACCGGAATCCCGAGATTTAACAAGTCAAGGCCACTGGATCAAGGGCAAGGGCATTCAATGGATGTATACGCAATGGTCAATAATTCAACACAGAAAAATATTAACATGATGCGAATGAGTAACATTTTCTCGGGTTATATCTAATCTGCGAAAGTCAAATTTGTTGCAGAGTGAGGCGACACATGCCAGCTCCCAATCCATGACTAAAAATTGCCGAGTTTCTCACAGCAGCCGCCGGAAACCCGATATTGAGCAAGTCAAGGCCATTGGATCAGAGCCGAGCAAAGGCATTCAATGAGTGTATACGCAATGGGCAAGAATTCAACACAGAAAAATATAAACATGATGCGAATGAGTAACAGTTTTTCGTGTTATATCTAACCTACAAACGTCAAATTTTTGCAGAGTGTGGCGACACATACCAGCTCTCAATCCGTGACTGAAAATTGACAAGTTTCTCACAGAAGCAACCGGAATCCCGAGATTTAACAGGTCAAGGCCACTGGATCAAGGGCAAGGGCATTCAATGGATGTATACGCAATGGTCAATAATTCAACACAGAAAAATATTAACATGATGCGAATGAGTAACATTTTCTCGGGTTATATCTAATCTGCGAAAGTCAAATTTGTTGCAGAGTGAGGCGACACATGCCAGCTCCCAATCCATGACTAAAAATTGCCGAGTTTCTCACAGCAGCCGCCGGAAACCCGATATTGAGCAAGTCAAGGCCATTGGATCAGAGCCGAGCAAGGGCATTCAATGGGAGTATACGCAATGGGCAAGAATTCAACACAGAAAAATATAAACATGATGTGAATGAGTAACATTTTCTCGGGTTATATCTAACCTGCGACCGTCAAAATGTTGCAGAGTGAGGCGACACATACTAGCTCCCAATCCATGACTAAAAATTGACAAGTTTTTAACAGAAGCAACCGGAATCCAGACATTTAACAAGTCAAGGCCACTGTATCAGAGCCGAGCAAGGGCATTCAATGGGAGTATACGCACTGGGTAACAATTCAACACAGAATAATATAAACATGATGCGAATGAGTAACGGTTTTCTCGGGTTATATCCAACCTGCGAACGTCAAACTTGTTGAAGAGTTAGTCGACACATACGAGCTCCAATTCTTGACTAAACATTGCCAAGTTTCCCACAGAAGCAACCGGAATCCTGAGATTTAACAAGTCAAGGCCACTGGATCAGAGCCGAGCAAGGGCATTCAATGGGTGTATACGCACTGGGTAAGAATTTAACACAAAACAATTTAAACATGATGCGAATGAGTAACATTTTATCGGGTTATATCTAATCTGCGAACGTCAAACTTGTTGCAGAGTGAGGCGACACATACCAGCTCCCAATCCATGACCAAAAATTGACAAGTTTCTCACAGAAGCAACCGGAATCCCGAGATTTAACAAGTCAAGGCCACTGGATCAAGGGCAAGGGCATTCAATGGGTGTATACGCAATGGGCAAGAATTCAACACAGAAAAATATAAACATGATGCGAATGAGTAACAGTTTTCCGGGTTATATCTAATCTGCGAACGTCAAATTGTTGCAGAATGAGGCGACACATACCAGCTCCCAATCCATGACTAAAAATTGACGAGTTTCTCACAGCAGCAGCCGGAAACCCGAGATTGAGCAAGTCAAGGCCATTGGATCAGAGCCGAGCAAGGGCATTCAATGGGTGTATGCGCAATGGGCAAGAATTCAACACAGAAAAATATAAACATGATGCGAATGAGTAACATTTTCTCGGGTTATATTTAACCTGCGAACGTCAAACTAGTTGCAGAGTGAGGCGACACATACCAGCTCCCAATCCATGACTAAAAATTGCCAAGTTTCTCACAGAAGCAGCCGGAAACCCGAGATTTAGCAAGTTAAGGTCATTGGATCAGAGCCGAGCAAGGGCATTAAATGGGTGTATGCGCAATGGGCAAGAATTCAACACAGAAAAATATAAACATGATGCGAATGAGTAACAGTTTTTCGTGTTATATCTAACCTGCAAACGTCAAATTGTTGCAGAGTGAGACGACACATACCAGCTCTCAATCCGTGACTGAAAATTGACAAGTTTCTCACAGAAGCAACCGGAATCCCGAGATTTAACAAGTCAAGGCCACTGGATCAAGGGCAAGGGCATCCAATGGATGTATACGCAATGGTCAATAATTCAACACAGAAAAATATAAACATGATGTGAATGAGTAACATTTTCTCGGGTTATATCTAATCTGCGAACGTCAAACTTGTTGCAGAGTTAGGCGACACATGCCAGCTCCCAATCCATGACTAAACATTGCCGAGTTTCTCACAGCAGCAGCCGGAAACCCGAGATTGAGCAAGTCAAGGCCATTGGATCAGAGCCGAGCAAGGGCATTCAATGAGTGTATACGCAATGGACAAGAATTCAACACAGAAAAATATAAACATGATGCGAATGAGTAACAGTTTTTGGGGTTATATCTAACCTGCAAACGTCAAATTGTTGCAGAATGAGGCGACACATACCAGCTCCCAATCCATGACTAAAAATTGCCGAGTTTCTCACAGCAGCAGCCGGAAACCCGAGATTGAGCAAGTCAAGGCCATTGGATCAGACCCGAGCAAGGGCATTCAATGGGTGTATGCGCAATGGGCAAGAATTCAACACAGAAAAATATAAACATGATGCGAATGAGTAACATTTTCTCGGGTTATATCTAACCTGCGAACGTCAAACTAGTTGCAGAGTGAGGCGACACATACCAGCTCCCAATCCATGTCTAAAAATTGCCAAGTTTCTCACAGAAGCAACCAGAATCCCGAGATTTAACAAGTCAAAGCCACTGGATCAAGGGCAAGGGCATGCAATGGATGTATACGCAATGGTCAATAATTCAACACAGAAAAATATAAACATGATGTGAATGAGCAACATTTTCTGGGGTTATATCTAACCTGCGACCGTCAAATTGTTGCAGAGTGAGGCGACACATACTAGCTCCCAATCCATGACTAAACATTGCCAAGTTTCCCACAGAAGCAACCGGAATCCTGAGATTTAACAAGTCAAGGCCACTGGATCAGAGCCGAGCAAGGGCATTCAATGGGTGTATACGCACTGGGTAAGAATTCAACACAAAACAATTTAAACATGATGCGAATGAGTAACATTTTATCGGGTTATATCTAATCTGCGAACGTTAAACTTGTTGCAGAGTGAGGCGACACATACCAGCTCCCAATCCATGACTAAAAATTGACAAGTTTCTCACAGAAGCAACCGGAATCCCGAGATTTAACAAGTCAAGGCCACTGGATCAAGGGCAAGGGCATTCAATGGGTGTATACGCAATGGGCAAGAATTCAACACAGAAAAATATAAACATGATGCGAATGAGTAACAGTTTTCCGGGTTATATCTAATCTGCGAACGTCAAATTGTTGCAGAATGAGGCGACACATACCAGCTCCCAATCCATGACTAAAAATTGCCAAGTTTCTCACAGAAGCAACCGGAATCCCGAGATTTAACAAGTCAAGGCCACTGGATCAAGGGCAAGGGCATTCAATGGGTGTATACGCAATGGGCAAGAATTCAACACAGAAAAATATAAACATGATGCGAATGAGTAACATTTTCTCGGGTTATATTTAACCTGCGAACGTCAAACTAGTTGCAGAGTGAGGCGACACATACCAGCTCCCAATCCATGACTAAAAATTGCCAAGTTTCTCACAGAAGCAGCCGGAAACCCGAGATTTAGCAAGTTAAGGTCATTGGATCAGAGCCGAGCAAGGGCATTCAATGGGTGTATACGCAATGGGCAAGAATTCAACACAGAAAAATATAAACATGATGCGAATGAGTAACAGTTTTTCGTGTTATATCTAACATGCAAACGTCAAATTGTTGCAGAGTGAGGCGAGACATACCAGCTCCCAATCCGTGACTGAAAATTGACAAGTTTCTCACAGAAGCAACCGGAATCCCGAGATTTAACAAGTCAAGGCCACTGGATCAAGGGCAAGGGCATTCAATGGATGTATACGCAATGGTCAATAATTCAACAGCGAAAAATATAAACATGATGCGAATGAGTAACATTTTCTCGGGTTATATCTAATCTGCGAAAGTCAAACTTGTTGCAGAGTGAGGCGACACATGCCAGCTCCCAATCCATGACAAAAAATTGCCGAGTTTCTCACAGCAGCCGCCGGAAACCCGATATTGAGCAGGTCAAGGCCATTGGATCAGAGCCGAGCAAGGGCATTCAATGGGAGTATACGCAATAGGCAATAATTCAACACATACAAATATAAACATGATGCGAATGAGTAACTTTTTTATCGGGTTATATCTAACCTGCAAACGTAAAAATGTTGCAGTGTGAGGCGACACATACCAGCTCCCAATCCATGACTAAAAATTTACAAGTTTCTCACAGAAGCAGCCGGAAATCCGAGATTTAGCAAGTTAAGGCCATTGGATCAGAGCCGAGCAAGGGCATTAAATGAGTGTATACGCAATGGGCAAGAATTCAACACAGAAAAATATAAACATGATGCAAATGAGTAACAGTTTTTCGTGTTATATCTAACCTGCAAACGTCAAATTGTTGCAGAGTGAGGCGACACATACCAGCTCCCAATCCATGACTAAACATTGCCAAGTTTCTCACAGAAGCAGCCGGAAACCCGATATTTAGCAAGTTAAGGCCATTGGATCAAGGGAAAGGGCATGCAATGGATGTATACGCAATGGTCAATAATTCAACACAGAAAAATATAAACATGATGTGAATGAGCAACATTTTCTGGGGTTATATTTGACCTGCGACCGTCAAACTTGTTGCAGAGTGAGGCGACACATACTAGCTCCCAATCCATGACTAAAAAGTGACAAGTTTCTCACAGAAGCAACCGGAATCCAGAGATTTCACAAGTCAAGTCCACTGTATCAGAGCCGAGCAAGGGCATTCAATGGGTGTATACGCACTGGGTAAGAATTCAACACAGAAAAATATAAACATGATGCGAATGAGTAACCGTTTTCTCGGGTTATATCCAACCTGCGAACGTCAAAGTTGTTGAAGAGTTAGTCGACACATACGATCTCCAATTCTTGACTAAACATTGCCAAGTTTCCCACAGAAGCAACCGGAATCCTGAGATTTAACAAGTCAAGGTCACTGTATCAGAGCCGAGCAAGGGCATTCAATGGGTGTATACGCACTGGGTAAGAATTCAACACAAAACAATTTAAACATGATGCGAATGAGTAACATTTTATCGGGTTATATCTAACCTGCGAACGTCAAACTTGTTGCAGAGTGAGGCGACACATACCAGCTCCCAATCCATGTCTAAAAATTGCCAAGTTTCTCACAGAAGCAGCCGGTAACCCGAGATTTAGCAAGTTAAGGCCATTGGATCAGAGCCGAGCAAGGGCATTCAATGAGTGTATACGCAATGGGCAAGAATTCAACACAGAAAAATATAAACATGATGCGAATGAGTAACAGTTGTTCGTGTTATATCTAACCTGCAAACGTCAAATTGTTGCAGAGTGAGGCGACACATACCAGCTCCCAATCCATGACTAAAAATTTACAAGTTTCTCACAGAAGCAGCCGGAAATCCGAGATTTAGCAAGTTAAGGCCATTGGATCAGAGCCGAGCACGGGCATTCAATGAGTGTATACGCAATGCTCAAGAATTCAACACAGAAAAATATAAACATGATGCGAATGAGTAACAGTTTTTCGTGTTATATCTAACCTGCAAACGTCAAATTGTTGCAGAGTGAGGCGACACATACCAGCTCTCAATCCGTGACTGAAAATTGACAAGTTTCTCACAGAAGCAACCGGAATCCCGAGATTTAACAAGTCAAGGCCACTGGATCAAGGGCAAGGGCATTCAATGGATGTATACACAATGGTCAATAATTCAACACAGAAAAATATAAACATGATGCGAATGAGTAACATTTTCTCGGGTTATATCTAATCTGCGAACGTCAAACTTGTTGCAGAGTGAGGCGACACATACCAGCTCCCAATCCATGACTAAAAATTGACAAGTTTCTCACAGAAGCAACCGGAATCCCGAGATTTAACAAGTCCAGGCCACTGGATCAAGGGCAAGGGCATTCAATGGGTGTATACGCAATGGGCAAGAATTCAACACAGAAAAATATACACATGAGGCGAATGAGTAACAGTTTTCCGGGTTATATCTAATCTGCGAACGTCAAATTGTTGCAGAATGAGGCGACACATACCAGCTCCCAATCCATGACTAAAAATTGCCGAGTTTCTCACAGCAGCAGCCGGAAACCCGAGATTGAGCAAGTCAAGGCCATTTGATCAGAGCCGAGCAAGGGCATTAAATGAGTGTATACGCAATGGGCAAGAATTCAACACAGAAAAATATAAACATGATGCAAATGAGTAACAGTTTTTCGTGTTATATCTAACCTGCAAACGTCAAATTGTTGCAGAGTGAGGCGACACATACCAGCTCCCAATCCATGACTGAACATTGTCAAGTTTCTCACAGAAGCAACCGGAATCCCGAGATTTAACAAGTCAAGGCCACTTGATCAAGGGCAAGGGCATGCAATGGATGTATACGCAATGGTCAATAATTCAACACAGAAAAATATAAACATGATGTGAATGAGCAACATTTTCTGGGGTTATATCTAACCTGCGACCGTCAAACTTGTTGCAGAGTGAGGCGACACATACTAGCTCCCAATCCAGGACTAAAAAGTGACAAGTTTCTCACAGAAGCAACCGGAATCCAGAGATTTCACAAGTCAAGGCCACTGTATCAGAGCCGAGCAAGGGCATTCAATGGGTGTATACGCACTGGGCAAGAATTCAACACAGAAAAATATAAACATGATGCGAATGAGTAACAGTTTTCCGGGTTATATCTAATCTGCGAACGTCAAATTGTTGAAGAATGAGGCGACACATACCAGCTCCCAATCCATGACTAAAAATTGACAAGTTTCTCACAGAAGCAGCCGGAAACCCGAGATTTAGAAAGTTAAGGTCATTGGATCAGAGCCGAGCAAGGGCATTCAATGGGTGTATACGCAATGGGCAAGAATTCAACACAGAAAAATATAAACATGATGTGAATGAGTAACATTTTCTCGGGTTATATCTAACCTGCGACCGTCAACCTTGTTGCAGAGTGAGGCGACACATACTAGCTCCCAATCCATGACTAAAAATTGACAAGTTTCTCACAGAAGCAACCGGAATCCAGACATTTAACAAGTCAAGGCCACTGTATCAGAGCCGAGCAAGGGCATTCAATGGGAGTATACGCACTGGGTAAGAATTCAACACAGAATAATATAAACATGATGCGAATGAGTAACCGTTTTCTCGGGTTATATCCAACCTGCGAACGTCAAACTTGTTGAAGAGTTAGTCGACACATACGAGCTCCAATTCTTGACTAAACATTGCCAAGTTTCCCACAGAAGCAACCGGAATCCTGAGATTTAACAAGTCAAGGCCACTGGATCAGAGCCGAGCAAGGGCATTCAATGGGTGTATACGCACTGGGTAAGAATTCAACACAAAACAATTTAAACATGATGCGAATGAGTAACATTTTATCGGGTTATATCCAACCTGCGAACGTCAAACTTGTTGCAGAGTGAGGCGACACATGCCAGCTCCCAATCCATGTCTAAAAATTGCCAAGTTTCTCACAGAAGCAGCCGGTAACCCGATATTTAGCAAGTTAAGGCCATTGGATCAGAGCCGAGCAAGGGCATTAAATGAGTGTATACGCAATGGGCAAGAATTCAACACAGAAAAATATAAACATGATGCGAATGAGTAACAGTTTTTCGTGTTATATCTAACCTGCAAACGTCAAATTGTTGCAGAGTGAGGCGACACATACCAGCTCCCAATCCATGACTGAACATTGACAAGTTTCTCACAGAAGCAACCGGAATCCCGAGATTTAACAAGTCTATGCCACTGGATCAAGGGCAAGGGCATGCAATGGATGTATACGCAATGGTCAATAATTCAACACAGAAAAATATAAACATGATGTGAATGAGCAACATTTTCTGGGGTTATATCTAACCTGCGACAGTCAAACTTGTTGCAGAGTGAGGCGACACATACTAGCTCCCAATCCATGACTAAAAAGTGACAAGTTTCTCACAGAAGCAACCGGAATCCCGAGATTTAACAAGTCAAGGCCACTGTATCAGAGCCGAGCAAGGGCATTCAATGGGTGTATACGCAATGGGCAAGAATTCAACACAGAAAAATATAAACATGATGCGAATGAGTAACAGTTTTCCGGGTTATATCTAATCTGCGAACGTCAAATTGTTGCAGAATGAGGCGACACATACCAGCTCCCAATCCATGACTAAAAATTGCCGAGTTTCTCACAGCAGCAGCCGGAAACCCGAGATTGAGCAAGTCAAGGCCATTGGATCAGAGCCGAGCAAGGGCATTAAATGAGTGTATACGCAATGGGCAAGAATTCAACACAGAAAAATATAAACATGATGCAAATGAGTAACAGTTTTTCGTGTTATATCTAACCTGCAAACGTCAAATTGTTGCAGAGTGAGGCGACACATACCAGCTCCCAATCCATGACTAAACATTGCCAAGTTTCTCACAGAAGCAGCAGGAAACCCGATATTTAGCAAGTTAAGGCCATTGGATCAAGGGCAAGGGCATGCAATGGATGTATACGCAATGGTCAATAATTCAACACAGAAAAATATAAACATGATGTGAATGAGCAACATTTTCTGGGGTTATATCTAATCTGCGACAGTCAAACTTGTTGCAGAGTGAGGCGACACATACTAGCTCCCAATCCATGACTAAAAAGTGACAAGTTTCTCACAGAAGCAACCGGAATCCCGAGATTTAACAAGTCAAGGCCACTGTATCAGAGCCGAGCAAGGGCATTCAATGGGTGTATACGCAATGGGCAAGAATTCAACACAGAAAAATATAAACATGATGCGAATGAGTAACAGTTTTCCGGGTTATATCTAATCTGCGAACGTCAAATTGTTGCAGAATGAGGCGACACATACCAGCTCCCAATCCATGACTAAAAATTGCCGAGTTTCTCACAGCAGCAGCCGGAAACCCGAGATTGAGCAAGTCAAGGCCATTGGATCAGAGCCGAGCAAGGGCATTAAATGAGTGTATACGCAATGGGCAAGAATTCAACACAGAAAAATATAAACATGATGCAAATGAGTAACAGTTTTTCGTGTTATATCTAACCTGCAAACGTCAAATTGTTGCAGAGTGAGGCGACACATACCAGCTCCCAATCCATGACTAAACATTGCCAAGTTTCTCACAGAAGCAGCAGGAAACCCGATATTTAGCAAGTTAAGGCCATTGGATCAAGGGCAAGGGCATGCAATGGATGTATACGCAATGGTCAATAATTCAACACAGAAAAATATAAACATGATGTGAATGAGCAACATTTTCTGGGGTTATATCTAATCTGCGACAGTCAAACTTGTTGCAGAGTGAGGCGACACATACTAGCTCCCAATCCATGACTAAAAAGTGACAAGTTTCTCACAGAAGCAACCGGAATCCCGAGATTTAACAAGTCAAGGCCACTGTATCAGAGCCGAGCAAGGGCATTCAATGGGTGTATACGCAATGGGCAAGAATTCAACACAGAAAAATATAAACATGATGCGAATGAGTAACAGTTTTCCGGGTTATATCTAATCTGCGAACGTCAAATTGTTGCAGAATGAGGCGACACATACCAGCTCCCAATCCATGACTAAAAATTGCCGAGTTTCTCACAGCAGCAGCCGGAAACCCGAGATTGAGCAAGTCAAGGCTATTGGATCAGAGCCGAGCAAGGGCATTAAATGAGTGTATACGTAATGGGCAAGAATTCAACACAGAAAAATATAAACATGATGCGAATGAGTAACCGTTTTCTCGGGTTATATCCAACCTGCCAACGTCAAAGTTGTTGAAGAGTTAGTCGACACATACGAGCTCCAATTCTTGACTAAACATTGCCAAGTTTCCCACAGAAGCAACCGGAATCCTGAGATTTAACAAGTCAAGGTCACTGTATCAGAGCCGAGCAAGGGCATTCAATGGGTGTATACGCACTGGGTAAGAATTCAACACAAAACAATTTAAACATGATGCGAATGAGTAACATTTTATCGGGTTATATCTAACCTGCGAACGTCAAACTTGTTGCAGAGTGAGGCGACACATACTAGCTCCCAATCCATGACTAAAAAGTGACAAGTTTCTCACAGAAGCAACCGGAATCCCGAGATTTAACAAGTCAAGGCCACTGTATCAGAGCCGAGCAAGGGCATTCAATGGGTGTATACGCAATGGGCAAGAATTCAACACAGAAAAATATAAACATGATGCGAATGAGTAACAGTTTTCCGGGTTATATCTAATCTGCGAACGTCAAATTGTTGCAGAATGAGGCGACACATACCAGCTCCCAATCCATGACTAAAAATTGCCGAGTTTCTCACAGCAGCAGCCGGAAACCCGAGATTGAGCAAGTCAAGGCCATTGGATCAGAGCCGAGCAAGGGCATTAAATGAGTGTATACGCAATGGGCAAGAATTCAACACAGAAAAATATAAACATGATGCAAATGAGTAACAGTTTTTCGTGTTATATCTAACCTGCAAACGTCAAATTGTTGCAGAGTGAGGCGACACATACCAGCTCCCAATCCATGACTAAACATTGCCAAGTTTCTCACAGAAGCAGCAGGAAACCCGATATTTAGCAAGTTAAGGCCATTGGATCAAGGGCAAGGGCATGCAATGGATGTATACGCAATGGTCAATAATTCAACACAGAAAAATATAAACATGATGTGAATGAGCAACATTTTCTGGGGTTATATCTAATCTGCGACAGTCAAACTTGTTGCAGAGTGAGGCGACACATACTAGCTCCCAATCCATGACTAAAAAGTGACAAGTTTCTCACAGAAGCAACCGGAATCCCGAGATTTAACAAGTCAAGGCCACTGTATCAGAGCCGAGCAAGGGCATTCAATGGGTGTATACGCAATGGGCAAGAATTCAACACAGAAAAATATAAACATGATGCGAATGAGTAACAGTTTTCCGGGTTATATCTAATCTGCGAACGTCAAATTGTTGCAGAATGAGGCGACACATACCAGCTCCCAATCCATGACTAAAAATTGCCGAGTTTCTCACAGCAGCAGCCGGAAACCCGAGATTGAGCAAGTCAAGGCCATTGGATCAGAGCCGAGCAAGGGCATTAAATGAGTGTATACGTAATGGGCAAGAATTCAACACAGAAAAATATAAACATGATGCGAATGAGTAACCGTTTTCTCGGGTTATATCCAACCTGCCAACGTCAAAGTTGTTGAAGAGTTAGTCGACACATACGAGCTCCAATTCTTGACTAAACATTGCCAAGTTTCCCACAGAAGCAACCGGAATCCTGAGATTTAACAAGTCAAGGTCACTGTATCAGAGCCGAGCAAGGGCATTCAATGGGTGTATACGCACTGGGTAAGAATTCAACACAAAACAATTTAAACATGATGCGAATGAGTAACATTTTATCGGGTTATATCTAACCTGCGAACGTCAAACTTGTTGCAGAGTGAGGCGACACATACCAGCTCCCAATCCATGTCTAAAAATTGCCAAGTTTCTCACAGAAGCAGCCGGTAACCCGAGATGTAGCAAGTTAAGGCCATTGGATCAGAGCCGAGCAAGGGCATTCAATGAGTGTATACGCAATGGGCAAGAATTCAACACAGAAAAATATAAACATGATGCGAATGAGCAACAGTTTTTCGTGTTATATCTAACCTGCAAACGTCAAATTGTTGCAGAGTGAGGCGACACATACCAGCTCCCAATCCATGACTGAAAATTGACAAGTTTCTCACAGAAGCAACCGGAATCCCGAGATTTAACAAGTCAAGGCCACTGGATCAAGGGCAAGGGCATTCAATGGATGTATACGCAATGGTCAATAATTCAACACAGAAAAATATAAACATGATGCGAATGAGTAACAGTTTTTCGTGTTATATCTAACCTGCAAACGTCAAATTGTTGCAGAGTGAGGCGACACATACCAGCTCCCAATCCATGACTAAAAATTGACAAGTTTCTCACAGAAGCAACCGGAATCCCGAGATTTAACAAGTCAAGGCCACTGGATCAAGGGCAAGGGCATTCAATGGATGTATACGCAATGGTCAATAATTCAACACTGAAAAATATAAACATGATGCGAATGAGTAACATTTTCTCGGGTTATATCTAATCTGCGAAAGTCAAACTTGTTGCAGAGTGAGGCGACACATGCCAGCTCCCAATCCATGACTAAAAATTGCCGAGTTTCTCACAGCAGCCGCCGGAAACCCGAGATTCAGCAAGTCAAGGCCTTTGGATCAGAGCCGAGCAAGGGCATTAAATGGGAGTATACGCAATAGGCAAGAATTCAACACATACAAATATAAACATGATGCGAATGAGTAACTTTTTATCGGGTTATATCTAACCTGCAAACGTCAACATGTTGCAGAGTGAGGCGACACATACCAGCTCCCAATCCATGACTAAAAATTTACAAGTTTCTCACAGAAGCAGCCGGAAATCCTATATTTAGCAAGTTAAGGCCATTGAAACAGAGCCGAGCAAGGGCATTCAATGAGTGTATACGCAATGGGCAAGAATTCAACACAGAAAAATATAAACATGATGCGAATGAGTAACATTTTCTCGGGTTATATCTAATCTGCGAACGTCAAACTTGTTGCAGAGTGAGGCGACACATACCAGCTCCCAATCCATGACTAAAAATTGACAAGTTTCTCACAGAAGCAACCGGAATCCCGAGATTGAACAAGTCAAGGCAACTGGATCAAGGGCAAGGGCATTCAATGGGTGTATACGCAATGGGCAAGAATTCAACACAGAAAAATATAAACATGATGCGAATGAGTAACAGTTTTCCGGGTTATATCTAATCTGCGTACGTCAAATTGTTGCAGAATGAGGCGACACATACCAGCTCCCAATCCATGACTGAAAATTGCTGAAAACAACCGAAAAGTGTTTGTTAGGCTCAATGGGCTCAATAGACCATTTAGGAGCGTTGGTGGTTCATTTTTTGTTTTGACGCTGAAAACAACCGAAAAGTGTTTGTTAGGCTCAATGGGCTCAATAGACCATTTGGGAGCGTTGGTGGTTAATTTCGTGTTTTGACGCTGAAAACAACCGAAAAGTGTTTGTTAGGTTCAATGGGCTCTATAGACCATTTTAGAGCGTTGGTGGTTCATTTCGTGTTTTGACGGTGAAAACAACCGAAAAGTGTTTGTAAGGCTCAATGGGCTCAATAGACCATTTGGGAGCGTTGGTGGTTCATTTTGTGTTTTGACGGTGAAAAAAACCGAAAAGTGTTTGTTAGGCTCACTGGACGCTATAGACCATTTTGGAGCGTTTGTTGGTTCATTTCGTGTTTTGACACTGAAATCAACCGAAAAGTGTTTGTTAGGCTCAATGGGCTCAATAGACCATTTTAGAGCGTTGGTGGTTCATTTCGTGTTTTGACGCTGAAAACAATCGAAAAGTGTTTGTTAGGCTCTAGGGGCTCAATAGACCATTTTGGAGCGTTGGTGGTTCATTTTGTGTTTTGACGGTGAAAAAACCCGAAAAGTGTTTGTTAGGCTCAATGGACGCTATAGACCATTTTGGAGCGTTGTTGGTTCATTTCGTGTTTTGACGCTGAAAACAACCGAAAAGTGTTTGTTAGGCTCAATGGGCTCAATAGACCATTTAGGAGCGTTGGTGGTTCATTTTTTGTTTTGACGCTGAAAACAACCGAAAAGTGTTTGTTAGGCTCAATGGGCTCAATAGACCATTTGGGAGCGTTGGTGGTTCATTTCGTGTTTTGACGCTGAAAACAACCGAAAAGTGTTTGTTAGGCTCAATGGGCTCTATAGACCATTTTAGAGCGTTGGTGGTTCATTTCGTGTTTTGACGCTGAAAACAACCGAAAAGTGTTTGTTAGGCTCTAGGGGCTCAATAGACCATTTTGGAGCGTTGGTGGTTCATTTTGTGTTTTGACGGTGAAAAAACCCGAAAAGTGTTTGTTAGGCTCAATGGACGCTATAGAACATTTTGGAGCGTTGTTGGTTCATTTCGTGTTTTGACGCTGAAAACAACCGAAAAGTGTTTGTTAGGCTCAATGGGCTCAATAGACCATTTGGGAGTGTTGGTGGTTCATTTTGTGTTTTGACGGTGAAAAAAACGGAAAAGTGTTTGTTATGCTCAATAGGCGCTATAGACCACTTTGGAGCGTTGTTGGTTCATTTCGTGTTTTGACGGTGAAAACAACCGAAAAGAGTTTGTTAGGCTCAATGGGCTCAATAGACCATTTTGGAGCGTTGGTGGTTCATTTCGTGTTTTGACGGTGAAAAAAAACGAAAAGTGTTTGTTAGGCTCACTGGACGCTGTAGACCATTTTGGAGCGTTTGTTGGTTCATTTCGTGTTTTGACACTGAAATCAACCGAAAAGTGTTTGTTAGGCTCAATGGGCTCAATAGACCATTTGGGAGCGTTGGTGGTTCATTTCGTGTTTTGACGCTGAAAACAACCGAAAAGTGTTTGTTAGGCTCAATGAGCTCTATAGACCATTTTAGAGCGTGGGTGGTTCATTTCGTGTTTTGACACTGAAAACAACCGAAAAGTGTTTGTTAGGCTTAATGGGCTCTATAGACCATTTTAGAGCGTTGGTGGTTCATTTCGTGTTTTGACGCTGAAAACAACCGAAAAGTGTTTGTTAGGCTCAATGGGCTCAATAGACCATTTTGGAGCGTTGGTGGTTCATTTCGTGTTTTGACACTGAAATCTACCGAAAAGTGTTTGTTAGGCTCAATGGGCTCTATAGTTCATTTTAGAGCGTTGGTGGTTCATTTCGTGTTTTGACGCTGAAAACAACCGAAAAGTGTTTGTTAGGCTCAATGGGCTATATAGACCATTTGGGAGCGTTGGTGGTTCATTTTGTGTTTTGACGGTGAAACAAACCGAAAAGTGTTTGTTAGGCTCAATGGACGCTATAGACCATTTTGGAGCGTTGTTGGTTCATTTCGTGTTTTGACACTGAAATCAACCGAAAAGTGTTTGTTAGGCTCAATGGGCTGTATAGACCATTTTAGAGCGTTGGTGGTTCATTTCGTGTTTTGACACTGAAAACAACCGAAAAGTGTTTGTTAGGCTCAATGGGCTCTATAGACCATTTTAGAGCGTGGGTGGTTCATTTCGTGTTTTGACACTGAAAACAACCGAAAAGTGTTTGTTAGGCTTAATGGGCTCTATAGACCATATTAGAGCGTTGGTGGTTCATTTCGTGTTTTGACGCTGAAAACAACCGAAAAGTGTTTGTTAGGCTCAATGGGCTCAATAGACCATTTTGGAGCGTTGGTGGTTCATTTCGTGTTTTGACGCTGAAAACAACCGAAAAGTGTTTGTTAGGCTCAATGGGCTCAATAGACCATTTAGGAGCGTTGGTGGTTCATTTTTTGTTTTGACGCTGAAAACAACCGAAAAGTGTTTGTTAGGCTCAATGGGCTCAATAGACCATTTGAGAGCGTTGGTGGTTCATTTCGTGTTTTGACGCTGAAAACAACCGAAAAGTGTTTGTTAGGCTCAATGGGCTCTATAGACCATTTTAGAGCGTTGGTGGTTCATTTCGTGATTTGACGCTGAAAACAACCGAAAAGTGTTTGTTAGGCTCAATGGGCTCTATAGACCATTTTAGAGCGTTGGTAGTTCATTTCGTGTTTTGACGCTGAAAACAACCGAAAAGTGTTTGTTAGGCTCAATGGGCTCAATAGACCATTTGGGAGCGTTGGTGGTTCATTTTGTGTTTTGACGGTGAAAAAAACCGAAAAGTGTTTGTTAGGCTCAATGGACGCTATAGACCATTTTGGAGCGTTGTTGGTTCATTTCGTGTTTTGACACTGAAATCATCCGAAAAGTGTTTGTTAGGCTCAATGAGCTCTATAGACCATTTTAGAGCGTGGGTGGTTTATTTCGTGTTTTGACACTGAAAAACAACCGAAAAGTGTTTGTTAGGCTTAATGGGCTCTATAGACCATTTTAGAGCGTTGGTGGTTCATTTCGTGTTTTGACGCTGAAAACAACCGAAAAGTGTTTGTTAGGCTCAATGGGCTCAATAGACCATTTTGGAGCGTTGGTGGTTCATTTTGTGTTTTGACGGTGAAAAAAAACCGAAAAGTGTTGGTTAGGCTCAATGGACGCTATAGACCATTTTGGAGCGTTGTTGGTTCATTTCGTGTTTTGACACTGAAATCAACCGAAAAGTGTTTGTTAGGCTCAAAGGGCTCTATAGACCATTTTAGAGCGTTGGTGGTTCATTTCGTGTTTTGACGCTGAAAACAACCGAAAAGTGTTTGTTAGGCTCAATGGGCTCTATAGACCATTTTAGAGCGTTGGTGGTTCATTTCGTGTTTTGACGCTAAAAACAACCGAAAAGTGTTTGTTAGGCTCAATGGGCTCAATAGACCATTTGGGAGCATTGGTGGTTCATTTTGTGTTTTGACGGTGAAAAAAAACGAAAAGTGTTTGTTAGGCTCACTGGACGCTGTAGACCATTTTGGAGCGTTTGTTGGTTCATTTCGTGTTTTGACACTGAAATCAACCGAAAAGTGTTTGTTAGGCTCAATGGGCTCAATAGACCATTTGGGAGCGTTGGTGGTTCATTTCGTGTTTTGACGCTGAAAACAACCGAAAAGTGTTTGTTAGGCTCAATGAGCTCTATAGACCATTTTAGAGCGTGGGTGGTTCATTTCGTGTTTTGACACTGAAAACAACCGAAAAGTGTTTGTTAGGCTTAATGGGCTCTATAGACCATTTTAGAGCGTTGGTGGTTCATTTCGTGTTTTGACGCTGAAAACAACCGAAAAGTGTTTGTTAGGCTCAATGGGCTCAATAGACCATTTTGGAGCGTTGGTGGTTCATTTCGTGTTTTGACACTGAAATCAACCGAAAAGTGTTTGTTAGGCTCAATGGGCTCTATAGACCATTTTAGAGCGTTGGTGGTTCATTTCGTGTTTTGACGCTGAAAACAACCGAAAAGTGTTTGTTAGGCTCAATGGGCTCAATAGACCATTTTGGAGCGTAGGTGGTTCATTTCGTGTTTTGACGCTGAAAACAACCGAAAAGTGTTTGTTATGGCCCTGTCACACCAGAACGTTTTAGGCCAACGCGTGAGTAGCGCGTTAAAAATAGTTGATACGCTGGCAAACGCTGAACTTCCACAGAAAAATTCAAGTGGTACCGTGATTTCAGCGTGTTCATAACGCGTTGATAACGGGTTCATAGCGTTCGCCAGCGCGTGAATAACGCGTTAGTAACGCGCTCGACGACTGATGAACGACTGCCCAGCGCGTGAGTAGCGCGGTCCAACGCGCGCCAGCATACGGCAACGACCACATGATTAGTTGTACAAAAAGATGACGCGCTACTACAGTAATGGCCCTGTCACACCAGAACGTTTTAGGCCAACGTGTTGGAATTTCGGCAACACGCGGGTAAACGTTGACCAACGCTAGGCCAGCGTTCGCAACGCGCTGAGCGCGTTACCCACACGCTGGAACACGCTGTCACACGCTGAGGAAAAAAATACATTTTTCAACATACCTAAAAAAAATCAGCGTTTGCCAGCGTGTGACTGCACACGCTGGCGGCGCGCAGAAAGGCCGTTACTCACGCGTCGAACGCGCTAGACGATCGTTACCAACCCACTACTCTCACGCTGGCGACCCGCTGTCGTATTTTTACTATAAATCAGTGATGCGTTCCTTACACGCTGAGCGCGTTCCTCACACGCTACTCACGCGCTGGCATACGCTATGAACCCGTTATCAACCTGTATGGACACGCTGAAATCACGGTTCCACTTGACTTTTTTCTGTGAAAGTTCAGCAATTGCCAGCGTATCAACTATTTTTAACGCGCTACTCATGCATTGGCCTAAAACGTTCTGGTGTGGCAGGGCCATAACCAGCGTGTCGCAAGCGTACGCCAGCGTACGCCAGCGTACGCCAGCGTGTGAGTAGCGGGTTGATAACGATTGTCTAGCGTGTTCGACGCGTGAGTAACGAACCTCCAACGCGCCGCCAGCGTGTGCAGTCACACGCTGGCAAACGCTGGAAATTGTAGGTATTTTGAAAAAAATATTTTTCCTCAGCGTGTGACAGCGTGTCCCAGCGTGTGAGTAACGCGCTCAGCGTGTTACTAACGCTGGCCTAGCGTTGGTCAGCGTTTGCCAGCGTGTTGCCAAAATTACAACACGCTACTCACGCGTTGGCCTAAAATGTTCTGGTGTGACAGGGCCATTAGGCTCAATGGGCTCTATAGACCATTTTAGAGCGTTGGTGGTTCATTTCGTGTTTTGACGCTGAAAACAACCGAAAAGTGTTTGTTAGGCTCAATGGGCTCAATAGACCATTTTGGAGCGTTGGTGGTTCATTTCGTGTTTTGACGCTGAAAACAACCGAAAAGTGTTTGTTAGGCTCAATGGGCTCAATAGACCATTTTGGAGCGTTGGTGGTTCATTTTGTGTTTTGACGGTGAAAAAAACCGAGAAGTGTTTGTTAGGCTCAATGGACGCTATAGACCATTTTGGAGCGTTGTTGGTTCATTTCGTGTTTTGACACTGAAATCAACAGAAAAGTGTTTGTTAGGCTCAATGGGCTCTATAGACCATTTTAGAGCGTGGGTGGTTCATTTCGTGTTTTGACACTGAAAACAACCGAAAAGTGTTTGTTAGGCTCAATGGGCTCAATAGACCATTTGGGAGCGTTGGTGGTTCATTTCGTGTTTTGACGCTGAAAACAACCGAAAAGTGTTTGTTAGGCTCAATGGGCTCTATAGACCATTTGGGAGCGTTGGTGGTTCATTTCGTGTTTTGACGCTGAAAACAACCGAAAAGTGTTTGTTAGGCTCAATGGACGCTATAGACCATTTTGGAGCGTTGTTGGTTCATTTCGTGTTTTGACACTGAAATCAACCGAAAAGTGTTTGTTAGGCTCAATGGGCTCTATAGACCATTTTAGAGCGTGGGTGGTTCATTTCGTGTTTTGACACTGAAAACAACCGAAAAGTGTTTGTTAGGCTTAATGGGCTCTATAGACCATTTTAGAGCGTTGGTGGTTCATTTCGTGTTTTGACGCTGAAAACAACCGAAAAGTGTTTGTTAGGCTCAATGGGCTCAATAGACCATTTTGGAGCGTTGGTGGTTCATTTCGTGTTTTGACGCTGAAAACAACCGAAAAGTGTTTGTTAGGCTCAATGGGCTCAATAGACCATTTAGGAGCGTTGGTGGTTCATTTTTTGTTTTGACGCTGAAAACAACCGAAAAGTGTTTGTTAGGCTCAATGGGCTCAATAGACCATTTGGGAGCGTTGGTGGTTCATTTTGTGTTTTGACGGTGAAAAAAACCGAAAAGTGTTTGTTAGGCTCACTGGACGCTGTAGACCATTTTGGAGCGTTTGTTGGTTCATTTCGTGTTTTGACACTGAAATCAACCGAAAAGTGTTTGTTAGGCTCAATGGGCTCAATAGACCATTTGGGAGCGTTGGTGGTTCATTTCGTGTTTTGACGCTGAAAACAACCGAAAAGTGTTTGTCAGGCTCAATGAGCTCTATAGACCATTTTAGAGCGTGGGTGGTTCATTTCGTGTTTTGACACTGAAAACAACCGAAAAGTGTTTGTTAGGCTTAATGGGCTCTATAGACCATTTTAGAGCGTTGGTGGTTCATTTCGTGTTTTGACGCTGAAAACAACCGAAAAGTGTTTGTTAGGCTCAATGGGCTCAATAGACCATTTTGGAGCGTTGGTGGTTCATTTCGTGTTTTGACACTGAAATCAACCGAAAAGTGTTTGTTAGGCTCAATGGGCTCTATAGACCATTTTAGAGCGTTGGTGGTTCATTTCGTGTTTTGACGCTGAAAACAACCGAAAAGTGTTTGTTAGGCTCAATGGGCTCAATAGACCATTTTGGAGCGTTGGTGGTTCATTTCGTGTTTTGACGCTGAAAACAACCGAAAAGTGTTTGTTAGGCTCAATGGACGCTATAGACCATTTTGGAGCGTTGTTGGTTCATTTCGTGTTTTGACACTGAAATCAACCGAAAAGTGTTTGTTAGGCTCAATGGGCTCTATAGACCATTTTAGAGCGTGGGTGGTTCATTTCGTGTTTTGACACTGAAAACAACCGAAAAGTGTTTGTTAGGCTTAATGGGCTCTATAGACCATTTTAGAGCGTTGGTGGTTCATTTCGTGTTTTGACGCTGAAAACAACCGAAAAGTGTTTGTTAGGCTCAATGGGCTCAATAGACCATTTGGGAGCGTTGGTGGTTCATTTCGTGTTTTGACGCTGAAAACAACCGAAAAGTGTTTGTTAGGCTCAATGAGCTCTATAGACCATTTTAGAGCGTGGGTGGTTCATTTCGTGTTTTGACACTGAAAACAACCGAAAAGTGTTTGTTAGGCTTAATGGGCTCTATAGACCATTTTAGAGCGTTGGTGGTTCATTTCGTGTTTTGACACTGAAATCAACCGAAAAGTGTTTGTTAGGCTCAATGGGCTCTATAGACCATTTTAGAGCGTTGGTGGTTCATTTCGTGTTTTGACGCTGAAAACAACCGAAAAGTGTTTGTTAGGCTCAATGGGCTCAATAGACCATTTTGGAGCGTTGGTGGTTCATTTCGTGTTTTGACGCTGAAAACAACCGAAAAGTGTTTGTTAGGCTCAATGGACGCTATAGACCATTTTGGAGCGTTGTTGGTTCATTTCGTGTTTTGACACTGAAATCAACCGAAAAGTGTTTGTTAGGCTTAATGGGCTCTATAGACCATTTTAGAGCGTTGGTGGTTCATTTCGTGTTTTGACGCTGAAAACAACCGAAAAGTGTTTGTTAGGCTCAATGGGCTCAATATACCATTTTGGAGCGTTGGTGGTTCATTTCGTGTTTTGACGCTGAAAACAACCGAAAAGTGTTTGTTAGGCTCAATGGGCTCAATAGACCATTTAGGAGCGTTGGTGGTTCATTTTTTGTTTTGACGCTGAAAACAACCGAAAAGTGTTTGTTAGGCTCAATGGGCTCAATAGACCATTTGGGAGCGTTGGTGGTTCATTTCGTGTTTTGACGCTGAAAACAACCGAAAAGTGTTTGTTAGGCTCAATGGGCTCTATAGACCATTTTAGAGCGTTGGTGGTTCATTTCGTGATTTGACGCTGAAAACAACCGAAAAGTGTTTGTTAGGCTCAATGGGCTCTATAGACCATTTTAGAGCGTTGGTAGTTCATTTCGTGTTTTGACGCTGAAAACAACCGAAAAGTGTTTGTTAGGCTCAATGGGCTCAATAGACCATTTGGGAGCGTTGGTGGTTCATTTTGTGTTTTGACGGTGAAAAAAACCGAAAAGTGTTTGTTAGGCTCAATGGACGCTATAGACCATTTTGGAGCGTTGTTGGTTCATTTCGTGTTTTGACACTGAAATCATCCGAAAAGTGTTTGTTAGGCTCAATGAGCTCTATAGACCATTTTAGAGCGTGGGTGGTTTATTTCGTGTTTTGACACTGAAAAACAACCGAAAAGTGTTTGTTAGGCTTAATGGGCTCTATAGACCATTTTAGAGCGTTGGTGGTTCATTTCGTGTTTTGACTCTGAAAACAACCGAAAAGTGTTTGTTAGGCTCAATGGGCTCAATAGACCATTTTGGAGCGTTGGTGGTTCATTTTGTGTTTTGACGGTGAAAAAAACCGAAAAGTGTTTGTTAGGCTCAATGGACGCTATAGACCATTTTGGAGCGTTGTTGGTTCATTTCGTGTTTTGACACTGAAATCAACCGAAAAGTGTTTGTTAGGCTCAATGGGCTCTATAGACCATTTTAGAGCGTTGGTGGTTCATTTCGTGTTTTGACGCTAAAAACAACCGAAAAGTGTTTGTTAGGCTCAATGGGCTCAATAGACCATTTGGGAGCGTTGGTGGTTCATTTTGTGTTTTGACGGTGAAAAAAACCGAAAAGTGTTTGTTAGGCTCACTGGACGCTGTAGACCATTTTGGAGCGTTTGTTGGTTCATTTCGTGTTTTGACACTGAAATCAACCGAAAAGTGTTTGTTAGGCTCAATGGGCTCAATAGACCATTTGGGAGCGTTGGTGGTTCATTTCGTGTTTTGACGCTGAAAACAACCGAAAAGTGTTTGTTAGGCTCAATGAGCTCTATAGACCATTTTAGAGCGTGGGTGGTTCATTTCGTGTTTTGACACTGAAAACAACCGAAAAGTGTTTGTTAGGCTTAATGGGCTCTATAGACCATTTTAGAGCGTTGGTGGTTCATTTCGTGTTTTGACGCTGAAAACAACCGAAAAGTGTTTGTTAGGCTCAATGGGCTCAATAGACCATTTTGGAGCGTTGGTGGTTCATTTCGTGTTTTGACGGTGAAAAAAACCGAGAAGTGTTTGTTAGGCTCAATGGACGCTATAGACCATTTTGGAGCGTTGTTGGTTCATTTCGTGTTTTGACACTGAAATCAACAGAAAAGTGTTTGTTAGGCTCAATGGGCTCTATAGACCATTTTAGAGCGTGGGTGGTTCATTTCGTGTTTTGACACTGAAAACAACCGAAAAGTGTTTGTTAGGCTTAATGGGCTCTATAGACCATTTTAGAGCGTTGGTGGTTCATTTCGTGTTTTGACGCTGAAAACAACCGAAAAGTGTTTGTTAGGCTCAATGGGCTCAATAGACCATTTGGGAGCGTTGGTGGTTCATTTCGTGTTTTGACGCTGAAAACAACCGAAAAGTGTTTGTTAGGCTCAATGAGCTCTATAGACCATTTTAGAGCGTGGGTGGTTCATTTCGTGTTTTGACACTGAAAACAACCGAAAAGTGTTTGTTAGGCTTAATGGGCTCTATAGACCATTTTAGAGCGTTGGTGGTTCATTTCGTGTTTTGACGCTGAAAACAACCGAAAAGTGTTTGTTAGGCTCAATGGGCTCAATAGACCATTTGGGAGCGTTGGTGGTTCATTTCGTGTTTTGACACTGAAATCAACCGAAAAGTGTTTGTTAGGCTCAATGGGCTCTATAGACCATTTTAGAGCGTTGGTGGTTCATTTCGTGTTTTGACGCTGAAAACAACCGAAAAGTGTTTGTTAGGCTCAATGGACGCTATAGACCATTTTGGAGCGTTGTTGGTTCATTTCGTGTTTTGACACTGAAATCAACCGAAAAGTGTTTGTTAGGCTCAATGGGCTCTATAGACCATTTTAGAGCGTGGGTGGTTCATTTCGTGTTTTGACACTGAAAACAACCGAAAAGTGTTTGTTAGGCTTAATGGGCTCTATAGACCATTTTAGAGCGTTGGTGGTTCATTTCGTGTTTTGACGCTGAAAACAACCGAAAAGTGTTTGTTAGGCTCAATGGGCTCAATAGACCATTTTGGAGCGTTGGTGGTTCATTTCGTGTTTTGACGCTGAAAACAACCGAAAAGTGTTTGTTAGGCTCAATGGGCTCAATAGACCATTTAGGAGCGTTGGTGGTTCATTTTTTGTTTTGACGCTGAAAACAACCGAAAAGTGTTTGTTAGGCTCAATGGGCTCAATAGACCATTTGGGAGCGTTGGTGGTTCATTTTGTGTTTTGACGGTGAAAAAAACCGAAAAGTGTTTGTTAGGCTCACTGGACGCTGTAGACCATTTTGGAGCGTTTGTTGGTTCATTTCGTGTTTTGACACTGAAATCAACCGAAAAGTGTTTGTTAGGCTCAATGGGCTCAATAGACCATTTGGGAGCGTTGGTGGTTCATTTCGTGTTTTGACGCTGAAAACAACCGAAAAGTGTTTGTTAGGCTCAATGAGCTCTATAGACCATTTTAGAGCGTGGGTGGTTCATTTCGTGTTTTGACACTGAAAACAACCGAAAAGTGTTTGTTAGGCTTAATGGGCTCTATAGACCATTTTAGAGCGTTGGTGGTTCATTTCGTGTTTTGACGCTGAAAACAACCGAAAAGTGTTTGTTAGGCTCAATGGGCTCAATAGACCATTTTGGAGCGTTGGTGGTTCATTTCGTGTTTTGACACTGAAATCAACCGAAAAGTGTTTGTTAGGCTCAATGGGCTCTATAGACCATTTTAGAGCGTTGGTGGTTCATTTCGTGTTTTGACGCTGAAAACAACCGAAAAGTGTTTGTTAGGCTCAATGGGCTCAATAGACCATTTTGGAGCGTTGGTGGTTCATTTCGTGTTTTGACGCTGAAAACAACCGAAAAGTGTTTGTTAGGCTCAATGGGCTCAATAGACCATTTTGGAGCGTTGGTGGTTCATTTTGTGTTTTGACGGTGAAAAAAACCGAGAAGTGTTTGTTAGGCTCAATGGACGCTATAGACCATTTTGGAGCGTTGTTGGTTCATTTCGTGTTTTGACACTGAAATCAACCGAAAAGTGTTTGTTAGGCTCAATGGGCTCTATAGACCATTTTAGAGCGTGGGTGGTTCATTTCGTGTTTTGACACTGAAAACAACCGAAAAGTGTTTGTTAGGCTTAATGGGCTCTATAGACCATTTTAGAGCGTTGGTGGTTCATTTCGTGTTTTGACGCTGAAAACAACCGAAAAGTGTTTGTTATGCTCAATGGGCTCAATAGACCATTTGGGAGCGTTGGTGGTTCATTTCGTGTTTTGACGCTGAAAACAACCGAAAAGTGTTTGTTAGGCTCAATGAGCTCTATAGACCATTTTAGAGCGTGGGTGGTTCATTTCGTGTTTTGACACTGAAAACAACCGAAAAGTGTTTGTTAGGCTTAATGGGCTCTATAGACCATTTTAGAGCGTTGGTGGTTCATTTCGTGTTTTGACACTGAAATCAACCGAAAAGTGTTTGTTAGGCTCAATGGGCTCTATAGACCATTTTAGAGCGTTGGTGGTTCATTTCGTGTTTTGACGCTGAAAACAACCGAAAAGTGTTTGTTAGGCTCAATGGGCTCAATAGACCATTTTGGAGCGTTGGTGGTTCATTTCGTGTTTTGACGCTGAAAACAACCGAAAAGTGTTTGTTAGGCTCAATGGACGCTATAGACCATTTTGGAGCGTTGTTGGTTCATTTCGTGTTTTGACACTGAAATCAACCGAAAAGTGTTTGTTAGGCTCAATGGGCTCTATAGACCATTTTAGAGCGTGGGTGGTTCATTTCGTGTTTTGACACTGAAAACAACCGAAAAGTGTTTGTTAGGCTTAATGGGCTCTATAGACCATTTTAGAGCGTTGGTGGTTCATTTCGTGTTTTGACGCTGAAAACAACCGAAAAGTGTTTGTTAGGCTCAATGGGCTCAATATACCATTTTGGAGCGTTGGTGGTTCATTTCGTGTTTTGACGCTGAAAACAACCGAAAAGTGTTTGTTAGGCTCAATGGGCTCAATAGACCATTTAGGAGCGTTGGTGGTTCATTTTTTGTTTTGACGCTGAAAACAACCGAAAAGTGTTTGTTAGGCTCAATGGGCTCAATAGACCATTTTGGAGCGTTGGTGGTTCATTTCGTGTTTTGACGCTGAAAACAACCGAAAAGTGTTTGTTAGGCTCAATGGGCTCAATAGACCATTTAGGAGCGTTGGTGGTTCATTTTTTGTTTTGACGCTGAAAACAACCGAAAAGTGTTTGTTAGGCTCAATGGGCTCAATAGACCATTTGGGAGCGTTGGTGGTTCATTTTGTGTTTTGACGGTGAAAAAAACCGAAAAGTGTTTGTTAGGCTCACTGGACGCTGTAGACCATTTTGGAGCGTTTGTTGGTTCATTTCGTGTTTTGACACTGAAATCAACCGAAAAGTGTTTGTTAGGCTCAATGGGCTCAATAGACCATTTGGGAGCGTTGGTGGTTCATTTCGTGTTTTGACGCTGAAAACAACCGAAAAGTGTTTGTTAGGCTCAATGAGCTCTATAGACCATTTTAGAGCGTGGGTGGTTCATTTCGTGTTTTGACACTGAAAACAACCGAAAAGTGTTTGTTAGGCTTAATGGGCTCTATAGACCATTTTAGAGCGTTGGTGGTTCATTTCGTGTTTTGACGCTGAAAACAACCGAAAAGTGTTTGTTAGGCTCAATGGGCTCAATAGACCATTTTGGAGCGTTGGTGGTTCATTTCGTGTTTTGACACTGAAATCAACCGAAAAGTGTTTGTTAGGCTCAATGGGCTCTATAGACCATTTTAGAGCGTTGGTGGTTCATTTCGTGTTTTGACGCTGAAAACAACCGAAAAGTGTTTGTTAGGCTCAATGGGCTCAATAGACCATTTTGGAGCGTTGGTGGTTCATTTCGTGTTTTGACGCTGAAAACAACCGAAAAGTGTTTGTTAGGCTCAATGGGCTCAATAGACCATTTTGGAGCGTTGGTGGTTCATTTTGTGTTTTGACGGTGAAAAAAACCGAGAAGTGTTTGTTAGGCTCAATGGACGCTATAGACCATTTTGGAGCGTTGTTGGTTCATTTCGTGTTTTGACACTGAAATCAACCGAAAAGTGTTTGTTAGGCTCAATGGGCTCTATAGCCCATTTTAGAGCGTGGGTGGTTCATTTCGTGTTTTGACACTGAAAACAACCGAAAAGTGTTTGTTAGGCTTAATGGGCTCTATAGACCATTTTAGAGCGTTGGTGGTTCATTTCGTGTTTTGACGCTGAAAACAACCGAAAAGTGTTTGTTAGGCTCAATGGGCTCAATAGACCATTTGGGAGCGTTGGTGGTTCATTTCGTGTTTTGACGCTGAAAACAACCGAAAAGTGTTTGTTAGGCTCAATGAGCTCTATAGACCATTTTAGAGCGTGGGTGGTTCATTTCGTGTTTTGACACTGAAAACAACCGAAAAGTGTTTGTTAGGCTTAATGGGCTCTATAGACCATTTTAGAGCGTTGGTGGTTCATTTCGTGTTTTGACACTGAAATCAACCGAAAAGTGTTTGTTAGGCTCAATGGGCTCTATAGACCATTTTAGAGCGTTGGTGGTTCATTTCGTGTTTTGACGCTGAAAACAACCGAAAAGTGTTTGTTAGGCTCAATGGGCTCAATAGACCATTTTGGAGCGTTGGTGGTTCATTTCGTGTTTTGACGCTGAAAACAACCGAAAAGTGTTTGTTAGGCTCAATGGACGCTATAGACCATTTTGGAGCGTTGTTGGTTCATTTCGTGTTTTGACACTGAAATCAACCGAAAAGTGTTTGTTAGGCTCAATGGGCTCTATAGACCATTTTAGAGCGTGGGTGGTTCATTTCGTGTTTTGACACTGAAAACAACCGAAAAGTGTTTGTTAGGCTTAATGGGCTCTATAGACCATTTTAGAGCGTTGGTGGTTCATTTCGTGTTTTGACGCTGAAAACAACCGAAAAGTGTTTGTTAGGCTCAATGGGCTCAATATACCATTTTGGAGCGTTGGTGGTTCATTTCGTGTTTTGACGCTGAAAACAACCGAAAAGTGTTTGTTAGGCTCAATGGGCTCAATAGACCATTTAGGAGCGTTGGTGGTTCATTTTTTGTTTTGACGCTGAAAACAACCGAAAAGTGTTTGTTAGGCTCAATGGGCTCAATAGACCATTTGGGAGCGTTGGTGGTTCATTTCGTGTTTTGACGCTGAAAACAACCGAAAAGTGTTTGTTAGGCTCAATGGGCTCTATAGACCATTTTAGAGCGTTGGTGGTTCATTTCGTGATTTGACGCTGAAAACAACCGAAAAGTGTTTGTTAGGCTCAATGGGCTCTATAGACCATTTTAGAGCGTTGGTAGTTCATTTCGTGTTTTGACGCTGAAAACAACCGAAAAGTGTTTGTTAGGCTCAATGGGCTCAATAGACCATTTGGGAGCGTTGGTGGTTCATTTTGTGTTTTGACGGTGAAAAAAACCGAAAAGTGTTTGTTAGGCTCAATGGACGCTATAGACCATTTTGGAGCGTTGTTGGTTCATTTCGTGTTTTGACACTGAAATCATCCGAAAAGTGTTTGTTAGGCTCAATGAGCTCTATAGACCATTTTAGAGCGTGGGTGGTTTATTTCGTGTTTTGACACTGAAAAACAACCGAAAAGTGTTTGTTAGGCTTAATGGGCTCTATAGACCATTTTAGAGCGTTGGTGGTTCATTTCGTGTTTTGACTCTGAAAACAACCGAAAAGTGTTAGTTAGGCTCAATGGGCTCAATAGACCATTTTGGAGCGTTGGTGGTTCATTTTGTGTTTTGACGGTGAAAAAAACCGAAAAGTGTTTGTTAGGCTCAATGGACGCTATAGACCATTTTGGAGCGTTGTTGGTTCATTTCGTGTTTTGACACTGAAATCAACCGAAAAGTGTTTGTTAGGCTCAATGGGCTATATAGACCATTTTAGAGCGTTGGTGGTTCATTTCGTGTTTTGACGCTAAAAACAACCGAAAAGTGTTTGTTAGGCTCAATGGGCTCAATAGACCATTTGGGAGCGTTGGTGGTTCATTTTGTGTTTTGACGGTGAAAAAAACCGAAAAGTGTTTGTTAGGCTCACTGGACGCTGTAGACCATTTTGGAGCGTTTGTTGGTTCATTTCGTGTTTTGACACTGAAATCAACCGAAAAGTGTTTGTTAGGCTCAATGGGCTCAATAGACCATTTGGGAGCGTTGGTGGTTCATTTCGTGTTTTGACGCTGAAAACAACCGAAAAGTGTTTGTTAGGCTCAATGAGCTCTATAGACCATTTTAGAGCGTGGGTGGTTCATTTCGTGTTTTGACACTGAAAACAACCGAAAAGTGTTTGTTAGGCTTAATGGGCTCTATAGACCATTTTAGAGCGTTGGTGGTTCATTTCGTGTTTTGACGCTGAAAACAACCGAAAAGTGTTTGTTAGGCTCAATGGGCTCAATAGACCATTTTGGAGCGTTGGTGGTTCATTTCGTGTTTTGACGGTGAAAAAAACCGAGAAGTGTTTGTTAGGCTCAATGGACGCTATAGACCATTTTGGAGCGTTGTTGGTTCATTTCGTGTTTTGACACTGAAATCAACAGAAAAGTGTTTGTTAGGCTCAATGGGCTCTATAGACCATTTTAGAGCGTGGGTGGTTCATTTCGTGTTTTGACACTGAAAACAACCGAAAAGTGTTTGTTAGGCTTAATGGGCTCTATAGACCATTTTAGAGCGTTGGTGGTTCATTTCGTGTTTTGACGCTGAAAACAACCGAAAAGTGTTTGTTAGGCTCAATGGGCTCAATAGACCATTTGGGAGCGTTGGTGGTTCATTTCGTGTTTTGACGCTGAAAACAACCGAAAAGTGTTTGTTAGGCTCAATGAGCTCTATAGACCATTTTAGAGCGTGGGTGGTTCATTTCGTGTTTTGACACTGAAAACAACCGAAAAGTGTTTGTTAGGCTTAATGGGCTCTATAGACCATTTTAGAGCGTTAGTGGTTCATTTCGTGTTTTGACGCTGAAAACAACCGAAAAGTGTTTGTTAGGCTCAATGGGCTCAATAGACCATTTGGGAGCGTTGGTGGTTCATTTCGTGTTTTGACACTGAAATCAACCGAAAAGTGTTTGTTAGGCTCAATGGGCTCTATAGACCATTTTAGAGCGTTGGTGGTTCATTTCGTGTTTTGACGCTGAAAACAACCGAAAAGTGTTTGTTAGGCTCAATGGACGCTATAGACCATTTTGGAGCGTTGTTGGTTCATTTCGTGTTTTGACACTGAAATCAACCGAAAAGTGTTTGTTAGGCTCAATGGGCTCTATAGACCATTTTAGAGCGTGGGTGGTTCATTTCGTGTTTTGACACTGAAAACAACCGAAAAGTGTTTGTTAGGCTTAATGGGCTCTATAGACCATTTTAGAGCGTTGGTGGTTCATTTCGTGTTTTGACGCTGAAAACAACCGAAAAGTGTTTGTTAGGCTCAATGGGCTCAATAGACCATTTTGGAGCGTTGGTGGTTCATTTCGTGTTTTGACGCTGAAAACAACCGAAAAGTGTTTGTTAGGCTCAATGGGCTCAATAGACCATTTAGGAGCGTTGGTGGTTCATTTTTTGTTTTGACGCTGAAAACAACCGAAAAGTGTTTGTTAGGCTCAATGGGCTCAATAGACCATTTGGGAGCGTTGGTGGTTCATTTTGTGTTTTGACGGTGAAAAAAACCGAAAAGTGTTTGTTAGGCTCACTGGACGCTGTAGACCATTTTGGAGCGTTTGTTGGTTCATTTCGTGTTTTGACACTGAAATCAACCGAAAAGTGTTTGTTAGGCTCAATGGGCTCAATAGACCATTTGGGAGCGTTGGTGGTTCATTTCGTGTTTTGACGCTGAAAACAACCGAAAAGTGTTTGTTAGGCTCAATGAGCTCTATAGACCATTTTAGAGCGTGGGTGGTTCATTTCGTGTTTTGACACTGAAAACAACCGAAAAGTGTTTGTTAGGCTTAATGGGCTCTATAGACCATTTTAGAGCGTTGGTGGTTCATTTCGTGTTTTGACGCTGAAAACAACCGAAAAGTGTTTGTTAGGCTCAATGGGCTCAATAGACCATTTTGGAGCGTTGGTGGTTCATTTCGTGTTTTGACACTGAAATCAACCGAAAAGTGTTTGTTAGGCTCAATGGGCTCTATAGACCATTTTAGAGCGTTGGTGGTTCATTTCGTGTTTTGACGCTGAAAACAACCGAAAAGTGTTTGTTAGGCTCAATGGGCTCAATAGACCATTTTGGAGCGTTGGTGGTTCATTTCGTGTTTTGACGCTGAAAACAACCGAAAAGTGTTTGTTAGGCTCAATGGGCTCAATAGACCATTTTGGAGCGTTGGTGGTTCATTTTGTGTTTTGACGGTGAAAAAAACCGAGAAGTGTTTGTTAGGCTCAATGGACGCTATAGACCATTTTGGAGCGTTGTTGGTTCATTTCGTGTTTTGACACTGAAATCAACCGAAAAGTGTTTGTTAGGCTCAATGGGCTCAATAGACCATTTGGGAGCGTTGGTGGTTCATTTTGTGTTTTGACGGTGAAAAAAACCGAAAAGTGTTTGTTAGGCTCACTGGACGCTGTAGACCATTTTGGAGCGTTTGTTGGTTCATTTCGTGTTTTGACACTGAAATCAACCGAAAAGTGTTTGTTAGGCTCAATGGGCTCAATAGACCATTTGGGAGCGTTGGTGGTTCATTTCGTGTTTTGACGCTGAAAACAACCGAAAAGTGTTTGTTAGGCTCAATGAGCTCTATAGACCATTTTAGAGCGTGGGTGGTTCATTTCGTGTTTTGACACTGAAAACAACCGAAAAGTGTTTGTTAGGCTTAATGGGCTCTATAGACCATTTTAGAGCGTTGGTGGTTCATTTCGTGTTTTGACGCTGAAAACAACCGAAAAGTGTTTGTTAGGCTCAATGGGCTCAATAGACCATTTTGGAGCGTTGGTGGTTCATTTCGTGTTTTGACGGTGAAAAAAACCGAGAAGTGTTTGTTAGGCTCAATGGACGCTATAGACCATTTTGGAGCGTTGTTGGTTCATTTCGTGTTTTGACACTGAAATCAACAGAAAAGTGTTTGTTAGGCTCAATGGGCTCTATAGACCATTTTAGAGCGTGGGTGGTTCATTTCGTGTTTTGACACTGAAAACAACCGAAAAGTGTTTGTTAGGCTTAATGGGCTCTATAGACCATTTTAGAGCGTTGGTGGTTCATTTCGTGTTTTGACGCTGAAAAACAACCGAAAAGTGTTTGTTAGGCTTAATGGGCTCTATAGACCATTTTAGAGCGTTGGTGGTTCATTTCGTGTTTTGACTCTGAAAACAACCGAAAAGTGTTAGTTAGGCTCAATGGGCTCAATAGACCATTTTGGAGCGTTGGTGGTTCATTTTGTGTTTTGACGGTGAAAAAAACCGAAAAGTGTTTGTTAGGCTCAATGGACGCTATAGACCATTTTGGAGCGTTGTTGGTTCATTTCGTGTTTTGACACTGAAATCAACCGAAAAGTGTTTGTTAGGCTCAATGGGCTATATAGACCATTTTAGAGCGTTGGTGGTTCATTTCGTGTTTTGACGCTAAAAACAACCGAAAAGTGTTTGTTAGGCTCAATGGGCTCAATAGACCATTTGGGAGCGTTGGTGGTTCATTTTGTGTTTTGACGGTGAAAAAAACCGAAAAGTGTTTGTTAGGCTCACTGGACGCTGTAGACCATTTTGGAGCGTTTGTTGGTTCATTTCGTGTTTTGACACTGAAATCAACCGAAAAGTGTTTGTTAGGCTCAATGGGCTCAATAGACCATTTGGGAGCGTTGGTGGTTCATTTCGTGTTTTGACGCTGAAAACAACCGAAAAGTGTTTGTTAGGCTCAATGAGCTCTATAGACCATTTTAGAGCGTGGGTGGTTCATTTCGTGTTTTGACACTGAAAACAACCGAAAAGTGTTTGTTAGGCTTAATGGGCTCTATAGACCATTTTAGAGCGTTGGTGGTTCATTTCGTGTTTTGACGCTGAAAACAACCGAAAAGTGTTTGTTAGGCTCAATGGGCTCAATAGACCATTTTGGAGCGTTGGTGGTTCATTTCGTGTTTTGACGGTGAAAAAAACCGAGAAGTGTTTGTTAGGCTCAATGGACGCTATAGACCATTTTGGAGCGTTGTTGGTTCATTTCGTGTTTTGACACTGAAATCAACAGAAAAGTGTTTGTTAGGCTCAATGGGCTCTATAGACCATTTTAGAGCGTGGGTGGTTCATTTCGTGTTTTGACACTGAAAACAACCGAAAAGTGTTTGTTAGGCTTAATGGGCTCTATAGACCATTTTAGAGCGTTGGTGGTTCATTTCGTGTTTTGACGCTGAAAACAACCGAAAAGTGTTTGTTAGGCTCAATGGGCTCAATAGACCATTTGGGAGCGTTGGTGGTTCATTTCGTGTTTTGACGCTGAAAACAACCGAAAAGTGTTTGTTAGGCTCAATGAGCTCTATAGACCATTTTAGAGCGTGGGTGGTTCATTTCGTGTTTTGACACTGAAAACAACCGAAAAGTGTTTGTTAGGCTTAATGGGCTCTATAGACCATTTTAGAGCGTTGGTGGTTCATTTCGTGTTTTGACGCTGAAAACAACCGAAAAGTGTTTGTTAGGCTCAATGGGCTCAATAGACCATTTGGGAGCGTTGGTGGTTCATTTCGTGTTTTGACACTGAAATCAACCGAAAAGTGTTTGTTAGGCTCAATGGGCTCTATAGACCATTTTAGAGCGTTGGTGGTTCATTTCGTGTTTTGACGCTGAAAACAACCGAAAAGTGTTTGTTAGGCTCAATGGACGCTATAGACCATTTTGGAGCGTTGTTGGTTCATTTCGTGTTTTGACACTGAAATCAACCGAAAAGTGTTTGTTAGGCTCAATGGGCTCTATAGACCATTTTAGAGCGTGGGTGGTTCATTTCGTGTTTTGACACTGAAAACAACCGAAAAGTGTTTGTTAGGCTTAATGGGCTCTATAGACCATTTTAGAGCGTTGGTGGTTCATTTCGTGTTTTGACGCTGAAAACAACCGAAAAGTGTTTGTTAGGCTCAATGGGCTCAATATACCATTTTGGAGCGTTGGTGGTTCATTTCGTGTTTTGACGCTGAAAACAACCGAAAAGTGTTTGTTAGGCTCAATGGGCTCAATAGACCATTTAGGAGCGTTGGTGGTTCATTTTTTGTTTTGACGCTGAAAACAACCGAAAAGTGTTTGTTAGGCTCAATGGGCTCAATAGACCATTTGGGAGCGTTGGTGGTTCATTTTGTGTTTTGACGGTGAAAAAAACCGAAAAGTGTTTGTTAGGCTCACTGGACGCTGTAGACCATTTTGGAGCGTTTGTTGGTTCAATTCGTGTTTTGACACTGAAATCAACCGAAAAGTGTTTGTTAGGCTCAATGGGCTCAATAGACCATTTGGGAGCGTTGGTGGTTCATTTCGTGTTTTGACGCTGAAAACAACCGAAAAGTGTTTGTTAGGCTCAATGAGCTCTATAGACCATTTTAGAGCGTGGGTGGTTCATTTCGTGTTTTGACACTGAAAACAACCGAAAAGTGTTTGTTAGGCTTAATGGGCTCTATAGACCATTTTAGAGCGTTGGTGGTTCATTTCGTGTTTTGACGCTGAAAACAACCGAAAAGTGTTTGTTAGGCTCAATGGGCTCAATAGACCATTTTGGAGCGTTGGTGGTTCATTTCGTGTTTTGACACTGAAATCAACCGAAAAGTGTTTGTTAGGCTCAATGGGCTCTATAGACCATTTTAGAGCGTTGGTGGTTCATTTCGTGTTTTGACGCTGAAAACAACCGAAAAGTGTTTGTTAGGCTCAATGGGCTCAATAGACCATTTTGGAGCGTTGGTGGTTCATTTCGTGTTTTGACGCTGAAAACAACCGAAAAGTGTTTGTTAGGCTCAATGGGCTCAATAGACCATTTTGGAGCGTTGGTGGTTCATTTTGTGTTTTGACGGTGAAAAAAACCGAAAAGTGTTTGTTAGGCTCAATGGACGCTATAGACCATTTTGGAGCGTTGTTGGTTCATTTCGTGTTTTGACACTGAAATCAACCGAAAAGTGTTTGTTAGGCTTAATGGGCTCTATAGACCATTTTAGAGCGTTGGTGGTTCATTTCGTGTTTTGACGCTGAAAACAACCGAAAAGTGTTTGTTAGGCTCAATGGGCTCAATAGACCATTTGGGAGCGTTGGTGGTTCATTTCGTGTTTTGACGCTGAAAACAACCGAAAAGTGTTTGTTAGGCTCAATGAGCTCTATAGACCATTTTAGAGCGTGGGTGGTTCATTTCGTGTTTTGACACTGAAAACAACCGAAAAGTGTTTGTTAGGCTTAATGGGCTCTATAGACCATTTTAGAGCGTTGGTGGTTCATTTCGTGTTTTGACACTGAAATCAACCGAAAAGTGTTTGTTAGGCTCAATGGGCTCTATAGACCATTTTAGAGCGTTGGTGGTTCATTTCGTGTTTTGACGCTGAAAACAACCGAAAAGTGTTTGTTAGGCTCAATGGGCTCAATAGACCATTTTGGAGCGTTGGTGGTTCATTTCGTGTTTTGACGCTGAAAACAACCGAAAAGTGTTTGTTAGGCTCAATGGACGCTATAGACCATTTTGGAGCGTTGTTGGTTCATTTCGTGTTTTGACACTGAAATCAACCGAAAAGTGTTTGTTAGGCTCAATGGGCTCTATAGACCATTTTAGAGCGTGGGTGGTTCATTTCGTGTTTTGACACTGAAAACAACCGAAAAGTGTTTGTTAGGCTTAATGGGCTCTATAGACCATTTTAGAGCGTTGGTGGTTCATTTCGTGTTTTGACGCTGAAAACAACCGAAAAGTGTTTGTTAGGCTCAATGGGCTCAATATACCATTTTGGAGCGTTGGTGGTTCATTTCGTGTTTTGACGCTGAAAACAACCGAAAAGTGTTTGTTAGGCTCAATGGGCTCAATAGACCATTTAGGAGCGTTGGTGGTTCATTTTTTGTTTTGACGCTGAAAACAACCGAAAAGTGTTTGTTAGGCTCAATGGGCTCAATAGACCATTTGGGAGCGTTGGTGGTTCATTTCGTGTTTTGACGCTGAAAACAACCGAAAAGTGTTTGTTAGGCTCAATGGGCTCTATAGACCATTTTAGAGCGTTGGTGGTTCATTTCGTGATTTGACGCTGAAAACAACCGAAAAGTGTTTGTTAGGCTCAATGGGCTCTATAGACCATTTTAGAGCGTTGGTAGTTCATTTCGTGTTTTGACGCTGAAAACAACCGAAAAGTGTTTGTTAGGCTCAATGGGCTCAATAGACCATTTGGGAGCGTTGGTGGTTCATTTTGTGTTTTGACGGTGAAAAAAACCGAAAAGTGTTTGTTAGGCTCAATGGACGCTATAGACCATTTTGGAGCGTTGTTGGTTCATTTCGTGTTTTGACACTGAAATCATCCGAAAAGTGTTTGTTAGGCTCAATGAGCTCTATAGACCATTTTAGAGCGTGGGTGGTTTATTTCGTGTTTTGACACTGAAAAACAACCGAAAAGTGTTTGTTAGGCTTAATGGGCTCTATAGACCATTTTAGAGCGTTGGTGGTTCATTTCGTGTTTTGACTCTGAAAACAACCGAAAAGTGTTTGTTAGGCTCAATGGGCTCAATAGACCATTTTGGAGCGTTGGTGGTTCATTTTGTGTTTTGACGGTGAAAAAAACCGAAAAGTGTTTGTTAGGCTCAATGGACGCTATAGACCATTTTGGAGCGTTGTTGGTTCATTTCGTGTTTTGACACTGAAATCAACCGAAAAGTGTTTGTTAGGCTCAATGGGCTCTACAGGGTGTCTCTAAAAAAAGTATACCCATTTTAAAATTGGTATTATTGCAAAAGTACTGAATATTTCAGAAAAAGACAAATGTCTGTGGAAAGGGCATAATGTACTTTGTCCAATAGTATAAGGTATATTATGTCATTGCCATGGATGACTGAACAAACAAGACATTTATGAAAGGTACTGAAATCAGCACTGTGGCAAGTTGGTTTTACTTGAGTGACGAAGCTCCGGCAGGTGTTTTTAAGGACAAATTATTTTGCTGTTTGAGGTTGAACAAATTGGAAAAATTATGACAGGGTCCCTTTCCTGACAAATGCAAGGTGATGGTCACCATTCCTGTTAATGCATAGCTGGCATCTTGGTCTCATGCCTGACTTATCGTCCCAACTTGCCACAGTGCTGATTTCAGTACCTTTCACAAATGTCTTGTTTGTTCAGTCATCCATGGCAATGACATAATGAACCTCATACCATTGGACAGAGGGCATTCTACCCTTTCCACAGACATTTGCCTTTTTCTGAAATGTTCAGTAATTTTGCAATAATATGAATTTGAAAATGGGTATACTTTTTTTAGAGACACCCTGTATAGACCATTTTAGAGCGTTGGTGGTTCATTTCGTGTTTTGACGCTAAAAACAACCGAAAAGTGTTTGTTAGGCTCAATGGGCTCAATAGACCATTTGGGAGCGTTGGTGGTTCATTTTGTGTTTTGACGGTGAAAAAAACCGAAAAGTGTTTGTTAGGCTCACTGGACGCTGTAGACCATTTTGGAGCGTTTGTTGGTTCATTTCGTGTTTTGACACTGAAATCAACCGAAAAGTGTTTGTTAGGCTCAATGGGCTCAATAGACCATTTGGGAGCGTTGGTGGTTCATTTCGTGTTTTGACGCTGAAAACAACCGAAAAGTGTTTGTTATGCTCAATGAGCTCTATAGACCATTTTAGAGCGTGGGTGGTTCATTTCGTGTTTTGACACTGAAAACAACCGAAAAGTGTTTGTTAGGCTTAATGGGCTCTATAGACCATTTTAGAGCGTTGGTGGTTCATTTCGTGTTTTGACGCTGAAAACAACCGAAAAGTGTTTGTTAGGCTCAATGGGCTCAATAGACCATTTTGGAGCGTTGGTGGTTCATTTCGTGTTTTGACACTGAAATCAACCGAAAAGTGTTTGTTAGGCTCAATGGGCTCTATAGACCATTTTAGAGCGTTGGTGGTTCATTTCGTGTTTTGACGCTGAAAACAACCGAAAAGTGTTTGTTAGGCTCAATGGGCTCAATAGACCATTTTGGAGCGTTGGTGGTTCATTTCGTGTTTTGACGCTGAAAACAACCGAAAAGTGTTTGTTAGGCTCAATGGGCTCAATAGACCATTTTGGAGCGTTGGTGGTTCATTTTGTGTTTTGACGGTGAAAAAAACCGAGAAGTGTTTGTTAGGCTCAATGGACGCTATAGACCATTTTGGAGCGTTGTTGGTTCATTTCGTGTTTTGACACTGAAATCAACCGAAAAGTGTTTGTTAGGCTCAATGGGCTCTATAGACCATTTTAGAGCGTGGGTGGTTCATTTCGTGTTTTGACACTGAAAACAACCGAAAAGTGTTTGTTAGGCTTAATGGGCTCTATAGACCATTTTAGAGCGTTGGTGGTTCATTTCGTGTTTTGACGCTGAAAACAACCGAAAAGTGTTTGTTAGGCTCAATGGGCTCAATAGACCATTTGGGAGCGTTGGTGGTTCATTTCGTGTTTTGACGCTGAAAACAACCGAAAAGTGTTTGTTAGGCTCAATGAGCTCTATAGACCATTTTAGAGCGTGGGTGGTTCATTTCGTGTTTTGACACTGAAAACAACCGAAAAGTGTTTGTTAGGCTTAATGGGCTCTATAGACCATTTTAGAGCGTTGGTGGTTCATTTCGTGTTTTGACACTGAAATCAACCGAAAAGTGTTTGTTAGGCTCAATGGGCTCTATAGACCATTTTAGAGCGTTGGTGGTTCATTTCGTGTTTTGACGCTGAAAACAACCGAAAAGTGTTTGTTAGGCTCAATGGGCTCAATAGACCATTTTGGAGCGTTGGTGGTTCATTTCGTGTTTTGACGCTGAAAACAACCGAAAAGTGTTTGTTAGGCTCAATGGACGCTATAGACCATTTTGGAGCGTTGTTGGTTCATTTCGTGTTTTGACACTGAAATCAACCGAAAAGTGTTTGTTAGGCTCAATGGGCTCTATAGACCATTTTAGAGCGTGGGTGGTTCATTTCGTGTTTTGACACTGAAAACAACCGAAAAGTGTTTGTTAGGCTTAATGGGCTCTATAGACCATTTTAGAGCGTTGGTGGTTCATTTCGTGTTTTGACGCTGAAAACAACCGAAAAGTGTTTGTTAGGCTCAATGGGCTCAATAGACCATTTAGGAGCGTTGGTGGTTCATTTTTTGTTTTGACGCTGAAAACAACCGAAAAGTGTTTGTTAGGCTCAATGGGCTCAATAGACCATTTGGGAGCGTTGGTGGTTCATTTCGTGTTTTGACGCTGAAAACAACCGAAAAGTGTTTGTTAGGCTCAATGGGCTCTATAGACCATTTTAGAGCGTTGGTGGTTCATTTCGTGATTTGACGCTGAAAACAACCGAAAAGTGTTTGTTAGGCTCAATGGGCTCTATAGACCATTTTAGAGCGTTGGTAGTTCATTTCGTGTTTTGACGCTGAAAACAACCGAAAAGTGTTTGTTAGGCTCAATGGGCTCAATAGACCATTTGGGAGCGTTGGTGGTTCATTTTGTGTTTTGACGGTGAAAAAAACCGAAAAGTGTTTGTTAGGCTCAATGGACGCTATAGACCATTTTGGAGCGTTGTTGGTTCATTTCGTGTTTTGACACTGAAATCATCCGAAAAGTGTTTGTTAGGCTCAATGAGCTCTATAGACCATTTTAGAGCGTGGGTGGTTTATTTCGTGTTTTGACACTGAAAAACAACCGAAAAGTGTTTGTTAGGCTTAATGGGCTCTATAGACCATTTTAGAGCGTTGGTGGTTCATTTCGTGTTTTGACTCTGAAAACAACCGAAAAGTGTTTGTTAGGCTCAATGGGCTCAATAGACCATTTTGGAGCGTTGGTGGTTCATTTTGTGTTTTGACGGTGAAAAAAACCGAAAAGTGTTTGTTAGGCTCAATGGACGCTATAGACCATTTTGGAGCGTTGTTGGTTCATTTCGTGTTTTGACACTGAAATCAACCGAAAAGTGTTTGTTAGGCTCAATGGGCTCTATAGACCATTTTAGAGCGTTGGTGGTTCATTTCGTGTTTTGACACTGAAATCAACCGAAAAGTGTTTGTTAGGCTCAATGGGCTCTATAGACCATTTTAGAGCGTGGGTGGTTCATTTCGTGTTTTGACACTGAAAACAACCGAAAAGTGTTTGTTAGGCTTAATGGGCTCTATAGACCATTTTAGAGCGTTGGTGGTTCATTTCGTGTTTTGACGCTGAAAACAACCGAAAAGTGTTTGTTAGGCTCAATGGGCTCAATATACCATTTTGGAGCGTTGGTGGTTCATTTCGTGTTTTGACGCTGAAAACAACCGAAAAGTGTTTGTTAGGCTCAATGGGCTCAATAGACCATTTAGGAGCGTTGGTGGTTCATTTTTTGTTTTGACGCTGAAAACAACCGAAAAGTGTTTGTTAGGCTCAATGGGCTTAATAGACCATTTGGGAGCGTTGGTGGTTCATTTTTTGTTTTGAAGCTGAAAACAACCGAAAAGTGTTTGTTAGGCTCAATGGGCTCTATAGACCATTTTAGAGCGTTGGTGGTTCATTTCGTGATTTGACGCTGAAAACAACCGAAAAGTGTTTGTTAGGCTCAATGGGCTCTATAGACCATTTTAGAGCGTTGGTAGTTCATTTCGTGTTTTGACGCTGAAAACAACCGAAAAGTGTTTGTTAGGCTCAATGGGCTCAATAGACCATTTGGGAGCGTTGGTGGTTCATTTTGTGTTTTGACGGTGAAAAAAACCGAAAAGTGTTTGTTAGGCTCAATGGACGCTATAGACCATTTTGGAGCGTTGTTGGTTCATTTCGTGTTTTGACACTGAAATCATCCGAAAAGTGTTTGTTAGGCTCAATGAGCTCTATAGACCATTTTAGAGCGTGGGTGGTTTATTTCGTGTTTTGACACTGAAAAACAACCGAAAAGTGTTTGTTAGGCTTAATGGGCTCTATAGACCATTTTAGAGCGTTGGTGGTTCATTTCGTGTTTTGACGCTGAAAACAACCGAAAAGTGTTTGTTAGGCTCAATGGGCTCAATAGACCATTTTGGAGCGTTGGTGGTTCATTTTGTGTTTTGACGGTGAAAAAAACCGAAAAGTGTTTGTTAGGCTCAATGGGCTCTATAGACCATTTTAGAGCGTTGGTGGTTCATTTCGTGTTTTGACGCTGAAAACAACCGAAAAGTGTTTGTTAGGCTCAATGGGCTCTATAGACCATTTTAGAGCGTTGGTGGTTCATTTCGTGTTTTGACGCTGAAAACAACCGAAAAGTGTTTGTTAGGCTCAATGGGCTCAATAGACCATTTTGGAGCGTTGGTGGTTCATTTCGTGTTTTGACGCTGAAAACAACCGAAAAGTGTTTGTTAGGCTCAATGGGCTCAATAGACCATTTGGGAGCGTTGGTGGTTCATTTTGTGTTTTGACGGTGAAAAAAACCGAGAAGTGTTTGTTAGGCTCAATGGACGCTATAGACCATTTTGGAGCGTTGTTGGTTCATTTCGTGTTTTGACGCTGAAAACAACCGAAAAGTGTTTGTTAGGCTCAATGGGCTCAATAGACCATTTTGGAGCGTTGGTGGTTCATTTTGTGATTTTGTGTTTTGACGGTGAAAAAAACCGAAAAGTGTTTGTTAGGCTCAATGGACGCTATAGACCATTTTGGAGCGTTGTTGGTTCATTTCGTGTTTTGACACTGAAATCAACCGAAAAGTGTTTGTTAGGCTCAATGGGCTCTATAGACCATTTTAGAGCGTTGGTGGTTCATTTCGTGTTTTGACGCTGAAAACAACCGAAAAGTGTTTGTTAGGCTCAATGGGCTCTATAGACCATTTTAGAGCGTTGGTGGTTCATTTCGTGTTTTGACGCTGAAAACAACCGAAAAGTGTTTGTTAGGCTCAATGGGCACAATAGACCATTTTGGAGCGTTGGTGGTTCATTTCGTGTTTTGACGCTGAAAACAACCGAAAAGTGTTTGTTAGGCTCAATGGGCTCAATAGACCATTTGGGAGCGTTGGTGGTTCATTTTGTGTTTTGACGGTGAAAAAAACCGAGAAGTGTTTGTTAGGCTCAATGGACGCTATAGACCATTTTGGAGCGTTGTTGGTTCATTTCGTGTTTTGACACTGAAATCAACCGAAAAGTGTTTGTTAGGCTCAATGGGCTCAATAGACCATTTGGGAGCGTTGGTGGTTCATTTTGTGTTTTGACGGTGAAAAAAACCGAAAAGTGTTTGTTAGGCTCACTGGACGCTGTAGACCATTTTGGAGCGTTTGTTGGTTCATTTCGTGTTTTGACACTGAAATCAACCGAAAAGTGTTTGTTAGGCTCAATGGGCTCAATAGACCATTTGGGAGCGTTGGTGGTTCATTTCGTGTTTTGACGCTGAAAACAACCGAAAAGTGTTTGTTAGGCTCAATGAGCTCTATAGACCATTTTAGAGCGTGGGTGGTTCATTTCGTGTTTTGACACTGAAAACAACCGAAAAGTGTTTGTTAGGCTTAATGGGCTCTATAGACCATTTTAGAGCGTTGGTGGTTCATTTCGTGTTTTGACGCTGAAAACAACCGAAAAGTGTTTGTTAGGCTCAATGGGCTCAATAGACCATTTTGGAGCGTTGGTGGTTCATTTCGTGTTTTGACGGTGAAAAAAACCGAGAAGTGTTTGTTAGGCTCAATGGACGCTATAGACCATTTTGGAGCGTTGTTGGTTCATTTCGTGTTTTGACACTGAAATCAACAGAAAAGTGTTTGTTAGGCTCAATGGGCTCTATAGACCATTTTAGAGCGTGGGTGGTTCATTTCGTGTTTTGACACTGAAAACAACCGAAAAGTGTTTGTTAGGCTTAATGGGCTCTATAGACCATTTTAGAGCGTTGGTGGTTCATTTCGTGTTTTGACGCTGAAAACAACCGAAAAGTGTTTGTTAGGCTCAATGGGCTCAATAGACCATTTGGGAGCGTTGGTGGTTCATTTCGTGTTTTGACGCTGAAAACAACCGAAAAGTGTTTGTTAGGCTCAATGAGCTCTATAGACCATTTTAGAGCGTGGGTGGTTCATTTCGTGTTTTGACACTGAAAACAACCGAAAAGTGTTTGTTAGGCTTAATGGGCTCTATAGACCATTTTAGAGCGTTGGTGGTTCATTTCGTGTTTTGACGCTGAAAACAACCGAAAAGTGTTTGTTAGGCTCAATGGGCTCAATAGACCATTTGGGAGCGTTGGTGGTTCATTTCGTGTTTTGACACTGAAATCAACCGAAAAGTGTTTGTTAGGCTCAATGGGCTCTATAGACCATTTTAGAGCGTTGGTGGTTCATTTCGTGTTTTGACGCTGAAAACAACCGAAAAGTGTTTGTTAGGCTCAATGGACGCTATAGACCATTTTGGAGCGTTGTTGGTTCATTTCGTGTTTTGACACTGAAATCAACCGAAAAGTGTTTGTTAGGCTCAATGGGCTCTATAGACCATTTTAGAGCGTGGGTGGTTCATTTCGTGTTTTGACACTGAAAACAACCGAAAAGTGTTTGTTAGGCTTAATGGGCTCTATAGACCATTTTAGAGCGTTGGTGGTTCATTTCGTGTTTTGACGCTGAAAACAACCGAAAAGTGTTTGTTAGGCTCAATGGGCTCAATAGACCATTTTGGTGCGTTGGTGGTTCATTTCGTGTTTTGACGCTGAAAACAACCGAAAAGTGTTTGTTAGGCTCAATGGGCTCAATAGACCATTTAGGAGCGTTGGTGGTTCATTTTTTGTTTTGACGCTGAAAACAACCGAAAAGTGTTTGTTAGGCTCAATGGGCTCAATAGACCATTTGGGAGCGTTGGTGGTTCATTTTGTGTTTTGACGGTGAAAAAAACCGAAAAGTGTTTGTTAGGCTCACTGGACGCTGTAGACCATTTTGGAGCGTTTGTTGGTTCATTTCGTGTTTTGACACTGAAATCAACCGAAAAGTGTTTGTTAGGCTCAATGGGCTCAATAGACCATTTGGGAGCGTTGGTGGTTCATTTCGTGTTTTGACGCTGAAAACAACCGAAAAGTGTTTGTTAGGCTCAATGAGCTCTATAGACCATTTTAGAGCGTGGGTGGTTCATTTCGTGTTTTGACACTGAAAACAACCGAAAAGTGTTTGTTAGGCTTAATGGGCTCTATAGACCATTTTAGAGCGTTGGTGGTTCATTTCGTGTTTTGACGCTGAAAACAACCGAAAAGTGTTTGTTAGGCTCAATGGGCTCAATAGACCATTTTGGAGCGTTGGTGGTTCATTTCGTGTTTTGACACTGAAATCAACCGAAAAGTGTTTGTTAGGCTCAATGGGCTCTATAGACCATTTTAGAGCGTTGGTGGTTCATTTCGTGTTTTGACGCTGAAAACAACCGAAAAGTGTTTGTTAGGCTCAATGGGCTCAATAGACCATTTTGGAGCGTTGGTGGTTCATTTCGTGTTTTGACGCTGAAAACAACCGAAAAGTGTTTGTTAGGCTCAATGGGCTCAATAGACCATTTTGGAGCGTTGGTGGTTCATTTTGTGTTTTGACGGTGAAAAAAACCGAGAAGTGTTTGTTAGGCTCAATGGACGCTATAGACCATTTTGGAGCGTTGTTGGTTCATTTCGTGTTTTGACACTGAAATCAACCGAAAAGTGTTTGTTAGGCTCAATGGGCTCTATAGACCATTTTAGAGCGTGGGTGGTTCATTTCGTGTTTTGACACTGAAAACAACCGAAAAGTGTTTGTTAGGCTTAATGGGCTCTATAGACCATTTTAGAGCGTTGGTGGTTCATTTCGTGTTTTGACGCTGAAAACAACCGAAAAGTGTTTGTTAGGCTCAATGGGCTCAATAGACCATTTGGGAGCGTTGGTGGTTCATTTCGTGTTTTGACGCTGAAAACAACCGAAAAGTGTTTGTTAGGCTCAATGAGCTCTATAGACCATTTTAGAGCGTGGGTGGTTCATTTCGTGTTTTGACACTGAAAACAACCGAAAAGTGTTTGTTAGGCTTAATGGGCTCTATAGACCATTTTAGAGCGTTGGTGGTTCATTTCGTGTTTTGACACTGAAATCAACCGAAAAGTGTTTGTTAGGCTCAATGGGCTCTATAGACCATTTTAGAGCGTTGGTGGTTCATTTCGTGTTTTGACGCTGAAAACAACCGAAAAGTGTTTGTTAGGCTCAATGGGCTCAATAGACCATTTTGGAGCGTTGGTGGTTCATTTCGTGTTTTGACGCTGAAAACAACCGAAAAGTGTTTGTTAGGCTCAATGGACGCTATAGACCATTTTGGAGCGTTGTTGGTTCATTTCGTGTTTTGACACTGAAATCAACCGAAAAGTGTTTGTTAGGCTCAATGGGCTCTATAGACCATTTTAGAGCGTGGGTGGTTCATTTCGTGTTTTGACACTGAAAACAACCGAAAAGTGTTTGTTAGGCTTAATGGGCTCTATAGACCATTTTAGAGCGTTGGTGGTTCATTTCGTGTTTTGACGCTGAAAACAACCGAAAAGTGTTTGTTAGGCTCAATGGGCTCAATATACCATTTTGGAGCGTTGGTGGTTCATTTCGTGTTTTGACGCTGAAAACAACCGAAAAGTGTTTGTTAGGCTCAATGGGCTCAATAGACCATTTAGGAGCGTTGGTGGTTCATTTTTTGTTTTGACGCTGAAAACAACCGAAAAGTGTTTGTTAGGCTCAATGGGCTCAATAGACCATTTGGGAGCGTTGGTGGTTCATTTCGTGTTTTGACGCTGAAAACAACCGAAAAGTGTTTGTTAGGCTCAATGGGCTCTATAGACCATTTTAGAGCGTTGGTGGTTCATTTCGTGATTTGACGCTGAAAACAACCGAAAAGTGTTTGTTAGGCTCAATGGGCTCTATAGACCATTTTAGAGCGTTGGTAGTTCATTTCGTGTTTTGACGCTGAAAACAACCGAAAAGTGTTTGTTAGGCTCAATGGGCTCAATAGACCATTTGGGAGCGTTGGTGGTTCATTTTGTGTTTTGACGGTGAAAAAAACCGAAAAGTGTTTGTTAGGCTCAATGGACGCTATAGACCATTTTGGAGCGTTGTTGGTTCATTTCGTGTTTTGACACTGAAATCATCCGAAAAGTGTTTGTTAGGCTCAATGAGCTCTATAGACCATTTTAGAGCGTGGGTGGTTTATTTCGTGTTTTGACACTGAAAAACAACCGAAAAGTGTTTGTTAGGCTTAATGGGCTCTATAGACCATTTTAGAGCGTTGGTGGTTCATTTCGTGTTTTGACTCTGAAAACAACCGAAAAGTGTTTGTTAGGCTCAATGGGCTCAATAGACCATTTTGGAGCGTTGGTGGTTCATTTTGTGTTTTGACGGTGAAAAAAACCGAAAAGTGTTTGTTAGGCTCAATGGACGCTATAGACCATTTTGGAGCGTTGTTGGTTCATTTCGTGTTTTGACACTGAAATCAACCGAAAAGTGTTTGTTAGGCTCAATGGGCTCTACAGGGTGTCTCTAAAAAAAGTATACCCATTTTAAAATTGGTATTATTGCAAAAGTACTGAATATTTCAGAAAAAGACAAATGTCTGTGGAAAGGGCATAATGTACTTTGTCCAATAGTATAAGGTATATTATGTCATTGCCATGGATGACTGAACAAACAAGACATTTATGAAAGGTACTGAAATCAGCACTGTGGCAAGTTGGTTTTACTTGAGTGACGAAGCTCCGGCAGGTGTTTTTAAGGACAAATTATTTTGCTGTTTGAGGTTGAACAAATTGGAAAAATTATGACAGGGTCCCTTTCCTGACAAATGCAAGGTGATGGTCACCATTCCTGTTAATGCATAGCTGGCATCTTGGTCTCATGCCTGACTTATCGTCCCAACTTGCCACAGTGCTGATTTCAGTACCTTTCACAAATGTCTTGTTTGTTCAGTCATCCATGGCAATGACATAATGAACCTCATACCATTGGACAGAGGGCATTCTACCCTTTCCACAGACATTTGCCTTTTTCTGAAATGTTCAGTAATTTTGCAATAATATGAATTTGAAAATGGGTATACTTTTTTTAGAGACACCCTGTATAGACCATTTTAGAGCGTTGGTGGTTCATTTCGTGTTTTGACGCTAAAAACAACCGAAAAGTGTTTGTTAGGCTCAATGGGCTCAATAGACCATTTGGGAGCGTTGGTGGTTCATTTTGTGTTTTGACGGTGAAAAAAACCGAAAAGTGTTTGTTAGGCTCACTGGACGCTGTAGACCATTTTGGAGCGTTTGTTGGTTCATTTCGTGTTTTGACACTGAAATCAACCGAAAAGTGTTTGTTAGGCTCAATGGGCTCAATAGACCATTTGGGAGCGTTGGTGGTTCATTTCGTGTTTTGACGCTGAAAACAACCGAAAAGTGTTTGTTAGGCTCAATGAGCTCTATAGACCATTTTAGAGCGTGGGTGGTTCATTTCGTGTTTTGACACTGAAAACAACCGAAAAGTGTTTGTTAGGCTTAATGGGCTCTATAGACCATTTTAGAGCGTTGGTGGTTCATTTCGTGTTTTGACGCTGAAAACAACCGAAAAGTGTTTGTTAGGCTCAATGGGCTCAATAGACCATTTTGGAGCGTTGGTGGTTCATTTCGTGTTTTGACACTGAAATCAACCGAAAAGTGTTTGTTAGGCTCAATGGGCTCTATAGACCATTTTAGAGCGTTGGTGGTTCATTTCGTGTTTTGACGCTGAAAACAACCGAAAAGTGTTTGTTAGGCTCAATGGGCTCAATAGACCATTTTGGAGCGTTGGTGGTTCATTTCGTGTTTTGACGCTGAAAACAACCGAAAAGTGTTTGTTAGGCTCAATGGGCTCAATAGACCATTTTGGAGCGTTGGTGGTTCATTTTGTGTTTTGACGGTGAAAAAAACCGAGAAGTGTTTGTTAGGCTCAATGGACGCTATAGACCATTTTGGAGCGTTGTTGGTTCATTTCGTGTTTTGACACTGAAATCAACCGAAAAGTGTTTGTTAGGCTCAATGGGCTCTATAGACCATTTTAGAGCGTGGGTGGTTCATTTCGTGTTTTGACACTGAAAACAACCGAAAAGTGTTTGTTAGGCTTAATGGGCTCTATAGACCATTTTAGAGCGTTGGTGGTTCATTTCGTGTTTTGACGCTGAAAACAACCGAAAAGTGTTTGTTAGGCTCAATGGGCTCAATAGACCATTTGGGAGCGTTGGTGGTTCATTTCGTGTTTTGACGCTGAAAACAACCGAAAAGTGTTTGTTAGGCTCAATGAGCTCTATAGACCATTTTAGAGCGTGGGTGGTTCATTTCGTGTTTTGACACTGAAAACAACCGAAAAGTGTTTGTTAGGCTTAATGGGCTCTATAGACCATTTTAGAGCGTTGGTGGTTCATTTCGTGTTTTGACACTGAAATCAACCGAAAAGTGTTTGTTAGGCTCAATGGGCTCTATAGACCATTTTAGAGCGTTGGTGGTTCATTTCGTGTTTTGACGCTGAAAACAACCGAAAAGTGTTTGTTAGGCTCAATGGGCTCAATAGACCATTTTGGAGCGTTGGTGGTTCATTTCGTGTTTTGACGCTGAAAACAACCGAAAAGTGTTTGTTAGGCTCAATGGACGCTATAGACCATTTTGGAGCGTTGTTGGTTCATTTCGTGTTTTGACACTGAAATCAACCGAAAAGTGTTTGTTAGGCTCAATGGGCTCTATAGACCATTTTAGAGCGTGGGTGGTTCATTTCGTGTTTTGACACTGAAAACAACCGAAAAGTGTTTGTTAGGCTTAATGGGCTCTATAGACCATTTTAGAGCGTTGGTGGTTCATTTCGTGTTTTGACGCTGAAAACAACCGAAAAGTGTTTGTTAGGCTCAATGGGCTCAATATACCATTTTGGAGCGTTGGTGGTTCATTTCGTGTTTTGACGCTGAAAACAACCGAAAAGTGTTTGTTAGGCTCAATGGGCTCAATAGACCATTTAGGAGCGTTGGTGGTTCATTTTTTGTTTTGACGCTGAAAACAACCGAAAAGTGTTTGTTAGGCTCAATGGGCTCAATAGACCATTTGGGAGCGTTGGTGGTTCATTTCGTGTTTTGACGCTGAAAACAACCGAAAAGTGTTTGTTAGGCTCAATGGGCTCTATAGACCATTTTAGAGCGTTGGTGGTTCATTTCGTGATTTGACGCTGAAAACAACCGAAAAGTGTTTGTTAGGCTCAATGGGCTCTATAGACCATTTTAGAGCGTTGGTAGTTCATTTCGTGTTTTGACGCTGAAAACAACCGAAAAGTGTTTGTTAGGCTCAATGGGCTCAATAGACCATTTGGGAGCGTTGGTGGTTCATTTTGTGTTTTGACGGTGAAAAAAACCGAAAAGTGTTTGTTAGGCTCAATGGACGCTATAGACCATTTTGGAGCGTTGTTGGTTCATTTCGTGTTTTGACACTGAAATCATCCGAAAAGTGTTTGTTAGGCTCAATGAGCTCTATAGACCATTTTAGAGCGTGGGTGGTTTATTTCGTGTTTTGACACTGAAAAACAACCGAAAAGTGTTTGTTAGGCTTAATGGGCTCTATAGACCATTTTAGAGCGTTGGTGGTTCATTTCGTGTTTTGACTCTGAAAACAACCGAAAAGTGTTTGTTAGGCTCAATGGGCTCAATAGACCATTTTGGAGCGTTGGTGGTTCATTTTGTGTTTTGACGGTGAAAAAAACCGAAAAGTGTTTGTTAGGCTCAATGGACGCTATAGACCATTTTGGAGCGTTGTTGGTTCATTTCGTGTTTTGACACTGAAATCAACCGAAAAGTGTTTGTTAGGCTCACTGGACGCTATAGACCATTTTGGAGCGTTTGTTGGTTCATTTCGTGTTTTGACACTGAAATCAACCGAAAAGTGTTTGTTAGGCTCAATGGGCTCTATAGACCATTTTAGAGCGTTGGTGGTTCATTTCGTGTTTTGACACTGAAATCAACCGAAAAGTGTTTGTTAGGCTCAATGGGCTCTATAGACCATTTTAGAGCGTGGGTGGTTCATTTCGTGTTTTGACACTGAAAACAACCGAAAAGTGTTTGTTAGGCTTAATGGGCTCTATAGACCATTTTAGAGCGTTGGTGGTTCATTTCGTGTTTTGACGCTGAAAACAACCGAAAAGTGTTTGTTAGGCTCAATGGGCTCAATATACCATTTTGGAGCGTTGGTGGTTCATTTCGTGTTTTGACGCTGAAAACAACCGAAAAGTGTTTGTTAGGCTCAATGGGCTCAATAGACCATTTAGGAGCGTTGGTGGTTCATTTTTTGTTTTGACGCTGAAAACAACCGAAAAGTGTTTGTTAGGCTCAATGGGCTTAATAGACCATTTGGGAGCGTTGGTGGTTCATTTTTTGTTTTGAAGCTGAAAACAACCGAAAAGTGTTTGTTAGGCTCAATGGGCTCTATAGACCATTTTAGAGCGTTGGTGGTTCATTTCGTGATTTGACGCTGAAAACAACCGAAAAGTGTTTGTTAGGCTCAATGGGCTCTATAGACCATTTTAGAGCGTTGGTAGTTCATTTCGTGTTTTGACGCTGAAAACAACCGAAAAGTGTTTGTTAGGCTCAATGGGCTCAATAGACCATTTGGGAGCGTTGGTGGTTCATTTTGTGTTTTGACGGTGAAAAAAACCGAAAAGTGTTTGTTAGGCTCAATGGACGCTATAGACCATTTTGGAGCGTTGTTGGTTCATTTCGTGTTTTGACACTGAAATCATCCGAAAAGTGTTTGTTAGGCTCAATGAGCTCTATAGACCATTTTAGAGCGTGGGTGGTTTATTTCGTGTTTTGACACTGAAAAACAACCGAAAAGTGTTTGTTAGGCTTAATGGGCTCTATAGACCATTTTAGAGCGTTGGTGGTTCATTTCGTGTTTTGACGCTGAAAACAACCGAAAAGTGTTTGTTAGGCTCAATGGGCTCAATAGACCATTTTGGAGCGTTGGTGGTTCATTTTGTGTTTTGACGGTGAAAAAAACCGAAAAGTGTTTGTTAGGCTCAATGGACGCTATAGACCATTTTGGAGCGTTGTTGGTTCATTTCGTGTTTTGACACTGAAATCAACCGAAAAGTGTTTGTTAGGCTCAATGGGCTCTATAGACCATTTTAGAGCGTTGGTGGTTCATTTCGTGTTTTGACGCTGAAAACAACCGAAAAGTGTTTGTTAGGCTCAATGGGCTCTATAGACCATTTTAGAGCGTTGGTGGTTCATTTCGTGTTTTGACGCTGAAAACAACCGAAAAGTGTTTGTTAGGCTCAATGGGCTCAATAGACCATTTTGGAGCGTTGGTGGTTCATTTCGTGTTTTGACGCTGAAAACAACCGAAAAGTGTTTGTTAGGCTCAATGGGCTCAATAGACCATTTGGGAGCGTTGGTGGTTCATTTTGTGTTTTGACGGTGAAAAAAACCGAGAAGTGTTTGTTAGGCTCAATGGACGCTATAGACCATTTTGGAGCGTTGTTGGTTCATTTCGTGTTTTGACGCTGAAAACAACCGAAAAGTGTTTGTTAGGCTCAATGGGCTCAATAGACCATTTTGGAGCGTTGGTGGTTCATTTTGTGATTTTGTGTTTTGACGGTGAAAAAAACCGAAAAGTGTTTGTTAGGCTCAATGGACGCTATAGACCATTTTGGAGCGTTGTTGGTTCATTTCGTGTTTTGACACTGAAATCAACCGAAAAGTGTTTGTTAGGCTCAATGGGCTCTATAGACCATTTTAGAGCGTTGGTGGTTCATTTCGTGTTTTGACGCTGAAAACAACCGAAAAGTGTTTGTTAGGCTCAATGGGCTCTATAGACCATTTTAGAGCGTTGGTGGTTCATTTCGTGTTTTGACGCTGAAAACAACCGAAAAGTGTTTGTTAGGCTCAATGGGCACAATAGACCATTTTGGAGCGTTGGTGGTTCATTTCGTGTTTTGACGCTGAAAACAACCGAAAAGTGTTTGTTAGGCTCAATGGGCTCAATAGACCATTTGGGAGCGTTGGTGGTTCATTTTGTGTTTTGACGGTGAAAAAAACCGAGAAGTGTTTGTTAGGCTCAATGGACGCTATAGACCATTTTGGAGCGTTGTTGGTTCATTTCGTGTTTTGACACTGAAATCAACCGAAAAGTGTTTGTTAGGCTCAATGGGCTCTATAGACCATTTTAGAGCGTGGGTGGTTCATTTCGTGTTTTGACACTGAAAACAACCGAAAAGTGTTTGTTAGGCTTAATGGGCTCTATAGACCATTTTAGAGCGTTGGTGGTTCATTTCGTGTTTTGACGCTGAAAACAACCGAAAAGTGTTTGTTAGGCTCAATGGGCTCAATAGACCATTTTGGAGCGTTGGTGGTTCATTTCGTGTTTTGACGCTGAAAACAACCGAAAAGTGTTTGTTAGGCTCAATGGGCTCTATAGACCATTTTAGAGCGTTGGTGGTTCATTTCGTGTTTTGACGCTGAAAACAACCGAAAAGTGTTTGTTAGGCTCAATGGGCTCAATAGACCATTTGGGAGCGTTGGTGGTTCATTTTGTGTTTTGACGGTGAAAAAAACCGAAAAGTGTTTGTTAGGCTCAATGGACGCTATAGACCATTTTGGAGCGTTGTTGGTTCATTTCGTGTTTTGACACTGAAATCAACCGAAAAGTGTTTGTTAGGCTCAATGGGCTCTATAGACCATTTTAGAGCGTTGGTGGTTCATTTCGTGTTTTGACGCTGAAAACAACCGAAAAGTGTTTGTTAGGCTCAATGGGCTCTATAGACCATTTTAGAGCGTTGGTGGTTCATTTCGTGTTTTGACGCTGAAAACAACCGAAAAGTGTTTGTTAGGCTCAATGGGCTCAATAGACCATTTTGGAGCGTTGGTGGTTCATTTCGTGTTTTGACGCTGAAAACAACCGAAAAGTGTTTTTTAGGCTCAATGGGCTCAATAAACCATTTGGGAGCGTTGGTGGTTCATTTTGTGTTTTGACGGTGAAAAAAACCGAGAAGTGTTTGTTAGGCTCAATGGACGCTATAGACCATTTTGGAGCGTTGTTGGTTCATTTCGTGTTTTGACGCTGAAAACAACCGAAAAGTGTTTGTTAGGCTCAATGGGCTCTATAGACCATTTTAGAGCGTTGGTGGTTCATTTCGTGTTTTGACGCTGAAAACAACCGAAAAGTGTTTGTTAGGCTCAATGGGCTCTATAGACCATTTTAGAGCGTTGGTGGTTCATTTCGTGTTTTGACGCTGAAAACAACCGAAAAGTGTTTGTTAGGCTCAATGGGCTCAATAGACCATTTTAGAGCGTTGGTGGTTCATTTCGTGTTTTGACGCTGAAAACAACCGAAAAGTGTTTGTTAGGCTCAATGGGCTCAATAGACCATTTGGGAGCGTTGGTGGTTCATTTTGTGTTTTGACGGTGAAAAAAACCGAGAAGTGTTTGTTAGGCTCAATGGACGCTATAGACCATTTTGGAGCGTTGTTGGTTCATTTCGTGTTTTGACACTGAAATCAACCGAAAAGTGTTTGTTAGGCTCAATGGGCTATATAGACCATTTTAGAGCGTGGGTGGTTCATTTCGTGTTTTGACACTGAAAACAACCGAAAAGTGTTTGTTAGGCTTAATGGGCTCTATAGACCATTTTAGAGCGTTGGTGGTTCATTTCGTGTTTTGACGCTGAAAACAACCGAAAAGTGTTTGTTAGGCTCAATGGGCTCAATAGACCATTTTGGAGCGTTGGTGGTTCATTTCGTGTTTTGACGCTGAAAACAACCGAAAAGTGTTTGTTAGGCTCAATGGGCTCAATAGACCATTTTGGAGCGTTGGTGGTTCATTTTGTGTTTTGACGGTGAAAAAAACCGAAAAGTGTTTGTTAGGCTCAATGGACGCTATAGACCATTTTGGAGCGTTGTTGGTTCATTTCGTGTTTTGACACTGAAATCAACCGAAAAGTGTTTGTTAGGCTCAATGGGCTCTATAGACCATTTTAGAGCGTTGGTGGTTCATTTCGTGTTTTGACGCTGAAAACAACCGAAAAGTGTTTGTTAGGCTCAATGGGCTCTATAGACCATTTAGGAGCGTTGGTGGTTCATTTTTTGTTTTGACCCTGAAAACAACCGAAAAGAGTTTGTTAGGCTCAATGGGCTTAATAGACCATTTGGGAGCGTTGGTGGTTCATTTTTTGTTTTGAAGCTGAAAACAACCGAAAAGTGTTTGTTAGGCTCAATGGGCTCAATAGACCATTTGGGAGCGTTGGTGGTTCATTTTGTGTTTTGACGCTGAAAACAACCGAAAAGTGTTTGTTAGGCTCACTGGGCTCTATAGACCATTTTGGAGCGTTTGTTGGTTCATTTCGTGTTTTGACGCTGAAAACAACCGAAAAGTGTTTGTTAGGCTCTAGGGGCTCAATAGACCATTTTGGAGCGTTGGTGGTTCATTTTGTGTTTTGACGGTGAAAAAACCCGAAAAGTGTTTGTTAGGCTCAATGGACGCTATAGACCATTTTGGAGCGTTGTTGGTTCATTTTGTGTTTTGACTGTTAAACAAACCGAAAAGTGTTTGTTATGCTCAATGGGCTCAATAGACCATTTTGGGAGTCTTGGTGGTTCATTTTGTGTTTTGACGGTGAAAACAACCGAAAAGTGTTTGTTAGGCTCAATGGGCTCAATAGACCATTTGGGAGCGTTGGTGGTTCATTTTGTGTTTTGACGGTGAAAAAAACCGAAAAGTGTTTGTTAGGCTCACTGGACGCTATAGACCATTTTGGAGCGTTTGTTGGTTCATTTCGTGTTTTGACACTGAAATCAACCGAAAAGTGTTTGTTAGGCTCACTGGACGCTATATACCATTTTGAAGCGTTTGTTGGTTCATTTCGTGTTTTGACACTGAAATCAACCGAAAAGTGTTTGTTAGGCTCAATGGGCTCAATAGACCATTTTAGAGCGTTGGTGGTTCATTTCGTGTTTTGACGCTGAAAACAACCGAAAAGTGTTTGTTAGGCTCTAGGGGCTCAATAGACCATTTTGGAGCGTTGGTGGTTCATTTTGTGTTTTGACGGTGAAAAAACCCGAAAAGTGTTTGTTAGGCTCAATGGACGCTATAGACCATTTTAGAGCGTTGGTGGTTCATTTCGTGTTTTGACGCTGAAAACAACCGAAAAGTGTTTGTTAGGCTCAATGGGCTCAATAGACCATTTTGGAGCGTTGGTGGTTCATTTTGTGTTTTGACGGTGAACAAAACCGAAAAGTGTTTATTAGGCTCAATGGACACTATAGACCATTTTGGAGCGTTGTTGGTTCATTTCGTGTTTTGACACTGAAATCAACCGAAAAGTGTTTGTTAGGTTCAATGAGCTCAATAGACCATTTTGGAGCGTTGGTGGTTCATTTTGTGTTTTGACGGTGAAAAAACCCGAAAAGTGTTTGTTATGCTCAATGGGCTCAATATACCATTTGGGAGTGTTGGTGGTTCATTTCGTGTTTTGACGCTGAAAAAACCCGAAAAGTGTTTTTTAGGCTCAATGGACGCTATAGACCATTTTGGAGCGTTGTTGGTTCATTTCGTGTTTTGACACTGAAATCAACCGAAAAGTGTTTGTTAGGCTCAATGAGCTCAATAGACCATTTTGGAGCGTTGGTGGTTCATTTTGTGTTTTGACGGTGAAAAAACCCGAAAAGTGTTTGTTATGCTCAATGGGCTCAATATACCATTTGGGAGTGTTGGTGGTTCATTTCGTGTTTTGACGCTGAAAAAACCCGAAAAGTGTTTGTTAGGCTCAATGGGCGCTATAGACCATTTTAGAGCGTTGGTGGTTCATTTCGTGTTTTGACGGTGAAAAAACCCGAAAAGTGTTTGTTAGGCTCAATGGGCTCAATAGACCATTTGGGAGCGTTGGTGGTTCATTTCGTGTTTTGACGCTGAAAACAACCGAAAAGTGTTTGTTAGGCTCACTGGGCTCAATAGACCATTTTGGAGCGTTGGTGGTTCATTTTGTGTTTTGACGGTGAAAAAACCCGAAAAGTGTTTGTTATGCTCAATGGGCTCAATATACCATTTGGGAGTGTTGGTGGTTCATTTCGTGTTTTGACGCTGAAAAAACCCGAAAAGTGTTTGTTAGGCTCAATGGGCGCTATAGACCATTTTAGAGCGTTGGTGGTTCATTTCGTGTTTTGACGCTGAAAACAACCGAAAAGTGTTTGTTAGGCTCAGTGGGCTCAATAGACCATTTTGGAGCGTTGGTGGTTCATTTTGTGTTTTGACGGTGAACAAAAACCGAAAAGTGTTTTTTAGGCTCAATGGACGCTATAGACCATTTTGGAGCGTTGTTGGTTCATTTCGTGTTTTGACACTGAAATCAACCGAAAAGTGTTTGTTAGGCTCAATGAGCTCAATAGACCATTTTGGAGCGTTGGTGGTTCATTTCGTGTTTTGACGCTGAAAACAACCGAAAAGTGTTTGTTAGGCTCAATGGGCTCAATAGACCATTTTGGAGCGTTGGTGGTTCATTTTGTGTTTTGACGGTGAAAAAAACCGAAAAGTGTTTGTTAGGCTCAATGGACGCTATAGACCATTTTGGAGCGTTGTTGGTTCATTTTGTGTTTTGACGGTGAAAAAACCCGAAAAGTGTTTGTTATGCTCAATGGGCTCAATATACCATTTGGGAGTGTTGGTGGTTCATTTCGTGTTTTGACGCTGAAAAAAACCGAAAAGTGTTGTTAGGCTCAATGGGCGCTATAGACCATTTTAGAGCGTTGGTGGTTCATTTCGTGTTTTGATGCTGAAAACAACCGAAAAGTGTTTGTTAGGCTCAATGGGCTCAATAGACCATTTAGGAGCGTTGGTGGTTCATTTTTTGTTTTGACCCTGAAAACAACCGAAAAGAGTTTGTTAGGCTCAATGGGCTTAATAGACCATTTGGGAGCGTTGGTGGTTCATTTTTTGTTTTGAAGCTGAAAACAACCGAAAAGTGTTTGTTAGGCTCAATGGGCTCAATAGACCATTTGGGAGCGTTGGTGGTTCATTTCGTGTTTTGACGCTGAAAACAACCGAAAAGTGTTTGTTAGGCTCACTGGGCTCTATAGACCATTTTGGAGCGTTTGTTGGTTCATTTCGTGTTTTGACGCTGAAAACAACCGAAAAGTGTTTGTTAGGCTCTAGGGGCTCAATAGACCATTTTGGAGCGTTGGTGGTTCATTTTGTGTTTTGACGGTGAAAAAACCCGAAAAGTGTTTGTTAGGCTCAATGGACGCTATAGACCATTTTGGAGCGTTGTTGGTTCATTTTGTGTTTTGACGGTTAAACAAACCGAAAAGTGTTTGTTATGCTCAATGGGCTCAATAGACCATTTGGGAGTCTTGGTGGTTCATTTTGTGTTTTGACGGTGAAAACAACCGAAAAGTGTTTGTTAGGCTCAATGGGCTCAATAGACCATTTGGGAGCGTTGGTGGTTCATTTTGTGTTTTGACGGTGACAAAAACCGAAAAGTGTTTGTTAGGCTCACTGGACGCTATAGACCATTTTGGAGCGTTTGTTGGTTCATTTCGTGTTTTGACACTGAAATCAACCGAAAAGTGTTTGTTAGGCTCACTGGACGCTATAGACCATTTTGGAGCGTTTGTTGGTTCATTTCGTGTTTTGACACTGAAATCAACCGAAAAGTGTTTGTTAGGCTCAATGGGCTCAATAGACCATTTTAGAGCGTTGGTGGTTAATTTCGTGTTTTGACGCTGAAAACAACCGAAAAGTGTTTGTTAGGCTCTAGGGGCTCAATAGACCATTTTTGAGCGTTGGTGGTTCATTTTGTGTTTTGACGGTGAAAAAACCCGAAAAGTGTTTGTTAGGCTCAATGGACGCTATAGACCATTTTGGAGCGTTGTTGGTTCATTTCGTGTTTTGACGCTGAAAACAACCGAAAAGTGTTTGTTAGGCTCAATGGGCTCAATAGACCATTTAGGAGCGTTGGTGGTTCATTTTTTGTTTTGACGCTGAAAACAACCGAAAAGTGTTTGTTAGGCTCAATGGGCTCAATAGACCATTTGGGAGCGTTGGTGGTTCATTTCGTGTTTTGACGCTGAAAACAACCGAAAAGTGTTTGTTAGGCCTCAATGGGGTCAATAGACCATTTGGGAGCGTTGGTGGTTCATTTTGTGTTTTGACGGTGAAAAAAACCGAAAAGTGTTTGTTAGGCTCAATGGACGCTATAGACCATTTTGGAGCGTTGTTGGTTCATTTCGTGTTTTGACACTGAAATCAACCGAAAAGTGTTTGTTAGGCTCAATGGGCTCTATAGACCATTTTTGAGCGTGGGTAGTTCATTTCGTGTTTTGACACTGAAAACAACCGAAAAGTGTTTGTTAGGCTTAATGGGCTCTATAGACCATTTTAGAGCGTTGGTGGTTCATTTCGTGTTTTGACGCTGAAAACAACCGAAAAGTGTTTGTTAGGCTCAATGGGCTCAATAGACCATTTTGGAGCGTTGGTGGTTCATTTTGTGTTTTGACGGTGAAAAAAACCGAAAAGTGTTTGTTAGGCTCAATGGACACTATAGACCATTTTGGAGCGTTGTTGGTTCATTTCGTGTTTTGACACTGAAATCAACCGAAAAGTGTTTGTTAGGCTCAATGAGCTCAATAGACCATTTTGGAGCGTTTGGTGGTTCATTTTGTGTTTTGACGGTGAAAAAACCCGAAAAGTGTTTGTTATGCTCAATGGGCTCAATATACCATTTGGGAGTGTTGGTGGTTCATTTCGTGTTTTGACGCTGAAAAAACCCGAAAAGTGTTTGTTAGGCTCAATGGGCGCTATAGACCATTTTAGAGCGTTGGTGGTTCATTTCGTGTTTTGATGCTGAAAACAACCGAAAAGTGTTTGTTAGGCTCAATGGGCTCAATAGACCATTTAGGAGCGTTGGTGGTTCATTTTTTGTTTTGAAGCTGAAAACAACCGAAAAGTGTTTGTTAGGCTCAATGGGCTTAATAGACCATTTGGGAGCGTTGGTGGTTCATTTCGTGTTTTGACGCTGAAAACAACCGAAAAGTGTTTGTTAGGCTCACTGGGCTCTATAGACCATTTTGGAGCGTTTGTTGGTTCATTTCGTGTTTTGACGCTGAAAACAACCGAAAAGTGTTTGTTAGGCTCTAGGGGCTCAATAGACCATTTTGGAGCGTTGGTGGTTCATTTTGTGTTTTGACGGTGAAAAAACCCGAAAAGTGTTTGTTAGGCTCAATGGACGCTATAGACCATTTTGGAGCGTTGTTGGTTCATTTTGTGTTTTGACGGTTAAACAAACCGAAAAGTGTTTGTTATGCTCAATGGGCTCAATAGACCATTTGGGAGTCTTGGTGGTTCATTTTGTGTTTTGACGGTGAAAACAACCGAAAAGTGTTTGTTAGGCTCAATGGGCTCAATAGACCATTTGGGAGCGTTGGTGGTTCATTTTGTGTTTTGACGGTGAAAAAAACCGAAAAGTGTTTGTTATGCTCAATGGACGCTATAGACCATTTTGGAGCGTTTGTTGGTTCATTTCGTGTTTTGACACTGAAATCAACCGAAAAGTGTTTGTTAGGCTCACTGGACGCTATAGACCATTTTGGAGCGTTTGTTGGTTCATTTCGTGTTTTGACACTGAAATCAACCGAAAAGTGTTTGTTAGGCTCAATGGGCTCAATAGACCATTTTAGAGCGTTGGTGGTTCATTTCGTGTTTTGACGCTGAAAACAACCGAAAAGTGTTTGTTAGGCTCTAGGGGCTCAATAGACCATTTTGGAGCGTTGGTGGTTCATTTTGTGTTTTGACGGTTAAACAAACCGAAAAGTGTTTGTTATGCTCAATGGGCTCAATAGACCATTTGGGAGTCTTGGTGGTTCATTTTGTGTTTTGACGGTGAAAACAACCGAAAAGTGTTTGTTAGGCTCAATGGGCTCAAGAGACCATTTGGGAGCGTTGGTGGTTCATTTTGTGTTTTGACGGTGAAAAAAACCAAAAAGTGTTTGTTAGGCTCCCTGGACGCTATAGACCATTTTGGAGCGTTTGTTGGTTCATTTCGTGTTTTGACACTGAAATCAACCGAAAAGTGTTTGTTAGGCTCACTGGACGCTATAGACCATTTTGGAGCGTTTGTTGGTTCATTTCGTGTTTTGACACTGAAATCAACCGAAAAGTGTTTGTTAGGCTCAATGGGCTCAATAGACCATTTTAGAGCGTTGGTGGTTCATTTCGTGTTTTGACGCTGAAAACAACCGAAAAGTGTTTGTTAGGCTCTAGGGGCTCAATAGACCATTTTGGAGCGTTGGTGGTTCATTTTGTGTTTTGACGGTGAAAAAATTCGAAAAGTGTTTGTTATGCTCAATGGACGCTGTAGACCATTTTGGAGCGTTGTTGGTTCATTTCGTGTTTTGACGCTGAAAACAACCGAAAAGTGTTTGTTAGGCTCAATGGGCTCAATAGACCATTTGGGAGCGTTGGTGGTTAATTTTTTGTTTTGAAGCTGAAAACAACCGAAAAGTGTTTGTTAGGCTCAATGGGCTCAATAGACCATTTGGGAGCGTTGGTGGTTCATTTCGTGTTTTGACGCTGAAAACAACCGAAAAGTGTTTGTTAGGCTCAATGGGGTCAATAGACCATTTGGGATCGTTGGTTGTTCATTTTGTGTTTTGACGGTGAAAAAAACTGAAAAGTGTTTGTTAGGCTCAATGGACGCTATAGACCATTTTGGAGCGTTGTTGGTTCATTTCGTGTTTTGACACTGAAATCAACCGAAAAGTGTTTGTTAGGCTCAATGGGCTCTATAGACCATTTTTGAGCGTGGGTAGTTCATTTCGTGTTTTGACACTGAAAACAACCGAAAAGTGTTTGTTAGGCTTAATGGGCTCTATAGACCATTTTAGAGCGTTGGTGGTTCATTTCGTGTTTTGACGCTGAAAACAACCGAAAAGTGTTTGTTAGGCTCAATGGGCTCAATAGACCATTTGGAGCGTTGGTGGTTCATTTTGTGTTTTGACGGTGAAAAAAACCGAAAAGTGTTTGTTAGGCTCAATGGACACTATAGACCATTTTGGAGCGTTTGTTGGTTCATTTCGTGTTTTGACACTGAAATCAACCGAAAAGTGTTTGTTAGGCTCAATGGGCTCAATAGACCATTTTAGAGCGTTGGTGGTTCATTTCGTGTTTTGACGCTGAAAACAACCGAAAAGTGTTTGTTAGGCTCTAGGGGCTCAATAGACCATTTTGGAGCGTTGGTGGTTCATTTTGTGTTTTGACGGTTAAACAAACCGAAAAGTGTTTGTTATGCTCAATGGGCTCAATAGACCATTTGGGAGTCTTGGTGGTTCATTTTGTGTTTTGACGGTGAAAACAACCGAAAAGTGTTTGTTAGGCTCAATGGGCTCAAGAGACCATTTGGGAGCGTTGGTGGTTCATTTTGTGTTTTGACGGTGAAAAAAACCAAAAAGTGTTTGTTAGGCTCACTGGACGCTATAGACCATTTTGGAGCGTTTGTTGGTTCATTTCGTGTTTTGACACTGAAATCAACCGAAAAGTGTTTGTTAGGCTCACTGGACGCTATAGACCATTTTGGAGCGTTTGTTGGTTCATTTCGTGTTTTGACACTGAAATCAACCGAAAAGTGTTTGTTAGGCTCAATGGGCTCAATAGACCATTTTAGAGCGTTGGTGGTTCATTTCGTGTTTTGACGCTGAAAACAACCGAAAAGTGTTTGTTAGGCTCAATGGGCTCAATAGACCATTTGGGAGCGTTGGTGGTTAATTTTTTGTTTTGAAGCTGAAAACAACCGAAAAGTGTTTGTTAGGCTCAATGGGCTCAATAGACCATTTGGGAGCGTTGGTGGTTCATTTCGTGTTTTGACGCTGAAAACAACCGAAAAGTGTTTGTTAGGCTCAATGGGGTCAATAGACCATTTGGGATCGTTGGTTGTTCATTTTGTGTTTTGACGGTGAAAAAAACTGAAAAGTGTTTGTTAGGCTCAATGGACGCTATAGACCATTTTGGAGCGTTGTTGGTTCATTTCGTGTTTTGACACTGAAATCAACCGAAAAGTGTTTGTTAGGCTCAATGGGCTCTATAGACCATTTTGAGCGTGGGTAGTTCATTTCGTGTTTTGACACTGAAAACAACCGAAAAGTGTTTGTTAGGCTTAATGGGCTCTATAGACCATTTTAGAGCGTTGGTGGTTCATTTCGTGTTTTGACGCTGAAAACAACCGAAAAGTGTTTGTTAGGCTCAATGGGCTCAATAGACCATTTGGAGCGTTGGTGGTTCATTTTGTGTTTTGACGGTGAAAAAAACCGAAAAGTGTTTGTTAGGCTCAATGGACACTATAGACCATTTTGGAGCGTTGTTGGTTCATTTCGTGTTTTGACACTGAAATCAACCGAAAAGTGTTTGTTAGGCTCAATGAGCTCAATATACCATTTTGGAGCGTTGGTGGTTCATTTTGTGTTTTGACGGTGAAAAAACCCGAAAAGTGTTTGTTATGCTCAATGGGCTCAATATACCATTTGGGAGTGTTGGTGGTTCATTTCGTGTTTTGAAGCTGAAAAAACCCGAAAAGTGTTTGTTAGGCTCAATGGGCGCTATAGACCATTTTAGAGCGTTGGTGGTTCATTTCGTGTTTTGATGCTGAAAACAACCGAAAAGTGTTTGTTAGGCTCAATGGGCTCAATAGACCATTTAGGAGCGTTGGTGGTTCATTTTTTGTTTTGAAGCTGAAAACAACCGAAAAGTGTTTGTTAGGCTCAATGGGCTTAATAGACCATTTGGGAGCGTTGGTGGTTCATTTCGTGTTTTGACGCTGAAAACAACCGAAAAGTGTTTGTTAGGCTCACTGGGCTCTATAGACCATTTTGGAGCGTTTGTTGGTTCATTTCGTGTTTTGACGCTGAAAACAACCGAAAAGTGTTTGTTAGGCTCTAGGGGCTCAATAGACCATTTTGGAGCGTTGGGGTTCATTTTGTGTTTAGACAGTGAAAAAACCCGAAAAGTGTTTGTTAGGCTCAATGGACGCTATAGACCATTTTGGAGCGTTGTTGGTTCATTTTGTGTTTTGACGGTTAAACAAACCGAAAAGTGTTTGTTATGCTCAATAGGCTCAATAGACCATTTGGGAGTCTTGGTGGTTTATTTTGTGTTTTGACGGTGAAAACAACCAAAAAGTGTTTGTTAGGCTCAATGGGCTCAATAGACCATTTGGGAGCGTTGGTGGTTCATTTTGTGTTTTGACGGTGAAAAAAACCGAAAAGTGTTTGTTATGCTCAATGGGCTCAATATACCATTTGGGAGTGTTGGTGGTTCATTTCGTGTTTTGACGCTGAAAAAACACGAAAAGTGTTTGTTAGGCTCAATGGGCGCTATAGACCATTTTAGAGCGTTGGTGGTTCATTTCGTGTTTTGATGCTGAAAACAACCGAAAAGTGTTTGTTAGGCTCAATGGGCTCAATAGACCATTTTAGAGCGTTGGTGGTTCATTTCGTGTTTTGACGCTGAAAACAACCGAAAAGTGTTTGTTAGGCTCTAGGGGCTCAATAGACCATTTTGGAGCGTTGGTGGTTCATTTTGTGTTTTGACGGTGAAAAAATTCGAAAAGTGTTTGTTATGCTCAATGGACGCTGTAGACCATTTTGGAGCGTTGTTGGTTCATTTCGTGTTTTGACGCTGAAAACAACCGAAAAGTGTTTGTTAGGCTCAATGGGCTCAATAGACCATTTGGGAGCGTTGGTGGTTAATTTTTTGTTTTGAAGCTGAAAACAACCGAAAAGTGTTTGTTAGGCTCAATGGGCTCAATAGACCATTTGGGAGCGTTGGTGGTTCATTTCGTGTTTTGACGCTGAAAACAACCGAAAAGTGTTTGTTAGGCTCAATGGGGTCAATAGACCATTTGGGATCGTTGGTTGTTCATTTTGTGTTTTGACGGTGAAAAAAACTGAAAAGTGTTTGTTAGGCTCAATGGACGCTATAGACCATTTTGGAGCGTTGTTGGTTCATTTCGTGTTTTGACACTGAAATCAACCGAAAAGTGTTTGTTAGGCTCAATGGGCTCTATAGACCATTTTTGAGCGTGGGTAGTTCATTTCGTGTTTTGACACTGAAAACAACCGAAAAGTGTTTGTTAGGCTTAATGGGCTCTATAGACCATTTTAGAGCGTTGGTGGTTCATTTCGTGTTTTGACGCTGAAAACAACCGAAAAGTGTTTGTTAGGCTCAATGGGCTCAATAGACCATTTGGAGCGTTGGTGGTTCATTTTGTGTTTTGACGGTGAAAAAAACCGAAAAGTGTTTGTTAGGCTCAATGGACACTATAGACCATTTTGGAGCGTTGTTGGTTCATTTCGTGTTTTGACACTGAAATCAACCGAAAAGTGTTTGTTAGGCTCAATGAGCTCAATAGACCATTTTGGAGCGTTGGTGGTTCATTTTGTGTTTTGACGGTGAAAAAACCCGAAAAGTGTTTGTTATGCTCAATGGGCTCAATATACCATTTGGGAGTGTTGGTGGTTCATTTCGTGTTTTGACGCTGAAAAAACCCGAAAAGTGTTTGTTAGGCTCAATGGGCGCTATAGACCATTTTAGAGCGTTGGTGGTTCATTTCGTGTTTTGATGCTGAAAACAACCGAAAAGTGTTTGTTAGGCTCAATGGGCTCAATAGACCATTTAGGAGCGTTGGTGGTTCATTTTTTGTTTTGAAGCTGAAAACAACCGAAAAGTGTTTGTTAGGCTCAATGGGCTTAATAGACCATTTGGGAGCGTTGGTGGTTCATTTCGTGTTTTGACGCTGAAAACAACCGAAAAGTGTTTGTTAGGCTCACTGGGCTCTATAGACCATTTTGGAGCGTTTGTTGGTTCATTTCGTGTTTTGACGCTGAAAACAACCGAAAAGTGTTTGTTAGGCTCTAGGGGCTCAATAGACCATTTTGGAGCGTTGGTGGTTCATTTTGTGTTTAGACAGTGAAAAAACCCGAAAAGTGTTTGTTATGCTCAATGGGCTCAATAGACCATTTGGGAGTCTTGGTGGTTTATTTTGTGTTTTGACGGTGAAAACAACCGAAAAGTGTTTGTTAGGCTCAATGGGCTCAATAGACCATTTGGGAGCGTTGGTGGTTCATTTTGTGTTTTGACGGTGAAAAAAACCGAAAAGTGTTTGTTATGCTCAATGGGCTCAATATACCATTTGGGAGTGTTGGTGGTTCATTTCGTGTTTTGACGCTGAAAAAACACGAAAAGTGTTTGTTAGGCTCAATGGGCGCTATAGACCATTTTAGAGCGTTGGTGGTTCATTTCGTGTTTTGATGCTGAAAACAACCGAAAAGTGTTTGTTAGGCTCAATGGGCTCAATAGACCATTTAGGAGCGTTGGTGGTTCATTTGTTGTTTTGACCCTGAAAACAACCGAAAAGAGTTTGTTAGGCTCAATGGGCTTAATAGACCATTTGGGAGCGTTGGTGGTTCATTTTTTGTTTTGAAGCTGAAAACAACCGAAAAGTGTTTGTTAGGCTCAATGGGCTCAATAGACCATTTGGGAGCGTTGGTGGTTCATTTCGTGTTTTGACGCTGAAAACAACCGAAAAGTGTTTGTTAGGCTCACTGGGCTCTATAGACCATTTTGGAGCGTTTGTTGGTTCATTTCGTGTTTTGACGCTGAAAACAACCGAAAAGTGTTTGTTAGGCTCTAGGGGCTCAATAGACCATTTTGGAGCGTTGGTGGTTCATTTTGTGTTTTGACGGTGAAAAAACCCGAAAAGTGTTTGTTAGGCTCAATGGACGCTATAGACCATTTTGGAGCGTTGTTGGTTCATTTTGTGTTTTGACGGTTAAACAAACCGAAAAGTGTTTGTTATGCTCAATGGGCTCAATAGACCATTTGGGAGTCTTGGTGGTTCATTTTGTGTTTTGACGGTGAAAACAACCGAAAAGTGTTTGTTAGGCTCAATGGGCTCAAGAGACCATTTGGGAGCGTTGGTGGTTCATTTTGTGTTTTGACGGTGAAAAAAACCGAAAAGTGTTTGTTAGGCTCACTGGACGCTATAGACCATTTTGGAGCGTTTGTTGGTTCATTTCGTGTTTTGACACTGAAATCAACCGAAAAGTGTTTGTTAGGCTCACTGGACGCTATAGACCATTTTGGAGCGTTTGTTGGTTCATTTCGTGTTTTGACACTGAAATCAACCGAAAAGTGTTTGTTAGGCTCAATGGGCTCAATAGACCATTTTAGAGCGTTGGTGGTTCATTTCGTGTTTTGACGCTGAAAACAACCGAAAAGTGTTTGTTAGGCTCTAGGGGCTCAATAGACCATTTTGGAGCGTTGGTGGTTCATTTTGTGTTTTGACGGTGAAAAAATTCGAAAAGTGTTTGTTAGGCTCAATTTTTTTGGACGCTATAGACCATTTTGGAGCGTTGTTGGTTCATTTCGTGTTTTGACGCTGAAAACAACCGAAAAGTGTTTGTTAGGCTCAATGGGCTCAATAGACCATTTGGGAGCGTTGGTGGTTAATTTTTTGTTTTGAAGCTGAAAACAACCGAAAAGTGTTTGTTAGGCTCAATGGGCTCAATAGACCATTTGGGAGCGTTGGTGGTTCATTTCGTGTTTTGACGCTGAAAACAACCGAAAAGTGTTTGTTAGGCTCAATGGGGTCAATAGACCATTTGGGATCGTTGGTTGTTCATTTTGTGTTTTGACGGTGAAAAAAACTGAAAAGTGTTTGTTAGGCTCAATGGACGCTATAGACCATTTTGGAGCGTTGTTGGTTCATTTCGTGTTTTGACACTGAAATCAACCGAAAAGTGTTTGTTAGGCTCAATGGGCTCTATAGACCATTTTTGAGCGTGGGTAGTTCATTTCGTGTTTTGACACTGAAAACAACCGAAAAGTGTTTGTTAGGCTTAATGGGCTCTATAGACCATTTTAGAGCGTTGGTGGTTCATTTCGTGTTTTGACGCTGAAAACAACCGAAAAGTGTTTGTTAGGCTCAATGGGCTCAATAGACCATTTTGGAGCGTTGGTGGTTCATTTTGTGTTTTGACGGTGAAAAAAACCGAAAAGTGTTTGTTAGGCTCAATGGACACTATAGACCATTTTGGAGCGTTGTTGGTTCATTTCGTGTTTTGACACTGAAATCAACCGAAAAGTGTTTGTTAGGCTCAATGAGCTCAATAGACCATTTTGGAGCGTTGGTGGTTCATTTTGTGTTTTGACGGTGAAAAAACCCGAAAAGTGTTTGTTATGCTCAATGGGCTCAATATACCATTTGGGAGTGTTGGTGGTTCATTTCGTGTTTTGACGCTGAAAAAACCCGAAAAGTGTTTGTTAGGCTCAATGGGCGCTATAGACCATTTTAGAGCGTTGGTGGTTCATTTCGTGTTTTGATGCTGAAAACAACCGAAAAGTGTTTGTTAGGCTCAATGGGCTCAATAGACCATTTAGGAGCGTTGGTGGTTCATTTTTTGTTTTGAAGCTGAAAACAACCGAAAAGTGTTTGTTAGGCTCAATGGGCTTAATAGACCATTTGGGAGCGTTGGTGGTTCATTTCGTGTTTTGACGCTGAAAACAACCGAAAAGTGTTTGTTAGGCTCACTGGGCTCTATAGACCATTTTGGAGCGTTTGTTGGTTCATTTCGTGTTTTGACGCTGAAAACAACCGAAAAGTGTTTGTTAGGCTCTAGGGGCTCAATAGACCATTTTGGAGCGTTGGTGGTTCATTTTGTGTTTAGACAGTGAAAAAACCCGAAAAGTGTTTGTTAGGCTCAATGGACGCTATAGACCATTTTGGAGCGTTGTTGGTTCATTTTGTGTTTTGACGGTTAAACAAACCGAAAAGTGTTTGTTATGCTCAATGGGCTCAATAGACCATTTGGGAGTCTTGGTGGTTTATTTTGTGTTTTGACGGTGAAAACAACCGAAAAGTGTTTGTTAGGCTCAATGGGCTCAATAGACCATTTGGGAGCGTTGGTGGTTCATTTTGTGTTTTGACGGTGAAAAAAACCGAAAAGTGTTTGTTATGCTCAATGGGCTCAATATACCATTTGGGAGTGTTGGTGGTTCATTTCGTGTTTTGACGCTGAAAAAACCCGAAAAGTGTTTGTTAGGCTCAATGGGCGCTATAGACCATTTTAGAGCGTTGGTGGTTCATTTCGTGTTTTGATGCTGAAAACAACCGAAAAGTGTTTGTTAGGCTCAATGGGCTCAATAGACCATTTAGGAGCGTTGGTGGTTCATTTGTTGTTTTGACCCTGAAAACAACCGAAAAGAGTTTGTTAGGCTCAATGGGCTTAATAGACCATTTGGGAGCGTTGGTGGTTCATTTTTTGTTTTGAAGCTGAAAACAACCGAAAAGTGTTTGTTAGGCTCAATGGGCTCAATAGACCATTTGGGAGCGTTGGTGGTTCATTTCGTGTTTTGACGCTGAAAACAACCGAAAAGTGTTTGTTAGGCTCACTGGGCTCTATAGACCATTTTGGAGCGTTTGTTGGTTCATTTCGTGTTTTGACGCTGAAAACAACCGAAAAGTGTTTGTTAGGCTCTAGGGGCTCAATAGACCATTTTGGAGCGTTGGTGGTTCATTTTGTGTTTTGACGGTGAAAAAAACCGAAAAGTGTTTGTTAGGCTCAATGGACGCTATAGACCATTTTGGAGCGTTGTTGGTTCATTTTGTGTTTTGACGGTTAAACAAACCGAAAAGTGTTTGTTATGCTCAATGGGCTCAATAGACCATTTGGGAGTCTTGGTGGTTCATTTTGTGTTTTGACGGTGAAAACAACCGAAAAGTGTTTGTTAGGCTCAATGGGCTCAAGAGACCATTTGGGAGCGTTGGTGGTTCATTTTGTGTTTTGACGGTGAAAAAAACCGAAAAGTGTTTGTTAGGCTCACTGGACGCTATAGACCATTTTGGAGCGTTTGTTGGTTCATTTCGTGTTTTGACACTGAAATCAACCGAAAAGTGTTTGTTAGGCTCACTGGACGCTATAGACCATTTTGGAGCGTTTGTTGGTTCATTTCGTGTTTTGACACTGAAATCAACCGAAAAGTGTTTGTTAGGCTCAATGGGCTCAATAGACCATTTTAGAGCGTTGGTGGTTCATTTCGTGTTTTGACGCTGAAAACAACCGAAAAGTGTTTGTTAGGCTCTAGGGGCTCAATAGACCATTTTGGAGCGTTGGTGGTTCATTTTGTGTTTTGACGGTGAAAAAACCCGAAAAGTGTTTGTTAGGCTCAATGGACGCTATAGACCATTTTGGAGCGTTGTTGGTTCATTTCGTGTTTTGACGCTGAAAACAACCGAAAAGTGTTTGTTAGGCTCAATGGGCTCAATAGACCATTTGGGAGCGTTGGTGGTTCATTTTGTGTTTTGACGGTGAAAACAACCGAAAAGTGTTTGTTAGGCTCAATGGGCTCAATAGACCATTTAGGAGCGTTGGTGGTTCATTTTTTGTTTTGACGCTGAAAACAACCGAAAAGTGTTTGTTAGGCTCAATGGGCTCAATAGACCATTTGGGAGCGTTGGTGGTTAATTTTTTGTTTTGAAGCTGAAAACAACCGAAAAGTGTTTGTTAGGCTCAATGGGCTCAATAGACCATTTGGGAGCGTTGGTGGTTCATTTCGTGTTTTGACTCTGAAAACAACCGAAAAGTGTTTGTTAGGCTCACTGGGCTCTATAGACCATTTTGGAGCGTTTGTTGGTTCATTTCGTGTTTTGACGCTGAAAACAACCGAAAAGTGTTTGTTAGGCTCTAGGGGCTCAATAGACCATTTTGGAGCGTTGGTGGTTCATTTTGTGTTTTGACCGTGAAAAAACCCGAAAAGTGTTTGTTAGGCTCAATGGACGCTATAGACCATTTTGGAGCGTTGTTGGTTCATTTTGTGTTTTGACGGTTAAACAAACCGAAAAGTGTTTGTTATGCTCAATGGGCTCAATAGACCATTTGGGAGTCTTGGTGGTTCATTTTGTGTTTTGACGGTGAAAACAACCGAAAAGTGTTTGTTAGGCTCAATGGGCTCAAGAGACCATTTGGGAGCGTTGGTGGTTCATTTTGTGTTTTGACGGTGAAAAAAACCAAAAAGTGTTTGTTAGGCTCACTGGACGCTATAGACCATTTTGGAGCGTTTGTTGGTTCATTTCGTGTTTTGACACTGAAATCAACCGAAAAGTGTTTGTTAGGCTCACTGGACGCTATAGACCATTTTGGAGCGTTTGTTGGTTCATTTCGTGTTTTGACACTGAAATCAACCGAAAAGTGTTTGTTAGGCTCAATGGGCTCAATAGACCATTTTAGAGCGTTGGTGGTTCATTTCGTGTTTTGACGCTGAAAACAACCGAAAAGTGTTTGTTAGGCTCTAGGGGCTCAATAGACCATTTTGGAGCGTTGGTGGTTCATTTTGTGTTTTGACGGTTAAACAAACCGAAAAGTGTTTGTTATGCTCAATGGGCTCAATAGACCATTTGGGAGTCTTGGTGGTTCATTTTGTGTTTTGACGGTGAAAACAACCGAAAAGTGTTTGTTAGGCTCAATGGGCTCAAGAGACCATTTTGGAGCGTTGGTGGTTCATTTTGTGTTTTGACGGTGAAAAAAACCAAAAAGTGTTTGTTAGGCTCACTGGACGCTATAGACCATTTTGGAGCGTTTGTTGGTTCATTTCGTGTTTTGACACTGAAATCAACCGAAAAGTGTTTGTTAGGCTCACTGGACGCTATAGACCATTTTGGAGCGTTTGTTGGTTCATTTCGTGTTTTGACACTGAAATCAACCGAAAAGTGTTTGTTAGGCTCAATGGGCTCAATAGACCATTTTAGAGCGTTGGTGGTTCATTTCGTGTTTTGACGCTGAAAACAACCGAAAAGTGTTTGTTAGGCTCTAGGGGCTCAATAGACCATTTTGGAGCGTTGGTGGTTCATTTTGTGTTTTGACGGTGAAAAAATTCGAAAAGTGTTTGTTAGGCTCAATGGACGCTATAGACCATTTTGGAGCGTTGTTGGTTCATTTCGTGTTTTGACGCTGAAAACAACCGAAAAGTGTTTGTTAGGCTCAATGGGCTCAATAGACCATTTGGGAGCGTTGGTGGTTAATTTTTTGTTTTGAAGCTGAAAACAACCGAAAAGTGTTTGTTAGGCTCAATGGGCTCAATAGACCATTTGGGAGCGTTGGTGGTTCATTTCGTGTTTTGACGCTGAAAACAACCGAAAAGTGTTTGTTAGGCTCAATGGGGTCAATAGACCATTTGGGATCGTTGGTTGTTCATTTTGTGTTTTGACGGTGAAAAAAACTGAAAAGTGTTTGTTAGGCTCAATGGACGCTATAGACCATTTTGGAGCGTTGTTGGTTCATTTCGTGTTTTGACACTGAAATCAACCGAAAAGTGTTTGTTAGGCTCAATGGGCTCTATAGACCATTTTTGAGCGTGGGTAGTTCATTTCGTGTTTTGACACTGAAAACAACCGAAAAGTGTTTGTTAGGCTTAATGGGCTCTATAGACCATTTTAGAGCGTTGGTGGTTCATTTCGTGTTTTGACGCTGAAAACAACCGAAAAGTGTTTGTTAGGCTCAATGGGCTCAATAGACCATTTTGGAGCGTTGGTGGTTCATTTTGTGTTTTGACGGTGAAAAAAACCGAAAAGTGTTTGTTAGGCTCAATGGACACTATAGACCATTTTGGAGCGTTGTTGGTTCATTTCGTGTTTTGACACTGAAATCAACCGAAAAGTGTTTGTTAGGCTCAATGAGCTCAATAGACCATTTTGGAGCGTTGGTGGTTCATTTTGTGTTTTGACGGTGAAAAAACCCGAAAAGTGTTTGTTATGCTCAATGGGCTCAATATACCATTTGGGAGTGTTGGTGGTTCATTTCGTGTTTTGACGCTGAAAAAACCCGAAAAGTGTTTGTTAGGCTTAATGGGCGCTATAGACCATTTTAGAGCGTTGGTGGTTCATTTCGTGTTTTGATGCTGAAAACAACCGAAAAGTGTTTGTTAGGCTCAATGGGCTCAATAGACCATTTAGGAGCGTTGGTGGTTCATTTTTTGTTTTGAAGCTGAAAACAACCGAAAAGTGTTTGTTAGGCTCAATGGGCTTAATAGACCATTTGGGAGCGTTGGTGGTTCATTTCGTGTTTTGACGCTGAAAACAACCGAAAAGTGTTTGTTAGGCTCACTGGGCTCTATAGACCATTTTGGAGCGTTTGTTGGTTCATTTCGTGTTTTGACGCTGAAAACAACCGAAAAGTGTTTGTTAGGCTCTATAGGGGCTCAATAGACCATTTTGGAGCGTTGGTGGTTCATTTTGTGTTTAGACAGTGAAAAAACCCGAAAAGTGTTTGTTAGGCTCAATGGACGCTATAGACCATTTTGGAGCGTTGTTGGTTCATTTTGTGTTTTGACGGTTAAACAAACCGAAAAGTGTTTGTTATGCTCAATGGGCTCAATAGACCATTTGGGAGTCTTGGTGGTTTATTTTGTGTTTTGACGGTGAAAACAACCGAAAAGTGTTTGTTAGGCTCAATGGGCTCAATAGACCATTTGGGAGCGTTGGTGGTTCATTTTGTGTTTTGACGGTGTTAAAAACCGAAAAGTGTTTGTTATGCTCAATGGGCTCAATATACCATTTGGGAGTGTTGGTGGTTCATTTCGTGTTTTGACGCTGAAAAAACCCGAAAAGTGTTTGTTAGGCTCAATGGGCGCTATAGACCATTTTAGAGCGTTGGTGGTTCATTTCGTGTTTTGATGCTGAAAACAACCGAAAAGTGTTTGTTAGGCTCAATGGGCTCAATAGACCATTTAGGAGCGTTGGTGGTTCATTTGTTGTTTTGACCCTGAAAACAACCGAAAAGAGTTTGTTAGGCTCAATGGGCTTAATAGACCATTTGGGAGCGTTGGTGGTTCATTTTTTGTTTTGAAGCTGAAAACAACCGAAAAGTGTTTGTTAGGCTCAATGGGCTCAATAGACCATTTGGGAGCGTTGGTGGTTCATTTCGTGTTTTGACGCTGAAAACAACCGAAAAGTGTTTGTTAGGCTCACTGGGCTCTATAGACCATTTTGGAGCGTTTGTTGGTTCATTTCGTGTTTTGACGCTGAAAACAACCGAAAAGTGTTTGTTAGGCTCTAGGGGCTCAATAGACCATTTTGGAGCGTTGGTGGTTCATTTTGTGTTTTGACGGTGAAAAAACCCGAAAAGTGTTTGTTAGGCTCAATGGACGCTATAGACCATTTTGGAGCGTTGTTGGTTCATTTTGTGTTTTGACGGTTAAACAAACCGAAAAGTGTTTGTTATGCTCAATGGGCTCAATAGACCATTTGGGAGTCTTGGTGGTTCATTTTGTGTTTTGACGGTGAAAACAACCGAAAAGTGTTTGTTAGGCTCAATGGGCTCAAGAGACCATTTGGGAGCGTTGGTGGTTCATTTTGTGTTTTGACGGTGAAAAAAACCGAAAAGTGTTTGTTAGGCTCACTGGACGCTATAGACCATTTTGGAGCGTTTGTTGGTTCATTTCGTGTTTTGACACTGAAATCAACCGAAAAGTGTTTGTTAGGCTCACTGGATGCTATAGACCATTTTGGAGCGTTTGTTGGTTCATTTCGTGTTTTGACACTGAAATCAACCGAAAAGTGTTTGTTAGGCTCAATGGGCTCAATAGACCATTTTAGAGCGTTGGTGGTTCATTTCGTGTTTTGACGCTGAAAACAACCGAAAAGTGTTTGTTAGGCTCTAGGGGCTCAATAGACCATTTTGGAGCGTTGGTGGTTCATTTTGTGTTTTGACGGTGAAAAAACCCGAAAAGTGTTTGTTAGGCTCAATGGACGCTATAGACCATTTTGGAGCGTTGTTGGTTCATTTCGTGTTTTGACGCTGAAAACAACCGAAAAGTGTTTGTTAGGCTCAATGGGCTCAATAGACCATTTGGGAGCGTTAGTGGTTAATTTTTTGTTTTGAAGCTGAAAACAACCGAAAAGTGTTTGTTAGGCTCAATGGGCTCAATAGACCATTTGGGAGCGTGGGTGGTTCATTTCGTGTTTTGACACTGAAAACAACCGAAAAGTGTTTGTTAGGCTTAATGGGCTCTATAGACCATTTTAGAGCGTTGGTGGTTCATTTCGTGTTTTGACGCTGAAAACAACCGAAAAGTGTTTGTTAGGCTCAGTGGGCTCAATAGACCATTTTGGAGCGTTGGTGGTTCATTTTGTGTTTTGACGGTGAAAAAAACCGAAAAGTGTTTTTTAGGCTCAATGGACGCTATAGACCATTTTGGAGCGTTGTTGGTTCATTTCGTGTTTTGACACTGAAATCAACCGAAAAGTGTTTGTTAGGCTCAATGAGCTCAATAGACCATTTTGGAGCGTTGGTGGTTCATTTTGTGTTTTGACGGTGAAAAAACCCGAAAAGTGTTTGTAAGGCTCAATGGACGCTATAGACCATTTTGGAGCGTTGTTGGTTCATTTCGTGTTTTGACGCTGAAAACAACCGAAAAGAGTTTGTTAGGCTCAATGGGCTCAATAGACTATTTTGGAGCGTTGGTGGTTCATTTCGTGTTTGGACGCTAAAAACAACCGAAAAGTGTTTGTTAGGCTCAATGGGCTCAATAGACCATTTGCGAGCGTTGGTGGTTCATTTTGTGTTTTGACGGTGAAAAAAACCGAAAAGTGTTTGTTAGGCTCACTGGACGCTATAGACTATTTTGGAGCGTTTGTTGGTTCATTTCGTGTTTTGACACTGAAATCAACCGAAAAGTGTTTGTTAGGCTCACTGGGCTCTATAGACCATTTTGGAGCGTTTGTTGGTTCATTTCGTGTTTTGACGCTGAAAACAACCGAAAAGTGTTTGTTAGGCTCTAGGGGCTCAATAGACCATTTTGGAGCGTTGGTGGTTCATTTTGTGTTTAGACAGTGAAAAAACCCGAAAAGTGTTTGTTAGGCTCAATGGACGCTATAGACCATTTTGGAGCGTTGTTGGTTCATTTTGTGTTTTGACGGTTAAACAAACCGAAAAGTGTTTGTTATGCTCAATGGGCTCAATAGACCATTTGGGAGTCTTGGTGGTTCATTTTGTGTTTTGACGGTGAAAACAACCGAAAAGTGTTTGTTAGGCTCAATGGGCTCAATAGACCATTTGGGAGCGTTGGTGGTTCATTTTGTGTTTTGACGGTGAAAAAAACCGAAAAGTGTTTGTTATGCTCAATGGGCTCAATATACCATTTGGGAGTGTTGGTGGTTCATTTCGTGTTTTGACGCTGAAAAAACCCGAAAAGTGTTTGTTAGGCTCAATGGGCGCTATAGACCATTTTAGAGCGTTGGTGGTTCATTTCGTGTTTTGATGCTGAAAACAACCGAAAAGTGTTTGTTAGGCTCAATGGGCTCAATAGACCATTTAGGAGCGTTGGTGGTTCATTTGTTGTTTTGACCCTGAAAACAACCGAAAAGAGTTTGTTAGGCTCAATGGGCTGAATAGACCATTTGGGAGCGTTGGTGGTTCATTTTTTGTTTTGAAGCTGAAAACAACCGAAAAGTGTTTGTTAGGCTCAATGGGCTCAATAGACCATTTGGGAGCGTTGGTGGTTCATTTCGTGTTTTGACGCTGAAAACAACCGAAAAGTGTTTGTTAGGCTCACTGGGCTCTATAGACCATTTTGGAGCGTTTGTTGGTTCATTTCGTGTTTTGACGGTGAAAAAAACCGAAAAGTGTTTGTTAGGCTCACTGGACGCTATAGACCATTTTGGTGCGTTTGTTGGTTCATTTCGTGTTTTGACACTGAAATCAACCGAAAAGTGTTTGTTAGGCTCTAGGGGCTCAATAGACCATTTTGGAGCGTTGGTGGTTCATTTTGTGTTTTGACGGTGAAAAAACCCGAAAAGTGTTTGTTAGGCTCAATGGACGCTATAGACCATTTTGGAGCTTTGTTGGTTCATTTTGTGTTTTGACGGTTAAACAAACCGAAAAGTGTTTGTTATGCTCAATGGGCTCAATAGACCATTTGGGAGTCTTGGTGGTTCATTTTGTGTTTTGACGGTGAAAACAACCGAAAAGTGTTTGTTAGGCTCAATGAGCTCTATAGACCATTTTAGAGCGTGGGTGGTTCATTTCGTGTTTTGACACTGAAAACAACCGAAAAGTGTTTGTTAGGCTTAATGGGCTCTATAGACCATTTTAGAGCGTTGGTGGTTCATTTCGTGTTTTGACGCTGAAAACAACCGAAAAGTGTTTGTTAGGCTCAATGGGCTCAATAGACCATTTGGGAGCGTTGGTGGTTAATTTTTTGTTTTGAAGCTGAAAACAACCGAAAAGTGTTTGTTAGGCTCAATGGGCTCAATAGACCATTTGGGAGCGTTGGTGGTTCATTTCGTGTTTTGACGCTGAAAACAACCGAAAAGTGTTTGTTAGGCTCAATGAGCTCTATAGACCATTTTAGAGCGTGGGTGGTTCATTTCGTGTTTTGACACTGAAAACAACCGAAAAGTGTTTGTTAGGCTTAATGGGCTCTATAGACCATTTTAGAGCGTTGGTGGTTCATTTCGTGTTTTGACGCTGAAAACAACCGAAAAGTGTTTGTTAGGCTCAGTGGGCTCAATAGACTATTTTGGAGCGTTGGTGGTTCATTTTGTGTTTTGACGGTGAAAAAAACCGAAAAGTGTTTTTTAGGCTCAATGGACGCTATAGACCATTTTGGAGCGTTGTTGGTTCATTTCGTGTTTTGACACTGAAATCAACCGAAAAGTGTTTGTTAGGCTCAATGAGCTCAATAGACCATTTTGGAGCGTTGGTGGTTCATTTTGTGTTTTGACGGTGAAAAAACCCGAAAAGTGTTTGTAAGGCTCAATGGACGCTATAGACCATTTTGGAGCGTTGTTGGTTCATTTCGTGTTTTGACGCTGAAAACAACCGAAAAGAGTTTGTTAGGCTCAATGGGCTCAATAGACTATTTTGGAGCGTTGGTGGTTCATTTCGTGTTTGGACGCTAAAAACAACCGAAAAGTGTTTGTTAGGCTCAATGGGCTCAATAGACCATTTTGGAGCGTTGGTGGTTCATTTTGTGTTTTGACGGTTAAACAAACCGAAAAGTGTTTGTTATGCTCAATGGGCTCAATAGACCATTTGGGAGTCTTGGTGGTTCATTTTGTGTTTTGACGGTGAAAACAACCGAAAAGTGTTTGTTAGGCTCAATGGGCTCAAGAGACCATTTTGGAGCGTTGGTGGTTCATTTTGTGTTTTGACGGTGAAAAAAACCAAAAAGTGTTTGTTAGGCTCACTGGACGCTATAGACCATTTTGGAGCGTTTGTTGGTTCATTTCGTGTTTTGACACTGAAATCAACCGAAAAGTGTTTGTTAGGCTCACTGGACGCTATAGACCATTTTGGAGCGTTTGTTGGTTCATTTCGTGTTTTGACACTGAAATCAACCGAAAAGTGTTTGTTAGGCTCAATGGGCTCAATAGACCATTTTAGAGCGTTGGTGGTTCATTTCGTGTTTTGACGCTGAAAACAACCGAAAAGTGTTTGTTAGGCTCTAGGGGCTCAATAGACCATTTTGGAGCGTTGGTGGTTCATTTTGTGTTTTGACGGTGAAAAAATTCGAAAAGTGTTTGTTAGGCTCAATGGACGCTATAGACCATTTTGGAGCGTTGTTGGTTCATTTCGTGTTTTGACGCTGAAAACAACCGAAAAGTGTTTGTTAGGCTCAATGGGCTCAATAGACCATTTGGGAGCGTTGGTGGTTAATTTTTTGTTTTGAAGCTGAAAACAACCGAAAAGTATTTGTTAGGCTCAATGGGCTCAATAGACCATTTGGGAGCGTTGGTGGTTCATTTCGTGTTTTGACGCTGAAAACAACCGAAAAGTGTTTGTTAGGCTCAATGGGGTCAATAGACCATTTGGGATCGTTGGTTGTTCATTTTGTGTTTTGACGGTGAAAAAAACTGAAAAGTGTTTGTTAGGCTCAATGGACGCTATAGACCATTTTGGAGCGTTGTTGGTTCATTTCGTGTTTTGACACTGAAATCAACCGAAAAGTGTTTGTTAGGCTCAATGGGCTCTATAGACCATTTTTGAGCGTGGGTAGTTCATTTCGTGTTTTGACACTGAAAACAACCGAAAAGTGTTTGTTAGGCTTAATGGGCTCTATAGACCATTTTAGAGCGTTGGTGGTTCATTTCGTGTTTTGACGCTGAAAACAACCGAAAAGTGTTTGTTAGGCTCAATGGGCTCAATAGACCATTTTGGAGCGTTGGTGGTTCATTTTGTGTTTTGACGGTGAAAAAAACCGAAAAGTGTTTGTTAGGCTCAATGGACACTATAGACCATTTTGGAGCGTTGTTGGTTCATTTCGTGTTTTGACACTGAAATCAACCGAAAAGTGTTTGTTAGGCTCAATGAGCTCAATAGACCATTTTGGAGCGTTGGTGGTTCATTTTGTGTTTTGACGGTGAAAAAACCCGAAAAGTGTTTGTTATGCTCAATGGGCTCAATATACCATTTGGGAGTGTTGGTGGTTCATTTCGTGTTTTGACGCTGAAAAAACCCGAAAAGTGTTTGTTAGGCTTAATGGGCGCTATAGACCATTTTAGAGCGTTGGTGGTTCATTTCGTGTTTTGATGCTGAAAACAACCGAAAAGTGTTTGTTAGGCTCAATGGGCTCAATAGACCATTTAGGAGCGTTGGTGGTTCATTTTTTGTTTTGAAGCTGAAAACAACCGAAAAGTGTTTGTTAGGCTCAATGGGCTTAATAGACCATTTGGGAGCGTTGGTGGTTCATTTCGTGTTTTGACGCTGAAAACAACCGAAAAGTGTTTGTTAGGCTCACTGGGCTCTATAGACCATTTTGGAGCGTTTGTTGGTTCATTTCGTGTTTTGACGCTGAAAACAACCGAAAAGTGTTTGTTAGGCTCTAGGGGCTCAATAGACCATTTTGGAGCGTTGGTGGTTCATTTTGTGTTTAGACAGTGAAAAAACCCGAAAAGTGTTTGTTAGGCTCAATGGACGCTATAGACCATTTTGGAGCGTTGTTGGTTCATTTTGTGTTTTGACGGTTAAACAAACCGAAAAGTGTTTGTTATGCTCAATGGGCTCAATAGACCATTTGGGAGTCTTGGTGGTTTATTTTGTGTTTTGACGGTGAAAACAACCGAAAAGTGTTTGTTAGGCTCAATGGGCTCAATAGACCATTTGGGAGCGTTGGTGGTTCATTTTGTGTTTTGACGGTGTTAAAAACCGAAAAGTGTTTGTTATGCTCAATGGGCTCAATATACCATTTGGGAGTGTTGGTGGTTCATTTCGTGTTTTGACGCTGAAAAAACCCGAAAAGTGTTTGTTAGGCTCAATGGGCGCTATAGACCATTTTAGAGCGTTGGTGGTTCATTTCGTGTTTTGATGCTGAAAACAACCGAAAAGTGTTTGTTAGGCTCAATGGGCTCAATAGACCATTTAGGAGCGTTGGTGGTTCATTTGTTGTTTTGACCCTGAAAACAACCGAAAAGAGTTTGTTAGGCTCAATGGGCTTAATAGACCATTTGGGAGCGTTGGTGGTTCATTTTTTGTTTTGAAGCTGAAAACAACCGAAAAGTGTTTGTTAGGCTCAATGGGCTCAATAGACCATTTGGGAGCGTTGGTGGTTCATTTCGTGTTTTGACGCTGAAAACAACCGAAAAGTGTTTGTTAGGCTCACTGGGCTCTATAGACCATTTTGGAGCGTTTGTTGGTTCATTTCGTGTTTTGACGCTGAAAACAACCGAAAAGTGTTTGTTAGGCTCTAGGGGCTCAATAGACCATTTTGGAGCGTTGGTGGTTCATTTTGTGTTTTGACGGTGAAAAAACCCGAAAAGTGTTTGTTAGGCTCAATGGACGCTATAGACCATTTTGGAGCGTTGTTGGTTCATTTTGTGTTTTGACGGTTAAACAAACCGAAAAGTGTTTGTTATGCTCAATGGGCTCAATAGACCATTTGGGAGTCTTGGTGGTTCATTTTGTGTTTTGACGGTGAAAACAACCGAAAAGTGTTTGTTAGGCTCAATGGGCTCAAGAGACCATTTGGGAGCGTTGGTGGTTCATTTTGTGTTTTGACGGTGAAAAAAACCGAAAAGTGTTTGTTAGGCTCACTGGACGCTATAGACCATTTTGGAGCGTTTGTTGGTTCATTTCGTGTTTTGACACTGAAATCAACCGAAAAGTGTTTGTTAGGCTCACTGGACGCTATAGACCATTTTGGAGCGTTTGTTGGTTCATTTCGTGTTTTGACACTGAAATCAACCGAAAAGTGTTTGTTAGGCTCAATGGGCTCAATAGACCATTTTAGAGCGTTGGTGGTTCATTTAGTGTTTTGACGCTGAAAACAACCGAAAAGTGTTTGTTAGGCTCTAGGGGCTCAATAGACCATTTTGGAGCGTTGGTGGTTCATTTTGTGTTTTGACGGTGAAAAAACCCGAAAAGTGTTTGTTAGGCTCAATGGACGCTATAGACCATTTTGGAGCGTTGTTGGTTCATTTCGTGTTTTGACGCTGAAAACAACCGAAAAGTGTTTGTTAGGCTCAATGGGCTCAATAGACCATTTGGGAGCGTTAGTGGTTAATTTTTTGTTTTGAAGCTGAAAACAACCGAAAAGTGTTTGTTAGGCTCAATGGGCTCAATAGACCATTTGGGAGCGTGGGTGGTTCATTTCGTGTTTTGACACTGAAAACAACCGAAAAGTGTTTGTTAGGCTTAATGGGCTCTATAGACCATTTTAGAGCGTTGGTGGTTCATTTCGTGTTTTGACGCTGAAAACAACCGAAAAGTGTTTGTTAGGCTCAGTGGGCTCAATAGACCATTTTGGAGCGTTGGTGGTTCATTTTGTGTTTTGACGGTGAAAAAAACCGAAAAGTGTTTTTTAGGCTCAATGGACGCTATAGACCATTTTGGAGCGTTGTTGGTTCATTTCGTGTTTTGACACTGAAATCAACCGAAAAGTGTTTGTTAGGCTCAATGAGCTCAATAGACCATTTTGGAGCGTTGGTGGTTCATTTTGTGTTTTGACGGTGAAAAAACCCGAAAAGTGTTTGTAAGGCTCAATGGACGCTATAGACCATTTTGGAGCGTTGTTGGTTCATTTCGTGTTTTGACGCTGAAAACAACCGAAAAGAGTTTGTTAGGCTCAATGGGCTCAATAGACTATTTTGGAGCGTTGGTGGTTCATTTCGTGTTTGGACGCTAAAAACAACCGAAAAGTGTTTGTTAGGCTCAATGGGCTCAATAGACCATTTGCGAGCGTTGGTGGTTCATTTTGTGTTTTGACGGTGAAAAAAACCGAAAAGTGTTTGTTAGGCTCACTGGACGCTATAGACTATTTTGGAGCGTTTGTTGGTTCATTTCGTGTTTTGACACTGAAATCAACCGAAAAGTGTTTGTTAGGCTCACTGGGCTCTATAGACCATTTTGGAGCGTTTGTTGGTTCATTTCGTGTTTTGACGCTGAAAACAACCGAAAAGTGTTTGTTAGGCTCTAGGGGCTCAATAGACCATTTTGGAGCGTTGGTGGTTCATTTTGTGTTTAGACAGTGAAAAAACCCGAAAAGTGTTTGTTAGGCTCAATGGACGCTATAGACCATTTTGGAGCGTTGTTGGTTCATTTTGTGTTTTGACGGTTAAACAAACCGAAAAGTGTTTGTTATGCTCAATGGGCTCAATAGACCATTTGGGAGTCTTGGTGGTTCATTTTGTGTTTTGACGGTGAAAACAACCGAAAAGTGTTTGTTAGGCTCAATGGGCTCAATAGACCATTTGGGAGCGTTGGTGGTTCATTTTGTGTTTTGACGGTGAAAAAAACCGAAAAGTGTTTGTTATGCTCAATGGGCTCAATATACCATTTGGGAGTGTTGGTGGTTCATTTCGTGTTTTGACGCTGAAAAAACCCGAAAAGTGTTTGTTAGGCTCAATGGGCGCTATAGACCATTTTAGAGCGTTGGTGGTTCATTTCGTGTTTTGATGCTGAAAACAACCGAAAAGTGTTTGTTAGGCTCAATGGGCTCAATAGACCATTTAGGAGCGTTGGTGGTTCATTTGTTGTTTTGACCCTGAAAACAACCGAAAAGAGTTTGTTAGGCTCAATGGGCTGAATAGACCATTTGGGAGCGTTGGTGGTTCATTTTTTGTTTTGAAGCTGAAAACAACCGAAAAGTGTTTGTTAGGCTCAATGGGCTCAATAGACCATTTGGGAGCGTTGGTGGTTCATTTCGTGTTTTGACGCTGAAAACAACCGAAAAGTGTTTGTTAGGCTCACTGGGCTCTATAGACCATTTTGGAGCGTTTGTTGGTTCATTTCGTGTTTTGACGGTGAAAAAAACCGAAAAGTGTTTGTTAGGCTCACTGGACGCTATAGACCATTTTGGTGCGTTTGTTGGTTCATTTCGTGTTTTGACACTGAAATCAACCGAAAAGTGTTTGTTAGGCTCTAGGGGCTCAATAGACCATTTTGGAGCGTTGGTGGTTCATTTTGTGTTTTGACGGTGAAAAAACCCGAAAAGTGTTTGTTAGGCTCAATGGACGCTATAGACCATTTTGGAGCGTTGTTGGTTCATTTTGTGTTTTGACGGTTAAACAAACCGAAAAGTGTTTGTTATGCTCAATGGGCTCAATAGACCATTTGGGAGTCTTGGTGGTTCATTTTGTGTTTTGACGGTGAAAACAACCGAAAAGTGTTTGTTAGGCTCAATGAGCTCTATAGACCATTTTAGAGCGTGGGTGGTTCATTTCGTGTTTTGACACTGAAAACAACCGAAAAGTGTTTGTTAGGCTTAATGGGCTCTATAGACCATTTTAGAGCGTTGGTGGTTCATTTCGTGTTTTGACGCTGAAAACAACCGAAAAGTGTTTGTTAGGCTCAATGGGCTCAATAGACCATTTGGGAGCGTTGGTGGTTAATTTTTTGTTTTGAAGCTGAAAACAACCGAAAAGTGTTTGTTAGGCTCAATGGGCTCAATAGACCATTTGGGAGCGTTGGTGGTTCATTTCGTGTTTTGACGCTGAAAACAACCGAAAAGTGTTTGTTAGGCTCAATGAGCTCTATAGACCATTTTAGAGCGTGGGTGGTTCATTTCGTGTTTTGACACTGAAAACAACCGAAAAGTGTTTGTTAGGCTTAATGGGCTCTATAGACCATTTTAGAGCGTTGGTGGTTTATTTCGTGTTTTGACGCTGAAAACAACCGAAAAGTGTTTGTTAGGCTCAGTGGGCTCAATAGACTATTTTGGAGCGTTGGTGGTTCATTTTGTGTTTTGACGGTGAAAAAAACCGAAAAGTGTTTTTTAGGCTCAATGGACGCTATAGACCATTTTGGAGCGTTGTTGGTTCATTTCGTGTTTTGACACTGAAATCAACCGAAAAGTGTTTGTTAGGCTCAATGAGCTCAATAGACCATTTTGGAGCGTTGGTGGTTCATTTTGTGTTTTGACGGTGAAAAAACCCGAAAAGTGTTTGTAAGGCTCAATGGACGCTATAGACCATTTTGGAGCGTTGTTGGTTCATTTTGTGTTTTGACGGTGAAAACAACCGAAAAGTGTTTGTTAGGCTCAATGGGCTCAAGAGACCATTTGGGAGCGTTGGTGGTTCATTTTGTGTTTTGACGGTGAAAAAAACCGAAAAGTGTTTGTTAGGCTCACTGGACGCTATAGACCATTTTGGAGCGTTTGTTGGTTCATTTCGTGTTTTGACACTGAAATCAACCGAAAAGTGTTTGTTAGGCTCACTGGACGCTATAGACCATTTTGGAGCGTTTGTTGGTTCATTTCGTGTTTTGACACTGAAATCAACCGAAAAGTGTTTGTTAGGCTCAATGGGCTCAATAGACCATTTTAGAGCGTTGGTGGTTCATTTCGTGTTTTGACGCTGAAAACAACCGAAAAGTGTTTGTTAGGCTGTAGGGGCTCAATAGACCATTTTGGAGCGTTGGTGGTTCATTTTGTGTTTTGACGGTGAAAAAACCCGAAAAGTGTTTGTTAGGCTCAATGGACGCTATAGACCATTTTGGAGCGTTGTTGGTTCATTTCGTGTTTTGACGCTGAAAACAACCGAAAAGTGTTTGTTAGGCTCAATGGGCTCAATAGACCATTTGGGAGCGTTGGTGGTTAATTTTTTGTTTTGAAGCTGAAAACAACCGAAAAGTGTTTGTTAGGCTCAATGGGCTCAATAGACCATTTGGGAGCGTTGGTGGTTCATTTCGTGTTTTGACGCTGAAAACAACCGAAAAGTGTTTGTTAGGCTCAATGAGCTCTATAGACCATTTTAGAGCGTGGGTGGTTCATTTCGTGTTTTGACACTGAAAACAACCGAAAAGTGTTTGTTAGGCTTAATGGGCTCTATAGACCATTTTAGAGCGTTGGTGGTTCATTTCGTGTTTTGACGCTGAAAACAACCGAAAAGAGTTTGTTAGGCTCAATGGGCTTAATAGACCATTTGGGAGCGTTGGTGGTTCATTTTTTGTTTTGAAGCTGAAAACAACCGAAAAGTGTTTGTTAGGCTCAATGGGCTCAATAGACCATTTGGGAGCGTTGGTGGTTCATTTCGTGTTTTGACGCTGAAAACAACCGAAAAGTGTTTGTTAGTCTCACTGGGCTCTATAGACCATTTTGGAGCGTTTGTTGGTTCATTTCGTGTTTTGACGCTGAAAACAACCGAAAAGTTTTTGTTAGGCTCTAGGGGCTCAATAGACCATTTTGGAGCGTTGGTGGTTCATTTTGTGTTTTGACGGTGAAAAAACCCGAAAAGTGTTTGTTAGGCTCAATGGACGCTATAGACCATTTTGGAGCGTTGTTGGTTCATTTTGTGTTTTGACGGTTAAACAAACCGAAAAGTGTTTGTTATGCTCAATGGGCTCAATAGACCATTTGGGAGTCTTGGTGGTTCATTTTGTGTTTTGACGGTGAAAACAACCGAAAAGTGTTTGTTAGGCTCAATGGGCTCAAGAGACCATTTGGGAGCGTTGGTGGTTCATTTTGTGTTTTGACGGTGACAAAAACCAAAAAGTGTTTGTTAGGCTCACTGGACGCTATAGACCATTTTGGAGCGTTTGTTGGTTCATTTCGTGTTTTGACACTGAAATCAACCGAAAAGTGTTTGTTAGGCTCACTGGACGCTATAGACCATTTTGGAGCGTTTGTTGGTTCATTTCGTGTTTTGACACTGAAATCAACCGAAAAGTGTTTGTTAGGCTCAATGGGCTCAATAGACCATTTTAGAGCGTTGGTGGTTCATTTCGTGTTTTGACGCTGAAAACAACCGAAAAGTGTTTGTTAGGCTCTAGGGGCTCAATAGACCATTTTGGAGCGTTGGTGGTTCATTTTGTGTTTTGACGGTGAAAAAACCCGAAAAGTGTTTGTTAGGCTCAATGGACGCTATAGACCATTTTGGAGCGTTGTTGGTTCATTTCGTGTTTTGACGCTGAAAACAACCGAAAAGTGTTTGTTAGGCTCAATGGGCTCAATAAACCATTTGGGAGCGTTGGTGGTTAATTTTTTGTTTTGAAGCTGAAAACAACCGAAAAGTGTTTGTTAGGCTCAATGGGCTCAATAGACCATTTGGGAGCGTTGGTGGTTCATTTAGTGTTTTGACGCTGAAAACAACCGAAAAGTGTTTGTTAGGCTCAATGGGGTCAATAGACCATTTGGGATCGTTGGTTGTTCATTTTGTGTTTTGACGGTGAAAAAAACTGAAAAGTGTTTGTTAGGCTCAATGGACGCTATAGACCATTTTGGAGCGTTGTTGGTTCATTTCGTGTTTTGACACTGAAATCAACCGAAAAGTGTTTGTTAGGCTCAATGGGCTCTATAGACCATTTTTGAGCGTGGGTAGTTCATTTCGTGTTTTGACACTGAAAACAACCGAAAAGTGTTTGTTAGGCTTAATGGGCTCTATAGACCATTTTAGAGCGTTGGTGGTTCATTTCGTGTTTTGACGCTGAAAACAACCGAAAAGTGTTTGTTAGGCTCAATGGACACTATAGACCATTTTGGAGCGTTGTTGGTTCATTTCGTGTTTTGACACTGAAATCAACCGAAAAGTGTTTGTTAGGCTCAATGAGCTCAATAGACCATTTTGGAGCGTTGGTGGTTCATTTTGTGTTTTGACGGTGAAAAAACCCGAAAAGTGTTTGTTATGCTCAATGGGCTCAATATACCATTTGGGAGTGTTGGTGGTTCATTTCGTGTTTTGACGCTGAAAAAACCCGAAAAGTGTTTGTTAGGCTCAATGGGCGCTATAGACCATTTTAGAGCGTTGGTGGTTCATTTCGTGTTTTGATGCTGAAAACAACCGAAAAGTGTTTGTTAGGCTCAATGGGCTCAATAGACCATTTAGGAGCGTTGGTGGTTCATTTTTTGTTTTGAAGCTGAAAACAACCGAAAAGTGTTTGTTAGGCTCAATGGGCTTAATAGACCATTTGGGAGCGTTGGTGGTTTATTTCGTGTTTTGACGCTGAAAACAACCGAAAAGTGTTTGTTAGGCTCACTGGGCTCTATAGACCATTTTGGAGCGTTTGTTGGTTCATTTCGTGTTTTGACGCTGAAAACAACCGAAAAGTGTTTGTTAGGCTCTAGGGGCTCAATAGACCATTTTGGAGCGTTGGTGGTTCATTTTGTGTTTAGACAGTGAAAAAACCCGAAAAGTGTTTGTTAGGCTCAATGGACGCTATAGACCATTTTGGAGCGTTGTTGGTTCATTTTGTGTTTTGACGGTTAAACAAACCGAAAAGTGTTTGTTATGCTCAATGGGCTCAATAGACCATTTGGGAGTCTTGGTGGTTCATTTTGTGTTTTGACGGTGAAAACAACCGAAAAGTGTTTGTTAGGCTCAATGGGCTCAATAGACCATTTGGGAGCGTTGGTGGTTCATTTTGTGTTTTGACGGTGAAAAAAACCGAAAAGTGTTTGTTATGCTCAATGGGCTCAATATACCATTTGGGAGTGTTGGTGGTTCATTTCGTGTTTTGACGCTGAAAAAACCCGAAAAGTGTTTGTTAGGCTCAATGGGCGCTATAGACCATTTTAGAGCGTTGGTGGTTCATTTCGTGTTTTGATGCTGAAAACAACCGAAAAGTGTTTGTTAGGCTCAATGGGCTTAATAGACCATTTGGGAGCGTTGGTGGTTCATTTTTTGTTTTGAAGCTGAAAACAACCGAAAAGTGTTTGTTAGGCTCAATGGGCTCAATAGACCATTTGGGAGCGTTGGTGGTTCATTTCGTGTTTTGACGCTGAAAACAACCGAAAAGTGTTTGTTAGGCTCACTGGGCTCTATAGACCATTTTGGAGCGTTTGTTGGTTCATTTCGTGTTTTGACGCTGAAAACAACCGAAAAGTGTTTGTTAGGCTCTAGGGGCTCAATAGACCATTTTGGAGCGTTGGTGGTTCATTTTGTGTTTTGACGGTGAAAAAACCCGAAAAGTGTTTGTTAGGCTCAATGGACGCTATAGACCATTTTGGAGCGTTGTTGGTTCATTTTGTGTTTTGACGGTTAAACAAACCGAAAAGTGTTTGTTATGCTCAATGGGCTCAATAGACCATTTGGGAGTCTTGGTGGTTCATTTTGTGTTTTGACGGTGAAAACAACCGAAAAGTGTTTGTTAGGCTCAATGGGCTCAAGAGACCATTTGGGAGCGTTGGTGGTTCATTTTGTGTTTTGACGGTGAAAAAAACCGAAAAGTGTTTGTTAGGCTCACTGGACGCTATAGACCATTTTGGAGCGTTTGTTGGTTCATTTCGTGTTTTGACACTGAAATCAACCGAAAAGTGTTTGTTAGGCTCACTGGACGCTATAGACCATTTTGGAGCGTTTGTTGGTTCATTTCGTGTTTTGACACTGAAATCAACCGAAAAGTGTTTGTTAGGCTCAATGGGCTCAATAGACAATTTTAGAGCGTTGGTGGTTCATTTCGTGTTTTGACGCTGAAAACAACCGAAAAGTGTTTGTTAGGCTCTAGGGGCTCAATAGACCATTTTGGAGCGTTGGTGGTTCATTTTGTGTTTTGACGGTGAAAAAAACCGAAAAGTGTTTGTTAGGCTCAATGGACGCTATAGACCATTTTGGAGCGTTGTTGGTTCATTTCGTGTTTTGACGCTGAAAACAACCGAAAAGTGTTTGTTAGGCTCAATGGGCTCAATAGACCATTTGGGAGCGTTGGTGGTTAATTTTTTGTTTTGAAGCTGAAAACAACCGAAAAGTGTTTGTTAGGCTCAATGGGCTCAATAGACCATTTGGGAGCGTTGGTGGTTCATTTCGTGTTTTGACGCTGAAAACAACCGAAAAGTGTTTGTTAGGCTCAATGAGCTCTATAGACCATTTTAGAGCGTGGGTGGTTCATTTCGTGTTTTGACACTGAAAACAACCGAAAAGTGTTTGTTAGGCTTAATGGGCTCTATAGACCATTTTAGAGCGTTGGTGGTTCATTTCGTGTTTTGACGCTGAAAACAACCGAAAAGTGTTTGTTAGGCTCAGTGGCCTCAATAGACCATTTTGGAGCGTTGGTGGTTCATTTTGTGTTTTGACGGTGAAAAAAACCGAAAAGTGTTTTTTAGGCTCAATGGACGCTATAGACCATTTTGGAGCGTTGTTGGTTCATTTCGTGTTTTGACACTGAAATCAACCGAAAAGTGTTTGTTAGGCTCAATGAGCTCAATAGACCATTTTGGAGCGTTGGTGGTTCATTTTGTGTTTTGACGGTGAAAAAACCCGAAAAGTGTTTGTAAGGCTCAATGGACGCTATAGACCATTTTGGAGCGTTGTTGGTTCATTTCGTGTTTTGACGCTGAAAACAACCGAAAAGAGTTTGTTAGGCTCAATGGGCTCAATAGACTATTTTGGAGCGTTGGTGGTTCATTTCGTGTTTGGACGCTAAAAACAACCGAAAAGTGTTTGTTAGGCTCAATGGGCTCAATAGACCATTTGGGAGCGTTGGTGGTTCATTTTGTGTTTTGACGGTGAAAAAAACCGAAAAGTGTTTGTTAGGCTCACTGGACGCTATAGACCATTTTGGAGCGTTTGTTGGTTCATTTCGTGTTTTGACACTGAAATCAACCGAAAAGTGTTTGTTAGGCTCACTGGGCTCTATAGACCATTTTGGAGCGTTTGTTGGTTCATTTCGTGTTTTGACGCTGAAAACAACCGAAAAGTGTTTGTTAGGCTCTAGGGGCTCAATAGACCATTTTGGAGCGTTGGTGGTTCATTTTGTGTTTAGACAGTGAAAAAACCCGAAAAGTGTTTGTTAGGCTCAATGGACGCTATAGACCATTTTGGAGCGTTGTTGGTTCATTTTGTGTTTTGACGGTTAAACAAACCGAAAAGTGTTTGTTATGCTCAATGGGCTCAATAGACCATTTGGGAGTCTTGGTGGTTCATTTTGTGTTTTGACGGTGAAAACAACCGAAAAGTGTTTGTTAGGCTCAATGGGCTCAATAGACCATTTGGGAGCGTTGGTGGTTCATTTTGTGTTTTGACGGTGAAAAAAACCGAAAAGTGTTTGTTATGCTCAATGGGCTCAATATACCATTTGGGAGTGTTGGTGGTTCATTTCGTGTTTTGACGCTGAAAAAACCCGAAAAGTGTTTGTTAGGCTCAATGGGCGCTATAGACCATTTTAGAGCGTTGGTGGTTCATTTCGTGTTTTGATGCTGAAAACAACCGAAAAGTGTTTGTTAGGCTCAATGGGCTCAATAGACCATTTAGGAGCGTTGGTGGTTCATTTGTTGTTTTGACCCTGAAAACAACCGAAAAGAGTTTGTTAGGCTCAATGGGCTGAATAGACCATTTGGGAGCGTTGGTGGTTCATTTTTTGTTTTGAAGCTGAAAACAACCGAAAAGTGTTTGTTAGGCTCAATGGGCTCAATAGACCATTTGGGAGCGTTGGTGGTTCATTTCGTGTTTTGACGCTGAAAACAACCGAAAAGTGTTTGTTAGGCTCACTGGGCTCTATAGACCATTTTGGAGCGTTTGTTGGTTCATTTCGTGTTTTGACGGTGAAAAAAACCGAAAAGTGTTTGTTAGGCTCACTGGACGCTATAGACCATTTTGGAGCGTTTGTTGGTTCATTTCGTGTTTTGACACTGAAATCAACCGAAAAGTGTTTGTTAGGCTCAATGGGCTCAATAGACCATTTTAGAGCGTTGGTGGTTCATTTCGTGTTTTGACGCTGAAAACAACCGAAAAGTGTTTGTTAGGCTCTAGGGGCTCAATAGACCATTTTGGAGCGTTGGTGGTTCATTTTGTGTTTTGACGGTGAAAAAACCCGAAAAGTGTTTGTTAGGCTCAATGGACGCTATAGACCATTGTGGAGCGTTGTTGGTTCATTTCGTGTTTTGACGCTGAAATCAACCGAAAAGTGTTTGTTAGGCTCAATGGGCTCTATAGACCACTTTGGAGCGTTGTTGGTTCATTTCGTGTTTTGACGCTGAAAACAACCAAAAAGTGTTTGTTAGGCTCAATGGGCTCTATAGACCATTTTAGAGCGTAGGTGGTTCATTTCGTGTTTTGACGCTGAAAACAACCGAAAAGTGTTTGTTAGGCTCTATGGGCTCAATAGACCATTTTGGAGCGTTGGTGGTTCATTTTGTGTTTTGACGGTGAAAAAACGGAAAAGTGTTTGTTAGGCTCAATGGACGCTATAGACCATTTTGGAGCGTTGTTGGTTCATTTTGTGTTTTGACGGTTAAAAAAACCGAAAAGTGTTTGTTATGCTCAATGGGCTCAATAGACCATTTGGGAGTGTTGGTGGTTCATTTTGTGTTTTGACGGTGAAAACAACCGAAAAGTGTTTGTTAGGCTCAATGGGCTCAATAGACCATTTGGGAGCGTTGGTGGTTCATTTTGTGTTTTGACGGTGATAAAAACCGAAAAGTGTTTGTTAGGCTCAATGGACGCTATAGACCATTTTGGAGCGTTGTTGGTTCATTTTGTGTTTTGACGGTGAAAAAAACCGAAAAGTGTTTGTTAGGCTCAATGAGCTCTATAGACCATTTTAGAGCGTGGGTGGTTCATTTCGTGTTTTGACACTGAAAACAACCGAAAAGTGTTTGTTAGGCTTAATGGGCTCTATAGACCATTTTAGAGCGTTGGTGGTTCATTTCGTGTTTTGACGCTGAAAACAACCGAAAAGTGTTTGTTAGGCTCAGTGGGCTCAATAGACCATTTTGGAGCGTTGGTGGTTCATTTCGTGTTTTGACGGTGAAAAAAACCGAAAAGTGTTTTTTAGGCTCAATGGACGCTATAGACCATTTTGGAGCGTTGTTGGTTCATTTCGTGTTTTGACACTGAAATCAACCGAAAAGTGTTTGTTAGGCTCAATGAGCTCAATAGACCATTTTGGAGCGTTGGTGGTTCATTTCGTGTTTTGACGCTGAAAACAACCGAAAAGTGTTTGTTAGGCTCAATGGGCTCAATAGACCATTTTGGAGCGTTGGTGGTTCATTTTGTGTTTTGACGGTGAAAAAAACCGAAAAGTGTTTGTTAGGCTCAATGGACGCTATAGACCATTTTGGAGCGTTGTTGGTTCATTTCGTGTTTTGACACTGAAATCAACCGAAAAGTGTTTGTTAGGCTCAATGAGCTCAATAGACCATTTTGGAGCGTTGGTGGTTCATTTTGTGTTTTGACGGTGAAAAAAACCGAAAAGTGTTTGTTATGCTCAATGGGCTCAATATACCATTTGGGAGTGTTGGTGGTTCATTTCGTGTTTTGACGCTGAAAACAACCGAAAAGTGTTTGTTAGGCTCAATGGGCTCAATAGACCATTTAGGAGCGTTGGTGGTTCATTTTTTGTTTTGACCCTGAAAACAACCGAAAAGAGTTTGTTAGGCTCAATGGGCTTAATAGACCATTTGGGAGCGTTGGTGGTTCATTTTTTGTTTTGAAGCTGAAAACAACCGAAAAGTGTTTGTTAGGCTCAATGGGCTCAATAGACCATTTGGGAGCGTTGGTGGTTCATTTCGTGTTTTGACGCTGAAAACAACCGAAAAGTGTTTGTTAGGCTCACTGGGCTCTATAGACCATTTTGGAGCGTTTGTTGGTTCATTTCGTGTTTTGACGCTGAAAACAACCGAAAAGTGTTTGTTAGGCTCCAGGGGCTCAATAGACCATTTTGGAGCGTTGGTGGTTCATTTTGTGTTTTGACGGTGAAAAAAACCGAAAAGTGTTTGTTAGGCTCAATGGACGCTATAGACCATTTTGGAGCGTTGTTGGTTCATTTTGTGTTTTGACGGTTAAACAAACCGAAAAGTGTTTGTTATGCTCAATGGGCTCAATAGACCATTTGGGAGTCTTGGTGGTTCATTTTGTGTTTTGACGGTGAAAACAACCGAAAAGTGTTTGTTAGGCTCAATGGGCTCAATAGACCATTTGGGAGCGTTGGTGGTTCATTTTGTGTTTTGACGGTGAAAAAAACCGAAAAGTGTTTGTTAGGCTCACTGGACGCTATAGACCATTTTGGAGCGTTTGTTGGTTCATTTCGTGTTTTGACACTGAAATCAACCGAAAAGTGTTTGTTAGGCTCACTGGACGCTATAGACCATTTTGGAGCGTTTGTTGGTTCATTTCGTGTTTTGACACTGAAATCAACCGAAAAGTGTTTGTTAGGCTCAATGGGCTCAATAGACCATTTTAGAGCGTTGGTGGTTCATTTCGTGTTTTGACGCTGAAAACAACCGAAAAGTGTTTGTTAGGCTCTAGGGGCTCAATAGACCATTTTGGAGCGTTGGTGGTTCATTTTGTGTTTTGACGGTGAAAAAACCCGAAAAGTGTTTGTTAGGCTCAATGGACGCTATAGACCATTGTGGAGCGTTGTTGGTTCATTTCGTGTTTTGACGCTGAAAACAACCGAAAAGTGTTTGTTAGGCTCAATGGGCTCAATAGACCATTTGGGAGCGTTGGTGGTTAATTTTTTGTTTTGACCCTGAAAACAACCGAAAAGAGTTTGTTAGGCTCAATGGGCTTAATAGACCATTTGGGAGCGTTGGTGGTTCATTTTTTGTTTTGAAGCTGAAAACAACCGAAAAGTGTTTGTTAGGCTCACTGGGCTCTATAGACCATTTTGGAGCGTTTGTTGGTTCATTTCGTGTTTTGACGCTGAAAACAACCGAAAAGTGTTTGTTAGGCTCTAGGGGCTCAATAGACCATTTTGGAGCGTTGGTGGTTCATTTTGTGTTTTGACGGTGAAAAAACCCGAAAAGTGTTTGTTAGGCTCAATGGACGCTATAGACCATTTTGGAGCGTTGTTGGTTCATTTTGTGTTTTGACGGTTAAACAAACCGAAAAGTGTTTGTTATGCTCAATGGGCTCAATAGACCATTTGGGAGTCTTGGTGGTTCATTTTGTGTTTTGACGGTGAAAACAACCGAAAAGTGTTTGTTAGGCTCAATGGGCTCAATAGACCATTTGGGAGCGTTGGTGGTTCATTTTGTGTTTTGACGGTGAAAAAAACCGAAAAGTGTTTGTTAGGCTCACTGGACGCTATAGACCATTTTGGAGCGTTTGTTGGTTCATTTCGTGTTTTGACACTGAAATCAACCGAAAAGTGTTTGTTAGGCTCACTGGACGCTATATACCATTTTGAAGCGTTTGTTGGTTCATTTCGTGTTTTGACACTGAAATCAACCGAAAAGTGTTTGTTAGGCTCAATGGGCTCAATAGACCATTTTAGAGCGTTGGTGGTTCATTTCGTGTTTTGACGCTGAAAACAACCGAAAAGTGTTTGTTAGGCTCTAGGGGCTCAATAGACCATTTTGGAGCGTTGGTGGTTCATTTTGTGTTTTGACGGTGAAAAAAACCGAAAAGTGTTTGTTAGGCTCAATGGACGCTATAGACCATTTTAGAGCGTTGGTGGTTCATTTCGTGTTTTGACGCTGAAAACAACCGAAAAGTGTTTGTTAGGCTCAATGGGCTCAATAGACCATTTTGGAGCGTTGGTGGTTCATTTTGTGTTTTGACGGTGAACAAAACCGAAAAGTGTTTGTTAGGCTCAATGGACACTATAGACCATTTTGGAGCGTTGTTGGTTCATTTCGTGTTTTGACACTGAAATCAACCGAAAAGTGTTTGTTAGGCTCAATGAGCTCAATAGACCATTTTGGAGCGTTGGTGGTTCATTTTGTGTTTTGACGGTGAAAAAACCCGAAAAGAGTTTGTTATGCTCAATGGGCTCAATATACCATTTGGGAGTGTTGGTGGTTCATTTCGTGTTTTGACGCTGAAAAAACCCGAAAAGTGTTTTTTAGGCTCAATGGACGCTATAGACCATTTTGGAGCGTTGTTGGTTCATTTCGTGTTTTGACACTGAAATCAACCGAAAAGTGTTTGTTAGGCTCAATGAGCTCAATAGACCATTTTGGAGCGTTGGTGGTTCATTTTGTGTTTTGACGGTGAAAAAACCCGAAAAGTGTTTGTTATGCTCAATGGGCTCAATATACCATTTGGGAGTGTTGGTGGTTCATTTCGTGTTTTGACGCTGAAAAAACCCGAAAAGTGTTTGTTAGGCTCAATGGGCGCTATAGACCATTTTAGAGCGTTGGTGGTTCATTTCGTGTTTTGACACTGAAAACAACCGAAAAGTGTTTGTTAGGCTTAATGGGCTCTATAGACCATTTTAGAGCGTTGGTGGTTCATTTCGTGTTTTGACGCTGAAAACAACCGAAAAGTGTTTGTTAGGCTCAGTGGGCTCAATAGACCATTTTGGAGCGTTGGTGGTTCATTTTGTGTTTTGACGGTGAACAAAAACCGAAAAGTGTTTTTTAGGCTCAATGGACGCTATAGACCATTTTGGAGCGTTTTTGGTTCATTTCGTGTTTTGACACTGAAATCAACCGAAAAGTGTTTGTTAGGCTCAATGAGCTCAATAGACCATTTTGGAGCGTTGGTGGTTCATTTCGTGTTTTGACGCTGAAAACAACCGAAAAGTGTTTGTTAGGCTCAATGGGCTCAATAGACCATTTTGGAGCGTTGGTGGTTCATTTTGTGTTTTGACGGTGAAAAAACCCGAAAAGTGTTTGTTAGGCTCAATGGACGCTATAGACCATTTTGGAGCGTTGTTGGTTCATTTTGTGTTTTGACGGTGAAAAAAACCGAAAAGTGTTTGTTATGCTCAATGGGCTCAATATACCATTTGGGAGTGTTGGTGGTTCATTTCGTGTTTTGACGCTGAAAAAAACCGAAAAGTGTTGTTAGGCTCAATGGGCGCTATAGACCATTTTAGAGCGTTGGTGGTTCATTTCGTGTTTTGATGCTGAAAACAACCGAAAAGTGTTTGTTAGGCTCAATGGGCTCAATAGACCATTTAGGAGCGTTGGTGGTTCATTTTTTGTTTTGACCCTGAAAACAACCGAAAAGAGTTTGTTAGGCTCAATGGGCTTAATAGACCATTTGGGAGCGTTGGTGGTTCATTTTTTGTTTTGAAGCTGAAAACAACCGAAAAGTGTTTGTTAGGCTCAATGGGCTCAATAGACCATTTGGGAGCGTTGGTGGTTCATTTCGTGTTTTGACGCTGAAAACAACCGAAAAGTGTTTGTTAGGCTCACTGGGCTCTATAGACCATTTTGGAGCGTTTGTTGGTTCATTTCGTGTTTTGACTCTGAAAACAACCGAAAAGTGTTTGTTAGGCTCTAGGAGCTCAATAGACCATTTTGGAGCGTTGGTGGTTCATTTTGTGTTTTGACGGTGAAAAAAACCGAAAAGTGTTTGTTAGGCTCAATGGACGCTATAGACCATTTTGGAGCGTTGTTGGTTCATTTTGTGTTTTGACGGTTAAACAAACCGAAAAGTGTTTGTTATGCTCAATGGGCTCAATAGACCATTTGGGAGTCTTGGTGGTTCATTTTGTGTTTTGACGGTGAAAACAACCGAAAAGTGTTTGTTAGGCTCAATGGGCTCAATAGACCATTTGGGAGCGTTGGTGGTTCATTTTGTGTTTTGACGGTGAAAAAAACCGAAAAGTGTTTGTTAGGCTCACTGGACGCTATAGACCATTTTGGAGCGTTTGTTGGTTCATTTCGTGTTTTGACACTGAAATCAACCGAAAAGTGTTTGTTAGGCTCAATGAGCTCAATAGACCATTTTGGAGCGTTGGTGGTTCATTTCGTGTTTTGACGCTGAAAACAACCGAAAAGTGTTTGTTAGGCTCAATGGGCTCAATAGACCATTTTGGAGCGTTGGTGGTTCATTTTGTGTTTTGACGGTGAAAAAACCCGAAAAGTGTTTGTTAGGCTCAATGGACGCTATAGACCATTTTGGAGCGTTGTTGGTTCATTTTGTGTTTTGACGGTGAAAAAAACCGAAAAGTGTTTGTTATGCTCAATGGGCTCAATATACCATTTGGGAGTGTTGGTGGTTCATTTCGTGTTTTGACGCTGAAAAAAACCGAAAAGTGTTGTTAGGCTCAATGGGCGCTATAGACCATTTTAGAGCGTTGGTGGTTCATTTCGTGTTTTGATGCTGAAAACAACCGAAAAGTGTTTGTTAGGCTCAATGGGCTCAATAGACCATTTAGGAGCGTTGGTGGTTCATTTTTTGTTTTGACCCTGAAAACAACCGAAAAGAGTTTGTTAGGCTCAATGGGCTTAATAGACCATTTGGGAGCGTTGGTGGTTCATTTTTTGTTTTGAAGCTGAAAACAACCGAAAAGTGTTTGTTAGGCTCAATGGGCTCAATAGACCATTTGGGAGCGTTGGTGGTTCATTTCGTGTTTTGACGCTGAAAACAACCGAAAAGTGTTTGTTAGGCTCACTGGGCTCTATAGACCATTTTGGAGCGTTTGTTGGTTCATTTCGTGTTTTGACTCTGAAAACAACCGAAAAGTGTTGTTAGGCTCTAGGAGCTCAATAGGACCATTTTGGAGCGTTGGTGGTTCATTTTGTGTTTTGACGGTGAAAAAAACCGAAAAGTGTTTGTTAGGCTCAATTGGACGCTATAGACCATTTTGGAGCGTTGTTGGTTCATTTTGTGTTTTGACGGTTAAACAAACCGAAAAGTGTTTGTTATGCTCAATGGCTCAATAGACCATTTGGGAGTCTTGGTGGTTCATTTTGTGTTTTGACGGTGAAAACAAACGAAAAGTGTTGTTAGGCTCAATGGGCTCAATAGACCATTTGGGAGCGTTGGTGGTTCATTTTGTGTTTGACGGTGAAAAAAACCGAAAAGTGTTTGTTAGGCTCACTGGACGCTATAGACCATTTTGGAGCGTTTGTTGGTTCATTTCGTGTTTTGACACTGAAATCACCGAAAAGTGTTTGTTAGGCTCACTGGACGCTATAGACCATTTTGGAGCGTTTGTTGGTTCATTTCGTGTTTTGACACTGAAATCAACCGAAAAGTGTTTGTTAGGCTCAATGGGCTCAATAGACCATTTTAGAGCGTTGGTGGTTAATTTCGTGTTTTGACGCTGAAAACAACCGAAAAGTGTTTGTTAGGCTCTAGGGGCTCAATAGACCATTTTGGAGCGTTGGTGGTTCATTTTGTGTTTTGACGGTGAAAAAACCCGAAAAAGTGTTTGTTAGGCTCAATGGACGCTATAGACCATTTTGGAGCGTTGTTGGTTCATTTCGTGTTTGACGCTAAAACAACCGAAAAGTGTTTGTTAGCTCAATGGGCTCAATAGACCATTTAGGAGCGTTGGTGGTTCATTTTTTGTTTTGACGCTGAAAACAACCGAAAAGTGTTTGTTAGGCTCATGGGCTCAATAGACCATTTGGGAGCGTTGGTGGTTCATTTCGTGTTTTGACGCTGAAAACAACCGAAAAGTGTTTGTTAGGCTCAATGGGGTCAATAGACCACTTTGGAGCGTTGTTGGTTCATTTTGTGTTTTGACGGTGGAAAAAAACCGAAAAGTGTTTGTTAGGCTCAATGGACGCTATAGGACCATTTTGGAGCGTTGTTGGTTCATTTCGTGTTTTGACACTGAATCAACCGAAAAGTGTTTGTTAGGCTCAATGAGCTCAATAGACCATTGTTGGAGCGTTGGTGGTCATTTTGTGTTTTGACGGTGAAAAAAACCGAAAAGTGTTTGTTATGCTCAATGGGCTCAATATACCATTTTGGAGTGTTGGTGGTTCATTTCGTGTTTTGACGCTGAAAAAAACCGAAAAGTGTTGTTAGGCTCAATGGGCGCTATAGACCATTTTAGAGCGTTGGTGGTTCATTTTGTGTTTTGAACGCTGAAAACAACCAAAAAGTGTTTGTTAGGCTCAATGGGCTCAATAGACCATTTAGGAGCGTTGGTGGTTCATTTTTGTTTTGACCTGAAAACAACCGAAAAGAGTTTGTTAGGCTCAATGGGCTTAATAGACCATTTGGGAGCGTTGGTGGTTCACTTTTTGTTTGAAGCTGAAAACAACCGAAAAGTGTTTGTTAGGCTCAATGGGCTCAATAGACCATTTTGGGAGCGTTGGTGGTTCATTTTGAGTTTTGACGGTGAAAAAACGAAAAGTGTTTGTTAGGCTCACTGGACGCTATAGACCATTTTGGAGCGTTTGTTGGTTCATTCGTGTTTTGACACTGAAATCAACCGAAAAGTGTTTGTTAGGCTCAATGGGCTCTATAGACCACTTTGGAGCGTTGTTGGTTCATTTCAGTGTTTTGACGCTGAAAACAACCGAAAAGTGTTTGTTAGGCTCAATGGGCTCTATAGACATTTTAGAGCGTAGGTGGTTCATTTCGTGTTTTGACGCTGAAAACACCGAAAAGTGTTAGTTAGGCTCAATGGACGCTATAGACCATTGTGGAGCGTTGTTGGTTCATTTTGTGTTTTGACGGTTAAAAAAACCGAAAAGTGTTTGTTATGCTCAATGGGCTCAATAGACCATTTGGGAGCGTTGGTGGTTCATTTTGTGTTTTGACGGTGAAAACAACCGAAAAGTGTTTGTTAGGCTCACTGGACGCTATAGACCATTTTGGAGCGTTTGTTGGTTCATTTCGTGTTTTGACACTGAAATCAACCGAAAAGTGTTTGTTAGGCTCAATGGGCTCTATAGACCACTTTGGAGCGTTGTTGGTTCATTTCGTGTTTTGACGCTGAAACAACCGAAAAGTGTTTGTTAGGCTCAATGGGCTCTATAGACCATTTTAGAGCGTAGGTGGTTCATTTCGTGTTTTGACGCTGAAAACAACCGAAAAGTGCTTTGTTAGGCTCAATGGACGCTATAGACCATTGTGGAGCGTTGTTGGTTCATTTTGTGTTTTGACGGTTAAAAAAACCGAAAAGTGTTTGTTATGCTCAATGGGCTCAATAGACCATTTGGGAGCGTTGGTGGTTCATTTTGTGTTTGACGGTGAAAACAACCGAAAAGTGTTTGTTAGGCTCAATGGGCTCAATACACCATTTGGGAGCGTTGGTGGTTCATTTTGTATTTTGACGGTGAAAACAACCGAAAAGTGTTTGTTAGGCTCAATGGGCTCAATAGACCATTTGGGAGCGTTGGTGGTTCATTTTGTGTTTTGACGGTGATAAAAACCGAAAAGTGTTTGTTAGGCTCAATGGACGCTATAGACCATTTTGGAGCGTTGTTGGTTCATTTTGTGTTTTGACGCTGAAAACAACCGAAAAGTGTTTGTTAGGTTCAATGGGCTCAATAGACCACTTTGGAGCGTTGTTGGTTCATTTCGTGTTTTGACGCTGAAAACAAACGAAAAGTGTTTGTTAGGCTCAATGGGCTCTATAGACCATTTTTGAGCGTGGGTAGTTCATTTCGTGTTTTGAAGGTGAAAAAAACCGAAAAGTGTTTGTTAGGCTCAATGGACGCTATAGACCATTTTGGAGCGTTGTTGGTTCATTTCGTGTTTTGACACTGAAATCAACCGAAAAGTGTTTTGTTAGGCTCAATGAGCTCAATAGACCATTTTGGAGCGTTGGTGGTTCATTTTGTGTTTTGACGGTGAAAAAAACCGAAAAGTGTTTGTTATGCTCAATGGGCTCAATATACCATTTGGGAGTGTTGGTGGTTCATTTCGTGTTTTGACGCTGAAAAAAACCGAAAAGTGTTGTTAGGCTCAATGGGCGCTATAGACCATTTTAGAGCGTTGGTGGTTCATTTTGTGTTTTGACGCTGAAAACAACCAAAAAGTGTTTGTTAGGCTCAATGGGCTCAATAGACCATTTAGGAGCGTGGTGGTTCATTTTTTGTTTTGACCCTGAAAACAACCGAAAGGAGTTTGTTAGGCTCAATGGGCTTAATAGACCATTTGGGAGCGTTGGTGGTTCACTTTTTGTTTTGAAGCTGAAAACAACCGAAAAGTGTTGTTAGGCTCAATGGGCTCAATAGACCATTTGGGAGCGTTGGTGGTTCATTTTGTGTTTTGACGGTGAAAAAACCGAAAAGTGTTTGTTAGGCTCACTGGACGCTATAGACCATTTTGGAGCGTTTGTTGGTTCATTTCGTGTTTTGACACTGAAATCAACCGAAAAGTGTTTGTTAGCTCAATGGGCTCTATAGACCACTTTGGAGCGTTGTTGGTTCATTTCGTGTTTTGACGCTGAAAACAACCGAAAAGTGTTTGTTAGGCTCAATGGGCTCTATAGACCATTTTAGAGCGTAGGTGGTTCATTTCGTGTTTTGACGCTGAAAACAACCGAAAAGTGTTTGTTAGGCTCAATGGACGCTATAGACCATTGTGGAGCGTTGTTGGTTCATTTTGTGTTTTGACGGTTAAAAAAACCGAAAAGTGTTTGTTATGCTCAATGGGCTCAATAGACCATTTGGGAGCGTTGGTGGTTCATTTTGTGTTTTGACGGTGAAAACAACCGAAAAGTGTTTGTTAGGCTCAATGGGCTCAATACACCATTTGGGAGCGTTGGTGGTTCATTTTGTATTTTGACGGTGAAAACAACCGAAAAGTGTTTGTTAGGCTCAATGGGCTCAATAGACCATTTGGGAGCGTTGGTGGTTCATTTTGTGTTTTGACGGTGATAAAAACCGAAAAGTGTTTGTTAGGCTCAATGGACGCTATAGACCATTTTGGAGCGTTGTTGGTTCATTTTGTGTTTTGACGCTGAAAACAACCGAAAAGTGTTTGTTAGGTTCAATGGGCTCAATAGACCACTTTGGAGCGTTGTTGGTTCATTTCGTGTTTTGACGCTGAAAACAAACGAAAAGTGTTTGTTAGGCTCAATGGGCTCTATAGACCATTTTTGAGCGTGGGTAGTTCATTTCGTGTTTTGAAGGTGAAAAAAACCGAAAAGTGTTTGTTAGGCTCAATGGACGCTATAGACCATTTTGGAGCGTTGTTGGTTCATTTCGTGTTTTGACACTGAAATCAACCGAAAAGTGTTTGTTAGGCTCAATGAGCTCAATAGACCATTTTGGAGCGTTGGTGGTTCATTTTGTGTTTTGACGGTGAAAAAAACCGAAAAGTGTTTGTTATGCTCAATGGGCTCAATATACCATTTGGGAGTGTTGGTGGTTCATTTCGTGTTTTGACGCTGAAAAAAACCGAAAAGTGTTGTTAGGCTCAATGGGCGCTATAGACCATTTTAGAGCGTTGGTGGTTCATTTTGTGTTTTGACGCTGAAAACAACCAAAAAGTGTTTGTTAGGCTCAATGGGCTTAATAGACCATTTGGGAGCGTTGGTGGTTCACTTTTTGTTTTGAAGCTGAAAACAACCGAAAAGTGTTTGTTAGGCTCAATGGGCTCAATAGACCATTTGGGAGCGTTGGTGGTTCATTTTGTGTTTTGACGGTGAAAAAAACCGAAAAGTGTTTGTTAGGCTCACTGGACGCTATAGACCATTTTGGAGCGTTTGTTGGTTCATTTCGTGTTTTGACACTGAAATCAACCGAAAAGTGTTTGTTAGGCTCAATGGGCTCTATAGACCACTTTGGAGCGTTGTTGGTTCATTTCGTGTTTTGACGCTGAAAACAACCGAAAAGTGTTTGTTAGGCTCAATGGGCTCTATAGACCATTTTAGAGCGTAGGTGGATCATTTCGTGTTTTGACGCTGAAAACAACCGAAAAGTGTTTGTTAGGCTCAATGGACGCTATAGACCATTGTGGAGCGTTGTTGGTTCATTTTGTGTTTTGACGGTTAAAAAAACCGAAAAGTGTTTGTTATGCTCAATGGGCTCAATAGACCATTTGGGAGCGTTGGTGGTTCATTTTGTGTTTTGACGGTGAAAACAACCGAAAAGTGTTTGTTAGGCTCAATGGGCTCAATAGACCATTTGGGAGCGTTGGTGGTTCATTTTGTATTTTGACGGTGAAAACAACCGAAAAGTGTTTGTTAGGCTCAATGGGCTCAATAGACCATTTGGGAGCGTTGGTGGTTCATTTTGTGTTTTGACGGTGATAAAAACCGAAAAGTGTTTGTTAGGCTCAATGGACGCTATAGACCATTTTGGAGCGTTGTTGGTTCATTTTGTGTTTTGACGCTGAAAACAACCGAAAAGTGTTTGTTAGGTTCAATGGGCTCAATAGACCATTTGGGAGCGTTGGTGGTTCATTTCGTGTTTTGACGCTGAAAACAACCGAAAAGTGTTTGTTAGGCTCAATGGGCTCTATAGACCATTTTAGAGCGTAGGTGGTTCATTTCGTGTTTTGACGCTGAAAACAACCGAAAAGTGTTTGTTAGGCTCAATGGACGCTATAGACCATTGTGGAGCGTTGTTGGTTCATTTTGTGTTTTGACGGTTAAAAAAACCGAAAAGTGTTTGTTATGCTCAATGGGCTCAATAGACCATTTGGGAGCGTTGGTGGTTCATTTTGTGTTTTGACGGTGAAAACAACCGAAAAGTGTTTGTTAGGCTCAATGGGCTCAATACACCATTTGGGAGCGTTGGTGGTTCATTTTGTATTTTGACGGTGAAAACAACCGAAAAGTGTTTGTTAGGCTCAATGGGCTCAATAGACCATTTGGGAGCGTTGGTGGTTCATTTTGTGTTTTGACGGTGATAAAAACCGAAAAGTGTTTGTTAGGCTCAATGGACGCTATAGACCATTTTGGAGCGTTGTTGGTTCATTTTGTGTTTTGACGCTGAAAACAACCGAAAAGTGTTTGTTAGGTTCAATGGGCTCAATAGACCACTTTGGAGCGTTGTTGGTTCATTTCGTGTTTTGACGCTGAAAACAAACGAAAAGTGTTTGTTAGGCTCAATGGGCTCTATAGACCATTTTTGAGCGTGGGTAGTTCATTTCGTGTTTTGAAGGTGAAAAAAACCGAAAAGTGTTTGTTAGGCTCAATGGACGCTATAGACCATTTTGGAGCGTTGTTGGTTCATTTCGTGTTTTGACACTGAAATCAACCGAAAAGTGTTTGTTAGGCTCAATGAGCTCAATAGACCATTTTGGAGCGTTGGTGGTTCATTTTGTGTTTTGACGGTGAAAAAAACCGAAAAGTGTTTGTTATGCTCAATGGGCTCAATATACCATTTGGGAGTGTTGGTGGTTCATTTCGTGTTTTGACGCTGAAAAAAACCGAAAAGTGTTGTTAGGCTCAATGGGCGCTATAGACCATTTTAGAGCGTTGGTGGTTCATTTTGTGTTTTGACGCTGAAAACAACCAAAAAGTGTTTGTTAGGCTCAATGGGCTTAATAGACCATTTGGGAGCGTTGGTGGTTCACTTTTTGTTTTGAAGCTGAAAACAACCGAAAAGTGTTTGTTAGGCTCAATGGGCTCAATAGACCATTTGGGAGCGTTGGTGGTTCATTTTGTGTTTTGACGGTGAAAAAAACCGAAAAGTGTTTGTTAGGCTCACTGGACGCTATAGACCATTTTGGAGCGTTTGTTGGTTCATTTCGTGTTTTGACACTGAAATCAACCGAAAAGTGTTTGTTAGGCTCAATGGGCTCTATAGACCACTTTGGAGCGTTGTTGGTTCATTTCGTGTTTTGACGCTGAAAACAACCGAAAAGTGTTTGTTAGGCTCAATGGGCTCTATAGACCATTTTAGAGCGTAGGTGGATCATTTCGTGTTTTGACGCTGAAAACAACCGAAAAGTGTTTGTTAGGCTCAATGGACGCTATAGACCATTGTGGAGCGTTGTTGGTTCATTTTGTGTTTTGACGGTTAAAAAAACCGAAAAGTGTTTGTTATGCTCAATGGGCTCAATAGACCATTTGGGAGCGTTGGTGGTTCATTTTGTGTTTTGACGGTGAAAACAACCGAAAAGTGTTTGTTAGGCTCAATGGGCTCAATAGACCATTTGGGAGCGTTGGTGGTTCATTTTGTATTTTGACGGTGAAAACAACCGAAAAGTGTTTGTTAGGCTCAATGGGCTCAATAGACCATTTGGGAGCGTTGGTGGTTCATTTTGTGTTTTGACGGTGATAAAAACCGAAAAGTGTTTGTTAGGCTCAATGGACGCTATAGACCATTTTGGAGCGTTGTTGGTTCATTTTGTGTTTTGACGCTGAAAACAACCGAAAAGTGTTTGTTAGGTTCAATGGGCTCAATAGACCATTTGGGAGCGTTGGTGGTTCATTTCGTGTTTTGACGCTGAAAACAACCGAAAAGTGTTTGTTAGGCTCACTGGGCTCTATAGACCATTTTGGAGCGTTTGTTGGTTCATTTCGTGTTTTGACGCTGAAAACAACCGAAAAGTGTTTGTTAGGCTCTAGGGGCTCAATAGACCATTTTGGAGCGTTGGTGGTTCATTTTGTGTTTTGACGGTGAAAAAACCCGAAAAGTGTTTGTTAGGCTCAATGGACGCTATAGACCATTTTGGAGCGTTGTTGGTTCATTTTGTGTTTTGACGGTTAAACAAACCGAAAAGTGTTTGTTATGCTCAATGGGCTCAATAGACCATTTTGGAGCGTTTGTTGGTTCATTTCGTGTTTTGACGCTGAAATCAACCGAAAAGTGTTTGTTAGGCTCAATGGGCTCTATAGACCACTTTGGAGCGTTGTTGGTTCATTTCGTGTTTTGACGCTGAAAACAACCGAAAAGTGTTTGTTAGGCTCAATGGGCTCTATAGACCATTTTAGAGCGTAGGTGGATCATTTCGTGTTTTGAGGCTGAAAACAACCGAAAAGTGTTTGTTAGGCTCAATGGACGCTATAGACCATTGTGGAGCGTTGTTGGTTCATTTTGTGTTTTGACGGTTAAAAAACCCGAAAAGTGTTTGTTATGCTCAATGGGCTCAATAGACCATTTGGGAGCGTTGGTGGTTCATTTTGTGTTTTGACGGTGAAAACAACCGAAAAGTGTTTGTTAGGCTCAATGGGCTCAATAGACCATTTGGGAGCGTTGGTGGTTCATTTTGTATTTTGACGGTGAAAACAACCGAAAAGTGTTTGTTAGGCTCAATGGGCTCAATAGACCATTTGGGAGCGTTGGTGATTCATTTTGTGTTTTGACGGTGATAAAAACCGAAAAGTGTTTGTTAGGCTCAATGGACGCTATAGACCATTTTGGAGCGTTGTTGGTTCATTTTGTGTTTTGACGCTGAAAACAACCGAAAAGTGTTTGTTAGGTTCAATGGGCTCAATAGACCATTTGGGAGCGTTGGTGGTTAATTTTTTGTTTTGACCCTGAAAACAACCGAAAAGAGTTTGTTAGGCTCAATGGGCTCAATAGACCATTTGGGAGCGTTGGTGGTTCATTTTTTGTTTTGAAGCTGAAAACAACCGAAAAGTGTTTGTTAGGCTCAATGGGCTCAATAGACCATTTGGGAGCGTTGGTGGTTCATTTCGTGTTTTGACGCTGAAAACAACCGAAAAGTGTTTGTTAGGCTCACTGGGCTCTATAGACCATTTTGGAGCGTTTGTTGGTTCATTTCGTGTTTTGACGCTGAAAACAACCGAAAAGTGTTTGTTAGGCTCTAGGGGCTCAATAGACCATTTTGGAGCGTTGGTGGTTCATTTTGTGTTTTGACGGTGAAAAAACCCGAAAAGTGTTTGTTAGGCTCAATGGACGCTATAGACCATTTTGGAGCGTTGTTGGTTCATTTTGTGTTTTGACGGTTAAACAAACCGAAAAGTGTTTGTTATGCTCAATGGGCTCAATAGACCATTTGGGAGTCTTGGTGGTTCATTTTGTGTTTTGACGGTGAAAACAACCGAAAAGTGTTTGTTAGGCTCACTGGACGCTATAGACCATTTTGGAGCGTTTGTTGGTTCATTTCGTGTTTTGACACTGAAATCAACCGAAAAGTGTTTGTTAGGCTCACTGGACGCTATAGACCATTTTGGAGCGTTTGTTGGTTCATTTCGTGTTTTGACACTGAAATCAACCGAAAAGTGTTTGTTAGGCTCAATGGGCTCAATAGACCATTTTAGAGCGTTGGTGGTTCATTTCGTGTTTTGACGCTGAAAACAACCGAAAAGTGTTTGTTAGGCTCTAGGGGCTCAATAGACCATTTTGGAGCGTTGGTGGTTCATTTTGTGTTTTGACGGTGAAAAAACCCGAAAAGTGTTTGTTAGGCTCAATGGACGCTATAGACCATTGTGGAGCGTTGTTGGTTCATTTCGTGTTTTGACGCTGAAAACAACCGAAAAGTGTTTGTTAGGCTCAATGGGCTCAATAGACCATTTGGGAGCGTTGGTGGTTAATTTTTTGTTTTGAAGCTGAAAACAACCGAAAAGTGTTTGTTAGGCTCAATGGGCTCAATGGACCATTTGGGAGCGTTGGTGGTTCATTTCGTGTTTTGACGCTGAAAACAACCGAAAAGTGTTTGTTAGGCTCAATGGGCTCTATAGACCATTTTAGAGCGTTGGTGGTTCATTTCGTGTTTTGACGCTGAAAACAACCGAAAAGCGTTTGTTAGGCTCTAGGGGCTCAATAGACCATTTTGGAGCGTTGGTGGTTCATTTTGTGTTTTGACGGTGAAAAAACCCGAAAAGTATTTTTGTAAGGCTCAATGGACGCTATAGACCATTTTGGAGCGTTGTTGGTTCATTTCGTGTTTTGACGCTGAAAACAACCGAAAAGAGTTTGTTAGGCTCAATGGGCTCAATAGACCATTTTGGAGCGTTGGTGGTTCATTTCGTGTTTGGACGCTAAAAACAACCGAAAAGTGTTTGTTAGGCTCAATGGGCTCAATAGACCATTTGGGAGCGTTGGTGGTTCATTTTGTGTTTTGACGGTGAAAAAAACCGAAAAGTGTTTGTTAGGCTCACTGGACGCTATAGACCATTTTGGAGCGTTTGTTGGTTCATTTCGTGTTTTGACACTGAAATCAACCGAAAAGTGTTTGTTAGGCTCAATGGGCTCTATAGACCACTTTGGAGCGTTGTTGGTTCATTTCGTGTTTTGACGCTGAAAACAAGTGAAAAGTGTTTGTTAGGCTCGATGGGCTCTATAGACCATTTTAGAGCGTAGGTGGTTCATTTCGTGTTTTGACGCTGAAAACAACCGAAAAGTGTTTGTTAGGCTCTAGGGGCTCAATAGACCATTTTGGAGCGTTGGTGGTTCATTTTGTGTTTTGACGGTGAAAAAACCGAAAAGTGTTTGTTAGGCTCAATGGACGCTATAGACCATTGTGGAGCGTTGTTGGTTCATTTTGTGTTTTGACGGTTAAAAAAACCGAAAAGTGTTTGTTATGCTCAATGGGCTCAATAGACCATTTGGGAGTGTTGGTGGTTCATTTTGTGTTTTGACGGTGAAAACAACCGAAAAGTGTTTGTTAGGCTCAATGGGCTCAATAGACCATTTGGGAGCGTTGGTGGTTCATTTTGTGTTTTGACGGTGATAAAAACCGAAAAGTGTTTGTTAGGCTCAATGGACGCTATAGACCATTTTGGAGCGTTGTTGGTTCATTTCGTGTTTTGACACTGAAATCAACCGAAAAGTGTTTGTTAGGCTCAATGAGCTCTATAGACCATTTTAGAGCGTTGGTGGTTCATTTCGTGTTTTGACGCTGAAAACAACCGAAAAGTGTTTGTTAGGCTCAATGGGCTCAATAGACCATTTAGGAGCGTTGGTGGTTCATTTTTTGTTTTGACGCTGAAAACAACCGAAAAGTGTTTGTTAGGCTCAATGGGCTCAATAGACCATTTGGGAGCGTTGGTGGTTAATTTTTTGTTTTGAAGCTGAAAACAACCGAAAAGTGTTTGTTAGGCTCAATGGGCTCAATAGACCATTTGGGAGCGTTGGTGGTTCATTTTGTGTTTTGACGGTGAAAAAAACCGAAAAGTGTTTGTTAGGCTCACTGGACGCTATAGACCATTTTGGAGCGTTTGTTGGTTCATTTCGTGTTTTGACACTGAAATCAACCGAAAAGTGTTTGTTAGGCTCAATGGGCTCTATAGACCACTTTGGAGCGTTGTTGGTTCATTTCGTGTTTTGACGCTGAAAACAACCGAAAAGTGTTTGTTAGGCTCAATGGGCTCTATGGACCATTTTAGAGCGTAGGTGGTTCATTTCGTGTTTTGACGCTGAAAACAACCGAAAAGTGTTTGTTAGGCTCTAGGGGCTCAATAGACCATTTTGGAGCGTTGGTGGTTCATTTTGTGTTTTGACAGTGAAAAAACCCGAAAAGTGTTTGTTAGGCTCAATGGACGCTATAGACCATTGTGGAGCGTTGTTGGTTCATTTCGTGTTTTGACGCTGAAAACAACCGAAAAGTGTTTGTTAGGCTCAATGGGCTCAATAGACCATTTGGGAGCGTTGGTGGTTAATTTTTTGTTTTGAAGCTGAAAACAACCGAAAAGTGTTTGTTAGGCTCAATGGGCTCAATGGACCATTTGGGAGCGTTGGTGGTTCATTTCGTGTTTTGACGCTGAAAACAACCGAAAAGTGTTTGTTAGGCTCAATGGGCTCTATAGACCATTTTAGAGCGTTGGTGGTTCATTTCGTGTTTTGACGCTGAAAACAACCGAAAAGCGTTTGTTAGGCTCTAGTGGCTCAATAGACCATTTTGGAGCGTTGGTGGTTCATTTTGTGTTTTGACGGTGAAAAAACCCGAAAAGTATTTTTGTAAGGCTCAATGGACGCTATAGACCATTTTGGAGCGTTGTTGGTTCATTTCGTGTTTTGACGCTGAAAACAACCGAAAAGAGTTTGTTAGGCTCAATGGGCTCAATATACCATTTTGGAGCGTTGGTGGTTCATTTCGTGTTTGGACGCTAAAAACAACCGAAAAGTGTTTGTTAGGCTCAATGGGCTCAATAGACCATTTGGGAGCGTTGGTGGTTCATTTTGTGTTTTGACGGTGAAAAAAACCGAAAAGTGTTTGTTAGGCTCACTGGACGCTATAGACCATTTTGGAGCGTTTGTTGGTTCATTTCGTGTTTTGACACTGAAATCAACCGAAAAGTGTTTGTTAGGCTCAATGGGCTCTATAGACCACTTTGGAGCGTTGTTGGTTCATTTCGTGTTTTGACGCTGAAAACAACCGAAAAGTGTTTGTTAGGCTCAATGGGCTCTATAGACCATTTTAGAGCGTAGGTGGTTCATTTCGTGTTTTGACGCTGAAAACAACCGAAAAGTGTTTGTTAGGCTCTAGGGGCTCAATAGACCATTTGGGAGCGTTGGTGGTTAATTTTTTGTTTTGAAGCTGAAAACAACCGAAAAGTGTTTGTTAGGCTCAATGGGCTCAATAGACCACTTTGGAGCGTTGTTGGTTCATTTCGTGTTTTGACGGTTAAAAAAACCGAAAATTGTTTGTTATGCTCAATGGTCTCAATAGACCATTTGGGAGTGTTGGTGGTTCATTTTGTGTTTTGACGGTGAAAACAACCGAAAAGTGTTTGTTAGGCTCAATGGGCTCAATAGACCATTTGGGAGCGTTGGTGGTTCATTTTGTGTTTTGACGGTGATAAAAACCGAAAAGTGTTTGTTAGGCTCAATGGACGCTATAGACCATTTTGGAGCGTTGTTGGTTCATTTCGTGTTTTGACACTGAAATCAACCGAAAAGTGTTTGTTAGGCTCAATGAGCTCTATAGACCATTTTAGAGCGTTGGTGGTTCATTTCGTGTTTTGACGCTGAAAACAACCGAAAAGTGTTTGTTAGGCTCAATGGGCTCAATAGACCATTTAGGAGCGTTGGTGGTTCATTTTTTGTTTTGACGCTGAAAACAACCGAAAAGTGTTTGTTAGGCTCAATGGGCTCAATAGACCATTTGAGAGCGTTGGTGGTTAATTTTTTGTTTTGAAGCTGAAAACAACCGAAAAGTGTTTGTTAGGCTCAATGGGCTCAATAGACCACTTTGGAGCGTTGTTGGTTCATTTCGTGTTTTGACGCTGAAAACAACCGAAAAGTGTTTGTTAGGCTCAATGGGCTCTATAGACCATTTTTGAGCGTGGGTAGTTCATTTCGTGTTTTGACACTGAAAACAACCGAAAAGTGTTTGTTAGGCTTAATGGGCTCTATAGACCATTTTAGAGCGTTGGTGGTTCATTTCGTGTTTTGACGCTGAAAACAACCGAAAAGTGTTTGTTAGGCTCAATGGGCTCAATAGACCATTTTGGAGCGTTGGTGGTTCATTTTGTGTTTTGACGGTGAAAAAAACCGAAAAGTGTTTGTTAGGCTCAATGGACACTATAGACCATTTTGGAGCGTTGTTGGTTCATTTCGTGTTTTGACACTGAAATCAACCGAAAAGTGTTTGTTAGGCTCAATGAGCTCAATAGACCATTTTGGAGCGTTGGTGGTTCATTTGGTGTTTTGACGGTGAAAAAACCCGAAAAGTGTTTGTTATGCTCAATGGGCTCAATAGACCATTTTGGAGCGTTGGTGGTTCATTTTGTGTTTTGACGGTGAAAAAACCCGAAAAAGTGTTTGTTATGCTCAATGGGCTCAATATACCATTTGGGAGTGTTGGTGGTTCATTTCGTGTTTTGACGCTGAAAAAAACCGAAAAGTGTTTGTTAGGCTCAATGGGCGCTATAGACCATTTTAGAGCGTTGGTGGTTCATTTCGTGTTTTGACGCTGAAAACAACCGAAAAGTGTTTGTTAGGCTCAATGGGGTCAATAGACCATTTTGGAGCGTTGGTGGTTCATTTCGTGTTTTGACACTGAAAACAACCGAAAAGTGTTTGTTAGGCTTAATGGGCTCTATAGACCATTTTAGAGCGTTGGTGGTTCATTTCGTGTTTTGACGGTGAAAACAACCGAATAGTGTTTGTTAGGCTCAATGGGCTCAATAGACCATTTGGGAGCATTGGTGGTTCATTTTGTGTTTTGACGGTGATAAAAACCGAAAAGTGTTTGTTAGGCTCAATGGACGCTATAGACCATTTTGGAGCGTTGTTGGTTCATTTCGTGTTTTGACACTGAAATCAACCGAAAAGTGTTTGTTAGGCTCAATGAGCTCTATAGACCATTTTAGAGCGTTGGTGGTTCATTTCGTGTTTTGACGCTGAAAACAACCGAAAAGTGTTTGTTAGGCTCAATGGGCTCAATAGACCATTTAGGAGCGTTGGTGGTTCATTTTTTGTTTTGACGCTGAAAACAACCGAAAAGTGTTTGTTAGGCTCAATGGGCTCAATAGACCATTTGGGAGCGTTGGTGGTTAATTTTTTGTTTTGAAGCTGAAAACAACCGAAAAGTGTTTGTTAGGCTCAATGGGCTCAATAGACCACTTTGGAGCGTTGTTGGTTCATTTCGTGTTTTGACGCTAAAAACAACCGAAAAGTGTTTGTTAGGCTCAATGGGCTCTATAGACCATTATTGAGCGTGGGTAGTTCATTTCGTGTTTTGACACTGAAAACAACCGAAAAGTGTTTGTTAGGCTCAATGGGCTCAATAGACCATTTAGGAGCGTTGGTGGTTCATTTTTTGTTTTGACCCTGAAAACAACCGAAAAGAGTTTGTAAGGCTCAATGGGCTTAATAGACCATTTGGGAGCGTTGGTGGTTCACTTTTTGTTTTGAAGCTGAAAACAACCGAAAAGTGTTTGTTAGGCTCAATGGGCTCAATAGACCATTTGGGAGCGTTGGTGGTTCATTTTGTGTTTTGACGGTGAAAAAAACCGAAAAGTGTTTGTTAGGCTCACTGGACGCTATAGACCATTTTGGAGCGTTTGTTGGTTCATTTCGTGTTTTGACACTGAAATCAACCGAAAAGTGTTTGTTAGGCTCAATGGGCTCTATAGACCACTTTGGAGCGTTGTTGGTTCATTTCGTGTTTTGACGCTGAAAACAACCGAAAAGTGTTTGTTAGGCTCAATGGGCTCTATAGACCATTTTAGAGCGTAGGTGGTTCATTTCGTGTTTTGACGCTGAAAACAACCGAAAAGTGTTTGTTAGGCTCAATGGACGCTATAGACCATTGTGGAGCGTTGTTGGTTCATTTTGTGTTTTGACGGTTAAAAAAACCGAAAAGTGTTTGTTATGCTCAATGGGCTCAATAGACCATTTGGGAGCGTTGGTGGTTCATTTTGTGTTTTGACGGTGAAAACAACCGAAAAGTGTTTGTTAGGCTCAATGGGCTCAATAGACCATTTGGGAGCGTTGGTGGTTCATTTTGTATTTTGACGGTGAAAACAACCGAAAAGTGTTTGTTAGGCTCAATGGGCTCAATAGACCATTTGGGAGCGTTGGTGGTTCATTTTGTGTTTTGACGGTGATAAAAACCGAAAAGTGTTTGTTAGGCTCAATGGACGCTATAGACCATTTTGGAGCGTTGTTGGTTCATTTTGTGTTTTGACGCTGAAAACAACCGAAAAGTGTTTGTTAGGTTCAATGGGCTCAATAGACCACTTTGGAGCGTTGTTGGTTCATTTCGTGTTTTGACGCTGAAAACAAACGAAAAGTGTTTGTTAGGCTCAATGGGCTCTATAGACCATTTTTGAGCGTGGGTAGTTCATTTCGTGTTTTGACGGTGAAAAAAACCGAAAAGTGTTTGTTAGGCTCAATGAGCTCAATAGACCATTTTGGAGCGTTGGTGGTTCATTTTGTGTTTTGACGGTGAAAAAAACCGAAAAGTGTTTGTTATGCTCAATGGGCTCAATATACCATTTGGGAGTGTTGGTGGTTTATTTCGTGTTTTGACGCTGAAAAAAACCGAAAAGTGTTGTTAGGCTCAATGGGCGCTATAGACCATTTTAGAGCGTTGGTGGTTCATTTTGTGTTTTGACGGTGAAAAAACCCGAAAAGTGTTTGTTAGGCTCAATGGACGCTATAGACCATTTTGGAGCGTTGGTGGTTCATTTTTTGTTTTGACCCTGAAAACAACCGAAAAGAGTTTGTTAGGCTCAATGGGCTTAATAGACCATTTGGGAGCGTTGGTGGTTCACTTTTTGTTTTGAAGCTGAAAACAACCGAAAAGTGTTTGTTAGGCTCAATGGGCTCAATAGACCATTTGGGAGCGTTGGTGGTTCATTTTGTGTTTTGACGGTGAAAAAAACCGAAAAGTGTTTGTTAGGCTCACTGGACGCTACAGACCATTTTGGAGCGTTTGTTGGTTCATTTCGTGTTTTGACACTGAAATCAACCGAAAAGTGTTTGTTAGGCTCAATGGGCTCTATAGACCACTTTGGAGCGTTGTTGGTTCATTTCGTGTTTTGACGCTGAAAACAACCGAAAAGTGTTTGTTAGGCTCAATGGGCTCTATAGACCATTTTAGAGCGTAGGTGGATCATTTCGTGTTTTGACGCTGAAAACAACCGAAAAGTGTTTGTTAGGCTCAATGGACGCTATAGACCATTGTGGAGCGTTGTTGGTTTATTTTGTGTTTTGACGGTTAAAAAAACCGAAAAGTGTTTGTTATGCTCAATGGGCTCAATAGACCATTTGGGAGCGTTGGTGGTTCATTTTGTGTTTTGACGGTGAAAACAACCGAAAAGTGTTTGTTAGGCTCAATGGGCTCAATAGACCATTTGGGAGCGTTGGTGGTTCATTTTGTATTTTGACGGTGAAAACAACCGAAAAGTGTTTGTTAGGCTCAATGGGCTCAATAGACCATTTGGGAGCGTTGGTGGTTCATTTTGTGTTTTGACGGTGATAAAAACCGAAAAGTGTTTGTTAGGCTCAATAGACGCTATAGACCATTTTGGAGCGTTGTTGGTTCATTTTGTGTTTTGACGCTGAAAACAACCGAAAAGTGTTTGTTAGGTTCAATGGGCTCAATAGACCATTTGGGAGCGTTGGTGGTTAATTTTTTGTTTTGACCCTGAAAACAACCGAAAAGAGTTTGTTAGGCTCAATGGGCTCAATAGACCATTTGGGAGCGTTGGTGGTTCATTTTTTGTTTTGAAGCTGAAAACAACCGAAAAGTGTTTGTTAGGCTCAATGGGCTCAATAGACCATTTGGGAGCGTTGGTGGTTCATTTTGTGTTTTGACGCTGAAAACAACCGAAAAGTGTTTGTTAGGCTCACTGGGCTCTATAGACCATTTTGGAGCGTTTGTTGGTTCATTTCGTGTTTTGACGCTGAAAACAACCGAAAAGTGTTTGTTAGGCTCTAGGGGCTCAATAGACCATTTTGGAGCGTTGGTGGTTCATTTTGTGTTTTGACGGTGAAAAAACCCGAAAAGTGTTTGTTAGGCTCAATGGACGCTATAGACCATTTTGGAGCGTTGTTGGTTCATTTTGTGTTTTGACGGTTAAACAAACCGAAAAGTGTTTGTTATGCTCAATGGGCTCAATAGACCATTTGGGAGTCTTGGTGGTTCATTTTGTGTTTTGACGGTGAAAACAACCGAAAAGTGTTTGTTAGGCTCAATGGGCTCAATAGACCATTTGGGAGCGTTGGTGGTTCATTTTTTTGTTTTGACGGTGAAAAAAACCGAAAAGTGTTTGTTAGGCTCACTGGACGCTATAGACCATTTTGGAGCGTTTGTTGGTTCATTTCGTGTTTTGACACTGAAATCAACCGAAAAGTGTTTGTTAGGCTCACTGGACGCTATAGACCATTTTGGAGCGTTTGTTGGTTCATTTCGTGTTTTGACACTGAAATCAACCGAAAAGTGTTTGTTAGGCTCAATGGGCTCAATAGACCATTTTAGAGCGTTGGTGGTTCATTTCGTGTTTTGACGCTGAAAACAACCGAAAAGTGTTTGTTAGGCTCTAGGGGCTCAATAGACCATTTTGGAGCGTTGGTGGTTCATTTTGTGTTTTGACGGTGAAAAAACCCGAAAAGTGTTTGTTAGGCTCAATGGACGCTATAGACCATTGTGGAGCGTTGTTGGTTCATTTCGTGTTTTGACGCTGAAAACAACCGAAAAGTGTTTGTTAGGCTCAATGGGCTCAATAGACCATTTGGGAGCGTTGGTGGTTAATTTTTTGTTTTGAAGCTGAAAACAACCGAAAAGTGTTTGTTAGGCTCAATGGGCTCAATGGACCATTTGGGAGCGTTGGTGTTTCATTTCGTGTTTTGACGCTGAAAACAACCGAAAAGTGTTTGTTAGGCTCAATGGGCTCTATAGACCATTTTAGAGCGTTGGTGGTTCATTTCGTGTTTTGACGCTGAAAACAACCGAAAAGCGTTTGTTAGGCTCTAGGGGCTCAATAGACCATTTTGGAGCGTTGGTGGTTCATTTTGTGTTTTGACGGTGAAAAAACCCGAAAAGTATTTTTGTAAGGCTCAATGGACGCTATAGACCATTTTGGAGCGTTGTTGGTTCATTTCGTGTTTTGACGCTGAAAACAACCGAAAAGAGTTTGTTAGGCTCAATGGGCTCAATAGACCATTTTGGAGCGTTGGTGGTTCATTTCGTGTTTGGACGCTAAAAACAACCGAAAAGTGTTTGTTAGGCTCAATGGGCTCAATAGACCATTTGGGAGCGTTGGTGGTTCATTTTGTGTTTTGACGGTGAAAAAAACCGAAAAGTGTTTGTTAGGCTCACTGGACGCTATAGACCATTTTGGAGCGTTTGTTGGTTCATTTCGTGTTTTGACACTGAAATCAACCGAAAAGTGTTTGTTAGGCTCAATGGGCTCTATAGACCACTTTGGAGCGTTGTTGGTTCATTTCGTGTTTTGACGCTGAAAACAAGTGAAAAGTGTTTGTTAGGCTCAATGGGCTCTATAGACCATTTTAGAGCGTAGGTGGTTCATTTCGTGTTTTGACGCTGAAAACAACCGAAAAGTGTTTGTTAGGCTCTAGGGGCTCAATAGACCATTTTGGAGCGTTGGTGGTTCATTTTGTGTTTTGACGGTGAAAAAACCGAAAAGTGTTTGTTAGGCTCAATGGACGCTATAGACCATTGTGGAGCGTTGTTGGTTCATTTTGTGTTTTGACGGTTAAAAAAACCGAAAAGTGTTTGTTATGCTCAATGGGCTCAATAGACCATTTGGGAGTGTTGGTGGTTCATTTTGTGTTTTGACGGTGAAAACAACCGAAAAGTGTTTGTTAGGCTCAATGGGCTCAATAGACCATTTGGGAGCGTTGGTGGTTCATTTTGTGTTTTGACGGTGATAAAAACCGAAAAGTGTTTGTTAGGCTCAATGGACGCTATAGACCATTTTGGAGCGTTGTTGGTTCATTTCGTGTTTTGACACTGAAATCAACCGAAAAGTGTTTGTTAGGCTCAATGAGCTCTATAGACCATTTTAGAGCGTTGGTGGTTCATTTCGTGTTTTGACGCTGAAAACAACCGAAAAGTGTTTGTTAGGCTCAATGGGCTCAATAGACCATTTAGGAGCGTTGGTGGTTCATTTTTTGTTTTGACGCTGAAAACAACCGAAAAGTGTTTGTTAGGCTCAATGGGCTCAATAGACCATTTGGGAGCGTTGGTGGTTAATTTTTTGTTTTGAAGCTGAAAACAACCGAAAAGTGTTTGTTAGGCTCAATGAGCTCTATAGACCATTTTAGAGCGTTGGTGGTTCATTTCGTGTTTTGACGCTGAAAACAACCGAAAAGTGTTTGTTAGGCTCAATGGGCTCAATAGACCATTTAGGAGCGTTGGTGGTTCATTTTTTGTTTTGACGCTGAAAACAACCGAAAAGTGTTTGTTAGGCTCAATGGGCTCAATAGACCACTTGGGAGCGTTGGTGGTTAATTTTTTGTTTTGAAGCTGAAAACAACCGAAAAGTGTTTGTTAGGCTCAATGGGCTCTATGGACCATTTTAGAGCGTAGGTGGTTCATTTCGTGTTTTGACGCTGAAAACAACCGAAAAGTGTTTGTTAGGCTCTAGGGGCTCAATAGACCATTTTGGAGCGTTGGTGGTTCATTTTGTGTTTTGACGGTGAAAAAACCCGAAAAGTGTTTGTTAGGCTCAATGGACGCTATAGACCATTGTGGAGCGTTGTTGGTTCATTTCGTGTTTTGACGCTGAAAACAACCGAAAAGTGTTTGTTAGGCTCAATGGGCTCAATAGACCATTTGGGAGCGTTGGTGGTTAATTTTTTGTTTTGAAGCTGAAAACAACCGAAAAGTGTTTGTTAGGCTCAATGGGCTCAATGGACCATTTGGGAGCGTTGGTGGTTCATTTCGTGTTTTGACGCTGAAAACAACCGAAAAGTGTTTGTTAGGCTCAATGGGCTCTATAGACCATTTTAGAGCGTTGGTGGTTCATTTCGTGTTTTGACGCTGAAAACAACCGAAAAGCGTTTGTTAGGCTCTAGGGGCTCAATAGACCATTTTGGAGCGTTGGTGGTTCATTTTGTGTTTTGACGGTGAAAAAACCCGAAAAGTATTTTTGTAAGGCTCAATGGACGCTATAGACCATTTAGGAGCGTTGTTGGTTCATTTCGTGTTTTGACGCTGAAAACAACCGAAAAGAGTTTGTTAGGCTCAATGGGCTCAATATACCATTTTGGAGCGTTGGTGGTTCATTTCGTGTTTGGACGCTAAAAACAACCGAAAAGTGTTTGTTAGGCTCAATGGGCTCAATAGACCATTTGGGAGCGTTGGTGGTTCATTTTGTGTTTTGACGGTGAAAAAAACCGAAAGTGTTTGTTAGGCTCACTGGACGCTATAGACCATTTTGGAGCGTTTGTTGGTTCATTTCGTGTTTTGACACTGAAATCAACCGAAAAGTGTTTGTTAGGCTCAATGGGCTCTATAGACCACTTTGGAGCGTTGTTGGTTCATTTCGTGTTTTGACGCTGAAAACAAGTGAAAAGTGTTTGTTAGGCTCAATGGGCTCTATAGACCATTTTAGAGCGTAGGTGGTTCATTTCGTGTTTTGACGCTGAAAACAACCGAAAAGTGTTTGTTAGGCTCTAGGGGCTCAATAGACCATTTTGGAGCGTTGGTGGTTCATTTTGTGTTTTGACGGTGAAAAAACCGAAAAGTGTTTGTTAGGCTCAATGGACGCTATAGACCATTGTGGAGCGTTGTTGGTTCATTTTGTGTTTTGACGGTTAAAAAAACCGAAAAGTGTTTGTTATGCTCAATGGGCTCAATAGACCATTTGGGAGTGTTGGTGGTTCATTTTGTGTTTTGACGGTGAAAACAACCGAAAAGTGTTTGTTAGGCTCAATGGGCTCAATAGACCATTTGGGAGCGTTGGTGGTTCATTTTGTGTTTTGACGGTGATAAAAACCGAAAAGTGTTTGTTAGGCTCAATGGACGCTATAGACCATTTTGGAGCGTTGTTGGTTCATTTCGTGTTTTGACACTGAAATCAACCGAAAAGTGTTTGTTAGGCTCAATGAGCTCTATAGACCATTTTAGAGCGTTGGTGGTTCATTTCGTGTTTTGACGCTGAAAACAACCGAAAAGTGTTTGTTAGGCTCAATGGGCTCAATAGACCATTTGGGAGCGTTGGTGGTTAATTTTTTGTTTTGAAGCTGAAAACAACCGAAAAGTGTTTGTTAGGCTCAATGGGCTCAATAGACCATTTGGGAGCGTTGGTGGTTCATTTTGTGTTTTGACGGTGAAAAAAACCGAAAAGTGTTTGTTAGGCTCACTGGACGCTATAGACCATTTTGGAGCGTTTGTTGGTTCATTTCGTGTTTTGACACTGAAATCAACCGAAAAGTGTTTGTTAGGCTCAATGGGCTCTATAGACCACTTTGGAGCGTTGTTGGTTCATTTCGTGTTTTGACGCTGAAAACAACCGAAAAGTGTTTGTTAGGCTCAATGGGCTCTATGGACCATTTTAGAGCGTAGGTGGTTCATTTCGTGTTTTGACGCTGAAAACAACCGAAAAGTGTTTGTTAGGCTCTAGGGGCTCAATAGACCATTTTGGAGCGTTGGTGGTTCATTTTGTGTTTTGACGGTGAAAAAACCCGAAAAGTGTTTGTTAGGCTCAATGGACGCTATAGACCATTGTGGAGCGTTGTTGGTTCATTTCGTGTTTTGACGCTGAAAACAACCGAAAAGTGTTTGTTAGGCTCAATGGGCTCAATAGACCATTTGGGAGCGTTGGTGGTTAATTTTTTGTTTTGAAGCTGAAAACAACCGAAAAGTGTTTGTTAGGCTCAATGGGCTCAATGGACCATTTGGGAGCGTTGGTGGTTCATTTCGTGTTTTGACGCTGAAAACAACCGAAAAGTGTTTGTTAGGCTCAATGGGCTCTATAGACCATTTTAGAGCGTTGGTGGTTCATTTCGTGTTTTGACGCTGAAAACAACCGAAAAGCGTTTGTTAGGCTCTAGGGGCTCAATAGACCATTTTGGAGCGTTGGTGGTTCATTTTGTGTTTTGACGGTGAAAAAACCCGAAAAGTATTTTTGTAAGGCTCAATGGACGCTATAGACCATTTAGGAGCGTTGTTGGTTCATTTCGTGTTTTGACGCTGAAAACAACCGAAAAGAGTTTGTTAGGCTCAATGGGCTCAATATACCATTTTGGAGCGTTGGTGGTTCATTTCGTGTTTGGACGCTAAAAACAACCGAAAAGTGTTTGTTAGGCTCAATGGGCTCAATAGACCATTTGGGAGCGTTGGTGGTTCATTTTGTGTTTTGACGGTGAAAAAAACCGAAAGTGTTTGTTAGGCTCACTGGACGCTATAGACCATTTTGGAGCGTTTGTTGGTTCATTTCGTGTTTTGACACTGAAATCAACCGAAAAGTGTTTGTTAGGCTCAATGGGCTCTATAGACCACTTTGGAGCGTTGTTGGTTCATTTCGTGTTTTGACGCTGAAAACAAGTGAAAAGTGTTTGTTAGGCTCAATGGGCTCTATAGACCATTTTAGAGCGTAGGTGGTTCATTTCGTGTTTTGACGCTGAAAACAACCGAAAAGTGTTTGTTAGGCTCTAGGGGCTCAATAGACCATTTTGGAGCGTTGGTGGTTCATTTTGTGTTTTGACGGTGAAAAAACCGAAAAGTGTTTGTTAGGCTCAATGGACGCTATAGACCATTGTGGAGCGTTGTTGGTTCATTTTGTGTTTTGACGGTTAAAAAAACCGAAAAGTGTTTGTTATGCTCAATGGGCTCAATAGACCATTTGGGAGTGTTGGTGGTTCATTTTGTGTTTTGACGGTGAAAACAACCGAAAAGTGTTTGTTAGGCTCAATGGGCTCAATAGACCATTTGGGAGCGTTGGTGGTTCATTTTGTGTTTTGACGGTGATAAAAACCGAAAAGTGTTTGTTAGGCTCAATGGACGCTATAGACCATTTTGGAGCGTTGTTGGTTCATTTCGTGTTTTGACACTGAAATCAACCGAAAAGTGTTTGTTAGGCTCAATGAGCTCTATAGACCATTTTAGAGCGTTGGTGGTTCATTTCGTGTTTTGACGCTGAAAACAACCGAAAAGTGTTTGTTAGGCTCAATGGGCTCAATAGACCATTTAGGAGCGTTGGTGGTTCATTTTTTGTTTTGACGCTGAAAACAACCGAAAAGTGTTTGTTAGGCTCAATGGGCTCAATAGACCATTTGGGAGCGTTGGTGGTTAATTTTTTGTTTTGAAGCTGAAAACAACCGAAAAGTGTTTGTTAGGCTCAATGGGCTCAATAGACCATTTGGGAGCGTTGGTGGTTCATTTTGTGTTTTGACGGTGAAAAAAACCGAAAAGTGTTTGTTAGGCTCACTGGACGCTATAGACCATTTTGGAGCGTTTGTTGGTTCATTTCGTGTTTTGACACTGAAATCAACCGAAAAGTGTTTGTTAGGCTCAATGGGCTCTATAGACCACTTTGGAGCGTTGTTGGTTCATTTCGTGTTTTGACGCTGAAAACAACCGAAAAGTGTTTGTTAGGCTCAATGGGCTCTATGGACCATTTTAGAGCGTAGGTGGTTCATTTCGTGTTTTGACGCTGAAAACAACCGAAAAGTGTTTGTTAGGCTCTAGGGGCTCAATAGACCATTTTGGAGCGTTGGTGGTTCATTTTGTGTTTTGACGGTGAAAAAACCCGAAAAGTGTTTGTTAGGCTCAATGGACGCTATAGACCATTGTGGAGCGTTGTTGGTTCATTTCGTGTTTTGACGCTGAAAACAACCGAAAAGTGTTTGTTAGGCTCAATGGGCTCAATAGACCATTTGGGAGCGTTGGTGGTTAATTTTTTGTTTTGAAGCTGAAAACAACCGAAAAGTGTTTGTTAGGCTCAATGGGCTCAATGGACCATTTGGGAGCGTTGGTGGTTCATTTCGTGTTTTGACGCTGAAAACAACCGAAAAGTGTTTGTTAGGCTCAATGGGCTCTATAGACCATTTTAGAGCGTTGGTGGTTCATTTCGTGTTTTGACGCTGAAAACAACCGAAAAGCGTTTGTTAGGCTCTAGGGGCTCAATAGACCATTTTGGAGCGTTGTTGGTTCATTTCGTGTTTTGACACTGAAATCAACCGAAAAGTGTTTGTTAGGCTCAATGGGCTCAATATACCATTTTGGAGCGTTGGTGGTTCATTTCGTGTTTGGACGCTAAAAACAACCGAAAAGTGTTTGTTAGGCTCAATGGGCTCAATAGACCATTTGGGAGCGTTGGTGGTTCATTTTGTGTTTTGACGGTGAAAAAAACCGAAAAGTGTTTGTTAGGCTCACTGGACGCTATAGACCATTTTGGAGCGTTTGTTGGTTCATTTCGTGTTTTGACACTGAAATCAACCGAAAAGTGTTTGTTAGGCTCAATGGGCTCTATAGACCACTTTGGAGCGTTGTTGGTTCATTTCGTGTTTTGACGCTGAAAACAACCGAAAAGTGTTTGTTAGGCTCAATGGGCTCTATAGACCATTTTAGAGCGTAGGTGGTTCATTTCGTGTTTTGACGCTGAAAACAACCGAAAAGTGTTTGTTAGGCTCTAGGGGCTCAATAGACCATTTGGGAGCGTTGGTGGTTAATTTTTTGTTTTGAAGCTGAAAACAACCGAAAAGTGTTTGTTAGGCTCAATGGGCTCAATAGACCACTTTGGAGCGTTGTTGGTTCATTTCGTGTTTTGACGGTTAAAAAAACCGAAAATTGTTTGTTATGCTCAATGGGCTCAATAGACCATTTGGGAGTGTTGGTGGTTCATTTTGTGTTTTGACGGTGAAAACAACCGAAAAGTGTTTGTTAGGCTCAATGGGCTCAATAGACCATTTGGGAGCGTTGGTGGTTCATTTTGTGTTTTGACGGTGATAAAAACCGAAAAGTGTTTGTTAGGCTCAATGGACGCTATAGACCATTTTGGAGCGTTGTTGGTTCATTTCGTGTTTTGACACTGAAATCAACCGAAAAGTGTTTGTTAGGCTCAATGAGCTCTATAGACCATTTTAGAGCGTTGGTGGTTCATTTCGTGTTTTGACGCTGAAAACAACCGAAAAGTGTTTGTTAGGCTCAATGGGCTCAATAGACCATTTAGGAGCGTTTGTGGTTCATTTTTTGTTTTGACGCTGAAAACAACCGAAAAGTGTTTGTTAGGCTCAATGGGCTCAATAGACCATTTGGGAGCGTTGGTGGTTAATTTTTTGTTTTGAAGCTGAAAACAACCGAAAAGTGTTTGTTAGGCTCAATGGGCTCAATAGACCACTTTGGAGCGTTGTTGGTTCATTTCGTGTTTTGACGCTGAAAACAACCGAAAAGTGTTTGTTAGGCTCAATGGGCTCTATAGACCATTTTTGAGCGTGGGTAGTTCATTTCGTGTTTTGACACTGAAAACAACCGAAAAGTGTTTGTTAGGCTTAATGGGCTCTATAGACCATTTTAGAGCGTTGGTGGTTCATTTCGTGTTTTGACGCTGAAAACAACCGAAAAGTGTTTGTTAGGCTCAATGGGCTCAATAGACCATTTTGGAGCGTTGGTGGTTCATTTTGTGTTTTGACGGTGAAAAAAACCGAAAAGTGTTTGTTAGGCTCAATGGACACTATAGACCATTTTGGAGCGTTGTTGGTTCATTTCGTGTTTTGACACTGAAATCAACCGAAAAGTGTTTGTTAGGCTCAATGAGCTCAATAGACCATTTTGGAGCGTTGGTGGTTCATTTGGTGTTTTGACGGTGAAAAAACCCGAAAAGTGTTTGTTATGCTCAATGGGCTCAATAGACCATTTTGGAGCGTTGGTGGTTCATTTTGTGTTTTGACGGTGAAAAAACCCGAAAAAGTGTTTGTTATGCTCAATAGGCTCAATATACCATTTGGGAGTGTTGGTGGTTCATTTCGTGTTTTGACGCTGAAAAAAACCGAAAAGTGTTTGTTAGGCTCAATGGGCTCTATAGACCATTTTAGAGCGTTGGTGGTTCATTTCGTGTTTTGACGCTGAAAACAACCGAAAAGTGTTTGTTAGGCTCAATGGGGTCAATAGACCATTTTGGAGCGTTGGTGGTTCATTTCGTGTTTTGACACTGAAAACAACCGAAAAGTGTTTGTTAGGCTTAATGGGCTCTATAGACCATTTTAGAGCGTTGGTGGTTCATTTCGTGTTTTGACGGTGAAAACAACCGAAAAGTGTTTGTTAGGCTCAATGGGCTCAATAGACCATTTGGGAGCATTGGTGGTTCATTTTGTGTTTTGACGGTGATAAAAACCGAAAAGTGTTTGTTAGGCTCAATGGACGCTATAGACCATTTTGGAGCGTTGTTGGTTCATTTCGTGTTTTGACACTGAAATCAACCGAAAAGTGTTTGTTAGGCTCAATGAGCTCTATAGACCATTTTAGAGCGTTGGTGGTTCATTTCGTGTTTTGACGCTGAAAACAACCGAAAAGTGTTTGTTAGGCTCAATGGGCTCAATAGACCATTTAGGAGCGTTGGTGGTTCATTTTTTGTTTTGACGCTGAAAACAACCGAAAAGTGTTTGTTAGGCTCAATGGGCTCAATAGACCATTTGGGAGCGTTGGTGGTTAATTTTTTGTTTTGAAGCTGAAAACAACCGAAAAGTGTTTGTTAGGCTCAATGGGCTCAATAGACCACTTTGGAGCGTTGTTGGTTCATTTCGTGTTTTGACGCTAAAAACAACCGAAAAGTGTTTGTTAGGCTCAATGGGCTCTATAGACCATTATTGAGCGTGGGTAGTTCATTTCGTGTTTTGACACTGAAAACAACCGAAAAGTGTTTGTTAGGCTTAATGGGCTCTATAGACCATTTTAGAGCGTTGGTGGTTCATTTCGTGTTTTGACGCTGAAAACAACCGAAAAGTGTTTGTTAGGCTCAATGGGCTCAATAGACCATTTTGGAGCGTTGGTGGTTCATTTTGTGTTTTGACGGTGAAAAAAACCGAAAAGTGTTTGTTAGGCTCAATGGACACTATAGACCATTTTGGAGCGTTGTTGGTTCATTTCGTGTTTTGACACTGAAATCAACCGAAAAGTGTTTGTTAGGCTCAATGAGCTCAATAGACCATTTTGGAGCGTTGGTGGTTCATTTGGTGTTTTGACGGTGAAAAAACCCGAAAAGTGTTTGTTATGCTCAATGGGCTCAATAGACCATTTGGGAGCGTTGGTGGTTAATTTTTTGTTTTGACCCTGAAAACAACCGAAAAGTGTTTGTTAGGCTCAATGGGCTCAATAGACCATTTGGGAGCGTTGGTGGTTAATTTTTTGTTTTGAAGCTGAAAACAACCGAAAAGTGTTTGTTAGGCTCAATGGGCTCAATAGACCATTTGGGAGCGTTGGTGGTTCATTTCGTGTTTTGACGCTGAAAACAACCGAAAAGTGTTTGTTAGGCTCAATGAGCTCTATAGACCATTTTAGAGCGTTGGTGGTTCATTTCGTGTTTTGACGCTGAAAACAACCGAAAAGTGTTTGTTAGGCTCAATGGGCTCAATAGACCATTTAGGAGCGTTGGTGGTTCATTTTTTGTTTTGACGCTGAAAACAACCGAAAAGTGTTTGTTAGGCTCAATGGGCTCAATAGACCATTTGGGAGCGTTGGTGGTTAATTTTTTGTTTTGAAGCTGAAAACAACCGAAAAGTGTTTGTTAGGCTCAATGGGCTCAATAGACCATTTGGGAGCGTTGGTGGTTCATTTTGTGTTTTGACGGTGAAAAAAAACGAAAAGTGTTTGTTAGGCTCACTGGACGCTATAGACCATTTTGGAGCGTTTGTTGGTTCATTTCGTGTTTTGACACTGAAATCAACCGAAAAGTGTTTGTTAGGCTCAATGGGCTCTATAGACCACTTTGGAGCGTTGTTGGTTCATTTCGTGTTTTGACGCTGAAAACAACCGAAAAGTGTTTGTTAGGCTCAATGGGCTCTATAGACCATTTTAGAGCGTAGGTGGTTCATTTCGTGTTTTGACGCTGAAAACAACCGAAAAGTGTTTGTTAGGCTCTAGGGGCTCAATAGACCATTTTGGAGCGTTGGTGGTTCATTTTGTGTTTTGACGGTAAAAAAAAAGAAAAGTGTTTGTTAGGCTCAATGGACGCTATAGACCATTTTGGAGCGTTGTTGGTTCATTTTGTGTTTTGACGGTTAAAAAAACCGAAAAGTGTTTGTTATGCTCAATGGGCTCAATAGACCATTTGGGAGTGTTGGTGGTTCATTTTGTGTTTTGACGGTGAAAACAACCGAAAAGTGTTTGTTAGGCTCAATGGGCTCAATAGACCATTTGGGAGCGTTGGTGGTTCATTTTGTGTTTTGACGGTGATAAAAACCGAAAAGTGTTTGTTAGGCTCAATGGACGCTATAGACCATTTTGGAGCGTTGTTGGTTCATTTTGTGTTTTGACGGTGAAAAAAACCGAAAAGTGTTTGTTAGGCTCAATGAGCTCAATAGACCATTTTGGAGCGTTGGTGGTTCATTTCGTGTTTTGACGCTGAAAACAACCGAAAAGTGTTTGTTAGGCTCAATGGGCTCAATAGACCATTTTGGAGCGTTGGTGGTTCATTTTGTGTTTTGACGGTGAAAAAAACCGAAAAGTGTTTGTTAGGCTCAATGGGCTCAATAGACCACTTTGGAGCGTTGTTGGTTCATTTCGTGTTTTGACGCTAAAAACAACCGAAAAGTGTTTGTTAGGCTCAATGGGCTCTATAGACCATTATTGAGCGTGGGTAGTTCATTTCGTGTTTTGACACTGAAAACAACCGAAAAGTGTTTGTTAGGCTTAATGGGCTCTATAGACCATTTTAGAGCGTTGGTGGTTCATTTCGTGTTTTGACGCTGAAAACAACCGAAAAGTGTTTGTTAGGCTCAATGGGCTCAATAGACCATTTTGGAGCGTTGGTGGTTCATTTTGTGTTTTGACGGTGAAAAAAACCGAAAAGTGTTTGTTAGGCTCAATGGACACTATAGACCATTTTGGAGCGTTGTTGGTTCATTTCGTGTTTTGACACTGAAATCAACCGAAAAGTGTTTGTTAGGCTCAATGAGCTCAATAGACCATTTTGGAGCGTTGGTGGTTCATTTGGTGTTTTGACGGTGAAAAAACCCGAAAAGTGTTTGTTATGCTCAATGGGCTCAATAGACCATTTTGGAGCGTTGGTGGTTCATTTTGTGTTTTGACGGTGAAAAAACCCGAAAAGTGTTTGTTATGCTCAATGGGCTCAATAGACCATTTGGGAGCGTTGGTGGTTAATTTTTTGTTTTGAAGCTGAAAACAACCGAAAAGTGTTTGTTAGGCTCAATGGGCTCAATAGACCATTTGGGAGCGTTGGTGGTTCATTTCGTGTTTTGACGCTGAAAACAACCGAAAAGTGTTTGTTAGGCTCAATGAGCTCTATAGACCATTTTAGAGCGTTGGTGGTTCATTTCGTGTTTTGACGCTGAAAACAACCGAAAAGTGTTTGTTAGGCTCAATGGGCTCAATAGACCATTTAGGAGCGTTGGTGGTTCATTTTTTGTTTTGACGCTGAAAACAACCGAAAAGTGTTTGTTAGGCTCAATGGGCTCAATAGACCATTTGGGAGCGTTGGTGGTTAATTTTTTGTTTTGAAGCTGAAAACAACCGAAAAGTGTTTGTTAGGCTCAATGGGCTCAATAGACCATTTGGGAGCGTTGGTGGTTCATTTTGTGTTTTGACGGTGAAAAAAAACCGAAAAGTGTTTGTTAGGCTCACTGGACGCTATAGACCATTTTGGAGCGTTTGTTGGTTCATTTCGTGTTTTGACACTGAAATCAACCGAAAAGTGTTTGTTAGGCTCAATGGGCTCTATAGACCACTTTGGAGCGTTGTTGGTTCATTTCGTGTTTTGACGCTGAAAACAACCGAAAAGTGTTTGTTAGGCTCAATGGGCTCTATAGACCATTTTAGAGCGTAGGTGGTTCATTTCGTGTTTTGACGCTGAAAACAACCGAAAAGTGTTTGTTAGGCTCTAGGGGCTCAATAGACCATTTTGGAGCGTTGGTGGTTCATTTTGTGTTTTGACGGTAAAAAAAACGAAAAGTGTTTGTTAGGCTCAATGGACGCTATAGACCATTTTGGAGCGTTGTTGGTTCATTTTGTGTTTTGACGGTTAAAAAAACCGAAAAGTGTTTGTTATGCTCAATGGGCTCAATAGACCATTTGGGAGTGTTGGTGGTTCATTTTGTGTTTTGACGGTGAAAACAACCGAAAAGTGTTTGTTAGGCTCAATGGGCTCAATAGACCATTTGGGAGCGTTGGTGGTTCATTTTGTGTTTTGACGGTGATAAAAACCGAAAAGTGTTTGTTAGGCTCAATGGACGCTATAGACCATTTTGGAGCGTTGTTGGTTCATTTTGTGTTTTGACGGTGAAAAAAACCGAAAAGTGTTTGTTAGGCTCAATGAGCTCAATAGACCATTTTGGAGCGTTGGTGGTTCATTTCGTGTTTTGACGCTGAAAACAACCGAAAAGTGTTTGTTAGGCTCAATGGGCTCAATAGACCATTTTGGAGCGTTGGTGGTTCATTTTGTGTTTTGACGGTGAAAAAAACCGAAAAGTGTTTGTTAGGCTCAATGGACGCTATAGACCATTTTGGAGCGTTGTTGGTTCATTTCGTGTTTTGACACTGAAATCAACCGAAAAGTGTTTGTTAGGCTCAATGAGCTCAATAGACCATTTTGGAGCGTTGGTGGTTCATTTTGTGTTTTGACGGTGAAAAAAACCGAAAAGTGTTTGTTATGCTCAATGGGCTCAATATACCATTTGGGAGTGTTGGTGGTTCATTTCGTGTTTTGACGCTGAAAAAAACCGAAAAGTGTTGTTAGGCTCAATGGGCGCTATAGACCATTTTAGAGCGTTGGTGGTTCATTTCGTGTTTTGATGCTGAAAACAACCAAAAAGTGTTTGTTAGGCTCAATGGGCTCAATAGACCATTTAGGAGCGTTGGTGGTTCATTTTTTGTTTTGACCCTGAAAACAACCGAAAAGAGTTTGTTAGGCTCAATGGGCTTAATAGACCATTTGGGAGCGTTGGTGGTTCACTTTTTGTTTTGAAGCTGAAAACAACCGAAAAGTGTTTGTTAGGCTCAATGGGCTCAATAGACCATTTGGGAGCGTTGGTGGTTCATTTCGTGTTTTGACGCTGAAAACAACCGAAAAGTGTTTGTTAGGCTCACTGGGCTCTATAGACCATTTTGGAACGTTTGTTGGTTCATTTCGTGTTTGGACGCTGAAAACAACCGAAAAGTGTTTGTTAGGCTCTAGGGGCTCAATAGACCATTTTGGAGCGTTGGTGGTTCATTTTGTGTTTTGACGGTGAAAAAACCCGAAAAGTGTTTGTTAGGCTCAATGGACGCTATAGACCATTTTGGAGCGTTGTTGGTTCATTTTGTGTTTTGACGGTTAAACAAACCGAAAAGTGTTTGTTATGCTCAATGGGCTCAATAGACCATTTGGGAGTCTTGGTGGTTCATTTTGTGTTTTGACGGTGAAAACAACCGAAAAGTGTTTGTTAGGCTCAATGGGCTCAATAGACCATTTGGGAGCGTTGGTGGTTCATTTTGTGTTTTGACGGTGAAAAAAACCGAAAAGTGTTTGTTAGGCTCACTGGACGCTATAGACCATTTTGGAGCGTTTGTTGGTTCATTTCGTGTTTTGACACTGAAATCAACCGAAAAGTGTTTGTTAGGCTCACTGGACGCTATAGACCATTTTGAAGCGTTTGTTGGTTCATTTCGTGTTTTGACACTGAAATCAACCGAAAAGTGTTTGTTAGGCTCAATGGGCTCAATAGACCATTTTAGAGCGTTGGTGGTTCATTTCGTGTTTTGACGCTGAAAACAACCGAAAAGTGTTTGTTAGGCTCTAGGGGCTCAATAGACCATTTTGGAGCGTTGGTGGTTCATTTTGTGTTTTGACGGTGAAAAAACCCGAAAAGTGTTTGTTAGGCTCAATGGGCGCTATAGACCATTGTGGAGCGTTGTTGGTTCATTTCGTGTTTTGACGCTGAAAACAACCGAAAAGTGTTTGTTAGGCTCAATGGGCTCAATAGACCATTTGGGAGCGTTGGTGGTTAATTTTTTGTTTTGAAGCTGAAAACAACCGAAAAGTGTTTGTTAGGCTCAATGGGCTCAATGGACCATTTGGGAGCGTTGGTGGTTCATTTCGTGTTTTGACGCTGAAAACAACCGAAAAGTGTTTGTTAGGCTCAATGGGCTCTATAGACCATTTTAGAGCGTTGGTGGTTCATTTCGTGTTTTGACGCTGAAAACAACCGAAAAGCGTTTGTTAGGCTCTAGGGGCTCAATAGACCATTTTGGAGCGTTGGTGGTTCATTTTGTGTTTTGACGGTGAAAAAACCCGAAAAGTATTTTTGTAAGGCTCAATGGACGCTATAGACCATTTTGGAGCGTTGTTGGTTCATTTCGTGTTTTGACGCTGAAAACAACCGAAAAGAGTTTGTTAGGCTCAATGGGCTCAATAGACCATTTTGGAGCGTTGGTGGTTCATTTCGTGTTTGGACGCTAAAAACAACCGAAAAGTGTTTGTTAGGCTCAATGGGCTCAATAGACCATTTGGGAGCGTTGGTGGTTCATTTTGTGTTTTGACGGTGAAAAAAACCGAAAAGTGTTTGTTAGGCTCACTGGACGCTATAGACCATTTTGGAGCGTTTGTTGGTTCATTTCGTGTTTTGACACTGAAATCAACCGAAAAGTGTTTGTTAGGCTCAATGGGCTCTATAGACCACTTTGGAGCGTTGTTGGTTCATTTCGTGTTTTGACGCTGAAAACAACCGAAAAGTGTTTGTTAGGCTCAATGGGCTCTATAGACCATTTTAGAGCGTAGGTGGTTCATTTCGTGTTTTGACGCTGAAAACAACCGAAAAGTGTTTGTTAGGCTCTAGGGGCTCAATAGACCATTTTGGAGCGTTGGTGGTTCATTTTGTGTTTTGACGGTGAAAAAAACGAAAAGTGTTTGTTAGGCTCAATGGACGCTATAGACCATTGTGGAGCGTTGTTGGTTCATTTTGTGTTTTGACGGTTAAAAAAACCGAAAAGTGTTTGTTATGCTCAATGGGCTCAATAGACCATTTGGGAGTGTTGGTGGTTCATTTTGTGTTTTGACGGTGAAAACAACCGAAAAGTGTTTGTTAGGCTCAATGGGCTCAATAGACCATTTGGGAGCGTTGGTGGTTCATTTTGTGTTTTGACGGTGATAAAAACCGAAAAGTGTTTGTTAGGCTCAATGGACGCTATAGACCATTTTGGAGCGTTGTTGGTTCATTTCGTGTTTTGACACTGAAATCAACCGAAAAGTGTTTGTTAGGCTCAATGAGCTCTATAGACCATTTTAGAGCGTTGGTGGTTCATTTCGTGTTTTGACGCTGAAAACAACCGAAAAGTGTTTGTTAGGCTCAATGGGCTCAATAGACCATTTAGGAGCGTTGGTGGTTCATTTTTTGTTTTGACGCTGAAAACAACCGAAAAGTGTTTGTTAGGCTCAATGGGCTCAATAGACCATTTGGGAGCGTTGGTGGTTAATTTTTTGTTTTGAAGCTGAAAACAACCGAAAAGTGTTTGTTAGGCTCAATGGGCTCAATAGACCATTTGGGAGCGTTGGTGGTTCATTTTGTGTTTTGACGGTGAAAAAAACCGAAAAGTGTTTGTTAGGCTCACTGGACGCTATAGACCATTTTGGAGCGTTTGTTGGTTCATTTCGTGTTTTGACACTGAAATCAACCGAAAAGTGTTTGTTAGGCTCAATGGGCTCTATAGACCACTTTGGAGCGTTGTTGGTTCCTTTCGTGTTTTGACGCTGAAAACAACCGAAAAGTGTTTGTTAGGCTCAATGGGCTCTATGGACCATTTTAGAGCGTAGGTGGTTCATTTCGTGTTTTGACGCTGAAAACAACCGAAAAGTGTTTGTTAGGCTCTAGGGGCTCAATAGACCATTTTGGAGCGTTGGTGGTTCATTTTGTGTTTTGACGGTGAAAAAACCCGAAAAGTGTTTGTTAGGCTCAATGGACGCTATAGACCATTGTGGAGCGTTGTTGGTTCATTTCGTGTTTTGACGCTGAAAACAACCGAAAAGTGTTTGTTAGGCTCAATGGGCTCAATAGACCATTTGGGAGCGTTGGTGGTTAATTTTTTGTTTTGAAGCTGAAAACAACCGAAAAGTGTTTGTTAGGCTCAATGGGCTCAATGGACCATTTGGGAGCGTTGGTGGTTCATTTTGTGTTTTGACGCTGAAAACAACCGAAAAGTGTTTGTTAGGCTCAATGGGCTCTATAGACCATTTTAGAGCGTTGGTGGTTCATTTCGTGTTTTGACGCTGAAAACAACCGAAAAGCGTTTGTTAGGCTCTAGGGGCTCAATAGACCATTTTGGAGCGTTGGTGGTTCATTTTGTGTTTTGACGGTGAAAAAACCCGAAAAGTATTTTTGTAAGGCTCAATGGACGCTATAGACCATTTTGGAGCGTTGTTGGTTCATTTCGTGTTTTGACGCTGAAAACAACCGAAAAGAGTTTGTTAGGCTCAATGGGCTCAATATACCATTTTGGAGCGTTGGTGGTTCATTTCGTGTTTGGACGCTAAAAACAACCGAAAAGTGTTTGTTAGGCTCAATGGGCTCAATAGACCATTTGGGAGCGTTGGTGGTTCATTTTGTGTTTTGACGGTGAAAAAAACCGAAAAGTGTTTGTTAGGCTCACTGGACGCTATAGACCATTTTGGAGCGTTTGTTGGTTCATTTCGTGTTTTGACACTGAAATCAACCGAAAAGTGTTTGTTAGGCTCAATGGGCTCTATAGACCACTTTGGAGCGTTGTTGGTTCATTTCGTGTTTTGACGCTGAAAACAACCGAAAAGTGTTTGTTAGGCTCAATGGGCTCTATAGACCATTTTAGAGCGTAGGTGGTTCATTTCGTGTTTTGACGCTGAAAACAACCGAAAAGTGTTTGTTAGGCTCTAGGGGCTCAATAGACCATTTTGGAGCGTTGGTGGTTCATTTTGTGTTTTGACGGTGAAAAAACCGAAAAGTGTTTGTTAGGCTCAATGGACGCTACAGACCATTGTGGAGCGTTGTTGGTTCATTTTGTGTTTTGACGGTTAAAAAAACCGAAAAGTGTTTGTTATGCTCAATGGGCTCAATAGACCATTTGGGAGTGTTGGTGGTTCATTTTGTGTTTTGACGGTGAAAACAACCGAAAAGTGTTTGTTAGGCTCAATGGGCTCAATAGACCATTTGGGAGCGTTGGTGGTTCATTTTGTGTTTTGACGGTGATAAAAACCGAAAAGTGTTTGTTAGGCTCAATGGACGCTATAGACCATTTTGGAGCGTTGTTGGTTCATTTCGTGTTTTGACACTGAAATCAACCGAAAAGTGTTTGTTAGGCTCAATGGGCTCAATAGACCATTTGGGAGCGTTGGTGGTTAATTTTTTGTTTTGAAGCTGAAAACAACCGAAAAGTGTTTGTTAGGCTCAATGGGCTCAATAGACCATTTGGGAGCGTTGGTGGTTCATTTTGTGTTTTGACGGTGAAAAAAACCGAAAAGTGTTTGTTAGGCTCACTGGACGCTATAGACCATTTTGGAGCGTTTGTTGGTTCATTTCGTGTTTTGACACTGAAATCAACCGAAAAGTGTTTGTTAGGCTCAATGGGCTCTATAGACCACTTTGGAGCGTTGTTGGTTCATTTCGTGTTTTGACGCTGAAAACAACCGAAAAGTGTTTGTTAGGCTCCATGGGCTCTATGGACCATTTTAGAGCGTAGGTGGTTCATTTCGTGTTTTGACGCTGAAAACAACCGAAAAGTGTTTGTTAGGCTCTGGGGGCTCAATAGACCATTTTAGGGGCGTTGGTGGTTCATTTTGTGTTTTGACGGTGAAAAAACCGAAAAGTGTTTGTTAGGCTCAATGGACGCTATAGACCATTTTGGAGCGTTGTTGGTTCATTTTGTGTTTTGACGGTTAAAAAAACCGAAAAGTGTTTGTTATGCTCAATGGGCTCAATAGACCATTTGGGAGTGTTGGTGGTTCATTTTGTGTTTTGACTGTGAAAACAACCGAAAAGTGTTTGTTAGGCTCAATGGGCTCAATAGACCATTTGGGAGCGTTGGTGGTTCATTTTGTGTTTTGACGGTGATAAAAACCGAAAAGTGTTTGTTAGGCTCAATGGACGCTATAGACCATTTTGGAGCGTTGTTGGTTTATTTTGTGTTTTGACGGTGAAAAAAACCGAAAAGTGTTTGTTAGGCTCAATGGACGCTATAGACCATTTTGGAGCGTTGTTGGTTCATTTCGTGTTTGGACACTGAAATCCACCGAAAAGTGTTTGTTAGGCTCAATGAGCTCAATAGACCATTTTGGAGCGTTGGTGGTTCATTTTGTGTTTTGACGGTGAAAAAAACCGAAAAGTGTTTGTTAGGCTCAATGGGCTCAATAGACCATTTGGGAGCGTTGGTGGTTCATTTTGTGTTTTGACGGTGATAAAAACCGAAAAGTGTTTGTTAGGCTCAATGGACGCTATAGACCATTTTGGAGCGTTGTTGGTTCATTTTGTGTTTTGACGCTGAAAACAACCGAAAAGTGTTTGTTAGGCTCAATGGGCTCAATAGACCATTTGGGAGCGTTGGTGGTTAATTTTTTGTTTTGACCCTGAAAACAACCGAAAAGAGTTTGTTAGGCTCAATGGGCTTAATAGACCATTTGGGAGCGTTGGTGGTTCATTTTTTGTTTTGAAGCTGAAAACAACCGAAAAGTGTTTGTTAGGCTCAATGGGCTCAATAGACCATTTGGGAGCGTTGGTGGTTCATTTCGTGTTTTGACGCTGAAAACAACCGAAAAGTGTTTGTTAGGCTCACTGGGCTCTATAGACCATTTTGGAGCGTTTGTTGGTTCATTTCGTGTTTTGACGCTGAAAACAACCGAAAAGTGTTTGTTAGGCTCTAGGGGCTCAATAGACCATTTTGGAGCGTTGGTGGTTTATTTTGTGTTTTGACGGTGAAAAAACCCGAAAAGTGTTTGTTAGGCTCAATGGACGCTATAGACCATTTTGGAGCGTTGTTGGTTCATTTTGTGTTTTGACGGTTAAACAAACCGAAAAGTGTTTGTTATGCTCAATGGGCTCAATAGACCATTTGGGAGTCTTGGTGGTTCATTTTGTGTTTTGACGGTGAAAACAACCGAAAAGTGTTTGTTAGGCTCAATGGGCTCAATAGACCATTTGGGAGCGTTGGTGGTTCATTTTGTGTTTTGACGGTGAAAAAAACCGAAAAGTGTTTGTTAGGCTCACTGGACGCTATAGACCATTTTGGAGCGTTTGTTGGTTCATTTCGTGTTTTGACACTGAAATCAACCGAAAAGTGTTTGTTAGGCTCACTGGACGCTATAGACCATTTTGGAGCGTTTGTTGGTTCATTTCGTGTTTTGACACTGAAATCAACCGAAAAGTGTTTGTTAGGCTCACTGGACGCTATAGACCATTTTGGAGCGTTTGTTGGTTCATTTCGTGTTTTGACACTGAAATCAACCGAAAAGTGTTTGTTAGGCTCAATGGGCTCAATAGACCATTTTAGAGCGTTGGTGGTTCATTTCGTGTTTTGACGCTGAAAACAACCGAAAAGTGTTTGTTAGGCTCTAGGGGCTCAATAGACCATTTTGGAGCGTTGGTGGTTCATTTTGTGTTTTGACGGTGAAAAAACCCGAAAAGTGTTTGTTAGGCTCAATGGACGCTATAGACCATTGTGGAGCGTTGTTGGTTCATTTCGTGTTTTGACGCTGAAAACAACCGAAAAGTGTTTGTTAGGCTGAATGGGCTCAATAGACCATTTGGGAGCGTTGGTGGTTAATTTTTTGTTTTGAAGCTGAAAACAACCGAAAAGTGTTTGTTAGGCTCAATGGGCTCAATAGACCATTTGGGAGCGTTGGTGGTTCATTTCGTGTTTTGACGCTGAAAACAACCGAAAAGTGTTTGTTAGGCTCAATGGGCTCTATAGACCATTTTAGAGCGTTGGTGGTTCATTTCGTGTTTTGACGCTGAAAACAACCGAAAAGCGTTTGTTAGGCTCTAGGGGCTCAATAGACCATTTTGGAGCGTTGGTGGTTCATTTTGTGTTTTGACGGTGAAAAAACCCGAAAAGTATTTTTGTAAGGCTCAATGGACGCTATAGACCATTTTGGAGCGTTGTTGGTTCATTTCGTGTTTTGACGCTGAAAACAACCGAAAAGAGTTTGTTAGGCTCAATGGGCTCAATAGACCATTTTGGAGCGTTGGTGGTTCATTTCGTGTTTGGACGCTAAAAACAACCGAAAAGTGTTTGTTAGGCTCAATGGGCTCAATAGACCATTTGGGAGCGTTGGTGGTTCATTTTGTGTTTTGACGGTGAAAAAAACCGAAAAGTGTTTGTTAGGCTCACTGGACGCTATAGACCATTTTGGAGCGTTTGTTGGTTCATTTCGTGTTTTGACACTGAAATCAACCGAAAAGTGTTTGTTAGGCTCAATGGGCTCTATAGACCACTTTGGAGCGTTGTTGGTTTATTTCGTGTTTTGACGCTGAAAACAACCGAAAAGTGTTTGTTAGGCTCAATGGGCTCTATAGACCATTTTAGAGCGTAGGTGGTTCATTTCGTGTTTTGACGCTGAAAACAACCGAAAAGTGTTTGTTAGGCTCTAGGGGCTCAATAGACCATTTTGGAGCGTTGGTGGTTCATTTTGTGTTTTGACGGTGAAAAAACCGAAAAGTGTTTGTTAGGCTCAATGGACGCTATAGACCATTGTGGAGCGTTGTTGGTTCATTTTGTGTTTTGACGGTTAAAAAAACGAAAAGTGTTTGTTATGCTCAATGGGCTCAATAGACCATTTGGGAGTGTTGGTGGTTCATTTTGTGTTTTGACGGTGAAAACAACCGAAAAGTGTTTGTTAGGCTCAATGGGCTCAATAGACCATTTGGGAGCGTTGGTGGTTCATTTTGTGTTTTGACGGTGATAAAAACCGAAAAGTGTTTGTTAGGCTCAATGGACGCTATAGACCATTTTGGAGCGTTGTTGGTTCATTCGTGTTTTGACACTGAAATCAACCGAAAAGTGTTTGTTAGGCTCAATGAGCTCTATAGACCATTTTAGAGCGTTGGTGGTTCATTTCGTGTTTTGACGCTGAAAACAACCGAAAAGTGTTTGTTAGGCTCAATGGGCTCAATAGACCATTTAGGAGCGTTGGTGGTTCATTTTTTGTTTTGACGCTGAAAACAACCGAAAAGTGTTTGTTAGGCTCAATGGGCTCAATAGACCATTTGGGAGCGTTGGTGGTTAATTTTTTTGTTTTGAAGCTGAAAACAACCGAAAAGTGTTTGTTAGGCTCAATGGGCTCAATAGACCATTTGGGAGCGTTGGGGGTTCATTTTGTGTTTTGACGGTGAAAAAAACCGAAAAGTGTTTGTTAGGCTCACTGGACGCTATAGACCATTTTGGAGCGTTTGTTGGTTCATTTCGTGTTTTGACACTGAAATCAACCGAAAAGTGTTTGTTAGGCTCAATGGGCTCTATAGACCACTTTGGAGCGTTGTTGGTTCATTTCGTGTTTTGACGCTGAAAACAACCGAAAAGTGTTTGTTAGGCTCAATGGGCTCTATAGACCATTTTAGAGCGTAGGTGGTTCATTTCGTGTTTTGACGCTGAAAACAACCGAAAAGTTTGTTAGGCTCTAGGGGCTCAATAGACCATTTTGGAGCGTTGGTGGTTCATTTTGTGTTTTGACGGTGAAAAAACCGAAAAGTGTTTGTTAGGCTCAATGGACGCTATAGACCATTTTGGAGCGTTGTTGGTTCATTTTGTGTTTTGACGGTTAAAAAAACCGAAAAGTGTTTGTTATGCTCAATGGGCTCAATAGACCATTTGGGAGTGTTGGTGGTTCATTTTGTGTTTTGACGCTGAAAACAACCGAAAAGTGTTTGTTAGGCTCAATGGGCTCAATAGACCATTTGGGAGCGTTGGTGGTTCATTTTGTGTTTTGACGGTGATAAAAACCGAAAAGTGTTTGTTAGGCTCAATGGACGCTATAGACCATTTTGGAGCGTTGTTGGTTCATTTTGTGTTTTGACGGTGAAAAAAACCGAAAAGTGTTTGTTAGGCTCAATGGACGCTATAGACCATTTTGGAGCGTTGTTGGTTCATTTCGTGTTTGGACACTGAAATCAACCGAAAAGTGTTTGTTAGGCTCAATGAGCTCAATAGACCATTTTGGAGCGTTGGTGGTTCATTTTGTGTTTTGACGGTGAAAAAAACCGAAAAGTGTTTGTTATGCTCAATGGGCTCAATATACCATTTGGGAGTGTTGGTGGTTCATTTCGTGTTTTGACGCTGAAAAAAACCGAAAAGTGTTGTTAGGCTCAATGGGCGCTATAGACCATTTTAGAGCGTTGGTGGTTCATTTCGTGTTTTGATGCTGAAAACAACCGAAAAGTGTTTGTTAGGCTCAATGGGCTCAATAGACCATTTAGGAGCGTTGGTGGTTCATTTTTTGTTTTGACCCTGAAAACAACCGAAAAGAGTTTGTTAGGCTCAATGGGCTTAATAGACCATTTGGGAGCGTTGGTGGTTCATTTTTTGTTTTGAAGCTGAAAACAACCGAAAAGTGTTTGTTAGGCTCAATGGGCTCAATAGACCATTTGGGAGCGTTGGTGGTTCATTTCGTGTTTTGACGCTGAAAACAACCGAAAAGTGTTTGTTAGGCTCACTGGGCTCTATAGACCATTTTGGAGCGTTTGTTGGTTCATTTCGTGTTTTGACGCTGAAAACAACCGAAAAGTGTTTGTTAGGCTCTAGGGGCTCAATAGACCATTTTGGAGCGTTGGTGGTTCATTTTGTGTTTTGACGGTGAAAAAACCCGAAAAGTGTTTGTTAGGCTCAATGGGCTCAATAGACCATTTGGGAGCGTTGGTGGTTAATTTTTTGTTTTGAAGCTGAAAACAACCGAAAAGTGTTTGTTAGGCTCAATGGGCTCAATAGACCATTTGGGAGCGTTGGTGGTTCATTTCGTGTTTTGACGCTGAAAACAACCGAAAAGTGTTTGTTAGGCTCAATGGGCTCTATAGACCATTTTAGAGCGTTGGTGGTTCATTTCGTGTTTTGACGCTGAAAACAACCGAAAAGCGTTTGTTAGGCTCTAGGGGCTCAATAGACCATTTTGGAGCGTTGGTGGTTCATTTTGTGTTTTGACGGTGAAAAAACCCGAAAAGTATTTTTGTAAGGCTCAATGGACGCTATAGACCATTTTGGAGCGTTGTTGGTTCATTTCGTGTTTTGACGCTGAAAACAACCGAAAAGAGTTTGTTAGGCTCAATGGGCTCAATAGACCATTTTGGAGCGTTGGTGGTTCATTTCGTGTTTGGACGCTAAAAACAACCGAAAAGTGTTTGTTAGGCTCAATGGGCTCAATAGACCATTTGGGAGCGTTGGTGGTTCATTTTGTGTTTTGACGGTGAAAAAAAACGAAAAGTGTTTGTTAGGCTCACTGGACGCTATAGACCATTTTGGAGCGTTTGTTGGTTCATTTCGTGTTTTGACACTGAAATCAACCGAAAAGTGTTTGTTAGGCTCAATGGGCTCTATAGACCACTTTGGAGCGTTGTTGGTTTATTTCGTGTTTTGACGCTGAAAACAACCGAAAAGTGTTTGTTAGGCTCAATGGGCTCTATAGACCATTATAGAGCGTAGGTGGTTCATTTCGTGTTTTGACGCTGAAAACAACCGAAAAGTGTTTGTTAGGCTCTAGGGGCTCAATAGACCATTTTGGAGCGTTGGTGGTTCATTTTGTGTTTTGACGGTGAAAAAACCGAAAAGTGTTTGTTAGGCTCAATGGACGCTATAGACCATTGTGGAGCGTTGTTGGTTCATTTTGTGTTTTGACGGTTAAAAAAACGAAAAGTGTTTGTTATGCTCAATGGGCTCAATAGACCATTTGGGAGTGTTGGTGGTTCATTTTGTGTTTTGACGGTGAAAACAACCGAAAAGTGTTTGTTAGGCTCAATGGGCTCAATAGACCATTTGGGAGCGTTGGTGGTTCATTTTGTGTTTTGACGGTGATAAAAACCGAAAAGTGTTTGTTAGGCTCAATGGACGCTATAGACCATTTTGGAGCGTTGTTGGTTCATTTCGTGTTTTGACACTGAAATCAACCGAAAAGTGTTTGTTAGGCTCAATGAGCTCTATAGACCATTTTAGAGCGTTGGTGGTTCATTTCGTGTTTTGACGCTGAAAACAACCGAAAAGTGTTTGTTAGGCTCAATGGGCTCAATAGACCATTTAGGAGCGTTGGTGGTTCATTTTTTGTTTTGACGCTGAAAACAACCGAAAAGTGTTTGTTAGGCTCAATGGGCTCAATAGACCATTTGGGAGTGTTGGTGGTTAATTTTTTTGTTTTGAAGCTGAAAACAACCGAAAAGTGTTTGTTATGCTCAATGGGCTCAATAGACCATTTGGGAGCGTTGGGGGTTCATTTTGTGTTTTGACGGTGAAAAAACCCGAAAAGTGTTTGTTAGGCTCACTGGACGCTATAGACCATTTTGGAGCGTTTGTTGGTTCATTTCGTGTTTTGACACTGAAATCAACCGAAAAGTGTTTGTTAGGCTCAATGGGCTCTATAGACCACTTTGGAGCGTTGTTGGTTCATTTCGTGTTTTGACGCTGAAAACAACCGAAAAGTGTTTGTTAGGCTCAATGGGCTCTATAGACCATTTTAGAGCGTAGGTGGTTTATTTCGTGTTTTGACGCTGAAAACAACCGAAAAGTGTTTGTTAGGCTCTAGGGGCTCAATAGACCATTTTGGAGCGTTGGTGGTTCATTTTGTGTTTTGACGGTGAAAAAACCGAAAAGTGCTTGTTAGGCTCAATGGACGCTATAGACCATTTTGGAGCGTTGTTGGTTCATTTTGTGTTTTGACGGTTAAAAAAACCGAAAAGTGTTTGTTATGCTCAATGGGCTCAATAGACCATTTGGGAGTGTTGGTGGTTCATTTTGTGTTTTGACGCTGAAAACAACCGAAAAGTGTTTGTTAGGCTCAATGGGCTCAATAGACCATTTGGGAGCGTTGGTGGTTCATTTTGTGTTTTGACGGTGATAAAAACCGAAAAGTGTTTGTTAGGCTCAATGGACGCTATAGACCATTTTGGAGCGTTGTTGGTTCATTTTGTGTTTTGACGGTGAAAAAAACCGAAAAGTGTTTGTTAGGCTCAATGGACGCTATAGACCATTTTGGAGCGTTGTTGGTTCATTTCGTGTTTGGACACTGAAATCAACCGAAAAGTGTTTGTTAGGCTCAATGAGCTCAATAGACCATTTTGGAGCGTTGGTGGTTCATTTTGTGTTTTGACGGTGAAAAAAAACCGAAAAGTGTTTGTTATGCTCAATGGGCTCAATATACCATTTGGGAGTGTTGGTGGTTCATTTCGTGTTTTGACGCTGAAAAAAACCGAAAAGTGTTGTTAGGCTCAATGGGCGCTATAGACCATTTTAGAGCGTTGGTGGTTCATTTCGTGTTTTGATGCTGAAAACAACCGAAAAGTGTTTGTTAGGCTCAATGGGCTCAATAGACCATTTAGGAGCGTTGGTGGTTCATTTTTTGTTTTGACCCTGAAAACAACCGAAAAGAGTTTGTTAGGCTCAATGGGCTTAATAGACCATTTGGGAGCGTTGGTGGTTCATTTTTTGTTTTGAAGCTGAAAACAACCGAAAAGTGTTTGTTAGGCTCAATGGGCTCAATAGACCATTTGGGAGCGTTGGTGGTTCATTTCGTGTTTTGACGCTGAAAACAACCGAAAAGTGTTTGTTAGGCTCACTGGGCTCTATAGACCATTTTGGAGCGTTTGTTGGTTCATTTCGTGTTTTGACGCTGAAAACAACCGAAAAGTGTTTGTTAGGCTCTAGGGGCTCAATAGACCATTTTGGAGCGTTGGTGGTTCATTTTGTGTTTTGACGGTGAAAAAACCCGAAAAGTGTTTGTTAGGCTCAATGGGCGCTATAGACCATTTTAGAGCGTTGGTGGTTCATTTCGTGTTTTGATGCTGAAAACAACCGAAAAGTGTTTGTTAGGCTCAATGGGCTCAATAGACCATTTAGGAGCGTTGGTGGTTCATTTTTTGTTTTGACCCTGAAAACAACCGAAAAGAGTTTGTTAGGCTCAATGGGCTTAATAGACCATTTGGGAGCGTTGGTGGTTCATTTTTTGTTTTGAAGCTGAAAACAACCGAAAAGTGTTTGTTAGGCTCAATGGGCTCAATAGACCATTTGGGAGCGTTGGTGGTTCATTTCGTGTTTTGACGCTGAAAACAACCGAAAAGTGTTTGTTAGGCTCACTGGGCTCTATAGACCATTTTGGAGCGTTTGTTGGTTCATTTCGTGTTTTGACGCTGAAAACAACCGAAAAGTGTTTGTTAGGCTCTAGGGGCTCAATAGACCATTTTGGAGCGTTGGTGGTTCATTTTGTGTTTTGACGGTGAAAAAACCCGAAAAGTGTTTGTTAGGCTCAATGGACGCTATAGACCATTTTGGAGCGTTGTTGGTTCATTTTGTGTTTTGACGGTTAAACAAACCGAAAAGTGTTTGTTATGCTCAATGGGCTCAATAGACCATTTGGTAGTCTTGGTGGTTCATTTTGTGTTTTGACGGTGAAAACAACCGAAAAGTGTTTGTTAGGCTCAATGGGCTCAATAGACCATTTGGGAGCGTTGGTGGTTCATTTTGTGTTTTGACGGTGAAAAAAACCGAAAAGTGTTTGTTAGGCTCACTGGACGCTATAGACCATTTTGGAGCGTTTGTTGGTTCATTTCGTGTTTTGACACTGAAATCAACCGAAAAGTGTTTGTTAGGCTCACTGGACGCTATAGACCATTTTGAAGCGTTTGTTGGTTCATTTCGTGTTTTGACACTGAAATCAACCGAAAAGTGTTTGTTAGGCTCAATGGGCTCAATAGACCATTTTAGAGCGTTGGTGGTTCATTTCGTGTTTTGACGCTGAAAACAACCGAAAAGTGTTTGTTAGGCTCTAGGGGCTCAATAGACCATTTTGGAGCGTTGGTGGTTCATTTTGTGTTTTGACGGTGAAAAAACCCGAAAAGTGTTTGTTAGGCTCAATGGACGCTATAGACCATTGTGGAGCGTTGTTGGTTCATTTCGTGTTTTGACGCTGAAAACAACCGAAAAGTGTTTGTTAGGCTCAATGGGCTCAATAGACCATTTGGGATCGTTGGTGGTTAATTTTTTGTTTTGACCCTGAAAACAACCGAAAAGTGTTTGTTAGGCTCAATGGGCTCTATAGACCATTTTAGAGCGTAGGTGGTTCATTTCGTGTTTTGACGCTGAAAACAACCGAAAAGTGTTTGTTAGGCTCTAGGGGCTCAATAGACCATTTTGGAGCGTTGGTGGTTCATTTTGTGTTTTGACGGTGAAAAAACCGAAAAGTGTTTGTTAGGCTCAATGGACGCTATAGACCATTTTGGAGCGTTGTTGGTTCATTTTGTGTTTTGACGGTTAAAAAAACCGAAAAGTGTTTGTTATGCTCAATGGGCTCAATAGACCATTTGGGAGTGTTGGTGGTTCATTTTGTGTTTTGACGCTGAAAACAACCGAAAAGTGTTTGTTAGGCTCAATGGGCTCAATAGACCATTTGGGAGCGTTGGTGGTTCATTTTGTGTTTTGACGGTGATAAAAACCGAAAAGTGTTTGTTAGGCTCAATGGACGCTATAGACCATTTTGGAGCGTTGTTGGTTCATTTTGTGTTTTGACGGTGAAAAAAACCGAAAAGTGTTTGTTAGGCTCAATGGACGCTATAGACCATTTTGGAGCGTTGTTGGTTCATTTCGTGTTTGGACACTGAAATCAACCGAAAAGTGTTTGTTAGGCTCAATGAGCTCAATAGACCATTTTGGAGCGTTGGTGGTTCATTTTGTGTTTTGACGGTGAAAAAAACCGAAAAGTGTTTGTTATGCTCAATGGGCTCAATATATCATTTGGGAGTGTTGGTGGTTCATTTCGTGTTTTGACGCTGAAAAAAACCGAAAAGTGTTGTTAGGCTCAATGGGCGCTATAGACCATTTTAGAGCGTTGGTGGTTCATTTCGTGTTTTGATGCTGAAAACAACCGAAAAGTGTTTGTTAGGCTCAATGGGCTCAATAGACCATTTAGGAGCGTTGGTGGTTCATTTTTTGTTTTGACCCTGAAAACAACCGAAAAGAGTTTGTTAGGCTCAATGGGCTTAATAGACCATTTGGGAGCGTTGGTGGTTAATTTTTTGTTTTGACCCTGAAAACAACCGAAAAGTGTTTGTTAGGCTCAATGGGCTCAATAGACCATTTGGGAGCGTTGGTGGTTAATTTTTTGTTTTGAAGCTGAAAACAACCGAAAAGTGTTTGTTAGGTTCAATGGGCTCAATAGACCATTTGGGAGCGTTGGTGGTTCATTTCGTGTTTTGACGCTGAAACCAACCGAAAAGTGTTTGTTAGGCTCAATGGGCTCTATAGACCATTTTAGAGCGTTGGTGGTTCATTTCGTGTTTTGACGCTGAAAACAACCGAAAAGTGTTTGTTAGGCTCTAGGGGCTCAATAGACCATTTTGGAGCGTTGGTGGTTCATTTTGTGTTTTGACGGTTAAAAAACCCGAAAAGTGTTTGTAAGGCTCAATGGACGCTATAGACCATTTGGGAGCGTTGTTGGTTCATTTCGTGTTTTGACGCTGAAAACAACCGAAAAGTGTTTGTTAGGCTCAATGGACGCTATAGACCATTTTGGAGCGTTGTTGGTTCATTTCGTGTTTTGACGCTGAAAACAACCGAAAAGTGTTTGTTAGGCTCAATGGGCTCAATAGACCATTTGGGAGCGTTGGTGGTTCATTTCGTGTTTTGACGCTAAAAACAACCGAAAAGTGTTTGTTAGGCTCAATGGGCTCTATAGACCATTTTAGAGCGTTGGTGGTTCATTTCGTGTTTTGACGCTGAAAACAACCGAAAAGCGTTTGTTAGGCTCTAGGGGCTCAATAGACCATTTTGGAGCGTTGGTGGTTCATTTTGTGTTTTGACGGTGAAAAAACCCGAAAAGTGTTTGTAAGGCTCAATGGACGCTATAGACCATTTTGGAGCGTTGTTGGTTCATTTCGTGTTTTGACGCTGAAAACAACCGAAAAGAGTTTGTTAGGCTCAATGGGCTCAATAGACCATTTTGGAGCGTTGGTGGTTCATTTCGTGTTTGGACGCTAAAAACAACCGAAAAGTGTTTGTTAGGCTCAATGGGCTCAATAGACCATTTGGGAGCGTTGGTGGTTCATTTTGTGTTTTGACGGTGAAAAAACCGAAAAGTGTTTGTTAGGCTCACTGGACGCTATAGACCATTTTGGAGCGTTTGTTGGTTCATTTCGTGTTTTGACACTGAAATCAACCGAAAAGTGTTTGTTAGGCTCAATGGGCTCTATAGACCACTTTGGAGCGTTGTTGGTTCATTTCGTGTTTTGACGCTGAAAACAACCGAAAAGTGTTTGTTAGGCTCAATGGGCTCTATAGACCATTTTAGAGCGTAGGTGGTTCATTTCGTGTTTTGACGCTGAAAACAACCGAAAAGTGTTTGTTAGGCTCAATGGACGCTATAGACCATTGTGGAGCGTTGTTGGTTCATTTTGTGTTTTGACGGTTAAAAAAACCGAAAAGTGTTTGTTATGCTCAATGGGCTCAATAGACCATTTGGGAGTGTTGGTGGTTCATTTTGTGTTTTGACGGTGAAAACAACCGAAAAGTGTTTGTTAGGCTCAATGGGCTCAATAGACCATTTGGGAGCGTTGGTGGTTCATTTTGTATTTTGACGGTGATAAAAACCGAAAAGTGTTTGTTAGGCTCAATGGACGCTATAGACCATTTTGGAGCGTTGTTGGTTCATTTCGTGTTTTGACACTGAAATCAACCGAAAAGTGTTTGTTAGGCTCAATGAGCTCTATAGACCATTTTAGAGCGTTGGTGGTTCATTTCGTGTTTTGACGCTGAAAACAACCGAAAAGTGTTTGTTAGGCTCAATGGGCTCAATAGACCATTTAGGAGCGTTGGTGGTTCATTTTTTGTTTTGACGCTGAAAACAACCGAAAAGTGTTTGTTAGGCTCAATGGGCTCAATAGACCATTTGGGAGCGTTGGTGGTTAATTTTTTGTTTTGAAGCTGAAAACAACCGAAAAGTGTTTGTTAGGCTCAATGGGCTCAATAGACCATTTGGGAGCGTTGGTGGTTCATTTTGTGTTTTGACGGTGAAAAAAACCGAAAAGTGTTTGTTAGGCTCACTGGACGCTATAGACCATTTTGGAGCGTTTGTTGGTTCATTTCGTGTTTTGACACTGAAATCAACCGAAAAGTGTTTGTTAGGCTCAATGGGCTCTATAGACCACTTTGGAGCGTTGTTGGTTCATTTCGTGTTTTGACGCTGAAAACAACCGAAAAGTGTTTGTTAGGCTCAATGGGCTCTATAGACCATTTTAGAGCGTAGGTGGTTCATTTCGTGTTTTGACGCTGAAAACAACCGAAAAGTGTTTGTTAGGCTCTAGGGGCTCAATAGACCATTTTGGAGCGTTGGTGGTTCATTTTGTGTTTTGACGGTGAAAAAAACGAAAAGTGTTTGTTAGGCTCAATGGACGCTATAGACCATTTTGGAGCGTTGTTGGTTCATTTTGTGTTTTGACGGTTAAAAAAACCGAAAAGTGTTTGTTATGCTCAATGGGCTCAATAGACCATTTGGGAGTGTTGGTGGTTCATTTTGTGTTTTGACGGTGAAAACAACCGAAAAGTGTTTGTTAGGCTCAATGGGCTCAATAGACCATTTGGGAGCGTTGGTGGTTCATTTTGTGTTTTGACGGTGATAAAAACCGAAAAGTGTTTGTTAGGCTCAATGGACGCTATAGACCATTTTGGAGCGTTGTTGGTTCATTTTGTGTTTTGACGGTGAAAAAAACCGAAAAGTGTTTGTTAGGCTCAATGAGCTCAATAGACCATTTTGGAGCGTTGGTGGTTCATTTCGTGTTTTGACGCTGAAAACAACCGAAAAGTGTTTGTTAGGCTCAATGGGCTCAATAGACCATTTTGGAGCGTTGGTGGTTCATTTTGTGTTTTGACGGTGAAAAAAACCGAAAAGTGTTTGTTAGGCTCAATGGACGCTATAGACCATTTTGGAGCGTTGTTGGTTCATTTCGTGTTTTGACACTGAAATCAACCGAAAAGTGTTTGTTAGGCTCAATGAGCTCAATAGACCATTTTGGAGCGTTGGTGGTTCATTTTGTGTTTTGACGGTGAAAAAAACCGAAAAGTGTTTGTTATGCTCAATGGGCTCAATATACCATTTGGGAGTGTTGGTGGTTCATTTCGTGTTTTGACACTGAAATCAACCGAAAAGTGTTTGTTAGGCTCAATGAGCTCTATAGACCATTTTAGAGCGTTGGTGGTTCATTTCGTGTTTTGACGCTGAAAACAACCGAAAAGTGTTTGTTAGGCTCAATGGGCTCAATAGACCATTTAGGAGCGTTGGTGGTTCATTTTTTGTTTTGACGCTGAAAACAACCGAAAAGTGTTTGTTAGGCTCAATGGGCTCAATAGACCATTTGGGAGCGTTGGTGGTTAATTTTTTGTTTTGAAGCTGAAAACAACCGAAAAGTGTTTGTTAGGCTCAATGGGCTCAATAGACCATTTGGGAGCGTTGGTGGTTCATTGTGTGTTTTGACGGTGAAAAAAACCGAAAAGTGTTTGTTAGGCTCACTGGACGCTATAGACCATTTTGGAGCGTTTGTTGGTTCATTTCGTGTTTTGACACTGAAATCAACCGAAAAGTGTTTGTTAGGCTCAATGGGCTCTATAGACCACTTTGGAGCGTTGTTGGTTCATTTCGTGTTTTGACGCTGAAAACAACCGAAAAGTGTTTGTTAGGCTCAATGGGCTCTATAGACCATTTTAGAGCGTAGGTGGTTCATTTCGTGTTTTGACGCTGAAAACAACCGAAAAGTGTTTGTTAGGCTCTAGGGGCTCAATAGACCATTTTGGAGCGTTGGTGGTTCATTTTGTGTTTTGACGGTGAAAAAAACGAAAAGTGTTTGTTAGGCTCAATGGACGCTATAGACCATTTTGGAGCGTTGTTGGTTCATTTTGTGTTTTGACGGTTAAAAAAACCGAAAAGTGTTTGTTATGCTCAATGGGCTCAATAGACCATTTGGGAGTGTTGGTGGTTCATTTTGTGTTTTGACGGTGAAAACAACCGAAAAGTGTTTGTTAGGCTCAATGGGCTCAATAGACCATTTGGGAGCGTTGGTGGTTCATTTTGTGTTTTGACGGTGATAAAAACCGAAAAGTGTTTGTTAGGCTCAATGGACGCTATAGACCATTTTGGAGCGTTGTTGGTTCATTTTGTGTTTTGACGGTGAAAAAAACCGAAAAGTGTTTGTTAGGCTCAATGAGCTCAATAGACCATTTTGGAGCGTTGGTGGTTCATTTCGTGTTTTGACGCTGAAAACAACCGAAAAGTGTTTGTTAGGCTCAATGGGCTCAATAGACCATTTTGGAGCGTTGGTGGTTCATTTTGTGTTTTGACGGTGAAAAAAACCGAAAAGTGTTTGTTAGGCTCAATGGACGCTATAGACCATTTTGGAGCGTTGTTGGTTCATTTCGTGTTTTGACACTGAAATCAACCGAAAAGTGTTTGTTAGGCTCAATGAGCTCAATAGACCATTTTGGAGCGTTGGTGGTTCATTTTGTGTTTTGACGGTGAAAAAAACCGAAAAGTGTTTGTTATGCTCAATGGGCTCAATATACCATTTGGGAGTGTTGGTGGTTCATTTCGTGTTTTGACGCTGAAAAAAACCGAAAAGTGTTGTTAGGCTCAATGGGCGCTATAGACCATTTTAGAGCGTTGGTGGTTCATTTCGTGTTTTGATGCTGAAAACAACCAAAAAGTGTTTGTTAGGCTCAATGGGCTCAATAGACCATTTAGGAGCGTTGGTGGTTCATTTTTTGTTTTGACCCTGAAAACAACCGAAAAGAGTTTGTTAGGCTCAATGGGCTTAATAGACCATTTGGGAGCGTTGGTGGTTCACTTTTTGTTTTGAAGCTGAAAACAACCGAAAAGTGTTTGTTAGGCTCAATGGGCTCAATAGACCATTTGGGAGCGTTGGTGGTTCATTTCGTGTTTTGACGCTGAAAACAACCGAAAAGTGTTTGTTAGGCTCACTGGGCTCTATAGACCATTTTGGAGCGTTTGTTGGTTAATTTCGTGTTTGGACGCTGAAAACAACCGAAAAGTGTTTGTTAGGCTCTAGGGGCTCAATAGACCATTTTGGAGCGTTGGTGGTTCATTTTGTGTTTTGACGGTGAAAAAACCCGAAAAGTGTTTGTTAGGCTCAATGGACGCTATAGACCATTTTGGAGCGTTGTTGGTTCATTTTGTGTTTTGACGGTTAAACAAACCGAAAAGTGTTTGTTATGCTCAATGGGCTCAATAGACCATTTGGGAGTCTTGGTGGTTCATTTTGTGTTTTGACGGTGAAAACAACCGAAAAGTGTTTGTTAGGCTCAATGGGCTCAATAGACCATTTGGGAGCGTTGGTGGTTCATTTTGTGTTTTGACGGTGAAAAAAACCGAAAAGTGTTTGTTAGGCTCACTGGACGCTATAGACCATTTTGGAGCGTTTGTTGGTTCATTTCGTGTTTTGACACTGAAATCAACCGAAAAGTGTTTGTTAGGCTCACTGGACGCTATAGACCATTTTGAAGCGTTTGTTGGTTCATTTCGTGTTTTGACACTGAAATCAACCGAAAAGTGTTTGTTAGGCTCAATGGGCTCAATAGACCATTTTAGAGCGTTGGTGGTTCATTTCGTGTTTTGACGCTGAAAACAACCGAAAAGTGTTTGTTAGGCTCTAGGGGCTCAATAGACCATTTTGGAGCGTTGGTGGTTCATTTTGTGTTTTGACGGTGAAAAAACCCGAAAAGTGTTTGTTAGGCTCAATGGACGCTATAGACCATTGTGGAGCGTTGTTGGTTCATTTCGTGTTTTGACGCTGAAAACAACCGAAAAGTGTTTGTTAGGCTCAATGGGCTCAATAGACCATTTGGGAGCGTTGGTGGTTAATTTTTTGTTTTGACCCTGAAAACAACCGAAAAGTGTTTGTTAGGCTCAATGGGCTCAATAGACCATTTGGGAGCGTTGGTGGTTAATTTTTTGTTTTGAAGCTGAAAACAACCGAAAAGTGTTTGTTAGGCTCAATGGGCTCAATAGACCATTTGGGAGCGTTGGTGGTTCATTTCGTGTTTTGACGCTGAAAACAACCGAAAAGTGTTTGTTAGGCTCAATGGGCTCTATATACCATTTTAGAGCGTTGGTGGTTCATTTCGTGTTTTGACGCTGAAAACAACCGAAAAGTGTTTGTTAGGCTCTAGGGGCTCAATAGACCATTTTGGAGCGTTGGTGGTTCATTTTGTGTTTTGACGGTGAAAAAACCCGAAAAGTGTTTGTAAGGCTCAATGGACGCTATAGACCATTTTGGAGCGTTGTTGGTTCATTTCGTGTTTTGACGCTGAAAACAACCGAAAAGAGTTTGTTAGGCTCAATGGGCTCAATAGGCCATTTTGGAGCGTTGGTGGTTCATTTCGTGTTTGGACGCTAAAAACAACCGAAAAGTGTTTGTTAGGCTCAATGGGCTCAATAGACCATTTGGGAGCGTTGGTGGTTCATTTTGTGTTTTGACGGTGAAAAAAAACGAAAAGTGTTTGTTAGGCTCACTGGACGCTATAGACCACTTTGGAGCGTTGTTGGTTCATTTCGTGTTTTGACGCTGAAAACAACCGAAAAGTGTTTGTTAGGCTCAATGGGCTCTATAGACCATTTTAGAGCGTAGGTTGTTCATTTCGTGTTTTGACGCTGAAAACAACCGAAAAGTGTTTGTTAGGCTCTAGGGGCTCAATAGACCATTTTGGAGCGTTGGTGGTTCATTTTGTGTTTTGACGGTGAAAAAACCGAAAAGTGTTTGTTAGGCTCAATGGACGCTATAGACCATTTTGGAGCGTTGTTGGTTCATTTTGTGTTTTGACGGTTAAAAAAACCGAAAATTGTTTGTTATGCTCAATGGGCTCAATAGACCATTTGGGAGTGTTGGTGGTTCATTTTGTGTTTTGACGGTGAAAACAACCGAAAAGTGTTTGTTAGGCTCAATGGGCTCAATAGACCATTTGGGAGCGTTGGTGGTTCATTTTGTGTTTTGACGGTGATAAAAACCGAAAAGTGTTTGTTAGGCTCAATGGACGCTATAGACCATTTTGGAGCGTTGTTGGTTCATTTCGTGTTTTGACACTGAAATCAACCGAAAAGTGTTTGTTAGGCTCAATGAGCTCTATAGACCATTTTAGAGCGTTGGTGGTTCATTTCGTGTTTTGACGCTGAAAACAACCGAAAAGTGTTTGTTAGGCTCTAGGGGCTCAATAGACCATTTTGGAGCGTTGGTGGTTCATTTTGTGTTTTGACGGTGAAAAAACCCGAAAAGTGTTTGTTAGGCTCAATGGACGCTATAGACCATTTTGGAGCGTTGTTGGTTCATTTCGTGTTTTGACACTGAAATCAACCGAAAAGTGTTTGTTAGGCTCAATGGGCTCAATAGACCATTTTGGAGCGTTGGTGGTTCATTTCGTGTTTGGACGGTGAAAAAACCCGAAAAGTGTTTGTTAGGCTCAATGGACGCTATAGACCATTGTGGAGCGTTGTTGGTTCATTTCGTGTTTTGACGCTGAAAACAACCGAAAAGTGTTTGTTAGGCTCAATGGGCTCAATAGACCATTTTGGAGCGTTGGTGGTTCATTTCGTGTTTGGACGCTAAAAACAACCGAAAAGTGTTTGTTAGGCTCAATGGGCTCAATAGACCATTTGGGAGCGTTGGTGGTTCATTTTGTGTTTTGACGGTGAAAAAAACCGAAAAGTGTTTGTTAGGCTCACTGGACGCTATAGACCATTTTGGAGCGTTTGTTGGTTCATTTCGTGTTTTGACACTGAAATCAACCGAAAAGTGTTTGTTAGGCTCAATGGGCTCTATAGACCACTTTGGAGCGTTGTTGGTTTATTTCGTGTTTCGACGCTGAAAACAATCGAAAAGTGTTTGTTAGGCTCTAGGGGCTCAATAGACCATTTTGGAGCGTTGGTGGTTCATTTTGTGTTTTGACGGTGAAAAAACCGAAAAGTGTTTGTTAGGCTCAATGGACGCTATAGACCATTGTGGAGCGTTGTTGGTTCATTTTGTGTTTTGACGGTTAAAAAAACGAAAAGTGTTTGTTATGCTCAATGGGCTCAATAGACCATTTGGGAGTGTTGGTGGTTCATTTTGTGTTTTGACGGTGAAAACAACCGAAAAGTGTTTGTTAGGCTCAATGGGCTCAATAGACCATTTGGGAGCGTTGGTGGTTCATTTTGTGTTTTGACGGTGATAAAAACCGAAAAGTGTTTGTTAGGCTCAATGGACGCTATAGACCATTTTGGAGCGTTGTTGGTTCATTTCGTGTTTTGACACTGAAATCAACCGAAAAGTGTTTGTTAGGCTCAATGAGCTCTATAGACCATTTTAGAGCGTTGGTGGTTCATTTCGTGTTTTGACGCTGAAAACAACCGAAAAGTGTTTGTTAGGCTCAATGGGCTCAATAGACCATTTAGGAGCGTTGGTGGTTCATTTTTTGTTTTGACGCTGAAAACAACCGAAAAGTGTTTGTTAGGCTCAATGGGCTCAATAGACCATTTGGGAGCGTTGGTGGTTAATTTTTTTGTTTTGAAGCTGAAAACAACCGAAAAGTGTTTGTTAGGCTCAATGGGCTCAATAGACCATTTGGGAGCGTTGGGGGTTCATTTTGTGTTTTGACGGTGAAAAAACCCGAAAAGTGTTTGTTAGGCTCACTGGACGCTATAGACCATTTTGGAGCGTTTGTTGGTTCATTTCGTGTTTTGACACTGAAATCAACCGAAAAGTGTTTGTTAGGCTCAATGGGCTCTATAGACCACTTTGGAGCGTTGTTGGTTCATTTCGTGTTTTGACGCTGAAAACAACCGAAAAGTGTTTGTTAGGCTCAATGGGCTCTATAGACCATTTTAGAGCGTAGGTGGTTCATTTCGTGTTTTGACGCTGAAAACAACCGAAAAGTGTTTGTTAGGCTCTAGGGGCTCAATAGACCATTTTGGAGCGTTGGTGGTTCATTTTGTGTTTTGACGGTGAAAAAACCGAAAAGTGCTTGTTAGGCTCAATGGACGCTATAGACCATTTTGGAGCGTTGTTGGTTCATTTCGTGTTTTGACACTGAAATCAACCGAAAAGTGTTTGTTAGGCTCAATGAGCTCAATAGACCATTTTGGAGCGTTGGTGGTTCATTTTGTGTTTTGACGGTGAAAAAAACCGAAAAGTGTTTGTTATGCTCAATGGGCTCAATATACCATTTGGGAGTGTTGGTGGTTCATTTCGTGTTTTGACGCTGAAAAAAACCGAAAAGTGTTGTTAGGCTCAATGGGCGCTATAGACCATTTTAGAGCGTTGGTGGTTCATTTCGTGTTTTGATGCTGAAAACAACCAAAAAGTGTTTGTTAGGCTCAATGGGCTCAATAGACCATTTAGGAGCGTTGGTGGTTCATTTTTTGTTTTGACCCTGAAAACAACCGAAAAGAGTTTGTTAGGCTCAATGGGCTTAATAGACCATTTGGGAGCGTTGGTGGTTCACTTTTTGTTTTGAAGCTGAAAACAACCGAAAAGTGTTTGTTAGGCTCAATGGGCTCAATAGACCATTTGGGAGCGTTGGTGGTTCATTTCGTGTTTTGACGCTGAAAACAACCGAAAAGTGTTTGTTAGGCTCACTGGGCTCTATAGACCATTTTGGAGCGTTTGTTGGTTAATTTCGTGTTTGGACGCTGAAAACAACCGAAAAGTGTTTGTTAGGCTCTAGGGGCTCAATAGACCATTTTGGAGCGTTGGTGGTTCATTTTGTGTTTTGACGGTGAAAAAACCCGAAAAGTGTTTGTTAGGCTCAATGGACGCTATAGACCATTTTGGAGCGTTGTTGGTTCATTTTGTGTTTTGACGGTTAAACAAACCGAAAAGTGTTTGTTATGCTCAATGGGCTCAATAGACCATTTGGGAGTCTTGGTGGTTCATTTTGTGTTTTGACGGTGAAAACAACCGAAAAGTGTTTGTTAGGCTCAATGGGCTCAATAGACCATTTGGGAGCGTTGGTGGTTCATTTTGTGTTTTGACGGTGAAAAAAACCGAAAAGTGTTTGTTAGACTCACTGGACGCTATAGACCATTTTGGAGCGTTTGTTGGTTCATTTCGTGTTTTGACACTGAAATCAACCGAAAAGTGTTTGTTAGGCTCACTGGACGCTATAGACCATTTTGAAGCGTTTGTTGGTTCATTTCGTGTTTTGACACTGAAATCAACCGAAAAGTGTTTGTTAGGCTCAATGGGCTCAATAGACCATTTTAGAGCGTTGGTGGTTCATTTCGTGTTTTGACGCTGAAAACAACCGAAAAGTGTTTGTTAGGCTCTAGGGGCTCAATAGACCATTTTGGAGCGTTGGTGGTTCATTTTGTGTTTTGACGGTGAAAAAAACCGAAAAGTGTTTGTTAGGCTCAATGGACGCTATAGACCATTGTGGAGCGTTGTTGGTTCATTTCGTGTTTTGACGCTGAAAACAACCGAAAAGTGTTTGTTAGGCTCAATGGGCTCAATAGACCATTTGGGAGCGTTGGTGGTTAATTTTTTGTTTTGACCCTGAAAACAACCGAAAAGTGTTTGTTAGGCTCAATGGGCTCAATAGACCATTTGGGAGCGTTGGTGGTTAATTTTTTGTTTTGAAGCTGAAAACAACCGAAAAGTGTTTGTTAGGCTCAATGGGCTCAATAGACCATTTGGGAGCGTTGGTGGTTCATTTCGTGTTTTGACGCTGAAAACAACCGAAAAGTGTTTGTTAGGCTCAATGGGCTCTATATACCATTTTAGAGCGTTGGTGGTTCATTTCGTGTTTTGACGCTGAAAACAACCGAAAAGTGTTTGTTAGGCTCTAGGGGCTCAATAGACCATTTTGGAGCGTTGGTGGTTCATTTTGTGTTTTGACGGTGAAAAAACCCGAAAAGTGTTTGTAAGGCTCAATGGACGCTATAGACCATTTTGGAGCGTTGTTGGTTCATTTCGTGTTTTGACGCTGAAAACAACCGAAAAGAGTTTGTTAGGCTCAATGGGCTCAATAGGCCATTTTGGAGCGTTGGTGGTTCATTTCGTGTTTGGACGCTAAAAACAACCGAAAAGTGTTTGTTAGGCTCAATGGGCTCAATAGACCATTTGGGAGCGTTGGTGGTTCATTTTGTGTTTTGACGGTGAAAAAAAACGAAAAGTGTTTGTTAGGCTCACTGGACGCTATAGACCATTTTGGAGCGTTTGTTGGTTCATTTCGTGTTTTGACACTGAAATCAACCGAAAAGTGTTTGTTAGGCTCAATGGGCTCTATAGACCACTTTGGAGCGTTGTTGGTTCATTTCGTGTTTTGACGCTGAAAACAACCGAAAAGTGTTTGTTAGGCTCAATGGGCTCTATAGACCATTTTAGAGCGTAGGTTGTTCATTTCGTGTTTTGACGCTGAAAACAACCGAAAAGTGTTTGTTAGGCTCTAGGGGCTCAATAGACCATTTTGGAGCGTTGGTGGTTCATTTTGTGTTTTGACGGTGAAAAAACCGAAAAGTGTTTGTTAGGCTCAATGGACGCTATAGACCATTTTGGAGCGTTGTTGGTTCATTTTGTGTTTTGACGGTTAAAAAAACCGAAAATTGTTTGTTATGCTCAATGGGCTCAATAGACCATTTGGGAGTGTTGGTGGTTCATTTTGTGTTTTGACGGTGAAAACAACCGAAAAGTGTTTGTTAGGCTCAATGGGCTCAATAGACCATTTGGGAGCGTTGGTGGTTCATTTTGTGTTTTGACGGTGATAAAAACCGAAAAGTGTTTGTTAGGCTCAATGGACGCTATAGACCATTTTGGAGCGTTGTTGGTTCATTTCGTGTTTTGACACTGAAATCAACCGAAAAGTGTTTGTTAGGCTCAATGAGCTCTATAGACCATTTTAGAGCGTTGGTGGTTCATTTCGTGTTTTGACGCTGAAAACAACCGAAAAGTGTTTGTTAGGCTCTAGGGGCTCAATAGACCATTTTGGAGCGTTGGTGGTTCATTTTGTGTTTTGACGGTGAAAAAACCCGAAAAGTGTTTGTTAGGCTCAATGGACGCTATAGACCATTTTGGAGCGTTGTTGGTTCATTTCGTGTTTTGACACTGAAATCAACCGAAAAGTGTTTGTTAGGCTCAATGGGCTCAATAGACCATTTTGGAGCGTTGGTGGTTCATTTCGTGTTTGGACGGTGAAAAAACCCGAAAAGTGTTTGTTAGGCTCAATGGACGCTATAGACCATTGTGGAGCGTTGTTGGTTCATTTCGTGTTTTGACGCTGAAAACAACCGAAAAGTGTTTGTTAGGCTCAATGGGCTCAATAGACCATTTTGGAGCGTTGGTGGTTCATTTCGTGTTTGGACGCTAAAAACAACCGAAAAGTGTTTGTTAGGCTCAATGGGCTCAATAGACCATTTGGGAGCGTTGGTGGTTCATTTTGTGTTTTGACGGTGAAAAAAACCGAAAAGTGTTTGTTAGGCTCACTGGACGCTATAGACCATTTTGGAGCGTTTGTTGGTTCATTTCGTGTTTTGACACTGAAATCAACCGAAAAGTGTTTGTTAGGCTCAATGGGCTCTATAGACCACTTTGGAGCGTTGTTGGTTTATTTCGTGTTTCGACGCTGAAAACAATCGAAAAGTGTTTGTTAGGCTCTAGGGGCTCAATAGACCATTTTGGAGCGTTGGTGGTTCATTTTGTGTTTTGACGGTGAAAAAACCGAAAAGTGTTTGTTAGGCTCAATGGACGCTATAGACCATTGTGGAGCGTTGTTGGTTCATTTTGTGTTTTGACGGTTAAAAAAACGAAAAGTGTTTGTTATGCTCAATGGGCTCAATAGACCATTTGGGAGTGTTGGTGGTTCATTTTGTGTTTTGACGGTGAAAACAACCGAAAAGTGTTTGTTAGGCTCAATGGGCTCAATAGACCATTTGGGAGCGTTGGTGGTTCATTTTGTGTTTTGACGGTGATAAAAACCGAAAAGTGTTTGTTAGGCTCAATGGACGCTATAGACCATTTTGGAGCGTTGTTGGTTCATTTCGTGTTTTGACACTGAAATCAACCGAAAAGTGTTTGTTAGGCTCAATGAGCTCTATAGACCATTTTAGAGCGTTGGTGGTTCATTTCGTGTTTTGACGCTGAAAACAACCGAAAAGTGTTTGTTAGGCTCAATGGGCTCAATAGACCATTTAGGAGCGTTGGTGGTTCATTTTTTGTTTTGACGCTGAAAACAACCGAAAAGTGTTTGTTAGGCTCAATGGGCTCAATAGACCATTTGGGAGCGTTGGTGGTTAATTTTTTTGTTTTGAAGCTGAAAACAACCGAAAAGTGTTTGTTAGGCTCAATGGGCTCAATAGACCATTTGGGAGCGTTGGGGGTTCATTTTGTGTTTTGACGGTGAAAAAACCCGAAAAGTGTTTGTTAGGCTCACTGGACGCTATAGACCATTTTGGAGCGTTTGTTGGTTCATTTCGTGTTTTGACACTGAAATCAACCGAAAAGTGTTTGTTAGGCTCAATGGGCTCTATAGACCACTTTGGAGCGTTGTTGGTTCATTTCGTGTTTTGACGCTGAAAACAACCGAAAAGTGTTTGTTAGGCTCAATGGGCTCTATAGACCATTTTAGAGCGTAGGTGGTTCATTTCGTGTTTTGACGCTGAAAACAACCGAAAAGTGTTTGTTAGGCTCTAGGGGCTCAATAGACCATTTTGGAGCGTTGGTGGTTCATTTTGTGTTTTGACGGTGAAAAAAACGAAAAGTGCTTGTTAGGCTCAATGGACGCTATAGACCATTTTGGAGCGTTGTTGGTTCATTTTGTGTTTTGACGGTTAAAAAAACCGAAAAGTGTTTGTTATGCTCAATGGGCTCAATAGACCATTTGGGAGTGTTGGTGGTTCATTTTGTGTTTTGAGGCTGAAAACAACCGAAAAGTGTTTGTTAGGCTCAATGGGCTCAATAGACCATTTGGGAGCGTTGGTGGTTCATTTTGTGTTTTGACGGTGATAAAAACCGAAAAGTGTTTGTTAGGCTCAATGGACGCTATAGACCATTTTGGAGCGTTGTTGGTTCATTTTGTGTTTTGACGGTGAAAAAAACCGAAAAGTGTTTGTTAGGCTCAATGGACGCTATAGACCATTTTGGAGCGTTGTTGGTTCATTTCGTGTTTGGACACTGAAATCAACCGAAAAGTGTTTGTTAGGCTCAATGAGCTCAATAGACCATTTTGGAGCGTTGGTGGTTCATTTTGTGTTTTGACGGTGAAAAAAACCGAAAAGTGTTTGTTATGCTCAATGGGCTCAATATACCATTTGGGAGTGTTGGTGGTTCATTTCGTGTTTTGACGCTGAAAAAAACCGAAAAGTGTTGTTAGGCTCAATGGGCGCTATAGACCATTTTAGAGCGTTGGTGGTTCATTTCGTGTTTTGATGCTGAAAACAACCGAAAAGTGTTTGTTAGGCTCAATGGGCTCAATAGACCATTTGGGAGCGTTGGTGGTTAATTTTTTGTTTTGAAGCTGAAAACAACCGAAAAGTGTTTGTTAGGCTCAATGGGCTCAATAGACCACTTTGGAGCGTTGTTGGTTCATTTCGTGTTTTGACGCTGAAAACAACCGAAAAGTGTTTGTTAGGCTCAATGGGCTCTATAGACCATTTTGGAGCGTGGGTAGTTCATTTCGTGTTTTGACACTGAAAACAACCGAAAAGTGTTTGTTAGGCTTAATGGGCTCTATAGACCATTTTAGAGCGTTGGTGGTTCATTTCGTGTTTTGACGGTGAAAAAAACCGAAAAGTGTTTGTTAGGCTCAATGGACGCTATAGACCATTTTGGAGCGTTGTTGGTTCATTTCGTGTTTTGACACTGAAATCAACCGAAAAGTGTTTGTTAGGCTCAATGAGCTCAATAGACCATTTTGGAGCGTTGGTGGTTCATTTTGTGTTTTGACGGTGAAAAAAACCGAAAAGTGTTTGTTATGCTCAATGGGCTCAATATACCATTTGGGAGTGTTGGTGGTTCATTTCGTGTTTTGACGCTGAAAAAAACCGAAAAGTGTTGTTAGGCTCAATGGGCGCTATAGACCATTTTAGAGCGTTGGTGGTTCATTTTGTGTTTTGACGCTGAAAACAACCAAAAAGTGTTTGTTAGGCTCAATGGGCTCAATAGACCATTTAGGAGCGTTGGTGGTTCATTTTTTGTTTTGACCCTGAAAACAACCGAAAAGAGTTTGTTAGGCTCAATGGGCTTAATAGACCATTTGGGAGCGTTGGTGGTTCACTTTTTGTTTTGAAGCTGAAAACAACCGAAAAGTGTTTGTTAGGCTCAATGGGCTCAATAGACCATTTGGGAGCGTTGGTGGTTCATTTTGTGTTTTGACGGTGAAAAAAACCGAAAAGTGTTTGTTAGGCTCACTGGACGCTATAGACAATTTTGGAGCGTTTGTTGGTTCATTTCGTGTTTTGACACTGAAATCAACCGAAAAGTGTTTGTTAGGCTCAATGGGCTCTATAGACCACTTTGGAGCGTTGTTGGTTCATTTCGTGTTTTGACGCTGAAAACAACCGAAAAGTGTTTGTTAGGCTCAATGGGCTCTATAGACCATTTTAGAGCGTAGGTGGTTCATTTCGTGTTTTGACGCTGAAAACAACCGAAAAGTGTTTGTTAGGCTCAATGGACGCTATAGACCATTGTGGAGCGTTGTTGGTTCATTTTGTGTTTTGACGGTTAAAAAAACCGAAAAGTGTTTGTTATGCTCAATGGGCTCAATAGACCATTTGGGAGTGTTGGTGGTTCATTTTGTGTTTTGACGGTGTTTTGATTTTGTGTTTTGACGGTGAAAACAACCGAAAAGTGTTTGTTAGGCTCAATGGGCTCAATAGACCATTTGGGAGCGTTGGTGGTTCATTTTGTATTTTGACGGTGATAAAAACCGAAAAGTGTTTGTTAGGCTCAATGGACGCTATAGACCATTTTGGAGCGTTGTTGGTTCATTTCGTGTTTTGACACTGAAATCAACCGAAAAGTGTTTGTTAGGCTCAATGAGCTCTATAGACCATTTTAGAGCGTTGGTGGTTCATTTCGTGTTTTGACGCTGAAAACAACCGAAAAGTGTTTGTTAGGCTCAATGGGCTCAATAGACCATTTAGGAGCGTTGGTGGTTCATTTTTTGTTTTGAAGCTGAAAACAACCGAAAAGTGTTTGTTAGGCTCAATGGGCTCAATAGACCATTTGGGAGCGTTGGTGGTTAATTTTTTGTTTTGAAGCTGAAAACAACCGAAAAGTGTTTGTTAGGCTCAATGGGCTCAATAGACCATTTGGGAGCGTTGGTGGTTCATTTTGTGTTTTGACGGTGAAAAAAAACGAAAAGTGTTTGTTAGGCTCACTGGACGCTATAGACCATTTTGGAGCGTTTGTTGGTTCATTTCGTGTTTTGACACTGAAATCAACCGAAAAGTGTTTGTTAGGCTCAATGGGCTCTATAGACCACTTTGGAGCGTTGTTGGTTCATTTCGTGTTTTGACGCTGAAAACAACCGAAAAGTGTTTGTTAGGCTCAATGGGCTCTATAGACCATTTTAGAGCGTAGGTGGTTCATTTCGTGTTTTGACGCTGAAAACAACCGAAAAGTGTTTGTTAGGCTCTAGGGGCTCAATAGACCATTTTGGAGCGTTGGTGGTTCATTTTGTGTTTTGACGGTGAAAAAAACGAAAAGTGTTTGTTAGGCTCAATGGACGCTATAGACCATTTTGGAGCGTTGTTGGTTCATTTTGTGTTTTGACGGTTAAAAAAACCGAAAAGTGTTTGTTATGCTCAATGGGCTCAATAGACCATTTGGGAGTGTTGGTGGTTCATTTTGTGTTTTGACGGTGAAAACAACCGAAAAGTGTTTGTTAGGCTCAATGGGCTCAATAGACCATTTGGGAGCGTTGGTGGTTAATTTTTTGTTTTGAAGCTGAAAACAACCGAAAAGTGTTTGTTAGGCTCAATGGGCTCTATAGACCATTTTTGAGCGTGGGTAGTTCATTTCGTGTTTTGACACTGAAAACAACCGAAAAGTGTTTGTTAGGCTTAATGGGCTCTATAGACCATTTTAGAGCGTTGGTGGTTCATTTCGTGTTTTGACGGTGAAAAAAACCGAAAAGTGTTTGTTAGGCTCAATGGACGCTATAGACCATTTTGGAGCGTTGTTGGTTCATTTCGTGTTTTGACACTGAAATCAACCGAAAAGTGTTTGTTAGGCTCAATGAGCTCAATAGACCATTTTGGAGCGTTGGTGGTTCATTTTGTGTTTTGACGGTGAAAAAAACCGAAAAGTGTTTGTTATGCTCAATGGGCTCAATATACCATTTGGGAGTGTTGGTGGTTCATTTCGTGTTTTGACGCTGAAAAAAAACGAAAAGTGTTGTTAGGCTCAATGGGCGCTATAGACCATTTTAGAGCGTTGGTGGTTCATTTTGTGTTTTGACGCTGAAAACAACCAAAAAGTGTTTGTTAGGCTCAATGGGCTCAATAGACCATTTAGGAGCGTTGGTGGTTCATTTTTTGTTTTGACCCTGAAAACAACCGAAAAGAGTTTGTTAGGCTCAATGGGCTTAATAGACCATTTGGGAGCGTTGGTGGTTCACTTTTTGTTTTGAAGCTGAAAACAACCGAAAAGTGTTTGTTAGGCTCAATGGGCTCAATAGACCATTTGGGAGCGTTGGTGGTTCATTTTGTGTTTTGACGGTGAAAAAAACCGAAAAGTGTTTGTTAGGCTCACTGGACGCTATAGACCATTTTGGAGCGTTTGTTGGTTCATTTCGTGTTTTGACACTGAAATCAACCAAAAAGTGTTTGTTAGGCTCAATGGGCTCTATAGACCACTTTGGAGCGTTGTTGGTTCATTTCGTGTTTTGACGCTGAAAACAACCGAAAAGTGTTTGTTAGGCTCAATGGGCTCTATAGACCATTTTAGAGCGTAGGTGGTTCATTTCGTGTTTTGACGCTGAAAACAACCGAAAAGTGTTTGTTAGGCTCAATGGACGCTATAGACCATTGTGGAGCGTTGTTGGTTCATTTTGTGTTTTGACGGTTAAAAAAACCGAAAAGTGTTTGTTATGCTCAATGGGCTCAATAGACCATTTGGGAGTGTTGGTGGTTCATTTTGTGTTTTGACGGTGAAAACAACCGAAAAGTGTTTGTTAGGCTCAATGGTCTCAATAGACCATTTGGGAGCGTTGGTGGTTCATTTTGTATTTTGACGGTGATAAAAACCGAAAAGTGTTTGTTAGGCTCAATGGACGCTATAGACCATTTTGGAGCGTTGTTGGTTCATTTCGTGTTTTGACACTGAAATCAACCGAAAAGTGTTTGTTAGGCTCAATGAGCTCTATAGACCATTTTAGAGCGTTGGTTGTTCATTTCGTGTTTTGACGCTGAAAACAACCGAAAAGTGTTTGTTAGGCTCAATGGGCTCAATAGACCATTTAGGAGCGTTGGTGGTTCATTTTTTGTTTTGACGCTGAAAACAACCGAAAAGTGTTTGTTAGGCTCAATGGGCTCAATAGACCATTTGGGAGCGTTGGTGGTTAATTTTTTGTTTTGAAGCTGAAAACAACCGAAAAGTGTTTGTTAGGCTCAATGGGCTCAATAGACCATTTGGGAGCGTTGGTGGTTCATTTTGTGTTTTGACGGTGAAAAAAACCGAAAAGTGTTTGTTAGGCTCACTGGACGCTATAGACCATTTTGGAGCGTTTGTTGGTTCATTTCGTGTTTTGACACTGAAATCAACCGAAAAGTGTTTGTTAGGCTCAATGGGCTCTATAGACCACTTTGGAGCGTTGTTGGTTCATTTCGTGTTTTGACGCTGAAAACAACCGAAAAGTGTTTGTTAGGCTCAATGGGCTCTATAGACCATTTTAGAGCGTAGGTGGTTCATTTCGTGTTTTGACGCTGAAAACAACCGAAAAGTGTTTGTTAGGCTCTAGGGGCTCAATAGACCATTTTGGAGCGTTGGTGGTTCATTTTGTGTTTTGACGGTGAAAAAAACGAAAAGTGTTTGTTAGGCTCAATGGACGCTATAGACCATTTTGGAGCGTTGTTGGTTCATTTTGTGTTTTGACGGTTAAAAAAACCGAAAAGTGTTTGTTATGCTCAATGGGCTCAATAGACCATTTGGGAGTGTTGGTGGTTCATTTTGTGTTTTGACGGTGAAAACAACCGAAAAGTGTTTGTTAGGCTCAATGGGCTCAATAGACCATTTGGGAGCGTTGGTGGTTCATTTTGTGTTTTGACGGTGATAAAAACCGAAAAGTGTTTGTTAGGCTCAATGGACGCTATAGACCATTTTGGAGCGTTGTTGGTTCATTTTGTGTTTTGACGGTGAAAAAAACCGAAAAGTGTTTGTTAGGCTCAATGAGCTCAATAGACCATTTTGGAGCGTTGGTGGTTCATTTCGTGTTTTGACGCTGAAAAAAACCGAAAAGTGTTGTTAGGCTCAATGGGCGCTATAGACCATTTTAGAGCGTTGGTGGTTCATTTCGTGTTTTGATGCTGAAAACAACCAAAAAGTGTTTGTTAGGCTCAATGGGCTCAATAGACCATTTAGGAGCGTTGGTGGTTCATTTTTTGTTTTGACCCTGAAAACAACCGAAAAGAGTTTGTTAGGCTCAATGGGCTTAATAGACCATTTGGGAGCGTTGGTGGTTCACTTTTTGTTTTGAAGCTGAAAACAACCGAAAAGTGTTTGTTAGGCTCAATGGGCTCAATAGACCATTTGGGAGCGTTGGTGGTTCATTTCGTGTTTTGACGCTGAAAACAACCGAAAAGTGTTTGTTAGGCTCACTGGGCTCTATAGACCATTTTGGAGCGTTTGTTGGTTCATTTCGTGTTTGGACGCTGAAAACAACCGAAAAGTGTTTGTTAGGCTCTAGGGGCTCAATAGACCATTTTGGAGCGTTGGTGGTTCATTTTGTGTTTTGACGGTGAAAAAACCCGAAAAGTGTTTGTTAGGCTCAATGGACGCTATAGACCATTTTGGAGCGTTGTTGGTTCATTTTGTGTTTTGACGGTTAAACAAACCGAAAAGTGTTTGTTATGCTCAATGGGCTCAATAGACCATTTGGGAGTCTTGGTGGTTCATTTTGTGTTTTGACGGTGAAAACAACCGAAAAGTGTTTGTTAGGCTCAATGGGCTCAATAGACCATTTGGGAGCGTTGGTGGTTCATTTTGTGTTTTGACGGTGAAAAAAACCGAAAAGTGTTTGTTAGGCTCACTGGACGCTATAGACCATTTTGGAGCGTTTGTTGGTTCATTTCGTGTTTTGACACTGAAATCAACCGAAAAGTGTTTGTTAGGCTCAATGGGCTCAATAGACCATTTTAGAGCGTTGGTGGTTCATTTCGTGTTTTGACGCTGAAAACAACCGAAAAGTGTTTGTTAGGCTCTAGGGGCTCAATAGACCATTTTGGAGCGTTGGTGGTTCATTTTGTGTTTTGACGGTGAAAAAACCCGAAAAGTGTTTGTTAGGCTCAATGGACGCTATAGACCATTGTGGAGCGTTGTTGGTTCATTTCGTGTTTTGACGCTGAAAACAACCGAAAAGTGTTTGTTAGGCTCAATGGGCTCAATAGACCATTTGGGAGCGTTGGTGGTTAATTTTTTGTTTTGACCCTAAAAACAACCGAAAAGTGTTTGTTAGGCTCAATGGGCTCAATAGACCATTTGGGAGCGTTGGTGGTTAATTTTTTGTTTTGAAGCTGAAAACAACCGAAAAGTGTTTGTTAGGCTCAATGGGCTCAATAGACCATTTGGGAGCGTTGGTGGTTCATTTCGTGTTTTGACGCTGAAAACAACCGAAAAGTGTTTGTTAGGCTCAATGGGCTCTATATACCATTTTAGAGCGTTGGTGGTTCATTTCGTGTTTTGACTCTGAAAACAACCGAAAAGTGTTTGTTAGGCTCTAGGGGCTCAATAGACCATTTTGGAGCGTTGGTGGTTCATTTTGTGTTTTGACGGTGAAAAAACCCGAAAAGTGTTTGTAAGGCTCAATGGACGCTATAGACCATTTTGGAGCGTTGTTGGTTCATTTCGTGTTTTGACGCTGAAAACAACCGAAAAGAGTTTGTTAGGCTCAATGGGCTCAATTAGACCATTTTGGAGCGTTGGTGGTTCATTTCGTGTTTGGACGCTAAAAACAACCGAAAAGTGTTTGTTAGGCTCAATGGGCTCTATAGACCATTTTAGAGCGTAGGTTGTTCATTTCGTGTTTTGACGCTGAAAACAACCGAAAAGTGTTTGTTAGGCTCTAGGGGCTCAATAGACCATTTTGGAGCGTTGGTGGTTCATTTTGTGTTTTGACGGTGAAAAAACCGAAAAGTGTTTGTTAGGCTCAATGGACGCTATAGACCATTTTGGAGCGTTGTTGGTTCATTTTGTGTTTTGACGGTTAAAAAAACCGAAAATTGTTTGTTATGCTCAATGGGCTCAATAGACCATTTGGGAGTGTTGGTGGTTCATTTTGTGTTTTGACGGTGAAAACAACCGAAAAGTGTTTGTTAGGCTCAATGGACTCAATAGACCATTTGGGAGCGTTGTTGGTTCATTTCGTGTTTTGACACTGAAATCAACCGAAAAGTGTTTGTTAGGCTCAATGAGCTCTATAGACCATTTTAGAGCGTTGGTGGTTCATTTCGTGTTTTGACGCTGAAAACAACCGAAAAGTGTTTGTTAGGCTCAATGGGCTCAATAGACCATTTAGGAGCGTTGGTGGTTCATTTTTTGTTTTGACGCTGAAAACAACCGAAAAGTGTTTGTTAGGCTCAATGGGCTCAATAGACCATTTGGGAGCGTTGGTGGTTAATTTTTTGTTTTGAAGCTGAAAACAACCGAAAGGTGTTTGTTAGGCTCAATGGGCTCAATAGACCACTTTGGAGCGTTGTTGGTTCATTTCGTGTTTTGACGCTGAAAACAACCGAAAAGTGTTTGTTAGGCTCAATGGGCTCTATATACCATTTTAGAGCGTTGGTGGTTCATTTCGTGTTTTGACGCTGAAAACAACCGAAAAGTGTTTGTTAGGCTCTAGGGGCTCAATAGACCATTTTGGAGCGTTGGTGGTTCATTTTGTGTTTTGACGGTGAAAAAACCCGAAAAGTGTTTGTAAGGCTCAATGGACGCTATAGACCATTTTGGAGCGTTGTTGGTTCATTTCGTGTTTTGACGCTGAAAACAACCGAAAAGAGTTTGTTAGGCTCAATGGGCTCAATAGACCATTTTGGAGCGTTGGTGGTTCATTTCGTGTTTGGACGCTAAAAACAACCGAAAAGTGTTTGTTAGGCTCAATGGGCTTAATAGACCATTTTGGAGCGTTGGTGGTTCATTTTGTGTTTTGACGGTGAAAAAAAACGAAAAGTGTTTGTTAGGCTCACTGGACGCTATAGACCATTTTGGAGCGTTTGTTGGTTCATTTCGTGTTTTGACACTGAAATCAACCGAAAAGTGTTTGTTAGGCTCAATGGGCTCTATAGACCACTTTGGAGCGTTGTTGGTTCATTTCGTGTTTTGACGCTGAAAACAACCGAAAAGTGTTTGTTAGGCTCAATGGGCTCTATAGACCATTTTAGAGCGTAGGTTGTTCATTTCGTGTTTTGACGCTGAAAACAACCGAAAAGTGTTTGTTAGGCTCTAGGGGCTCAATAGACCATTTTGGAGCGTTGGTGGTTCATTTTGTGTTTTGACGGTGAAAAAACCGAAAAGTGTTTGTTAGGCTCAATGGACGCTATAGACCATTTTGGAGCGTTGTTGGTTCATTTTGTGTTTTGACGGTTAAAAAAACCGAAAATTGTTTGTTATGCTCAATGGGCTCAATAGACCATTTGGGAGTGTTGGTGGTTCATTTTGTGTTTTGACGGTGAAAACAACCGAAAAGTGTTTGTTAGGCTCAATGGGCTCAATAGACCATTTGGGAGCGTTGGTGGTTCATTTTGTGTTTTGACGGTGATAAAAACCGAAAAGTGTTTGTTAGGCTCAATGGACGCTATAGACCATTTTGGAGCGTTGTTGGTTCATTTCGTGTTTTGACACTGAAATCAACCGAAAAGTGTTTGTTAGGCTCAATGAGCTCTATAGACCATTTTAGAGCGTTGGTGGTTCATTTCGTGTTTTGACGCTGAAAACAACCGAAAAGTGTTTGTTAGGCTCAATGGGCTCAATAGACCATTTAGGAGCGTTGGTGGTTCATTTTTTGTTTTGACGCTGAAAACAACCGAAAAGTGTTTGTTAGGCTCAATGGGCGCAATAGACCATTTGGGAGCGTTGGTGGTTAATTTTTTGTTTTGAAGCTGAAAACAACCGAAAAGTGTTTGTTAGGCTCAATGGGCTCAATAGACCACTTTGGAGCGTTGTTGGTTCATTTCGTGTTTTGACGCTGAAAACAACCGAAAAGTGTTTGTTAGGTTCAATGGGCTCTATAGACCATTTTTGAGCGTGGGTAGTTCATTTCGTGTTTTGACACTGAAAACAACCGAAAAGTGTTTGTTAGGCTTAATGGGCTCTATAGACCATTTTAGAGCGTTGTTGGTTCATTTCGTGTTTTGACGGTGAAAAAAACCGAAAAGTGTTTGTTAGGCTCAATGGACGCTATAGACCATTTTGGAGCGTTGTTGGTTCATTTCGTGTTTTGACACTGAAATCAACCGAAAAGTGTTTGTTAGGCTCAATGAGCTCAATATACCATTTTGGAGCGTTGGTGGTTCATTTTGTGTTTTGACGGTGAAAAAAACCGAAAAGTGTTTGTTATGCTCAATGGGCTCAATATACCATTTGGGAGTGTTGGTGGTTCATTTCGTGTTTTGACGCTGAAAAAACCCGAAAAGTGTTGTTAGGCTCAATGGGCGCTATAGACCATTTTAGAGCGTTGGTGGTTCATTTCGTGTTTTGATGCTGAAAACAACCAAAAAGTGTTTGTTAGGCTCAATGGGCTCAATAGACCATTTAGGAGCGTTGGTGGTTCATTTTTTGTTTTGACCCTGAAAACAACCGAAAAGAGTTTGTTAGGCTCAATGGGCTTAATAGACCATTTGGGAGCGTTGGTGGTTCACTTTTTGTTTTGAAGCTGAAAACAACCGAAAAGTGTTTGTTAGGCTCAATGGGCTCAATAGACCATTTGGGAGCGTTGGTGGTTCATTTCGTGTTTTGACGCTGAAAACAACCGAAAAGTGTTTGTTAGGCTCACTGGGCTCTATAGACCATTTTGGAGCGTTTGTTGGTTCATTTCGTGTTTGGACGCTGAAAACAACCGAAAAGTGTTTGTTAGGCTCTAGGGGCTCAATAGACCATTTTGGAGCGTTGGTGGTTCATTTTGTGTTTTGACGGTGAAAAAACCCGAAAAGTGTTTGTTAGGCTCAATGGACGCTATAGACCATTTTGGAGCGTTGTTGGTTCATTTTGTGTTTTGACGGTTAAACAAACCGAAAAGTGTTTGTTATGCTCAATGGGCTCAATAGACCATTTGGGAGTCTTGGTGGTTCATTTTGTGTTTTGACGGTGAAAAAAACCGAAAAGTGTTTGTTAGGCTCACTGGACGCTATAGACCATTTTGAAGCGTTTGTTGGTTCATTTCGTGTTTTGACACTGAAATCAACCGAAAAGTGTTTGTTAGGCTCACTGGACGCTATAGACCATTTTGAAGCGTTTGTTGGTTCATTTCGTGTTTTGACACTGAAATCAACCGAAAAGTGTTTGTTAGGCTCAATGGGCTCAATAGACCATTTTAGATCGTTGGTGGTTCATTTCGTGTTTTGACGCTGAAAACAACCGAAAAGTGTTTGTTAGGCTCTAGGGGCTCAATAGACCATTTTGGAGCGTTGGTGGTTCATTTTGTGTTTTGACGGTGAAAAAACCCGAAAAGTGTTTGTTAGGCTCAATGGACGCTATAGACCATTGTGGAGCGTTGTTGGTTCATTTCGTGTTTTGACGCTGAAAACAACCGAAAAGTGTTTGTTAGGCTCAATGGGCTCTATATACCATTTTAGAGCGTTGGTGGTTCATTTTGTGTTTTGACGGTTAAAAAAACCGAAAAGTGTTTGTTATGCTCAATGGGCTCAATAGACCATTTGGGAGTGTTGGTGGTTCATTTTGTGTTTTGACTGTGAAAACAACCGAAAAGTGTTTGTTAGGCTCAATGGGCTCAATAGACCATTTGGGAGCGTTGGTGGTTCATTTTGTGTTTTGACGGTGATAAAAACCGAAAAGTGTTTGTTAGGCTCAATGGACGCTATAGACCATTTTGGAGCGTTGTTGGTTTATTTTGTGTTTTGACGGTGAAAAAAACCGAAAAGTGTTTGTTAGGCTCAATGGACGCTATAGACCATTTTGGAGCGTTGTTGGTTCATTTCGTGTTTGGACACTGAAATCAACCGAAAAGTGTTTGTTAGGCTCAATGAGCTCAATAGACCATTTTGGAGCGTTGGTGGTTCATTTTGTGTTTTGACGGTGAAAAAAACCGAAAAGTGTTTGTTAGGCTCAATGGGCTCAATAGACCATTTGGGAGCGTTGGTGGTTCATTTTGTGTTTTGACGGTGATAAAAACCGAAAAGTGTTTGTTAGGCTCAATGGACGCTATAGACCATTTTGGAGCGTTGTTGGTTCATTTTGTGTTTTGACGCTGAAAACAACCGAAAAGTGTTTGTTAGGCTCAATGGGCTCAATAGACCATTTGGGAGCGTTGGTGGTTAATTTTTTGTTTTGACCCTGAAAACAACCGAAAAGAGTTTGTTAGGCTCAATGGGCTTAATAGACCATTTGGGAGCGTTGGTGGTTCATTTTTTGTTTTGAAGCTGAAAACAACCGAAAAGTGTTTGTTAGGCTCAATGGGCTCAATAGACCATTTGGGAGCGTTGGTGGTTCATTTCGTGTTTTGACGCTGAAAACAACCGAAAAGTGTTTGTTAGGCTCACTGGGCTCTATAGACCATTTTGGAGCGTTTGTTGGTTCATTTCGTGTTTTGACGCTGAAAACAACCGAAAAGTGTTTGTTAGGCTCTAGGGGCTCAATAGACCATTTTGGAGCGTTGGTGGTTCATTTTGTGTTTTGACGGTGAAAAAACCCGAAAAGTGTTTGTTAGGCTCAATGGACGCTATAGACCATTTTGGAGCGTTGTTGGTTCATTTTGTGTTTTGACGGTTAAACAAACCGAAAAGTGTTTGTTATGCTCAATGGGCTGAATAGACCATTTGGGAGTCTTGGTGGTTCATTTTGTGTTTTGACGGTGAAAACAACCGAAAAGTGTTTGTTAGGCTCAATGGGCTCAATAGACCATTTGGGAGCGTTGGTGGTTCATTTTGTGTTTTGACGGTGAAAAAAACCGAAAAGTGTTTGTTAGGCTCACTGGACGCTATAGACCATTTTGGAGCGTTTGTTGGTTCATTTCGTGTTTTGACACTGAAATCAACCGAAAAGTGTTTGTTAGGCTCACTGGACGCTATAGACCATTTTGGAGCGTTTGTTGGTTCATTTCGTGTTTTGACACTGAAATCAACCGAAAAGTGTTTGTTAGGCTCAATGGGCTCAATAGACCATTTTAGAGCGTTGGTGGTTCATTTCGTGTTTTGACGCTGAAAACAACCGAAAAGTGTTTGTTAGGCTCTAGGGGCTCAATAGACCATTTTGGAGCGTTGGTGGTTCATTTTGTGTTTTGACGGTGAAAAAACCCGAAAAGTGTTTGTTAGGCTCAATGGACGCTATAGACCATTGTGGAGCGTTGTTGGTTCATTTCGTGTTTTGACGCTGAAAACAACCGAAAAGTGTTTGTTAGGCTGAATGGGCTCAATAGACCATTTGGGAGCGTTGGTGGTTAATTTTTTGTTTTGAAGCTGAAAACAACCGAAAAGTGTTTGTTAGGCTCAATGGGCTCAATAGACCATTTGGGAGCGTTGGTGGTTCATTTCGTGTTTTGACGCTGAAAACAACCGAAAAGTGTTTGTTAGGCTCAATGGGCTCTATAGACCATTTTAGAGCGTTGGTGGTTCATTTCGTGTTTTGACGCTGAAAACAACCGAAAAGCGTTTGTTAGGCTCTAGGGGCTCAATAGACCATTTTGGAGCGTTGGTGGTTCATTTTGTGTTTTGACGGTGAAAAAACCCGAAAAGTATTTTTGTAAGGCTCAATGGACGCTATAGACCATTTTGGAGCGTTGTTGGTTCATTTCGTGTTTTGACGCTGAAAACAACCGAAAAGAGTTTGTTAGGCTCAATGGGCTCAATAGACCATTTTGGAGCGTTGGTGGTTCATTTCGTGTTTGGACGCTAAAAACAACCGAAAAGTGTTTGTTAGGCTCAATGGGCTCAATAGACCATTTGGGAGCGTTGGTGGTTCATTTTGTGTTTTGACGGTGAAAAAAAACGAAAAGTGTTTGTTAGGCTCACTGGACGCTATAGACCATTTTGGAGCGTTTGTTGGTTCATTTCGTGTTTTGACACTGAAATCAACCGAAAAGTGTTTGTTAGGCTCAATGGGCTCTATAGACCACTTTGGAGCGTTGTTGGTTTATTTCGTGTTTTGACGCTGAAAACAACCGAAAAGTGTTTGTTAGGCTCAATGGGCTCTATAGACCATTTTAGAGCGTAGGTGGTTCATTTCGTGTTTTGACGCTGAAAACAACCGAAAAGTGTTTGTTAGGCTCTAGGGGCTCAATAGACCATTTTGGAGCGTTGGTGGTTCATTTTGTGTTTTGACGGTGAAAAAACCGAAAAGTGTTTGTTAGGCTCAATGGACGCTATAGACCATTGTGGAGCGTTGTTGGTTCATTTTGTGTTTTGACGGTTAAAAAAACGAAAAGTGTTTGTTATGCTCAATGGGCTCAATAGACCATTTGGGAGTGTTGGTGGTTCATTTTGTGTTTTGACGGTGAAAACAACCGAAAAGTGTTTGTTAGGCTCAATGGGCTCAATAGACCATTTGGGAGCGTTGGTGGTTCATTTTGTGTTTTGACGGTGATAAAAACCGAAAAGTGTTTGTTAGGCTCAATGGACGCTATAGACCATTTTGGAGCGTTGTTGGTTCATTTCGTGTTTTGACACTGAAATCAACCGAAAAGTGTTTGTTAGGCTCAATGAGCTCTATAGACCATTTTAGAGCGTTGGTGGTTCATTTCGTGTTTTGACGCTGAAAACAACCGAAAAGTGTTTGTTAGGCTCAATGGGCTCAATAGACCATTTAGGAGCGTTGGTGGTTCATTTTTTGTTTTGACGCTGAAAACAACCGAAAAGTGTTTGTTAGGCTCAATGGGCTCAATAGACCATTTGGGAGCGTTGGTGGTTAATTTTTTTGTTTTGAAGCTGAAAACAACCGAAAAGTGTTTGTTAGGCTCGATGGGCTCAATAGACCATTTGGGAGCGTTGGGGGTTCATTTTGTGTTTTGACGGTGAAAAAACCCGAAAAGTGTTTGTTAGGCTCACTGGACGCTATAGACCATTTTGGAGCGTTTGTTGGTTCATTTCGTGTTTTGACACTGAAATCAACCGAAAAGTGTTTGTTAGGCTCAATGGGCTCTATAGACCACTTTGGAGCGTTGTTGGTTCATTTCGTGTTTTGACGCTGAAAACAACCGAAAAGTGTTTGTTAGGCTCAATGGGCTCTATAGACCATTTTAGAGCGTAGGTGGTTCATTTCGTGTTTTGACGCTGAAAACAACCGAAAAGTGTTTGTTAGGCTCTAGGGGCTCAATAGACCATTTTGGAGCGTTGGTGGTTCATTTTGTGTTTTGACGGTGAAAAAACCGAAAAGTGCTTGTTAGGCTCAATGGACGCTATAGACCATTTTGGAGCGTTGTTGGTTCATTTTGTGTTTTGACGGTTAAAAAAACCGAAAAGTGTTTGTTATGCTCAATGGGCTCAATAGACCATTTGGGAGTGTTGGTGGTTCATTTTGTGTTTTGACGCTGAAAACAACCGAAAAGTGTTTGTTAGGCTCAATGGGCTCAATAGACCATTTGGGAGCGTTGGTGGTTCATTTTGTGTTTTGACGGTGATAAAAACCGAAAAGTGTTTGTTAGGCTCAATGGACGCTATAGACCATTTTGGAGCGTTGTTGGTTCATTTTGTGTTTTGACGGTGAAAAAAACCGAAAAGTGTTTGTTAGGCTCAATGGACGCTATAGACCATTTTGGAGCGTTGTTGGTTCATTTCGTGTTTGGACACTGAAATCAACCGAAAAGTGTTTGTTAGGCTCAATGAGCTCAATAGACCATTTTGTAGCGTTGGTGGTTCATTTTGTGTTTTGACGGTGAAAAAAACCGAAAAGTGTTTGTTATGCTCAATGGGCTCAATATACCATTTGGGAGTGTTGGTGGTTCATTTCGTGTTTTGACGCTGAAAAAAACCGAAAAGTGTTGTTAGGCTCAATGGGCGCTATAGACCATTTTAGAGCGTTGGTGGTTCATTTCGTGTTTTGATGCTGAAAACAACCGAAAAGTGTTTGTTAGGCTCAATGGGCTCAATAGACCATTTAGGAGCGTTGGTGGTTCATTTTTTGTTTTGACCCTGAAAACAACCGAAAAGAGTTTTTTAGGCTCAATGGGCTTAATAGACCATTTGGGAGCGTTGGTGGTTCATTTTTTGTTTTGAAGCTGAAAACAACCGAAAAGTGTTTGTTAGGCTCAATGGGCTCAATAGACCATTTGGGAGCGTTGGTGGTTCATTTCGTGTTTTGACGCTGAAAACAACCGAAAAGTGTTTGTTAGGCTCACTGGGCTCTATAGACCATTTTGGAGCGTTTGTTGGTTCATTTCGTGTTTTGACGCTGAAAACAACCGAAAAGTGTTTGTTAGGCTCTAGGGGCTCAATAGACCATTTTGGAGCGTTGGTGGTTCATTTTGTGTTTTGACGGTGAAAAAACCCGAAAAGTGTTTGTTAGGCTCAATGGACGCTATAGACCATTTTGGAGCGTTGTTGGTTCATTTTGTGTTTTGACGGTTAAACAAACCGAAAAGTGTTTGTTATGCTCAATGGGCTCAATAGACCATTTGGGAGTCTTGGTGGTTCATTTTGTGTTTTGACGGTGAAAACAACCGAAAAGTGTTTGTTAGGCTCAATGGGCTCAATAGACCATTTGGGAGCGTTGGTGGTTCATTTTGTGTTTTGACGGTGAAAAAAACCGAAAAGTGTTTGTTAGGCTCACTGGACGCTATAGACCATTTTAGAGCGTTTGTTGGTTCATTTCGTGTTTTGACACTGAAATCAACCGAAAAGTGTTTGTTAGGCTCACTGGACGCTATAGACCATTTTGAAGCGTTTGTTGGTTCATTTCGTGTTTTGACACTGAAATCAACCGAAAAGTGTTTGTTAGGCTCAATGGGCTCAATAGACCATTTTAGAGCGTTGGTGGTTCATTTCGTGTTTTGACGCTGAAAACAACCGAAAAGTGTTTGTTAGGCTCTAGGGGCTCAATAGACCATTTTGGAGCGTTGGTGGTTCATTTTGTGTTTTGACGGTGAAAAAACCCGAAAAGTGTTTGTTAGGCTCAATGGACGCTATAGACCATTGTGGAGCGTTGTTGGTTCATTTCGTGTTTTGACGCTGAAAACAACCGAAAAGTGTTTGTTAGGCTCAATGGGCTCAATAGACCATTTGGGATCGTTGGTGGTTAATTTTTTGTTTTGACCCTGAAAACAACCGAAAAGTGTTTGTTAGGCTCAATGGGCTCTATAGACCATTTTAGAGCGTAGGTGGTTCATTTCGTGTTTTGACGCTGAAATCAACCGAAAAGTGTTTGTTAGGCTCAATGAGCTCAATAGACCATTTTGGAGCGTTGGTGGTTCATTTTGTGTTTTGACGGTGAAAAAAACCGAAAAGTGTTTGTTATGCTCAATGGGCTCAATATACCATTTGGGAGTGTTGGTGGTTCATTTCGTGTTTTGACGCTGAAAAAAACCGAAAAGTGTTGTTAGGCTCAATGGGCGCTATAGACCATTTTAGAGCGTTGGTGGTTCATTTTGTGTTTTGACGCTGAAAACAACCAAAAAGTGTTTGTTAGGCTCAATGGGCTCAATAGACCATTTAGGAGCGTTGGTGGTTCATTTTTTGTTTTGACCCTGAAAACAACCGAAAAGAGTTTGTTAGGCTCAATGGGCTTAATAGACCATTTGGGAGCGTTGGTGGTTCACTTTTTGTTTTGAAGCTGAAAACAACCGAAAAGTGTTTGTTAGGCTCAATGGGCTCAATAGACCATTTGGGAGCGTTGGTGGTTCATTTTGTGTTTTGACGGTGAAAAAAACCGAAAAGTGTTTGTTAGGCTCACTGGACGCTATAGACCATTTTGGAGCGTTTGTTGGTTCATTTCGTGTTTTGACACTGAAATCAACCGAAAAGTGTTTGTTAGGCTCAATGGGCTCTATAGACCACTTTGGAGCGTTGTTGGTTCATTTCGTGTTTTGACGCTGAAAACAACCGAAAAGTGTTTGTTAGGCTCAATGGGCTCTATAGACCATTTTAGAGCGTAGGTGGTTCATTTCGTGTTTTGACGCTGAAAAAAACCGAAAAGTGTTTGTTAGGCTCAATGGACGCTATAGACCATTTTGGAGCGTTGTTGGTTCATTTCGTGTTTGGACACTGAAATCAACCGAAAAGTGTTTGTTAGGCTCAATGGACGCTATAGACCATTTTGGAGCGTTGTTGGTTCATTTTGTGTTTTGACGGTGAAAAAAACCGAAAAGTGTTTGTTAGGCTCAATGGACGCTATAGACCATTTTGGAGCGTTGTTGGTTCATTTCGTGTTTGGACACTGAAATCAACCGAAAAGTGTTTGTTAGGCTCAATGAGCTCAATAGACCATTTTGGAGCGTTGGTGGTTCATTTTGTGTTTTGACGGTGAAAAAAACCGAAAAGTGTTTGTTATGCTCAATGGGCTCAATATACCATTTGGGAGTGTTGGTGGTTCATTTCGTGTTTTGACGCTGAAAAAAACCGAAAAGTGTTGTTAGGCTCAATGGGCGCTATAGACCATTTTAGAGCGTTGGTGGTTCATTTCGTGTTTTGATGCTGAAAACAACCGAAAAGTGTTTGTTAGGCTCAATGGGCTCAATAGACCATTTAGGAGCGTTGGTGGTTCATTTTTTGTTTTGACCCTGAAAACAACCGAAAAGAGTTTTTTAGGCTCAATGGGCTTAATAGACCATTTGGGAGCGTTGGTGGTTCATTTTTTGTTTTGAAGCTGAAAACAACCGAAAAGTGTTTGTTAGGCTCAATGGGCTCAATAGACCATTTGGGAGCGTTGGTGGTTCATTTCGTGTTTTGACGCTGAAAACAACCGAAAAGTGTTTGTTAGGCTCACTGGGCTCTATAGACCATTTTGGAGCGTTTGTTGGTTCATTTCGTGTTTTGACGCTGAAAACAACCGAAAAGTGTTTGTTAGGCTCTAGGGGCTCAATAGACCATTTTGGAGCGTTGGTGGTTCATTTTGTGTTTTGACGGTGAAAAAACCCGAAAAGTGTTTGTTAGGCTCAATGGACGCTATAGACCATTTTGGAGCGTTGTTGGTTCATTTTGTGTTTTGACGGTTAAACAAACCGAAAAGTGTTTGTTATGCTCAATGGGCTCAATAGACCATTTGGGAGTCTTGGTGGTTCATTTTGTGTTTTGACGGTGAAAACAACCGAAAAGTGTTTGTTAGGCTCAATGGGCTCAATAGACCATTTGGGAGCGTTGGTGGTTCATTTTGTGTTTTGACGGTGAAAAAAACCGAAAAGTGTTTGTTAGGCTCACTGGACGCTATAGACCATTTTGGAGCGTTTGTTGGTTCATTTCGTGTTTTGACACTGAAATCAACCGAAAAGTGTTTGTTAGGCTCACTGGACGCTATAGACCATTTTGAAGCGTTTGTTGGTTCATTTCGTGTTTTGACACTGAAATCAACCGAAAAGTGTTTGTTAGGCTCAATGGGCTCAATAGACCATTTTAGAGCGTTGGTGGTTCATTTCGTGTTTTGACGCTGAAAACAACCGAAAAGTGTTTGTTAGGCTCTAGGGGCTCAATAGACCATTTTGGAGCGTTGGTGGTTCATTTTGTGTTTTGACGGTGAAAAAACCCGAAAAGTGTTTGTTAGGCTCAATGGACGCTATAGACCATTGTGGAGCGTTGTTGGTTCATTTCGTGTTTTGACGCTGAAAACAACCGAAAAGTGTTTGTTAGGCTCAATGGGCTCAATAGACCATTTGGGATCGTTGGTGGTTAATTTTTTGTTTTGACCCTGAAAACAACCGAAAAGTGTTTGTTAGGCTCAATGGGCTCTATAGACCATTTTAGAGCGCAGGTGGTTCATTTCGTGTTTTGACGCTGAAATCAACCGAAAAGTGTTTGTTAGGCTCAATGAGCTCAATAGACCATTTTGGAGCGTTGGTGGTTCATTTTGTGTTTTGACGGTGAAAAAAACCGAAAAGTGTTTGTTATGCTCAATGGGCTCAATATACCATTTGGGAGTGTTGGTGGTTCATTTCGTGTTTTGACGCTGAAAAAAACCGAAAAGTGTTGTTAGGCTCAATGGGCGCTATAGACCATTTTAGAGCGTTGGTGGTTCATTTTGTGTTTTGACGCTGAAAACAACCAAAAAGTGTTTGTTAGGCTCAATGGGCTCAATAGACCATTTAGGAGCGTTGGTGGTTCATTTTTTGTTTTGACCCTGAAAACAACCGAAAAGAGTTTGTTAGGCTCAATGGGCTTAATAGACCATTTGGGAGCGTTGGTGGTTCACTTTTTGTTTTGAAGCTGAAAACAACCGAAAAGTGTTTGTTAGGCTCAATGGGCTCAATAGACCATTTGGGAGCGTTGGTGGTTCATTTTGTGTTTTGACGGTGAAAAAAACCGAAAAGTGTTTGTTAGGCTCACTGGACGCTATAGACCATTTTGGAGCGTTTGTTGGTTCATTTCGTGTTTTGACACTGAAATCAACCGAAAAGTGTTTGTTAGGCTCAATGGGCTCTATAGACCACTTTGGAGCGTTGTTGGTTCATTTCGTGTTTTGACGCTGAAAACAACCGAAAAGTGTTTGTTAGGCTCAATGGGCTCTATAGACCATTTGAGAGCGTAGGTGGTTCATTTCGTGTTTTGACGCTGAAAACAACCGAAAAGTGTTTGTTAGGCTCAATGGACGCTATAGACCATTGTGGAGCGTTGTTGGTTCATTTTTTGTTTTGACGGTTAAAAAAACCGAAAAGTGTTTGTTATGCTCAATGGGCTCAATAGACCATTTGGGAGTGTTGGTGGTTCATTTTGTGTTTTGACGGTGAAAACAACCGAAAAGTGTTTGTTAGGCTCAATGGTCTCAATAGACCATTTGGGAGCGTTGGTGGTTCATTTTGTATTTTGACGGTGATAAAAACCGAAAAGTGTTTGTTAGGCTCAATGGACGCTATAGACCATTTTGGAGCGTTGTTGGTTCATTTCGTGTTTTGACACTGAAATCAACCGAAAAGTGTTTGTTAGGCTCAATGAGCTCTATAGACCATTTTAGAGCGTTGGTTGTTCATTTCGTGTTTTGACGCTGAAAACAACCGAAAAGTGTTTGTTAGGCTCAATGGGCTCAATAGACCATTTAGGAGCGTTGGTGGTTCATTTTTTGTTTTGACGCTGAAAACAACCGAAAAGTGTTTGTTAGGCTCAATGGGCTCAATAGACCATTTGGGAGCGTTGGTGGTTAATTTTTTGTTTTGAAGCTGAAAACAACCGAAAAGTGTTTGTTAGGCTCAATGGGCTCAATAGACCATTTGGGAGCGTTGGTGGTTCATTTTGTGTTTTGACGGTGAAAAAAACCGAAAAGTGTTTGTTAGGCTCACTGGACGCTATAGACCATTTTGGAGCGTTTGTTGGTTCATTTCGTGTTTTGACACTGAAATCAACCGAAAAGTGTTTGTTAGGCTCAATGGGCTCTATAGACCACTTTGGAGCGTTGTTGGTTCATTTCGTGTTTTGACGCTGAAAACAACCGAAAAGTGTTTGTTAGGCTCAATGGGCTCTATAGACCATTTTAGAGCGTAGGTGGTTCATTTCGTGTTTTGACGCTGAAAACAACCGAAAAGTGTTTGTTAGGCTCTAGGGGCTCAATAGACCATTTTGGAGCGTTGGTGGTTCATTTTGTGTTTTGACGGTGAAAAAAACGAAAAGTGTTTGTTAGGCTCAATGGACGCTATAGACCATTTTGGAGCGTTGTTGGTTCATTTTGTGTTTTGACGGTTAAAAAAACCGAAAAGTGTTTGTTATGCTCAATGGGCTCAATAGACCATTTGGGAGTGTTGGTGGTTCATTTTGTGTTTTGACGGTGAAAACAACCGAAAAGTGTTTGTTAGGCTCAATGGGCTCAATAGACCATTTGGGAGCGTTGGTGGTTCATTTTGTGTTTTGACGGTGATAAAAACCGAAAAGTGTTTGTTAGGCTCAATGGACGCTATAGACCATTTTGGAGCGTTGTTGGTTCATTTTGTGTTTTGACGGTGAAAAAAACCGAAAAGTGTTTGTTAGGCTCAATGAGCTCAATAGACCATTTTGGAGCGTTGGTGGTTCATTTCGTGTTTTGACGCTGAAAACAACCGAAAAGTGTTTGTTAGGCTCAATGGGCTCAATAGACCATTTTGGAGCGTTGGTGGTTCATTTTGTGTTTTGACGGTGAAAAAAACCGAAAAGTGTTTGTTAGGCTCAATGGACGCTATAGACCATTTGGGAGTGTTGGTGGTTCATTTCGTGTTTTGACGCTGAAAAAAACCGAAAAGTGTTGTTAGGCTCAATGGGCGCTATAGACCATTTTAGAGCGTTGGTGGTTCATTTCGTGTTTTGATGCTGAAAACAACCAAAAAGTGTTTGTTAGGCTCAATGGGCTCAATAGACCATTTAGGAGCGTTGGTGGTTCATTTTTTGTTTTGACCCTGAAAACAACCGAAAAGAGTTTGTTAGGCTCAATGGGCTTAATAGACCATTTGGGAGCGTTGGTGGTTCACTTTTTGTTTTGAAGCTGAAAACAACCGAAAAGTGTTTGTTAGGCTCAATGGGCTCAATAGACCATTTGGGAGCGTTGGTGGTTCATTTCGTGTTTTGACGCTGAAAACAACCGAAAAGTGTTTGTTAGGCTCACTGGGCTCTATAGACCATTTTGGAGCGTTTGTTGGTTCATTTCGTGTTTGGACGCTGAAAACAACCGAAAAGTGTTTGTTAGGCTCTAGGGGCTCAATAGACCATTTTGGAGCGTTGGTGGTTCATTTTGTGTTTTGACGGTGAAAAAACCCGAAAAGTGTTTGTTAGGCTCAATGGACGCTATAGACCATTTTGGAGCGTTGTTGGTTCATTTTGTGTTTTGACGGTTAAACAAACCGAAAAGTGTTTGTTATGCTCAATGGGCTCAATAGACCATTTGGGAGTCTTGGTGGTTCATTTTGTGTTTTGACGGTGAAAACAACCGAAAAGTGTTTGTTAGGCTCAATGGGCTCAATAGACCATGTGGGAGCGTTGGTGGTTCATTTTGTGTTTTGACGGTGAAAAAAACCGAAAAGTGTTTGTTAGGCTCACTGGACGCTATAGACCATTTTGGAGCGTTTGTTGGTTCATTTCGTGTTTTGACACTGAAATCAACCGAAAAGTGTTTGTTAGGCTCACTGGACGCTATAGACCATTTTGAAGCGTTTGTTGGTTCATTTCGTGTTTTGACACTGAAATCAACCGAAAAGTGTTTGTTAGGCTCAATGGGCTCAATAGACCATTTTAGAGCGTTGGTGGTTCATTTCGTGTTTTGACGCTGAAAACAACCGAAAAGTGTTTGTTAGGCTCTAGGGGCTCAATAGACCATTTTGGAGCGTTGGTGGTTCATTTTGTGTTTTGACGGTGAAAAAACCCGAAAAGTGTTTGTTAGGCTCAATGGACGCTATAGACCATTGTGGAGCGTTGTTGGTTCATTTCGTGTTTTGACGCTGAAAACAACCGAAAAGTGTTTGTTAGGCTCAATGGGCTCAATAGACCATTTGGGAGCGTTGGTGGTTAATTTTTTGTTTTGACCCTGAAAACAACCGAAAAGTGTTTGTTAGGCTCAATGGGCTCAATAGACCATTTGGGAGCGTTGGTGGTTAATTTTTTGTTTTGAAGCTGAAAACAACCGAAAAGTGTTTGTTAGGCTCAATGGGCTCAATAGACCATTTGGGAGCGTTGGTGGTTCATTTCGTGTTTTGACGCTGAAAACAACCGAAAAGTGTTTGTTAGGCTCAATGGGCTCTATATACCATTTTAGAGCGTTGGTGGTTCATTTCGTGTTTTGACTCTGAAAACAACCGAAAAGTGTTTGTTAGGCTCTAGGGGCTCAATAGACCATTTTGGAGCGTTGGTGGTTCATTTTGTGTTTTGACGGTGAAAAAACCCGAAAAGTGTTTGTAAGGCTCAATGGACGCTATAGACCATTTTGGAGCGTTGTTGGTTCATTTCGTGTTTTGACGCTGAAAACAACCGAAAAGAGTTTGTTAGGCTCAATGGGCTCAATTAGACCATTTTGGAGCGTTGGTGGTTCATTTCGTGTTTGGACGCTAAAAACAACCGAAAAGTGTTTGTTAGGCTCAATGGGCTCTATAGACCATTTTAGAGCGTAGGTTGTTCATTTCGTGTTTTGACGCTGAAAACAACCGAAAAGTGTTTGTTAGGCTCTAGGGGCTCAATAGACCATTTTGGAGCGTTGGTGGTTCATTTTGTGTTTTGACGGTGAAAAAACCGAAAAGTGTTTGTTAGGCTCAATGGACGCTATAGACCATTTTGGAGCGTTGTTGGTTCATTTTGTGTTTTGACGGTTAAAAAAAACGAAAATTGTTTGTTATGCTCAATGGGCTCAATAGACCATTTGGGAGTGTTGGTGGTTCATTTTGTGTTTTGACGGTGAAAACAACCGAAAAGTGTTTGTTAGGCTCAATGGACTCAATAGACCATTTGGGAGCGTTGTTGGTTCATTTCGTGTTTTGACACTGAAATCAACCGAAAAGTGTTTGTTAGGCTCAATGAGCTCTATAGACCATTTTAGAGCGTTGGTGGTTCATTTCGTGTTTTGACGCTGAAAACAACCGAAAAGTGTTTGTTAGGCTCAATGGGCTCAATAGACCATTTAGGAGCGTTGGTGTTTCATTTTTTGTTTTGACGCTGAAAACAACCGAAAAGTGTTTGTTAGGCTCAATGGGCTCAATAGACCATTTGGGAGCGTTGGTGGTTAATTTTTTGTTTTGAAGCTGAAAACAACCGAAAAGTGTTTGTTAGGCTCAATGGGCTCAATAGACCACTTTGGAGCGTTGTTGGTTCATTTCGTGTTTTGACGCTGAAAACAACCGAAAAGTGTTTGTTAGGCTCAATGGGCTCTATATACCATTTTAGAGCGTTGGTGGTTCATTTCGTGTTTTGACGCTGAAAACAACCGAAAAGTGTTTGTTAGGCTCTAGGGGCTCAATAGACCATTTTGGAGCGTTGGTGGTTCATTTTGTGTTTTGACGGTGAAAAAACCCGAAAAGTGTTTGTAAGGCTCAATGGACGCTATAGACCATTTTGGAGCGTTGTTGGTTCATTTCGTGTTTTGACGCTGAAAACAACCGAAAAGAGTTTGTTAGGCTCAATGGGCTCAATAGACCATTTTGGAGCGTTGGTGGTTCATTTCGTGTTTGGACGCTAAAAACAACCGAAAAGTGTTTGTTAGGCTCAATGGGCTTAATAGACCATTTGGGAGCGTTGGTGGTTCATTTTGTGTTTTGACGGTGAAAAAAAACGAAAAGTGTTTGTTAGGCTCACTGGACGCTATAGACCATTTTGGAGCGTTTGTTGGTTCATTTCGTGTTTTGACACTGAAATCAACCGAAAAGTGTTTGTTAGGCTCAATGGGCTCTATAGACCACTTTGGAGCGTTGTTGGTTCATTTCGTGTTTTGACGCTGAAAACAACCGAAAAGTGTTTGTTAGGCTCAATGGGCTCTATAGACCATTTTAGAGCGTAGGTTGTTCATTTCGTGTTTTGACGCTGAAAACAACCGAAAAGTGTTTGTTAGGCTCTAGGGGCTCAATAGACCATTTTGGAGCGTTGGTGGTTCATTTTGTGTTTTGACGGTGAAAAAACCGAAAAGTGTTTGTTAGGCTCAATGGACGCTATAGACCATTTTGGAGCGTTGTTGGTTCATTTTGTGTTTTGACGGTTAAAAAAACCGAAAATTGTTTGTTATGCTCAATGGGCTCAATAGACCATTTGGGAGTGTTGGTGGTTCATTTTGTGTTTTGACGGTGAAAACAACCGAAAAGTGTTTGTTAGGCTCAATGGGCTCAATAGACCATTTGGGAGCGTTGGTGGTTCATTTTGTGTTTTGACGGTGATAAAAACCGAAAAGTGTTTGTTAGGCTCAATGGACGCTATAGACCATTTTGGAGCGTTGTTGGTTCATTTCGTGTTTTGACACTGAAATCAACCGAAAAGTGTTTGTTAGGCTCAATGAGCTCTATAGACCATTTTAGTGCGTTGGTGGTTCATTTCGTGTTTTGACGCTGAAAACAACCGAAAAGTGTTTGTTAGGCTCAATGGGCTCAATAGACCATTTAGGAGCGTTGGTGGTTCATTTTTTGTTTTGACGCTGAAAACAACCGAAAAGTGTTTGTTAGGCTCAATGGGCTCAATAGACCATTTGGGAGCGTTGGTGGTTAATTTTTTGTTTTGAAGCTGAAAACAACCGAAAAGTGTTTGTTAGGCTCAATGGGCTCAATAGACCACTTTGGAGCGTTGTTGGTTCATTTCGTGTTTTGACGCTGAAAACAACCGAAAAGTGTTTGTTAGGCTCAATGGGCTCTATAGACCATTTTTGAGCGTGGGTAGTTCATTTCGTGTTTTGACACTGAAAACAACCGAAAAGTGTTTGTTAGGCTTAATGGGCTCTATAGACCATTTTAGAGCGTTGGTGGTTCATTTCGTGTTTTGACGGTGAAAAAAACCGAAAAGTGTTTGTTAGGCTCAATGGACGCTATAGACCATTTTGGAGCGTTGTTGGTTCATTTCGTGTTTTGACACTGAAATCAACCGAAAAGTGTTTGTTAGGCTCAATGAGCTCAATATACCATTTTGGAGCGTTGGTGGTTCATTTTGTGTTTTGACGGTGAAAAAAACCGAAAAGTGTTTGTTATGCTCAATGGGCTCAATATACCATTTGGGAGTGTTGGTGGTTCATTTCGTGTTTTGACGCTGAAAAAACCCGAAAAGTGTTGTTAGGCTCAATGGGCGCTATAGACCATTTTAGAGCGTTGGTGGTTCATTTCGTGTTTTGATGCTGAAAACAACCAAAAAGTGTTTGTTAGGCTCAATGGGCTCAATAGACCATTTAGGAGCGTTGGTGGTTCATTTTTTGTTTTGACCCTGAAAACAACCGAAAAGAGTTTGTTAGGCTCAATGGGCTTAATAGACCATTTGGGAGCGTTGGTGGTTCACTTTTTGTTTTGAAGCTGAAAACAACCGAAAAGTGTTTGTTAGGCTCAATGGGCTCAATAGACCATTTGGGAGCGTTGGTGGTTCATTTCGTGTTTTGACGCTGAAAACAACCGAAAAGTGTTTGTTAGGCTCACTGGGCTCTATAGACCATTTTGGAGCGTTTTTTGGTTCATTTCGTGTTTGGACGCTGAAAACAACCGAAAAGTGTTTGTTAGGCTCTAGGGGCTCAATAGACCATTTTGGAGCGTTGGTGGTTCATTTTGTGTTTTGACGGTGAAAAAACCCGAAAAGTGTTTGTTAGGCTCAATGGACGCTATAGACCATTTTGGAGCGTTGTTGGTTCATTTTGTGTTTTGACGGTTAAACAAACCGAAAAGTGTTTGTTATGCTCAATGGGCTCAATAGACCATTTGGGAGTCTTGGTGGTTCATTTTGTGTTTTGACGGTGAAAAAAACCGAAAAGTGTTTGTTAGGCTCACTGGACGCTATAGACCATTTTGAAGCGTTTGTTGGTTCATTTCGTGTTTTGACACTGAAATCAACCGAAAAGTGTTTGTTAGGCTCACTGGACGCTATAGACCATTTTGAAGCGTTTGTTGGTTCATTTCGTGTTTTGACACTGAAATCAACCGAAAAGTGTTTGTTAGGCTCAATGGGCTCAATAGACCATTTTAGAGCGTTGGTGGTTCATTTCGTGTTTTGACGCTGAAAACAACCGAAAAGTGTTTGTTAGGCTCTAGGGGCTCAATAGACCATTTTGGAGCGTTGGTGGTTCATTTTGTGTTTTGACGGTGAAAAAACCCGAAAAGTGTTTGTTAGGCTCAATGGACGCTATAGACCATTGTGGAGCGTTGTTGGTTCATTTCGTGTTTTGACGCTGAAAACAACCGAAAAGTGTTTGTTAGGCTCAATGGGCTCTATATACCATTTTAGAGCGTTGGTGGTTCATTTTGTGTTTTGACGGTTAAAAAAACCGAAAAGTGTTTGTTATGCTCAATGGGCTCAATAGACCATTTGGGAGTGTTGGTGGTTCATTTTGTGTTTTGACTGTGAAAACAACCGAAAAGTGTTTGTTAGGCTCAATGGGCTCAATAGACCATTTGGGAGCGTTGGTGGTTCATTTTGTGTTTTGACGGTGATAAAAACCGAAAAGTGTTTGTTAGGCTCAATGGACGCTATAGACCATTTTGGAGCGTTGTTGGTTTATTTTGTGTTTTGACGGTGAAAAAACCCGAAAAGTGTTTGTTAGGCTCAATGGACGCTATAGACCATTTTGGAGCGTTGTTGGTTCATTTCGTGTTTGGACACTGAAATCAACCGAAAAGTGTTTGTTAGGCTCAATGAGCTCAATAGACCATTTTGGAGCGTTGGTGGTTCATTTTGTGTTTTGACGGTGAAAAAAACCGAAAAGTGTTTGTTAGGCTCAATGGGCTCAATAGACCATTTGGGAGCGTTGGTGGTTCATTTTGTGTTTTGACGGTGATAAAAACCGAAAAGTGTTTGTTAGGCTCAATGGACGCTATAGACCATTTTGGAGCGTTGTTGGTTCATTTTGTGTTTTGACGCTGAAAACAACCGAAAAGTGTTTGTTAGGCTCAATGGGCTCAATAGACCATTTGGGAGCGTTGGTGGTTAATTTTTTGTTTTGACCCTGAAAACAACCGAAAAGAGTTTGTTAGGCTCAATGGGCTTAATAGACCATTTGGGAGCGTTGGTGGTTCATTTTTTGTTTTGAAGCTGAAAACAACCGAAAAGTGTTTGTTAGGCTCAATGGGCTCAATAGACCATTTGGGAGCGTTGGTGGTTCATTTCGTGTTTTGACGCTGAAAACAACCGAAAAGTGTTTGTTAGGCTCACTGGGCTCTATAGACCATTTTGGAGCGTTTGTTGGTTCATTTCGTGTTTTGACGCTGAAAACAACCGAAAAGTGTTTGTTAGGCTCTAGGGGCTCAATAGACCATTTTGGAGCGTTGGTGGTTCATTTTGTGTTTTGACGGTGGAAAAACCCGAAAAGTGTTTGTTAGGCTCAATGGACGCTATAGACCATTTTGGAGCGTTGTTGGTTCATTTTGTGTTTTGACGGTTAAACAAACCGAAAAGTGTTTGTTATGCTCAATGGGCTCAATAGACCATTTGGGAGTCTTGGTGGTTCATTTTGTGTTTTGACGGTGAAAACAACCGAAAAGTGTTTGTTAGGCTCAATGGGCTCAATAGACCATTTGGGAGCGTTGGTGGTTCATTTTGTGTTTTGACGGTGAAAAAAACCGAAAAGTGTTTGTTAGGCTCACTGGACGCTATAGACCATTTTGGAGCGTTTGTTGGTTCATTTCGTGTTTTGACACTGAAATCAACCGAAAAGTGTTTGTTAGGCTCACTGGACGCTATAGACCATTTTGGAGCGTTTGTTGGTTCATTTCGTGTTTTGACACTGAAATCAACCGAAAAGTGTTTGTTAGGCTCAATGGGCTCAATAGACCATTTTAGAGCGTTGGTGGTTCATTTCGTGTTTTGACGCTGAAAACAACCGAAAAGTGTTTGTTAGGCTCTAGGGGCTCAATAGACCATTTTGGAGCGTTGGTGGTTCATTTTGTGTTTTGACGGTGAAAAAACCCGAAAAGTGTTTGTTAGGCTCAATGGACGCTATAGACCATTGTGGAGCGTTGTTGGTTCATTTCGTGTTTTGACGCTGAAAACAACCGAAAAGTGTTTGTTAGGCTGAATGGGCTCAATAGACCATTTGGGAGCGTTGGTGGTTAATTTTTTGTTTTGACCCTGAAAACAACCGAAAAGAGTTTGTTAGGCTCAATGGGCTTAATAGACCATTTGGGAGCGTTGGTGGTTCATTTTTTGTTTTGAAGCTGAAAACAACCGAAAAGTGTTTGTTAGGCTCAATGGGCTCAATAGACCATTTGGGAGCGTTGGTGGTTCATTTCGTGTTTTGACGCTGAAAACAACCGAAAAGTGTTTGTTAGGCTCACTGGGCTCTATAGACCATTTTGGAGCGTTTGTTGGTTCATTTCGTGTTTTGACGCTGAAAACAACCGAAAAGTGTTTGTTAGGCTCTAGGGGCTCAATAGACCATTTTGGAGCGTTGGTGGTTCATTTTGTGTTTTGACGGTGAAAAAACCCGAAAAGTGTTTGTTAGGCTCAATGGACGCTATAGACCATTTTGGAGCGTTGTTGGTTCATTTTGTGTTTTGACGGTTAAACAAACCGAAAAGTGTTTGTTATGCTCAATGGGCTCAATAGACCATTTGGGAGTCTTGGTGGTTCATTTTGTGTTTTGACGGTGAAAACAACCGAAAAGTGTTTGTTAGGCTCAATGGGCTCAATAGACCATTTGGGAGCGTTGGTGGTTCATTTTGTGTTTTGACGGTGAAAAAAACCGAAAAGTGTTTGTTAGGCTCACTGGACGCTATAGACCATTTTGGAGCGTTTGTTGGTTCATTTCGTGTTTTGACACTGAAATCAACCGAAAAGTGTTTGTTAGGCTCACTGGACGCTATAGACCATTTTGGAGCGTTTGTTGGTTCATTTCGTGTTTTGACACTGAAATCAACCGAAAAGTGTTTGTTAGGCTCAATGGGCTCAATAGACCATTTTAGAGCGTTGGTGGTTCATTTCGTGTTTTGACGCTGAAAACAACCGAAAAGTGTTTGTTAGGCTCTAGGGGCTCAATAGACCATTTTGGAGCGTTGGTGGTTCATTTTGTGTTTTGACGGTGAAAAAACCCGAAAAGTGTTTGTTAGGCTCAATGGACGCTATAGACCATTGTGGAGCGTTGTTGGTTCATTTCGTGTTTTGACGCTGAAAACAACCGAAAAGTGTTTGTTAGGCTGAATGGGCTCAATAGACCATTTGGGAGCGTTGGTGGTTAATTTTTTGTTTTGAAGCTGAAAACAACCGAAAAGTGTTTGTTAGGCTCAATGGGCTCAATAGACCATTTGGGAGCGTTGGTGGTTCATTTCGTGTTTTGACGCTGAAAACAACCGAAAAGTGTTTGTTAGGCTCAATGGGCTCTATAGACCATTTTAGAGCGTTGGTGGTTCATTTCGTGTTTTGACGCTGAAAACAACCGAAAAGCGTTTGTTAGGCTCTAGGGGCTCAATAGACCATTTTGGAGCGTTGGTGGTTCATTTTGTGTTTTGACGGTGAAAAAACCCGAAAAGTATTTTTGTAAGGCTCAATGGACGCTATAGACCATTTTGGAGCGTTGTTGGTTCATTTCGTGTTTTGACGCTGAAAACAACCGAAAAGAGTTTGTTAGGCTCAATGGGCTCAATAGACCATTTTGGAGCGTTGGTGGTTCATTTCGTGTTTGGACGCTAAAAACAACCGAAAAGTGTTTGTTAGGCTCAATGGGCTCAATAGACCATTTGGGAGCGTTGGTGGTTCATTTTGTGTTTTGACGGTGAAAAAAACCGAAAAGTGTTTGTTAGGCTCACTGGACGCTATAGACCATTTTGGAGCGTTTGTTGGTTCATTTCGTGTTTTGACACTGAAATCAACCGAAAAGTGTTTGTTAGGCTCAATGGGCTCTATAGACCACTTTGGAGCGTTGTTGGTTTATTTCGTGTTTTGACGCTGAAAACAACCGAAAAGTGTTTGTTAGGCTCAATGGGCTCTATAGACCATTTTAGAGCGTAGGTGGTTCATTTCGTGTTTTGACGCTGAAAACAACCGAAAAGTGTTTGTTAGGCTCTAGGGGCTCAATAGACCATTTTGGAGCGTTGGTGGTTCATTTTGTGTTTTGACGGTGAAAAAACCGAAAAGTGTTTGTTAGGCTCAATGGACGCTATAGACCATTGTGGAGCGTTGTTGGTTCATTTTGTGTTTTGACGGTTAAAAAAACGAAAAGTGTTTGTTATGCTCAATGGGCTCAATAGACCATTTGGGAGTGTTGGTGGTTCATTTTGTGTTTTGACGGTGAAAACAACCGAAAAGTGTTTGTTAGGCTCAATGGGCTCAATAGACCATTTGGGAGCGTTGGTGGTTCATTTTGTGTTTTGACGGTGATAAAAACCGAAAAGTGTTTGTTAGGCTCAATGGACGCTATAGACCATTTTGGAGCGTTGTTGGTTCATTTCGTGTTTTGACACTGAAATCAACCGAAAAGTGTTTGTTAGGCTCAATGAGCTCTATAGACCATTTTAGAGCGTTGGTGGTTCATTTCGTGTTTTGACGCTGAAAACAACCGAAAAGTGTTTGTTAGGCTCAATGGGCTCAATAGACCATTTAGGAGCGTTGGTGGTTCATTTTTTGTTTTGACGCTGAAAACAACCGAAAAGTGTTTGTTAGGCTCAATGGGCTCAATAGACCATTTGGGAGCGTTGGTGGTTAATTTTTTTGTTTTGAAGCTGAAAACAACCGAAAAGTGTTTGTTAGGCTCAATGGGCTCAATAGACCATTTGGGAGCGTTGGGGGTTCATTTTGTGTTTTGACGGTGAAAAAAACCGAAAAGTGTTTGTTAGGCTCACTGGACGCTATAGACCATTTTGGAGCGTTTGTTGGTTCATTTCGTGTTTTGACACTAAAATCAACCGAAAAGTGTTTGTTAGGCTCAATGGGCTCTATAGACCACTTTGGAGCGTTGTTGGTTCATTTCGTGTTTTGACGCTGAAAACAACCGAAAAGTGTTTGTTAGGCTCAATGGGCTCTATAGACCATTTTAGAGCGTAGGTGGTTCATTTCGTGTTTTGACGCTGAAAACAACCGAAAAGTTTGTTAGGCTCTAGGGGCTCAATAGACCATTTTGGAGCGTTGGTGGTTCATTTTGTGTTTTGACGGTGAAAAACCGAAAAGTGTTTGTTAGGCTCAATGGACGCTATAGACCATTTTGGAGCGTTGGTGGTTCATTTTGTGTTTTGACGCTGAAAACAACCGAAAAGTGTTTGTTAGGCTCAATGGGCTCAATAGACCATTTGGGAGCGTTGGTGGTTCATTTTGTGTTTTGACGGTGATAAAAACCGAAAAGTGTTTGTTAGGCTCAATGGACGCTATAGACCATTTTGGAGCGTTGTTGGTTCATTTTGTGTTTTGACGGTGAAAAAAACCGAAAAGTGTTTGTTAGGCTCAATGGACGCTATAGACCATTTTGGAGCGTTGTTGGTTCATTTCGTGTTTGGACACTGAAATCAACCGAAAAGTGTTTGTTAGGCTCAATGAGCTCAATAGACCATTTTGGAGCGTTGGTGGTTCATTTTGTGTTTTGACGGTGAAAAAAACCGAAAAGTGTTTGTTATGCTCAATGGGCTCAATATACCATTTGGGAGTGTTGGTGGTTCATTTCGTGTTTTGACGCTGAAAAAACCCGAAAAGTGTTGTTAGGCTCAATGGGCTCTATAGACCATTTTAGAGCGTAGGTGGTTCATTTCGTGTTTTGATGCTGAAAACAACCGAAAAGTGTTTGTTAGGCTCTAGGGGCTCAATAGACCATTTTGGAGCGTTGGTGGTTCATTTTGTGTTTTGACGGTGAAAAAACCGAAAAGTGTTTGTTAGGCTCAATGGACGCTATAGACCATTGTGGAGCGTTGTTGGTTCATTTTGTGTTTTGACGGTTAAAAAAACGAAAAGTGTTTGTTATGCTCAATGGGCTCAATAGACCATTTGGGAGTGTTGGTGGTTCATTTTGTGTTTTGACGGTGAAAACAACCGAAAAGTGTTTGTTAGGCTCAATGGGCTCAATAGACCATTTGGGAGCGTTGGTGGTTCATTTTGTGTTTTGACGGTGATAAAAACCGAAAAGTGTTTGTTAGGCTCAATGGACGCTATAGACCATTTTGGAGCGTTGTTGGTTCATTTCGTGTTTTGACACTGAAATCAACCGAAAAGTGTTTGTTAGGCTCAATGAGCTCTATAGACCATTTTAGAGCGTTGGTGGTTCATTTCGTGTTTTGACGCTGAAAACAACCGAAAAGTGTTTGTTAGGCTCAATGGGCTCAATAGACCATTTAGGAGCGTTGGTGGTTCATTTTTTGTTTTGACGCTGAAAACAACCGAAAAGTGTTTGTTAGGCTCAATGGGCTCAATAGACCATTTGGGAGCGTTGGTGGTTAATTTTTTTGTTTTGAAGCTGAAAACAACCGAAAAGTGTTTGTTAGGCTCAATGGGCTCAATAGACCATTTGGGAGCGTTGGGGGTTCATTTTGTGTTTTGACGGTGAAAAAAACCGAAAAGTGTTTGTTAGGCTCACTGGACGCTATAGACCATTTTGGAGCGTTTGTTGGTTCATTTCGTGTTTTGACACTGAAATCAACCGAAAAGTGTTTGTTAGGCTCAATGGGCTCTATAGACCACTTTGGAGCGTTGTTGGTTCATTTCGTGTTTTGACGCTGAAAACAACCGAAAAGTGTTTGTTAGGCTCAATGGGCTCTATAGACCATTTTAGAGCGTAGGTGGTTCATTTCGTGTTTTGACGCTGAAAACAACCGAAAAGTTTGTTAGGCTCTAGGGGCTCAATAGACCATTTTGGAGCGTTGGTGGTTCATTTTGTGTTTTGACGGTGAAAAAACCGAAAAGTGTTTGTTAGGCTCAATGGACGCTATAGACCATTTTGGAGCGTTGTTGGTTCATTTTGTGTTTTGACGGTTAAAAAAACCGAAAAGTGTTTGTTATGCTCAATGGGCTCAATAGACCATTTGGGAGTGTTGGTGGTTCATTTTGTGTTTTGACGCTGAAAACAACCGAAAAGTGTTTGTTAGGCTCAATGGGCTCAATAGACCATTTGGGAGCGTTGGTGGTTCATTTTGTGTTTTGACGGTGATAAAAACCGAAAAGTGTTTGTTAGGCTCAATGGACGCTATAGACCATTTTGGAGCGTTGTTGGTTCATTTTGTGTTTTGACGGTGAAAAAAACCGAAAAGTGTTTGTTAGGCTCAATGGACGCTATAGACCATTTTGGAGCGTTGTTGGTTCATTTCGTGTTTGGACACTGAAATCAACCGAAAAGTGTTTGTTAGGCTCAATGAGCTCAATAGACCATTTTGGAGCGTTGGTGGTTCATTTTGTGTTTTGACGGTGAAAAAAACCGAAAAGTGTTTGTTATGCTCAATGGGCTCAATATACCATTTGGGAGTGTTGGTGGTTCATTTCGTGTTTTGACGCTGAAAAAACCCGAAAAGTGTTGTTAGGCTCAATGGGCGCTATAGACCATTTTAGAGCGTTGGTGGTTCATTTCGTGTTTTGATGCTGAAAACAACCGAAAAGTGTTTGTTAGGCTCAATGGGCTCAATAGACCATTTAGGAGCGTTGGTGGTTCATTTTTTGTTTTGACCCTGAAAACAACCGAAAAGAGTTTGTTAGGCTCAATGGGCTTAATAGACCATTTGGGAGCGTTGGTGGTTCATTTTTTGTTTTGAAGCTGAAAACAACCGAAAAGTGTTTGTTAGGCTCAATGGGCTCAATAGACCAGTTTGGAGCGTTGGTGGTTCATTTCGTGTTTTGACGCTGAAAACAACCGAAAAGTGTTTGTTAGGCTCACTGGGCTCTATAGGGCTCACTGGGCTCTATAGACCATTTTGGAGCGTTTGTTGGTTCATTTCGTGTTTTGACGCTGAAAACAACCGAAAAGTGTTTGTTAGGCTCTAGGGGCTCAATAGACCATTTTGGAGCGTTGGTGGTTCATTTTGTGTTTTGACGGTGAAAAAACCCGAAAAGTGTTTGTTAGGCTCAATGGGCTCAATAGACCATTTGGGAGCGTTGGTGGTTAATTTTTTGTTTTGAAGCTGAAAACAACCGAAAAGTGTTTGTTAGGCTCAATGGGCTCAATAGACCATTTGGGAGCGTTGGTGGTTCATTTCGTGTTTTGACGCTGAAAACAACCGAAAAGTGTTTGTTAGGCTCAATGGGCTCTATAGACCATTTTAGAGCGTTGGTGGTTCATTTCGTGTTTTGACGCTGAAAACAACCGAAAAGCGTTTGTTAGGCTCTAGGGGCTCAATAGACCATTTTGGAGCGTTGGTGGTTCATTTTGTGTTTTGACGGTGAAAAAACCCGAAAAGTATTTTTGTAAGGCTCAATGGACGCTATAGACCATTTTGGAGCGTTGTTGGTTCATTTCGTGTTTTGACGCTGAAAACAACCGAAAAGAGTTTGTTAGGCTCAATGGGCTCAATAGACCATTTGGGAGCGTTGGTGGTTCATTTTGTGTTTTGACGGTGAAAAAAACCGAAAAGTGTTTGTTAGGCTCACTGGACGCTATAGACCATTTTGGAGCGTTTGTTGGTTCATTTCGTGTTTTGACACTGAAATCAACCGAAAAGTGTTTGTTAGGCTCAATGGGCTCTATAGACCACTTTGGAGCGTTGTTGGTTTATTTCGTGTTTTGACGCTGAAAACAACCGAAAAGTGTTTGTTAGGCTCAATGGGCTCTATAGACCATTTTAGAGCGTAGGTGGTTCATTTCGTGTTTTGACGCTGAAAACAACCGAAAAGTGTTTGTTAGGCTCTAGGGGCTCAATAGACCATTTTGGAGCGTTGGTGGTTCATTTTGTGTTTTGACGGTGAAAAAACCGAAAAGTGTTTGTTAGGCTCAATGGACGCTATAGACCATTGTGGAGCGTTGTTGGTTCATTTTGTGTTTTGACGGTTAAAAAAACGAAAAGTGTTTGTTATGCTCAATGGGCTCAATAGACCATTTGGGAGTGTTGGTGGTTCATTTTGTGTTTTGACGGTGAAAACAACCGAAAAGTGTTTGTTAGGCTCAATGGGCTCAATAGACCATTTGGGAGCGTTGGTGGTTCATTTTGTGTTTTGACGGTGATAAAAACCGAAAAGTGTTTGTTAGGCTCAATGGACGCTATAGACCATTTTGGAGCGTTGTTGGTTCATTTCGTGTTTTGACACTGAAATCAACCGAAAAGTGTTTGTTAGGCTCAATGAGCTCTATAGACCATTTTAGAGCGTTGGTGGTTCATTTCGTGTTTTGACGCTGAAAACAACCGAAAAGTGTTTGTTAGGCTCAATGGGCTCAATAGACCATTTAGGAGCGTTGGTGGTTCATTTTTTGTTTTGACGCTGAAAACAACCGAAAAGTGTTTGTTAGGCTCAATGGGCTCAATAGACCATTTGGGAGCGTTGGTGGTTAATTTTTTTGTTTTGAAGCTGAAAACAACCGAAAGTGTTTGTTAGGCTCAATGGGCTCAATAGACCATTTGGGAGCGTTGGGGGTTCATTTTGTGTTTTGACGGTGAAAAAACCCGAAAAGTGTTTGTTAGGCTCACTGGACGCTATAGACCATTTTGGAGCGTTTGTTGGTTCATTTCGTGTTTTGACACTGAAATCAACCGAAAAGTGTTTGTTAGGCTCAATGGGCTCTATAGACCACTTTGGAGCGTTGTTGGTTCATTTCGTGTTTTGACGCTGAAAACAACCGAAAAGTGTTTGTTAGGCTCAATGGGCTCTATAGACCATTTTAGAGCGTAGGTGGTTCATTTCGTGTTTTGACGCTGAAAACAACCGAAAGTGTTTGTTAGGCTCTAGGGGCTCAATAGACCATTTTGGAGCGTGGTGGTTCATTTTTGTTGTTTTGACGGTGAAAAAACGAAAAGAGCTGTAGGCTCAATGGACGTATAGTGCTTTTGGAGCGTTGTTGGTTATTAGTCGTTTTGGGGTAACGTGTTGTGATTTTGTGATTGGATCGGTTAAAAACGAAAAGTGTTTGTGATGCTCTTTTGTGTTTTGACGCTGAAAACAACCGAAAAGTGTTTGTTAGGCTCAATGGGCTCAATAGACCATTTGGGAGCGTTGGTGGTTCATTTTGTGTTTTGACGGTGATAAAAACCGAAAAGTGTTTGTTAGGCTCAATGGACGCTATAGACCATTTTGGAGCGTTGTTGGTTCATTTTGTGTTTTGACGGTGAAAAAAACCGAAAAGTGTTTGTTAGGCTCAATGGACGCTATAGACCATTTTGGAGCGTTGTTGGTTCATTTCGTGTTTGGACACTGAAATCAACCGAAAAGTGTTTGTTAGGCTCAATGAGCTCAATAGACCATTTTGGAGCGTTGGTGGTTCATTTTGTGTTTTGACGGTGAAAAAAACCGAAAAGTGTTTGTTATGCTCAATGGGCTCAATATACCATTTGGGAGTGTTGGTGGTTCATTTCGTGTTTTGACGCTGAAAAAAACCGAAAAGTGTTGTTAGGCTCAATGGGCGCTATAGACCATTTTAGAGCGTTGGTGGTTCATTTCGTGTTTTGATGCTGAAAACAACCGAAAAGTGTTTGTTAGGCTCAATGGGCTCAATAGACCATTTAGGAGCGTTGGTGGTTCATTTTTTGTTTTGACCCTGAAAACAACCGAAAAGAGTTTGTTAGGCTCAATGGGCTTAATAGACCATTTGGGAGCGTTGGTGGTTCATTTTGTGTTTTGAAGCTGAAAACAACCGAAAAGTGTTTGTTAGGCTCAATGGACGCTATAGACCATTTTGGAGCGTTGTTGGTTCATTTCGTGTTTGGACACTGAAATCAACCGAAAAGTGTTTGTTAGGCTCAATGAGCTCAATAGACCATTTTGGAGCGTTGGTGGTTCATTTTGTGTTTTGACGGTGAAAAAAACCGAAAAGTGTTTGTTATGCTCAATGGGCTCAATATACCATTTGGGAGTGTTGGTGGTTCATTTCGTGTTTTGACGCTGAAAAAACCCGAAAAGTGTTGTTAGGCTCAATGGGCGCTATAGACCATTTTAGAGCGTTGGTGGTTCATTTCGTGTTTTGATGCTGAAAACAACCGAAAAGTGTTTGTTAGGCTCAATGGGCTCAATAGACCATTTAGGAGCGTTGGTGGTTCATTTTTTGTTTTGACCCTGAAAACAACCGAAAAGAGTTTGTTAGGCTCAATGGGCTTAATAGACCATTTGGGAGCGTTGGTGGTTCATTTTTTGTTTTGAAGCTGAAAACAACCGAAAAGTGTTTGTTAGGCTCAATGGGCTCAATAGACCATTTGGGAGCGTTGGTGGTTCATTTCGTGTTTTGACGCTGAAAACAACCGAAAAGTGTTTGTTAGGCTCACTGGGCTCTATAGACCATTTTGGAGCGTTTGTTGGTTCATTTCGTGTTTGGACGCTGAAAACAACCGAAAAGTGTTTGTTAGGCTCTAGGGGCTCAATAGACCATTTTGGAGCGTTGGTGGTTCATTTTGTGTTTTGACGGTGAAAAAACCCGAAAAGTGTTTGTTAGGCTCAATGGACGCTATAGACCATTTTGGAGCGTTGTTGGTTCATTTTGTGTTTTGACGGTTAAACAAACCGAAAAGTGTTTGTTATGCTCAATGGGCTCAATAGACCATTTGGGAGTCTTGGTGGTTCATTTTGTGTTTTGACGGTGAAAAAAACCGAAAAGTGTTTGTTAGGCTCACTGGACGCTATAGACCATTTTGAAGCGTTTGTTGGTTCATTTCGTGTTTTGACACTGAAATCAACCGAAAAGTGTTTGTTAGGCTCACTGGACGCTATAGACCATTTTGAAGCGTTTGTTGGTTCATTTCGTGTTTTGACACTGAAATCAACCGAAAAGTGTTTGTTAGGCTCAATGGGCTCAATAGACCATTTTAGAGCGTTGGTGGTTCATTTCGTGTTTTGACGCTGAAAACAACCGAAAAGTGTTTGTTAGGCTCTAGGGGCTCAATAGACCATTTTGGAGCGTTGGTGGTTCATTTTGTGTTTTGACGGTGAAAAAACCCGAAAAGTGTTTGTTAGGCTCAATGGACGCTATAGACCATTGTGGAGCGTTGTTGGTTCATTTCGTGTTTTGACGCTGAAAACAACCGAAAAGTGTTTGTTAGGCTCAATGGGCTCTATATACCATTTTAGAGCGTTGGTGGTTCATTTTGTGTTTTGACGGTTAAAAAAACCGAAAAGTGTTTGTTATGCTCAATGGGCTCAATAGACCATTTGGGAGTGTTGGTGGTTCATTTTGTGTTTTGACTGTGAAAACAACCGAAAAGTGTTTGTTAGGCTCAATGGGCTCAATAGACCATTTGGGAGCGTTGGTGGTTCATTTTGTGTTTTGACGGTGATAAAAACCGAAAAGTGTTTGTTAGGCTCAATGGACGCTATAGACCATTTTGGAGCGTTGTTGGTTTATTTTGTGTTTTGACGGTGAAAAAAACCGAAAAGTGTTTGTTAGGCTCAATGGACGCTATAGACCATTTTGGAGCGTTGTTGGTTCATTTCGTGTTTGGACACTGAAATCAACCGAAAAGTGTTTGTTAGGCTCAATGAGCTCAATAGACCATTTTGGAGCGTTGGTGGTTCATTTTGTGTTTTGACGGTGAAAAAAACCGAAAAGTGTTTGTTAGGCTCAATGGGCTCAATAGACCATTTGGGAGCGTTGGTGGTTCATTTTGTGTTTTGACGGTGATAAAAACCGAAAAGTGTTTGTTAGGCTCAATGGACGCTATAGACCATTTTGGAGCGTTGTTGGTTCATTTTGTGTTTTGACGCTGAAAACAACCGAAAAGTGTTTGTTAGGCTCAATGGGCTCAATAGACCATTTGGGAGCGTTGGTGGTTAATTTTTTGTTTTGACCCTGAAAACAACCGAAAAGAGTTTGTTAGGCTCAATGGGCTTAATAGACCATTTGGGAGCGTTGGTGGTTCATTTTTTGTTTTGAAGCTGAAAACAACCGAAAAGTGTTTGTTAGGCTCAATGGGCTCAATAGACCATTTGGGAGCGTTGGTGGTTCATTTCGTGTTTTGACGCTGAAAACAACCGAAAAGTGTTTGTTAGGCTCACTGGGCTCTATAGACCATTTTGGAGCGTTTGTTGGTTCATTTCGTGTTTTGACGCTGAAAACAACCGAAAAGTGTTTGTTAGGCTCTAGGGGCTCAATAGACCATTTTGGAGCGTTGGTGGTTCATTTTGTGTTTTGACGGTGGAAAAACCCGAAAAGTGTTTGTTAGGCTCAATGGACGCTATAGACCATTTTGGAGCGTTGTTGGTTCATTTTGTGTTTTGACGGTTAAACAAACCGAAAAGTGTTTGTTATGCTCAATGGGCTCAATAGACCATTTGGGAGTCTTGGTGGTTCATTTTGTGTTTTGACGGTGAAAACAACCGAAAAGTGTTTGTTAGGCTCAATGGGCTCAATAGACCATTTGGGAGCGTTGGTGGTTCATTTTGTGTTTTGACGGTGAAAAAAACCGAAAAGTGTTTGTTAGGCTCACTGGACGCTATAGACCATTTTGGAGCGTTTGTTGGTTCATTTCGTGTTTTGACACTGAAATCAACCGAAAAGTGTTTGTTAGGCTCACTGGACGCTATAGACCATTTTGGAGCGTTTGTTGGTTCATTTCGTGTTTTGACACTGAAATCAACCGAAAAGTGTTTGTTAGGCTCAATGGGCTCAATAGACCATTTTAGAGCGTTGGTGGTTCATTTCGTGTTTTGACGCTGAAAACAACCGAAAAGTGTTTGTTAGGCTCTAGGGGCTCAATAGACCATTTTGGAGCGTTGGTGGTTCATTTTGTGTTTTGACGGTGAAAAAACCCGAAAAGTGTTTGTTAGGCTCAATGGACGCTATAGACCATTGTGGAGCGTTGTTGGTTCATTTCGTGTTTTGACGCTGAAAACAACCGAAAAGTGTTTGTTAGGCTGAATGGGCTCAATAGACCATTTGGGAGCGTTGGTGGTTAATTTTTTGTTTTGACCCTGAAAACAACCGAAAAGAGTTTGTTAGGCTCAATGGGCTTAATAGACCATTTGGGAGCGTTGGTGGTTCATTTTTTGTTTTGAAGCTGAAAACAACCGAAAAGTGTTTGTTAGGCTCAATGGGCTCAATAGACCATTTGGGAGCGTTGGTGGTTCATTTCGTGTTTTGACGCTGAAAACAACCGAAAAGTGTTTGTTAGGCTCACTGGGCTCTATAGACCATTTTGGAGCGTTTGTTGGTTCATTTCGTGTTTTGACGCTGAAAACAACCGAAAAGTGTTTGTTAGGCTCTAGGGGCTCAATAGACCATTTTGGAGCGTTGGTGGTTCATTTTGTGTTTTGACAGTGAAAAAACCCGAAAAGTGTTTGTTAGGCTCAATGGACGCTATAGACCATTTTGGAGCGTTGTTGGTTCATTTTGTGTTTTGACGGTTAAACAAACCGAAAAGTGTTTGTTATGCTCAATGGGCTCAATAGACCATTTGGGAGTCTTGGTGGTTCATTTTGTGTTTTGACGGTGAAAACAACCGAAAAGTGTTTGTTAGGCTCAATGGGCTCAATAGACCATTTGGGAGCGTTGGTGGTTCATTTTGTGTTTTGACGGTGAAAAAAACCGAAAAGTGTTTGTTAGGCTCACTGGACGCTATAGACCATTTTGGAGCGTTTGTTGGTTCATTTCGTGTTTTGACACTGAAATCAACCGAAAAGTGTTTGTTAGGCTCACTGGACGCTATAGACCATTTTGGAGCGTTTGTTGGTTCATTTCGTGTTTTGACACTGAAATCAACCGAAAAGTGTTTGTTAGGCTCAATGGGCTCAATAGACCATTTTAGAGCGTTGGTGGTTCATTTCGTGTTTTGACGCTGAAAACAACCGAAAAGTGTTTGTTAGGCTCTAGGGGCTCAATAGACCATTTTGGAGCGTTGGTGGTTCATTTTGTGTTTTGACGGTGAAAAAACCCGAAAAGTGTTTGTTAGGCTCAATGGACGCTATAGACCATTGTGGAGCGTTGTTGGTTCATTTCGTGTTTTGACGCTGAAAACAACCGAAAAGTGTTTGTTAGGCTGAATGGGCTCAATAGACCATTTGGGAGCGTTGGTGGTTAATTTTTTGTTTTGAAGCTGAAAACAACCGAAAAGTGTTTGTTAGGCTCAATGGGCTCAATAGACCATTTGGGAGCGTTGGTGGTTCATTTCGTGTTTTGACGCTGAAAACAACCGAAAAGTGTTTGTTAAGCTCAATGGGCTCTATAGACCATTTTAGAGCGTTGGTGGTTCATTTCGTGTTTTGACGCTGAAAACAACCGAAAAGCGTTTGTTAGGCTCTAGGGGCTCAATAGACCATTTTGGAGCGTTGGTGGTTCATTTTGTGTTTTGACGGTGAAAAAACCCGAAAAGTATTTTTGTAAGGCTCAATGGACGCTATAGACCATTTTGGAGCGTTGTTGGTTCATTTCGTGTTTTGACGCTGAAAACAACCGAAAAGAGTTTGTTAGGCTCAATGGGCTCAATAGACCATTTTGGAGCGTTGGTGGTTCATTTCGTGTTTGGACGCTAAAAACAACCGAAAAGTGTTTGTTAGGCTCAATGGGCTCAATAGACCATTTGGGAGCGTTGGTGGTTCATTTTGTGTTTTGACGGTGAAAAAAACCGAAAAGTGTTTGTTAGGCTCACTGGACGCTATAGACCATTTTGGAGCGTTTGTTGGTTCATTTCGTGTTTTGACACTGAAATCAACCGAAAAGTGTTTGTTAGGCTCAATGGGCTCTATAGACCACTTTGGAGCGTTGTTGGTTTATTTCGTGTTTTGACGCTGAAAACAACCGAAAAGTGTTTGTTAGGCTCAATGGGCTCTATAGACCATTTTAGAGCGTAGGTGGTTCATTTCGTGTTTTGACGCTGAAAACAACCGAAAAGTGTTTGTTAGGCTCTAGGGGCTCAATAGACCATTTTGGAGCGTTGGTGGTTCATTTTGTGTTTTGACGGTGAAAAAACCGAAAAGTGTTTGTTAGGCTCAATGGACGCTATAGACCATTGTGGAGCGTTGTTGGTTCATTTTGTGTTTTGACGGTTAAAAAAACGAAAAGTGTTTGTTATGCTCAATGGGCTCAATAGACCATTTGGGAGTGTTGGTGGTTCATTTTGTGTTTTGACGGTGAAAACAACCGAAAAGTGTTTGTTAGGCTCAATGGGCTCAATAGACCATTTGGGAGCGTTGGTGGTTCATTTTGTGTTTTGACGGTGATAAAAACCGAAAAGTGTTTGTTAGGCTCAATGGACGCTATAGACCATTTTGGAGCGTTGTTGGTTCATTTCGTGTTTTGACTCTGAAATCAACCGAAAAGTGTTTGTTAGGCTCAATGAGCTCTATAGACCATTTTAGAGCGTTGGTGGTTCATTTCGTGTTTTGACGCTGAAAACAACCGAAAAGTGTTTGTTAGGCTCAATGGGCTCAATAGACCATTTAGGAGCGTTGGTGGTTCATTTTTTGTTTTGACGCTGAAAACAACCGAAAAGTGTTTGTTAGGCTCAATGGGCTCAATAGACCATTTGGGAGCGTTGGTGGTTAATTTTTTTGTTTTGAAGCTGAAAACAACCGAAAAGTGTTTGTTAGGCTCAATGGGCTCAATAGACCATTTGGGAGCGTTGGGGGTTCATTTTGTGTTTTGACGGTGAAAAAAACCGAAAAGTGTTTGTTAGGCTCACTGGACGCTATAGGCCATTTTGGAGCGTTTGTTGGTTCATTTCGTGTTTTGACACTGAAATCAACCGAAAAGTGTTTGTTAGGCTCAATGGGCTCTATAGACCACTTTGGAGCGTTGTTGGTTCATTTCGTGTTTTGACGCTGAAAACAACCGAAAAGTGTTTGTTAGGCTCAATGGGCTCTATAGACCATTTTAGAGCGTAGGTGGTTCATTTCGTGTTTTGACGCTGAAAACAACCGAAAAGTTTGTTAGGCTCTAGGGGCTCAATAGACCATTTTGGAGCGTTGGTGGTTCATTTTGTGTTTTGACGGTGAAAAAACCGAAAAGTGTTTGTTAGGCTCAATGGACGCTATAGACCATTTTGGAGCGTTGTTGGTTCATTTTGTGTTTTGACGGTTAAAAAAACCGAAAAGTGTTTGTTATGCTCAATGGGCTCAATAGACCATTTGTGAGTGTTGGTGGTTCATTTTGTGTTTTGACGCTGAAAACAACCGAAAAGTGTTTGTTAGGCTCAATGGGCTCAATAGACCATTTGGGAGCGTTGGTGGTTCATTTTGTGTTTTGACGGTGATAAAAACCGAAAAGTGTTTGTTAGGCTCAATGGACGCTATAGACCATTTTGGAGCGTTGTTGGTTCATTTTGTGTTTTGACGGTGAAAAAAACCGAAAAGTGTTTGTTAGGCTCAATGGACGCTATAGACCATTTTGGAGCGTTGTTGGTTCATTTCGTGTTTGGACACTGAAATCAACCGAAAAGTGTTTGTTAGGCTCAATGAGCTCAATAGACCATTTTGGAGCGTTGGTGGTTCATTTTGTGTTTTGACGGTGAAAAAAACCGAAAAGTGTTTGTTATGCTCAATGGGCTCAATATACCATTTGGGAGTGTTGGTGGTTCATTTCGTGTTTTGACGCTGAAAAAACCCGAAAAGTGTTGTTAGGCTCAATGGGCGCTATAGACCATTTTAGAGCGTTGGTGGTTCATTTCGTGTTTTGATGCTGAAAACAACCGAAAAGTGTTTGTTAGGCTCAATGGGCTCAATAGACCATTTAGGAGCGTTGGTGGTTCATTTTTTGTTTTGACCCTGAAAACAACCGAAAAGAGTTTGTTAGGCTCAATGGGCTTAATAGACCATTTGGGAGCGTTGGTGGTTCATTTTTTGTTTTGAAGCTGAAAACAACCGAAAAGTGTTTGTTAGGCTCAATGGGCTCAATAGACCAGTTGGGAGCGTTGGTGGTTCATTTCGTGTTTTGACGCTGAAAACAACCGAAAAGTGTTTGTTAGGCTCACTGGGCTCTATAGACCATTTTGGAGCGTTTGTTGGTTCATTTCGTGTTTTGACGCTGAAAACAACCGAAAAGTGTTTGTTAGGCTCTAGGGGCTCAATAGACCATTTTGGAGCGTTGGTGGTTCATTTTGTGTTTTGACGGTGAAAAAACCCGAAAAGTGTTTGTTAGGCTCAATGGGCTCAATAGACCATTTGGGAGCGTTGGTGGTTAATTTTTTGTTTTGAAGCTGAAAACAACCGAAAAGTGTTTGTTAGGCTCAATGGGCTCAATAGACCATTTGGGAGCGTTGGTGGTTCATTTCGTGTTTTGACGCTGAAAACAACCGAAAAGTGTTTGTTAGGCTCAATGGGCTCTATAGACCATTTTAGAGCGTTGGTGGTTCATTTCGTGTTTTGACGCTGAAAACAACCGAAAAGCGTTTGTTAGGCTCTAGGGGCTCAATAGACCATTTTGGAGCGTTGGTGGTTCATTTTGTGTTTTGACGGTGAAAAAACCCGAAAAGTATTTTTGTAAGGCTCAATGGACGCTATAGACCATTTTGGAGCGTTGTTGGTTCATTTCGTGTTTTGACGCTGAAAACAACCGAAAAGAGTTTGTTAGGCTCAATGGGCTCAATAGACCATTTTGGAGCGTTGGTGGTTCATTTCGTGTTTGGACGCTAAAAACAACCGAAAAGTGTTTGTTAGGCTCAATGGGCTCAATAGACCATTTGGGAGCGTTGGTGGTTCATTTTGTGTTTTGACGGTGAAAAAAACCGAAAAGTGTTTGTTAGGCTCACTGGACGCTATGGACCATTTTGGAGCGTTTGTTGGTTCATTTCGTGTTTTGACACTGAAATCAACCGAAAAGTGTTTGTTAGGCTCAATGGGCTCTATAGACCACTTTGGAGCGTTGTTGGTTTATTTCGTGTTTTGACGCTGAAAACAACCGAAAAGTGTTTGTTAGGCTCAATGGGCTCTATAGACCATTTTAGAGCGTAGGTGGTTCATTTCGTGTTTTGACGCTGAAAACAACCAAAAAGTGTTTGTTAGGCTCTAGGGGCTCAATAGACCATTTTGGAGCGTTGGTGGTTCATTTTGTGTTTTGACGGTGATAAAAACCGAAAAGTGTTTGTTAGGCTCAATGGACGCTATAGACCATTTTGGAGCGTTGTTGGTTCATTTTGTGTTTTGACGGTGAAAAAAACCGAAAAGTGTTTGTTAGGCTCAATGGACGCTATAGACCATTTTGGAGCGTTGTTGGTTCATTTCGTGTTTGGACACTGAAATCAACCGAAAAGTGTTTGTTAGGCTCAATGAGCTCAATAGACCATTTTGGAGCGTTGGTGGTTCATTTTGTGTTTTGACGGTGAAAAAAACCGAAAAGTGTTTGTTATGCTCAATGGGCTCAATATACCATTTGGGAGTGTTGGTGGTTCATTTCGTGTTTTGACGCTGAAAAAACCCGAAAAGTGTTGTTAGGCTCAATGGGCGCTATAGACCATTTTAGAGCGTTGGTGGTTCATTTCGTGTTTTGATGCTGAAAACAACCGAAAAGTGTTTGTTAGGCTCAATGGGCTCAATAGACCATTTAGGAGCGTTGGTGGTTCATTTTTTGTTTTGACCCTGAAAACAACCGAAAAGAGTTTGTTAGGCTCAATGGGCTTAATAGACCATTTGGGAGCGTTGGTGGTTCATTTTTTGTTTTGAAGCTGAAAACAACCGAAAAGTGTTTGTTAGGCTCAATGGGCTCAATAGACCAGTTGGGAGCGTTGGTGGTTCATTTCGTGTTTTGACGCTGAAAACAACCGAAAAGTGTTTGTTAGGCTCACTGGGCTCTATAGACCATTTTGGAGCGTTTGTTGGTTCATTTCGTGTTTTGACGCTGAAAACAACCGAAAAGTGTTTGTTAGGCTCTAGGGGCTCAATAGACCATTTTGGAGCGTTGGTGGTTCATTTTGTGTTTTGACGGTGAAAAAACCCGAAAAGTGTTTGTTAGGCTCAATGGGCTCAATAGACCATTTGGGAGCGTTGGTGGTTAATTTTTTGTTTTGAAGCTGAAAACAACCGAAAAGTGTTTGTTAGGCTCAATGGGCTCAATAGACCATTTGGGAGCGTTGGTGGTTCATTTCGTGTTTTGACGCTGAAAACAACCGAAAAGTGTTTGTTAGGCTCAATGGGCTCTATAGACCATTTTAGAGCGTTGGTGGTTCATTTCGTGTTTTGACGCTGAAAACAACCGAAAAGCGTTTGTTAGGCTCTAGGGGCTCAATAGACCATTTTGGAGCGTTGGTGGTTCATTTTGTGTTTTGACGGTGAAAAAACCCGAAAAGTATTTTTGTAAGGCTCAATGGACGCTATAGACCATTTTGGAGCGTTGTTGGTTCATTTCGTGTTTTGACGCTGAAAACAACCGAAAAGAGTTTGTTAGGCTCAATGGGCTCAATAGACCATTTTGGAGCGTTGGTGGTTCATTTCGTGTTTGGACGCTAAAAACAACCGAAAAGTGTTTGTTAGGCTCAATGGGCTCAATAGACCATTTGGGAGCGTTGGTGGTTCATTTTGTGTTTTGACCCTGAAAACAACCGAAAAGAGTTTGTTAGGCTCAATGGGCTTAATAGACCATTTGGGAGCGTTGGTGGTTCATTTTTTGTTTTGAAGCTGAAAACAACCGAAAAGTGTTTGTTAGGCTCAATGGGCTCAATAGACCATTTTGGAGCGTTGGTGGTTCATTTCGTGTTTGGACGCTAAAAACAACCGAAAAGTGTTTGTTAGGCTCTAGGGGCTCAATAGACCATTTTGGAGCGTTGGTGGTTCATTTTGTGTTTTGACGGTGAAAAAACCCGAAAAGTGTTTGTTAGGCTCAATGGGCTCAATAGACCATTTGGGAGCGTTGGTGGTTAATTTTTTGTTTTGAAGCTGAAAACAACCGAAAAGTGTTTGTTAGGCTCAATGGGCTCAATAGACCATTTGGGAGCGTTGGTGGTTCATTTCGTGTTTTGACGCTGAAAACAACCGAAAAGTGTTTGTTAGGCTCAATGGGCTCTATAGACCATTTTAGAGCGTTGGTGGTTCATTTCGTGTTTTGACGCTGAAAACAACCGAAAAGCGTTTGTTAGGCTCTAGGGGCTCAATAGACCATTTTGGAGCGTTGGTGGTTCATTTTGTGTTTTGACGGTGAAAAAACCCGAAAAGTATTTTTGTAAGGCTCAATGGACGCTATAGACCATTTTGGAGCGTTGTTGGTTCATTTCGTGTTTTGACGCTGAAAACAACCGAAAAGAGTTTGTTAGGCTCAATGGGCTCAATAGACCATTTTGGAGCGTTGGTGGTTCATTTCGTGTTTGGACGCTAAAAACAACCGAAAAGTGTTTGTTAGGCTCAATGGGCTCAATAGACCATTTGGGAGCGTTGGTGGTTCATTTTGTGTTTTGACGGTGAAAAAAACCGAAAAGTGTTTGTTAGGCTCACTGGACGCTATGGACCATTTTGGAGCGTTTGTTGGTTCATTTCGTGTTTTGACACTGAAAACAACCGAAAAGTGTTTGTTAGGCTCAATGGGCTCTATAGACCATTTTAGAGCGTAGGTGGTTCATTTCGTGTTTTGACGCTGAAAACAACCGAAAAGTGTTTGTTAGGCTCTAGGGGCTCAATAGACCATTTTGGAGCGTTGGTGGTTCATTTTGTGTTTTGACGGTGAAAAAACCGAAAAGTGCTTGTTAGGCTCAATGGACGCTATAGACCATTTTGGAGCGTTGTTGGTTCATTTTGTGTTTTGACGGTTAAAAAAACCGAAAAGTGTTTGTTATGCTCAATGGGCTCAATAGACCATTTGGGAGTGTTGGTGGTTCATTTTGTGTTTTGACGCTGAAAACAACCGAAAAGTGTTTGTTAGGCTCAATGGGCTCAATAGACCATTTGGGAGCGTTGGTGGTTCATTTTGTGTTTTGACGGTGATAAAAACCGAAAAGTGTTTGTTAGGCTCAATGGACGCTATAGACCATTTTGGAGCGTTGTTGGTTCATTTTGTGTTTTGACGGTGAAAAAAACCGAAAAGTGTTTGTTAGGCTCAATGGACGCTATAGACCATTTTGGAGCGTTGTTGGTTCATTTCGTGTTTGGACACTGAAATCAACCGAAAAGTGTTTGTTAGGCTCAATGAGCTCAATAGACCATTTTGGAGCGTTGGTGGTTCATTTTGTGTTTTGACGGTGAAAAAAACCGAAAAGTGTTTGTTATGCTCAATGGGCTCAATATACCATTTGGGAGTGTTGGTGGTTCATTTCGTGTTTTGACGCTGAAAAAAACCGAAAAGTGTTGTTAGGCTCAATGGGCGCTATAGACCATTTTAGAGCGTTGGTGGTTCATTTCGTGTTTTGATGCTGAAAACAACCGAAAAGTGTTTGTTAGGCTCAATGGGCTCAATAGACCATTTAGGAGCGTTGGTGGTTCATTTTTTGTTTTGACCCTGAAAACAACCGAAAAGAGTTTGTTAGGCTCAATGGGCTTAATAGACCATTTGGGAGCGTTGGTGGTTCATTTTGTGTTTTGAAGCTGAAAACAACCGAAAAGTGTTTGTTAGGCTCAATGGACGCTATAGACCATTTTGGAGCGTTGTTGGTTCATTTCGTGTTTGGACACTGAAATCAACCGAAAAGTGTTTGTTAGGCTCAATGAGCTCAATAGACCATTTTGGAGCGTTGGTGGTTCATTTTGTGTTTTGACGGTGAAAAAAACCGAAAAGTGTTTGTTATGCTCAATGGGCTCAATATACCATTTGGGAGTGTTGGTGGTTCATTTCGTGTTTTGACGCTGAAAAAAACCGAAAAGTGTTGTTAGGCTCAATGGGCGCTATAGACCATTTTAGAGCGTTGGTGGTTCATTTCGTGTTTTGATGCTGAAAACAACCGAAAAGTGTTTGTTAGGCTCAATGGGCTCAATAGACCATTTAGGAGCGTTGGTGGTTCATTTTTTGTTTTGACCCTGAAAACAACCGAAAAGAGTTTGTTAGGCTCAATGGGCTTAATAGACCATTTGGGAGCGTTGGTGGTTCATTTTTTGTTTTGAAGCTGAAAACAACCGAAAAGTGTTTGTTAGGCTCAATGGGCTCAATAGACCATTTGGGAGCGTTGGTGGTTCATTTCGTGTTTTGACGCTGAAAACAACCGAAAAGTGTTTGTTAGGCTCACTGGGCTCTATAGACCATTTTGGAGCGTTTGTTGGTTCATTTCGTGTTTTGACGCTGAAAACAACCGAAAAGTGTTTGTTAGGCTCTAGGGGCTCAATAGACCATTTTGGAGCGTTGGTGGTTCATTTTGTGTTTTGACGGTGAAAAAACCCGAAAAGTGTTTGTTAGGCTCAATGGACGCTATAGACCATTTTGGAGCGTTGTTGGTTCATTTTGTGTTTTGACGGTTAACCAAACCGAAAAGTGTTTGTTATGCTCAATGGGCTCAATAGACCATTTGGGAGTCTTGGTGGTTCATTTTGTGTTTTGACGGTGAAAACAACCGAAAAGTGTTTGTTAGGCTCAATGGGCTCAATAGACCATTTGGGAGCGTTGGTGGTTCATTTTGTGTTTTGACGGTGAAAAAAACCGAAAAGTGTTTGTTAGGCTCACTGGACGCTATAGACCATTTTGGAGCGTTTGTTGGTTCATTTCGTGTTTTGACACTGAAATCAACCGAAAAGTGTTTGTTAGGCTCACTGGACGCTATAGACCATTTTGAAGCGTTTGTTGGTTCATTTCGTGTTTTGACACTGAAATCAACCGAAAAGTGTTTGTTAGGCTCAATGGGCTCAATAGACCATTTTAGAGCGTTGGTGGTTCATTTCGTGTTTTGACGCTGAAAACAACCGAAAAGTGTTTGTTAGGCTCTAGGGGCTCAATAGACCATTTTGGAGCGTTGGTGGTTCATTTTGTGTTTTGACGGTGAAAAAACCCGAAAAGTGTTTGTTAGGCTCAATGGACGCTATAGACCATTGTGGAGCGTTGTTGGTTCATTTCGTGTTTTGACGCTGAAAACAACCGAAAAGTGTTTGTTAGGCTCAATGGGCTCAATAGACCATTTGGGATCGTTGGTGGTTAATTTTTTGTTTTGACCCTGAAAACAACCGAAAAGTGTTTGTTAGGCTCAATGGGCTCTATAGACCATTTTAGAGCGTAGGTGGTTCATTTCGTGTTTTGACGCTGAAAACAACCGAAAAGTGTTTGTTAGGCTCTAGGGGCTCAATAGACCTTTTTGGAGCGTTGGTGGTTCATTTTGTGTTTTGACGGTGAAAAAACCGAAAAGTGTTTGTTAGGCTCAATGGACGCTATAGACCATTTTGGAGCGTTGTTGGTTCATTTTGTGTTTTGACGGTTAAAAAAACCGAAAAGTGTTTGTTATGCTCAATGGGCTCAATAGACCATTTGGGAGTGTTGGTGGTTCATTTTGTGTTTTGACGCTGAAAACAACCGAAAAGTGTTTGTTAGGCTCAATGGGCTCAATAGACCATTTGGGAGCGTTGGTGGTTCATTTTGTGTTTTGACGGTGATAAAAACCGAAAAGTGTTTGTTAGGCTCAATGGACGCTATAGACCATTTTGGAGCGTTGTTGGTTCATTTTGTGTTTTGACGGTGAAAAAAACCGAAAAGTGTTTGTTATGCTCAATGGGCTCAATATACCATTTGGGAGTGTTGGTGGTTCATTTCGTGTTTTGACGCTGAAAAAAACCGAAAAGTGTTGTTAGGCTCAATGGGCGCTATAGACCATTTTAGAGCGTTGGTGGTTCATTTCGTGTTTTGATGCTGAAAACAACCGAAAAGTGTTTGTTAGGCTCAATGGGCTCAATAGACCATTTAGGAGCGTTGGTGGTTCATTTTTTGTTTTGACCCTGAAAACAACCGAAAAGAGTTTGTTAGGCTCAATGGGCTTAATAGACCATTTGGGAGCGTTGGTGGTTCATTTTTTGTTTTGAAGCTGAAAACAACCGAAAAGTGTTTGTTAGGCTCAATGGGCTCAATAGACCATTTGGGAGCGTTGGTGGTTCATTTCGTGTTTTGACGCTGAAAACAACCGAAAAGTGTTTGTTAGGCTCACTGGGCTCTATAGACCATTTTGGAGCGTTTGTTGGTTCATTTCGTGTTTTGACGCTGAAAACAACCGAAAAGTGTTTGTTAGGCTCTAGGGGCTCAATAGACCATTTTGGAGCGTTGGTGGTTCATTTTGTGTTTTGACGGTGAAAAAACCCGAAAAGTGTTTGTTAGGCTCAATGGACGCTATAGACCATTTTGGAGCGTTGTTGGTTCATTTTGTGTTTTGACGGTTAAACAAACCGAAAAGTGTTTGTTATGCTCAATGGGCTCAATAGACCATTTGGGAGTCTTGGTGGTTCATTTTGTGTTTTGACGGTGAAAACAACCGAAAAGTGTTTGTTAGGCTCAATGGGCTCAATAGACCATTTGGGAGCGTTGGTGGTTCATTTTGTGTTTTGACGGTGAAAAAAACCGAAAAGTGTTTGTTAGGCTCACTGGACGCTTTAGACCATTTTGGAGCGTTTGTTGGTTCATTTCGTGTTTTGACACTGAAATCAACCGAAAAGTGTTTGTTAGGCTCACTGGACGCTATAGACCATTTTGAAGCGTTTGTTGGTTCATTTCGTGTTTTGACACTGAAATCAACCGAAAAGTGTTTGTTAGGCTCAATGGGCTCAATAGACCATTTTAGAGCGTTGGTGGTTCATTTCGTGTTTTGACGCTGAAAACAACCGAAAAGTGTTTGTTAGGCTCTAGGGGCTCAATAGACCATTTTGGAGCGTTGGTGGTTCATTTTGTGTTTTGACGGTGAAAAAACCCGAAAAGTGTTTGTTAGGCTCAATGGACGCTATAGACCATTGTGGAGCGTTGTTGGTTCATTTCGTGTTTTGACGCTGAAAACAACCGAAAAGTGTTTGTTAGGCTCAATGGGCTCAATAGACCATTTGGGATCGTTGGTGGTTAATTTTTTGTTTTGACCCTGAAAACAACCGAAAAGTGTTTGTTAGGCTCAATGGGCTCAATAGACCATTTGGGAGCGTTGGTGGTTAATTTTTTGCTTTGAAGCTGAAAACAACCGAAAAGTGTTTGTTAGGCTCAATGGGCTCAATAGACCATTTGGGAGCGTTGGTGGTTCATTTCGTGTTTTGACGCTGAAAACAACCGAAAAGTGTTTGTTAGGCTCAATGGGCTCTATAGACCATTTTAGAGCGTTGGTGGTTCATTTCGTGTTTTGACGCTGAAAACAACCGAAAAGTGTTTGTTAGGCTCTAGGGGCTCAATAGACCATTTTGGAGCGTTGGTGGTTCATTTTGTGTTTTGACGGTTAAAAAACCCGAAAAGTGTTTGTAAGGCTCAATGGACGCTATAGACCATTTTGGAGCGTTGTTGGTTCATTTCGTGTTTTGACGCTGAAAACAACCGAAAAGTGTTTGTTAGGCTCAATGGACGCTATAGACCATTTTGGAGCGTTGTTGGTTCATTTCGTGTTTTGACGCTGAAAACAACCGAAAAGTGTTTGTTAGGCTCAATGGGCTCAATAGACCATTTGGGAGCGTTGGTGGTTCATTTCGTGTTTTGACGCTGAAAACAACCGAAAAGTGTTTGTTAGGCTCAATGGACGCTATAGACCATTTTGGAGCGTTGTTGGTTCATTTCGTGTTTTGACGCTGAAAACAACCGAAAAGTGTTTGTTAGGCTCAATGGGCTCAATAGACCATTTGGGAGCGTTGGTGGTTCATTTCGTGTTTTGACGCTGAAAACAACCGAAAAGTGTTTGTTAGGCTCAATGGGCTCTATAGACCATTTTAGAGCGTTGGTGGTTCATTTCGTGTTTTGACGCTGAAAACAACCGAAAAGCGTTTGTTAGGCTCTAGGGGATCAATAGACCATTTTGGAGCGTTGGTGGTTCATTTTGTGTTTTGACGGTGAAAAAACCCGAAAAGTGTTTGTAAGGCTCAATGGACGCTATAGACCATTTTGGAGCGTTGTTGGTTCATTTCGTGTTTTGACGCTGAAAACAACCGAAAAGAGTTTGTTAGGCTCAATGGGCTCAATAGACCATTTTGGAGCGTTGGTGGTTCATTTCGTGTTTGGACGCTAAAAACAACCGAAAAGTGTTTGTTAGGCTCAATGGGCTCAATAGACCATTTGGGAGCGTTGGTGGTTCATTTTGTGTTTTGACGGTGAAAAAAACCGAAAAGTGTTTGTTAGGCTCACTGGACGCTATAGACCATTTTGGAGCGTTTGTTGGTTCATTTCGTGTTTTGACACTGAAATCAACCGAAAAGTGTTTGTTAGGCTCAATGGGCTCTATAGACCACTTTGGAGCGTTGTTGGTTCATTTCGTGTTTTGACGCTGAAAACAACCGAAAAGTGTTTGTTAGGCTCAATGGGCTCTATAGACCATTTTAGAGCGTAGGTGGTTCATTTCGTGTTTTGACGCTGAAAACAACCGAAAAGTGTTTGTTAGGCTCAATGGACGCTATAGACCATTGTGGAGCGTTGTTGGTTCATTTTGTGTTTTGACGGTTAAAAAAACCGAAAAGTGTTTGTTATGCTCAATGGGCTCAATAGACCATTTGGGAGTGTTGGTGGTTCATTTTGTGTTTTGACGGTGAAAACAACCGAAAAGTGTTTGTTAGGCTCAATGGGCTCAATAGACCATTTGGGAGCGTTGGTGGTTCATTTTGTATTTTGACGGTGATAAAAACCGAAAAGTGTTTGTTAGGCTCAATGGACGCTATAGACCATTTTGGAGCGTTGTTGGTTCATTTCGTGTTTTGACACTGAAATCAACCGAAAAGTGTTTGTTAGGCTCAATGAGCTCTATAGACCATTTTAGAGCGTTGGTGGTTCATTTCGTGTTTTGACGCTGAAAACAACCGAAAAGTGTTTGTTAGGCTCAATGGGCTCAATAGACCATTTAGGAGCGTTGGTGGTTCATTTTTTGTTTTGACGCTGAAAACAACCGAAAAGTGTTTGTTAGGCTCAATGGGCTCAATAGACCATTTGGGAGCGTTGGTGGTTAATTTTTTGTTTTGAAGCTGAAAACAACCGAAAAGTGTTTGTTAGGCTCAATGGGCTCAATAGACCATTTGGGAGCGTTGGTGGTTCATTTTGTGTTTTGACGGTGAAAAAAACCGAAAAGTGTTCGTTAGGCTCACTGGACGCTATAGACCATTTTGGAGCGTTTGTTGGTTCATTTCGTGTTTTGACACTGAAATCAACCGAAAAGTGTTTGTTAGGCTCAATGGGCTCTATAGACCACTTTGGAGCGTTGTTGGTTCATTTCGTGTTTTGACGCTGAAAACAACCGAAAAGTGTTTGTTAGGCTCAATGGGCTCTATAGACCATTTTAGAGCGTAGGTGGTTCATTTCGTGTTTTGACGCTGAAAACAACCGAAAAGTGTTTGTTAGGCTCTAGGGGCTCAATAGACCATTTTGGAGCGTTGGTGGTTCATTTTGTGTTTTGACGGTGAAAAAAACGAAAAGTGTTTGTTAGGCTCAATGGACGCTATAGACCATTTTGGAGCGTTGTTGGTTCATTTTGTGTTTTGACGGTTAAAAAAACCGAAAAGTGTTTGTTATGCTCAATGGGCTCAATAGACCATTTGGGAGTGTTGGTGGTTCATTTTGTGTTTTGACGGTGAAAACAACCGAAAAGTGTTTGTTAGGCTCAATGGGCTTAATAGACCATTTGGGAGCGTTGGTGGTTCATTTTGTGTTTTGACGGTGATAAAAACCGAAAAGTGTTTGTTAGGCTCAATGGACGCTATAGACCATTTTGGAGCGTTGTTGGTTCATTTTGTGTTTTGACGGTGAAAAAAACCGAAAAGTGTTTGTTAGGCTCAATGAGCTCAATAGACCATTTTGGAGCGTTGGTGGTTCATTTCGTGTTTTGACGCTGAAAACAACCGAAAAGTGTTTGTTAGGCTCAATGGGCTCAATAGACCACTTTGGAGCGTTGTTGGTTCATTTCGTGTTTTGACGCTGAAAACAACCGAAAAGTGTTTGTTAGGCTCAATGGGCTCTATAGACCATTTTTGAGCGTGGGTAGTTCATTTCGTGTTTTGACACTGAAAACAACCGAAAAGTGTTTGTTAGGCTTAATGGGCTCTATAGACCATTTTAGAGCGTTGGTGGTTCATTTCGTGTTTTGACGGTGAAAAAAACCGAAAAGTGTTTGTTAGGCTCAATGGACGCTATAGACCATTTTGGAGCGTTGTTGGTTCATTTCGTGTTTTGACACTGAAATCAACCGAAAAGTGTTTGTTAGGCTCAATGAGCTCAATATACCATTTTGGAGCGTTGGTGGTTCATTTTGTGTTTTGACGGTGAAAAAAACCGAAAAGTGTTTGTTATGCTCAATGGGCTCAATATACAATTTGGGAGTGTTGGTGGTTCATTTCGTGTTTTGACGCTGAAAAAACCCGAAAAGTGTTGTTAGGCTCAATGGGCGCTATAGACCATTTTAGAGCGTTGGTGGTTCATTTCGTGTTTTGATGCTGAAAACAACCAAAAAGTGTTTGTTAGGCTCAATGGGCTCAATAGACCATTTAGGAGCGTTGGTGGTTCATTTTTTGTTTTGACCCTGAAAACAACCGAAAAGAGTTTGTTAGGCTCAATGGGCTTAATAGACCATTTGGGAGCGTTGGTGGTTCACTTTTTGTTTTGAAGCTGAAAACAACCGAAAAGTGTTTGTTAGGCTCAATGGGCTCAATAGACCATTTGGGAGCGTTGGTGGTTCATTTCGTGTTTTGACGCTGAAAACAACCGAAAAGTGTTTGTTAGGCTCACTGGGCTCTATAGACCATTTTGGAGCGTTTGTTGGTTCATTTCGTGTTTGGACGCTGAAAACAACCGAAAAGTGTTTGTAAGGCTCTAGGGGCTCAATAGACCATTTTGGAGCGTTGGTGGTTCATTTTGTGTTTTGACGGTGAAAAAACCCGAAAAGTGTTTGTTAGGCTCAATGGACGCTATAGACCATTTTGGAGCGTTGTTGGTTCATTTTGTGTTTTGACGGTTAAACAAACCGAAAAGTGTTTGTTATGCTCAATGGGCTCAATAGACCATTTGGGAGTCTTGGTGGTTCATTTTGTGTTTTGACGGTGAAAAAAACCGAAAAGTGTTTGTTAGGCTCACTGGACGCTATAGACCATTTTGAAGCGTTTGTTGGTTCATTTCGTGTTTTGACACTGAAATCAACCGAAAAGTGTTTGTTAGGCTCACTGGACGCTATAGACCATTTTGAAGCGTTTGTTGGTTCATTTCGTGTTTTGACACTGAAATCAACCGAAAAGTGTTTGTTAGGCTCAATGGGCTCAATAGACCATTTTAGAGCGTTGGTGGTTCATTTCGTGTTTTGACGCTGAAAACAACCGAAAAGTGTTTGTTAGGCTCTAGGGGCTCAATAGACCATTTTGGAGCGTTGGTGGTTCATTTTGTGTTTTGACGGTGAAAAAACCCGAAAAGTGTTTGTTAGGCTCAATGGACGCTATAGACCATTGTGGAGCGTTGTTGGTTCATTTCGTGTTTTGACGCTGAAAACAACCGAAAAGTGTTTGTTAGGCTCAATGGGCTCTATATACCATTTTAGAGCGTTGGTGGTTCATTTTGTGTTTTGACGGTTAAAAAAACCGAAAAGTGTTTGTTATGCTCAATGGGCTCAATAGACCATTTGGGAGTGTTGGTGGTTCATTTTGTGTTTTGACTGTGAAAACAACCGAAAAGTGTTTGTTAGGCTCAATGGGCTCAATAGACCATTTGGGAGCGTTGGTGGTTCATTTTGTGTTTTGACGGTGATAAAAACCGAAAAGTGTTTGTTAGGCTCAATGGACGCTATAGACCATTTTGGAGCGTTGTTGGTTTATTTTGTGTTTTGACGGTGAAAAAAACCGAAAAGTGTTTGTTAGGCTCAATGGACGCTATAGACCATTTTGGAGCGTTGTTGGTTCATTTCGTGTTTGGACACTGAAATCAACCGAAAAGTGTTTGTTAGGCTCAATGAGCTCAATAGACCATTTTGGAGCGTTGGTGGTTCATTTTGTGTTTTGACGGTGAAAAAAACCGAAAAGTGTTTGTTAGGCTCAATGGGCTCAATAGACCATTTGGGAGCGTTGGTGGTTCATTTTGTGTTTTGACGGTGATAAAAACCGAAAAGTGTTTGTTAGGCTCAATGGACGCTATAGACCATTTTGGAGCGTTGTTGGTTCATTTTGTGTTTTGACGCTGAAAACAACCGAAAAGTGTTTGTTAGGCTCAATGGGCTCAATAGACCATTTGGGAGCGTTGGTGGTTAATTTTTTGTTTTGACCCTGAAAACAACCGAAAAGAGTTTGTTACGCTCAATGGGCTTAATAGACCATTTGGGAGCGTTGGTGGTTCATTTTTTGTTTTGAAGCTGAAAACAACCGAAAAGTGTTTGTTAGGCTCAATGGGCTCAATAGACCATTTGGGAGCGTTGGTGGTTCATTTCGTGTTTTGACGCTGAAAACAACCGAAAAGTGTTTGTTAGGCTCACTGGGCTCTATAGACCATTTTGGAGCGTTTGTTGGTTCATTTCGTGTTTTGACGCTGAAAACAACCGAAAAGTGTTTGTTAGGCTCTAGGGGCTCAATAGACCATTTTGGAGCGTTGGTGGTTCATTTTGTGTTTTGACGGTGAAAAAACCCGAAAAGTGTTTGTTAGGCTCAATGGACGCTATAGACCATTTTGGAGCGTTGTTGGTTCATTTTGTGTTTTGACGGTTAAACAAACCGAAAAGTGTTTGTTATGCTCAATGGGCTCAATAGACCATTTGGGAGTGTTGGTGGTTCATTTTGTGTTTTGACGCTGAAAACAACCGAAAAGTGTTTGTTAGGCTCAATGGGCTCAATAGACCATTTGGGAGCGTTGGTGGTTCATTTTGTGTTTTGACGGTGATAAAAACCGAAAAGTGTTTGTTAGGCTCAATGGACGCTATAGACCATTTTGGAGCGTTGTTGGTTCATTTTGTGTTTTGACGGTGAAAAAAACCGAAAAGTGTTTGTTAGGCTCAATGGACGCTATAGACCATTTTGGAGCGTTGTTGGTTCATTTCGTGTTTGGACACTGAAATCAACCGAAAAGTGTTTGTTAGGCTCAATGAGCTCAATAGACCATTTTGGAGCGTTGGTGGTTCATTTTGTGTTTTGACGGTGAAAAAAACCGAAAAGTGTTTGTTATGCTCAATGGGCTCAATATACCATTTGGGAGTGTTGGTGGTTCATTTCGTGTTTTGACGCTGAAAAAACCCGAAAAGTGTTGTTAGGCTCAATGGGCGCTATAGACCATTTTAGAGCGTTGGTGGTTCATTTCGTGTTTTGATGCTGAAAACAACCGAAAAGTGTTTGTTAGGCTCAATGGGCTCAATAGACCATTTAGGAGCGTTGGTGGTTCATTTTTTGTTTTGACCCTGAAAACAACCGAAAAGAGTTTGTTAGGCTCAATGGGCTTAATAGACCATTTGGGAGCGTTGGTGGTTCATTTTTTGTTTTGAAGCTGAAAACAACCGAAAAGTGTTTGTTAGGCTCAATGGGCTCAATAGACCATTTGGGAGCGTTGGTGGTTCATTTCGTGTTTTGACGCTGAAAACAACCGAAAAGTGTTTGTTAGGCTCACTGGGCTCTATAGACCATTTTGGAGCGTTTGTTGGTTCATTTCGTGTTTTGACGCTGAAAACAACCGAAAAGTGTTTGTTAGGCTCTAGGGGCTCAATAGACCATTTTGGAGCGTTGGTGGTTCATTTTGTGTTTTGACGGTGAAAAAACCCGAAAAGTGTTTGTTAGGCTCAATGGGCTCAATAGACCATTTGGGAGCGTTGGTGGTTCATTTTGTGTTTTGACGGTGAAAAAAACCGAAAAGTGTTTGTTAGGCTCACTGGACGCTATAGACCATTTTGGAGCGTTTGTTGGTTCATTTCGTGTTTTGACACTGAAATCAACCGAAAAGTGTTTGTTAGGCTCACTGGACGCTATAGACCATTTTGGAGCGTTTGTTGGTTCATTTCGTGTTTTGACACTGAAATCAACCGAAAAGTGTTTGTTAGGCTCAATGGGCTCAATAGACCATTTTAGAGCGTTAGTGGTTCATTTCGTGTTTTGACGCTGAAAACAACCGAAAAGTGTTTGTTAGGCTCTAGGGGCTCAATAGACCATTTTGGAGCGTTGGTGGTTCATTTTGTGTTTTGACGGTGAAAAAACCCGAAAAGTGTTTGTTAGGCTCAATGGACGCTATAGACCATTGTGGAGCGTTGTTGGTTCATTTCGTGTTTTGACGCTGAAAACAACCGAAAAGTGTTTGTTAGGCTGAATGGGCTCAATAGACCATTTGGGAGCGTTGGTGGTTAATTTTTTGTTTTGAAGCTGAAAACAACCGAAAAGTGTTTGTTAGGCTCAATGGGCTCAATAGACCATTTGGGAGCGTTGGTGGTTCATTTCGTGTTTTGACGCTGAAAACAACCGAAAAGTGTTTGTTAGGCTCAATGGGCTCTATAGACCATTTTAGAGCGTTGGTGGTTCATTTCGTGTTTTGACGCTGAAAACAACCGAAAAGCGTTTGTTAGGCTCTAGGGGCTCAATAGACCATTTTGGAGCGTTGGTGGTTCATTTTGTGTTTTGACGGTGAAAAAACCCGAAAAGTATTTTTGTAAGGCTCAATGGACGCTATAGACCATTTTGGAGCGTTGTTGGTTCATTTCGTGTTTTGACGCTGAAAACAACCGAAAAGAGTTTGTTAGGCTCAATGGGCTCAATAGACCATTTTGGAGCGTTGGTGGTTCATTTCGTGTTTGGACGCTAAAAACAACCGAAAAGTGTTTGTTAGGCTCAATGGGCTCAATAGACCATTTGGGAGCGTTGGTGGTTCATTTTGTGTTTTGACGGTGAAAAAAACCGAAAAGTGTTTGTTAGGCTCACTGGACGCTATAGACCATTTTGGAGCGTTTGTTGGTTCATTTCGTGTTTTGACACTGAAATCAACCGAAAAGTGTTTGTTAGGCTCAATGGGCTCTATAGACCACTTTGGAGCGTTGTTGGTTTATTTCGTGTTTTGACGCTGAAAACAACCGAAAAGTGTTTGTTAGGCTCAATGGGCTCTATAGACCATTTTAGAGCGTAGGTGGTTCATTTCGTGTTTTGACGCTGAAAACAACCGAAAAGTGTTTGTTAGGCTCTAGGGGCTCAATAGACCATTTTGGAGCGTTGGTGGTTCATTTTGTGTTTTGACGGTGAAAAAACCGAAAAGTGTTTGTTAGGCTCAATGGACGCTATAGACCATTGTGGAGCGTTGTTGGTTCATTTTGTGTTTTGACGGTTAAAAAAACGAAAAGTGTTTGTTATGCTCAATGGGCTCAATAGACCATTTGGGAGTGTTGGTGGTTCATTTTGTGTTTTGACGGTGAAAACAACCGAAAAGTGTTTGTTAGGCTCAATGGGCTCAATAGACCATTTGGGAGCGTTGGTGGTTCATTTTGTGTTTTGACGGTGATAAAAACCGAAAAGTGTTTGTTAGGCTCAATGGACGCTATAGACCATTTTGGAGCGTTGTTGGTTCATTTCGTGTTTTGACACTGAAATCAACCGAAAAGTGTTTGTTAGGCTCAATGAGCTCTATAGACCATTTTAGAGCGTTGGTGGTTCATTTCGTGTTTTGACGCTGAAAACAACCGAAAAGTGTTTGTTAGGCTCAATGGGCTCAATAGACCATTTAGGAGCGTTGGTGGTTCATTTTTTGTTTTGACGCTGAAAACAACCGAAAAGTGTTTGTTAGGCTCAATGGGCTCAATAGACCATTTGGGAGCGTTGGTGGTTAATTTTTTTGTTTTGAAGCTGAAAACAACCGAAAAGTGTTTGTTAGGCTCAATGGGCTCAATAGACCATTTGGGAGCGTTGGGGGTTCATTTTGTGTTTTGACGGTGAAAAAAACCGAAAAGTGTTTGTTAGGCTCACTGGACGCTATAGACCATTTTGGAGCGTTTGTTGGTTCATTTCGTGTTTTGACACTGAAATCAACCGAAAAGTGTTTGTTAGGCTCAATGGGCTCTATAGACCACTTTGGAGCGTTGTTGGTTCATTTCGTGTTTTGACGCTGAAAACAACCGAAAAGTGTTTGTTAGGCTCAATGGGCTCTATAGACCATTTTAGAGCGTAGGTGGTTCATTTCGTGTTTTGACGCTGAAAACAACCGAAAAGTTTGTTAGGCTCTAGGGGCTCAATAGACCATTTTGGAGCGTTGGTGGTTCATTTTGTGTTTTGACGGTGAAAAAACCGAAAAGTGTTTGTTAGGCTCAATGGACGCTATAGACCATTTTGGAGCGTTGTTGGTTCATTTTGTGTTTTGACGGTTAAAAAAACCGAAAAGTGTTTGTTATGCTCAATGGGCTCAATAGACCATTTGGGAGTGTTGGTGGTTCATTTTGTGTTTTGACGCTGAAAACAACCGAAAAGTGTTTGTTAGGCTCAATGGGCTCAATAGACCATTTGGGAGCGTTGGTGGTTCATTTTGTGTTTTGACGGTGATAAAAACCGAAAAGTGTTTGTTAGGCTCAATGGACGCTATAGACCATTTTGGAGCGTTGTTGGTTCATTTTGTGTTTTGACGGTGAAAAAAACCGAAAAGTGTTTGTTAGGCTCAATGGACGCTATAGACCATTTTGGAGCGTTGTTGGTTCATTTCGTGTTTGGACACTGAAATCAACCGAAAAGTGTTTGTTAGGCTCAATGAGCTCAATAGACCATTTTGGAGCGTTGGTGGTTCATTTTGTGTTTTGACGGTGAAAAAAACCGAAAAGTGTTTGTTATGCTCAATGGGCTCAATATACCATTTGGGAGTGTTGGTGGTTCATTTCGTGTTTTGACGCTGAAAAAACCCGAAAAGTGTTGTTAGGCTCAATGGGCGCTATAGACCATTTTAGAGCGTTGGTGGTTCATTTCGTGTTTTGATGCTGAAAACAACCGAAAAGTGTTTGTTAGGCTCAATGGGCTCAATAGACCATTTAGGAGCGTTGGTGGTTCATTTTTTGTTTTGACCCTGAAAACAACCGAAAAGAGTTTGTTAGGCTCAATGGGCTTAATAGACCATTTGGGAGCGTTGGTGGTTCATTTTTTGTTTTGAAGCTGAAAACAACCGAAAAGTGTTTGTTAGGCTCAATGGGCTCAATAGACCATTTGGGAGCGTTGGTGGTTCATTTCGTGTTTTGACGCTGAAAACAACCGAAAAGTGTTTGTTAGGCTCACTGGGCTCTATAGACCATTTTGGAGCGTTTGTTGGTTCATTTCGTGTTTTGACGCTGAAAACAACCGAAAAGTGTTTGTTAGGCTCTAGGGGCTCAATAGACCATTTTGGAGCGTTGGTGGTTCATTTTGTGTTTTGACGGTGAAAAAACCCGAAAAGTGTTTGTTAGGCTCAATGGGCTCAATAGACCATTTGGGAGCGTTGGTGGTTAATTTTTTGTTTTGAAGCTGAAAACAACCGAAAAGTGTTTGTTAGGCTCAATGGGCTCAATAGACCATTTGGGAGCGTTGGTTGTTCATTTCGTGTTTTGACGCTGAAAACAACCGAAAAGTGTTTGTTAGGCTCAATGGGCTCTATAGACCATTTTAGAGCGTTGGTGGTTCATTTCGTGTTTTGACGCTGAAAACAACCGAAAAGCGTTTGTTAGGCTCTAGGGGCTCAATAGACCATTTTGGAGCGTTGGTGGTTCATTTTGTGTTTTGACGGTGAAAAAACCCGAAAAGTATTTTTGTAAGGCTCAATGGACGCTATAGACCATTTTGGAGCGTTGTTGGTTCATTTCGTGTTTTGACGCTGAAAACAACCGAAAAGAGTTTGTTAGGCTCAATGGGCTCAATAGACCATTTTGGAGCGTTGGTGGTTCATTTCGTGTTTGGACGCTAAAAACAACCGAAAAGTGTTTGTTAGGCTCAATGGGCTCAATAGACCATTTGGGAGCGTTGGTGGTTCATTTTGTGTTTTGACGGTGAAAAAAACCGAAAAGTGTTTGTTAGGCTCACTGGACGCTATAGACCATTTTGGAGCGTTTGTTGGTTCATTTCGTGTTTTGACACTGAAATCAACCGAAAAGTGTTTGTTAGGCTCAATGGGCTCTATAGACCACTTTGGAGCGTTGTTGGTTTATTTCGTGTTTTGACGCTGAAAACAACCGAAAAGTGTTTGTTAGGCTCAATGGGCTCTATAGACCATTTTAGAGCGTAGGTGGTTCATTTCGTGTTTTGACGCTGAAAACAACCGAAAAGTGTTTGTTAGGCTCTAGGGGCTCAATAGACCATTTTGGAGCGTTGGTGGTTCATTTTGTGTTTTGACGGTGAAAAAACCGAAAAGTGTTTGTTAGGCTCAATGGACGCTATAGACCATTGTGGAGCGTTGTTGGTTCATTTTGTGTTTTGACGGTTAAAAAAACCGAAAAGTGTTTGTTATGCTCAATGGGCTCAATAGACCATTTGGGAGTGTTGGTGGTTCATTTTGTGTTTTGACGGTGAAAACAACCGAAAAGTGTTTGTTAGGCTCAATGGGCTCAATAGACCATTTGGGAGCGTTGGTGGTTCATTTTGTGTTTTGACGGTGATAAAAACCGAAAAGTGTTTGTTAGGCTCAATGGACGCTATAGACCATTTTGGAGCGTTGTTGGTTCATTTTGTGTTTTGACGGTGAAAAAAACCGAAAAGTGTTTGTTAGGCTCAATGAGCTCAATAGACCATTTTGGAGCGTTGGTGGTTCATTTCGTGTTTTGACGCTGAAAACAACCGAAAAGTGTTTGTTAGGCTCAATGGGCTCAATAGACCATTTGGGAGTGTTGGTGGTTCATTTCGTGTTTTGACGCTGAAAAAAACCGAAAAGTGTTGTTAGGCTCAATGGGCGCTATAGACCATTTTAGAGCGTTGGTGGTTCATTTCGTGTTTTGATGCTGAAAACAACCAAAAAGTGTTTGTTAGGCTCAATGGGCTCAATAGACCATTTAGGAGCGTTGGTGGTTCATTTTTTGTTTTGACCCTGAAAACAACCGAAAAGAGTTTGTTAGGCTCAATGGGCTTAATAGACCATTTGGGAGCGTTGGTGGTTCACTTTTTGTTTTGAAGCTGAAAACAACCGAAAAGTGTTTGTTAGGCTCAATGGGCTCAATAGACCATTTGGGAGCGTTGGTGGTTCATTTCGTGTTTTGACGCTGAAAACAACCGAAAAGTGTTTGTTAGGCTCACTGGGCTCTATAGACCATTTTGGAGCGTTTGTTGGTTCATTTCGTGTTTGGACGCTGAAAACAACCGAAAAGTGTTTGTTAGGCTCTAGGGGCTCAATAGACCATTTTGGAGCGTTGGTGGTTCATTTTGTGTTTTGACGGTGAAAAAACCCGAAAAGTGTTTGTTAGGCTCAATGGACGCTATAGACCATTTTGGAGCGTTGTTGGTTCATTTTGTGTTTTGACGGTTAAACAAACCGAAAAGTGTTTGTTATGCTCAATGGGCTCAATAGACCATTTGGGAGTCTTGGTGGTTCATTTTGTGTTTTGACGGTGAAAACAACCGAAAAGTGTTTGTTAGGCTCAATGGGCTCAATAGACCATTTGGGAGCGTTGGTGGTTCATTTTGTGTTTTGACGGTGAAAAAAACCGAAAAGTGTTTGTTAGGCTCACTGGACGCTATAGACCATTTTGGAGCGTTTGTTGGTTCATTTCGTGTTTTGACACTGAAATCAACCGAAAAGTGTTTGTTAGGCTCACTGGACGCTATAGACCATTTTGAAGCGTTTGTTGGTTCATTTCGTGTTTTGACACTGAAATCAACCGAAAAGTGTTTGTTAGGCTCAATGGGCTCAATAGACCATTTTAGAGCGTTGGTGGTTCATTTCGTGTTTTGACGCTGAAAACAACCGAAAAGTGTTTGTTAGGCTCTAGGGGCTCAATAGACTATTTTGGAGCGTTGGTGGTTCATTTTGTGTTTTGACGGTGAAAAAAACCGAAAAGTGTTTGTTAGGCTCAATGGACGCTATAGACCATTGTGGAGCGTTGTTGGTTCATTTCGTGTTTTGACGCTGAAAACAACCGAAAAGTGTTTGTTAGGCTCAATGGGCTCAATAGACCATTTGGGAGCGTTGGTGGTTAATTTTTTGTTTTGACCCTGAAAACAACCGAAAAGTGTTTGTTAGGCTCAATGGGCTCAATAGACCATTTGGGAGCGTTGGTGGTTAATTTTTTGTTTTGAAGCTGAAAACAACCGAAAAGTGTTTGTTAGGCTCAATGGGCTCAATAGACCATTTGGGAGCGTTGGTGGTTCATTTCGTGTTTTGACGCTGAAAACAACCGAAAAGTGTTTGTTAGGCTCAATGGGCTCTATATACCATTTTAGAGCGTTGGTGGTTCATTTCGTGTTTTGACTCTGAAAACAACCGAAAAGTGTTTGTTAGGCTCTAGGGGCTCAATAGACCATTTTGGAGCGTTGGTGGTTCATTTTGTGTTTTGACGGTGAAAAAACCCGAAAAGTGTTTGTAAGGCTCAATGGACGCTATAGACCATTTTGGAGCGTTGTTGGTTCATTTCGTGTTTTGACGCTGAAAACAACCGAAAAGAGTTTGTTAGGCTCAATGGGCTCAATTAGACCATTTTGGAGCGTTGGTGGTTCATTTCGTGTTTGGACGCTAAAAACAACCGAAAAGTGTTTGTTAGGCTCAATGGGCTCTATAGACCATTTTAGAGCGTAGGTTGTTCATTTCGTGTTTTGACGCTGAAAACAACCGAAAAGTGTTTGTTAGGCTCTAGGGGCTCAATAGACCATTTTGGAGCGTTGGTGGTTCATTTTGTGTTTTGACGGTGAAAAAACCGAAAAGTGTTTGTGAGGCTCAATGGACGCTATAGACCATTTTGGAGCGTTGTTGGTTCATTTTGTGTTTTGACGGTTAAAAAAACCGAAAATTGTTTGTTATGCTCAATGGGCTCAATAGACCATTTGGGAGTGTTGGTGGTTCATTTTGTGTTTTGACGGTGAAAACAACCGAAAAGTGTTTGTTAGGCTCAATGGACTCAATAGACCATTTGGGTGCGTTGTTGGTTCATTTCGTGTTTTGACACTGAAATCAACCGAAAAGTGTTTGTTAGGCTCAATGAGCTCTATAGACCATTTTAGAGCGTTGGTGGTTCATTTCGTGTTTTGACGCTGAAAACAACCGAAAAGTGTTTGTTAGGCTCAATGGGCTCAATAGACCATTTAGGAGCGTTGGTGGTTCATTTTTTGTTTTGACGCTGAAAACAACCGAAAAGTGTTTGTTAGGCTCAATGGGCTCAATAGACCATTTGGAAGCGTTGGTGGTTAATTTTTAGTTTTGAAGCTGAAAACAACCGAAAAGTGTTTGTTAGTCTCAATGGGCTCAATAGACCACTTTGGAGCGTTGTTGGTTCATTTCGTGTTTTGACGCTGAAAACAACCGAAAAGTGTTTGTTAGGCTCAATGGGCTCTATATACCATTTTAGAGCGTTGGTGGTTCATTTCGTGTTTTGACGCTGAAAACAACCGAAAAGTGTTTGTTAGGCTCTAGGGGCTCAATAGACCATTTTGGAGCGTTGGTGGTTCATTTTGTGTTTTGACGGTGAAAAAACCCGAAAAGTGTTTGTAAGGCTCAATGGACGCTATAGACCATTTTGGAGCGTTGTTGGTTCATTTCGTGTTTTGACGCTGAAAACAACCGAAAAGAGTTTGTTAGGCTCAATGGGCTCAATAGACCATTTTGGAGCGTTGGTGGTTCATTTCGTGTTTGGACGCTAAAAACAACCGAAAAGTGTTTGTTAGGCTCAATGGGCTTAATAGACCATTTGGGAGCGTTGGTGGTTCATTTTGTGTTTTGACGGTGAAAAAAAACGAAAAGTGTTTGTTAGGCTCACTGGACGCTATAGACCATTTTGGAGCGTTTGTTGGTTCATTTCGTGTTTTGACACTGAAATCAACCGAAAAGTGTTTGTTAGGCTCAATGGGCTCTATAGACCACTTTGGAGCGTTGTTGGTTCATTTCGTGTTTTGACGCTGAAAACAACCGAAAAGTGTTTGTTAGGCTCAATGGGCTCTATAGACCATTTTAGAGCGTAGGTTGTTCATTTCGTGTTTTGACGCTGAAAACAACCGAAAAGTGTTTGTTAGGCTCAATGAGCTCAATAGACCATTTTTTGGAGCGTTGGTGTTATTTTGTGTTTTGACGGTGAAAAAAACGAAAAGTGTTTGTTAGGCTCAATGGGCTCAATAGACCATTTGGGAGCGTTGGTGGTTCATTTTGTGTTTTGACGGTGATAAAACCGAAAAGTGTTTGTTAGGGCTCAATGGACGCTATAGACCATTTTGAGCGTGTTGTTCATTTTGTGTTTTGACCGCTGAAAACAACCGAAAAGTGTTTGTTAGGCTCAATGGGCTCAATAGACCATATGGGAGCGTTGGGTGAGTTAATTTTTTGTTTTGACCCTGAAAACAACCGAAAAGAGTTTGTTAGCCTCAATGGGCTTAATAGACCATTTGGGAGCGTTGGTGGTTCATTTTTTGTTTTGAAGCTGAAAAACAACCGAAAAGTGTTTGTTAGGCTCAATGGGCTCAATAGACCATTTGGGAGCGTTGGTGTTCATTTCGTGTTTTGACGCTGAAAACAACCGAAAAGTGTTTGTTAGGCTCACTGGGCTCTATAGACCATTTTGAGCGTTTGTTGGTTCATTTCGTGTTTTGACGCTGAAAACAACCGAAAAGTGTTTTGTTAGGCTCTGGGGGCTCAATAGACCATTTTGGAGCGTTGGTGGTTTCATTTGTGTTTTGACGGTGAAAAAACCGAAAAGTGTTTTGTTAGCTCAATGGACGCTATAGACCATTTTGAGCGTTGTTGGTTCATTTTGTTGTTTTGACGGGTTAAACAAACCGAAAAGTGTTTGTTATGCTCAATGGGCTCAATAGACCATTTGGGAGTCTGGTGGTTCATTTTGTGTTTTGACGGTGAAAACAACCGAAAAGTGTTTGTTAGGCTCAATGGCTCAATAGACCATTTGGGAGCGGTTGGGTGGTTCATTTTGTGTTTTGACGGTGAAAAAAACCGAAAAAGTGTTTGTTAGGCTCACTGGACGCTATAGACCATTTTGGAGCGTTTGTTGGTTCATTTCGTGTTTTGACACTGAAATCAACCGAAAAGTGTTTGTTAGGCTCACTGGACTCTATAGACCATTTTGGAGCGTTTGTGGTTCATTTCGTGTTTGACACTGAAATCAACCGAAAAGTGTTTGTTAGGGCTCAATGGGCTCAATAGCCATTTTAGAGCGTTGGTGGTTCATTTCGTGTTTTGACGCTGAAACACCGAAAAGAGTTTTGTTAGGCTCTAGGGGCTCAATAGACCATTTGGAGCGTTGGTGTGGTTCATTTTGTGTTTTGACGAGTGAAAAAACCCGAAAAGTGTTTGTTAGGCTCAATGGACGCTATAGACCATTGTGGAGCGTTGTTGGTTCATTTCGTGTTTTGACGCTGAAAACAACCGAAAAGTGTTTGTTAGGCTGAATGGGCTCAATAGACCATTTGGGAGCGTTGGTGGTTAATTTTTTGTTTTGAAGCTGAAAACAACCGAAAAGTGTTTGTTAGGCTCAATGGGCTCTATAGACCATTTTAGAGCGTTGGTGGTTCATTTCGTGTTTTGACGCTGAAAACAACCGAAAAGCGTTTGTTAGGCTCTAGGGGCTCAATAGACCATTTTGGAGCGTTGGTGGTTCATTTTGTGTTTTGACGGTGAAAAAACCCGAAAAGTATTTTTGTAAGGCTCAATGGACGCTATAGACCATTTTGGAGCGTTGTTGGTTCATTTCGTGTTTTGACGCTGAAAACAACCGAAAAGAGTTTGTTAGGCTCAATGGGCTCAATAGACCATTTTGGAGCGTTGGTGGTTCATTTCGTGTTTGGACGCTAAAAACAACCGAAAAGTGTTTGTTAGGCTCAATGGGCTCAATAGACCATTTGGGAGCGTTGGTGGTTCATTTTGTGTTTTGACGGTGAAAAAAACCGAAAAGTGTTTGTTAGGCTCACTGGACGCTATAGACCATTTTGGAGCGTTTGTTGGTTCATTTCGTGTTTTGACACTGAAATCAACCGAAAAGTGTTTGTTAGGCTCAATGGGCTCTATAGACCACTTTGGAGCGTTGTTGGTTTATTTCGTGTTTTGACGCTGAAAACAACCGAAAAGTGTTTGTTAGGCTCAATGGGCTCTATAGACCATTTTAGAGCGTAGGTGGTTCATTTCGTGTTTTGACGCTGAAAACAACCGAAAAGTGTTTGTTAGGCTCTAGGGGCTCAATAGACCATTTTGGAGCGTTGGTGGTTCATTTTGTGTTTTGACGGTGAAAAAACCGAAAAGTGTTTGTTAGGCTCAATGGACGCTATAGACCATTGTGGAGCGTTGTTGGTTCATTTTGTGTTTTGACGGTTAAAAAAACGAAAAGTGTTTGTTATGCTCAATGGGCTCAATAGACCATTTGGGAGTGTTGGTGGTTCATTTTGTGTTTTGACGGTGAAAACAACCGAAAAGTGTTTGTTAGGCTCAATGGGCTCAATAGACCATTTGGGAGCGTTGGTGGTTCATTTTGTGTTTTGACGGTGATAAAAACCGAAAAGTGTTTGTTAGGCTCAATGGACGCTATAGACCATTTTGGAGCGTTGTTGGTTCATTTCGTGTTTTGACACTGAAATCAACCGAAAAGTGTTTGTTAGGCTCAATGAGCTCTATAGACCATTTTAGAGCGTTGGTGGTTCATTTCGTGTTTTGACGCTGAAAACAACCGAAAAGTGTTTGTTAGGCTCAATGGGCTCAATAGACCATTTAGGAGCGTTGGTGGTTCATTTTTTGTTTTGACGCTGAAAACAACCGAAAAGTGTTTGTTAGGCTCAATGGGCTCAATAGACCATTTGGGAGCGTTGGTGGTTAATTTTTTTGTTTTGAAGCTGAAAACAACCGAAAAGTGTTTGTTAGGCTCAATGGGCTCAATAGACCATTTGGGAGCGTTGGGGGTTCATTTTGTGTTTTGACGGTGAAAAAAACCGAAAAGTGTTTGTTAGGCTCACTGGACGCTATAGACCATTTTGGAGCGTTTGTTGGTTCATTTCGTGTTTTGACACTGAAATCAACCGAAAAGTGTTTGTTAGGCTCAATGGGCTCTATAGACCACTTTGGAGCGTTGTTGGTTCATTTCGTGTTTTGACGCTGAAAACAACCGAAAAGTGTTTGTTAGGCTCAATGGGCTCTATAGACCATTTTAGAGCGTAGGTGGTTCATTTCGTGTTTTGACGCTGAAAACAACCGAAAAGTTTGTTAGGCTCTAGGGGCTCAATAGACCATTTTGGAGCGTTGGTGGTTCATTTTGTGTTTTGACGGTGAAAAAACCGAAAAGTGTTTGTTAGGCTCAATGGACGCTATAGACCATTTTGGAGCGTTGTTGGTTCATTTTGTGTTTTGACGGTTAAAAAAACCGAAAAGTGTTTGTTATGCTCAATGGGCTCAATAGACCATTTGGGAGTGTTGGTGGTTCATTTTGTGTTTTGACGCTGAAAACAACCGAAAAGTGTTTGTTAGGCTCAATGGGCTCAATAGACCATTTGGGAGCGTTGGTGGTTCATTTTGTGTTTTGACGGTGATAAAAACCGAAAAGTGTTTGTTAGGCTCAATGGACGCTATAGACCATTTTGGAGCGTTGTTGGTTCATTTTGTGTTTTGACGGTGAAAAAAACCGAAAAGTGTTTGTTAGGCTCAATGGACGCTATAGACCATTTTGGAGCGTTGTTGGTTCATTTCGTGTTTGGACACTGAAATCAACCGAAAAGTGTTTGTTAGGCTCAATGAGCTCAATAGACCATTTTGGAGCGTTGGTGGTTCATTTTGTGTTTTGACGGTGAAAAAAACCGAAAAGTGTTTGTTATGCTCAATGGGCTCAATATACCATTTGGGAGTGTTGGTGGTTCATTTCGTGTTTTGACGCTGAAAAAACCCGAAAAGTGTTGTTAGGCTCAATGGGCGCTATAGACCATTTTAGAGCGTTGGTGGTTCATTTCGTGTTTTGATGCTGAAAACAACCGAAAAGTGTTTGTTAGGCTCAATGGGCTCAATAGACCATTTAGGAGCGTTGGTGGTTCATTTTTTGTTTTGACCCTGAAAACAACCGAAAAGAGTTTGTTAGGCTCAATGGGCTTAATAGACCATTTGGGAGCGTTGGTGGTTCATTTTTTGTTTTGAAGCTGAAAACAACCGAAAAGTGTTTGTTAGGCTCAATGGGCTCAATAGACCATTTGGGAGCGTTGGTGGTTCATTTCGTGTTTTGACGCTGAAAACAACCGAAAAGTGTTTGTTAGGCTCACTGGGCTCTATAGACCATTTTGGAGCGTTTGTTGGTTCATTTCGTGTTTTGACGCTGAAAACAACCGAAAAGTGTTTGTTAGGCTCTAGGGGCTCAATAGACCATTTTGGAGCGTTGGTGGTTCATTTTGTGTTTTGACGGTGAAAAAACCCGAAAAGTGTTTGTTAGGCTCAATGGGCTCAATAGACCATTTGGGAGCGTTGGTGGTTAATTTTTTGTTTTGAAGCTGAAAACAACCGAAAAGTGTTTGTTAGGCTCAATGGGCTCAATAGACCATTTGGGAGCGTTGGTGGTTCATTTCGTGTTTTGACGCTGAAAACAACCGAAAAGTGTTTGTTAGGCTCAATGGGCTCTATAGACCATTTTAGAGCGTTGGTGGTTCATTTCGTGTTTTGACGCTGAAAACAACCGAAAAGCGTTTGTTAGGCTCTAGGGGCTCAATAGACCATTTTGGAGCGTTGGTGGTTCATTTTGTGTTTTGACGGTGAAAAAACCCGAAAAGTATTTTTGTAAGGCTCAATGGACGCTATAGACCATTTTGGAGCGTTGTTGGTTCATTTCGTGTTTTGACGCTGAAAACAACCGAAAAGAGTTTGTTAGGCTCAATGGGCTCAATAGACCATTTTGGAGCGTTGGTGGTTCATTTCGTGTTTGGACGCTAAAAACAACCGAAAAGTGTTTGTTAGGCTCAATGGGCTCAATAGACCATTTGGGAGCGTTGGTGGTTCATTTTGTGTTTTGACGGTGAAAAAAACCGAAAAGTGTTTGTTAGGCTCACTGGACGCTATAGACCATTTTGGAGCGTTTGTTGGTTCATTTCGTGTTTTGACACTGAAATCAACCGAAAAGTGTTTGTTAGGCTCAATGGGCTCTATAGACCACTTTGGAGCGTTGTTGGTTTATTTCGTGTTTTGACGCTGAAAACAACCGAAAAGTGTTTGTTAGGCTCAATGGGCTCTATAGACCATTTTAGAGCGTAGGTGGTTCATTTCGTGTTTTGACGCTGAAAACAACCGAAAAGTGTTTGTTAGGCTCTAGGGGCTCAATAGACCATTTTGGAGCGTTGGTGGTTCATTTTGTGTTTTGACGGTGAAAAAACCGAAAAGTGTTTGTTAGGCTCAATGGACGCTATAGACCATTGTGGAGCGTTGTTGGTTCATTTTGTGTTTTGACGGTTAAAAAAACGAAAAGTGTTTGTTATGCTCAATGGGCTCAATAGACCATTTGGGAGTGTTGGTGGTTCATTTTGTGTTTTGACGGTGAAAACAACCGAAAAGTGTTTGTTAGGCTCAATGGGCTCAATAGACCATTTGGGAGCGTTGGTGGTTCATTTTGTGTTTTGACGGTGATAAAAACCGAAAAGTGTTTGTTAGGCTCAATGGACGCTATAGACCATTTTGGAGCGTTGTTGGTTCATTTCGTGTTTTGACACTGAAATCAACCGAAAAGTGTTTGTTAGGCTCAATGAGCTCTATAGACCATTTTAGAGCGTTGGTGGTTCATTTCGTGTTTTGACGCTGAAAACAACCGAAAAGTGTTTGTTAGGCTCAATGGGCTCAATAGACCATTTGGGAGCGTTGGTGGTTCATTTTTTGTTTTGACGCTGAAAACAACCGAAAAGTGTTTGTTAGGCTCAATGGGCTCAATAGACCATTTGGGAGCGTTGGTGGTTAATTTTTTTGTTTTGAAGCTGAAAACAACCGAAAAGTGTTTGTTAGGCTCAATGGGCTCAATAGACCATTTGGGAGCCTTGGGGGTTCATTTTGTGTTTTGACGGTGAAAAAACCCGAAAAGTGTTTGTTAGGCTCACTGGACGCTATAGACCATTTTGGAGCGTTTGTTGGTTCATTTCGTGTTTTGACACTGAAATCAACCGAAAAGTGTTTGTTAGGCTCAATGGGCTCTATAGACCACTTTGGAGCGTTGTTGGTTCATTTCGTGTTTTGACGCTGAAAACAACCGAAAAGTGTTTGTTAGGCTCAATGGGCTCTATAGACCATTTTAGAGCGTAGGTGGTTCATTTCGTGTTTTGACGCTGAAAACAACCGAAAAGTGTTTGTTAGGCTCTAGGGGCTCAATAGACCATTTTGGAGCGTTGGTGGTTCATTTTGTGTTTTGACGGTGAAAAAACCGAAAAGTGCTTGTTAGGCTCAATGGACGCTATAGACCATTTTGGAGCGTTGTTGGTTCATTTTGTGTTTTGACGGTTAAAAAAACCGAAAAGTGTTTGTTATGCTCAATGGGCTCAATAGACCATTTGGGAGTGTTGGTGGTTCATTTTGTGTTTTGACGCTGAAAACAACCGAAAAGTGTTTGTTAGGCTCAATGGGCTCAATAGACCATTTGGGAGCGTTGGTGGTTCATTTTGTGTTTTGACGGTGATAAAAACCGAAAAGTGTTTGTTAGGCTCAATGGACGCTATAGACCATTTTGGAGCGTTGTTGGTTCATTTTGTGTTTTGACGGTGAAAAAAACCGAAAAGTGTTTGTTAGGCTCAATGGACGCTATAGACCATTTTGGAGCGTTGTTGGTTCATTTCGTGTTTGGACACTGAAATCAACCGAAAAGTGTTTGTTAGGCTCAATGAGCTCAATAGACCATTTTGGAGCGTTGGTGGTTCATTTTGTGTTTTGACGGTGAAAAAAACCGAAAAGTGTTTGTTATGCTCAATGGGCTCAATATACCATTTGGGAGTGTTGGTGGTTCATTTCGTGTTTTGACGCTGAAAAAAACCGAAAAGTGTTGTTAGGCTCAATGGGCGCTATAGACCATTTTAGAGCGTTGGTGGTTCATTTCGTGTTTTGATGCTGAAAACAACCGAAAAGTGTTTGTTAGGCTCAATGGGCTCAATAGACCATTTAGGAGCGTTGGTGGTTCATTTTTTGTTTTGACCCTGAAAACAACCGAAAAGAGTTTGTTAGGCTCAATGGGCTTAATAGACCATTTGGGAGCGTTGGTGGTTCATTTTGTGTTTTGAAGCTGAAAACAACCGAAAAGTGTTTGTTAGGCTCAATGGACGCTATAGACCATTTTGGAGCGTTGTTGGTTCATTTCGTGTTTGGACACTGAAATCAACCGAAAAGTGTTTGTTAGGCTCAATGAGCTCAATAGACCATTTTGGAGCGTTGGTGGTTCATTTTGTGTTTTGACGGTGAAAAAAACCGAAAAGTGTTTGTTATGCTCAATGGGCTCAATATACCATTTGGGAGTGTTGGTGGTTCATTTCGTGTTTTGACGCTGAAAAAAACCGAAAAGTGTTGTTAGGCTCAATGGGCGCTATAGACCATTTTAGAGCGTTGGTGGTTCATTTCGTGTTTTGATGCTGAAAACAACCGAAAAGTGTTTGTTAGGCTCAATGGGCTCAATAGACCATTTAGGAGCGTTGGTGGTTCATTTTTTGTTTTGACCCTGAAAACAACCGAAAAGAGTTTGTTAGGCTCAATGGGCTTAATAGACCATTTGGGAGCGTTGGTGGTTCATTTTTTGTTTTGAAGCTGAAAACAACCGAAAAGTGTTTGTTAGGCTCAATGGGCTCAATAGACCATTTGGGAGCGTTGGTGGTTCATTTCGTGTTTTGACGCTGAAAACAACCGAAAAGTGTTTGTTAGGCTCACTGGGCTCTATAGACCATTTTGGAGCGTTTGTTGGTTCATTTCGTGTTTTGACGCTGAAAACAACCGAAAAGTGTTTGTTAGGCTCTAGGGGCTCAATAGACCATTTTGGAGCGTTGGTGGTTCATTTTGTGTTTTGACGGTGAAAAAACCCGAAAAGTGTTTGTTAGGCTCAATGGACGCTATAGACCATTTTGGAGCGTTGTTGGTTCATTTTGTGTTTTGACGGTTAAACAAACCGAAAAGTGTTTGTTATGCTCAATGGGCTCAATAGACCATTTGGGAGTCTTGGTGGTTCATTTTGTGTTTTGACGGTGAAAACAACCGAAAAGTGTTTGTTAGGCTCAATGGGCTCAATAGACCATTTGGGAGCGTTGGTGGTTCATTTTGTGTTTTGACGGTGAAAAAAACCGAAAAGTGTTTGTTAGGCTCACTGGACGCTATAGACCATTTTGGAGCGTTTGTTGGTTCATTTCGTGTTTTGACACTGAAATCAACCGAAAAGTGTTTGTTAGGCTCACTGGACGCTATAGACCATTTTGAAGCGTTTGTTGGTTCATTTCGTGTTTTGACACTGAAATCAACCGAAAAGTGTTTGTTAGGCTCAATGGGCTCAATAGACCATTTTAGAGCGTTGGTGGTTCATTTCGTGTTTTGACGCTGAAAACAACCGAAAAGTGTTTGTTAGGCTCTAGGGGCTCAATAGACCATTTTGGAGCGTTGGTGGTTCATTTTGTGTTTTGACGGTGAAAAAACCCGAAAAGTGTTTGTTAGGCTCAATGGACGCTATAGACCATTGTGGAGCGTTGTTGGTTCATTTCGTGTTTTGACGCTGAAAACAACCGAAAAGTGTTTGTTAGGCTCAATGGGCTCAATAGACCATTTGGGATCGTTGGTGGTTAATTTTTTGTTTTGACCCTGAAAACAACCGAAAAGTGTTTGTTAGGCTCAATGGGCTCTATAGACCATTTTAGAGCGTAGGTGGTTCATTTCGTGTTTTGACGCTGAAAACAACCGAAAAGTGTTTGTTAGGCTCTAGGGGCTCAATAGACCATTTTGGAGCGTTGGTGGTTCATTTTGTGTTTTGACGGTGAAAAAACCGAAAAGTGTTTGTTAGGCTCAATGGACGCTATAGACCATTTTGGAGCGTTGTTGGTTCATTTTGTGTTTTGACGGTTAAAAAAACCGAAAAGTGTTTGTTATGCTCAATGGGCTCAATAGACCATTTGGGAGTGTTGGTGGTTCATTTTGTGTTTTGACGCTGAAAACAACCGAAAAGTGTTTGTTAGGCTCAATGGGCTCAATAGACCATTTGGGAGCGTTGGTGGTTCATTTTGTGTTTTGACGGTGATAAAAACCGAAAAGTGTTTGTTAGGCTCAATGGACGCTATAGACCATTTTGGAGCGTTGTTGGTTCATTTTGTGTTTTGACGGTGAAAAAAACCGAAAAGTGTTTGTTATGCTCAATGGGCTCAATATACCATTTGGGAGTGTTGGTGGTTCATTTCGTGTTTTGACGCTGAAAAAAACCGAAAAGTGTTGTTAGGCTCAATGGGCGCTATAGACCATTTTAGAGCGTTGGTGGTTCATTTCGTGTTTTGATGCTGAAAACAACCGAAAAGTGTTTGTTAGGCTCAATGGGCTCAATAGACCATTTAGGAGCGTTGGTGGTTCATTTTTTGTTTTGACCCTGAAAACAACCGAAAAGAGTTTGTTAGGCTCAATGGGCTTAATAGACCATTTGGGAGCGTTGGTGGTTCATTTTTTGTTTTGAAGCTGAAAACAACCGAAAAGTGTTTGTTAGGCTCAATGGGCTCAATAGACCATTTGGGAGCGTTGGTGGTTCATTTCGTGTTTTGACGCTGAAAACAACCGAAAAGTGTTTGTTAGGCTCACTGGGCTCTATAGACCATTTTGGAGCGTTTGTTGGTTCATTTCGTGTTTTGACGCTGAAAACAACCGAAAAGTGTTTGTTAGGCTCTAGGGGCTCAATAGACCATTTTGGAGCGTTGGTGGTTCATTTTGTGTTTTGACGGTGAAAAAACCCGAAAAGTGTTTGTTAGGCTCAATGGACGCTATAGACCATTTTGGAGCGTTGTTGGTTCATTTTGTGTTTTGACGGTTAAACAAACCGAAAAGTGTTTGTTATGCTCAATGGGCTCAATAGACCATTTGGGAGTCTTGGTGGTTCATTTTGTGTTTTGACGGTGAAAACAACCGAAAAGTGTTTGTTAGGCTCAATGGGCTCAATAGACCATTTGGGAGCGTTGGTGGTTCATTTTGTGTTTTGACGGTGAAAAAAACCGAAAAGTGTTTGTTAGGCTCACTGGACGCTATAGACCATTTTGGAGCGTTTGTTGGTTCATTTCGTGTTTTGACACTGAAATCAACCGAAAAGTGTTTGTTAGGCTCACTGGACGCTATAGACCATTTTGAAGCGTTTGTTGGTTCATTTCGTGTTTTGACACTGAAATCAACCGAAAAGTGTTTGTTAGGCTCAATGGGCTCAATAGACCATTTTAGAGCGTTGGTGGTTCATTTCGTGTTTTGACGCTGAAAACAACCGAAAAGTGTTTGTTAGGCTCTAGGGGCTCAATAGACCATTTTGGAGCGTTGGTGGTTCATTTTGTGTTTTGACGGTGAAAAAACCCGAAAAGTGTTTGTTAGGCTCAATGGACGCTATAGACCATTGTGGAGCGTTGTTGGTTCATTTCGTGTTTTGACGCTGAAAACAACCGAAAAGTGTTTGTTAGGCTCAATGGGCTCAATAGACCATTTGGGATCGTTGGTGGTTAATTTTTTGTTTTGACCCTGAAAACAACCGAAAAGTGTTTGTTAGGCTCAATGGGCTCAATAGACCATTTGGGAGCGTTGGTGGTTAATTTTTTGCTTTGAAGCTGAAAACAACCGAAAAGTGTTTGTTAGGCTCAATGGGCTCAATAGACCATTTGGGAGCGTTGGTGGTTAATTTTTTGCTTTGAAGCTGAAAACAACCGAAAAGTGTTTGTTAGGCTCAATGGGCTCAATAACCCATTTGGGAGCGTTGGTGGTTCATTTCGTGTTTTGACGCTGAAAACAACCGAAAAGTGTTTGTTAGGCTCAATGGGCTCTATAGACCATTTTAGAGCGTTGGTGGTTCATTTCGTGTTTTGACGCTGAAAACAACCGAAAAGTGTTTGTTAGGCTCTAGGGGCTCAATAGACCATTTTGGAGCGTTGGTGGTTCATTTTGTGTTTTGACGGTTAAAAAACCCGAAAAGTGTTTGTAAGGCTCAATGGACGCTATAGACCATTTTGGAGCGTTGTTGGTTCATTTCGTGTTTTGACGCTGAAAACAACCGAAAAGTGTTTGTTAGGCTCAATGGACGCTATAGACCATTTTGGAGCGTTGTTGGTTCATTTCGTGTTTTGACGCTGAAAACAACCGAAAAGTGTTTGTTAGGCTCAATGGGCTCAATAGACCATTTGGGAGCGTTGGTGGTTCATTTCGTGTTTTGACGCTGAAAACAACCGAAAAGTGTTTGTTAGGCTCAATGGACGCTATAGACCATTTTGGAGCGTTGTTGGTTCATTTCGTGTTTTGACGCTGAAAACAACCGAAAAGTGTTTGTTAGGCTCAATGGGCTCAATAGACCATTTGGGAGCGTTGGTGGTTCATTTCGTGTTTTGACGCTGAAAACAACCGAAAAGTGTTTGTTAGGCTCAATGGGCTCTATAGACCATTTTAGAGCGTTGGTGGTTCATTTCGTGTTTTGACGCTGAAAACAACCGAAAAGCGTTTGTTAGGCTCTAGGGGCTCAATAGACCATTTTGGAGCGTTGGTGGTTCATTTTGTGTTTTGACGGTGAAAAAACCCGAAAAGTGTTTGTAAGGCTCAATTGACGCTATAGACCATTTTGGAGCGTTGTTGGTTCATTTCGTGTTTTGACGCTGAAAACAACCGAAAAGAGTTTGTTAGGCTCAATGGGCTCAATAGACCATTTTGGAGCGTTGGTGGTTCATTTCGTGTTTGGACGCTAAAAACAACCGAAAAGTGTTTGTTAGGCTCAATGGGCTCAATAGACCATTTGGGAGCGTTGGTGGTTCATTTTGTGTTTTGACGGTGAAAAAAACCGAAAAGTGTTTGTTAGGCTCACTGGACGCTATAGACCATTTTGGAGCGTTTGTTGGTTCATTTCGTGTTTTGACACTGAAATCAACCGAAAAGTGTTTGTTAGGCTCAATGGGCTCTATAGACCACTTTGGAGCGTTGTTGGTTCATTTCGTGTTTTGACGCTGAAAACAACCGAAAAGTGTTTGTTAGGCTCAATGGGCTCTATAGACCATTTTAGAGCGTAGGTGGTTCATTTCGTGTTTTGACGCTGAAAACAACCGAAAAGTGTTTGTTAGGCTCAATGGACGCTATAGACCATTGTGGAGCGTTGTTGGTTCATTTTGTGTTTTGACGGTTAAAAAAACCGAAAAGTGTTTGTTATGCTCAATGGGCTCAATAGACCATTTGGGAGTGTTGGTGGTTCATTTTGTGTTTTGACGGTGAAAACAACCGAAAAGTGTTTGTTAGGCTCAATGGGCTCAATAGACCATTTGGGAGCGTTGGTGGTTCATTTTGTATTTTGACGGTGATAAAAACCGAAAAGTGTTTGTTAGGCTCAATGGACGCTATAGACCATTTTGGAGCGTTGTTGGTTCATTTCGTGTTTTGACACTGAAATCAACCGAAAAGTGTTTGTTAGGCTCAATGAGCTCTATAGACCATTTTAGAGCGTTGGTGGTTCATTTCGTGTTTTGACGCTGAAAACAACCGAAAAGTGTTTGTTAGGCTCAATGGGCTCAATAGACCATTTAGGAGCGTTGGTGGTTCATTTTTTGTTTTGACGCTGAAAACAACCGAAAAGTGTTTGTTAGGCTCAATGGGCTCAATAGACCATTTGGGAGCGTTGGTGGTTAATTTTTTGTTTTGAAGCTGAAAACAACCGAAAAGTGTTTGTTAGGCTCAATGGGCTCAATAGACCATTTGGGAGCGTTGGTGGTTCATTTTGTGTTTTGACGGTGAAAAAAACCGAAAAGTGTTTGTTAGGCTCACTGGACGCTATAGACCATTTTGGAGCGTTTGTTGGTTCATTTCGTGTTTTGACACTGAAATCAACCGAAAAGTGTTTGTTAGGCTCAATGGGCTCTATAGACCACTTTGGAGCGTTGTTGGTTCATTTCGTGTTTTGACGCTGAAAACAACCGAAAAGTGTTTGTTAGGCTCAATGGGCTCTATAGACCATTTTAGAGTGTAGGTGGTTCATTTCGTGTTTTGACGCTGAAAACAACCGAAAAGTGTTTGTTAGGCTCTAGGGGCTCAATAGACCATTTTGGAGCGTTGGTGGTTCATTTTGTGTTTTGACGGTGAAAAAAACGAAAAGTGTTTGTTAGGCTCAATGGACGCTATAGACCATTTTGGAGCGTTGTTGGTTCATTTTGTGTTTTGACGGTTAAAAAAACCGAAAAGTGTTTGTTATGCTCAATGGGCTCAATAGACCATTTGGGAGTGTTGGTGGTTCATTTTGTGTTTTGACACTGAAAACAACCGAAAAGTGTTTGTTAGGCTCAATGGACGCTATAGACCATTTTGGAGCGTTGTTGGTTCATTTCGTGTTTTGACACTGAAATCAACCGAAAAGTGTTTGTTAGGCTCAATGGGCTCAATAGACCACTTTGGAGCGTTGTTGGTTCATTTCGTGTTTTGACGCTGAAAACAACCGAAAAGTGTTTGTTAGGCTCAATGGGCTCTATAGACCATTTTTGAGCGTGGGTAGTTCATTTCGTGTTTTGACGGTGAAAACAACCGAAAAGTGTTTGTTAGGCTCAATGGGCTCAATAGACCATTTGGGAGCGTTGGTGGTTCATTTTGTGTTTTGACGGTGATAAAAACCGAAAAGTGTTTGTTAGGCTCAATGGACGCTATAGACCATTTTGGAGCGTTGTTGGTTCATTTTGTGTTTTGACGGTGAACAAAACCGAAAAGTGTTTGTTAGGCTCAATGAGCTCAATAGACCATTTTGGAGCGTTGGTGGTTCATTTCGTGTTTTGACGCTGAAAACAACCGAAAAGTGTTTGTTAGGCTCAATGGGCGCTATAGACCATTTTAGAGCGTTGGTGGTTCATTTCGTGTTTTGATGCTGAAAACAACCAAAAAGTGTTTGTTAGGCTCAATGGGCTCAATAGACCATTTAGGAGCGTTGGTGGTTCATTTTTTGTTTTGACCCTGAAAACAACCGAAAAGAGTTTGTTAGGCTCAATGGGCTTAATAGACCATTTGGGAGCGTTGGTGGTTCACTTTTTGTTTTGAAGCTGAAAACAACCGAAAAGTGTTTGTTAGGCTCAATGGGCTCAATAGACCATTTGGGAGCGTTGGTGGTTCATTTCGTGTTTTGACGCTGAAAACAACCGAAAAGTGTTTGTTAGGCTCACTGGGCTCTATAGACCATTTTGGAGCGTTTGTTGGTTCATTTCGTGTTTGGACGCTGAAAACAACCGAAAAGTGTTTGTTAGGCTCTAGGGGCTCAATAGACCATTTTGGAGCGTTGGTGGTTCATTTTGTGTTTTGACGGTGAAAAAACCCGAAAAGTGTTTGTTAGGCTCAATGGACGCTATAGACCATTTTGGAGCGTTGTTGGTTCATTTCGTGTTTTGACGCTGAAAACAACCGAAAAGTGTTTGTTAGGCTCAATGGGCTCTATATACCATTTTAGAGCGTTGGTGGTTCATTTTGTGTTTTGACGGTTAAAAAAACCGAAAAGTGTTTGTTATGCTCAATGGGCTCAATAGACCATTTGGGAGTGTTGGTGGTTCATTTTGTGTTTTGACTGTGAAAACAACCGAAAAGTGTTTGTTAGGCTCAATGGGCTCAATAGACCATTTGGGAGCGTTGGTGGTTCATTTTGTGTTTTGACGGTGATAAAAACAGAAAAGTGTTTGTTAGGCTCAATGGACGCTATAGACCATTTTGGAGCGTTGTTGGTTTATTTTGTGTTTTGACGGTGAAAAAAACCGAAAAGTGTTTGTTAGGCTCAATGGACGCTATAGACCATTTTGGAGCGTTGTTGGTTCATTTCGTGTTTGGACACTGAAATCAACCGAAAAGTGTTTGTTAGGCTCAATGAGCTCAATAGACCATTTTGGAGCGTTGGTGGTTCATTTTGTGTTTTGACGGTGAAAAAAACCGAAAAGTGTTTGTTAGGCTCAATGGGCTCAATAGACCATTTGGGAGCGTTGGTGGTTCATTTTGTGTTTTGACGGTGATAAAAACCGAAAAGTGTTTGTTAGGCTCAATGGACGCTATAGACCATTTTGGAGCGTTGTTGGTTCATTTTGTGTTTTGACGCTGAAAACAACCGAAAAGTGTTTGTTAGGCTCAATGGGCTCAATAGACCATTTGGGAGCGTTGGTGGTTAATTTTTTGTTTTGACCCTGAAAACAACCGAAAAGAGTTTGTTAGGCTCAATGGGCTTAATAGACCATTTGGGAGCGTTGGTGGTTCATTTTTTGTTTTGAAGCTGAAAACAACCGAAAAGTGTTTGTTAGGCTCAATGGGCTCAATAGACCATTTGGGAGCGTTGGTGGTTCATTTCGTGTTTTGACCCTGAAAACAACCGAAAAGTGTTTGTTAGGCTCACTGGGCTCTATAGACCATTTTGGAGCGTTTGTTGGTTCATTTCGTGTTTTGACGCTGAAAACAACCGAAAAGTGTTTGTTAGGCTCTAGGGGCTCAATAGACCATTTTGGAGCGTTGGTGGTTCATTTTGTGTTTTGACGGTGAAAAAACCCGAAAAGTGTTTGTTAGGCTCAATGGACGCTATAGACCATTTTGGAGCGTTGTTGGTTCATTTTGTGTTTTGACGGTTAAACAAACCGAAAAGTGTTTGTTATGCTCAATGGGCTCAATAGACCATTTGGGAGTCTTGGTGGTTCATTTTGTGTTTTGACGGTGAAAACAACCGAAAAGTGTTTGTTAGGCTCAATGGGCTCAATAGACCATTTGGGAGCGTTGGTGGTTCATTTTGTGTTTTGACGGTGAAAAAAACCGAAAAGTGTTTGTTAGGCTCACTGGACGCTATAGACCATTTTGGAGCGTTTGTTGGTTCATTTCGTGTTTTGACACTGAAATCAACCGAAAAGTGTTTGTTAGGCTCACTGGACGCTATAGACCATTTTGGAGCGTTTGTTGGTTCATTTCGTGTTTTGACACTGAAATCAACCGAAAAGTATTTTTGTAAGGCTCAATGGACGCTATAGACCATTTTGGAGCGTTGTTGGTTCATTTCGTGTTTTGACGCTGAAAACAACCGAAAAGAGTTTGTTAGGCTCAATGGGCTCAATAGACCATTTTGGAGCGTTGGTGGTTCATTTCGTGTTTGGACGCTAAAAACAACCGAAAAGTGTTTGTTAGGCTCAATGGGCTCAATAGACCATTTGGGAGCGTTGGTGGTTCATTTTGTGTTTTGACGGTGAAAAAAACCGAAAAGTGTTTGTTAGGCTCACTGGACGCTATAGACCATTTTGGAGCGTTTGTTGGTTCATTTCGTGTTTTGACACTGAAATCAACCGAAAAGTGTTTGTTAGGCTCAATGGGCTCTATAGACCACTTTGGAGCGTTGTTGGTTTATTTCGTGTTTTGACGCTGAAAACAACCGAAAAGTGTTTGTTAGGCTCAATGGGCTCTATAGACCATTTTAGAGCGTAGGTGGTTCATTTCGTGTTTTGACGCTGAAAACAACCGAAAAGTGTTTGTTAGGCTCTAGGGGCTCAATAGACCATTTTGGAGCGTTGGTGGTTCATTTTGTGTTTTGACGGTGAAAAAACCGAAAAGTGTTTGTTAGGCTCAATGGACGCTATAGACCATTTTGGAGCGTTGTTGGTTCATTTCGTGTTTTGACACTGAAATCAACCGAAAAGTGTTTGTTAGGCTCAATGAGCTCTATAGACCATTTTAGAGCGTTGGTGGTTCATTTCGTGTTTTGACGCTGAAAACAACCGAAAAGTGTTTGTTAGGCTCAATGGGCTCAATAGACCATTTAGGAGCGTTGGTGGTTCATTTTTTGTTTTGACGCTGAAAACAACCGAAAAGTGTTTGTTAGGCTCAATGGGCTCAATAGACCATTTGGGAGCGTTGGTGGTTAATTTTTTTGTTTTGAAGCTGAAAACAACCGAAAAGTGTTTGTTAGGCTCAATGGGCTCAATAGACCATTTTGGAGCGTTGGGGGTTCATTTTGTGTTTTGACGGTGAAAAAAACCGAAAAGTGTTTGTTAGGCTCACTGGACGCTATAGACCATTTTGGAGCGTTTGTTGGTTCATTTCGTGTTTTGACACTGAAATCAACCGAAAAGTGTTTGTTAGGCTCAATGGGCTCTATAGACCACTTTGGAGCGTTGTTGGTTCATTTCGTGTTTTGACGCTGAAAACAACCGAAAAGTGTTTGTTAGGCTCAATGGGCTCTATAGACCATTTTAGAGCGTAGGTGGTTCATTTCGTGTTTTGACGCTGAAAACAACCGAAAAGTTTGTTAGGCTCTAGGGGCTCAATAGACCATTTTGGAGCGTTTGTTGGTTCATTTCGTGTTTTGACACTGAAATCAACCGAAAAGTGTTTGTTAGGCTCAATGGGCTCAATAGACCATTTTAGAGCGTTGGTGGTTCATTTCGTGTTTTGACGCTGAAAACAACCGAAAAGTGTTTGTTAGGCTCTAGGGGCTCAATAGACCATTTTGGAGCGTTGGTGGTTCATTTTGTGTTTTGACGGTGAAAAAACCCGAAAAGTGTTTGTTAGGCTCAATGGACGCTATAGACCATTGTGGAGCGTTGTTGGTTCATTTCGTGTTTTGACGCTGAAAACAACCGAAAAGTGTTTGTTAGGCTGAATGGGCTCAATAGACCATTTGGGAGCGTTGGTGGTTAATTTTTTGTTTTGAAGCTGAAAACAACCGAAAAGTGTTTGTTAGGCTCAATGGGCTCAATAGACCATTTGGGAGCGTTGGTGGTTCATTTCGTGTTTTGACGCTGAAAACAACCGAAAAGTGTTTGTTAGGCTCAATGGGCTCTATAGACCATTTTAGAGCGTTGGTGGTTCATTTCGTGTTTTGACGCTGAAAACAACCGAAAAGCGTTTGTTAGGCTCTAGGGGCTCAATAGACCATTTTGGAGCGTTGGTGGTTCATTTTGTGTTTTGACGGTGAAAAAACCCGAAAAGTATTTTTGTAAGGCTCAATGGACGCTATAGACCATTTTGGAGCGTTGTTGGTTCATTTCGTGTTTTGACGCTGAAAACAACCGAAAAGAGTTTGTTAGGCTCAATGGGCTCAATAGACCATTTTGGAGCGTTGGTGGTTCATTTCGTGTTTGGACGCTAAAAACAACCGAAAAGTGTTTGTTAGGCTCAATGGGCTCAATAGACCATTTGGGAGCGTTGGTGGTTCATTTTGTGTTTTGACGGTGAAAAAAACCGAAAAGTGTTTGTTAGGCTCACTGGACGCTATAGACCATTTTGGAGCGTTTGTTGGTTCATTTCGTGTTTTGACACTGAAATCAACCGAAAAGTGTTTGTTAGGCTCAATGGGCTCTATAGACCACTTTGGAGCGTTGTTGGTTTATTTCGTGTTTTGACGCTGAAAACAACCGAAAAGTGTTTGTTAGGCTCAATGGGCTCTATAGACCATTTTAGAGCGTAGGTGGTTCATTTCGTGTTTTGACGCTGAAAACAACCGAAAAGTGTTTGTTAGGCTCTAGGGGCTCAATAGACCATTTTGGAGCGTTGGTGGTTCATTTTGTGTTTTGACGGTGAAAAAACCGAAAAGTGTTTGTTAGGCTCAATGGACGCTATAGACCATTGTGGAGCGTTGTTGGTTCATTTTGTGTTTTGACGGTTAAAAAAACGAAAAGTGTTTGTTATGCTCAATGGGCTCAATAGACCATTTGGGAGTGTTGGTGGTTCATTTTGTGTTTTGACGGTGAAAACAACCGAAAAGTGTTTGTTAGGCTCAATGGGCTCAATAGACCATTTGGGAGCGTTGGTGGTTCATTTTGTGTTTTGACGGTGATAAAAACCGAAAAGTGTTTGTTAGGCTCAATGGACGCTATAGACCATTTTGGAGCGTTGTTGGTTCATTTCGTGTTTTGACACTGAAATCAACCGAAAAGTGTTTGTTAGGCTCAATGAGCTCTATAGACCATTTTAGAGCGTTGGTGGTTCATTTCGTGTTTTGACACTGAAATCAACCGAAAAGTGTTTGTTAGGCTCAATGAGCTCTATAGACCATTTTAGAGCGTTGGTGGTTCATTTCGTGTTTTGACGCTGAAAACAACCGAAAAGTGTTTGTTAGGCTCAATGGGCTCAATAGACCATTTAGGAGCGTTGGTGGTTCATTTTTTGTTTTGACGCTGAAAACAACCGAAAAGTGTTTGTTAGGCTCAATGGGCTCAATAGACCATTTGGGAGCGTTGGTGGTTAATTTTTTTGTTTTGAAGCTGAAAACAACCGAAAAGTGTTTGTTAGGCTCAATGGGCTCAATAGACCATTTGGGAGCGTTGGGGGTTCATTTTGTGTTTTGACGGTGAAAAAAACCGAAAAGTGTTTGTTAGGCTCACTGGACGCTATAGACCATTTTGGAGCGTTTGTTGGTTCATTTCGTGTTTTGACACTGAAATCAACCGAAAAGTGTTTGTTAGGCTCAATGGGCTCTATAGACCACTTTGGAGCGTTGTTGGTTCATTTCGTGTTTTGACGCTGAAAACAACCGAAAAGTGTTTGTTAGGCTCAATGGGCTCTATAGACCATTTTAGAGCGTAGGTGGTTCATTTCGTGTTTTGACGCTGAAAACAACCGAAAAGTTTGTTAGGCTCTAGGGGCTCAATAGACCATTTTGGAGCGTTGGTGGTTCATTTTGTGTTTTGACGGTGAAAAAACCGAAAAGTGTTTGTTAGGCTCAATGGACGCTATAGACCATTTTGGAGCGTTGTTGGTTCATTTTGTGTTTTGACGGTTAAAAAAACCGAAAAGTGTTTGTTATGCTCAATGGGCTCAATAGACCATTTGGGAGTGTTGGTGGTTCATTTTGTGTTTTGACGCTGAAAACAACCGAAAAGTGTTTGTTAGGCTCAATGGGCTCAATAGACCATTTGGGAGCGTTGGTGGTTCATTTTGTGTTTTGACGGTGATAAAAACCGAAAAGTGTTTGTTAGGCTCAATGGACGCTATAGACCATTTTGGAGCGTTGTTGGTTCATTTTGTGTTTTGACGGTGAAAAAAACCGAAAAGTGTTTGTTAGGCTCAATGGACGCTATAGACCATTTTGGAGCGTTGTTGGTTCATTTCGTGTTTGGACACTGAAATCAACCGAAAAGTGTTTGTTAGGCTCAATGAGCTCAATAGACCATTTTGGAGCGTTGGTGGTTCATTTTGTGTTTTGACGGTGAAAAAAACCGAAAAGTGTTTGTTATGCTCAATGGGCTCAATATACCATTTGGGAGTGTTGGTGGTTCATTTCGTGTTTTGACGCTGAAAAAACCCGAAAAGTGTTGTTAGGCTCAATGGGCGCTATAGACCATTTTAGAGCGTTGGTGGTTCATTTCGTGTTTTGATGCTGAAAACAACCGAAAAGTGTTTGTTAGGCTCAATGGGCTCAATAGACCATTTAGGAGCGTTGGTGGTTCATTTTTTGTTTTGACCCTGAAAACAACCGAAAAGAGTTTGTTAGGCTCAATGGGCTTAATAGACCATTTGGGAGCGTTGGTGGTTCATTTTTTGTTTTGAAGCTGAAAACAACCGAAAAGTGTTTGTTAGGCTCAATGGGCTCAATAGACCATTTGGGAGCGTTGGTGGTTCATTTCGTGTTTTGACGCTGAAAACAACCGAAAAGTGTTTGTTAGGCTCACTGGGCTCTATAGACCATTTTGGAGCGTTTGTTGGTTCATTTCGTGTTTTGACGCTGAAAACAACCGAAAAGTGTTTGTTAGGCTCTAGGGGCTCAATAGACCATTTTGGAGCGTTGGTGGTTCATTTTGTGTTTTGACGGTGAAAAAACCCGAAAAGTGTTTGTTAGGCTCAATGGGCTCAATAGACCATTTGGGAGCGTTGGTGGTTAATTTTTTGTTTTGAAGCTGAAAACAACCGAAAAGTGTTTGTTAGGCTCAATGGGCTCAATAGACCATTTGGGAGCGTTGGTGGTTCATTTCGTGTTTTGACGCTGAAAACAACCGAAAAGTGTTTGTTAGGCTCAATGGGCTCTATAGACCATTTTAGAGCGTTGGTGGTTCATTTCGTGTTTTGACGCTGAAAACAACCGAAAAGCGTTTGTTAGGCTCTAGGGGCTCAATAGACCATTTTGGAGCGTTGGTGGTTCATTTTGTGTTTTGACGGTGAAAAAACCCGAAAAGTATTTTTGTAAGGCTCAATGGACGCTATAGACCATTTTGGAGCGTTGTTGGTTCATTTCGTGTTTTGACGCTGAAAACAACCGAAAAGAGTTTGTTAGGCTCAATGGGCTCAATAGACCATTTTGGAGCGTTGGTGGTTCATTTCGTGTTTGGACGCTAAAAACAACCGAAAAGTGTTTGTTAGGCTCACTGGGCTCAATAGACCATTTGGGAGCGTTGGTGGTTCATTTTGTGTTTTGACGGTGAAAAAAACCGAAAAGTGTTTGTTAGGCTCACTGGACGCTATAGACCATTTTGGAGCGTTTGTTGGTTCATTTCGTGTTTTGACACTGAAATCAACCGAAAAGTGTTTGTTAGGCTCAATGGGCTCTATAGACCACTTTGGAGCGTTGTTGGTTTATTTCGTGTTTTGACGCTGAAAACAACCGAAAAGTGTTTGTTAGGCTCAATGGGCTCTATAGACCATTTTAGAGCGTAGGTGGTTCATTTCGTGTTTTGACGCTGAAAACAACCGAAAAGTGTTTGTTAGGCTCTAGGGGCTCAATAGACCATTTTGGAGCGTTGGTGGTTCATTTTGTGTTTTGACGGTGAAAAAACCGAAAAGTGTTTGTTAGGCTCAATGGACGCTATAGACCATTGTGGAGCGTTGTTGGTTCATTTTGTGTTTTGACGGTTAAAAAAACCGAAAAGTGTTTGTTATGCTCAATGGGCTCAATAGACCATTTGGGAGTGTTGGTGGTTCATTTTGTGTTTTGACGGTGAAAACAACCGAAAAGTGTTTGTTAGGCTCAATGGGCTCAATAGACCATTTGGGAGCGTTGGTGGTTCATTTTGTGTTTTGACGGTGATAAAAACCGAAAAGTGTTTGTTAGGCTCAATGGACGCTATAGACCATTTTGGAGCGTTGTTGGTTCATTTTGTGTTTTGACGGTGAAAAAAACCGAAAAGTGTTTGTTAGGCTCAATGAGCTCAATAGACCATTTTGGAGCGTTGGTGGTTCATTTCGTGTTTTGACGCTGAAAACAACCGAAAAGTGTTTGTTAGGCTCAATGGGCTCAATAGACCATTTTGGAGCGTTGGTGGTTCATTTTGTGTTTTGACGGTGAAAAAAACCGAAAAGTGTTTGTTAGGCTCAATGGACGCTATAGACCATTTGGGAGTGTTGGTGGTTCATTTCGTGTTTTGACGCTGAAAAAAACCGAAAAGTGTTGTTAGGCTCAATGGGCGCTATAGACCATTTTAGAGCGTTGGTGGTTCATTTCGTGTTTTGATGCTGAAAACAACCAAAAAGTGTTTGTTAGGCTCAATGGGCTCAATAGACCATTTAGGAGCGTTGGTGGTTCATTTTTTGTTTTGACCCTGAAAACAACCGAAAAGAGTTTGTTAGGCTCAATGGGCTTAATAGACCATTTGGGAGCGTTGGTGGTTCACTTTTTGTTTTGAAGCTGAAAACAACCGAAAAGTGTTTGTTAGGCTCAATGGGCTCAATAGACCATTTGGGAGCGTTGGTGGTTCATTTTGTGTTTTGACGGTGAAAAAAACCGAAAAGTGTTTGTTAGGCTCACTGGACGCTATAGACCATTTTGGAGCGTTTGTTGGTTCATTTCGTGTTTTGACACTGAAATCAACCGAAAAGTGTTTGTTAGGCTCAATGGGCTCTATAGACCACTTTGGAGCGTTGTTGGTTTATTTCGTGTTTTGACGCTGAAAACAACCGAAAAGTGTTTGTTAGGCTCAATGGGCTCTATAGACCATTTTAGAGCGTAGGTGGTTCATTTCGTGTTTTGACGCTGAAAACAACCGAAAAGTGTTTGTTAGGCTCTAGGGGCTCAATAGACCATTTTGGAGCGTTGGTGGTTCATTTTGTGTTTTGACGGTGAAAAAACCGAAAAGTGTTTGTTAGGCTCAATGGACGCTATAGACCATTGTGGAGCGTTGTTGGTTCATTTTGTGTTTTGACGGTTAAAAAAACCGAAAAGTGTTTGTTATGCTCAATGGGCTCAATAGACCATTTGGGAGTGTTGGTGGTTCATTTTGTGTTTTGACGGTGAAAACAACCGAAAAGTGTTTGTTAGGCTCAATGGGCTCAATAGACCATTTGGGAGCGTTGGTGGTTCATTTTGTGTTTTGACGGTGATAAAAACCGAAAAGTGTTTGTTAGGCTCAATGGACGCTATAGACCATTTTGGAGCGTTGTTGGTTCATTTTGTGTTTTGACGGTGAAAAAAACCGAAAAGTGTTTGTTAGGCTCAATGAGCTCAATAGACCATTTTGGAGCGTTGGTGGTTCTTTTCGTGTTTTGACGCTGAAAACAACCGAAAAGTGTTTGTTAGGCTCAATGGGCTCAATAGACCATTTTGGAGCGTTGGTGGTTCATTTTGTGTTTTGACGGTGAAAAAAACCGAAAAGTGTTTGTTAGGCTCAATGGACGCTATAGACCATTTGGGAGTGTTGGTGGTTCATTTCGTGTTTTGACGCTGAAAAAAACCGAAAAGTGTTGTTAGGCTCAATGGGCGCTATAGACCATTTTAGAGCGTTGGTGGTTCATTTCGTGTTTTGATGCTGGAAACAACCAAAAAGTGTTTGTTAGGCTCAATGGGCTCAATAGACCATTTAGGAGCGTTGGTGGTTCATTTTTTGTTTTGACCCTGAAAACAACCGAAAAGAGTTTGTTAGGCTCAATGGGCTTAATAGACCATTTGGGAGCGTTGGTGGTTCACTTTTTGTTTTGAAGCTGAAAACAACCGAAAAGTGTTTGTTAGGCTCAATGGGCTCAATAGACCATTTGGGAGCGTTGGTGGTTCATTTCGTGTTTTGACGCTGAAAACAACCGAAAAGTGTTTGTTAGGCTCACTGGGCTCTATAGACCATTTTGGAGCGTTTGTTGGTTCATTTCGTGTTTGGACGCTGAAAACAACCGAAAAGTGTTTGTTAGGCTCTAGGGGCTCAATAGACCATTTTGGAGCGTTGGTGGTTCATTTTGTGTTTTGACGGTGAAAAAACCCGAAAAGTGTTTGTTAGGCTCAATGGACGCTATAGACCATTTTGGAGCGTTGTTGGTTCATTTTGTGTTTTGACGGTTAAACAAACCGAAAAGTGTTTGTTATGCTCAATGGGCTCAATAGACCATTTGGGAGTCTTGGTGGTTCATTTTGTGTTTTGACGGTGAAAACAACCGAAAAGTGTTTGTTAGGCTCAATGGGCTCAATAGACCATTTGGGAGCGTTGGTGGTTCATTTTGTGTTTTGACGGTGAAAAAAACCGAAAAGTGTTTGTTAGGCTCACTGGAAGCTATAGACCATTTTGGAGCGTTTGTTGGTTCATTTCGTGTTTTGACACTGAAATCAACCGAAAAGTGTTTGTTAGGCTCACTGGACGCTATAGACCATTTTGAAGCGTTTGTTGGTTCATTTCGTGTTTTGACACTGAAATCAACCGAAAAGTGTTTGTTAGGCTCAATGGGCTCAATAGACCATTTTAGAGCGTTGGTGGTTCATTTCGTGTTTTGACGCTGAAAACAACCGAAAAGTGTTTGTTAGGCTCTAGGGGCTCAATAGACCATTTTGGAGCGTTGGTGGTTCATTTTGTGTTTTGACGGTGAAAAAACCCGAAAAGTGTTTGTTAGGCTCAATGGACGCTATAGACCATTGTGGAGCGTTGTTGGTTCATTTCGTGTTTTGACGCTGAAAACAACCGAAAAGTGTTTGTTAGGCTCAATGGGCTCAATAGACCATTTGGGAGCGTTGGTGGTTAATTTTTTGTTTTGACCCTGAAAACAACCGAAAAGTGTTTGTTAGGCTCAATGGGCTCAATAGACCATTTGGGAGCGTTGGTGGTTAATTTTTTGTTTTGAAGCTGAAAACAACCGAAAAGTGTTTGTTAGGCTCAATGGGCTCAATAGACCATTTGGGAGCGTTGGTGGTTCATTTCGTGTTTTGACGCTGAAAACAACCGAAAAGTGTTTGTTAGGCTCAATGGGCTCTATATACCATTTTAGAGCGTTGGTGGTTCATTTCGTGTTTTGACTCTGAAAACAACCGAAAAGTGTTTGTTAGGCTCTAGGGGCTCAATAGACCATTTTGGAGCGTTGGTGGTTCATTTTGTGTTTTGACGGTGAAAAAACCCGAAAAGTGTTTGTAAGGCTCAATGGACGCTATAGACCATTTTGGAGCGTTGTTGGTTCATTTCGTGTTTTGACGCTGAAAACAACCGAAAAGAGTTTGTTAGGCTCAATGGGCTCAATTAGACCATTTTGGAGCGTTGGTGGTTCATTTCGTGTTTGGACGCTAAAAACAACCGAAAAGTGTTTGTTAGGCTCAATGGGCTCTATAGACCATTTTAGAGCGTAGGTTGTTCATTTCGTGTTTTGACGCTGAAAACAACCGAAAAGTGTTTGTTAGGCTCTAGGGGCTCAATAGACCATTTTGGAGCGTTGGTGGTTCATTTTGTGTTTTGACGGTGAAAAAACCGAAAAGTGTTTGTTAGGCTCACTGGACGCTATAGACCATTTTGGAGCGTTTGTTGGTTCATTTCGTGTTTTGACACTGAAATCAACCGAAAAGTGTTTGTTAGGCTCAATGGGCTCTATAGACCACTTTGGAGCGTTGTTGGTTCATTTCGTGTTTTGACGCTGAAAACAACCGAAAAGTGTTTGTTAGGCTCAATGGGCTCTATAGACCATTTTAGAGCGTAGGTTGTTCATTTCGTGTTTTGACGCTGAAAACAACCGAAAAGTGTTTGTTAGGCTCTAGGGGCTCAATAGACCATTTTGGAGCGTTGGTGGTTCATTTTGTGTTTTGACGGTGAAAAAACCGAAAAGTGTTTGTTAGGCTCAATGGACGCTATAGACCATTTTGGAGCGTTGTTGGTTCATTTTGTGTTTTGACGGTTAAAAAAACCGAAAATTGTTTGTTATGCTCAATGGGCTCAATAGACCATTTGGGAGTGTTGGTGGTTCATTTTGTGTTTTGACGGTGAAAACAACCGAAAAGTGTTTGTTAGGCTCAATGGGCTCAATAGACCATTTGGGAGCGTTGGTGGTTCATTTTGTGTTTTGACGGTGATAAAAACCGAAAAGTGTTTGTTAGGCTCAATGGACGCTATAGACCATTTTGGAGCGTTGTTGGTTCATTTCGTGTTTTGACACTGAAATCAACCGAAAAGTGTTTGTTAGGCTCAATGAGCTCTATAGACCATTTTAGAGCGTTGGTGGTTCATTTCGTGTTTTGACGCTGAAAACAACCGAAAAGTGTTTGTTAGGCTCAATGGGCTCAATAGACCATTTAGGAGCGTTGGTGGTTCATTTTTTGTTTTGACGCTGAAAACAACCGAAAAGTGTTTGTTAGGCTCAATGGGCTCAATAGACCATTTGGGAGCGTTGGTGGTTAATTTTTTGTTTTGAAGCTGAAAACAACCGAAAAGTGTTTGTTAGGCTCAATGGGCTCAATAGACCACTTTGGAGCGTTGTTGGTTCATTTCGTGTTTTGACGCTGAAAACAACCGAAAAGTGTTTGTTAGGCTCAATGGGCTCTATAGACCATTTTTGAGCGTGGGTAGTTCATTTCGTGTTTTGACACTGAAAACAACCGAAAAGTGTTTGTTAGGCTTAATGGGCTCTATAGACCATTTTAGAGCGTTGGTGGTTCATTTCGTGTTTTGACGGTGAAAAAAACCGAAAAGTGTTTGTTAGGCTCAATGGACGCTATAGACCATTTTGGAGCGTTGTTGGTTCATTTCGTGTTTTGACACTGAAATCAACCGAAAAGTGTTTGTTAGGCTCAATGAGCTCAATATACCATTTTGGAGCGTTGGTGGTTCATTTTGTGTTTTGACGGTGAAAAAAACCGAAAAGTGTTTGTTATGCTCAATGGGCTCAATATACCATTTGGGAGTGTTGGTGGTTCATTTCGTGTTTTGACGCTGAAAAAACCCGAAAAGTGTTGTTAGGCTCAATGGGCGCTATAGACCATTTTAGAGCGTTGGTGGTTCATTTCGTGTTTTGATGCTGAAAACAACCAAAAAGTGTTTGTTAGGCTCAATGGGCTCAATAGACCATTTAGGAGCGTTGGTGGTTCATTTTTTGTTTTGACCCTGAAAACAACCGAAAAGAGTTTGTTAGGCTCAATGGGCTTAATAGACCATTTGGGAGCGTTGGTGGTTCACTTTTTGTTTTGAAGCTGAAAACAACCGAAAAGTGTTTGTTAGGCTCAATGGGCTCAATAGACCATTTGGGAGCGTTGGTGGTTCATTTCGTGTTTTGACGCTGAAAACAACCGAAAAGTGTTTGTTAGGCTCACTGGGCTCTATAGACCATTTTGGAGCGTTTGTTGGTTCATTTCGTGTTTGGACGCTGAAAACAACCGAAAAGTGTTTGTTAGGCTCTAGGGGCTCAATAGACCATTTTGGAGCGTTGGTGGTTCATTTTGTGTTTTGACGGTGAAAAAACCCGAAAAGTGTTTGTTAGGCTCAATGGACGCTATAGACCATTTTGGAGCGTTGTTGGTTCATTTTGTGTTTTGACGGTTAAACAAACCGAAAAGTGTTTGTTATGCTCAATGGGCTCAATAGACCATTTGGGAGTCTTGGTGGTTCATTTTGTGTTTTGACGGTGAAAAAAACCGAAAAGTGTTTGTTAGGCTCACTGGACGCTATAGACCATTTTGAAGCGTTTGTTGGTTCATTTCGTGTTTTGACACTGAAATCAACCGAAAAGTGTTTGTTAGGCTCACTGGACGCTATAGACCATTTTGAAGCGTTTGTTGGTTCATTTCGTGTTTTGACACTGAAATCAACCGAAAAGTGTTTGTTAGGCTCAATGGGCTCAATAGACCATTTTAGAGCGTTGGTGGTTCATTTCGTGTTTTGACGCTGAAAACAACCGAAAAGTGTTTGTTAGGCTCTAGGGGCTCAATAGACCATTTTGGAGCGTTGGTGGTTCATTTTGTGTTTTGACGGTGAAAAAACCCGAAAAGTGTTTGTTAGGCTCAATGGACGCTATAGACCATTGTGGAGCGTTGTTGGTTCATTTCGTGTTTTGACGCTGAAAACAACCGAAAAGTGTTTGTTAGGCTCAATGGGCTCTATATACCATTTTAGAGCGTTGGTGGTTCATTTTGTGTTTTGACGGTTAAAAAAACCGAAAAGTGTTTGTTATGCTCAATGGGCTCAATAGACCATTTGGGAGTGTTGGTGGTTCATTTTGTGTTTTGACTGTGAAAACAACCGAAAAGTGTTTGTTAGGCTCAATGGGCTCAATAGACCATTTGGGAGCGTTGGTGGTTCATTTTGTGTTTTGACGGTGATAAAAACCGAAAAGTGTTTGTTAGGCTCAATGGACGCTATAGACCATTTTGGAGCGTTGTTGGTTTATTTTGTGTTTTGACGGTGAAAAAAACCGAAAAGTGTTTGTTAGGCTCAATGGACGCTATAGACCATTTTGGAGCGTTGTTGGTTCATTTCGTGTTTGGACACTGAAATCAACCGAAAAGTGTTTGTTAGGCTCAATGAGCTCAATAGACCATTTTGGAGCGTTGGTGGTTCATTTTGTGTTTTGACGGTGAAAAAAACCGAAAAGTGTTTGTTAGGCTCAATGGGCTCAATAGACCATTTGGGAGCGTTGGTGGTTCATTTTGTGTTTTGACGGTGATAAAAACCGAAAAGTGTTTGTTAGGCTCAATGGACGCTATAGACCATTTTGGAGCGTTGTTGGTTCATTTTGTGTTTTGACGCTGAAAACAACCGAAAAGTGTTTGTTAGGCTCAATGGGCTCAATAGACCATTTGGGAGCGTTGGTGGTTAATTTTTTGTTTTGACCCTGAAAACAACCGAAAAGAGTTTGTTAGGCTCAATGGGCTTAATAGACCATTTGGGAGCGTTGGTGGTTCATTTTTTGTTTTGAAGCTGAAAACAACCGAAAAGTGTTTGTTAGGCTCAATGGGCTCAATAGACCATTTGGGAGCGTTGGTGGTTCATTTCGTGTTTTGACGCTGAAAACAACCGAAAAGTGTTTGTTAGGCTCACTGGGCTCTATAGACCATTTTGGAGCGTTTGTTGGTTCATTTCGTGTTTTGACGCTGAAAACAACCGAAAAGTGTTTGTTAGGCTCTAGGGACTCAATAGACCATTTTGGAGCGTTGGTGGTTCATTTTGTGTTTTGACGGTGAAAAAACCCGAAAAGTGTTTGTTAGGCTCAATGGACGCTATAGACCATTTTGGAGCGTTGTTGGTTCATTTTGTGTTTTGACGGTTAAACAAACCGAAAAGTGTTTGTTATGCTCAATGGGCTCAATAGACCATTTGGGAGTCTTGGTGGTTCATTTTGTGTTTTGACGGTGAAAACAACCGAAAAGTGTTTGTTAGGCTCAATGGGCTCAATAGACCATTTGGGAGCGTTGGTGGTTCATTTTGTGTTTTGACGGTGAAAAAAACCGAAAAGTGTTTGTTAGGCTCACTGGACGCTATAGACCATTTTGGAGCGTTTGTTGGTTCATTTCGTGTTTTGACACTGAAATCAACCGAAAAGTGTTTGTTAGGCTCACTGGACGCTATAGACCATTTTGGAGCGTTTGTTGGTTCATTTCGTGTTTTGACACTGAAATCAACCGAAAAGTGTTTGTTAGGCTCAATGGGCTCAATAGACCATTTTAGAGCGTTGGTGGTTCATTTCGTGTTTTGACGCTGAAAACAACCGAAAAGTGTTTGTTAGGCTCTAGGGGCTCAATAGACCATTTTGGAGCGTTGGTGGTTCATTTTGTGTTTTGACGGTGAAAAAACCCGAAAAGTGTTTGTTAGGCTCAATGGACGCTATAGACCATTGTGGAGCGTTGTTGGTTCATTTCGTGTTTTGACGCTGAAAACAACCGAAAAGTGTTTGTTAGGCTGAATGGGCTCAATAGACCATTTGGGAGCGTTGGTGGTTAATTTTTTGTTTTGAAGCTGAAAACAACCGAAAAGTGTTTGTTAGGCTCAATGGGCTCAATAGACCATTTGGGAGCGTTGGTGGTTCATTTCGTGTTTTGACGCTGAAAACAACCGAAAAGTGTTTGTTAGGCTCAATGGGCTCTATAGACCATTTTAGAGCGTTGGTGGTTCATTTCGTGTTTTGACGCTGAAAACAACCGAAAAGCGTTTGTTAGGCTCTAGGGGCTCAATAGACCATTTTGGAGCGTTGGTGGTTCATTTTGTGTTTTGACGGTGAAAAAACCCGAAAAGTATTTTTGTAAGGCTCAATGGACGCTATAGACCATTTTGGAGCGTTGTTGGTTCATTTCGTGTTTTGACGCTGAAAACAACCGAAAAGAGTTTGTTAGGCTCAATGGGCTCAATAGACCATTTTGGAGCGTTGGTGGTTCATTTCGTGTTTGGACGCTAAAAACAACCGAAAAGTGTTTGTTAGGCTCAATGGGCTCAATAGACCATTTGGGAGCGTTGGTGGTTCATTTTGTGTTTTGACGGTGAAAAAAACCGAAAAGTGTTTGTTAGGCTCACTGGACGCTATAGACCATTTTGGAGCGTTTGTTGGTTCATTTCGTGTTTTGACACTGAAATCAACCGAAAAGTGTTTGTTAGGCTCAATGGGCTCTATAGACCACTTTGGAGCGTTGTTGGTTTATTTCGTGTTTTGACGCTGAAAACAACCGAAAAGTGTTTGTTAGGCTCAATGGGCTCTATAGACCATTTTAGAGCGTAGGTGGTTCATTTCGTGTTTTGACGCTGAAAACAACCGAAAAGTGTTTGTTAGGCTCTAGGGGCTCAATAGACCATTTTGGAGCGTTGGTGGTTCATTTTGTGTTTTGACGGTGAAAAAACCGAAAAGTGTTTGTTAGGCTCAATGGACGCTATAGACCATTGTGGAGCGTTGTTGGTTCATTTTGTGTTTTGACGGTTAAAAAAACGAAAAGTGTTTGTTATGCTCAATGGGCTCAATAGACCATTTGGGAGTGTTGGTGGTTCATTTTGTGTTTTGACGGTGAAAACAACCGAAAAGTGTTTGTTAGGCTCAATGGGCTCAATAGACCATTTGGGAGCGTTGGTGGTTCATTTTGTGTTTTGACGGTGATAAAAACCGAAAAGTGTTTGTTAGGCTCAATGGACGCTATAGACCATTTTGGAGCGTTGTTGGTTCATTTCGTGTTTTGACACTGAAATCAACCGAAAAGTGTTTGTTAGGCTCAATGAGCTCTATAGACCATTTTAGAGCGTTGGTGGTTCATTTCGTGTTTTGACGCTGAAAACAACCGAAAAGTGTTTGTTAGGCTCAATGGGCTCAATAGACCATTTAGGAGCGTTGGTGGTTCATTTTTTGTTTTGACGCTGAAAACAACCGAAAAGTGTTTGTTAGGCTCAATGGGCTCAATAGACCATTTGGGAGCGTTGGTGGTTATTTTTTTTGTTTTGAAGCTGAAAACAACCGAAAAGTGTTTGTTAGGCTCAATGGGCTCAATAGACCATTTGGGAGCGTTGGGGGTTCATTTTGTGTTTTGACGGTGAAAAAAACCGAAAAGTGTTTGTTAGGCTCACTGGACGCTATAGACCATTTTGGAGCGTTTGTTGGTTCATTTCGTGTTTTGACACTGAAATCAACCGAAAAGTGTTTGTTAGGCTCAATGGGCTCTATAGACCACTTTGGAGCGTTGTTGGTTCATTTCGTGTTTTGACGCTGAAAACAACCGAAAAGTGTTTGTTAGGCTCAATGGGCTCTATAGACCATTTTAGAGCGTAGGTGGTTCATTTCGTGTTTTGACGCTGAAAACAACCGAAAAGTTTGTTAGGCTCTAGGGGCTCAATAGACCATTTTGGAGCGTTGGTGGTTCATTTTGTGTTTTGACGGTGAAAAAACCGAAAAGTGTTTGTTAGGCTCAATGGACGCTATAGACCATTTTGGAGCGTTGTTGGTTCATTTTGTGTTTTGACGGTTAAAAAAACCGAAAAGTGTTTGTTATGCTCAATGGGCTCAATAGACCATTTGGGAGTGTTGGTGGTTCATTTTGTGTTTTGACGCTGAAAACAACCGAAAAGTGTTTGTTAGGCTCAATGGGCTCAATAGACCATTTGGGAGCGTTGGTGGTTCATTTTGTGTTTTGACGGTGATAAAAACCGAAAAGTGTTTGTTAGGCTCAATGGACGCTATAGACCATTTTGGAGCGTTGTTGGTTCATTTTGTGTTTTGACGGTGAAAAAAACCGAAAAGTGTTTGTTAGGCTCAATGGACGCTATAGACCATTTTGGAGCGTTGTTGGTTCATTTCGTGTTTGGACACTGAAATCAACCGAAAAGTGTTTGTTAGGCTCAATGAGCTCAATAGACCATTTTGGAGCGTTGGTGGTTCATTTTTGTGTTTTGACGGTGAAAAAAACCGAAAAGTGTTTGTTATGCTCAATGGGCTCAATATACCATTTGGGAGTGTTGGTGGTTCATTTCGTGTTTTGACGCTGAAAAAACCCGAAAAGTGTTGTTAGGCTCAATGGGCGCTATAGACCATTTTAGAGCGTTGGTGGTTCATTTCGTGTTTTGATGCTGAAAACAACCGAAAAGTGTTTGTTAGGCTCAATGGGCTCAATAGACCATTTAGGAGCGTTGGTGGTTCATTTTTTGTTTTGACCCTGAAAACAACCGAAAAGAGTTTGTTAGGCTCAATGGGCTTAATAGACCATTTGGGAGCGTTGGTGGTTCATTTTTTGTTTTGAAGCTGAAAACAACCGAAAAGTGTTTGTTAGGCTCAATGGGCTCAATAGACCATTTGGGAGCGTTGGTGGTTCATTTCGTGTTTTGACGCTGAAAACAACCGAAAAGTGTTTGTTAGGCTCACTGGGCTCTATAGACCATTTTGGAGCGTTTGTTGGTTCATTTCGTGTTTTGACGCTGAAAACAACCGAAAAGTGTTTGTTAGGCTCTAGGGGCTCAATAGACCATTTTGGAGCGTTGGTGGTTCATTTTGTGTTTTGACGGTGAAAAAACCCGAAAAGTGTTTGTTAGGCTCAATGGGCTCAATAGACCATTTGGGAGCGTTGGTGGTTAATTTTTTGTTTTGAAGCTGAAAACAACCGAAAAGTGTTTGTTAGGCTCAATGGGCTCAATAGACCATTTGGGAGCGTTGGTGGTTCATTTCGTGTTTTGACGCTGAAAACAACCGAAAAGTGTTTGTTAGGCTCAATGGGCTCTATAGACCATTTTAGAGCGTTGGTGGTTCATTTCGTGTTTTGACGCTGAAAACAACCGAAAAGCGTTTGTTAGGCTCTAGGGGCTCAATAGACCATTTTGGAGCGTTGGTGGTTCATTTTGTGTTTTGACGGTGAAAAAACCCGAAAAGTATTTTTGTAAGGCTCAATGGACGCTATAGACCATTTTGGAGCGTTGTTGGTTCATTTCGTGTTTTGACGCTGAAAACAACCGAAAAGAGTTTGTTAGGCTCAATGGGCTCAATAGACCATTTTGGAGCGTTGGTGGTTCATTTCGTGTTTGGACGCTAAAAACAACCGAAAAGTGTTTGTTAGGCTCAATGGGCTCAATAGACCATTTGGGAGCGTTGGTGGTTCATTTTGTGTTTTGACGGTGAAAAAAACCGAAAAGTGTTTGTTAGGCTCACTGGACGCTATAGACCATTTTGGAGCGTTTGTTGGTTCATTTCGTGTTTTGACACTGAAATCAACCGAAAAGTGTTTGTTAGGCTCAATGGGCTCTATAGACCACTTTGGAGCGTTGTTGGTTTATTTCGTGTTTTGACGCTGAAAACAACCGAAAAGTGTTTGTTAGGCTCAATGGGCTCTATAGACCATTTTAGAGCGTAGGTGGTTCATTTCGTGTTTTGACGCTGAAAACAACCGAAAAGTGTTTGTTAGGCTCTAGGGGCTCAATAGACCATTTTGGAGCGTTGGTGGTTCATTTTGTGTTTTGACGGTGAAAAAACCGAAAAGTGTTTGTTAGGCTCAATGGACGCTATAGACCATTGTGGAGCGTTGTTGGTTCATTTTGTGTTTTGACGGTTAAAAAAACGAAAAGTGTTTGTTATGCTCAATGGGCTCAATAGACCATTTGGGAGTGTTGGTGGTTCATTTTGTGTTTTGACGGTGAAAACAACCGAAAAGTGTTTGTTAGGCTCAATGGGCTCAATAGACCATTTGGGAGCGTTGGTGGTTCATTTTGTGTTTTGACGGTGATAAAAACCGAAAAGTGTTTGTTAGGCTCAATGGACGCTATAGACCATTTTGGAGCGTTGTTGGTTCATTTCGTGTTTTGACACTGAAATCAACCGAAAAGTGTTTGTTAGGCTCAATGAGCTCTATAGACCATTTTAGAGCGTTGGTGGTTCATTTCGTGTTTTGACGCTGAAAACAACCGAAAAGTGTTTGTTAGGCTCAATGGGCTCAATAGACCATTTAGGAGCGTTGGTGGTTCATTTTTTGTTTTGACGCTGAAAACAACCGAAAAGTGTTTGTTAGGCTCAATGGGCTCAATAGACCATTTGGGAGCGTTGGTGGTTATTTTTTTTGTTTTGAAGCTGAAAACAACCGAAAAGTGTTTGTTAGGCTCAATGGGCTCAATAGACCATTTGGGAGCGTTGGGGGTTCATTTTGTGTTTTGACGGTGAAAAAAACCGAAAAGTGTTTGTTAGGCTCACTGGACGCTATAGACCATTTTGGAGCGTTTGTTGGTTCATTTCGTGTTTTGACACTGAAATCAACCGAAAAGTGTTTGTTAGGCTCAATGGGCTCTATAGACCACTTTGGAGCGTTGTTGGTTCATTTCGTGTTTTGACGCTGAAAACAACCGAAAAGTGTTTGTTAGGCTCAATGGGCTCTATAGACCATTTTAGAGCGTAGGTGGTTCATTTCGTGTTTTGACGCTGAAAACAACCGAAAAGTTTGTTAGGCTCTAGGGGCTCAATAGACCATTTTGGAGCGTTGGTGGTTCATTTTGTGTTTTGACGGTGAAAAAACCGAAAAGTGTTTGTTAGGCTCAATGGACGCTATAGACCATTTTGGAGCGTTGTTGGTTCATTTTGTGTTTTGACGGTTAAAAAAACCGAAAAGTGTTTGTTATGCTCAATGGGCTCAATAGACCATTTGGGAGTGTTGGTGGTTCATTTTGTGTTTTGACGCTGAAAACAACCGAAAAGTGTTTGTTAGGCTCAATGGGCTCAATAGACCATTTGGGAGCGTTGGTGGTTCATTTTGTGTTTTGACGGTGATAAAAACCGAAAAGTGTTTGTTAGGCTCAATGGACGCTATAGACCATTTTGGAGCGTTGTTGGTTCATTTTGTGTTTTGACGGTGAAAAAAACTGAAAAGTGTTTGTTAGGCTCAATGGACGCTATAGACCATTTTGGAGCGTTGTTGGTTCATTTCGTGTTTGGACACTGAAATCAACCGAAAAGTGTTTGTTAGGCTCAATGAGCTCAATAGACCATTTTGGAGCGTTGGTGGTTCATTTTTGTGTTTTGACGGTGAAAAAAACCGAAAAGTGTTTGTTATGCTCAATGGGCTCAATATACCATTTGGGAGTGTTGGTGGTTCATTTCGTGTTTTGACGCTGAAAAAACCCGAAAAGTGTTGTTAGGCTCAATGGGCGCTATAGACCATTTTAGAGCGTTGGTGGTTCATTTCGTGTTTTGATGCTGAAAACAACCGAAAAGTGTTTGTTAGGCTCAATGGGCTCAATAGACCATTTAGGAGCGTTGGTGGTTCATTTTTTGTTTTGACCCTGAAAACAACCGAAAAGAGTTTGTTAGGCTCAATGGGCTTAATAGACCATTTGGGAGCGTTGGTGGTTCATTTTTTGTTTTGAAGCTGAAAACAACCGAAAAGTGTTTGTTAGGCTCAATGGGCTCAATAGACCATTTGGGAGCGTTGGTGGTTCATTTCGTGTTTTGACGCTGAAAACAACCGAAAAGTGTTTGTTAGGCTCACTGGGCTCTATAGACCATTTTGGAGCGTTTGTTGGTTCATTTCGTGTTTTGACGCTGAAAACAACCGAAAAGTGTTTGTTAGGCTCTAGGGGCTCAATAGACCATTTTGGAGCGTTGGTGGTTCATTTTGTGTTTTGACGGTGAAAAAACCCGAAAAGTGTTTGTTAGGCTCAATGGGCTCAATAGACCATTTGGGAGCGTTGGTGGTTAATTTTTTGTTTTGAAGCTGAAAACAACCGAAAAGTGTTTGTTAGGCTCAATGGGCTCAATAGACCATTTGGGAGCGTTGGTGGTTCATTTCGTGTTTTGACGCTGAAAACAACCGAAAAGTGTTTGTTAGGCTCAATGGGCTCTATAGACCATTTTAGAGCGTTGGTGGTTCATTTCGTGTTTTGACGCTGAAAACAACCGAAAAGCGTTTGTTAGGCTCTAGGGGCTCAATAGACCATTTTGGAGCGTTGGTGGTTCATTTTGTGTTTTGACGGTGAAAAAACCCGAAAAGTATTTTTGTAAGGCTCAATGGACGCTATAGACCATTTTGGAGCGTTGTTGGTTCATTTCGTGTTTTGACGCTGAAAACAACCGAAAAGAGTTTGTTAGGCTCAATGGGCTCAATAGACCATTTTGGAGCGTTGGTGGTTCATTTCGTGTTTGGACGCTAAAAACAACCGAAAAGTGTTTGTTAGGCTCAATGGGCTCAATAGACCATTTGGGAGCGTTGGTGGTTCATTTTGTGTTTTGACGGTGAAAAAAACCGAAAAGTGTTTGTTAGGCTCACTGGACGCTATAGACCATTTTGGAGCGTTTGTTGGTTCATTTCGTGTTTTGACACTGAAATCAACCGAAAAGTGTTTGTTAGGCTCAATGGGCTCTATAGACCACTTTGGAGCGTTGTTGGTTTATTTCGTGTTTTGACGCTGAAAACAACCGAAAAGTGTTTGTTAGGCTCAATGGGCTCTATAGACCATTTTAGAGCGTAGGTGGTTCATTTCGTGTTTTGACGCTGAAAACAACCGAAAAGTGTTTGTTAGGCTCTAGGGGCTCAATAGACCATTTTGGAGCGTTGGTGGTTCATTTTGTGTTTTGACGGTGAAAAAACCGAAAAGTGTTTGTTAGGCTCAATGGACGCTATAGACCATTGTGGAGCGTTGTTGGTTCATTTTGTGTTTTGACGGTTAAAAAAACGAAAAGTGTTTGTTATGCTCAATGGGCTCAATAGACCATTTGGGAGTGTTGGTGGTTCATTTTGTGTTTTGACGGTGAAAACAACCGAAAAGTGTTTGTTAGGCTCAATGGGCTCAATAGACCATTTGGGAGCGTTGGTGGTTCATTTTGTGTTTTGACGGTGATAAAAACCGAAAAGTGTTTGTTAGGCTCAATGGACGCTATAGACCATTTTGGAGCGTTGTTGGTTCATTTCGTGTTTTGACACTGAAATCAACCGAAAAGTGTTTGTTAGGCTCAATGAGCTCTATAGACCATTTTAGAGCGTTGGTGGTTCATTTCGTGTTTTGACGCTGAAAACAACCGAAAAGTGTTTGTTAGGCTCAATGGGCTCAATAGACCATTTAGGAGCGTTGGTGGTTCATTTTTTGTTTTGACGCTGAAAACAACCGAAAAGTGTTTGTTAGGCTCAATGGGCTCAATAGACCATTTGGGAGCGTTGGTGGTTAATTTTTTTGTTTTGAAGCTGAAAACAACCGAAAAGTGTTTGTTAGGCTCAATGGGCTCAATAGACCATTTGGGAGCGTTGGGGGTTCATTTTGTGTTTTGACGGTGAAAAAACCCGAAAAGTGTTTGTTAGGCTCACTGGACGCTATAGACCATTTTGGAGCGTTTGTTGGTTCATTTCGTGTTTTGACACTGAAATCAACCGAAAAGTGTTTGTTAGGCTCAATGGGCTCTATAGACCACTTTGGAGCGTTGTTGGTTCATTTCGTGTTTTGACGCTGAAAACAACCGAAAAGTGTTTGTTAGGCTCAATGGGCTCTATAGACCATTTTAGAGCGTAGGTGGTTCATTTCGTGTTTTGACGCTGAAAACAACCGAAAAGTGTTTGTTAGGCTCAATGGGCTCAATAGACCATTTGGGAGCGTTGGTGGTTCATTTTGTGTTTTGACGGTGAAAAAACCGAAAAGTGCTTGTTAGGCTCAATGGACGCTATAGACCATTTTGGAGCGTTGTTGGTTCATTTTGTGTTTTGACGGTTAAAAAAACCGAAAAGTGTTTGTTATGCTCAATGGGCTCAATAGACCATTTGGGAGTGTTGGTGGTTCATTTTGTGTTTTGACGCTGAAAACAACCGAAAAGTGTTTGTTAGGCTCAATGGGCTCAATAGACCATTTGGGAGCGTTGGTGGTTCATTTTGTGTTTTGACGGTGATAAAAACCGAAAAGTGTTTGTTAGGCTCAATGGACGCTATAGACCATTTTGGAGCGTTGTTGGTTCATTTTGTGTTTTGACGGTGAAAAAAACCGAAAAGTGTTTGTTAGGCTCAATGGACGCTATAGACCATTTTGGAGCGTTGTTGGTTCATTTCGTGTTTGGACACTGAAATCAACCGAAAAGTGTTTGTTAGGCTCAATGAGCTCAATAGACCATTTTGGAGCGTTGGTGGTTCATTTTGTGTTTTGACGGTGAAAAAAACCGAAAAGTGTTTGTTATGCTCAATGGGCTCAATATACCATTTGGGAGTGTTGGTGGTTCATTTCGTGTTTTGACGCTGAAAAAAACCGAAAAGTGTTGTTAGGCTCAATGGGCGCTATAGACCATTTTAGAGCGTTGGTGGTTCATTTCGTGTTTTGATGCTGAAAACAACCGAAAAGTGTTTGTTAGGCTCAATGGGCTCAATAGACCATTTAGGAGCGTTGGTGGTTCATTTTTTGTTTTGACCCTGAAAACAACCGAAAAGAGTTTGTTAGGCTCAATGGGCTTAATAGACCATTTGGGAGCGTTGGTGGTTCATTTTGTGTTTTGAAGCTGAAAACAACCGAAAAGTGTTTGTTAGGCTCAATGGACGCTATAGACCATTTTGGAGCGTTGTTGGTTCATTTCGTGTTTGGACACTGAAATCAACCGAAAAGTGTTTGTTAGGCTCAATGAGCTCAATAGACCATTTTGGAGCGTTGGTGGTTCATTTTGTGTTTTGACGGTGAAAAAAACCGAAAAGTGTTTGTTATGCTCAATGGGCTCAATATACCATTTGGGAGTGTTGGTGGTTCATTTCGTGTTTTGACGCTGAAAAAAACCGAAAAGTGTTGTTAGGCTCAATGGGCGCTATAGACCATTTTAGAGCGTTGGTGGTTCATTTCGTGTTTTGATGCTGAAAACAACCGAAAAGTGTTTGTTAGGCTCAATGGGCTCAATAGACCATTTAGGAGCGTTGGTGGTTCATTTTTTGTTTTGACCCTGAAAACAACCGAAAAGAGTTTGTTAGGCTCAATGGGCTTAATAGACCATTTGGGAGCGTTGGTGGTTCATTTTTTGTTTTGAAGCTGAAAACAACTGAAAAGTGTTTGTTAGGCTCAATGGGCTCAATAGACCATTTGGGAGCGTTGGTGGTTCATTTCGTGTTTTGACGCTGAAAACAACCGAAAAGTGTTTGTTAGGCTCACTGGGCTCTATAGACCATTTTGGAGCGTTTGTTGGTTCATTTCGTGTTTTGACGCTGAAAACAACCGAAAAGTGTTTGTTAGGCTCTAGGGGCTCAATAGACCATTTTGGAGCGTTGGTGGTTCATTTTGTGTTTTGACGGTGAAAAAACCCGAAAAGTGTTTGTTAGGCTCAATGGACGCTATAGACCATTTTGGAGCGTTGTTGGTTCATTTTGTGTTTTGACGGTTAAACAAACCGAAAAGTGTTTGTTATGCTCAATGGGCTCAATAGACCATTTGGGAGTCTTGGTGGTTCATTTTGTGTTTTGACGGTGAAAACAACCGAAAAGTGTTTGTTAGGCTCAATGGGCTCAATAGACCATTTGGGAGCGTTGGTGGTTCATTTTGTGTTTTGACGGTGAAAAAAACCGAAAAGTGTTTGTTAGGCTCACTGGACGCTATAGACCATTTTGGAGCGTTTGTTGGTTCATTTCGTGTTTTGACACTGAAATCAACCGAAAAGTGTTTGTTAGGCTCACTGGACGCTATAGACCATTTTGAAGCGTTTGTTGGTTCATTTCGTGTTTTGACACTGAAATCAACCGAAAAGTGTTTGTTAGGCTCAATGGGCTCAATAGACCATTTTAGAGCGTTGGTGGTTCATTTTGTGTTTTGACGCTGAAAACAACCGAAAAGTGTTTGTTAGGCTCTAGGGGCTCAATAGACCATTTTGGAGCGTTGGTGGTTCATTTTGTGTTTTGACGGTGAAAAAACCCGAAAAGTGTTTGTTAGGCTCAATGGACGCTATAGACCATTGTGGAGCGTTGTTGGTTCATTTCGTGTTTTGACGCTGAAAACAACCGAAAAGTGTTTGTTAGGCTCAATGGGCTCAATAGACCATTTGGGATCGTTGGTGGTTAATTTTTTGTTTTGACCCTGAAAACAACCGAAAAGTGTTTGTTAGGCTCAATGGGCTCTATAGACCATTTTAGAGCGTAGGTGGTTCATTTCGTGTTTTGACGCTGAAAACAACCGAAAAGTGTTTGTTAGGCTCTAGGGGCTCAATAGACCATTTTGGAGCGTTGGTGGTTCATTTTGTGTTTTGACGGTGAAAAAACCGAAAAGTGTTTGTTAGGCTCAATGGACGCTATAGACCATTTTGGAGCGTTGTTGGTTCATTTTGTGTTTTGACGGTTAAAAAAACCGAAAAGTGTTTGTTATGCTCAATGGGCTCAATAGACCATTTGGGAGTGTTGGTGGTTTATTTTGTGTTTTGACGCTGAAAACAACCGAAAAGTGTTTGTTAGGCTCAATGGGCTCAATAGACCATTTGGGAGCGTTGGTGGTTCATTTTGTGTTTTGACGGTGATAAAAACCGAAAAGTGTTTGTTAGGCTCAATGGACGCTATAGACCATTTTGGAGCGTTGTTGGTTCATTTTGTGTTTTGACGGTGAAAAAAACCGAAAAGTGTTTGTTATGCTCAATGGGCTCAATATACCATTTGGGAGTGTTGGTGGTTCATTTCGTGTTTTGACGCTGAAAAAAACCGAAAAGTGTTGTTAGGCTCAATGGGCGCTATAGACCATTTTAGAGCGTTGGTGGTTCATTTCGTGTTTTGATGCTGAAAACAACCGAAAAGTGTTTGTTAGGCTCAATGGGCTCAATAGACCATTTAGGAGCGTTGGTGGTTCATTTTTTGTTTTGACCCTGAAAACAACCGAAAAGAGTTTGTTAGGCTCAATGGGCTTAATAGACCATTTGGGAGCGTTGGTGGTTCATTTTTTGTTTTGAAGCTGAAAACAACCGAAAAGTGTTTGTTAGGCTCAATGGGCTCAATAGACCATTTGGGAGCGTTGGTGGTTCATTTCGTGTTTTGACGCTGAAAACAACCGAAAAGTGTTTGTTAGGCTCACTGGGCTCTATAGACCATTTTGGAGCGTTTGTTGGTTCATTTCGTGTTTTGACGCTGAAAACAACCGAAAAGTGTTTGTTAGGCTCTAGGGGCTCAATAGACCATTTTGGAGCGTTGGTGGTTCATTTTGTGTTTTGACGGTGAAAAAACCCGAAAAGTGTTTGTTAGGCTCAATGGACGCTATAGACCATTTTGGAGCGTTGTTGGTTCATTTTGTGTTTTGACGGTTAAACAAACCGAAAAGTGTTTGTTATGCTCAATGGGCTCAATAGACCATTTGGGAGTCTTGGTGGTTCATTTTGTGTTTTGACGGTGAAAACAACCGAAAAGTGTTTGTTAGGCTCAATGGGCTCAATAGACCATTTGGGAGCGTTGGTGGTTCATTTTGTGTTTTGACGGTGAAAAAAACCGAAAAGTGTTTGTTAGGCTCACTGGACGCTATAGACCATTTTGGAGCGTTTGTTGGTTCATTTCGTGTTTTGACACTGAAATCAACCGAAAAGTGTTTGTTAGGCTCACTGGACGCTATAGACCATTTTGAAGCGTTTGTTGGTTCATTTCGTGTTTTGACACTGAAATCAACCGAAAAGTGTTTGTTAGGCTCAATGGGCTCAATAGACCATTTTAGAGCGTTGGTGGTTCATTTCGTGTTTTGACGCTGAAAACAACCGAAAAGTGTTTGTTAGGCTCTAGGGGCTCAATAGACCATTTTGGAGCGTTGGTGGTTCATTTTGTGTTTTGACGGTGAAAAAACCCGAAAAGTGTTTGTTAGGCTCAATGGACGCTATAGACCATTGTGGAGCGTTGTTGGTTCATTTCGTGTTTTGACGCTGAAAACAACCGAAAAGTGTTTGTTAGGCTCAATGGGCTCAATAGACCATTTGGGATCGTTGGTGGTTAATTTTTTGTTTTGACCCTGAAAACAACCGAAAAGTGTTTGTTAGGCTCAATGGGCTCAATAGACCATTTGGGAGCGTTGGTGGTTAATTTTTTGCTTTGAAGCTGAAAACAACCGAAAAGTGTTTGTTAGGCTCAATGGGCTCAATAGACCATTTGGGAGCGTTGGTGGTTCATTTCGTGTTTTGACGCTGAAAACAACCGAAAAGTGTTTGTTAGGCTCAATGGGCTCTATAGACCATTTTAGAGCGTTGGTGGTTCATTTCGTGTTTTGACGCTGAAAACAACCGAAAAGTGTTTGTTAGGCTCTAGGGGCTCAATAGACCATTTTGGAGCGTTGGTGGTTCATTTTGTGTTTTGACGGTTAAAAAACCCGAAAAGTGTTTGTAAGGCTCAATGGACGCTATAGACCATTTTGGAGCGTTGTTGGTTCATTTCGTGTTTTGACGCTGAAAACAACCGAAAAGTGTTTGTTAGGCTCAATGGACGCTATAGACCATTTTGGAGCGTTGTTGGTTCATTTCGTGTTTTGACGCTGAAAACAACCGAAAAGTGTTTGTTAGGCTCAATGGGCTCAATAGACCATTTGGGAGCGTTGGTGGTTCATTTCGTGTTTTGACGCTGAAAACAACCGAAAAGTGTTTGTTAGGCTCAATGGACGCTATAGACCATTTTGGAGCGTTGTTGGTTCATTTCGTGTTTTGACGCTGAAAACAACCGAAAAGTGTTTGTTAGGCTCAATGGGCTCAATAGACCATTTGGGAGCGTTGGTGGTTCATTTTGTGTTTTGACGCTGAAAACAACCGAAAAGTGTTTGTTAGGCTCAATGGGCTCTATAGACCATTTTAGAGCGTTGGTGGTTCATTTCGTGTTTTGACGCTGAAAACAACCGAAAAGCGTTTGTTAGGCTCTAGGGGCTCAATAGACCATTTTGGAGCGTTGGTGGTTCATTTTGTGTTTTGACGGTGAAAAAACCCGAAAAGTGTTTGTAAGGCTCAATGGACGCTATAGACCATTTTGGAGCGTTGTTGGTTCATTTCGTGTTTTGACGCTGAAAACAACCGAAAAGAGTTTGTTAGGCTCAATGGGCTCAATAGACCATTTTGGAGCGTTGGTGGTTCATTTCGTGTTTGGACGCTAAAAACAACCGAAAAGTGTTTGTTAGGCTCAATGGGCTCAATAGACCATTTGGGAGCGTTGGTGGTTCATTTTGTGTTTTGACGGTGAAAAAAACCGAAAAGTGTTTGTTAGGCTCACTGGACGCTATAGACCATTTTGGAGCGTTTGTTGGTTCATTTCGTGTTTTGACACTGAAATCAACCGAAAAGTGTTTGTTAGGCTCAATGGGCTCTATAGACCACTTTGGAGCGTTGTTGGTTCATTTCGTGTTTTGACGCTGAAAACAACCGAAAAGTGTTTGTTAGGCTCAATGGGCTCTATAGACCATTTTAGAGCGTAGGTGGTTCATTTCGTGTTTTGACGCTGAAAACAACCGAAAAGTGTTTGTTAGGCTCAATGGACGCTATAGACCATTGTGGAGCGTTGTTGGTTCATTTTGTGTTTTGACGGTTAAAAAAACCGAAAAGTGTTTGTTATGCTCAATGGGCTCAATAGACCATTTGGGAGTGTTGGTGGTTCATTTTGTGTTTTGACGGTGAAAACAACCGAAAAGTGTTTGTTAGGCTCAATGGGCTCAATAGACCATTTGGGAGCGTTGGTGGTTCATTTTGTATTTTGACGGTGATAAAAACCGAAAAGTGTTTGTTAGGCTCAATGGACGCTATAGACCATTTTGGAGCGTTGTTGGTTCATTTCGTGTTTTGACACTGAAATCAACCGAAAAGTGTTTGTTAGGCTCAATGAGCTCTATAGACCATTTTAGAGCGTTGGTGGTTCATTTCGTGTTTTGACGCTGAAAACAACCGAAAAGTGTTTGTTAGGCTCAATGGGCTCAATAGACCATTTAGGAGCGTTGGTGGTTCATTTTTTGTTTTGACGCTGAAAACAACCGAAAAGTGTTTGTTAGGCTCAATGGGCTCAATAGACCATTTGGGAGCGTTGGTGGTTAATTTTTTGTTTTGAAGCTGAAAACAACCGAAAAGTGTTTGTTAGGCTCAATGGGCTCAATAGACCATTTGGGAGCGTTGGTGGTTCATTTTGTGTTTTGACGGTGAAAAAAACCGAAAAGTGTTTGTTAGGCTCACTGGACGCTATAGACCATTTTGGAGCGTTTGTTGGTTCATTTCGTGTTTTGACACTGAAATCAACCGAAAAGTGTTTGTTAGGCTCAATGGGCTCTATAGACCACTTTGGAGCGTTGTTGGTTCATTTCGTGTTTTGACGCTGAAAACAACCGAAAAGTGTTTGTTAGGCTCAATGGGCTCTATAGACCATTTTAGAGCGTAGGTGGTTCATTTCGTGTTTTGACGCTGAAAACAACCGAAAAGTGTTTGTTAGGCTCTAGGGGCTCAATAGACCATTTTGGAGCGTTGGTGGTTCATTTTGTGTTTTGACGGTGAAAAAAACGAAAAGTGTTTGTTAGGCTCAATGGACGCTATAGACCATTTTGGAGCGTTGTTGGTTCATTTTGTGTTTTGACGGTTAAAAAAACCGAAAAGTGTTTGTTATGCTCAATGGGCTCAATAGACCATTTGGGAGTGTTGGTGGTTCATTTTGTGTTTTGACGGTGAAAACAACCGAAAAGTGTTTGTTAGGCTCAATGGGCTCAATAGACCATTTGGGAGCGTTGGTGGTTCATTTTGTGTTTTGACGGTGATAAAAACCGAAAAGTGTTTGTTAGGCTCAATGGACGCTATAGACCATTTTGGAGCGTTGTTGGTTCATTTTGTGTTTTGACGGTGAAAAAAACCGAAAAGTGTTTGTTAGGCTCAATGAGCTCAATAGACCATTTTGGAGCGTTGGTGGTTCATTTCGTGTTTTGACGCTGAAAACAACCGAAAAGTGTTTGTTAGGCTCAATGGGCTCAATAGACCACTTTGGAGCGTTGTTGGTTCATTTCGTGTTTTGACGCTGAAAACAACCGAAAAGTGTTTGTTAGGCTCAATGGGCTCTATAGACCATTTTTGAGCGTGGGTAGTTCATTTCGTGTTTTGACACTGAAAACAACCGAAAAGTGTTTGTTAGGCTTAATGGGCTCTATAGACCATTTTAGAGCGTTGGTGGTTCATTTCGTGTTTTGACGGTGAAAAAAACCGAAAAGTGTTTGTTAGGCTCAATGGACGCTATAGACCATTTTGGAGCGTTGTTGGTTCATTTCGTGTTTTGACACTGAAATCAACCGAAAAGTGTTTGTTAGGCTCAATGAGCTCAATATACCATTTTGGAGCGTTGGTGGTTCATTTTGTGTTTTGACGGTGAAAAAAACCGAAAAGTGTTTGTTATGCTCAATGGCTCAATATACCATTTGGGAGTGTTGGTGGTTCATTTCGTGTTTTGACGCTGAAAAAAACCGAAAAGTGTTGTTAGGCTCAATGGGCGCTATAGACCATTTTAGAGCGTTGGTGGTTCATTTCGTGTTTTGATGCTGAAAACAACCAAAAAGTGTTTGTTAGGCTCAATGGGCTCAATAGACCATTTAGGAGCGTTGGTGGTTCATTTTTTGTTTTGACCCTGAAAACAACCGAAAAGAGTTTGTTAGGCTCAATGGGCTTAATAGACCATTTGGGAGCGTTGGTGGTTCACTTTTTGTTTTGAAGCTGAAAACAACCGAAAAGTGTTTGTTAGGCTCAATGGGCTCAATAGACCATTTGGGAGCGTTGGTGGTTCATTTCGTGTTTTGACGCTGAAAACAACCGAAAAGTGTTTGTTAGGCTCACTGGGCTCTATAGACCATTTTGGAGCGTTTGTTGGTTCATTTCGTGTTTGGACGCTGAAAACAACCGAAAAGTGTTTGTTAGGCTCTAGGGGCTCAATAGACCATTTTGGAGCGTTGGTGGTTCATTTTGTGTTTTGACGGTGAAAAAACCCGAAAAGTGTTTGTTAGGCTCAATGGACGCTATAGACCATTTTGGAGCGTTGTTGGTTCATTTTGTGTTTTGACGGTTAAACAAACCGAAAAGTGTTTGTTATGCTCAATGGGCTCAATAGACCATTTGGGAGTCTTGGTGGTTCATTTTGTGTTTTGACGGTGAAAAAAACCGAAAAGTGTTTGTTAGGCTCACTGGACGCTATAGACCATTTTGAAGCGTTTGTTGGTTCATTTCGTGTTTTGACACTGAAATCAACCGAAAAGTGTTTGTTAGGCTCACTGGACGCTATAGACCATTTTGAAGCGTTTGTTGGTTCATTTCGTGTTTTGACACTGAAATCAACCGAAAAGTGTTTGTTAGGCTCAATGGGCTCAATAGACCATTTTAGAGCGTTGGTGGTTCATTTCGTGTTTTGACGCTGAAAACAACCGAAAAGTGTTTGTTAGGCTCTAGGGGCTCAATAGACCATTTTGGAGCGTTGGTGGTTCATTTTGTGTTTTGACGGTGAAAAAACCCGAAAAGTGTTTGTTAGGCTCAATGGACGCTATAGACCATTGTGGAGCGTTGTTGGTTCATTTCGTGTTTTGACGCTGAAAACAACCGAAAAGTGTTTGTTAGGCTCAATGGGCTCTATATACCATTTTAGAGCGTTGGTGGTTCATTTTGTGTTTTGACGGTTAAAAAAACCGAAAAGTGTTTGTTATGCTCAATGGGCTCAATAGACCATTTGGGAGTGTTGGTGGTTCATTTTGTGTTTTGACTGTGAAAACAACCGAAAAGTGTTTGTTAGGCTCAATGGGCTCAATAGACCATTTGGGAGCGTTGGTGGTTCATTTTGTGTTTTGACGGTGATAAAAACCGAAAAGTGTTTGTTAGGCTCAATGGACGCTATAGACCATTTTGGAGCGTTGTTGGTTTATTTTGTGTTTTGACGGTGAAAAAAACCGAAAAGTGTTTGTTAGGCTCAATGGACGCTATAGACCATTTTGGAGCGTTGTTGGTTCATTTCGTGTTTGGACACTGAAATCAACCGAAAAGTGTTTGTTAGGCTCAATGAGCTCAATAGACCATTTTGGAGCGTTGGTGGTTCATTTTGTGTTTTGACGGTGAAAAAAACCGAAAAGTGTTTGTTAGGCTCAATGGGCTCAATAGACCATTTGGGAGCGTTGGTGGTTCATTTTGTGTTTTGACGGTGATAAAAACCGAAAAGTGTTTGTTAGGCTCAATGGACGCTATAGACCATTTTGGAGCGTTGTTGGTTCATTTTGTGTTTTGACGCTGAAAACAACCGAAAAGTGTTTGATAGGCTCAATGGGCTCAATAGACCATTTGGGAGCGTTGGTGGTTAATTTTTTGTTTTGACCCTGAAAACAACCGAAAAGAGTTTGTTAGGCTCAATGGGCTTAATAGACCATTTGGGAGCGTTGGTGGTTCATTTTTTGTTTTGAAGCTGAAAACAACCGAAAAGTGTTTGTTAGGCTCAATGGGCTCAATAGACCATTTGGGAGCGTTGGTGGTTCATTTCGTGTTTTGACGCTGAAAACAACCGAAAAGTGTTTGTTAGGCTCACTGGGCTCTATAGACCATTTTGGAGCGTTTGTTGGTTCATTTCGTGTTTTGACGCTGAAAACAACCGAAAAGTGTTTGTTAGGCTCTAGGGGCTCAATAGACCATTTTGGAGCGTTGGTGGTTCATTTTGTGTTTTGACGGTGAAAAAACCCGAAAAGTGTTTGTTAGGCTCAATGGACGCTATAGACCATTTTGGAGCGTTGTTGGTTCATTTTGTGTTTTGACGGTTAAACAAACCGAAAAGTGTTTGTTATGCTCAATGGGCTCAATAGACCATTTGGGAGTCTTGGTGGTTCATTTTGTGTTTTGACGGTGAAAACAACCGAAAAGTGTTTGTTAGGCTCAATGGGCTCAATAGACCATTTGGGAGCGTTGGTGGTTCATTTTGTGTTTTGACGGTGAAAAAAACCGAAAAGTGTTTGTTAGGCTCACTGGACGCTATAGACCATTTTGGAGCGTTTGTTGGTTCATTTCGTGTTTTGACACTGAAATCAACCGAAAAGTGTTTGTTAGGCTCAATGGGCTCAATAGACCATTTTAGAGCGTTGGTGGTTCATTTCGTGTTTTGACGCTGAAAACAACCGAAAAGTGTTTGTTAGGCTCTAGGGGCTCAATAGACCATTTTGGAGCGTTGGTGGTTCATTTTGTGTTTTGACGGTGAAAAAACCCGAAAAGTGTTTGTTAGGCTCAATGGACGCTATAGACCATTGTGGAGCGTTGTTGGTTCATTTCGTGTTTTGACGCTGAAAACAACCGAAAAGTGTTTGTTAGGCTGAATGGGCTCAATAGACCATTTGGGAGCGTTGGTGGTTAATTTTTTGTTTTGAAGCTGAAAACAACCGAAAAGTGTTTGTTAGGCTCACTGGGCTCTATAGACCATTTTGGAGCGTTTGTTGGTTCATTTCGTGTTTTGACGCTGAAAACAACCGAAAAGTGTTTGTTAGGCTCTAGGGGCTCAATAGACCATTTTGGAGCGTTGGTGGTTCATTTTGTGTTTTGACGGTGAAAAAACCCGAAAAGTGTTTGTTAGGCTCAATGGACGCTATAGACCATTTTGGAGCGTTGTTGGTTCATTTTGTGTTTTGACGGTTAAACAAACCGAAAAGTGTTTGTTATGCTCAATGGGCTCAATAGACCATTTGGGAGTCTTGGTGGTTCATTTTGTGTTTTGACGGTGAAAACAACCGAAAAGTGTTTGTTAGGCTCAATGGGCTCAATAGACCATTTGGGAGCGTTGGTGGTTCATTTTGTGTTTTGACGGTGAAAAAAACCGAAAAGTGTTTGTTAGGCTCACTGGACGCTATAGACCATTTTGGAGCGTTTGTTGGTTCATTTCGTGTTTTGACACTGAAATCAACCGAAAAGTGTTTGTTAGGCTCAATGGGCTCAATAGACCATTTTAGAGCGTTGGTGGTTCATTTCGTGTTTTGACGCTGAAAACAACCGAAAAGTGTTTGTTAGGCTCTAGGGGCTCAATAGACCATTTTGGAGCGTTGGTGGTTCATTTTGTGTTTTGACGGTGAAAAAACCCGAAAAGTGTTTGTTAGGCTCAATGGACGCTATAGACCATTGTGGAGCGTTGTTGGTTCATTTCGTGTTTTGACGCTGAAAACAACCGAAAAGTGTTTGTTAGGCTGAATGGGCTCAATAGACCATTTGGGAGCGTTGGTGGTTAATTTTTTGTTTTGAAGCTGAAAACAACCGAAAAGTGTTTGTTAGGCTCAATGGGCTCAATAGACCATTTGGGAGCGTTGGTGGTTCATTTCGTGTTTTGACGCTGAAAACAACCGAAAAGTGTTTGTTAGGCTCAATGGGCTCTATAGACCATTTTAGAGCGTTGGTGGTTCATTTCGTGTTTTGACGCTGAAAACAACCGAAAAGCGTTTGTTAGGCTCTAGGGGCTCAATAGACCATTTTGGAGCGTTGGTGGTTCATTTTGTGTTTTGACGGTGAAAAAACCCGAAAAGTATTTTTGTAAGGCTCAATGGACGCTATAGACCATTTTGGAGCGTTGTTGGTTCATTTCGTGTTTTGACGCTGAAAACAACCGAAAAGAGTTTGTTAGGCTCAATGGGCTCAATAGACCATTTTGGAGCGTTGGTGGTTCATTTCGTGTTTGGACGCTAAAAACAACCGAAAAGTGTTTGTTAGGCTCAATGGGCTCAATAGACCATTTGGGAGCGTTGGTGGTTCATTTTGTGTTTTGACGGTGAAAAAAACCGAAAAGTGTTTGTTAGGCTCACTGGACGCTATAGACCATTTTGGAGCGTTTGTTGGTTCATTTCGTGTTTTGACACTGAAATCAACCGAAAAGTGTTTGTTAGGCTCAATGGGCTCTATAGACCACTTTGGAGCGTTGTTGGTTTATTTCGTGTTTTGACGCTGAAAACAACCGAAAAGTGTTTGTTAGGCTCAATGGGCTCTATAGACCATTTTAGAGCGTAGGTGGTTCATTTCGTGTTTTGACGCTGAAAACAACCGAAAAGTGTTTGTTAGGCTCTAGGGGCTCAATAGACCATTTTGGAGCGTTGGTGGTTCATTTTGTGTTTTGACGGTGAAAAAACCGAAAAGTGTTTGTTAGGCTCAATGGACGCTATAGACCATTGTGGAGCGTTGTTGGTTCATTTTGTGTTTTGACGGTTAAAAAAACGAAAAGTGTTTGTTATGCTCAATGGGCTCAATAGACCATTTGGGAGTGTTGGTGGTTCATTTTGTGTTTTGACGGTGAAAACAACCGAAAAGTGTTTGTTAGGCTCAATGGGCTCAATAGACCATTTGGGAGCGTTGGTGGTTCATTTTGTGTTTTGACGGTGATAAAAACCGAAAAGTGTTTGTTAGGCTCAATGGACGCTATAGACCATTTTGGAGCGTTGTTGGTTCATTTCGTGTTTTGACACTGAAATCAACCGAAAAGTGTTTGTTAGGCTCAATGAGCTCTATAGACCATTTTAGAGCGTTGGTGGTTCATTTCGTGTTTTGACGCTGAAAACAACCGAAAAGTGTTTGTTAGGCTCAATGGGCTCAATAGACCATTTAGGAGCGTTGGTGGTTCATTTTTTGTTTTGACGCTGAAAACAACCGAAAAGTGTTTGTTAGGCTCAATGGGCTCAATAGACCATTTGGGAGCGTTGGTGGTTAATTTTTTTGTTTTGAAGCTGAAAACAACCGAAAAGTGTTTGTTAGGCTCAATGGGCTCAATAGACCATTTGGGAGCGTTGGGGGTTCATTTTGTGTTTTGACGGTGAAAAAAACCGAAAAGTGTTTGTTAGGCTCACTGGACGCTATAGACCATTTTGGAGCGTTTGTTGGTTCATTTCGTGTTTTGACACTGAAATCAACCGAAAAGTGTTTGTTAGGCTCAATGGGCTCTATAGACCACTTTGGAGCGTTGTTGGTTCATTTCGTGTTTTGACGCTGAAAACAACCGAAAAGTGTTTGTTAGGCTCAATGGGCTCTATAGACCATTTTAGAGCGTAGGTGGTTCATTTCGTGTTTTGACGCTGAAAACAACCGAAAAGTTTGTTAGGCTCTAGGGGCTCAATAGACCATTTTGGAGCGTTGGTGGTTCATTTTGTGTTTTGACGGTGAAAAAACCGAAAAGTGTTTGTTAGGCTCAATGGACGCTATAGACCATTTTGGAGCGTTGTTGGTTCATTTTGTGTTTTGACACTGAAATCAACCGAAAAGTGTTTGTTAGGCTCAATGGGCTCAATAGACCATTTTAGAGCGTTGGTGGTTCATTTCGTGTTTTGACGCTGAAAACAACCGAAAAGTGTTTGTTAGGCTCTAGGGGCTCAATAGACCATTTTGGAGCGTTGGTGGTTCATTTTGTGTTTTGACGGTGAAAAAACCCGAAAAGTGTTTGTTAGGCTCAATGGACGCTATAGACCATTGTGGAGCGTTGTTGGTTCATTTCGTGTTTTGACGCTGAAAACAACCGAAAAGTGTTTGTTAGGCTCAATGGGCTCAATAGACCATTTGGGATCGTTGGTGGTTAATTTTTTGTTTTGACCCTGAAAACAACCGAAAAGTGTTTGTTAGGCTCAATGGGCTCTATAGACCCTTTTAGAGCGTAGGTGGTTCATTTCGTGTTTTGACGCTGAAAACAACCGAAAAGTGTTTGTTAGGCTCTAGGGGCTCAATAGACCATTTTGGAGCGTTGGTGGTTCATTTTGTGTTTTGACGGTGAAAAAACCGAAAAGTGTTTGTTAGGCTCAATGGACGCTATAGACCACTTTGGAGCGTTGTTGGTTCATTTCGTGTTTTGACGCTGAAAACAACCGAAAAGTGTTTGTTAGGCTCAATGGGCTCTATAGACCATTTTAGAGCGTAGGTGGTTCATTTCGTGTTTTGACGCTGAAAACAACCGAAAAGTGTTTGTTAGGCTCAATGGACGCTATAGACCATTGTGGAGCGTTGTTGGTTCATTTTGTGTTTTGACGGTTAAAAAAACCGAAAAGTGTTTGTTATGCTCAATGGGCTCAATAGACCATTTGGGAGTGTTGGTGGTTCATTTTGTGTTTTGACGGTGAAAACAACCGAAAAGTGTTTGTTAGGCTCAATGGGCTCAATAGACCATTTGGGAGCGTTGGTGGTTCATTTTGTATTTTGACGGTGATAAAAACCGAAAAGTGTTTGTTAGGCTCAATGGACGCTATAGACCATTTTGGAGCGTTGTTGGTTCATTTCGTGTTTTGACACTGAAATCAACCGAAAAGTGTTTGTTAGGCTCAATGAGCTCTATAGACCATTTTAGAGCGTTGGTGGTTCATTTCGTGTTTTGACGCTGAAAACAACCGAAAAGTGTTTGTTAGGCTCAATGGGCTCAATAGACCATTTAGGAGCGTTGGTGGTTCATTTTTTGTTTTGACGCTGAAAACAACCGAAAAGTGTTTGTTAGGCTCAATGGGCTCAATAGACCATTTGGGAGCGTTGGTGGTTAATTTTTTGTTTTGAAGCTGAAAACAACCGAAAAGTGTTTGTTAGGCTCAATGGGCTCAATAGACCATTTGGGAGCGTTGGTGGTTCATTTTGTGTTTTGACGGTGAAAAAAACCGAAAAGTGTTTGTTAGGCTCACTGGACGCTATAGACCATTTTGGAGCGTTTGTTGGTTCATTTCGTGTTTTGACACTGAAATCAACCGAAAAGTGTTTGTTAGGCTCAATGGGCTCTATAGACCACTTTGGAGCGTTGTTGGTTCATTTCGTGTTTTGACGCTGAAAACAACCGAAAAGTGTTTGTTAGGCTCAATGGGCTCTATAGACCATTTTAGAGCGTAGGTGGTTCATTTCGTGTTTTGACGCTGAAAACAACCGAAAAGTGTTTGTTAGGCTCTAGGGGCTCAATAGACCATTTTGGAGCGTTGGTGGTTCATTTTGTGTTTTGACGGTGAAAAAAACGAAAAGTGTTTGTTAGGCTCAATGGACGCTATAGACCATTTTGGAGCGTTGTTGGTTCATTTTGTGTTTTGACGGTTAAAAAAACCGAAAAGTGTTTGTTATGCTCAATGGGCTCAATAGACCATTTGGGAGTGTTGGTGGTTCATTTTGTGTTTTGACGGTGAAAACAACCGAAAAGTGTTTGTTAGGCTCAATGGGCTCAATAGACCATTTGGGAGCGTTGGTGGTTCATTTTGTGTTTTGACGGTGATAAAAACCGAAAAGTGTTTGTTAGGCTCAATGGACGCTATAGACCATTTTGGAGCGTTGTTGGTTCATTTTGTGTTTTGACGGTGAAAAAAACCGAAAAGTGTTTGTTAGGCTCAATGAGCTCAATAGACCATTTTGGAGCGTTGGTGGTTCATTTCGTGTTTTGACGCTGAAAACAACCGAAAAGTGTTTGTTAGGCTCAATGGGCTCAATAGACCACTTTGGAGCGTTGTTGGTTCATTTCGTGTTTTGACGCTGAAAACAACCGAAAAGTGTTTGTTAGGCTCAATGGGCTCTATAGACCATTTTTGAGCGTGGGTAGTTCATTTCGTGTTTTGACACTGAAAACAACCGAAAAGTGTTTGTTAGGCTTAATGGGCTCTATAGACCATTTTAGAGCGTTGGTGGTTCATTTCGTGTTTTGACGGTGAAAAAAAACGAAAAGTGTTTGTTAGGCTCAATGGACGCTATAGACCATTTTGGAGCGTTGTTGGTTCATTTCGTGTTTTGACACTGAAATCAACCGAAAAGTGTTTGTTAGGCTCAATGAGCTCAATATACCATTTTGGAGCGTTGGTGGTTCATTTTGTGTTTTGACGGTGAAAAAAACCGAAAAGTGTTTGTTATGCTCAATGGGCTCAATATACCATTTGGGAGTGTTGGTGGTTCATTTCGTGTTTTGACGCTGAAAAAACCCGAAAAGTGTTGTTAGGCTCAATGGGCGCTATAGACCATTTTAGAGCGTTGGTGGTTCATTTCGTGTTTTGATGCTGAAAACAACCAAAAAGTGTTTGTTAGGCTCAATGGGCTCAATAGACCATTTAGGAGCGTTGGTGGTTCATTTTTTGTTTTGACCCTGAAAACAACCGAAAAGAGTTTGTTAGGCTCAATGGGCTTAATAGACCATTTGGGAGCGTTGGTGGTTCACTTTTTGTTTTGAAGCTGAAAACAACCGAAAAGTGTTTGTTAGGCTCAATGGGCTCAATAGACCATTTGGGAGCGTTGGTGGTTCATTTCGTGTTTTGACGCTGAAAACAACCGAAAAGTGTTTGTTAGGCTCACTGGGCTCTATAGACCATTTTGGAGCGTTTGTTGGTTCATTTCGTGTTTGGACGCTGAAAACAACCGAAAAGTGTTTGTTAGGCTCTAGGGGCTCAATAGACCATTTTGGAGCGTTGGTGGTTCATTTTGTGTTTTGACGGTGAAAAAACCCGAAAAGTGTTTGTTAGGCTCAATGGACGCTATAGACCATTTTGGAGCGTTGTTGGTTCATTTTGTGTTTTGACGGTTAAACAAACCGAAAAGTGTTTGTTATGCTCAATGGGCTCAATAGACCATTTGGGAGTCTTGGTGGTTCATTTTGTGTTTTGACGGTGAAAAAAACCGAAAAGTGTTTGTTAGGCTCACTGGACGCTATAGACCATTTTGAAGCGTTTGTTGGTTCATTTCGTGTTTTGACACTGAAATCAACCGAAAAGTGTTTGTTAGGCTCACTGGACGCTATAGACCATTTTGAAGCGTTTGTTGGTTCATTTCGTGTTTTGACACTGAAATCAACCGAAAAGTGTTTGTTAGGCTCAATGGGCTCAATAGACCATTTTAGAGCGTTGGTGGTTCATTTCGTGTTTTGACGCTGAAAACAACCGAAAAGTGTTTGTTAGGCTCTAGGGGCTCAATAGACCATTTTGGAGCGTTGGTGGTTCATTTTGTGTTTTGACGGTGAAAAAACCCGAAAAGTGTTTGTTAGGCTCAATGGACGCTATAGACCATTGTGGAGCGTTGTTGGTTCATTTCGTGTTTTGACGCTGAAAACAACCGAAAAGTGTTTGTTAGGCTCAATGGGCTCTATATACCATTTTAGAGCGTTGGTGGTTCATTTTGTGTTTTGACGGTTAAAAAAACCGAAAAGTGTTTGTTATGCTCAATGGGCTCAATAGACCATTTGGGAGTGTTGGTGGTTCATTTTGTGTTTTGACTGTGAAAACAACCGAAAAGTGTTTGTTAGGCTCAATGGGCTCAATAGACCATTTGGGAGTGTTGGTGGTTCATTTTGTGTTTTGACGGTGATAAAAACCGAAAAGTGTTTGTTAGGCTCAATGGACGCTATAGACCATTTTGGAGCGTTGTTGGTTTATTTTGTGTTTTGACGGTGAAAAAAAACGAAAAGTGTTTGTTAGGCTCAATGGACGCTATAGACCATTTTGGAGCGTTGTTGGTTCATTTCGTGTTTGGACACTGAAATCAACCGAAAAGTGTTTGTTAGGCTCAATGAGCTCAATAGACCATTTTGGAGCGTTGGTGGTTCATTTTGTGTTTTGACGGTGAAAAAAACCGAAAAGTGTTTGTTAGGCTCAATGGGCTCAATAGACCATTTGGGAGCGTTGGTGGTTCATTTTGTGTTTTGACGGTGATAAAAACCGAAAAGTGTTTGTTAGGCTCAATGGACGCTATAGACCATTTTGGAGCGTTGTTGGTTCATTTTGTGTTTTGACGCTGAAAACAACCGAAAAGTGTTTGTTAGGCTCAATGGGCTCAGTAGACCATTTGGGAGCGTTGGTGGTTAATTTTTTGTTTTGACCCTGAAAACAACCGAAAAGAGTTTGTTAGGCTCAATGGGCTTAATAGACCATTTGGGAGCGTTGGTGGTTCATTTTTTGTTTTGAAGCTGAAAACAACCGAAAAGTGTTTGTTAGGCTCAATGGGCTCAATAGACCATTTGGGAGCGTTGGTGGTTCATTTCGTGTTTTGACGCTGAAAACAACCGAAAAGTGTTTGTTAGGCTCACTGGGCTCTATAGACCATTTTGGAGCGTTTGTTGGTTCATTTCGTGTTTTGACGCTGAAAACAACCGAAAAGTGTCTGTTAGGCTCTAGGGGCTCAATAGACCATTTTGGAGCGTTGGTGGTTCATTTTGTGTTTTGACGGTGAAAAAACCCGAAAAGTGTTTGTTAGGCTCAATGGACGCTATAGACCATTTTGGAGCGTTGTTGGTTCATTTTGTGTTTTGACGGTTAAACAAACCGAAAAGTGTTTGTTATGCTCAATGGGCTCAATAGACCATTTGGGAGTCTTGGTGGTTCATTTTGTGTTTTGACGGTGAAAACAACCGAAAAGTGTTTGTTAGGCTCAATGGGCTCAATAGACCATTTGGGAGCGTTGGTGGTTCATTTTGTGTTTTGACGGTGAAAAAAACCGAAAAGTGTTTGTTAGGCTCACTGGACGCTATAGACCATTTTGGAGCGTTTGTTGGTTCATTTCGTGTTTTGACACTAAAATCAACCGAAAAGTGTTTGTTAGGCTCACTGGACGCTATAGACCATTTTTGAGGGTTTGTTGGTTCATTTCGTGTTTTGACACTGAAATCAACCGAAAAGTGTTTGTTAGGCTCAATGGGCTCAATAGACCATTTTAGAGCGTTGGTGGTTCATTTCGTGTTTTGACGCTGAAAACAACCGAAAAGTGTTTGTTAGGCTCTAGGGGCTCAATAGACCATTTTGGAGCGTTGGTGGTTCATTTTGTGTTTTGACGGTGAAAAAACCCGAAAAGTGTTTGTTAGGCTCAATGGACGCTATAGACCATTGTGGAGCGTTGTTGGTTCATTTCGTGTTTTGACGCTGAAAACAACCGAAAAGTGTTTGTTAGGCTGAATGGGCTCAATAGACCATTTGGGAGCGTTGGTGGTTAATTTTTTGTTTTGAAGCTGAAAACAACCGAAAAGTGTTTGTTAGGCTCAATGGGCTCAATAGACCATTTGGGAGCGTTGGTGGTTCATTTCGTGTTTTGACGCTGAAAACAACCGAAAAGTGTTTGTTAGGCTCAATGGGCTCTATAGACCATTTTAGAGCGTTGGTGGTTCATTTCGTGTTTTGACGCTGAAAACAACCGAAAAGCGTTTGTTAGGCTCTAGGGGCTCAATAGACCATTTTGGAGCGTTGGTGGTTCATTTTGTGTTTTGACGGTGAAAAAACCCGAAAAGTATTTTTGTAAGGCTCAATGGACGCTATAGACCATTTTGGAGCGTTGTTGGTTCATTTCGTGTTTTGACGCTGAAAACAACCGAAAAGAGTTTGTTAGGCTCAATGGGCTCAATAGACCATTTTGGAGCGTTTGTTGGTTCATTTCGTGTTTTGACACTGAAATCAACCGAAAAGTGTTTGTTAGGCTCAATGGGCTCTATAGACCACTTTGGAGCGTTGTTGGTTTATTTCGTGTTTTGACGCTGAAAACAACCGAAAAGTGTTTGTTAGGCTCAATGGGCTCTATAGACCATTTTAGAGCGTAGGTGGTTCATTTCGTGTTTTGACGCTGAAAACAACCGAAAAGTGTTTGTTAGGCTCTAGGGGCTCAATAGACCATTTTGGAGCGTTGGTGGTTCATTTTGTGTTTTGACGGTGAAAAAACCGAAAAGTGTTTGTTAGGCTCAATGGACGCTATAGACCATTGTGGAGCGTTGTTGGTTCATTTTGTGTTTTGACGGTTAAAAAAACGAAAAGTGTTTGTTATGCTCAATGGGCTCAATAGACCATTTGGGAGTGTTGGTGGTTCATTTTGTGTTTTGACGGTGAAAACAACCGAAAAGTGTTTGTTAGGCTCAATGGGCTCAATAGACCATTTGGGAGCGTTGGTGGTTCATTTTGTGTTTTGACGGTGATAAAAACCGAAAAGTGTTTGTTAGGCTCAATGGACGCTATAGACCATTTTTGAGCGTTGTTGGTTCATTTCGTGTTTTGACACTGAAATCAACCGAAAAGTGTTTGTTAGGCTCAATGAGCTCTATAGACCATTTTAGAGCGTTGGTGGTTCATTTCGTGTTTTGACGCTGAAAACAACCGAAAAGTGTTTGTTAGGCTCAATGGGCTCAATAGACCATTTAGGAGCGTTGGTGGTTCATTTTTTGTTTTGACGCTGAAAACAACCGAAAAGTGTTTGTTAGGCTCAATGGGCTCAATAGACCATTTGGGAGCGTTGGTGGTTAATTTTTTTGTTTTGAAGCTGAAAACAACCGAAAAGTGTTTGTTAGGCTCAATGGGCTCAATAGACCATTTGGGAGCGTTGGGGGTTCATTTTGTGTTTTGACGGTGAAAAAAACCGAAAAGTGTTTGTTAGGCTCACTGGACGCTATAGACCATTTTGGAGCGTTTGTTGGTTCATTTCGTGTTTTGACACTGAAATCAACCGAAAAGTGTTTGTTAGGCTCAATGGGCTCTATAGACCACTTTGGAGCGTTGTTGGTTCATTTCGTGTTTTGACGCTGAAAACAACCGAAAAGTGTTTGTTAGGCTCAATGGGCTCTATAGACCATTTTAGAGCGTAGGTGGTTCATTTCGTGTTTTGACGCTGAAAACAACCGAAAAGTTTGTTAGGCTCTAGGGGCTCAATAGACCATTTTGGAGCGTTGGTGGTTCATTTTGTGTTTTGACGGTGAAAAAACCGAAAAGTGTTTGTTAGGCTCAATGGACGCTATAGACCATTTTGGAGCGTTGTTGGTTCATTTTGTGTTTTGACGGTTAAAAAAACCGAAAGTGTTTGTTATGCTCAATGGGCTCAATAGACCATTTGGGAGTGTTGGTGGTTCATTTTGTGTTTTGACGCTGAAAACAACCGAAAAGTGTTTGTTAGGCTCAATGGGCTCAATAGACCATTTGGGAGCGTTGGTGGTTCATTTTGTGTTTTGACGGTGATAAAAACCGAAAAGTGTTTGTTAGGCTCAATGGACGCTATAGACCATTTTGGAGCGTTGTTGGTTCATTTTGTGTTTTGACGGTGAAAAAAACCGAAAAGTGTTTGTTAGGCTCAATGGACGCTATAGACCATTTTGGAGCGTTGTTGGTTCATTTCGTGTTTGGACACTGAAATCAACCGAAAAGTGTTTGTTAGGCTCAATGAGCTCAATAGACCATTTTGGAGCGTTGGTGGTTCATTTTGTGTTTTGACGGTGAAAAAAACCGAAAAGTGTTTGTTATGCTCAATGGGCTCAATATACCATTTGGGAGTGTTGGTGGTTCATTTCGTGTTTTGACGCTGAAAAAACCCGAAAAGTGTTGTTAGGCTCAATGGGCGCTATAGACCATTTTAGAGCGTTGGTGGTTCATTTCGTGTTTTGATGCTGAAAACAACCGAAAAGTGTTTGTTAGGCTCAATGGGCTCAATAGACCATTTAGGAGCGTTGGTGGTTCATTTTTTGTTTTGACCCTGAAAACAACCGAAAAGAGTTTGTTAGGCTCAATGGGCTTAATAGACCATTTGGGAGCGTTGGTGGTTCATTTTTTGTTTTGAAGCTGAAAACAACCGAAAAGTGTTTGTTAGGCTCAATGGGCTCAATAGACCATTTGGGAGCGTTGGTGGTTCATTTCGTGTTTTGACGCTGAAAACAACCGAAAAGTGTTTGTTAGGCTCACTGGGCTCTATAGACCATTTTGGAGCGTTTGTTGGTTCATTTCGTGTTTTGACGCTGAAAACAACCGAAAAGTGTTTGTTAGGCTCTAGGGGCTCAATAGACCATTTTGGAGCGTTGGTGGTTCATTTTGTGTTTTGACGGTGAAAAAACCCGAAAAGTGTTTGTTAGGCTCAATGGGCTCAATAGACCATTTGGGAGCGTTGGTGGTTAATTTTTTGTTTTGAAGCTGAAAACAACCGAAAAGTGTTTGTTAGGCTCAATGGGCTCAATAGACCATTTGGGAGCGTTGGTGGTTCATTTCGTGTTTTGACGCTGAAAACAACCGAAAAGTGTTTGTTAGGCTCAATGGGCTCTATAGACCATTTTAGAGCGTTGGTGGTTCATTTCGTGTTTTGACGCTGAAAACAACCGAAAAGCGTTTGTTAGGCTCTAGGGGCTCAATAGACCATTTTGGAGCGTTGGTGGTTCATTTTGTGTTTTGACGGTGAAAAAACCCGAAAAGTATTTTTGTAAGGCTCAATGGACGCTATAGACCATTTTGGAGCGTTGTTGGTTCATTTCGTGTTTTGACGCTGAAAACAACCGAAAAGAGTTTGTTAGGCTCAATGGGCTCAATAGACCATTTTGGAGCGTTGGTGGTTCATTTCGTGTTTGGACGCTAAAAACAACCGAAAAGTGTTTGTTAGGCTCAATGGGCTCAATAGACCATTTGGGAGCGTTGGTGGTTCATTTCGTGTTTTGACGCTGAAAACAACCGAAAAGTGTTTGTTAGGCTCACTGGGCTCTATAGACCATTTTGGAGCGTTTGTTGGTTCATTTCGTGTTTTGACGCTGAAAACAACCGAAAAGTGTTTGTTAGGCTCTAGGGGCTCAATAGACCATTTTGGAGCGTTGGTGGTTCATTTTGTGTTTTGACGGTGAAAAAACCCGAAAAGTGTTTGTTAGGCTCAATGGGCTCAATAGACCATTTGGGAGCGTTGGTGGTTAATTTTTTGTTTTGAAGCTGAAAACAACCGAAAAGTGTTTGTTAGGCTCAATGGGCTCAATAGACCATTTGGGAGCGTTGGTGGTTCATTTCGTGTTTTGACGCTGAAAACAACCGAAAAGTGTTTGTTAGGCTCAATGGGCTCTATAGACCATTTTAGAGCGTTGGTGGTTCATTTCGTGTTTTGACGCTGAAAACAACCGAAAAGCGTTTGTTAGGCTCTAGGGGCTCAATAGACCATTTTGGAGCGTTGGTGGTTCATTTTGTGTTTTGACGGTGAAAAAACCCGAAAAGTATTTTTGTAAGGCTCAATGGACGCTATAGACCATTTTGGAGCGTTGTTGGTTCATTTCGTGTTTTGACGCTGAAAACAACCGAAAAGAGTTTGTTAGGCTCAATGGGCTCAATAGACCATTTTGGAGCGTTGGTGGTTCATTTCGTGTTTGGACGCTAAAAACAACCGAAAAGTGTTTGTTAGGCTCAATGGGCTCAATAGACCATTTGGGAGCGTTGGTGGTTCATTTTGTGTTTTGACGGTGAAAAAAACCGAAAAGTGTTTGTTAGGCTCACTGGACGCTATAGACCATTTTGGAGCGTTTGTTGGTTCATTTCGTGTTTTGACACTGAAATCAACCGAAAAGTGTTTGTTAGGCTCAATGGGCTCTATAGACCACTTTGGAGCGTTGTTGGTTTATTTCGTGTTTTGACGCTGAAAACAACCGAAAAGTGTTTGTTAGGCTCAATGGGCTCTATAGACCATTTTAGAGCGTAGGTGGTTCATTTCGTGTTTTGACGCTGAAAACAACCGAAAAGTGTTTGTTAGGCTCTAGGGGCTCAATAGACCATTTTGGAGCGTTGGTGGTTCATTTTGTGTTTTGACGGTGAAAAAACCGAAAAGTGTTTGTTAGGCTCAATGGACGCTATAGACCATTGTGGAGCGTTGTTGGTTCATTTTGTGTTTTGACGGTTAAAAAAACGAAAAGTGTTTGTTATGCTCAATGGGCTCAATAGACCATTTGGGAGTGTTGGTGGTTCATTTTGTGTTTTGACGGTGAAAACAACCGAAAAGTGTTTGTTAGGCTCAATGGGCTCAATAGACCATTTGGGAGCGTTGGTGGTTCATTTTGTGTTTTGACGGTGATAAAAACCGAAAAGTGTTTGTTAGGCTCAATGGACGCTATAGACCATTTTGGAGCGTTGTTGGTTCATTTCGTGTTTTGACACTGAAATCAACCGAAAAGTGTTTGTTAGGCTCAATGAGCTCTATAGACCATTTTAGAGCGTTGGTGGTTCATTTCGTGTTTTGACGCTGAAAACAACCGAAAAGTGTTTGTTAGGCTCAATGGGCTCAATAGACCATTTAGGAGCGTTGGTGGTTCATTTTTTGTTTTGACGCTGAAAACAACCGAAAAGTGTTTGTTAGGCTCAATGGGCTCAATAGACCATTTGGGAGCGTTGGTGGTTAATTTTTTTGTTTTGAAGCTGAAAACAACCGAAAAGTGTTTGTTAGGCTCAATGGGCTCAATAGACCATTTGGGAGCGTTGGGGGTTCATTTTGTGTTTTGACGGTGAAAAAACCCGAAAAGTGTTTGTTAGGCTCACTGGACGCTATAGACCATTTTGGAGCGTTTGTTGGTTCATTTCGTGTTTTGACACTGAAATCAACCGAAAAGTGTTTGTTAGGCTCAATGGGCTCTATAGACCACTTTGGAGCGTTGTTGGTTCATTTCGTGTTTTGACGCTGAAAACAACCGAAAAGTGTTTGTTAGGCTCAATGGGCTCTATAGACCATTTTAGAGCGTAGGTGGTTCATTTCGTGTTTTGACGCTGAAAACAACCGAAAAGTGTTTGTTAGGCTCTAGGGGCTCAATAGACCATTTTGGAGCGTTGGTGGTTCATTTTGTGTTTTGACGGTGAAAAAACCGAAAAGTATTTGTTAGGCTCAATGGACGCTATAGACCATTTTGGAGCGTTGTTGGTTCATTTTGTGTTTTGACGGTTAAAAAAACCGAAAAGTGTTTGTTATGCTCAATGGGCTCAATAGACCATTTGGGAGTGTTGGTGGTTCATTTTGTGTTTTGACGCTGAAAACAACCGAAAAGTGTTTGTTAGGCTCAATGGGCTCAATAGACCATTTGGGAGCGTTGGTGGTTCATTTTGTGTTTTGACGGTGATAAAAACCGAAAAGTGTTTGTTAGGCTCAATGGACGCTATAGACCATTTTGGAGCGTTGTTGGTTCATTTTGTGTTTTGACGGTGAAAAAAACCGAAAAGTGTTTGTTAGGCTCAATGGACGCTATAGACCATTTTGGAGCGTTGTTGGTTCATTTCGTGTTTGGACACTGAAATCAACCGAAAAGTGTTTGTTAGGCTCAATGAGCTCAATAGACCATTTTGGAGCGTTGGTGGTTCATTTTGTGTTTTGACGGTGAAAAAAACCGAAAAGTGTTTGTTATGCTCAATGGGCTCAATATACCATTTGGGAGTGTTGGTGGTTCATTTCGTGTTTTGACGCTGAAAAAAACCGAAAAGTGTTGTTAGGCTCAATGGGCGCTATAGACCATTTTAGAGCGTTGGTGGTTCATTTCGTGTTTTGATGCTGAAAACAACCGAAAAGTGTTTGTTAGGCTCAATGGGCTCAATAGACCATTTAGGAGCGTTGGTGGTTCATTTTTTGTTTTGACCCTGAAAACAACCGAAAAGAGTTTGTTAGGCTCAATGGGCTTAATAGACCATTTGGGAGCGTTGGTGGTTCATTTTGTGTTTTGAAGCTGAAAACAACCGAAAAGTGTTTGTTAGGCTCAATGGACGCTATAGACCATTTTGGAGCGTTGTTGGTTCATTTCGTGTTTGGACACTGAAATCAACCGAAAAGTGTTTGTTAGGCTCAATGAGCTCAATAGACCATTTTGGAGCGTTGGTGGTTCATTTTGTGTTTTGACGGTGAAAAAAACCGAAAAGTGTTTGTTATGCTCAATGGGCTCAATATACCATTTGGGAGTGTTGGTGGTTCATTTCGTGTTTTGACGCTGAAAAAAACCGAAAAGTGTTGTTAGGCTCAATGGGCGCTATAGACCATTTTAGAGCGTTGGTGGTTCATTTCGTGTTTTGATGCTGAAAACAACCGAAAAGTGTTTGTTAGGCTCAATGGGCTCAATAGACCATTTAGGAGCGTTGGTGGTTCATTTTTTGTTTTGACCCTGAAAACAACCGAAAAGAGTTTGTTAGGCTCAATGGGCTTAATAGACCATTTGGGAGCGTTGGTGGTTCATTTTTTGTTTTGAAGCTGAAAACAACCGAAAAGTGTTTGTTAGGCTCAATGGGCTCAATAGACCATTTGGGAGCGTTGGTGGTTCATTTCGTGTTTTGACGCTGAAAACAACCGAAAAGTGTTTGTTAGGCTCACTGGGCTCTATAGACCATTTTGGAGCGTTTGTTGGTTCATTTCGTGTTTTGACGCTGAAAACAACCGAAAAGTGTTTGTTAGGCTCTAGGGGCTCAATAGACCATTTTGGAGCGTTGGTGGTTCATTTTGTGTTTTGACGGTGAAAAAACCCGAAAAGTGTTTGTTAGGCTCAATGGACGCTATAGACCATTTTGGAGCGTTGTTGGTTCATTTTGTGTTTTGACGGTTAAACAAACCGAAAAGTGTTTGTTATGCTCAATGGGCTCAATAGACCATTTGGGAGTCTTGGTGGTTCATTTTGTGTTTTGACGGTGAAAACAACCGAAAAGTGTTTGTTAGGCTCAATGGGCTCAATAGACCATTTGGGAGCGTTGGTGGTTCATTTTGTGTTTTGACGGTGAAAAAAACCGAAAAGTGTTTGTTAGGCTCACTGGACGCTATAGACCATTTTGGAGCGTTTGTTGGTTCATTTCGTGTTTTGACACTGAAATCAACCGAAAAGTGTTTGTTAGGCTCACTGGACGCTATAGACCATTTTGAAGCGTTTGTTGGTTCATTTCGTGTTTTGACACTGAAATCAACCGAAAAGTGTTTGTTAGGCTCAATGGGCTTAATAGACCATTTGGGAGCGTTGGTGGTTCATTTTGTGTTTTGAAGCTGAAAACAACCGAAAAGTGTTTGTTAGGCTCAATGGACGCTATAGACCATTTTGGAGCGTTGTTGGTTCATTTCGTGTTTGGACACTGAAATCAACCGAAAAGTGTTTGTTAGGCTCAATGAGCTCAATAGACCATTTTGGAGCGTTGGTGGTTCATTTTGTGTTTTGACGGTGAAAAAAACCGAAAAGTGTTTGTTATGCTCAATGGGCTCAATATACCATTTGGGAGTGTTGGTGGTTCATTTCGTGTTTTGACGCTGAAAAAAACCGAAAAGTGTTGTTAGGCTCAATGGGCGCTATAGACCATTTTAGAGCGTTGGTGGTTCATTTCGTGTTTTGATGCTGAAAACAACCGAAAAGTGTTTGTTAGGCTCAATGGGCTCAATAGACCATTTAGGAGCGTTGGTGGTTCATTTTTTGTTTTGACCCTGAAAACAACCGAAAAGAGTTTGTTAGGCTCAATGGGCTTAATAGACCATTTGGGAGCGTTGGTGGTTCATTTTTTGTTTTGAAGCTGAAAACAACCGAAAAGTGTTTGTTAGGCTCTAGGGGCTCAATAGACCATTTGGGAGCGTTGGTGGTTCATTTTGTGTTTTGACGGTGAAAAAACCCGAAAAGTGTTTGTTAGGCTCAATGGACGCTATAGACCATTTTGGAGCGTTGTTGGTTCATTTTGTGTTTTGACGGTTAAACAAACCGAAAAGTGTTTGTTATGCTCAATGGGCTCAATAGACCATTTGGGAGTCTTGGTGGTTCATTTTGTGTTTTGACGGTGAAAAAACCCGAAAAGTGTTTGTTAGGCTCACTGGACGCTATAGACCATTTTGGAGCGTTTGTTGGTTCATTTCGTGTTTTGACACTGAAATCAACCGAAAAGTGTTTGTTAGGCTCAATGGGCTCTATAGACCACTTTGGAGCGTTGTTGGTTCATTTCGTGTTTTGACGCTGAAAACAACCGAAAAGTGTTTGTTAGGCTCAATGGGCTCTATAGACCATTTTAGAGCGTAGGTGGTTCATTTCGTGTTTTGACGCTGAAAACAACCGAAAAGTGTTTGTTAGGCTCTAGGGGCTCAATAGACCATTTTGGAGCGTTGGTGGTTCATTTTGTGTTTTGACGGTGAAAAAACCGAAAAGTATTTGTTAGGCTCAATGGACGCTATAGACCATTTTGGAGCGTTGTTGGTTCATTTTGTGTTTTGACGGTTAAAAAAACCGAAAAGTGTTTGTTATGCTCAATGGGCTCAATAGACCATTTGGGAGTGTTGGTGGTTCATTTTGTGTTTTGACGCTGAAAACAACCGAAAAGTGTTTGTTAGGCTCAATGGGCTCAATAGACCATTTGGGAGCGTTGGTGGTTCATTTTGTGTTTTGACGGTGATAAAAACCGAAAAGTGTTTGTTAGGCTCAATGGACGCTATAGACCATTTTGGAGCGTTGTTGGTTCATTTTGTGTTTTGACGGTGAAAAAAACCGAAAAGTGTTTGTTAGGCTCAATGGACGCTATAGACCATTTTGGAGCGTTGTTGGTTCATTTCGTGTTTGGACACTGAAATCAACCGAAAAGTGTTTGTTAGGCTCAATGAGCTCAATAGACCATTTTGGAGCGTTGGTGGTTCATTTTGTGTTTTGACGGTGAAAAAAACCGAAAAGTGTTTGTTATGCTCAATGGGCTGAATAGACCATTTGGGAGCGTTGGTGGTTCATTTTGTGTTTTGAAGCTGAAAACAACCGAAAAGTGTTTGTTAGGCTCAATGGACGCTATAGACCATTTTGGAGCGTTGTTGGTTCATTTCGTGTTTGGACACTGAAATCAACCGAAAAGTGTTTGTTAGGCTCAATGAGCTCAATAGACCATTTTGGAGCGTTGGTGGTTCATTTTGTGTTTTGACGGTGAAAAAAACCGAAAAGTGTTTGTTATGCTCAATAGGCTCAATATACCATTTGGGAGTGTTGGTGGTTCATTTCGTGTTTTGACGCTGAAAAAAACCGAAAAGTGTTGTTAGGCTCAATGGGCGCTATAGACCATTTTAGAGCGTTGGTGGTTCATTTCGTGTTTTGATGCTGAAAACAACCGAAAAGTGTTTGTTAGGCTCAATGGGCTCAATAGACCATTTAGGAGCGTTGGTGGTTCATTTTTTGTTTTGACCCTGAAAACAACCGAAAAGAGTTTGTTAGGCTCAATGGGCTTAATAGACCATTTGGGAGCGTTGGTGGTTCATTTTTTGTTTTGAAGCTGAAAACAACCGAAAAGTGTTTGTTAGGCTCAATGGGCTCAATAGACCATTTGGGAGCGTTGGTGGTTCATTTCGTGTTTTGACGCTGAAAACAACCGAAAAGTGTTTGTTAGGCTCACTGGGCTCTATAGACCATTTTGGAGCGTTTGTTGGTTCATTTCGTGTTTTGACGCTGAAAACAACCGAAAAGTGTTTGTTAGGCTCTAGGGGCTCAATAGACCATTTTGGAGCGTTGGTGGTTCATTTTGTGTTTTGACGGTGAAAAAACCCGAAAAGTGTTTGTTAGGCTCAATGGACGCTATAGACCATTTTGGAGCGTTGTTGGTTCATTTTGTGTTTTGACGGTTAAACAAACCGAAAAGTGTTTGTTATGCTCAATGGGCTCAATAGACCATTTGGGAGTGTTGGTGGTTCATTTTGTGTTTTGACGCTGAAAACAACCGAAAAGTGTTTGTTAGGCTCAATGGGCTCAATAGACCATTTGGGAGCGTTGGTGGTTCATTTTGTGTTTTGACGGTGATAAAAACCGAAAAGTGTTTGTTAGGCTCAATGGACGCTATAGACCATTTTGGAGCGTTGTTGGTTCATTTTGTGTTTTGACGGTGAAAAAAACCGAAAAGTGTTTGTTAGGCTCAATGGACGCTATAGACCATTTTGGAGCGTTGTTGGTTCATTTCGTGTTTGGACACTGAAATCAACCGAAAAGTGTTTGTTAGGCTCAATGAGCTCAATAGACCATTTTGGAGCGTTGGTGGTTCATTTTGTGTTTTGACGGTGAAAAAAACCGAAAAGTGTTTGTTATGCTCAATGGGCTCAATATACCATTTGGGAGTGTTGGTGGTTCATTTCGTGTTTTGACGCTGAAAAAAACCGAAAAGTGTTGTTAGGCTCAATGGGCGCTAGAGACCATTTTAGAGCGTTGGTGGTTCATTTCGTGTTTTGATGCTGAAAACAACCGAAAAGTGTTTGTTAGGCTCAATGGGCTCAATAGACCATTTAGGAGCGTTGGTGGTTCATTTTTTGTTTTGACCCTGAAAACAACCGAAAAGAGTTTGTTAGGCTCAATGGGCTTAATAGACCATTTGGGAGCGTTGGTGGTTCATTTTGTGTTTTGAAGCTGAAAACAACCGAAAAGTGTTTGTTAGGCTCAATGGACGCTATAGACCATTTTGGAGCGTTGTTGGTTCATTTCGTGTTTGGACACTGAAATCAACCGAAAAGTGTTTGTTAGGCTCAATGAGCTTAATAGACCATTTTGGAGCGTTGGTGGTTCATTTTGTGTTTTGACGGTGAAAAAAACCGAAAAGTGTTTGTTATGCTCAATGGGCTCAATATACCATTTGGGAGTGTTGGTGGTTCATTTCGTGTTTTGACGCTGAAAAAAACCGAAAAGTGTTGTTAGGCTCAATGGGCGCTATAGACCATTTTAGAGCGTTGGTGGTTCATTTCGTGTTTTGATGCTGAAAACAACCGAAAAGTGTTTGTTAGGCTCAATGGGCTCAATAGACCATTTAGGAGCGTTGGTGGTTCATTTTTTGTTTTGACCCTGAAAACAACCGAAAAGAGTTTGTTAGGCTCAATGGGCTTAATAGACCATTTGGGAGCGTTGGTGGTTCATTTTTTGTTTTGAAGCTGAAAACAACCGAAAAGTGTTTGTTAGGCTCAATGGGCTCAATAGACCATTTGGGAGCGTTGGTGGTTCATTTCGTGTTTTGACGCTGAAAACAACCGAAAAGTGTTTGTTAGGCTCACTGGGCTCTATAGACCATTTTGGAGCGTTTGTTGGTTCATTTCGTGTTTTGACGCTGAAAACAACCGAAAAGTGTTTGTTAGGCTCTAGGGGCTCAATAGACCATTTTGGAGCGTTGGTGGTTCATTTTGTGTTTTGACGGTGAAAAAACCCGAAAAGTGTTTGTTAGGCTCAATGGACGCTATAGACCATTTTGGAGCGTTGTTGGTTCATTTTGTGTTTTGACGGTTAAACAAACCGAAAAGTGTTTGTTATGCTCAATGGGCTCAATAGACCATTTGGGAGTCTTGGTGGTTCATTTTGTGTTTTGACGGTGAAAACAACCGAAAAGTGTTTGTTAGGCTCAATGGGCTCAATAGACCATTTGGGAGCGTTGGTGGTTCATTTTGTGTTTTGACGGTGAAAAAAACCGAAAAGTGTTTGTTAGGCTCACTGGACGCTATAGACCATTTTGGAGCGTTTGTTGGTTCATTTCGTGTTTTGACACTGAAATCAACCGAAAAGTGTTTGTTAGGCTCACTGGACGCTATAGACCATTTTGAAGCGTTTGTTGGTTCATTTCGTGTTTTGACACTGAAATCAACCGAAAAGTGTTTGTTAGGCTCAATGGGCTTAATAGACCATTTGGGAGCGTTGGTGGTTCATTTTGTGTTTTGAAGCTGAAAACAACCGAAAAGTGTTTGTTAGGCTCAATGGACGCTATAGACCATTTTGGAGCGTTGTTGGTTCATTTCGTGTTTGGACACTGAAATCAACCGAAAAGTGTTTGTTAGGCTCAATGAGCTCAATAGACCATTTTGGAGCGTTGGTGGTTCATTTTGTGTTTTGACGGTGAAAAAAACCGAAAAGTGTTTGTTATGCTCAATGGGCTCAATATACCATTTGGGAGTGTTGGTGGTTCATTTCGTGTTTTGACGCTGAAAAAAACCGAAAAGTGTTGTTAGGCTCAATGGGCGCTATAGACCATTTTAGAGCGTTGGTGGTTCATTTCGTGTTTTGATGCTGAAAACAACCGAAAAGTGTTTGTTAGGCTCAATGGGCTCAATAGACCATTTAGGAGCGTTGGTGGTTCATTTTTTGTTTTGACCCTGAAAACAACCGAAAAGAGTTTGTTAGGCTCAATGGGCTTAATAGACCATTTGGGAGCGTTGGTGGTTCATTTTTTGTTTTGAAGCTGAAAACAACCGAAAAGTGTTTGTTAGGCTCTAGGGGCTCAATAGACCATTTGGGAGCGTTGGTGGTTCATTTTGTGTTTTGACGGTGAAAAAACCCGAAAAGTGTTTGTTAGGCTCAATGGACGCTATAGACCATTTTGGAGCGTTGTTGGTTCATTTTGTGTTTTGACGGTTAAACAAACCGAAAAGTGTTTGTTATGCTCAATGGGCTCAATAGACCATTTGGGAGTCTTGGTGGTTCATTTTGTGTTTTGACGGTGAAAAAACCCGAAAAGTGTTTGTTAGGCTCACTGGACGCTATAGACCATTTTGGAGCGTTTGTTGGTTCATTTCGTGTTTTGACACTGAAATCAACCGAAAAGTGTTTGTTAGGCTCAATGGGCTCTATAGACCACTTTGGAGCGTTGTTGGTTCATTTCGTGTTTTGACGCTGAAAACAACCGAAAAGTGTTTGTTAGGCTCAATGGGCTCTATAGACCATTTTAGAGCGTAGGTGGTTCATTTCGTGTTTTGACGCTGAAAACAACCGAAAAGTGTTTGTTAGGCTCTAGGGGCTCAATAGACCATTTTGGAGCGTTGGTGGTTCATTTTGTGTTTTGACGGTGAAAAAACCGAAAAGTATTTGTTAGGCTCAATGGACGCTATAGACCATTTTGGAGCGTTGTTGGTTCATTTTGTGTTTTGACGGTTAAAAAAACCGAAAAGTGTTTGTTATGCTCAATGGGCTCAATAGACCATTTGGGAGTGTTGGTGGTTCATTTTGTGTTTTGACGCTGAAAACAACCGAAAAGTGTTTGTTAGGCTCAATGGGCTCAATAGACCATTTGGGAGCGTTGGTGGTTCATTTTGTGTTTTGACGGTGATAAAAACCGAAAAGTGTTTGTTAGGCTCAATGGACGCTATAGACCATTTTGGAGCGTTGTTGGTTCATTTTGTGTTTTGACGGTGAAAAAAACCGAAAAGTGTTTGTTAGGCTCAATGGACGCTATAGACCATTTTGGAGCGTTGTTGGTTCATTTCGTGTTTGGACACTGAAATCAACCGAAAAGTGTTTGTTAGGCTCAATGAGCTCAATAGACCATTTTGGAGCGTTGGTGGTTCATTTTGTGTTTTGACGGTGAAAAAAACCGAAAAGTGTTTGTTATGCTCAATGGGCTCAATATACCATTTGGGAGTGTTGGTGGTTCATTTCGTGTTTTGACGCTGAAAAAAACCGAAAAGTGTTGTTAGGCTCAATGGGCGCTATAGACCATTTTAGAGCGTTGGTGGTTCATTTCGTGTTTTGATGCTGAAAACAACCGAAAAGTGTTTGTTAGGCTCAATGGGCTCAATAGACCATTTAGGAGCGTTGGTGGTTCATTTTTTGTTTTGACCCTGAAAACAACCGAAAAGAGTTTGTTAGGCTCAATGGGCTTAATAGACCATTTGGGAGCGTTGGTGGTTCATTTTGTGTTTTGAAGCTGAAAACAACCGAAAAGTGTTTGTTAGGCTCAATGGACGCTATAGACCATTTTGGAGCGTTGTTGGTTCATTTCGTGTTTGGACACTGAAATCAACCGAAAAGTGTTTGTTAGGCTCAATGAGCTCAATAGACCATTTTGGAGCGTTGGTGGTTCATTTTGTGTTTTGACGGTGAAAAAAACCGAAAAGTGTTTGTTATGCTCAATAGGCTCAATATACCATTTGGGAGTGTTGGTGGTTCATTTCGTGTTTTGACGCTGAAAAAAACCGAAAAGTGTTGTTAGGCTCAATGGGCGCTATAGACCATTTTAGAGCGTTGGTGGTTCATTTCGTGTTTTGATGCTGAAAACAACCGAAAAGTGTTTGTTAGGCTCAATGGGCTCAATAGACCATTTAGGAGCGTTGGTGGTTCATTTTTTGTTTTGACCCTGAAAACAACCGAAAAGAGTTTGTTAGGCTCAATGGGCTTAATAGACCATTTGGGAGCGTTGGTGGTTCATTTTTTGTTTTGAAGCTGAAAACAACCGAAAAGTGTTTGTTAGGCTCAATGGGCTCAATAGACCATTTGGGAGCGTTGGTGGTTCATTTCGTGTTTTGACGCTGAAAACAACCGAAAAGTGTTTGTTAGGCTCACTGGGCTCTATAGACCATTTTGGAGCGTTTGTTGGTTCATTTCGTGTTTTGACGCTGAAAACAACCGAAAAGTGTTTGTTAGGCTCTAGGGGCTCAATAGACCATTTTGGAGCGTTGGTGGTTCATTTTGTGTTTTGACGGTGAAAAAACCCGAAAAGTGTTTGTTAGGCTCAATGGACGCTATAGACCATTTTGGAGCGTTGTTGGTTCATTTTGTGTTTTGACGGTTAAACAAACCGAAAAGTGTTTGTTATGCTCAATGGGCTCAATAGACCATTTGGGAGTCTTGGTGGTTCATTTTGTGTTTTGACGGTGAAAACAACAGAAAAGTGTTTGTTAGGCTCAATGGGCTCAATAGACCATTTGGGAGCGTTGGTGGTTCATTTTGTGTTTTGACGGTGAAAAAAACCGAAAAGTGTTTGTTAGGCTCACTGGACGCTATAGACCATTTTGGAGCGTTTGTTGGTTCATTTCGTGTTTTGACACTGAAATCAACCGAAAAGTGTTTGTTAGGCTCACTGGACGCTATAGACCATTTTGAAGCGTTTGTTGGTTCATTTCGTGTTTTGACACTGAAATCAACCGAAAAGTGTTTGTTAGGCTCAATGGGCTTAATAGACCATTTGGGAGCGTTGGTGGTTCATTTTGTGTTTTGAAGCTGAAAACAACCGAAAAGTGTTTGTTAGGCTCAATGGACGCTATAGACCATTTTGGAGCGTTGTTGGTTCATTTCGTGTTTGGACACTGAAATCAACCGAAAAGTGTTTGTTAGGCTCAATGAGCTCAATAGACCATTTTGGAGCGTTGGTGGTTCATTTTGTGTTTTGACGGTGAAAAAAACCGAAAAGTGTTTGTTATGCTCAATGGGCTCAATATACCATTTGGGAGTGTTGGTGGTTCATTTCGTGTTTTGACGCTGAAAAAAACCGAAAAGTGTTGTTAGGCTCAATGGGCGCTATAGACCATTTTAGAGCGTTGGTGGTTCATTTCGTGTTTTGATGCTGAAAACAACCGAAAAGTGTTTGTTAGGCTCAATGGGCTCAATAGACCATTTAGGAGCGTTGGTGGTTCATTTTTTGTTTTGACCCTGAAAACAACCGAAAAGAGTTTGTTAGGCTCAATGGGCTTAATAGACCATTTGGGAGCGTTGGTGGTTCATTTTTTGTTTTGAAGCTGAAAACAACCGAAAAGTGTTTGTTAGGCTCAATGGGCTCAATAGACCATTTGGGAGCGTTGGTGGTTCATTTCGTGTTTTGACGCTGAAAACAACCGAAAAGTGTTTGTTAGGCTCACTGGGCTCTATAGACCATTTTGGAGCGTTTGTTGGTTCATTTCGTGTTTTGACGCTGAAAACAACCGAAAAGTGTTTGTTAGGCTCTAGGGGCTCAATAGACCATTTTGGAGCGTTGGTGGTTCATTTTGTGTTTTGACGGTGAAAAAACCCGAAAAGTGTTTGTTAGGCTCAATGGACGCTATAGACCATTTTGGAGCGTTGTTGGTTCATTTTTGTTTTGACGGTTAAACAAACCGAAAAGTGTTTGTTATGCTCAATGGGCTCAATAGACCATTTGGGAGTCTTGGTGGTTCATTTTGTGTTTTGACGGTGAAAACAACCGAAAAGTGTTTGTTAGGCTCAATGGGCTCAATAGACCATTTGGGAGCGTTGGTGGTTCATTTTGTGTTTTGACGGTGAAAAAAACCGAAAAGTGTTTGTTAGGCTCACTGGACGCTATAGACCATTTTGGAGCGTTTGTTGGTTCATTTCGTGTTTTGACACTGAAATCAACCGAAAAGTGTTTGTTAGGCTCACTGGACGCTATAGACCATTTTGAAGCGTTTGTTGGTTCATTTCGTGTTTTGACACTGAAATCAACCGAAAAGTGTTTGTTAGGCTCAATGGGCTCAATAGACCATTTTAGAGCGTTGGTGGTTCATTTCGTGTTTTGACGCTGAAAACAACCGAAAAGTGTTTGTTAGGCTCTAGGGGCTCAATAGACCATTTTGGAGCGTTGGTGGTTCATTTCGTGTTTTGATGCTGAAAACAACCGAAAAGTGTTTGTTAGGCTCAATGGGCTCAATAGACCATTTAGGAGCGTTGGTGGTTCATTTTTTGTTTTGACCCTGAAAACAACCGAAAAGAGTTTGTTAGGCTCAATGGGCTTAATAGACCATTTGGGAGCGTTGGTGGTTCATTTTGTGTTTTGAAGCTGAAAACAACCGAAAAGTGTTTGTTAGGCTCAATGGACGCTATAGACCATTTTGGAGCGTTGTTGGTTCATTTCGTGTTTGGACACTGAAATCAACCGAAAAGTGTTTGTTAGGCTCAATGAGCTCAATAGACCATTTTGGAGCGTTGGTGGTTCATTTTGTGTTTTGACGGTGAAAAAAACCGAAAAGTGTTTGTTATGCTCAATGGGCTCAATATACCATTTGGGAGTGTTGGTGGTTCATTTCGTGTTTTGACGCTGAAAAAAACCGAAAAGTGTTGTTAGGCTCAATGGGCGCTATAGACCATTTTAGAGCGTTGGTGGTTCATTTCGTGTTTTGATGCTGAAAACAACCGAAAAGTGTTTGTTAGGCTCAATGGGCTCAATAGACCATTTAGGAGCGTTGGTGGTTCATTTTTTGTTTTTACCCTGAAAACAACCGAAAAGAGTTTGTTAGGCTCAATGGGCTTAATAGACCATTTGGGAGCGTTGGTGGTTCATTTTTTGTTTTGAAGCTGAAAACAACCGAAAAGTGTTTGTTAGGCTCAATGGGCTCAATAGACCATTTGGGAGCGTTGGTGGTTCATTTCGTGTTTTGACGCTGAAAACAACCGAAAAGTGTTTGTTAGGCTCACTGGGCTCTATAGACCATTTTGGAGCGTTTGTTGGTTCATTTCGTGTTTTGACGCTGAAAACAACCGAAAAGTGTTTGTTAGGCTCTAGGGGCTCAATAGACCATTTTGGAGCGTTGGTGGTTCATTTTGTGTTTTGACGGTGAAAAAACCCGAAAAGTGTTTGTTAGGCTCAATGGACGCTATAGACCATTTTGGAGCGTTGTTGGTTCATTTTGTGTTTTGACGGTTAAACAAACCGAAAAGTGTTTGTTATGCTCAATGGGCTCAATAGACCATTTGGGAGTCTTGGTGGTTCATTTTGTGTTTTGACGGTGAAAACAACCGAAAAGTGTTTGTTAGGCTCAATGGGCTCAATAGACCATTTGGGAGCGTTGGTGGTTCATTTTGTGTTTTAACGGTGAAAAAAACCGAAAAGTGTTTGTTAGGCTCACTGGACGCTATAGACCATTTTGGAGCGTTTGTTGGTTCATTTCGTGTTTTGACACTGAAATCAACCGAAAAGTGTTTGTTAGGCTCACTGGACGCTATAGACCATTTTGAAGCGTTTGTTGGTTCATTTCGTGTTTTGACACTGAAATCAACCGAAAAGTGTTTGTTAGGCTCAATGGGCTTAATAGACCATTTGGGAGCGTTGGTGGTTCATTTTGTGTTTTGAAGCTGAAAACAACCGAAAAGTGTTTGTTAGGCTCAATGGACGCTATAGACCATTTTGGAGCGTTGTTGGTTCATTTCGTGTTTGGACACTGAAATCAACCGAAAAGTGTTTGTTAGGCTCAATGAGCTCAATAGACCATTTTAGAGCGTTGGTGGTTCATTTTGTGTTTTGACGGTGAAAAAAACCGAAAAGTGTTTGTTATGCTCAATGGGCTCAATATACCATTTGGGAGTGTTGGTGGTTCATTTCGTGTTTTGACGCTGAAAAAAACCGAAAAGTGTTGTTAGGCTCAATGGGCGCTATAGACCATTTTAGAGCGTTGGTGGTTCATTTCGTGTTTTGATGCTGAAAACAACCGAAAAGTGTTTGTTAGGCTCAATGGGCTCAATAGACCATTTAGGAGCGTTGGTGGTTCATTTTTTGTTTTGACCCTGAAAACAACCGAAAAGAGTTTGTTAGGCTCAATGGGCTTAATAGACCATTTGGGAGCGTTGGTGGTTCATTTTTTGTTTTGAAGCTGAAAACAACCGAAAAGTGTTTGTTAGGCTCAATGGGCTCAATAGACCATTTGGGAGCGTTGGTGGTTCATTTCGTGTTTTGACGCTGAAAACAACCGAAAAGTGTTTGTTAGGCTCACTGGGCTCTATAGACCATTTTGGAGCGTTTGTTGGTTCATTTCGTGTTTTGACGCTGAAAACAACCGAAAAGTGTTTGTTAGGCTCACTGGACGCTATAGACCATTTTGGAGCGTTTGTTGGTTCATTTCGTGTTTTGACACTGAAATCAACCGAAAAGTGTTTGTTAGGCTCACTGGACGCTATAGACCATTTTGAAGCGTTTGTTGGTTCATTTCGTGTTTTGACACTGAAATCAACCGAAAAGTGTTTGTTAGGCTCAATGGGCTCAATAGACCATTTTAGAGCGTTGGTGGTTCATTTCGTGTTTTGACGCTGAAAACAACCGAAAAGTGTTTGTTAGGCTCTAGGGGCTCAATAGACCATTTTGGAGCGTTGGTGGTTCATTTCGTGTTTTGATGCTGAAAACAACCGAAAAGTGTTTGTTAGGCTCAATGGGCTCAATAGACCATTTAGGAGCGTTGGTGGTTCATTTTTTGTTTTGACCCTGAAAACAACCGAAAAGAGTTTGTTAGGCTCAATGGGCTTAATAGACCATTTGGGAGCGTTGGTGGTTCATTTTGTGTTTTGAAGCTGAAAACAACCGAAAAGTGTTTGTTAGGCTCAATGGACGCTATAGACCATTTTGGAGCGTTGTTGGTTCATTTCGTGTTTGGACACTGAAATCAACCGAAAAGTGTTTGTTAGGCTCAATGAGCTCAATAGACCATTTTGGAGCGTTGGTGGTTCATTTTGTGTTTTGACGGTGAAAAAAACCGAAAAGTGTTTGTTATGCTCAATGGGCTCAATATACCATTTGGGAGTGTTGGTGGTTCATTTCGTGTTTTGACGCTGAAAAAAACCGAAAAGTGTTGTTAGGCTCAATGGGCGCTATAGACCATTTTAGAGCGTTGGTGGTTCATTTCGTGTTTTGATGCTGAAAACAACCGAAAAGTGTTTGTTAGGCTCAATGGGCTCAATAGACCATTTAGGAGCGTTGGTGGTTCATTTTTTGTTTTGACCCTGAAAACAACCGAAAAGAGTTTGTTAGGCTCAATGGGCTTAATAGACCATTTGGGAGCGTTGGTGGTTCATTTTTTGTTTTGAAGCTGAAAACAACCGAAAAGTGTTTGTTAGGCTCAATGGGCTCAATAGACCATTTGGGAGCGTTGGTGGTTCATTTCGTGTTTTGACGCTGAAAACAACCGAAAAGTGTTTGTTAGGCTCACTGGGCTCTATAGACCATTTTGGAGCGTTTGTTGGTTCATTTCGTGTTTTGACGCTGAAAACAACCGAAAAGTGTTTGTTAGGCTCTAGGGGCTCAATAGACCATTTTGGAGCGTTGGTGGTTCATTTTGTGTTTTGACGGTGAAAAAACCCGAAAAGTGTTTGTTAGGCTCAATGGACGCTATAGACCATTTTGGAGCGTTGTTGGTTCATTTTGTGTTTTGACGGTTAAACAAACCGAAAAGTGTTTGTTATGCTCAATGGGCTCAATAGACCATTTGGGAGTCTTGGTGGTTCATTTTGTGTTTTGACGGTGAAAACAACCGAAAAGTGTTTGTTAGGCTCAATGGGCTCAATAGACCATTTGGGAGCGTTGGTGGTTCATTTTGTGTTTTAACGGTGAAAAAAACCGAAAAGTGTTTGTTAGGCTCACTGGACGCTATAGACCATTTTGGAGCGTTTGTTGGTTCATTTCGTGTTTTGACACTGAAATCAACCGAAAAGTGTTTGTTAGGCTCACTGGACGCTATAGACCATTTTGAAGCGTTTGTTGGTTCATTTCGTGTTTTGACACTGAAATCAACCGAAAAGTGTTTGTTAGGCTCAATGGGCTTAATAGACCATTTGGGAGCGTTGGTGGTTCATTTTGTGTTTTGAAGCTGAAAACAACCGAAAAGTGTTTGTTAGGCTCAATGGACGCTATAGACCATTTTGGAGCGTTGTTGGTTCATTTCGTGTTTGGACACTGAAATCAACCGAAAAGTGTTTGTTAGGCTCAATGAGCTCAATAGACCATTTTGGAGCGTTGGTGGTTCATTTTGTGTTTTGACGGTGAAAAAAACCGAAAAGTGTTTGTTATGCTCAATGGGCTCAATAGACCATTTAGGAGCGTTGGTGGTTCATTTTGTGTTTTGACGCTGAAAAAAACCGAAAAGTGTTGTTAGGCTCAATGGGCGCTATAGACCATTTTAGAGCGTTGGTGGTTCATTTCGTGTTTTGATGCTGAAAACAACCGAAAAGTGTTTGTTAGGCTCAATGGGCTCAATAGACCATTTAGGAGCGTTGGTGGTTCATTTTTTGTTTTGACCCTGAAAACAACCGAAAAGAGTTTGTTAGGCTCAATGGGCTTAATAGACCATTTGGGAGCGTTGGTGGTTCATTTTTTGTTTTGAAGCTGAAAACAACCGAAAAGTGTTTGTTAGGCTCAATGGGCTCAATAGACCATTTGGGAGCGTTGGTGGTTCATTTCGTGTTTTGACGCTGAAAACAACCGAAAAGTGTTTGTTAGGCTCACTGGGCTCTATAGACCATTTTGGAGCGTTTGTTGGTTCATTTCGTGTTTTGACGCTGAAAACAACCGAAAAGTGTTTGTTAGGCTCTAGGGGCTCAATAGACCATTTTGGAGCGTTGGTGGTTCATTTTGTGTTTTGACGGTGAAAAAACCCGAAAAGTGTTTGTTAGGCTCAATGGACGCTATAGACCATTTTGGAGCGTTGTTGGTTCATTTTGTGTTTTGACGGTTAAACAAACCGAAAAGTGTTTGTTATGCTCAATGGGCTCAATAGACCATTTGGGAGTCTTGGTGGTTCATTTTGTGTTTTGACGGTGAAAACAACCGAAAAGTGTTTGTTAGGCTCAATGGGCTCAATAGACCATTTGGGAGCGTTGGTGGTTCATTTTGTGTTTTGACGGTGAAAAAAACCGAAAAGTGTTTGTTAGGCTCACTGGACGCTATAGACCATTTTGGAGCGTTTGTTGGTTCATTTCGTGTTTTGACACTGAAATCAACCGAAAAGTGTTTGTTAGGCTCACTGGACGCTATAGACCATTTTGAAGCGTTTGTTGGTTCATTTCGTGTTTTGACACTGAAATCAACCGAAAAGTGTTTGTTAGGCTCAATGGGCTCAATAGACCATTTTAGAGCGTTGGTGGTTCATTTCGTGTTTTGACGCTGAAAACAACCGAAAAGTGTTTGTTAGGCTCTAGGGGCTCAATAGACCATTTTGGAGCGTTGTTGGTTCATTTTGTGTTTTGACGGTGAAAAAAACCGAAAAGTGTTTGTTAGGCTCAATGGACGCTATAGACCATTTTGGAGCGTTGTTGGTTCATTTCGTGTTTGGACACTGAAATCAACCGAAAAGTGTTTGTTAGGCTCAATGAGCTCAATAGACCATTTTGGAGCGTTGGTGGTTCATTTTGTGTTTTGACGGTGAAAAAAACCGAAAAGTGTTTGTTATGCTCAATGGGCTCAATATACCATTTGGGAGTGTTGGTGGTTCATTTCGTGTTTTGACGCTGAAAAAAACCGAAAAGTGTTGTTAGGCTCAATGGGCGCTATAGACCATTTTAGAGCGTTGGTGGTTCATTTCGTGTTTTGATGCTGAAAACAACCGAAAAGTGTTTGTTAGGCTCAATGGGCTCAATAGACCATTTAGGAGCGTTGGTGGTTCATTTTTTGTTTTGACCCTGAAAACAACCGAAAAGAGTTTGTTAGGCTCAATGGGCTTAATAGACCATTTGGGAGCGTTGGTGGTTCATTTTTTGTTTTGAAGCTGAAAACAACCGAAAAGTGTTTGTTAGGCTCAATGGGCTCAATAGACCATTTGGGAGCGTTGGTGGTTCATTTCGTGTTTTGACGCTGAAAACAACCGAAAAGTGTTTGTTAGGCTCACTGGGCTCTATAGACCATTTTGGAGCGTTTGTTGGTTCATTTCGTGTTTTGACGCTGAAAACAACCGAAAAGTGTTTGTTAGGCTCTAGGGGCTCAATAGACCATTTTGGAGCGTTGGTGGTTCATTTTGTGTTTTGACGGTGAAAAAACCCGAAAAGTGTTTGTTAGGCTCAATGGACGCTATAGACCATTTTGGAGCGTTGTTGGTTCATTTTGTGTTTTGACGGTTAAACAAACCGAAAAGTGTTTGTTATGCTCAATGGGCTCAATAGACCATTTGGGAGTCTTGGTGGTTCATTTTGTGTTTTGACGGTGAAAACAACCGAAAAGTGTTTGTTAGGCTCAATGGGCTCAATAGACCATTTGGGAGCGTTGGTGGTTCATTTTGTGTTTTGACGGTGAAAAAAACCGAAAAGTGTTTGTTAGGCTCACTGGACGCTATAGACCATTTTGGAGCGTTTGTTGGTTCATTTCGTGTTTTGACACTGAAATCAACCGAAAAGTGTTTGTTAGGCTCACTGGACGCTATAGACCATTTTGAAGCGTTTGTTGGTTCATTTCGTGTTTTGACACTGAAATCAACCGAAAAGTGTTTGTTAGGCTCAATGGGCTCAATAGACCATTTGTGACCTGTCATCACAAAATGAGCGTAAAGTCGGCAAAATCAAAAATTGAGATATGGGTATTTCTAAATTCTGTGGAAACAGAGCTTTCCAATGGTATATAACACTTGGAGGTTTGATACTCAATATTTGTTTTCTTTTTATTTTTTAGTCTGGAGTCTTAATACAGAGATTATGAGAAAACGGGCATTTCTTGCGAGAAATTGTGTGAAAGGCATAGAAAGGCATTGTCAAAATTGTCTCGAAAACTAATTTTGTTTTTATCTGATCGTCCTGAAAAATTGGGAATTGATTGTTGGGGATTTAGTCTTAAAAAACCCCATATAATATCAAAATCGACCACCCCTTCAAATTTTTGACTTTGACTGGCCGTACTGGGAAATCACTCCGTGCAACTTTACGCTCATTTTGTGATAACAGGTCACATTTTAGAGCGTTGGTGGTTCATTTCGTGTTTTGACGCTGAAAACAACCGAAAAGTGTTTGTTAGGCTCTAGGGGCTCAATAGACCATTTTGGAGCGTTGGTGGTTCATTTTGTGTTTTGACGGTGAAAAAACCCGAAAAGTGTTTGTTAGGCTCAATGGACGCTATAGACCATTGTGGAGCGTTGTTGGTTCATTTCGTGTTTTGACGCTGAAAACAACCGAAAAGTGTTTGTTAGGCTCAATGGGCTCAATAGACCATTTGGGATCGTTGGTGGTTAATTTTTTGTTTTGACCCTGAAAACAACCGAAAAGTGTTTGTTAGGCTCAATGGGCTCAATAGACCATTTGGGAGCGTTGGTGGTTAATTTTTTGCTTTGAAGCTGAAAACAACCGAAAAGTGTTTGTTAGGCTCAATGGGCTCAATAGACCATTTGGGAGCGTTGGTGGTTCATTTCGTGTTTTGACGCTGAAAACAACCGAAAAGTGTTTGTTAGGCTCAATGGGCTCTATAGACCATTTTAGAGCGTTGGTGGTTCATTTCGTGTTTTGACGCTGAAAACAACCGAAAAGTGTTTGTTAGGCTCTAGGGGCTCAATAGACCATTTTGGAGCGTTGGTGGTTCATTTTGTGTTTTGACGGTTAAAAAACCCGAAAAGTGTTTGTAAGGCTCAATGGACGCTATAGACCATTTTGGAGCGTTGTTGGTTCATTTCGTGTTTTGACGCTGAAAACAACCGAAAAGTGTTTGTTAGGCTCAATGGACGCTATAGACCATTTTGGAGCGTTGTTGGTTCATTTCGTGTTTTGACGCTGAAAACAACCGAAAAGTGTTTGTTAGGCTCAATGGGCTCAATAGACCATTTGGGAGCGTTGGTGGTTCATTTCGTGTTTTGACGCTGAAAACAACCGAAAAGTGTTTGTTAGGCTCAATGGGCTCTATAGACCATTTTAGAGCGTTGGTGGTTCATTTCGTGTTTTGACGCTGAAAACAACCGAAAAGCGTTTGTTAGGCTCTAGGGGCTCAATAGACCATTTTGGAGCGTTGGTGGTTCATTTTGTGTTTTGACGGTGAAAAAACCCGAAAAGTGTTTGTAAGGCTCAATGGACGCTATAGACCATTTTGGAGCGTTGTTGGTTCATTTCGTGTTTTGACGCTGAAAACAACCGAAAAGAGTTTGTTAGGCTCAATGGGCTCAATAGACCATTTTGGAGCGTTGGTGGTTCATTTCGTGTTTGGACGCTAAAAACAACCGAAAAGTGTTTGTTAGGCTCAATGGGCTCAATAGACCATTTGGGAGCGTTGGTGGTTCATTTTGTGTTTTGACGGTGAAAAAAACCGAAAAGTGTTTGTTAGGCTCACTGGACGCTATAGACCATTTTGGAGCGTTTGTTGGTTCATTTCGTGTTTTGACACTGAAATCAACCGAAAAGTGTTTGTTAGGCTCAATGGGCTCTATAGACCACTTTGGAGCGTTGTTGGTTCATTTCGTGTTTTGACGCTGAAAACAACCGAAAAGTGTTTGTTAGGCTCAATGGGCTCTATAGACCATTTTAGAGCGTAGGTGGTTCATTTCGTGTTTTGACGCTGAAAACAACCGAAAAGTGTTTGTTAGGCTCAATGGACGCTATAGACCATTGTGGAGCGTTGTTGGTTCATTTTGTGTTTTGACGGTTAAAAAAACCGAAAAGTGTTTGTTATGCTCAATGGGCTCAATAGACCATTTGGGAGTGTTGGTGGTTCATTTTGTGTTTTGACGGTGAAAACAACCGAAAAGTGTTTGTTAGGCTCAATGGGCTCAATAGACCATTTAGGAGCGTTGGTGGTTCATTTTTTGTTTTGACGCTGAAAACAACCGAAAAGTGTTTGTTAGGCTCAATGGGCTCAATAGACCATTTGGGAGCGTTGGTGGTTAATTTTTTGTTTTGAAGCTGAAAACAACCGAAAAGTGTTTGTTAGGCTCAATGGGCTCAATAGACCATTTGGGAGCGTTGGTGGTTCATTTTGTGTTTTGACGGTGAAAAAAACCGAAAAGTGTTTGTTAGGCTCACTGGACGCTATAGACCATTTTGGAGCGTTTGTTGGTTCATTTCGTGTTTTGACACTGAAATCAACCGAAAAGTGTTTGTTAGGCTCAATGGGCTCTATAGACCATTTTAGAGCGTAGGTGGTTCATTTCGTGTTTTGACGCTGAAAACAACCGAAAAGTGTTTGTTAGGCTCTAGGGGCTCAATAGACCATTTTGGAGCGTTGGTGGTTCATTTTGTGTTTTGACGGTGAAAAAAACGAAAAGTGTTTGTTAGGCTCAATGGACGCTATAGACCATTTTGGAGCGTTGTTGGTTCATTTTGTGTTTTGACGGTTAAAAAAACCGAAAAGTGTTTGTTATGCTCAATGGGCTCAATAGACCATTTGGGAGTGTTGGTGGTTCATTTTGTGTTTTGACGGTGAAAACAACCGAAAAGTGTTTGTTAGGCTCAATGGGCTCAATAGACCATTTGGGAGCGTTGGTGGTTCATTTTGTGTTTTGACGGTGATAAAAACCGAAAAGTGTTTGTTAGGCTCAATGGACGCTATAGACCATTTTGGAGCGTTGTTGGTTCATTTTGTGTTTTGACGGTGAAAAAAACCGAAAAGTGTTTGTTAGGCTCAATGAGCTCAATATACCATTTTGGAGCGTTGGTGGTTCATTTCGTGTTTTGACGCTGAAAACAACCGAAAAGTGTTTGTTAGGCTCAATGGGCTCAATAGACCATTTTGGAGCGTTGGTGGTTCATTTTGTGTTTTGACGGTGAAAAAAACCGAAAAGTGTTTGTTATGCTCAATGGGCTCAATATACCATTTGGGAGTGTTGGTGGTTCATTTCGTGTTTTGACGCTGAAAAAAACCGAAAAGTGTTGTTAGGCTCAATGGGCGCTATAGACCATTTTAGAGCGTTGGTGGTTCATTTCGTGTTTTGATGCTGAAAACAACCAAAAAGTGTTTGTTAGGCTCAATGGGCTCAATAGACCATTTAGGAGCGTTGGTGGTTCATTTTTTGTTTTGACCCTGAAAACAACCGAAAAGAGTTTGTTAGGCTCAATGGGCTTAATAGACCATTTGGGAGCGTTGGTGGTTCACTTTTTGTTTTGAAGCTGAAAACAACCGAAAAGTGTTTGTTAGGCTCAATGGGCTCAATAGACCATTTGGGAGCGTTGGTGGTTCATTTCGTGTTTTGACGCTGAAAACAACCGAAAAGTGTTTGTTAGGCTCACTGGGCTCTATAGACCATTTTGGAGCGTTTGTTGGTTCATTTCGTGTTTGGACGCTGAAAACAACCGAAAAGTGTTTGTTAGGCTCTAGGGGCTCAATAGACCATTTTGGAGCGTTGGTGGTTCATTTTGTGTTTTGACGGTGAAAAAACCCGAAAAGTGTTTGTTAGGCTCAATGGACGCTATAGACCATTTTGGAGCGTTGTTGGTTCATTTTGTGTTTTGACGGTTAAACAAACCGAAAAGTGTTTGTTATGCTCAATGGGCTCAATAGACCATTTGGGAGTCTTGGTGGTTCATTTTGTGTTTTGACGGTGAAAACAACCGAAAAGTGTTTGTTAGGCTCAATGGGCTCAATAGACCATTTGGGAGCGTTGGTGGTTCATTTTGTGTTTTGACGGTGAAAAAAACCGAAAAGTGTTTGTTAGGCTCACTGGACGCTATAGACCATTTTGGAGCGTTTGTTGGTTCATTTCGTGTTTTGACACTGAAATCAACCGAAAAGTGTTTGTTAGGCTCACTGGACGCTATAGACCATTTTGAAGCGTTTGTTGGTTCATTTCGTGTTTTGACACTGAAATCAACCGAAAAGTGTTTGTTAGGCTCAATGGGCTCAATAGACCATTTTAGAGCGTTGGTGGTTCATTTCGTGTTTTGACGCTGAAAACAACCGAAAAGTGTTTGTTAGGCTCTAGGGGCTCAATAGACCATTTTGGAGCGTTGGTGGTTCATTTTGTGTTTTGACGGTGAAAAAACCCGAAAAGTGTTTGTTAGGCTCAATGGACGCTATAGACCATTGTGGAGCGTTGTTGGTTCATTTCGTGTTTTGACGCTGAAAACAACCGAAAAGTGTTTGTTAGGCTCAATGGGCTCAATAGACCATTTGGGAGCGTTGGTGGTTAATTTTTTGTTTTGACCCTGAAAACAACCGAAAAGTGTTTGTTAGGCTCAATGGGCTCAATAGACCATTTGGGAGCGTTGGTGGTTAATTTTTTGTTTTGAAGCTGAAAACAACCGAAAAGTGTTTGTTAGGCTCAATGGGCTCAATAGACCATTTGGGAGCGTTGGTGGTTCATTTCGTGTTTTGACGCTGAAAACAACCGAAAAGTGTTTGTTAGGCTCAATGGGCTCTATATACCATTTTAGAGCGTTGGTGGTTCATTTCGTGTTTTGACGCTGAAAACAACCGAAAAGTGTTTGTTAGGCTCTAGGGGCTCAATAGACCATTTTGGAGCGTTGGTGGTTCATTTTGTGTTTTGACGGTGAAAAAACCCGAAAAGTGTTTGTAAGGCTCAATGGACGCTATAGACCATTTTGGAGCGTTGTTGGTTCATTTCGTGTTTTGACGCTGAAAACAACCGAAAAGAGTTTGTTAGGCTCAATGGGCTCAATAGGCCATTTTGGAGCGTTGGTGGTTCATTTCGTGTTTGGACGCTAAAAACAACCGAAAAGTGTTTGTTAGGCTCAATGGGCTCAATAGACCATTTGGGAGCGTTGGTGGTTCATTTTGTGTTTTGACGGTGAAAAAAAACGAAAAGTGTTTGTTAGGCTCACTGGACGCTATAGACCATTTTGGAGCGTTTGTTGGTTCATTTCGTGTTTTGACACTGAAATCAACCGAAAAGTGTTTGTTAGGCTCAATGGGCTCTATAGACCACTTTGGAGCGTTGTTGGTTCATTTCGTGTTTTGACGCTGAAAACAACCGAAAAGTGTTTGTTAGGCTCAATGGGCTCTATAGACCATTTTAGAGCGTAGGTGGTTCATTTCGTGTTTTGACGCTGAAAACAACCGAAAAGTGTTTGTTAGGCTCAATGGACGCTATAGACCATTGTGGAGCGTTGTTGGTTCATTTTGTGTTTTGACGGTTAAAAAAACCGAAAAGTGTTTGTTATGCTCAATGGGCTCAATAGACCATTTGGGAGTGTTGGTGGTTCATTTTGTGTTTTGACGGTGAAAACAACCGAAAAGTGTTTGTTAGGCTCAATGGTCTCAATAGACCATTTGGGAGCGTTGGTGGTTCATTTTGTATTTTGACGGTGATAAAAACCGAAAAGTGTTTGTTAGGCTCAATGGACGCTATAGACCATTTTGGAGCGTTGTTGGTTCATTTCGTGTTTTGACACTGAAATCAACCGAAAAGTGTTTGTTAGGCTCAATGAGCTCTATAGACCATTTTAGAGCGTTGGTTGTTCATTTCGTGTTTTGACGCTGAAAACAACCGAAAAGTGTTTGTTAGGCTCAATGGGCTCAATAGACCATTTAGGAGCGTTGGTGGTTCATTTTTTGTTTTGACGCTGAAAACAACCGAAAAGTGTTTGTTAGGCTCAATGGGCTCAATAGACCATTTGGGAGCGTTGGTGGTTAATTTTTTGTTTTGAAGCTGAAAACAACCGAAAAGTGTTTGTTAGGCTCAATGGGCTCAATAGACCATTTGGGAGCGTTGGTGGTTCATTTTGTGTTTTGACGGTGAAAAAAAACGAAAAGTGTTTGTTAGGCTCACTGGACGCTATAGACCATTTTGGAGCGTTTGTTGGTTCATTTCGTGTTTTGACACTGAAATCAACCGAAAAGTGTTTGTTAGGCTCAATGGGCTCTATAGACCACTTTGGAGCGTTGTTGGTTCATTTCGTGTTTTGACGCTGAAAACAACCGAAAAGTGTTTGTTAGGCTCAATGTGCTCTATAGACCATTTTAGAGCGTAGGTGGTTCATTTCGTGTTTTGACGCTGAAAACAACCGAAAAGTGTTTGTTAGGCTCTAGGGGCTCAATAGACCATTTTGGAGCGTTGGTGGTTCATTTTGTGTTTTGACGGTGAAAAAAACGAAAAGTGTTTGTTAGGCTCAATGGACGCTATAGACCATTTTGGAGCGTTGTTGGTTCATTTTGTGTTTTGACGGTTAAAAAAACCGAAAAGTGTTTGTTATGCTCAATGGGCTCAATAGACCATTTGGGAGTGTTGGTGGTTCATTTTGTGTTTTGACGGTGAAAACAACCGAAAAGTGTTTGTTAGGCTCAATGGGCTCAATAGACCATTTGGGAGCGTTGGTGGTTCATTTTGTGTTTTGACGGTGATAAAAACCGAAAAGTGTTTGTTAGGCTCAATGGACGCTATAGACCATTTTGGAGCGTTGTTGGTTCATTTTGTGTTTTGACGGTGAAAAAAACCGAAAAGTGTTTGTTAGGCTCAATGAGCTCAATAGACCATTTGGGAGTGTTGGTGGTTCATTTTGTGTTTTGACGGTGAAAACAACCGAAAAGTGTTTGTTAGGCTCAATGGGCTCAATAGACCATTTGGGAGCGTTGGTGGTTCATTTTGTGTTTTGACGGTGATAAAAACCGAAAAGTGTTTGTTAGGCTCAATGGACGCTATAGACCATTTTGGAGCGTTGTTGGTTCATTTCGTGTTTTGACACTGAAATCAACCGAAAAGTGTTTGTTAGGCTCAATGAGCTCTATAGACCATTTTAGAGCGTTGGTGGTTCATTTCGTGTTTTGACACTGAAAACAACCGAAAAGTGTTTGTTAGGCTCAATGGGCTCAATAGACCATTTAGGAGCGTTGGTGGTTCATTTTTTGTTTTGACGCTGAAAACAACCGAAAAGTGTTTGTTAGGCTCAATGGGCTCAATAGACCATTTGGGAGCGTTGGTGGTTAATTTTTTGTTTTGAAGCTGAAAACAACCGAAAAGTGTTTGTTAGGCTCAATGGGCTCAATAGACCACTTTGGAGCGTTGTTGGTTCATTTCGTGTTTTGACGCTGAAAACAACCGAAAAGTGTTTGTTAGGCTCAATGGGCTCTATAGACCATTTTTGAGCGTGGGTAGTTCATTTCGTGTTTTGACACTGAAAACAACCGAAAAGTGTTTGTTAGGCTTAATGGGCTCTATAGACCATTTTAGAGCGTTGGTGGTTCATTTCGTGTTTTGACGGTGAAAAAAACCGAAAAGTGTTTGTTAGGCTCAATGGACGCTATAGACCATTTTGGAGCGTTGTTTGTTCATTTCGTGTTTTGACACTGAAATCAACCGAAAAGTGTTTGTTAGGCTCAATGAGCTCAATATACCATTTTGGAGCGTTGGTGGTTCATTTTGTGTTTTGACGGTGAAAAAAACCGAAAAGTGTTTGTTATGCTCAATGGGCTCAATATACCATTTGGGAGTGTTGGTGGTTCATTTCGTGTTTTGACGCTGAAAAAACCCGAAAAGTGTTGTTAGGCTCAATGGGCGCTATAGACCATTTTAGAGCGTTGGTGGTTCATTTCGTGTTTTGATGCTGAAAACAACCAAAAAGTGTTTGTTAGGCTCAATGGGCTCAATAGACCATTTAGGAGCGTTGGTGGTTCATTTTTTGTTTTGACCCTGAAAACAACCGAAAAGAGTTTGTTAGGCTCAATGGGCTTAATAGACCATTTGGGAGCGTTGGTGGTTCACTTTTTGTTTTGAAGCTGAAAACAACCGAAAAGTGTTTGTTAGGCTCAATGGGCTCAATAGACCATTTGGGAGCGTTGGTGGTTCATTTCGTGTTTTGACGCTGAAAACAACCGAAAAGTGTTTGTTAGGCTCACTGGGCTCTATAGACCATTTTGGAGCGTTTGTTGGTTCATTTCGTGTTTGGACGCTGAAAACAACCGAAAAGTGTTTGTTAGGCTCTAGGGGCTCAATAGACCATTTTGGAGCGTTGGTGGTTCATTTTGTGTTTTGACGGTGAAAAAACCCGAAAAGTGTTTGTTAGGCTCAATGGACGCTATAGACCATTTTGGAGCGTTGTTGGTTCATTTTGTGTTTTGACGGTTAAACAAACCGAAAAGTGTTTGTTATGCTCAATGGGCTCAATAGACCATTTGGGAGTCTTGGTGGTTCATTTTGTGTTTTGACGGTGAAAAAAACCGAAAAGTGTTTGTTAGGCTCACTGGACGCTATAGACCATTTTGAAGCGTTTGTTGGTTCATTTCGTGTTTTGACACTGAAATCAACCGAAAAGTGTTTGTTAGGCTCACTGGACGCTATAGACCATTTTGAAGCGTTTGTTGGTTCATTTCGTGTTTTGACACTGAAATCAACCGAAAAGTGTTTGTTAGGCTCAATGGGCTCAATAGACCATTTTAGAGCGTTGGTGGTTCATTTCGTGTTTTGACGCTGAAAACAACCGAAAAGTGTTTGTTAGGCTCTAGGGGCTCAATAGACCATTTTGGAGCGTTGGTGGTTCATTTTGTGTTTTGACGGTGAAAAAACCCGAAAAGTGTTTGTTAGGCTCAATGGACGCTATAGACCATTGTGGAGCGTTGTTGGTTCATTTCGTGTTTTGACGCTGAAAACAACCGAAAAGTGTTTGTTAGGCTCAATGGGCTCTATATACCATTTTAGAGCGTTGGTGGTTCATTTTGTGTTTTGACGGTTAAAAAAACCGAAAAGTGTTTGTTATGCTCAATGGGCTCAATAGACCATTTGGGAGTGTTGGTGGTTCATTTTGTGTTTTGACTGTGAAAACAACCGAAAAGTGTTTGTTAGGCTCAATGGGCTCAATAGACCATTTGGGAGCGTTGGTGGTTCATTTTGTGTTTTGACGGTGATAAAAACCGAAAAGTGTTTGTTAGGCTCAATGGACGCTATAGACCATTTTGGAGCGTTGTTGGTTTATTTTGTGTTTTGACGGTGAAAAAAACCGAAAAGTGTTTGTTAGGCTCAATGGACGCTATAGACCATTTTGGAGCGTTGTTGGTTCATTTCGTGTTTGGACACTGAAATCAACCGAAAAGTGTTTGTTAGGCTCAATGAGCTCAATAGACCATTTTGGAGCGTTGGTGGTTCATTTTGTGTTTTGACGGTGAAAAAAACCGAAAAGTGTTTGTTAGGCTCAATGGGCTCAATAGACCATTTGGGAGCGTTGGTGGTTCATTTTGTGTTTTGACGGTGATAAAAACCGAAAAGTGTTTGTTAGGCTCAATGGACGCTATAGACCATTTTGGAGCGTTGTTGGTTCATTTTGTGTTTTGACGCTGAAAACAACCGAAAAGTGTTTGTTAGGCTCAATGGGCTCAATAGACCATTTGGGAGCGTTGGTGGTTAATTTTTTGTTTTGACCCTGAAAACAACCGAAAAGAGTTTGTTAGGCTCAATGGGCTTAATAGACCATTTGGGAGCGTTGGTGGTTCATTTTTTGTTTTGAAGCTGAAAACAACCGAAAAGTGTTTGTTAGGCTCAATGGGCTCAATAGACCATTTGGGAGCGTTGGTGGTTCATTTCGTGTTTTGACGCTGAAAACAACCGAAAAGTGTTTGTTAGGCTCACTGGGCTCTATAGACCATTTTGGAGCGTTTGTTGGTTCATTTCGTGTTTTGACGCTGAAAACAACCGAAAAGTGTTTGTTAGGCTCTAGGGGCTCAATAGACCATTTTGGAGCGTTGGTGGTTCATTTTGTGTTTTGACGGTGGAAAAACCCGAAAAGTGTTTGTTAGGCTCAATGGACGCTATAGACCATTTTGGAGCGTTGTTGGTTCATTTTGTGTTTTGACGGTTAAACAAACCGAAAAGTGTTTGTTATGCTCAATGGGCTCAATAGACCATTTGGGAGTCTTGGTGGTTCATTTTGTGTTTTGACGGTGAAAACAACCGAAAAGTGTTTGTTAGGCTCAATGGGCTCAATAGACCATTTGGGAGCGTTGGTGGTTCATTTTGTGTTTTGACGGTGAAAAAAACCGAAAAGTGTTTGTTAGGCTCACTGGACGCTATAGACCATTTTGGAGCGTTTGTTGGTTCATTTCGTGTTTTGACACTGAAATCAACCGAAAAGTGTTTGTTAGGCTCACTGGACGCTATAGACCATTTTGGAGCGTTTGTTGGTTCATTTCGTGTTTTGACACTGAAATCAACCGAAAAGTGTTTGTTAGGCTCAATGGGCTCAATAGACCATTTTAGAGCGTTGGTGGTTCATTTCGTGTTTTGACGCTGAAAACAACCGAAAAGTGTTTGTTAGGCTCTAGGGGCTCAATAGACCATTTTGGAGCGTTGGTGGTTCATTTTGTGTTTTGACGGTGAAAAAACCCGAAAAGTGTTTGTTAGGCTCAATGGACGCTATAGACCATTGTGGAGCGTTGTTGGTTCATTTCGTGTTTTGACGCTGAAAACAACCGAAAAGTGTTTGTTAGGCTGAATGGGCTCAATAGACCATTTGGGAGCGTTGGTGGTTAATTTTTTGTTTTGACCCTGAAAACAACCGAAAAGAGTTTGTTAGGCTCAATGGGCTTAATAGACCATTTGGGAGCGTTGGTGGTTCATTTTTTGTTTTGAAGCTGAAAACAACCGAAAAGTGTTTGTTAGGCTCAATGGGCTCAATAGACCATTTGGGAGCGTTGGTGGTTCATTTCGTGTTTTGACGCTGAAAACAACCGAAAAGTGTTTGTTAGGCTCACTGGGCTCTATAGACCATTTTGGAGCGTTTGTTGGTTCATTTCGTGTTTTGACGCTGAAAACAACCGAAAAGTGTTTGTTAGGCTCTAGGGGCTCAATAGACCATTTTGGAGCGTTGGTGGTTCATTTTGTGTTTTGACGGTGAAAAAACCCGAAAAGTGTTTGTTAGGCTCAATGGACGCTATAGACCATTTTGGAGCGTTGTTGGTTCATTTTGTGTTTTGACGGTTAAACAAACCGAAAAGTGTTTGTTATGCTCAATGGGCTCAATAGACCATTTGGGAGTCTTGGTGGTTCATTTTGTGTTTTGACGGTGAAAACAACCGAAAAGTGTTTGTTAGGCTCAATGGGCTCAATAGACCATTTGGGAGCGTTGGTGGTTCATTTTGTGTTTTGACGGTGAAAAAAACCGAAAAGTGTTTGTTAGGCTCACTGGACGCTATAGACCATTTTGGAGCGTTTGTTGGTTCATTTCGTGTTTTGACACTGAAATCAACCGAAAAGTGTTTGTTAGGCTCACTGGACGCTATAGACCATTTTGGAGCGTTTGTTGGTTCATTTCGTGTTTTGACACTGAAATCAACCGAAAAGTGTTTGTTAGGCTCAATGGGCTCAATAGACCATTTTAGAGCGTTGGTGGTTCATTTCGTGTTTTGACGCTGAAAACAACCGAAAAGTGTTTGTTAGGCTCTAGGGGCTCAATAGACCATTTTGGAGCGTTGGTGGTTCATTTTGTGTTTTGACGGTGAAAAAACCCGAAAAGTGTTTGTTAGGCTCAATGGACGCTATAGACCATTGTGGAGCGTTGTTGGTTCATTTCGTGTTTTGACGCTGAAAACAACCGAAAAGTGTTTGTTAGGCTGAATGGGCTCAATAGACCATTTGGGAGCGTTGGTGGTTAATTTTTTGTTTTGAAGCTGAAAACAACCGAAAAGTGTTTGTTAGGCTCAATGGGCTCAATAGACCATTTGGGAGCGTTGGTGGTTCATTTCGTGTTTTGACGCTGAAAACAACCGAAAAGTGTTTGTTAAGCTCAATGGGCTCTATAGACCATTTTAGAGCGTTGGTGGTTCATTTCGTGTTTTGACGCTGAAAACAACCGAAAAGCGTTTGTTAGGCTCTAGGGGCTCAATAGACCATTTTGGAGCGTTGGTGGTTCATTTTGTGTTTTGACGGTGAAAAAACCCGAAAAGTATTTTTGTAAGGCTCAATGGACGCTATAGACCATTTTGGAGCGTTGTTGGTTCATTTCGTGTTTTGACGCTGAAAACAACCGAAAAGAGTTTGTTAGGCTCAATGGGCTCAATAGACCATTTTGGAGCGTTGGTGGTTCATTTCGTGTTTGGACGCTAAAAACAACCGAAAAGTGTTTGTTAGGCTCAATGGGCTCAATAGACCATTTGGGAGCGTTGGTGGTTCATTTTGTGTTTTGACGGTGAAAAAAACCGAAAAGTGTTTGTTAGGCTCACTGGACGCTATAGACCATTTTGGAGCGTTTGTTGGTTCATTTCGTGTTTTGACACTGAAATCAACCGAAAAGTGTTTGTTAGGCTCAATGGGCTCTATAGACCACTTTGGAGCGTTGTTGGTTTATTTCGTGTTTTGACGCTGAAAACAACCGAAAAGTGTTTGTTAGGCTCAATGGGCTCTATAGACCATTTTAGAGCGTAGGTGGTTCATTTCGTGTTTTGACGCTGAAAACAACCGAAAAGTGTTTGTTAGGCTCTAGGGGCTCAATAGACCATTTTGGAGCGTTGGTGGTTCATTTTGTGTTTTGACGGTGAAAAAACCGAAAAGTGTTTGTTAGGCTCAATGGACGCTATAGACCATTGTGGAGCGTTGTTGGTTCATTTTGTGTTTTGACGGTTAAAAAAACGAAAAGTGTTTGTTATGCTCAATGGGCTCAATAGACCATTTGGGAGTGTTGGTGGTTCATTTTGTGTTTTGACGGTGAAAACAACCGAAAAGTGTTTGTTAGGCTCAATGGGCTCAATAGACCATTTGGGAGCGTTGGTGGTTCATTTTGTGTTTTGACGGTGATAAAAACCGAAAAGTGTTTGTTAGGCTCAATGGACGCTATAGACCATTTTGGAGCGTTGTTGGTTCATTTCGTGTTTTGACTCTGAAATCAACCGAAAAGTGTTTGTTAGGCTCAATGAGCTCTATAGACCATTTTAGAGCGTTGGTGGTTCATTTCGTGTTTTGACGCTGAAAACAACCGAAAAGTGTTTGTTAGGCTCAATGGGCTCAATAGACCATTTAGGAGCGTTGGTGGTTCATTTTTTGTTTTGACGCTGAAAACAACCGAAAAGTGTTTGTTAGGCTCAATGGGCTCAATAGACCATTTGGGAGCGTTGGTGGTTAATTTTTTTGTTTTGAAGCTGAAAACAACCGAAAAGTGTTTGTTAGGCTCAATGGGCTCAATAGACCATTTGGGAGCGTTGGGGGTTCATTTTGTGTTTTGACGGTGAAAAAAACCGAAAAGTGTTTGTTAGGCTCACTGGACGCTATAGGCCATTTTGGAGCGTTTGTTGGTTCATTTCGTGTTTTGACACTGAAATCAACCGAAAAGTGTTTGTTAGGCTCAATGGGCTCTATAGACCACTTTGGAGCGTTGTTGGTTCATTTCGTGTTTTGACGCTGAAAACAACCGAAAAGTGTTTGTTAGGCTCAATGGGCTCTATAGACCATTTTAGAGCGTAGGTGGTTCATTTCGTGTTTTGACGCTGAAAACAACCGAAAAGTTTGTTAGGCTCTAGGGGCTCAATAGACCATTTTGGAGCGTTGGTGGTTCATTTTGTGTTTTGACGGTGAAAAAACCGAAAAGTGTTTGTTAGGCTCAATGGACGCTATAGACCATTTTGGAGCGTTGTTGGTTCATTTTGTGTTTTGACGGTTAAAAAAACCGAAAAGTGTTTGTTATGCTCAATGGGCTCAATAGACCATTTGTGAGTGTTGGTGGTTCATTTTGTGTTTTGACGCTGAAAACAACCGAAAAGTGTTTGTTAGGCTCAATGGGCTCAATAGACCATTTGGGAGCGTTGGTGGTTCATTTTGTGTTTTGACGGTGATAAAAACCGAAAAGTGTTTGTTAGGCTCAATGGACGCTATAGACCATTTTGGAGCGTTGTTGGTTCATTTTGTGTTTTGACGGTGAAAAAAACCGAAAAGTGTTTGTTAGGCTCAATGGACGCTATAGACCATTTTGGAGCGTTGTTGGTTCATTTCGTGTTTGGACACTGAAATCAACCGAAAAGTGTTTGTTAGGCTCAATGAGCTCAATAGACCATTTTGGAGCGTTGGTGGTTCATTTTGTGTTTTGACGGTGAAAAAAACCGAAAAGTGTTTGTTATGCTCAATGGGCTCAATATACCATTTGGGAGTGTTGGTGGTTCATTTCGTGTTTTGACGCTGAAAAAACCCGAAAAGTGTTGTTAGGCTCAATGGGCGCTATAGACCATTTTAGAGCGTTGGTGGTTCATTTCGTGTTTTGATGCTGAAAACAACCGAAAAGTGTTTGTTAGGCTCAATGGGCTCAATAGACCATTTAGGAGCGTTGGTGGTTCATTTTTTGTTTTGACCCTGAAAACAACCGAAAAGAGTTTGTTAGGCTCAATGGGCTTAATAGACCATTTGGGAGCGTTGGTGGTTCATTTTTTGTTTTGAAGCTGAAAACAACCGAAAAGTGTTTGTTAGGCTCAATGGGCTCAATAGACCAGTTGGGAGCGTTGGTGGTTCATTTCGTGTTTTGACGCTGAAAACAACCGAAAAGTGTTTGTTAGGCTCACTGGGCTCTATAGACCATTTTGGAGCGTTTGTTGGTTCATTTCGTGTTTTGACGCTGAAAACAACCGAAAAGTGTTTGTTAGGCTCTAGGGGCTCAATAGACCATTTTGGAGCGTTGGTGGTTCATTTTGTGTTTTGACGGTGAAAAAACCCGAAAAGTGTTTGTTAGGCTCAATGGGCTCAATAGACCATTTGGGAGCGTTGGTGGTTAATTTTTTGTTTTGAAGCTGAAAACAACCGAAAAGTGTTTGTTAGGCTCAATGGGCTCAATAGACCATTTGGGAGCGTTGGTGGTTCATTTCGTGTTTTGACGCTGAAAACAACCGAAAAGTGTTTGTTAGGCTCAATGGGCTCTATAGACCATTTTAGAGCGTTGGTGGTTCATTTCGTGTTTTGACGCTGAAAACAACCGAAAAGCGTTTGTTAGGCTCTAGGGGCTCAATAGACCATTTTGGAGCGTTGGTGGTTCATTTTGTGTTTTGACGGTGAAAAAACCCGAAAAGTATTTTTGTAAGGCTCAATGGACGCTATAGACCATTTTGGAGCGTTGTTGGTTCATTTCGTGTTTTGACGCTGAAAACAACCGAAAAGAGTTTGTTAGGCTCAATGGGCTCAATAGACCATTTTGGAGCGTTGGTGGTTCATTTCGTGTTTGGACGCTAAAAACAACCGAAAAGTGTTTGTTAGGCTCAATGGGCTCAATAGACCATTTGGGAGCGTTGGTGGTTCATTTTGTGTTTTGACGGTGAAAAAAACCGAAAAGTGTTTGTTAGGCTCACTGGACGCTATGGACCATTTTGGAGCGTTTGTTGGTTCATTTCGTGTTTTGACACTGAAATCAACCGAAAAGTGTTTGTTAGGCTCAATGGGCTCTATAGACCACTTTGGAGCGTTGTTGGTTTATTTCGTGTTTTGACGCTGAAAACAACCGAAAAGTGTTTGTTAGGCTCAATGGGCTCTATAGACCATTTTAGAGCGTAGGTGGTTCATTTCGTGTTTTGACGCTGAAAACAACCAAAAAGTGTTTGTTAGGCTCTAGGGGCTCAATAGACCATTTTGGAGCGTTGGTGGTTCATTTTGTGTTTTGACGGTGATAAAAACCGAAAAGTGTTTGTTAGGCTCAATGGACGCTATAGACCATTTTGGAGCGTTGTTGGTTCATTTTGTGTTTTGACGGTGAAAAAAACCGAAAAGTGTTTGTTAGGCTCAATGGACGCTATAGACCATTTTGGAGCGTTGTTGGTTCATTTCGTGTTTGGACACTGAAATCAACCGAAAAGTGTTTGTTAGGCTCAATGAGCTCAATAGACCATTTTGGAGCGTTGGTGGTTCATTTTGTGTTTTGACGGTGAAAAAAACCGAAAAGTGTTTGTTATGCTCAATGGGCTCAATATACCATTTGGGAGTGTTGGTGGTTCATTTCGTGTTTTGACGCTGAAAAAACCCGAAAAGTGTTGTTAGGCTCAATGGGCGCTATAGACCATTTTAGAGCGTTGGTGGTTCATTTCGTGTTTTGATGCTGAAAACAACCGAAAAGTGTTTGTTAGGCTCAATGGGCTCAATAGACCATTTAGGAGCGTTGGTGGTTCATTTTTTGTTTTGACCCTGAAAACAACCGAAAAGAGTTTGTTAGGCTCAATGGGCTTAATAGACCATTTGGGAGCGTTGGTGGTTCATTTTTTGTTTTGAAGCTGAAAACAACCGAAAAGTGTTTGTTAGGCTCAATGGGCTCAATAGACCAGTTGGGAGCGTTGGTGGTTCATTTCGTGTTTTGACGCTGAAAACAACCGAAAAGTGTTTGTTAGGCTCACTGGGCTCTATAGACCATTTTGGAGCGTTTGTTGGTTCATTTCGTGTTTTGACGCTGAAAACAACCGAAAAGTGTTTGTTAGGCTCTAGGGGCTCAATAGACCATTTTGGAGCGTTGGTGGTTCATTTTGTGTTTTGACGGTGAAAAAACCCGAAAAGTGTTTGTTAGGCTCAATGGGCTCAATAGACCATTTGGGAGCGTTGGTGGTTAATTTTTTGTTTTGAAGCTGAAAACAACCGAAAAGTGTTTGTTAGGCTCAATGGGCTCAATAGACCATTTGGGAGCGTTGGTGGTTCATTTCGTGTTTTGACGCTGAAAACAACCGAAAAGTGTTTGTTAGGCTCAATGGGCTCTATAGACCATTTTAGAGCGTTGGTGGTTCATTTCGTGTTTTGACGCTGAAAACAACCGAAAAGCGTTTGTTAGGCTCTAGGGGCTCAATAGACCATTTTGGAGCGTTGGTGGTTCATTTTGTGTTTTGACGGTGAAAAAACCCGAAAAGTATTTTTGTAAGGCTCAATGGACGCTATAGACCATTTTGGAGCGTTGTTGGTTCATTTCGTGTTTTGACGCTGAAAACAACCGAAAAGAGTTTGTTAGGCTCAATGGGCTCAATAGACCATTTTGGAGCGTTGGTGGTTCATTTCGTGTTTGGACGCTAAAAACAACCGAAAAGTGTTTGTTAGGCTCAATGGGCTCAATAGACCATTTGGGAGCGTTGGTGGTTCATTTTGTGTTTTGACCCTGAAAACAACCGAAAAGAGTTTGTTAGGCTCAATGGGCTTAATAGACCATTTGGGAGCGTTGGTGGTTCATTTTTTGTTTTGAAGCTGAAAACAACCGAAAAGTGTTTGTTAGGCTCAATGGGCTCAATAGACCATTTTGGAGCGTTGGTGGTTCATTTCGTGTTTGGACGCTAAAAACAACCGAAAAGTGTTTGTTAGGCTCTAGGGGCTCAATAGACCATTTTGGAGCGTTGGTGGTTCATTTTGTGTTTTGACGGTGAAAAAACCCGAAAAGTGTTTGTTAGGCTCAATGGGCTCAATAGACCATTTGGGAGCGTTGGTGGTTAATTTTTTGTTTTGAAGCTGAAAACAACCGAAAAGTGTTTGTTAGGCTCAATGGGCTCAATAGACCATTTGGGAGCGTTGGTGGTTCATTTCGTGTTTTGACGCTGAAAACAACCGAAAAGTGTTTGTTAGGCTCAATGGGCTCTATAGACCATTTTAGAGCGTTGGTGGTTCATTTCGTGTTTTGACGCTGAAAACAACCGAAAAGCGTTTGTTAGGCTCTAGGGGCTCAATAGACCATTTTGGAGCGTTGGTGGTTCATTTTGTGTTTTGACGGTGAAAAAACCCGAAAAGTATTTTTGTAAGGCTCAATGGACGCTATAGACCATTTTGGAGCGTTGTTGGTTCATTTCGTGTTTTGACGCTGAAAACAACCGAAAAGAGTTTGTTAGGCTCAATGGGCTCAATAGACCATTTTGGAGCGTTGGTGGTTCATTTCGTGTTTGGACGCTAAAAACAACCGAAAAGTGTTTGTTAGGCTCAATGGGCTCAATAGACCATTTGGGAGCGTTGGTGGTTCATTTTGTGTTTTGACGGTGAAAAAAACCGAAAAGTGTTTGTTAGGCTCACTGGACGCTATGGACCATTTTGGAGCGTTTGTTGGTTCATTTCGTGTTTTGACACTGAAAACAACCGAAAAGTGTTTGTTAGGCTCAATGGGCTCTATAGACCATTTTAGAGCGTAGGTGGTTCATTTCGTGTTTTGACGCTGAAAACAACCGAAAAGTGTTTGTTAGGCTCTAGGGGCTCAATAGACCATTTTGGAGCGTTGGTGGTTCATTTTGTGTTTTGACGGTGAAAAAACCGAAAAGTGCTTGTTAGGCTCAATGGACGCTATAGACCATTTTGGAGCGTTGTTGGTTCATTTTGTGTTTTGACGGTTAAAAAAACCGAAAAGTGTTTGTTATGCTCAATGGGCTCAATAGACCATTTGGGAGTGTTGGTGGTTCATTTTGTGTTTTGACGCTGAAAACAACCGAAAAGTGTTTGTTAGGCTCAATGGGCTCAATAGACCATTTGGGAGCGTTGGTGGTTCATTTTGTGTTTTGACGGTGATAAAAACCGAAAAGTGTTTGTTAGGCTCAATGGACGCTATAGACCATTTTGGAGCGTTGTTGGTTCATTTTGTGTTTTGACGGTGAAAAAAACCGAAAAGTGTTTGTTAGGCTCAATGGACGCTATAGACCATTTTGGAGCGTTGTTGGTTCATTTCGTGTTTGGACACTGAAATCAACCGAAAAGTGTTTGTTAGGCTCAATGAGCTCAATAGACCATTTTGGAGCGTTGGTGGTTCATTTTGTGTTTTGACGGTGAAAAAAACCGAAAAGTGTTTGTTATGCTCAATGGGCTCAATATACCATTTGGGAGTGTTGGTGGTTCATTTCGTGTTTTGACGCTGAAAAAAACCGAAAAGTGTTGTTAGGCTCAATGGGCGCTATAGACCATTTTAGAGCGTTGGTGGTTCATTTCGTGTTTTGATGCTGAAAACAACCGAAAAGTGTTTGTTAGGCTCAATGGGCTCAATAGACCATTTAGGAGCGTTGGTGGTTCATTTTTTGTTTTGACCCTGAAAACAACCGAAAAGAGTTTGTTAGGCTCAATGGGCTTAATAGACCATTTGGGAGCGTTGGTGGTTCATTTTGTGTTTTGAAGCTGAAAACAACCGAAAAGTGTTTGTTAGGCTCAATGGACGCTATAGACCATTTTGGAGCGTTGTTGGTTCATTTCGTGTTTGGACACTGAAATCAACCGAAAAGTGTTTGTTAGGCTCAATGAGCTCAATAGACCATTTTGGAGCGTTGGTGGTTCATTTTGTGTTTTGACGGTGAAAAAAACCGAAAAGTGTTTGTTATGCTCAATGGGCTCAATATACCATTTGGGAGTGTTGGTGGTTCATTTCGTGTTTTGACGCTGAAAAAAACCGAAAAGTGTTGTTAGGCTCAATGGGCGCTATAGACCATTTTAGAGCGTTGGTGGTTCATTTCGTGTTTTGATGCTGAAAACAACCGAAAAGTGTTTGTTAGGCTCAATGGGCTCAATAGACCATTTAGGAGCGTTGGTGGTTCATTTTTTGTTTTGACCCTGAAAACAACCGAAAAGAGTTTGTTAGGCTCAATGGGCTTAATAGACCATTTGGGAGCGTTGGTGGTTCATTTTTTGTTTTGAAGCTGAAAACAACCGAAAAGTGTTTGTTAGGCTCAATGGGCTCAATAGACCATTTGGGAGCGTTGGTGGTTCATTTCGTGTTTTGACGCTGAAAACAACCGAAAAGTGTTTGTTAGGCTCACTGGGCTCTATAGACCATTTTGGAGCGTTTGTTGGTTCATTTCGTGTTTTGACGCTGAAAACAACCGAAAAGTGTTTGTTAGGCTCTAGGGGCTCAATAGACCATTTTGGAGCGTTGGTGGTTCATTTTGTGTTTTGACGGTGAAAAAACCCGAAAAGTGTTTGTTAGGCTCAATGGACGCTATAGACCATTTTGGAGCGTTGTTGGTTCATTTTGTGTTTTGACGGTTAACCAAACCGAAAAGTGTTTGTTATGCTCAATGGGCTCAATAGACCATTTGGGAGTCTTGGTGGTTCATTTTGTGTTTTGACGGTGAAAACAACCGAAAAGTGTTTGTTAGGCTCAATGGGCTCAATAGACCATTTGGGAGCGTTGGTGGTTCATTTTGTGTTTTGACGGTGAAAAAAACCGAAAAGTGTTTGTTAGGCTCACTGGACGCTATAGACCATTTTGGAGCGTTTGTTGGTTCATTTCGTGTTTTGACACTGAAATCAACCGAAAAGTGTTTGTTAGGCTCACTGGACGCTATAGACCATTTTGAAGCGTTTGTTGGTTCATTTCGTGTTTTGACACTGAAATCAACCGAAAAGTGTTTGTTAGGCTCAATGGGCTCAATAGACCATTTTAGAGCGTTGGTGGTTCATTTCGTGTTTTGACGCTGAAAACAACCGAAAAGTGTTTGTTAGGCTCTAGGGGCTCAATAGACCATTTTGGAGCGTTGGTGGTTCATTTTGTGTTTTGACGGTGAAAAAACCCGAAAAGTGTTTGTTAGGCTCAATGGACGCTATAGACCATTGTGGAGCGTTGTTGGTTCATTTCGTGTTTTGACGCTGAAAACAACCGAAAAGTGTTTGTTAGGCTCAATGGGCTCAATAGACCATTTGGGATCGTTGGTGGTTAATTTTTTGTTTTGACCCTGAAAACAACCGAAAAGTGTTTGTTAGGCTCAATGGGCTCTATAGACCATTTTAGAGCGTAGGTGGTTCATTTCGTGTTTTGACGCTGAAAACAACCGAAAAGTGTTTGTTAGGCTCTAGGGGCTCAATAGACCTTTTTGGAGCGTTGGTGGTTCATTTTGTGTTTTGACGGTGAAAAAACCGAAAAGTGTTTGTTAGGCTCAATGGACGCTATAGACCATTTTGGAGCGTTGTTGGTTCATTTTGTGTTTTGACGGTTAAAAAAACCGAAAAGTGTTTGTTATGCTCAATGGGCTCAATAGACCATTTGGGAGTGTTGGTGGTTCATTTTGTGTTTTGACGCTGAAAACAACCGAAAAGTGTTTGTTAGGCTCAATGGGCTCAATAGACCATTTGGGAGCGTTGGTGGTTCATTTTGTGTTTTGACGGTGATAAAAACCGAAAAGTGTTTGTTAGGCTCAATGGACGCTATAGACCATTTTGGAGCGTTGTTGGTTCATTTTGTGTTTTGACGGTGAAAAAAACCGAAAAGTGTTTGTTATGCTCAATGGGCTCAATATACCATTTGGGAGTGTTGGTGGTTCATTTCGTGTTTTGACGCTGAAAAAAACCGAAAAGTGTTGTTAGGCTCAATGGGCGCTATAGACCATTTTAGAGCGTTGGTGGTTCATTTCGTGTTTTGATGCTGAAAACAACCGAAAAGTGTTTGTTAGGCTCAATGGGCTCAATAGACCATTTAGGAGCGTTGGTGGTTCATTTTTTGTTTTGACCCTGAAAACAACCGAAAAGAGTTTGTTAGGCTCAATGGGCTTAATAGACCATTTGGGAGCGTTGGTGGTTCATTTTTTGTTTTGAAGCTGAAAACAACCGAAAAGTGTTTGTTAGGCTCAATGGGCTCAATAGACCATTTGGGAGCGTTGGTGGTTCATTTCGTGTTTTGACGCTGAAAACAACCGAAAAGTGTTTGTTAGGCTCACTGGGCTCTATAGACCATTTTGGAGCGTTTGTTGGTTCATTTCGTGTTTTGACGCTGAAAACAACCGAAAAGTGTTTGTTAGGCTCTAGGGGCTCAATAGACCATTTTGGAGCGTTGGTGGTTCATTTTGTGTTTTGACGGTGAAAAAACCCGAAAAGTGTTTGTTAGGCTCAATGGACGCTATAGACCATTTTGGAGCGTTGTTGGTTCATTTTGTGTTTTGACGGTTAAACAAACCGAAAAGTGTTTGTTATGCTCAATGGGCTCAATAGACCATTTGGGAGTCTTGGTGGTTCATTTTGTGTTTTGACGGTGAAAACAACCGAAAAGTGTTTGTTAGGCTCAATGGGCTCAATAGACCATTTGGGAGCGTTGGTGGTTCATTTTGTGTTTTGACGGTGAAAAAAACCGAAAAGTGTTTGTTAGGCTCACTGGACGCTTTAGACCATTTTGGAGCGTTTGTTGGTTCATTTCGTGTTTTGACACTGAAATCAACCGAAAAGTGTTTGTTAGGCTCACTGGACGCTATAGACCATTTTGAAGCGTTTGTTGGTTCATTTCGTGTTTTGACACTGAAATCAACCGAAAAGTGTTTGTTAGGCTCAATGGGCTCAATAGACCATTTTAGAGCGTTGGTGGTTCATTTCGTGTTTTGACGCTGAAAACAACCGAAAAGTGTTTGTTAGGCTCTAGGGGCTCAATAGACCATTTTGGAGCGTTGGTGGTTCATTTTGTGTTTTGACGGTGAAAAAACCCGAAAAGTGTTTGTTAGGCTCAATGGACGCTATAGACCATTGTGGAGCGTTGTTGGTTCATTTCGTGTTTTGACGCTGAAAACAACCGAAAAGTGTTTGTTAGGCTCAATGGGCTCAATAGACCATTTGGGATCGTTGGTGGTTAATTTTTTGTTTTGACCCTGAAAACAACCGAAAAGTGTTTGTTAGGCTCAATGGGCTCAATAGACCATTTGGGAGCGTTGGTGGTTAATTTTTTGCTTTGAAGCTGAAAACAACCGAAAAGTGTTTGTTAGGCTCAATGGGCTCAATAGACCATTTGGGAGCGTTGGTGGTTCATTTCGTGTTTTGACGCTGAAAACAACCGAAAAGTGTTTGTTAGGCTCAATGGGCTCTATAGACCATTTTAGAGCGTTGGTGGTTCATTTCGTGTTTTGACGCTGAAAACAACCGAAAAGTGTTTGTTAGGCTCTAGGGGCTCAATAGACCATTTTGGAGCGTTGGTGGTTCATTTTGTGTTTTGACGGTTAAAAAACCCGAAAAGTGTTTGTAAGGCTCAATGGACGCTATAGACCATTTTGGAGCGTTGTTGGTTCATTTCGTGTTTTGACGCTGAAAACAACCGAAAAGTGTTTGTTAGGCTCAATGGACGCTATAGACCATTTTGGAGCGTTGTTGGTTCATTTCGTGTTTTGACGCTGAAAACAACCGAAAAGTGTTTGTTAGGCTCAATGGGCTCAATAGACCATTTGGGAGCGTTGGTGGTTCATTTCGTGTTTTGACGCTGAAAACAACCGAAAAGTGTTTGTTAGGCTCAATGGACGCTATAGACCATTTTGGAGCGTTGTTGGTTCATTTCGTGTTTTGACGCTGAAAACAACCGAAAAGTGTTTGTTAGGCTCAATGGGCTCAATAGACCATTTGGGAGCGTTGGTGGTTCATTTCGTGTTTTGACGCTGAAAACAACCGAAAAGTGTTTGTTAGGCTCAATGGGCTCTATAGACCATTTTAGAGCGTTGGTGGTTCATTTCGTGTTTTGACGCTGAAAACAACCGAAAAGCGTTTGTTAGGCTCTAGGGGATCAATAGACCATTTTGGAGCGTTGGTGGTTCATTTTGTGTTTTGACGGTGAAAAAACCCGAAAAGTGTTTGTAAGGCTCAATGGACGCTATAGACCATTTTGGAGCGTTGTTGGTTCATTTCGTGTTTTGACGCTGAAAACAACCGAAAAGAGTTTGTTAGGCTCAATGGGCTCAATAGACCATTTTGGAGCGTTGGTGGTTCATTTCGTGTTTGGACGCTAAAAACAACCGAAAAGTGTTTGTTAGGCTCAATGGGCTCAATAGACCATTTGGGAGCGTTGGTGGTTCATTTTGTGTTTTGACGGTGAAAAAAACCGAAAAGTGTTTGTTAGGCTCACTGGACGCTATAGACCATTTTGGAGCGTTTGTTGGTTCATTTCGTGTTTTGACACTGAAATCAACCGAAAAGTGTTTGTTAGGCTCAATGGGCTCTATAGACCACTTTGGAGCGTTGTTGGTTCATTTCGTGTTTTGACGCTGAAAACAACCGAAAAGTGTTTGTTAGGCTCAATGGGCTCTATAGACCATTTTAGAGCGTAGGTGGTTCATTTCGTGTTTTGACGCTGAAAACAACCGAAAAGTGTTTGTTAGGCTCAATGGACGCTATAGACCATTGTGGAGCGTTGTTGGTTCATTTTGTGTTTTGACGGTTAAAAAAACCGAAAAGTGTTTGTTATGCTCAATGGGCTCAATAGACCATTTGGGAGTGTTGGTGGTTCATTTTGTGTTTTGACGGTGAAAACAACCGAAAAGTGTTTGTTAGGCTCAATGGGCTCAATAGACCATTTGGGAGCGTTGGTGGTTCATTTTGTATTTTGACGGTGATAAAAACCGAAAAGTGTTTGTTAGGCTCAATGGACGCTATAGACCATTTTGGAGCGTTGTTGGTTCATTTCGTGTTTTGACACTGAAATCAACCGAAAAGTGTTTGTTAGGCTCAATGAGCTCTATAGACCATTTTAGAGCGTTGGTGGTTCATTTCGTGTTTTGACGCTGAAAACAACCGAAAAGTGTTTGTTAGGCTCAATGGGCTCAATAGACCATTTAGGAGCGTTGGTGGTTCATTTTTTGTTTTGACGCTGAAAACAACCGAAAAGTGTTTGTTAGGCTCAATGGGCTCAATAGACCATTTGGGAGCGTTGGTGGTTAATTTTTTGTTTTGAAGCTGAAAACAACCGAAAAGTGTTTGTTAGGCTCAATGGGCTCAATAGACCATTTGGGAGCGTTGGTGGTTCATTTTGTGTTTTGACGGTGAAAAAAACCGAAAAGTGTTCGTTAGGCTCACTGGACGCTATAGACCATTTTGGAGCGTTTGTTGGTTCATTTCGTGTTTTGACACTGAAATCAACCGAAAAG